>OX422209.1:462368215-464868215 GCA_949130495.1 Sambucus nigra | reverse complement strand
TGTTGTTAAGCCACCCACAGCTAATATGTGAGACACTATCAAGCCTCTCCAAGCTGGGTTATGTTGTTAAGCCACCCATAGCTAATATGCGAGACACTATCAAGCCTCTCCAGGCTAGGTTATGTTGTTAAGCCACCCACAGTTAATAATAATATATATAAAGCCATCCCTGTCTAGATATTGTAAGCCTCCTGGCTCGATGACGAGTCCCAGAAGCTAAGAATGGGCGTTATAAGCCCCCGTGACTAATGTCACACTCCGAGAGCAGAGAATTGGCGTTGTAGGCCCTGGTGGCTGATAAAAGCTCCTTGAATCCTCAGATGCTTCTGCGAATATGGTCATCATATGATAAGATGTAGTTGCAAATTGCGAGGGGAACTTCTGAGCTAATGAAGGTCGTATCCCATCCATAAGTGCATCCCGAAGTAGAATAATCCTTCGAGATAATTTTGCTATATCTCCTCTGAAATATGATTGAGACAACAAGTCTTTTTGTGAGGTAGCAGGTTATGAAACCAAGAGAAATATCAGATATAGCTAAATTTGCTATTTCATATATTTATATATGTACGCTGCAGCTAATGACTTTGTTAACAAAACATAAAGTCTCGAGTATTAAGGCTACAGTGAGGTTCATAAAACATAAACAAAAATAGTTGAAATTAGAAAGACTAAGGATGAGATGCGGTATGCAGCCTCTGCTAGATCTGGCTGAATCCCTTATGCATTCTTCAGGAATCGCTGCAGCATTCCTTGCCCGATTAGCCTTTCAACTTCATCCTTCAGAGCATAGCATTGCTCTGTGTCGTGGCCATGGTCCTGATGGAATCTGCACCAGGTAGCTTTGTTCCTCTTGTGGGGCGGAGCTCTTAATTTCTCTGGCCACCTCAAAATCTTGTCCCCTTTGATGAACTCGAAGATCTCTTCAATAGGGAGGCTCAACTGAGTATAGACACCCGACTTTTTCTGCCTTTTTTGACCTCCGACAGTTGATCCCGTGGTCTCGTTTACTGCCGTGGCAGGCAAGGTTAGCTTTTTTGTTTCCTCCACTTCCGTGCCTATGTTTTCAGATGCCGCAGCCTCTAGCATTAGCACCCTCTGAGTTAGAAAATTGACCTGGGTCTGAAGTGAGGCGTGGCTGTCATAGAGGTGATTAAGGTGATTGTATAGTTGCACAATCTCATCCCTGACTTCTGCACTCCGGCTGGATTCTCCTTCCATCTCTGCCTTTGTTAGTCTTTATAAAGTATACAGAATCTGAGACAAAACTTAACAGAGGTGAGTGATCACAGAAGTATCAGGAAGGAGGGTTTGAATTGCTCCATGATTATGCTGCTGGGGCCGCGGCCAGTATGGCACATAAGTACACTGCCGCAGCCTTTCAATGTTATTCACCAAGGTCGATCCAAAGGCCACTCAAATCCCTCCCACGATGATTTTGAACTGTTGTGGCAGGTCCGCACGAGTAGGGGTCGCGGCATGAGATACTGCTGACCTTACAGGCCGCACCCCTGTTTGGGCAGGGGGAGAGATACCAAGACAGGAGCAGGTATTTTCTCCCCCAACACGTGAAGAAAACCTACTAGGGTCCATTGATGAGAGAATTTCCTTGCGGCGCGCAATATGGCACAACTTCAATGGAAACCCTAGATCATAGGTAGATGACAATGAAAATGGGGTAGATACAATCCCTCCCTAATCATTCATCTTTTTGAGGGAAAAGCCCGTCATGCTTTTTAGCATTATCTAGATGGAATGATATCATAGGGGTATGCAAAATAGATCCAAAGACATTAAGTGAAGATCCAAAGATAGATCCAAAAATATGAAATTCCCGTTAAAGGGGGCGAATGTGGTGCAGAGTCCAATAACCGGTAACCGACCCGCGAGGAGATGATCCAAAGGACCCTCAGGGGTCGAATAAGGCGTTTGGAGAACTCATATATGCAGAGAAACAAGATTGAAGTATCTCGTTCCCACAGAAGGCGCCAAATTGATGATACGAGAAATCGTACATAGGTAGATATCATGCCAACAAATCAAGTATGAAGTGTAGAATAAATATATAAAGCAAGCAAACAGAGAGTAGACAAGATATAGAGTGGTTCAGCCTTTAAAATGGGCCTACGTCCACTGTGTTGCTCCCTTCTCATTATGTGCATTGCATTGTACAATATAATCGTGCCTATAGAGGCGTACAAGTATGAGAATAAAGGAGAGTACATGATAGTATTAGAGATTCTGGTGAGCCCGTGAGGTGGCTGTGATGTAGATTCTAGGCCTCCAAAGCTTATGTTGGGGTGATGTAGAGAGAGTCTGTGTTGTAGTGCCTCGGGTGTGTCTGGAAAAATCCTCCTCTCCTCTTTCACTCCCAGGTGTGATCCTTTTGTTTATGAGGGAGTGTGTTGAGTCACGTGCCCTGAGCACGTGATGTATACCAATCCTGGAGTTGAGGTGGATGAGGGCATGCGGCCCACAGAGTAGCAGCGCTGACCCTGAGCTGGGGTACCGCAGCCTCTTATGGAGGGAGCCGCACCCTACAGTTGTTCTGGCCGCACCTTGAGTGAGATACCTGCCGCGGCCTGTGTGTCCTGAATGCGATTGTAGAAGTACTGCCATGGCAGGGTGCTATACTTGTACTATTATGTATATATGTATATAATGTATGTTGAATGATGATAAACAACACACAAGATCTATGAACAACAAGGGATAATGATAAGGAGGTTAAAAATATTAAAACATAATGACGACTTCAATATTGTAAAAGAGAAAAAAAAATATGATGAGTACAAATTCGCTGACTATAGACCCATAAGAACCCCAATCAAACAACCTATTGTTTGAGTGGGGGGGGGGGGGGGTTATTGTTACTCACATTATTTATTTACTGAGGTTGGAGATAAATCTGGTATCATGCAACAAGCTTGGTGACATCGGATAATGATCGACCCTATCCCCAATCTGGTCTTTCTGGAGGGCATTTTCATCATTAATCTTAAAAACATTGATTTCATACTTCAACTCGTTTTCTGAATTCTGAGATGGATTCCATTTTATTATGATAGACGCCATCTTGAGGAAGTACTTGGTTCCTCTAAAGTTCCAAACGACCCGTGGCATGCCTTTTTCAGCAATCTATAACCACACAGTTTCTAACCTCTGCTCGCGGATAATCGATTATATTCTTTGGATAGGAATAAGTGGTTTCCCATCTTTCAAGTCATTCATTTCTCTCTTCAGCCAATAAGGTTGGTAATTGATTATCATTAAAGGTTCATCTTGATACCTTTAGTGGGTCCAGCTGCTAATTGAGATCAGAATAAAGATCTATCTCATTGGAGAATTTTACTTTCTTCTCGACGTTGATAACCTCATTTGATTTGATCTTCTTCTGAATCAAAGTATCCAATAATACAATTTATTTTGCACTGTTTACAGAAATCTCATTATCCGCCAGGATCACAATTCTAACCTCTATATTCTGTTGTAGAACAATTTCGAACGAGTTTGTGATACTGCTAAGAAACCTTTCAGCTTTGAGTTTAATATCTCTATTCCTAAATGCAATATAATCAACAAGAGAACCTACATGCATGTGGAAGACATTAGCGCTGAGATCTAAAGCACATTACGGCCCCATTTGGCATGGCTCCCATTTGCAATTCAGAAGTAAAAATTTCATAGGCGATAAAAGGAAACTTGTGTACACAGTAAATTAATACATTCATTATTAAATGCAATGAGGTGTAAATATGCAAGGAAACTAAAGGTCCATCACATTTGTACGACTTATTATTGGTTTGATAGTTAATGACACCGAGTAAAAAAAAGGATTATTGTTTAGAGAAGTTAAAGAAACAAAACTAGTATATATTTAACTAGTATGCCCTTTTGTATGAATGTTTCCTGGTCCATTTACTCTTATTTGTATAAGAATGAAACAAAAATGTATTATGCAGGATTAGTAATCCCTCCCTTTCCCTATGTTTTCCTTATGTATTTGAAAACCTAATCACTCCCTCTCCTTTCCTGCTCTTTTCTAATCCAAACAAAGGAAAAGTCAACATAACAGATAATTTTACAAACTATCAAGTAGATGAAACTCGGTATTAGTTAGCATTAACAACTATGTAATCATAATAATTTAGTTAACATACCAATTATGAATAACAAAACAAGCTACTAACCTCGGTTCTTAATTTAAACAAAAAAGCGAGACCAACAAGCATTCTATTCCGAATCATATTGCAATATTTCATTGAGAAACCCAATGGCCAAAATGAACCCTGCAAAATTAAATCCTAAAATAGAGGTGGTGTTCATTTAAAAACCATTAATCAACAACAAAACCATGTCAAGTTCAAAATGTATATTAACCAGTAAATCCAAATATCTAGTTAGAATAAGTCTACAATGTCATGTATTCTTTGCATCCTCTAACATATCCAAAGGAAAACTAGATCCTCTCATTTAAGACTCTTTTATCACATCCTCAAATTTCATTATTGGTCCAAATTCATTTTCTTCGTAATCATCCCCATCACCCCCACCACCACCACCTCCTGGTGGAAATTTTCCATTACTATCATCTCCACCACTTCCATTATAAAATTTTAGTAAACTGTCACCTTCCAGAACCTTAACTTGAGAGCATTTGTCTCTCAAGGTTGTCCTATTACCAGATGAATTATACAAATCCAACAGATTTGCATTTTCAAAATGAAGTCTTTTTAAACATATAAAAACCCTAAGTTGTAATGTGAGCTTCTGATTTGTACATTCAACATTAGGAAGTCTTAAAAACCCCAAACACGATGAACGAATTGGCATCCTTGGAAACATTAGGAAATTAGGATCAAAATATAAATTGAGTGTGGGTTCGTTATATAATTATTATAAGTTATGTAATGTGTGTGAATAGATTGACTATTGACGGATGAAATGTGACTAAAACAGGGAAATTTGAAACTTGGAAATGAAGTTGAATTAATAAAATGTTTGGATCATGGCATTGATTAGTCTGAAGGTTAATAGTGAAGGAGGGAGACGGATAGTCTAAAATAAAGTTGAGACATTAAATATATACAACAAGTACTCTACTGTTGTTGCAAATTTCTATATAGCTTGCGAATTGTGGGGACATGGGGATAAACGGCCAGTGGGTCATGGCCCCCGATTATATCGCTTAGTTTAGTTCACACTCGAGAATGGACTAAAAAATAACATGTTCCTTCATACATCTCTGGACATCAGCAGTCATCTCTATCATTTCAAATCCCTGCTAGAATGAAACAACACACATCATTATCAAAGATTAAGTGTGAAAAGTTAAAATAACACTAAATCATTGGCATAAAATCTAGTGACAGCTACTCTTTAAGTCAATCATCTGATGTTTACTAATCAAATTACCTTGACCATATCATTACAACTTAAGAATATCCAAGTGAATAGTTGTGTCAGATTAGACAAGTACACATGTAAGAGAAAAATATTACTTCTATTTACCCATTACTTCCCTCTTGAACAAATCATCCCCACAAATAAAAATTGCTATGATTTACCCCATACTTTTTTAATAACTAGATTTACCACTCCCACCATTCATCTAACATAATAAACTAAATTTATAAAAAGTTATGCATATCAGTGGACTCAACTAGTTTGGACGAACTAAGAAGTGGGTTAATCGATGAAACTATAAAATAGAATAAAAAACACATAATATAGAAAAGAATTATAAAAACAAAATTGAGTTGAGGTTGTAGCATGGCTCTGCTCAATAAAACAAAAGCCCAATCAAGGAAATCCCCCAATTATAGATCATACTTGGAGATATTTTACTACTGAATACACTTTTCTAATCAATTATGAATTAAGATAAACCTCCTATCATAAAGAGATAATTCGAAAAATTAAGAATTTTGTATACATAATAATTTATAAATTATAATAGATATCAGTTTCAGTACAAGTCTCGAGATTACAAATACAAACCAAATATGAATAATTCACTACCTGAGTAAATCACCAGCACAAAAAACAATCATTAGAGACAATAAAAATCAAATATAACTCCAACTTAAATGTTATTTAATTATTTACATCAACCCAATAAAACCCACAAGAGAAAAAAAAATTCAGAACTAATCGAAACATTTAACAAACTGACAGAGAATCACCAACCAATAAGACTTAAAATAGTTGCACAAATATGGACAATAGATTAAAAGATCTACTTGCATACATGAGCATCAAAATTGAAACAAATAATAGACAAGTTAGAACTCAAACCATACCGAGTTCATTGAATCTAACACAGAGATATAACTTCAGCTAAAACAAAAACAAAAAGAAAATCAGATCTAAGATATAGAAAACAAACTGAGGGGGAAAGACGAGCTTGGAGATGGAGCTCACAAACGGTTAATGAAATGAGTCCAAATACCATTAAAGGTGTCTTTGATTAAAGATTAGACTTTTCCCTGATAGTATAAAGAGAAAAATACCTTCCTATTTGTCTCCCGCCCTTCACTTTCTTTACCAACTCAACCACTAAGACCTTCATTAGGAACCCTAATTCTTATATGAAAACACAAATTAGGGAATACAAATAAAACCAATTAAGAACAAATATGAAATGAAACCCTTGTGGATCTGGTAGGGATATCATTTGGGAGTGTATGAGTTAGGGCTTTTCCATTTGGTGTGTATCCATCTGAATCTGGAGCAGATTTTCATTTAGTTGGGAAGGAAAATTTCCCCCTTATTTTTTTTTGTTTTCACTTTTGAAATATTAACTTAAAATTAGTAACACTTGAACTAAAATAGTAACAATAATTTATTGTAAGCAATAAAAATGGTATAATATTGTTACTAATCATAAAGTTAGTCGGTCACTAAAGGCTTGTTTTGGTGTAGTGTGAATCCCATAATGCCATAGGGATACGCTAACTCCCAACGAATTAATCCATTAAATCATAAAAATAATAATAATAATTTTGAAGATGTCCAAAGATCTAACTTTTCTCAATTCCCTACATTCGATACTTTCATGCGGGGGAGGTATCGCAAGCCAAATCCAAACAAGGAACCCTCCCAATACACTATTGTGAAGCTCTATCGGGGACGGAGATCAATCATACCAGGGCTAATGTTTCAAAAAGATTTTTAAATTAATTTATATTGCACCAAAGGCCTAAAATAAAATATAAAAAATAATTTTATGATTTCTGACATACACGAATTAAATAATATGCCCAAGACACAAGAGGATTATCAATATGATCTTCTCACCAACATTTAGTTCACAACACGCACATAACCATGAGCTAAAACTCCGCGCTCAGCAATGAACCTGTTAAACCCTGAAAATCGTCCGTAAAAACCCATTACATCCTCTCGAAATATCACCACAAGATAGACCCATTCACAACTAGGATATAGAAATTATATGCGTCTAGCCAAACAACAAAACGATAATTGTGCCGTTACCACTCAACACGACCTAACAATTTCACTTCGAAAAACCATAACTCCGCTGGCACATCTCAAAAGAATCTATTCTCGCAAAAGATACCATCTAAGTGCAACACTTACCCTCATCAATGTAATTATATATATACACAACCGGGTTATAACTACCAGCCACTCACTAAATTCGACCCACTCGCGAATCTAGAGATAACGATCTTACATACAACGCTCCTAAAATCACTCAAAGCATACCTATACACATATGAAAAATAATTTATGTTACCTCCATAATCTAACTGCCTATCCTCATCAAGGGGTCCCTGATCAAAGGGCTCTTGTTCGATCCCGACCATGAATTGTTCTAAGGGTTGTGCATCCAAAACCTCTTCAAAACGTTGCCCTCTTCTTCTCTCAGGACAATCATCTTTTTATGCCCTATCTCCCCAGAGAAAAAACATCCCCAAGTAAATACTTCTTGACCACCCTGGGGAATAAAGCGCTGGTATGATCCTTGATAATCATTCCTAGATCCACTACCATCGAATCTAAAACCTCCTGAACGATGCCTCTTAATCGAAGCCCTTAAATGCAGATCTTGCTCCATATGTCTATTCCTCGGCTGTTGAGATGATTATGCCCCACTGGCACCACCTTTTCTTGACTTACTTAATAAGTACGAATTCCCAGACTTCATCTTCCCTTTTAAATGAAGACTTTGTTCCTGGAAATGTAAGAATGCTTCATTCATCACATCGATAAAAGTGAGTAATGTCGGGTTCCCTAACAAATGCTATTGAATACCCTAATATAAACCTCCAAGGAACTTTGATAAACGTTTCTCCTCCCTATTTAACTCGTCGAGCACAAAGTTTGCTAACTGGGTAAACTCCTCTTTATACTCCACCACCATCCTATCCCCCTGCTATAATTCTAACAATCTTCTCCTCATCTCCGTTTGAATTGCCGAAGGTAAATTCTTACGATTGAATCGAACCTAAAAATTTGATATAGACATCGTATCCCTCTGATCTGACGTAGTGATCGACTCCCACCACTGGAGAGAGTAACCCACTAACTTAAAGGTGGCAAGTGTTTGTTTTTGAACATCACTACATTCCACCATGGGAAGTTGACGTTGAATATTATTCTTCCACTGACTTTCTATATCCACGTCGGCCCCCCCCCCCCTTGATATTCTCAGGGATGACCTTTTTGAAAATATTCTCTAACTCTCTCCCATACAGACAACCCCACATAAGTTTGCGCTACTAGCGCTGTAGGCTGTTGCTGAGTTTGAGGAAATTGTTGAGCCATGGCATTCATGTCCGCATTGAATGCTTGAGCCATAATATCAGCAACCTCCACTGCAGTCACAGTCCCCTGAAGAACTTGAGGTTTTGCATTCTCTGACCTCCTATTTACTCTAGCCTGGCGATCTATTTTTGGCGGCATCTAAAATAAGAGAGAACTGTATTAGCACTCAGTTCAAACAATTTCGCATTGCAGAAGATTGTAAATGCAAAATGAACACAACAATCCTAATAATAGGGAATTATATCAATAAATCTTAAGGAAGAACGTAGAAAACCTGCATAGATCGAAAGACACGAGAACCTAATGCCCTGATACCACCTCTGACACCCCTCTTAAATTAATAATGGGTGGCCACCCCTATAATAAGATAAAATAGGAATCTTAAGTGGATCATCCTCAGCATCACAACCACATAGACTAAAATATGAATAACCACCCAAAATAATAAAATAATCAGGTCCCAAAAAAAATTTCCAAAACATGTAAGGAACTATAAACCAACATATATAACGACTACAAACATGTCAATAATATGCGAGTACAACGAAAGATATACCTGAATATGCTATCGGGTCACAGATAATACAACATCCAGATGATAAAATCATAAAAGATCAACATATATACAACCCCTAGGTATAAACCCGATATAAAAATGAATCATTAACTAGAATTACAAAAATGGGAAGCGGCTATAACAAAATCCTGTAACATTCCATATCTGCTATAGCTCTAAGGACCCTGGATAGAATAGGCATCATTGGTGTCCTTGCAGAGGGACACATAAAATAATACAATATATGTATAGCAAGAAAAAAGATAGAAACGGATCAGATCCCGAGGTTTGAAAATTGTAAAGGGGGTGGTCCTTATGTGTGTTTCAAATCAATCAAGTTTTCACCAAAATTATCAAACTTTTAATTAGCACCAAACCAAGTTGTGAAAAACCAATTTTTACGTTAAACTATTTTTATCTTTATTAATCCTAAACATTCATATAGTGATTAAAGCAAGTAAAGTAAATTAAGGAATACTAACAACACCGAATGTACGAGGAAAAAACCCAAAATGGGAAAATAACCTCGGACGACCCAAGCCACACAACCACTATGAACAAAGGTATTACAAAGACAGATTAGCCTTACTTAATGACTCGATCCCCATGGCTCTTGATGCTACTTATGAGCCTCTAACGTGCTTCAATAGTGCCCACACAGAAATTCCATCTTCCACAATACCTCTCCACAACACACACATCCACGTATGTCTCAGTGTCCATCGAATGGCTTTGATACGTCTATGATGTCGAACAAGAAGTCCTTCTCTTTTCTTCACCGCAAAACCCTAATGTTCAAGTATAGAACAAACCTTCTCGATTCAGCAAGATCCCATAAACATATAGTAATGACAACTCAAATATTTGCAAACTCTAAGAATGTGTTTAAGCTTTGAAAGATTAGAAAAACATGTGCAAAACTCATACTGAATCGTAAACTATTTTTTCCAGAATGAACACTTTTTAATTCTGACAAAAACACGCTTTAAATAGGAATCAAGATCCACCTAAAAAATAGTGTTGCTCAAGCGAGATTGGCAAGTCGTTTGCGCGACATAGCTATCTCGCTTGAACGAAGGACATAGGTTGTTCGAACGACAGTCCTGTCAGTTTGACTTTTTTTCTTTTTATTTAAAATGTCTCTTAAAAAAAAATCGAAATAAGTCAAACTCTATTTCGAGCTTATCAGAATAAAACGTACTGTAAACATTTAAAACAATTTAAAAAAAATTAAAATAATTTTCTGTATAAAATTACATCCTTATCTTTTATAAAAACATTTTCTAGCACCATTAATTATACGAATTCATACATTTGTGATCTTAGAATGCAATTAACTTTAAAGACGAATAAACTTGCACCAATTAAACATCGGCATGATTAATTCTTTGAAGCTTTGCCACAACGTATTCAATTTCTTCAATACATCATAGACCAAGTGGGGTCGTGACAAACTAAAATCTGCCTATGACATATTACAAACACAGTTTTGCTCACGAAATTAAGTTTAAATAATACAGGGACTTTATTAGAAATTGGTGTCCTTACAAATCTCCCCCTTTGACTATTCCGGGATAAAACTAAACCAGTGAAATGTGTAAGCCGGGCCGTCAAGCCGTGTGATGCCTAAATTCCATCCCATAAACCCAAAGTCAAAAATACACGACACAGACTAGTATATGTAGAACCGACAAGCATGAACTTTCTAAATGTGATGTAGACTTAAAATCTCGAATCACCGAAACATACCTACACACATGAAACAGACAAACAAATACCAAGTGAAGTATGGAGGAAGAAATGAAACCAATATATATATATATCCAAATGATACCAAACGACAATAGATACCAATATGAATAAACTCTGAAAAATCATTTATTAAACAATTTGAGCAACAAAATGATACCAATGTGTACTACCAATTTGTAATACCAATTTGTAAAATATGTAATAAAAAACATGCTCAAATATCCCCCTACATCACATACATCTCTCCCCCTTTTTGTCTCGAAAGACAATCCGGTGAAAAGATAAACCAATCAACAACTATCTAGCATGACAATATACCAATTTGAGAATTGAAATCGCTAGATAATCATGAAACACCCAGCTAAATATGATCAAGTAATGACAATGTAGTAGCTATTAAACCAATGAATCACACAAAGAATATAGAAATCCAATCAAGTGTGATAAACAAAATTACAAGCAAAATATCAATATGGGACAATAAAACCTGCATATAAACTAGTCAGTCCAGAAATCTTCCAGCAGTACTAAAAATATACCAATTTTAACCAGGGGACTTCAAACCAAAAGAAGTAAAAATTCAGGTTGTCGTTCGAACGGGCCAGGGACATCGCTCAAACGAGATGAGGACATTGCTCGAACGAGACTTCGCGCGACATGGTAATATCGTTCGAACGAGTTCTCGGGACATGCCAAACATCCCCAGATTACCAGAAATTTTTTATAATCTTTCCCAAAGAAAAAATTTCCAGAAAAATCGTACTGGAAGGGCCTGACAGCAGCAAAACAGTGCTAAAACAGTATGCTTTTAACACAAAGTGCAAAAACGCATAAAACTAAGCATGCGAGTTACATGCAAACATAGTACTGATGTGCTCAAATATGGAAATGGAATGTATGGGCGTGAAACTACAATAAATGAGTCACAATTCCAACATATCGAAACGATCAAGATGATCTAATTGATAGCGATAATTCATCAAACTTTATCATAGCCATATGATAATTAAAGTGTGAGCTTAATGAACTAAAAAATACTACATGCATACAAATCCAGAATTTTGACGTTTCTACAACCAATAGCGTCAAATTGCAATGTTTAAACATTAGGATTAGTTGTACAAACCCATTAATTTTTTTTTAATCCATCCAAACTCCCTCAATAATATCATATTTTCTTTGGAATAAACTAAACTAATTTGTCCGTTTTCTTAGCATTTTGCATTTTTCTTTTGGGGTCTTTTAAACGGTGGCTTTCACGAAGAGATAGTTTTGAACTCTCGCAGCCTTTTTCCCGTGAATCACTCATCATTTTTTTAATCAATTCAAACCCTCACGATAAACAGTTCTTACATGAACACTTCTCCTTAAGTCTACTTACGCATAGATGACAAGATTGAGATAAGAATGCCTCACCAAATTCAATTATGCGAGAGAAGTAAAACATCCATAAAAATTCATGCATGTGTGCAATGTTGGCATATATACAAAGTTGAATCAAA
The DNA here is from genome assembly GCA_949130495.1 of Sambucus nigra. Lineage (NCBI taxonomy): Eukaryota > Viridiplantae > Streptophyta > Magnoliopsida > Dipsacales > Adoxaceae > Sambucus > Sambucus nigra. The sequence continues at coordinate 464,855,612 of OX422209.1, read as the reverse complement.
ATGCATATCAACTTCGAAACAACCGAATACAAATAAATGGTTAAGATCATTCTAAGCATCGATAATAATAAACAAATGTCATAGCCACATGGATATGAAATGATTGGGGGGGGGTCCAAGCACACCAATATGCCACATCAAACATGTAAACACAAAAACAAAAAAACACAACCAAACAAGAAAGAAAACTATTTTCATTTTTTCAAAAGTTTTATCAAAAATAATTTCTTTTTGTATTTTTTCAAATAAGACAAACAAATGAAAAATATAATACAAAGAGATAAACATGTCATAACACTAGCAAATTATAAATCATGATGCAAGCACTAGCATATGACAAAACATGCAAGCTACTATCCATAAGAAATAGCAAGAGATGACTCATGTGCATACACGTGAGAATCAACCAACGAATCATTTAGCATCTCGAAAATGGATTTCCTAACCCAAACAGGTGTATACCTAACAAAACGGGTTTTGGGAACCAACGGGACACGACGTTTAAACTTCCTAGGGTCCTTTTTAAGATCATAGTAAAAATTCCTAAGGTGACCTTTCCTACCACAATGCGAACATGTGTAAACTCGATAAGGAACGGGACCTTTAGGTTGACCTTTTCTAACACCCTAGGATGTGGTTGACACTCTAAAAAAACTACGGTTTTGTCTTTTACAATCTAACCACTAGAACGAGATAAGTCACTACCATCACTACTCGAGTCATTTAAATCATTTTTCTTCAAAACTTTCGACTCAAGCAAACGGTTAGACTCCTCAAACTTTCGGGACTCCTTATTTAAATTTTCAATTACCCCTAGCATGTTATCTCACTCCCCCTCGATATGAGAAAACTTATCCCTTAGAGTCGTCTCACGTGCCTCAAATTCATTAATCGAATTATATTCCTCAATGGTACAAACCCTAGAATTTCTTAAATCCTCTAACTCTTTTTCTAAAATAAGGACTCTATCATCACTCTCCTTTTTCGAAACTTTAAAAGATTTAAAGTCATTAAATAAAGTTCCAAACTTCTCATGAATGATATTTCTTTGAATTTGAAACGTTTGCAAATATCCAATCATATTTTTAAAACGAGAATTTTCTTCCTGCAAAACTTCAATACGATTTGCAAACTTTAAATTCAAATGATGTAAATCGTCAAAGCTTAGAGAATCCATCGAGAGAAAACAAACACAGGAGAGATAAACAAACACACGGGATCACAAAACAATTAAATTATGTTTTCTAGCTCTGATACCAATTTGTAAAGGGGGTGGTCCCTATGTGTGTTTCAAATCAAACCAATTTTCACCAAAAACTATCCAACTTTTAATTAGCACCAAACCAAGTTGTGAAAAGAAAAAATTACTTTAAACCATTTTTATCTTGATTAATCCTAAACATGCATCTAGTGATTAAAGAAAGTAAAGTAAAGTAAAGAATACTCACAATGCCGGATGTACGAGGAAAAAACCCAAAATGGGAAAACAACCTCGGACGAACCAAGCTAGACAATCACTATAAAAAAGGTTTTGCAAAGACATATTAGCCTTACTCAATGACTCGATCCCCACGGGTCTTGACACTCATTCCGATATTCTACCGTGCTTCAATAGTGCCCATGTAGAAATTCCATCTTCCACGATACCTGTCTACAACACACGCGTCCATGTATGTCTCGGTGTCCATCGAATGGCTTTGATATGTCTACGATGTCAAATAAGAAGTCCTTCACTTTTCTTCACCGCAAAACCCTGATGTTCAAGTATAGAACAAATCTTGTTGGTTTAGCAAGATAACATAAACATATAGTAATGATAACTCGAATCTTTCCAACCTCTAAGGATGTATTTAAGATTTGAAACCTTATAAAATATGTGCAAAACTCATACTGGATCGTAAAAAGTTTTTTCCAGAATGCACACTTTTTAATTCTGACGAAAAAAAGTTTTAAATAGGAATTAAGCGCCGCCTCTAAAGTTGTGTAGCTTGAACGATATTGGCAAGTCGTTCACGTGACATATCCATCTCACATGAACGAAGGACAGATGTCGTTCAAACGATAGTCCTATCAATTTGACTTTTTGACTTTTTGTTTAAAACGTCTCTTCCAAAAGAGATCCAAATAAGTCAAACCCTATTTCGAGATTATCAGAATAAAACGTAGTGTAAACAATTAAAACACTTTTAAAAACATTTTAAAATATTTTGTTTTATAAAATTACATCCTTATCTTTTATAAAAACAATTTCGAGCACCATTAATTATGCGCATTCATAACTGTGTGATCTCGGAATGAAATTAACTTTAAAGACGAATAAACTTGGACCAATTAAACATCGGCATGATTAATTCTTTGATGCTTTACCACAACGTCTTTAATTTCTTCAATACGTCATAGACCAAGTGGGATCGTGACAAACTAAAATCTCCCTATGACATATTACAAACACAATTTTTTTCACGAAATTAAGTGAAAACAATACAAGGGCCCAATTAGAAATTTCATGTCCTTACAAAATAGTTTTAGAAAGGGAATTAAAATGTAGAATAATTATAAATGCACAATTTCATAATTAAAGTGGCGTCCCACTCTCTCTTGGGACTCAACCTCACCCCACTTCTATAGCACGCACCTAACGTATGCATATGAACCCCAATAAGCTACCCGAGACATTCTAGGGACAAATTCTCTGAAATCTATGCATAAACCTCATTTGTGTAACCCACTATATGTAACGTAACCATCTATCTGATTCTTCTATGATCATCTAAGTTTACGCCCAAACTTATACATAAATATTTCCATTATAATTTCTCATTTTATAATTATTAACTTCACAATTTATTAGCATAATATATCACACATCATCATTAATGCTAGAAATATTCATTCACCATTTTACATAAACCCAAGAACTAAAGACCAAACATCTCCCCACACTCAGCATTGCGCTAAGTTTCGTGTGTGGGACGTATCGCAAAGCTAAATCCAAACAAGGAACCCCCCGATACACTACTATCTAACACTATCGATCGTGGAAATCCGTTAGCCCCTCAGTCCATCGTACAAACCCCTTACTTCCCATCTATCGGCATAAGAGTATACTCATCCACTCTCATGCTACAAAAGACAACACATAATACATATCTTTATAATTTTCTCTACTTATAATATTAAGACATCACACACTATATATACAAATTGTATAATAGTATTCGCACGCATTATACAAGATTTATCATTCTCTAACAAGTACACATACATAACACAAATAATATATGTATACTAATATTCTTTTTAATGTTATCAACTTCCAAGGAGTTTCTCACATGTCCATGGGTTACCAATAGTCGGACTAGCTCACACAGAACTTGGTAAAACCTTCCTCACTAGAAATGAGAATGAAACATACCCACCACATCTCACCCCTAATAAAAATCACTCAATATAAATAATGGACGTTATGACATGGGGACTATACTCTCCCTGCTCCTCAAGATAGGGGGATTCACCCACATCGCGCAACTTCCCTTGATAGCACTAGAGGGGTATGCTTCACTTAATAAATATATATCATGCACACTAGATACACATACAATCACATCATATATACAAACCATCACACAAGGTATCTATATTCACGTCGTAGATATATACATACTATATCACGTCCGTATGTAACAAGTAATGAATCCGGCTATACGTATATAAATCTCATTATACAATCCGATACACTCTATCATACCTTCCCAATTCATTTTATTATTCAATACCTCACTTGAAACTTACTAATCCATCTTGCCTATGATTTGAGTAGTCACCCAATTTAATAACACTAAGGACACACAATATTCCCTTTCTCATCTAATCTATATTCGGCGTTAAGTAAATTACTATTACTCGGACAATTTATGAGAGAATTCATTATGTGAAACTCCCCAAATATGCCTCCATAATAATTCGAAATTATCCTCAGATAATCCTCAATCCTTGGAGGATTTAGTAAAAGAAAACAACCCAATTTACTCTTATCTATACCTCTATTATAGCCCCCAAAGTGGCCTATCTTTTATATCCTAATATAAACACTCATAATATCTTACAATCATGTTTACTACACCATAATAGAGGGTCCCTAAGTGATAAATCCAATTGATAAGGGATAAAACAAGAGCTGGCAAAAAGCAGTGACCGGATCGGACCGTGGGTCCTCAAAAATTAACTGGTACGGTTCCTAAAATTTGATAGAAGATATGTAATTACCGGACCAATTTGGTGACTCTTAAAAATGAACTCGCCCTGTTCGGTACAAATTTTCTTGGGTTTCATGAGTTCACTTGTCTTTCGAGAGTTCCACTCGGGAAATAGGGGTTCCGCTTGAGGGAGTGTGAAATTTTCTTGGTGAAAATGTTCTAAATGCTCCCCAAGATTTTTTGGAATTTTCTGAGGATTTTTTAGGGTTTTCTGATATTTTTTTAGAGTTTTTGTATGAAAATTTATGGGTGGTGTCAGTTGGCATGGTGTGGAGGGTGAAATTAGGCAGTGGTGGAAGTCTCTTTCTCTGCAGCCGGTGCGTTAGGTCTTGAATGGACTCACCGGTGATAGGGTAAGACTTTTTCCTTTTTCAATCTGGGCATTTGTGTGCTCTGATTCCATATTGACTTATATATGCTGGGGATTTTCCAGGTGACCTTTTTCCCTTGGGGGACGACTGTTCAGGACACGGGGTGGACTGGGGTGAATGCGCGGATGAGGCATTTGCTGGCGCATGAGTTTGGCCACTCCTAGTATCTCGGGAAGAGGGTGGTCTGATAGATTGCTAAGGAGGAGGTGGTGGTGCCACCTGCGACGCCCCTTATGTCTATGAGGCGAGAGCGGATGTTGCCAGAGGACTCGAGGATTGCGGCAATTATTGGCGACTCATATCTGTTGTACATCAATATGGTTGCGCCGTATGATTATATGGACTTTATGATGAGTTGGATGATGGAGCCTAACATATATGAGGCGCTTCCTTTCCCTCATTCCAGTTCGAGGTGGTGGTCCATCGACATATGTGACGACGATGACTTCAGAGGTTCCCTTTGTGCCGTTGCATACCCTTTCATACAACATTCGGCGGGTTGATGGAGGGATGGTGCCAATGTTGCATCATCCTCATGCGATGGACCCGGAGGATTTGGGCTTGGCATAGGAGGTTCTTCATCCTTTGGTATACCTTTATGTTCTTCTCTTTTGGTTTCTTTTTTTCCTTGGTTTCTTTTTTATCTTCTATGTTTGATACTCATTCTCCCTTTCCTTGCAGCAAGTCCAGGTGTCCACCACTTGGCTGAGGGACAATAGGGACTGGTTATCTTCGGCGACTGCCCATATTCGGGACGCGATTCTTATTCCTTTTTGCTTGGTGCCGTCTGACTCATTCGGGGAGGAGTCTGGTTCGGGTAGCGATGGTGCATCATCTCGCTGCAGGGGAAAGAGAGCGTGTCATAGGGATGGGATATCTTAGAGAGAGAGGGGAAGGGTAGGTGAGAGAGAGAATGTGGGTTCGGGCCGAGTCCCATTGTTTTTCTACTTTTCTTTAATTTCCTACAAAATTGATGTAACACGAAAAAATATATATGCAATGAAATTGAGCTTTTTATTATCTTCTGTTAGTAATGAATGAATGCAAGCATATGCGCTTTTTTACTTTGCTACTGAAACCGTAAAAAAAATATTTTTGGAATTTTAAAAGAAAGTTTATTCAAAATGAGAAATTACATAAAGATGGAAGGGGGTTTTGAAATTCCGTTGATAATATCAATTTATTTTTATTGAGTTTTTTTATTTTGACAAAAGATGAAAAATAGAAGTTTCTAAAATAAGAGGTTACCAATCGGCTAGCCTCTTGTCCTGCCTATCGGCAGGTCAGTTCAGTACCATAAATTCAAGGCTTTGATTGGTACCCTCTTTAGCCTTTGGTACCTTATGGAGCAGGATTCCCTTCGATTTCTACAAGGGTTGTGTCTTTTGTGAGGGTATTCAAGTATAAAAAGGGGTAAGGGTGGAGTGTTTTCATCACACCTTCACATTCTAACTTTCTTATTCTGTGAGATGGCTCTACCGGGTAGTGTTGAGTTTTCCAACTACCTCGAGACTTTGGAGGTGATGTTCTCCTACAAAGTTGACTACGATGGTTTCAACATGAGTCGAGACTCTTTATGGCATAATCAACCCATAGAGTGGAACATGCTGATGGAAGTGGTACAATTTTGGTAACCCGAAGATCATGTATTCCACTTTGCCTTGGAAGAAGTCTGTCCGACTTGTAAGAAATTTTCTTCCATGTTGGGAGTAAACCCTAGTGTGGCGGCTACTATGCCTGAGTTTTCCCGTTCTCCCTGGGAGTTATTTCCTGGACTTCTCCGCATCTCGCCATCGGTATGTAGATCTTTGGTTACTAAAGGAATAATTTCCCTTCCGATGGTGTTGTGATCTCTGTATTTGTAAGAGGCTGGTGATGCTGGATATGCCGAAGCCGTCATTCTGGGATTGGTTTCGAAATTACTACTGGTGACTGGGGAAATGATAGTGGACCCACAACTTGCGGCCATTACTTTATGGATGTAATACTGTCGCAATCCTGTAGCGGTGATGCTAGCGGAGACTTTCAATGGCCTGGATGCCTGGCAAAAATGTAGTTCTTACTTTCTGAGGGGTAGCCCTGTGATGTTGTTCATGTGGTTGTCTGAAAGATTCCTCCTGGTGACTCCTTCGGATTATCCTTTATCGGTTGTTCCTAACTTATATTAGCTCCATTTCATCAGTGTTAGACTGGATATCGAGAGCTGGGAGAACTGGTTAGTGGAGCATGGAGCTCTAACCCTACACTGGTCAGTGCCTTTGTGGGGACAGCTACTACCTAATCTGGAGCTGGGGGAATACCCGTACGTTCGACTAGTTGGTCTCAGTCAGACCACTTTATATTTCCCTTGGCGGCTTCTGTGCCAATTTTCTTAGGAACAAGTCGTTCCACCTCGGACATTAGATTTCTTTGCGGTATAAGATCTGATAGATCATCTATGCATGTGGCTTGGCTCTTTGTGGGAGAGTCGACGTCCATCAACCTATCCCTTTCGATCTGTTGGGAGAGTCTGGCACATACCCAGGTATTATATGAAGTGGTTGTGGAGAAGAGTAGTTAAAAAGATATTGGTCGTGGAGACTGGACAAAGGTGGATTGTCTTATCCAGTACCATGGATGGAGGTGTTTTAGTTTTTCCGAGGCTGGTTCGAGCGTATTGGTCTATGGAGCGTCTGCGACACTCTATTCAGATTGGGGAAGCTTGGGGACCCAAGGATGTAGATGATGATGATGATGATGGAGTGGGTTCCTCTAGAAGATGTGGGTAAGACTCTTGGGGAGTTTGTTTTGTAAATGGGGAATAAATTTGGGAATTTATTTATCTTTTTAGGAAGGTAGGGGGATGGGAGTTATCCGTTCCTTTTCTTATGTAATTTCACTATAATTTCTTATTAGTGAACTAAACAAGTTTTTGATCATCCAGTTGTGCCTTTTGATGAATTTTATATTTTGAATTATCTATACCGATCACTAAGGCATGCATAATCCTTTTGTTCAAGTATATGTTAGAATGAACTGTCGTCCTCGAAGATAAGAAAAAAATAGATTTTTATGAAAAAGAAAGGTTCATGCTCATGTAAGATCTATGAGCTGCCTACGTACCTCTGGGCTTTTTCAAAAGTTCTAATTTTTCTAAAGGCAAATGGTTTTTATAGAGGATCAGGCCCACGTGGTTCTGCGTAGGGGAAAATAAGATATTTTCATTTTTTTTAAGAATATAAGGGAGATGAGAAGAGTCGTAGCGTGTCGGGATCTCAGACTAGGCTTAAAATTTATTTAGATGGTCTAGGTTGACTGGACGAACCATTTCTTCTCCATCAAGGTCGATGAGCACCACAGCGTCGCCTAATAGGATCTTCTTCACTATGTATGGGCCGCTCTAATTGGGCTTGAATTTCCTTCTGGGGTCCCAGATGGGCTCTACTATTTCTTTGAGGGATAAATCCCCCTCTCGGACACCGTGGTCCTTGACTCTGTTATTAAATGATCGCTATATATGGCAATGGTATCCTTATATGTGATATAAATCTATTAATCTCCTTTCATCTAGGAGGGTTAGCTAGTCAAGATAGCTTTGGTACCAGTCTTCTTTGCTGATCTTATATTCAAGCATGATGCATAATGAGGGTATTTCTAGCTCCATAGGTAGGACTGCTTCCATGTTGTACACTAGAGAGTAAGGGGTAGACCCAATAGAGGTTCGAATTGAGGTTCAGCAGCCCTAGAGGGTGTAAGGGATTCAGTCAGCCCAATCTCGATAGCTTTCGGTTATCTTACTGATGATGGCTTTGAGGTTCTTGTTGGTTACTTAAATTTCACCATTGGACTGAGGTTGGTAGGGAGAGGATTTGTGTCTCTAAATCCCATATTCGTTGACAACTTCTATGACTTTTGCCTCGAAGTGCAACCCGTTATCTGACACTAGCTCGTGCGGGACCCCATATCGGCAAATGATGTTCTTCCTGATTAATTTGGCCATTTTTTTGGCATTTAGAACTGCATATGACTCTGCTTCGACCCATTTAGTGAAGTAATCAATGACAACTAGGATGGATTCATGCCCGTTGGAAGCCTTGGGTGTAACCTTCCATATGATGTCGATGCCCCAGGTGGAGAACGGTCAGGGAGAAGTCATATTATATAATTCTCGCAGAGGCAGGTGTTAAAGGCAGGAAAATTGTTGGCATTTGAGGCATCTCCGAACATGGGCTATGTAATCCTAGATCATGGTGGTCCAGTAGTAGGCTTGTCGAATGATATTTTTGGCAAGCATGTGATCGTTCATGTGGGGTTCGTATTCCCCGCTGTGGATCTTGTTTATTATTTCTTAAATGCCAGCCCCTGCGATGCAGTGTAGATGGGTTCCATCGAAGTTTCTTTTAAATAGGGCTTTGTGACAGATGATGTACTGGGCGGCTAATCTTTGTAGGGGTGCTCTGTGTTTCTTGTTGGAACCCTCGGGATACCTACCATGCTTGAGGAGGTGCCAAATATCATAGCACTAGCAGTTGGCTAGCTCAGGATCTTCTTTAGTAATGATCTCAATGTGGTAGTTGTTGTTTGGTTTATCTTGATTTTGGACTAGGAAGGGGGCTATTCTTATTCCTTCGGGCATGTCCACCATAGAGGCCAAGGCATCAAGGGCATCGACTAGGTTATTCTTTGCTCTAGGTAGGAAGTGGAAGGTGTTATCTTAGAATTGGGAGGCTAATTATTCTAAGTGGTCATGTAAGGGTTGGAGTTTCTCGTCCTTGACTTTCCATTTTCTGAGCACATGATTGATGATGAGGTAGGAATCCCAGTAGACATCTAGGCATTGAATACCTTTCTTGAGAGAAACTTTAAGGCCTACCGTACACGCCTCGTATTCATTCATATTGTTGGTGAAAGGGAAATCAATTTTATAGCGATGGGAGTGTGGGAGTCATCTGGGGCAATCAGAAGTATCCCAATGGCATATCCCTTTTTATTGGCAGCGCCGTCAAAGAACATTTCCCATCGAAGTTCATCTTGAGCAGTGCAGAGGATGTTTTTATCTGGGAATTTGGATATCCAAACATCAACTTCTTCTATGGGGTAGTTAGCGAGGTAGTCAGAGATGGGTCTTCCTTTCATGGCTTTCTGTGTGATGTACACGATATCAAACTCTGCTAGGAGCATTAACTATTCGGCCATTCAGCTGGATAAGGAAGATTTCTCAAGCAGGTACTTAATGGGGTCCATTCGGGATAAAAATTTGAGGGGGAAAGTGAGCATGTAGTGTTGTAACTTTTGGGTGACCCAGATAAGCACGACACATGCCTTTTCCAAAGTAGTGTAATTGACTTCGCACCCGGTCAATTTGCATCTGGCATAATAGATGGCTCTTTCTTTGCAGGATTCTTCAAGGTATTGGGCTAGCAAAGCCCCAGTTGCAGTGTCGATTATGGTTAGGTATAGGATCAAGGGAAGAAAAGGCTATGGTGGAAATACTACCGGAGGTTGGGTCAGATATTTTATGATTCGGTCAGAAGCTTATTAGCAAGCCTCATTCCAAACCTTGGTTGAATTCTTTCAGAGGAATTTGAAAATATGTTTGCAAATGGAAGTTAGTTGGATGATGAACCGACAAATATATATCAATTTCCCAAGGAAACCATGGACTTCTTTCTCCGTTCGGGGAGGTGGCATCTCAAGTATGGCTTTCATCTTGGCAGGATCTGCTTCTATCCCCTTCTCACTAACCATGAATTGGAAGAGTTTTCCCTTTGTAATGTCGAAGACACATATCAAAACTTTCGGAACATTCCTTCTTAATTTCGGCATGAGCAATATGTTGGCTATCTATGTGGGATATTCGATCACACAAATGAAGCATACGTTCAGCTATTTGACCATCTTTTCTTTGACTTTGAGCGACCATTAGGTGCAGAGCTTTCTCAAATTTTGTTTAATCGACTTGTGATCTGAGAGAGTGGGGATCTCATGTTGAACTATTTCAGGATCAATGTTGGTCAAATCGTCATAGGACCATGCAAAGACATCCACGAATTTCGTCAGTAAATTTTTGAGTTGTGCGCACTCACCCTCATCGATGGTAGAACCTATCCTAATCTCGCCCAATTGGCTATTAGAAACGAGGTTAACAACAATAGTTTCATCTTTATTAACTTGAACGAAGTTATGTTGTTTGATATTAAACTTATTTAGATCTATTAAGAATTGTTCATTTGCAAAATCATCATCATAAAAAGTTTGATTAGAATCTAAACAATTAATGCAAGGAACAAAAAGATACTCAAAATATTCATGTATTTCATTGATAGGAAAAATAGCATTGAGAACCTCATCAAAGGAGGTCTCTATTACATTTGAGCAAGGATAGACAACAGGAGAAGAGATCGGGTAAACATTGGGGTTAGGTGGGATTTCAATAGGTAGAACTGGCACAGCATGCCAGTTGAGGAGAGGTGTATCTGCATCTTTAATGAGGTGGGATGAATCTAGTGATGTAGTGCTTTAATTAACCATGGAAAGTGTCGGACCCAATATCTGTAAGTTAAACGAACCCTCAGAGTCACTTTCCTCAGTCTCTTCGGCATCTTTGATGAGCGGTTGTACATGGTGTTGGGAACTTTTGGCCCATGGGTAGCTATCTTAGAAAAAGATCTCCATTCCAGGCTTCATCTTCTTGTCTGTATGGTCATACCATGGTTTCAAAAATCCACAAAATGGGATATCCTCTCCCCCTTTAAGGAATCGTCCATCCAAGGAGTCACCTGGGATAGTCTTGATGCAGTCTAGTCTTCTCTTTGGTTAAGACTGGCAGATCATTCTGAGATCTTGTTTTACTGGTTGATACCCCAAACCATAAGGAGTGAAAGATTTTTTCAGTACAATGGGCTCAATTATCCCTTGTTGTCTTTGTCCTAGACCCAGTCTAGGCATGAAATGCATGTTTCTGAACATCTAAATAACATTAACATTACCATGAGGGTCCTATTCTGGACAAACCTCGACTCAAAATTCTGCTAGGAGCATATCATTTGACCCGTGCTGTATCTCAAGGATTGGATTGTTGGTACTTTCACCCCGGACATTGTCGTCGTTACCCAAAATGGTGATGACTCATCCATCGGCGAAGAACTTCAATTTTTGATGGAGCGAGGAAGACACACCCTTGATACTATGGAGCCAAGGTCATCCAAGCAACAGGTTGAAATAAGCTGGGATATTAATAACTTAGAATTCAACGTTAGGGTTTATAGGGACAACCCCTATTACCTGTTTTATGGTTCCCATCACTTCCCAATGGGTATTATCGTAGATACGTACTATAGTGGAGGTTGGAGTAAGGTCACTTTCCTTCAGTCCTAAGCATTTGAAGGTTCTTAATGGGTAGATATTCAAGGCGGATCCATTATCGATAAGAGAGAGTGGTACGATCCTCCCCATAACTTCGACGGAGATGTTGAGTGAATGATTGTGGTTTGGACCAATTATGGGGATTTTTTCTTTGGAAAGGAACAACATTCGGGTAGAGGTCAGGGATCCGACTAAATTTATCACTTCTTCTGGTGTGGTAAAAGGAGGAACTGTAGGTCCAGTGAGCAACTTAATCAAAGATATTATGTGCAGCTGGGAAGACATGAAAAGTCCTTGTAGAGTGATATTAGCTTGATTTTTCTTCAGTTGATCGAGGATCTTGCTCTCCTCGAGGGTCATCTCTGGCATAGGAAGGTTTTTAGTGCCATTACCTTTGTCATTGGCTGGTAGTAATCTTAGGATCTAGTAATGCCTTCCTGATCTGGTCATGTGATTTACTAAAGAAGGGAAAAACATGAATGTGTTTCTTCGTCAATCTCGAGTTTTTCTGCCACCTTGTTTATTTCTCATATGAGTTATTCAAATGATACATCCCACACATGTCGGCTACTAGGCCAGTTTTCCCTCAAGCTTGCTTTCCATTTGAATCTTCGATTTCTTCTCCCCATCCGATGGCAACAATTTTGTTTTTCCATGTAAAGTCAATGGATTCCATGTCTTTATTGGCTTCTTCGTACAGGTCCTCCCATTATGTGGGGAGGTGTAATGGTGAAGGGACTAGGTTCCTTTGTAACTTCAGAGTATCGAGTAACTCGGTCATACTGCAAATATTGTCGATTTGCCTATATAATTTTACCACGATCTGGACAACGTCATCTAGGTTAACTTCATCGGTTTGTACCACCCCGCTGTCTGACTCTCGGGCCCATTTTCGTGCTTCCAAGAATAGTGTACTGAACTTATGGAAATCAATGGACATCTATGAGGGAAATTTCTGCCCGAACTCTAGGAGTTGGTTTAATACTTCTGATAATTCCATACTTCTATTTTCAGAATGGGTATGGACAACGATACATGCTCTGGTAAGGAGTGACAGTGCCTGATCAGAGAGGCTAGGAGGGTGTAGGAGGAAGTATGGGCAAATTTGGAGGGGTTTAGGAGAGTATATTCGTGTATATTGAGTTAAGGGATCAAATTCTTGGTTTTCTTCTAGGAAGATGGCATTGGCATGATTTAGGAGTGGGTTGTGAGCAATGTTTGACTTAGGATTGCCTAGTGGGGCAATGGTACCCCGGTCAATTAGACCTTGGATTATGTTTAGAAGGTGAAAGCATTGGTCGGTGGTATGACCAAAAGTTTAGTGAAAGGCACAATGGGCATCTACCTTGAAGTTTCTTGGAAGTGAAGTTGGAAATAGACGAGAGTCCAAGGGTTTGTTAAGGTTTTAGCTTAATAGGGCTGGATAAACTTTAGGGAGAGGAGCATGGAGATCGATTTATTCCTTTTCTGGTGCCCATGAGTTCGTTGGTTGAGAGATGTAGTTGATGGTTGAGACTATAGCATTGACAGGTTTGTCATATTTTCTGGGAGTGAACTCCCCGGACACTTTCTTTGATTCAACTTATGTTTTAGCAAGACCTTCATCAATTTTTACTCCTTCTTCTTTGAGAGCTCGGAAGTGGGGATAGTATTGTCCTCCCATTATTTCTCGGACATGGGGTAAGAAATTCTTCTTTACTATGTTGACTTTTTCTTCCTCGGATGGCCAATTGGTCATGGTGGTTGCTTTCTCCCTCCATCGAGCTATGAAGTTACTGACTGATTCCCCAGAGTTCTATTTCATAAGTTCTAAATCATGACGGGTGACCTCAAGCTCTTTGTTATATTTATCCTGCGACATGAATTCTCGGGCTCCATCCTCCCATCTACGGATTCTGGATTCCTCGAGAGACAAAAACCATCGGAGGGCGCTATCCTTCAAAGTTTGCTGAAATAAGTGGGCCATCACTTCTTTAGAAGCCCCTAGGAGGGTCATAGAACGGTGATAAGGCTGAATATGAACAATCGAGGGTCCACTTCCTCTGAATTTCTCGATATTTGGCATCTTGAACTTCTCGAGTAACCTCGCTTTAGGGTAAGGAGACATGTGGGTGTAGTCCATGTAATTCCTAGAGATTCTGACTTGGTAGAACTTCTTATTTATCATCTTGAGATCTTATTTGACCTTGTTCAACTCTTCTTCTATTGGATCCATTATCATAGGCAAGTTAACCCCAAAATGGGCAAGGTTTGGTATAGGAAGCTGGGTAGGCGGTGGCCCATTAGCAGGAGGGGCATGTGGAGCGTACTGATACTCTTCAGGAACCCAGATAGGCTCGGGTGGACCCATAATGCGAGGGAATAGGGACTCGGGCTCTTGAGGAACAAGAACTAGGTTTCGTTGCATCTCTTGGACCTCAGTTTGGAGGTTTTCAATCTTAGACACAAGCGGAGCTAAGACTGGCGTTAGATTTGCCTGCACAACTGGTACTTGATCTGTGTTCTCCATGGAAAGCGGATGGATTCTGGACTCAAAAGAAGTAGCAGGGTAATAGAAAAAATTCTGGGGTGATTTTACTAAAGACCGAAGCCAATAAGAAGTCAGGCCAAAGGCATGTAATCGACCTGAGAAGGTGTAAAATGGGATTTATTTTTGAAAAAAAGAATGAATTTTTTTTTTACATTTATTTTTCTTTTTTAAGATTGAAAGATAAAATATTTTTGGATTTTTGATAAAGAGAGGAGATTTTTTTTTTTTTGATAAAGAAGGGAGAAATATTTTTGGATTTTTGATAAAGAAGGGAGAAATATTTTTGGCAGATGGGTGTCATCACGATTATTATAATTATTATGTTCTCACTTGTATTAAATTCTCCTAAATGCAAAATGAAATGTCGGAAGGGACCCGAGCCTGGAAAAGTTGGGTTTGTAACATGAATTCAACCAGACTCACGGGATATGGTTGGACTTATAAATGCAAAGCTATGGTTGGACTTGTAACCAGGCTCACGGGAAGCATGCCATTTTAAAAAGGTGCAAAAATTTTGGCGGCAGGACGACCCACAATTTTGGCAGAATTTTGGTTCGAAACCGGCAATCTAACATGTGTGTCCTAGGCTTGGCACCATATGTGGGTATGCAGTTCGTTGGGTGAATTGGAAAGGGTTCCCCCCTATGGCATGACTTCCACGATACACATCTTCCTTTTGAGGGAAATTGGTACGTATGGACAAGCCATTTGATATACCTGAGTGTACATGAATTGCCTCGCTATATACCTCACGGGGACGGTACGTGTGAGAGCTAATTCGATATACTCAGCATACGTGAACGAGTTCCCTACGATATACCTCCCGTCATGACTTCGATTAAGCAGTATGGTGCGGGGGAACCATTCGATATACGTCGAAGGTACTTGGCCAATGGAAGGTGAGAGTCATATTTCTTCGGCTAACTGTGCCCTGCCGGACCAACGCCCATTATGAAGTGACCCTCCAGTTACCAGACAGAATTCGGTCAATAACAATGCTCTTTGGTGATGTCGTGTGAATCATGTATGATTCTCTTATTAGTATCTTATAATGAGAGTATCATTCTTGATCATGCCAAATAGGGAATGAAGTACATGTACCAATAGTATACCCAACATGGATAAGTGATGTGCGCAACATGTGGAGATATGTGATCCGAGGTTCACGTGGTGCGAAGTGTACATGGAGAATCTTCTATAAGTATGTGAATAGAAGATTAAGCATGAGGATCACATTAATAATAAAAGGGGAACATGCAAAATAGGGGAATATATGAGAAAATAAAACACCCATGTAAATAGTGTCTAGCCTTCTGAAATAAGTTTCCCCAGTAGAGTCGCCAATGTGGCTCCTCGTGGAGAGAGAGAGGGGGGTCATCTCCGTAGTGAGAGGATCTTGGTCCCGCGCATCCCTCTCGGGAGCTCTTCGGGTGTCATCGGCGATGTTTAAGGTAAAAAATGTAGAGAGATGGAGTCTTAGGTCTATTTTACTCAAAACAGACAAAAGAAGGTGGAGACATCCCGAAGGACAGCATCCAAAGACATACTAATACATAGGAAACCAAAAATGATTCGAGTAGGGTTTAGAGGCTATGTTACGGAATAGGAAGGTGTTAGGCACCCATTCCTCCCTTGCGGTCTCTCATGGATTTGTTGTTATTTTCCTCTATTTCCTCGTGATATGTGTGCATGTGTATATGTAGTGGAGATAGGAATCATTGACTTGTATCATGGAAGAGAAAAAGCGAGTCATCCATACGAATGTTCTTAAAAGTAATATTAGAAAATAGGATTTATGCGATTATCCTTGCATTGATCATTATAATGGAACGTTATGCCACTAAGAACAAATATATGTATATGTAAATTTATGGAATCTAAGAGAATTAAGTTAAAGAATTTAGAAAAATAGAAAAAAATGGGAAAGAGTATGACTCGGTTCTCGGGTTTTACCCCGAAATGCCTACATAGCCTATAGAGGAATCAAAGTCCACGTAATTCATATGCAAAACGAGAGGAGGGATTTATCCCATAAATCCAACTGGGGACTTCTCTTACATGTAAGTGTGTGTAAAAAGTGTTTAGTTGTGGGAAAAGTATGAGAAAAGTGTGAGAATTCCCGTTTGGAATTTATGAGCAAACCCTATTTTTCTTGTTTTTTGGGTTTTATTTATTTGAAAATAAGAGATGTGCAATAATACTAAATAAAAATTATATTAGGATATGTGATATGGAGAGAATAGAAGTTCTAAGTAATAAACATAAGTTAATGCGAATTTAGGAGAATTTAAAGAGAGAGTTGAGAAAGTTGCACCGTCTTGAAGATCTTGAGCTTGATCTTAAATGTTGGAGAGCAGCCCTTGCACTTGGGTGATGATGAAGAGTAGTTAATTCACCAAGTTTGATGAAAAAGATGATAAAAAGTTAAGGTTCGAAAAGGATTTCGATGTGGAGATCATGCTAAATTCGAGAGACATTTTCTGAGTTCGCTGAGAGTGATGTATTTCAGATCTTGGCTCCCTTTGCAATGAGGTCAGGCCCTACTTTTTATAGGCCTAGGGAATTTCCGATCGGCATAGGCATGGTCCTGCAAATCAGCAGGTGTTTTTAGGCACACTACCGATAGGCAGGATTTGTAACCTGCTATTTGGTAGTCTCTTTGAGGTTCCTTCAAAAAAATGGTCGTAAAATGCAAACCATTGATCCGAATTGTGCATGGGGTGAAACGATGGAAAGGTACTTCAGAGACCTTCGAAAGTCCTTTGGGATGCTTTCGGGTCTGAGAGTTATCTTTAGGACAAATGTGGTTTCGAAATGCTCATCGATCCTTTAGACGGGGGAGCATCAAACGCAAATGAATCGTTCGTCCGCACGGTAAGTCAGAATTTCACACGGGGCAGACCTTTGGAAAGGTTATGAGATCTAATTCGAAACCCAAAGAGTTTGACTCAGTTTGGGGAGTTGAATTTGATCAATCGGGGCTTGAACCGTTCAGTGGCCTTTCTAAGTTAAACGACTAGTTCGTCCGTACCGTAAGTCATAATTGGGCCTGGAGTGGACAGTTGCAGAGGGGTTTCAACGCCCTTTGAAGATTGATTTAGTCTCAGTCGAGCTGAAGAGTTTGAAATTTGGTCAAACGAAGCCTGGGAGTGCTCAATGGCCTCTAGGTCAGTACCCGGGATATGACTTAAGTTTGTAGTGATGAAGGGAGGAGTTAAGGACCTAAGGAGAGGATAAGGGGTGCTAGAATGAGTTGTCCACGCACACACACACACACACACACACACACACACACATATATATATATATATATATATATATATATATATATATATATTACTAAATGAAAGATTTACTCAACAAATTCTAGGGTTTATCCATTTAAACTCAAAGTAAACTAAATCACCAACCAAATTATGAGATAACTCACAAAAAAAATTATTTAGCAAGTCTAATCATTTACCCCAAAGTTGTAGAGGTTGAATGTTCCTCAAAATCTAGGATCTAAGCTGAAAATCAAAACCTTCCAAGCTTTTCTCTTTTCTTCTCTTCTTTCTCCTCTATCAAGATGGTTTCTTTCTCTCTGGGGTTTTCTCACAAAAATGAGATAATCCTAAGTCTTCCAACCTTAAAGAACTCTTATCTTTAACAACTCCCTACTTTAAATGTCAATACACACTTTAAATGTCTCGTTTACTTAATTTCAAGTCAAACTAGGTCCAAAATACTCCGGAACCCAAATTAAACCCCCGAACAATCATTTTGACTATATCGACCCATCCTAGATAAACCCTGCACTCTAAATTTTCATCCGAGACTACTAATAAAATAAATTTATTTCACCCCAAAAATTAAATTCGTAAGCCCTCGAACACACGGGGTGTTATAATCCCCCCTCCTTATAAATAATTTCGTCCCCAAAATTTGGATAAGTCCATTAATTCAACATGTAATATACCATCATGATCACTACTCCGATATCTGCCACTTTCCACTAGTGAATTAATTAAAAACAATATACAACCAGGGCACCCATACACCCTATAACTATGCTAAATTGCGCAATCATTAGCCGACTCCACTAGCCTTAAATTTTAACATAATTTACACTCATCATTACAATTATATGCATGAAATAACCAAGGTAACAACCCATAAACTAATCTCAATCCCATAATGACACAAGGATACGCTAACTCCAAACAAATTAATCCATTAAATCATAAAAAGAAATAATAATAATTTTGAAGATGTCCAAAGATCTTACCTTTATCAATTCCTGATATTATCTACTTTCATGCGAGGGAGGTATTGCAAGCCAAATCTAAACAAGAAACCTTCCCAATACATTAATGTGCAGCTTTGTCGGGGATGGAGATCGGTCAGCCCAGGGCTAATGTTTTAAAAAGATTTTTAAATTAATTTATATGGCACAAAAGGCCTAAAATATAATATAGAAAATAATTTTATGATTTTTAACATACACGAATTAAATAATATGACCAAGACATAAGACGATTATCAATATGATCTTCTCATCAACATTAAGTTCACAACACGCACATACCCATGAGCTAAAACTCCGCTCTCAACAATGATCCCGTTAAACCCTTAATATCATCAGTAAAAAAACATTACATCCTCTCGAAATATCACCACAAGATAGCACCATTCACAACTGGGATATAGAAATAACATGTGTCTAGCCAAACAACAAACTGATAATCGTACTGTTACCACTCAACCCGGCCTAACAGTTTCACTTTGAAAAAACCATAACTCAATTGGCACATCTCAAAAACATATATTATCCCAAAAGATACTATCTAAGTGCCACACTTACCCTCCTCAAGGTAATTCTATATATACACAACCTAGTTATAACGACCAACCACTCACTAAATTCAACCCACTCGCGAATTTTAGAGATAACGATCTTACGTACAACGCTCCCAAAATCACTCAAAGCATACCTATACACATAGGAAAAATAATTTATATTACCTCTATAATCTAACTGCATGACCTAATCAATGGGTCACTGAATAAAGTGCTCTTGTCCGAACCCTCCCATGAATTGCTGTAGGGGTTGTGCATCCAAAACCTCTTCAAAACGTTGCCCTCTTCTTCTCTCGGGACAATCCCTCTTCTTATGGCCTATATTCCCACAAAATAAATATCTCTAAGTAAATCCTTTCTGACCACCCTGGGGAATAAAGCACATGTATGGCCCTTGATAATCATGCCTAGAGCCACTACCATCGAATCTAAAACCTCTTGAATGAGGCCTCTTAATCGAAGCCCTTAAATGCAGATCTTGCTCCCTCTGTCTATTTCTCGGATGTTGAGATAATTGTGCCCCACTGGCACCACCTTTTCCCGACTTACTTAACAGGTCCGATTTCCCACACTCCTTCTTCCCTTTTAAATGAAGAATTTGTTCCTGACAATGTAATAATCATGCATTCATCATATCGGTAAAAGTAAGTAATGTCAGGTTACCCAACAAATGCGGATGTATGCTCTAATCTAAACCTCCAAAGAACTTTAATATGTGTTTCTCCTCCATATTTAACTCATAGGGCACAAAGTTCACCAACTGGGTAAACTCTTATTCAGACTCCGCCATCGTCCTATCCCACTACTTTACTTCTAACAATCTTCTCCTCATATCCGTTTGAATTGCCGAAGGGAAATACTTACGATTGAATCGAACCTAAAAATCTGATATAGACATCGTATCCCTCAGATCTGACGTGGTGATCGACTCCCACCACTGGAGATCGGCACCCACTAACTTAAAGGTGGCAAGTATTTATTTTTTAACATCACTACATTCCACCATGCGAAGGTGATGTTGAATATACTTCCTCCACTGAATTGATATAACCACATCGGCTCCTCCTTAAAATTCTGGAGGATGACCTTTTTGAAAAGATTCTCTAACTTTCTCCCATACAGACAACCTCACATAAGTTTGCGCTACTAGAGCTGCAGGCTGTTGCTGAGTCTCAGGAAATTGCTGAGCCATGGCGTTCGTGGTCGCATTGAATGCTTGAGACACAATATTAGCAACCTCCGCCGCAGTCACAGTCCCCTAAAGAATTTGAGGTTTTGCATTCTCTGCCCTCCTATTTACTCTAGCCGGGAGACCTATTTTTGGCGGCATCTAAAATAAGAGAGAAGTGTATTAGCACTCAGTTCAAACAATTTCACATCACAAAAGATCGTAAACGCAAAACGAACAAAAAAAATCCTAATAATAGGGCCCTGTATCAAGAAAGCTTATGGAAGAACGTATAAAACCCGCACAGATCCAAAGACACGAGAACCTGATGCTCTGATACCACCTGTGGCACCCCGCTTAAATTTATAATGGGTGACCACCCCTATACTAAGATAAAATAGGAATCTGAAGTGGATCATCTTCAGCATCACAATGATATATACTAAAATATGACTAACCACCCAAAATAATTAAATAAGCAAGTGACAAAAAAAATTCTAAAACATGCAAGGAAATATAAACTAACATGTATAACGACTACAAGCATGCCAATAAATACACGAGTACAACGAAAGATATGCCTGGATATGCTATCAGGTCATAGACAATACAACATCCAGATGATAAAATCATAAAAGAGCTACATATATACAACACCTGGGTATAAACCCGATACAAAAATGAATCCTTCACTAGAATTACAAAAATGGGAAGAGGTTATAGCAAAATCATTTGACATTACACATCTTCTACATCTCCAAGGACTCTGGATTGAATAGGCATCATTGGCGTCCTTGCGGAGGGACACTTAAAATAATACAATATATGTATAGCAAGAAAAAAGATATAAATGGATCAGAGCCCGAGGTTTGAAAATTGTTTTAGCAAGTGAATTAAAATGCATAATAATTATAAATGCACAATTTCATAATTAAAGTGGTATCGCACTCTCTCTTGGGACTCAACATCACCCCAATTCTATAGCGCGCACCTAACGTATGCATATGAACCCCAATAATCTACTAGACACATTCTAGGGATAAATCCTCTGAAATCTATGAATAAACCTCATTTGCGTAACCCACTATATCTAACGTAACCACCTATTTGCTTCTTCTATCATCATCTAATTTTACACCCAAACTTATAAACTAATATTTCCATTATAATTTCTCAATTTATAATTATTAACTTCACAAGTTATTGGCATAAGATATCACACATCCTCATTAATGCTAGAAATATTCGCTCACCATTTTACATAAACCCCAGAACTAAGGACCAAACATCTCCCCATGCTCAACATTGCGCTTTGTTTCGTTCGTGGGACGTATCGCAAAGCGAAATCCAAACAAGGAACCCCCGATACACTATTATCTAACACTGTTGGTCGTGGAAATCCGTTACGCCTTTATTCCATAGTATAAACCCCTTACTTCCCATCTATCAGCATAAGAGTATACTCATCCACTCTCATGCTAAAAAAGACAACACATAATACATATCTTTATAATTTTCTGTAGTTATAATATTAAGATATCACACACTGTCTATAGAGATTATATAATATTACTCGCATGAGTTAGACAAGATTTACCATTCTCTAACAAGTACACATACATAACACACATAATATATGTACACTAATATTCTCTATAATGCTATCTACTGGCCAAGAGTTTCTCACATGTCCTTTGATTACACTTAGTCGGACTAGATCACACCGAACTTGGTAAAACCTAATTGTAACGAATGGAAAGCGGCCATAGTTCCTCACCGGAAATGAGAACGAAACATACCCAGCTCACCTCACCCCTAATAAAAATCACTCAATATAAATAATGGACGATATGACCTGGAGACTGTACTCTCCCTACTCCTCAAGCCAGGGGGATTCACCCACATCGCGCAACTTTCCTTAATATCACTAGAGGGGTATGCTTCACTTAATAAATATATTTCATGCACACTAGATATACGTACAATCACATCATATATACAAACCATCACACACTATATCTATATTCATGACATATATATATATATACATACTATCTCACGTCCGTATGTAACAAGTAATAAATTCGGCTATATGTACATATCTATCACTATACAATCCGAAACACTCTTGCATACCTTCCCAATTCAATAATTATTCAATCCCTCATTTGAAACTTACTAATCCATCTTGCCTAAGTTTTGAGTAGTCACCCAATTTAACAACACTAAGGACACACGATATTCCCTTTATCATCTAGTCCGTATTCGGAGTTAAGTAAATTCCTCCTACTTGGAGAATTTATGAAAGAATTCAGTATGTGAAACTGCCCAAATATACCTCCATAATAATCTGAAACCATCCTCAGAGAATCCTCATTCCTTGGAGGATTTACTAAAAGAAAACAACCCAATTTACTCTTATCTATACCTCTATTATAGCCCCCAAATTGGCCTATATTTTATATCTTAATATGAACCCTCATAATATCGTGCAACTATGTTTACTACACCATAATAGAGGGTCCCTAAGTGATAAAACCAATTGAGAAGGGATCAAACAAGACCTGGCAAAAAGCAATGACCGGACCAGATCGAGGGTCCTAAAAAATGAACCGGTCTCGTGCCTAAAATTTGACAGAAGATCTTTAATGGACGGACCGATCATGTGCCTCTTAAAAATGATCCGGTCCGATTTTGTTTAATTTTTTTCCTATGAGGTTGTTCTCCATCTCAACCAAACCCCCCTTTTCCCACCAAATATTAACACCATAAATCACCCTCCCTCCCCCCCCCCCCCCCCCCCCAAAAAAAAAAAGGAACGAAACCAATTATATCGACAAAACCCCACATAATATTATCCCAATTAATTTTCTCATCAAATTCAAATATATATATATATATCACTTAATGAAAGATTTACTCAACAAATTCTAGGGTTTGCCAATTTAAACTCAAAGTAAACTAAATCACCAACCAAATTATGACATAACTCACACACGCAATTATTTAGCATCACTTGCCTCAAAGTTCTAAAGGTTGAATCTTCCTTGAAATCTCAGATTTGAGCCGAAAATTCGAAGCTTCCAAGCTTTTCTCTTCTCTTATCTTCTTTATCCTCTCTCACGATGGTTTCTCTCTCTCCCTCTCTAGGGTTTTCTCAGAAAAATGAGATAAGCCTAAGTCTTCCAAACTTAAAGAACTCGTATCTTTAACAACACACGACTTTAAATGATAATACACACTTTAAATGACTCGTTTACTCAATTTTAAGTCAAACTACGTCCAAAATACTCCGCAACCCAAATTAAACCTCCGAACAGTCATTTTGACTATATTGACCCATCCCGGATCAACCGTGCACTATAAATTTTCATTTGAGACTCCTAATAAAATAAATTTATTTCACCCCAAATATTAAATTCCTAAGCCCTCGAACACACGGGGTGTTACAGTACGTATTAATATTTTCTCCTTCTTAGTTTAGAATAAGGCCAAGACTTGGGTTTGGACTTTGGCACCGAACTCTATTAATACGTGGAGAGACATGCAAGCTAAATTTCTTCAAAAGTTCTTACCCTCCGACAAGACCAACTCTATTAGGTCTCAAATTCATATTTTTAAGAAAAAGGATCATGAGCCAATTGATGCGCATGATGCGAAGGCCCACTTTATACTTCCATCATGGGATTAGTCTACCATGATGGACAATTTTGATTAAGTGAATTTTTGAGATTTGGGTCCTGTCTACCTATAAATAATTGGTTGATTTTTCATCAATTAGAAACACGAAAAGACAACATAATGAAATCATACGATAAGAGAGAGAAATCCAAAGACTCAATGCCTGTTAATTTTTGGAATATTATATTGGCAATAGAAGAAGATCAAACGTTGGAATGCATTGAAATTGGAAAATTTTCTTTCTATATACAAGATAAAATTGTCGTTCGAAAATTAGTTCGATCGGACAACATTAGGGTCGACTGTTTGTTGATTTTTCCAGCAGTCACATAACGGATGTATTGGAACGAATTCTAAATTCATAGTTATGAATTAAGGCATGTGAGAGATTTTTGTTTTATGTTCTGCATATTGATTATATGTGAAAAACATGATTTTAATGTATTATTATAATGATGATTCAAATTTATCTAATAAATTTTTTATCCACAATAGCATAAAGATGCAAGTATACCATTAAAATACAAAAGTCAACTATATTAAATTGTATCAAAGTCAACATGTAAGTAAGCACCGTTTTTAGCATAAAGCAAATATCTCTCCATAACATTAATTTGTAGTACTTGAGTAATTAATATTTAGCCAACCGCGAAATATATCGCAGCTGCAACCCAATTCAGACCCTCTTCATCCACACGATCGACACAAAATTTATTGCAATCTGCAAAATATTGTGCCGAGATCATCTATAGCCAACCGGGAAAGAACAATTTTGGCTCCACTCCCATATTTATCCAACTTATCACAGATTATATTCCATTCTGCATCAATAATTAACTACTAATGTAATGAATCTAAAAGTCTAATCTCTGCACTTTATTATGAAAAAAGGAAGTTTTGTAAAGTGTTATTAAATGAACCAGTTTGAGATACCTACTAGTGGATCTAAGTGGATCCCTATGAAATGGAGATTGTTCTGTTGGTGGAGGAATCTTACGATATTTTTTTTTATCTACAATATAGTTTATGAAATTCATTTCAGCACTGGATCCTAATCTTTTATTAAAACAAATCAAAATCCTATCCTATTACTAGTAAACTTTTTCAATAACTTTATTAAACGTGATTGAGTTATACTATCTCTAACTTTGTGATGTATGATAATGATTCTCTATTTTTAATTTGTACACAAGGCCCAATAATTAACGAGGTTAGTCGTGCTAGTAGACCTAAGAAATACAAACTAATAAACCAGGAAGATTTTAAATGGTCAGTTATAAATGGGGTTGAGACTTTTTACTTGGTGGTCATTTAAATTGTCAGTTATAAATAAAGCTAGCACTAGTAGATAGGTTCAACCCATAAGTCTTTATTGCCTTATTAAAGAAAGGAAGCATGTGTTGTCTTAGTAAGGAAGCAAGTGTTCAAATGCTTGCTAAGTTAGTTGATCATGTGTTCAAAGGAAGAATGTGTTGTCTTAGTAAGGAAGACGATGATCAGGCAACAAATGCAAGCAAGCAAGCAGGTGTTCAAAATGCAGGTGTTCAACAATTGCAAGCATGTCTTTACTAAGAAAATAAATGCAAGAAAATCTTGGCTTAAAAAAAATATGATCAGCCAACTTAAGATGTTTAATAACAATAATCCATACGCAATTTAATTTCAGCCAACTTCATAGCATTCAACCAAGAGTTCAACACATTTTTTTTCTTCAGTTACTTTTTCTTTTTCTTTTTTAACTGAAATTGGCAGCTAAATTTTGGGGGTTGAAATCCCGGTTTAGGGTGTTGAATTCCAAGCTGAGGTTGAATTCCAGGTTGAAATGTGTGCCTATGTGAAAACCTATCCCATGGTCTAGATTAATGAATGGGACAGACAGTACAAGGAAGGCGATTACATTACACCAATTTCGATAAGCTTCCCTATTCGCGACTGCACCCCAATTACTTCTTTTCCACTATCCTGTGTTACTTCTCATATGCCCCCCATTATTTTTCCTTGAAATCTTAACATAGGTTTCAATTCATGTATGACAAGTGTTCCCGATCATGAACTTATTACCATTGAGCAGTGTATTAGTGAATATTCTGAACATACTATAGAATCTCAATCTTTATATTGTTCTCCAAGAGTTATGCATTGATGCATATCAAATGACACACCATTCACACTAACTTTTGTTGAGTCTTCCTGTGATCTATCCTTACTCCCTTTTATTATTAGGTACATGTTCTTCCTCAATTTTTTTGTTTTTAATTCTTTTTGGTACTGTAATATTTCACTCTTTAGTCATTATATTTATCTCCACTTTAGGGCAAGAGGCTATATACACCTGTGAAGCGAGTACAAACGATGTTAATTACGTAAATGTTGCTTCAAAAAGACATGAAATAGGAGTTATGAATGTCATATGCGCCCATTGTAATGTCTTACACTGGATGATCAAAAGAAAAACATGAGTCTTGATGCAATTAAAGTAGATGCTAAGAAGATTTACAAGTATAATATAAAGTGGAAATTGCAATTAAATGATATGACATGTATAGGTAGAATTAGGCTCAAATGTAAAATTTGTACCCATCCTTTGTGCGCCATTCGATGTCCTAAATGAAATTTAGATATTGAATCCTTGTATCTAGTTGAATCTTGCATACTTGGTGGCTCTACAAATGCAATAGTTGAAGAACCATGTCCATGTCAACGTGCACCTCCACCTCCACGTCCACCAGGTGCCATAAAGATGGTAATTATCCTGATTAATTAATCAAAAAATTAATTTACATATATAAAATTAGAAAAGCAATGATAATGGAACCAACTCAGTTAAGTAACATATAATTTATAGTTTAAATAAAATAAACACAAATCCTTCACACATCACAGAAAGTTAACTAAGTTCAGTCAACATCACAAAAAATAAGTACATAGGAATTTAACAAGCTCCATCACATTCGAATAAGTGCATTGTGATTTAAATAACAAAAAAAAAGCTCAAATGTGTAATCTTCCTTGACTCGTTGTCATAATCATGATCACTGCAATTTTTTTCATCGCTATAGTATTCTGCTAATCTGTCATCTTCCTCATCATCCCCGTCACCATTGTCAAGATTATCATTATCACATGCTTGAAAATCATTTCTTTCAATAATGTCTGGTAGGTCATAGGTCCTAGCCATTTGACTCAAGTCCAAATCTCCCTCTTGAATAACAATGTGAATATCAGAAGTTTATTCTTCTTGGTATGCAACATTACTTGGACAATCTTTGGTATCTCCTGCATCATCTTCTTTTGGAATGTCCCAAATGTGTCTATGTTTCACTTTTTACACTACTTTCAAATTAGGACCCAACTTGTAGTCATCTAAGTAAAACACTTTTGTTGCTTGAGTTGCAATCACAAAGGGGTCATCATTATACCATGTCGAACTAACAATAATAGAAGTGAGGTGATAGTCCATTTGTACTCTCTTTTTCTTGGGATCAGTGTCGAACCACTCACACTCAAATATAAAAATAATGTATTGATTTTGGTACTTCATTTGTATGACATTACACAAACGTCCATAAAATTCAACCACTTCATCATCGTGCCATCCGGGAACAAGAATTCCACTATTTTGAGTTGGGCGATGATAGTCACGATCCTTAGCATGAAATAGAATACCATTAACAATACAACCAGAGTATTTGTCCACACAAACATCTAGACCGCACGCCAGTGAATATAACTCAGTTGTGGCTTCTAGTGACCCTTAATGAGGCAAAGTTTTCAACTATATAAAGAAGATGTTAGTTTTATACTTACTATGATGTTTTAATATCATAAAATTAACAAACGCATTATTAAAATTATCATCTTACATGGTCCTCAAACCACTTTGGAAATCCATGTCATTGTCTTTGAAATATATTGTCGGGAGATTCAATCTCCAATTGCATCATATGTTCACTACACATGCAAAATAAGATTTAGTTTTGTTTTGTGAAATATTAATAAAAGATTGTGTAAAACGATACTTACTCAAGATAAAGTTGTATTTCTTCGTAGTTATTCAAGATATACCAGTGGGCCTTATCAATAATGCTTTGGGATAATCTAGTGGGTTGTGCATCACCCAAAGGACGAACAGATTGAGAGAAAATCGAGAGTTTTGCATTATATTTTCCCCCATATGTATCATCATTCCATTCTGCTTGACTGTGTTTGGTTTCAACCTCACGAAGGTACATTGAATAGAAAGTTATGGCTTCATTAACAACGTACACCTCTACTATTGATCCTCCGGATCGAGCTTTGTTTTTTACACTTAACTTTAACGATCCCAGATTCCTGAACACATATAATGTTATATAGATAAACTATTTTACACATTGAAAGTTCATAACTAAACATCTAAATAAATATTTTGTAACTACCTCTGAAAATGGAACATCCATCACGTATTTACAGAGTCGGCAAGCATAGCCTCGCGTGGTAAGTGAATGGCGAAATGGGCCATAACATCAAAAAATGCTGGAGAAAAAATTCTTTCAATCTTGCAAAGTATAAAGACAATTGCTTCCTCTAGCTTCTCCAAGTCTTTCACATTCAAATTTTTTACACACTGTTGCTAAAAAAATGTTTGACAATTCAATTAATGCAGTATTAACATCCTTCGGTGAATATTGACAGGGATAAGTCACTGTGGAATAACATGGAAATCATGACCTTTTAAGCCCAATATCTTTCCATCCTTAATTCTCACATTTTTATATATATTTATTGCATAACCATCTAGGAATTTGACTAAGTTTAAGAACGCACAAAAGTCATTTCTCTCTTATGATGTTAAGGTATAAGATGCATGTAGTTTTAGCCATCTGTTACATTGTTCTTGTAAATGCAACTCCTTTCTTATCTTCATATCAGCTAACTCCAGATGCACCTTGTCTATATCTTTTGTCCTTCATTCCATGTTCATTAATGTTCCAACAATGTTATCATATATGTTATTCTCAATGTGCATTACATCGAGATTATGTCTTAATTTCAGCTTTGACCAATACTCTAACTCAAAGAATATGATTTTTTTCCATATAGTTTAATTCCTTCGAGGTAAGTTTTATCTTCCTATCCTTATTATTTGGATGCTTACCTGGTTTCAGAATTTTCACCTATTCTAACTGCTATAATATGTCATCTCCAGTAAAATCCATCGGTGCTGGTCTGTGACACCCCAACTAATTAAATACCGGGTAGCTACTCCTTTATGAAATTAATACAAAATATCAAGTTGGTTCAGTCTTAGCATCACTGTCGAAAACATTTAATTTATTATTAGACACCTAATATTTAAAAAGAGAGATGCCAAATTTTATTAATTAAATTAATAATAACCAAGTAATTAAATCATCAACCATCAATCGCATAAACAATCTCACATGAATAACCAACGAAATGAAATAAACTGAGTATGGATTAAACACTCCCATGATATTAATACTAGAGTAAATAAAATCCCATTACACGAGTCTGAATAAAGCAACCAACATCTGAAATAATGAAAGTTTGTATTTACATTCTCTAGATAAGAATGGGCACCATGGCCTAACTGATATGAATGACTCTGAAGGAACCAAGTATAAGTGTGGAGGCATCTAATACCAAGATCATGTAACTTCCACAGCAGCTACAGCACGTTATCAGAATGGAATTCCTATGCCTGGCGTCCCTGTGACTGGGAACCTAAAATATTTTTACAAAACAAAATAGATTTGGAGGAAAATGGGTCAGGGCCCGAGGTGAAAACAATTTAAAATTATAGCAAGTGTTTAAATTACAATTAAACAACACATATTATAAACATGTTAGTTGCATACTCTCACATGAGTTTCTCACCTCTCAACTGTTGTGCAGGCCTAACGTATACCCTTAACCCATCCTAGTTATGCCGCTAACTAACTAGTCTCTACCACTCCTGCTTTCACATTCTAACAGAGGGTATCTACTCGTCACACCCAAATAAGTCATATTCATAACCCATATTCACATTCATTAAATTACTTATCTCAAGTGTTAATTAAATTCTCACATTCTTAGCCCATTCAAATATCTTAGTTATCCACATCTACTAAGCAACAGTGAAGCAGTCCCAAGTACATATATAAATCACTCTCAGTACATATATACATATAAGCCACCCCTAGGTTAAGCTGCGGTGCACGTACACTTTGCTATCAAATCCATGTACATCACGTACATAAGGACATGTGTTCCGAATCACTCAGGAACCGTCTCAATACAAATCACACATATTGAAGGCGGACATAGTTTCCATACCCATGGGTCACGCATATACCTACGCTCCCATCGTCATCTGACTTATCAACTCGCAAATAATTCATTCACAGACCTATGTCCTTAAGGTACCAATCTAAATCCCCCCGAAGTCACATAAAGATAAGATGGCCCTTTTACCGAAAAACATCCTACCGTTATAGCAAGTATGGTAGGTATGTCATACACATAAGAAATCCATACACTAGGCATTCACACAACCTAAGTAATCATATTTCAATATAGGTATTCACACATTCCATCTAGTATTTCTCGAACATAGCAAGTTTATTCCGAACATCATACGTAATATATATTTAGCTTGATAACTCTCTTGTCCTATCAATTTGAGTACTTAAACCCGTCCCAAAAGGTTACTAAGTCTCCTATTAGTTTCTAATGTTATCTCAGTAACTTAAAATCCCTCGGTTACTGTTCTTATCCTTACATCATCATTCAATCTCATTATAGTTTCAATTTGAACGATTTTTAACCGTACCTCACTCGGTAGACCCTCGTAAAGAATAACATTCAATTCCATAAGGTAAACCATTTTTTTCGAGCATCAACTAAGACCCTAATGACCTCAACTAAGTCCCACAACAATAAATTAATCACCCTAAGAATCATTATCGGCTTTGGGATTTTCATTAAACCTTAAGGGAAAACAATTACAAAAAATGAGAAGAGGTCGATCCATCGAAGAAAAGGATCGATCCATCGATCATCGATCGATCGACATTCTTGGGTCGATCGATCGATCAAGCATATATTTGCCAAAAATTCTCTTAAATAGATACGGGTTCTTCCAATTTTACACCCCAAATCCTCCATTAGAACGTCCCAAACTCCCATGAAATTTCACTAATCATCCTATTAACATATTAGCATTATCTTTAATGTATTCGAATCATTAAATCATCATGGATCATCAGTTTCTTGGATTAAAATACCCAATTTTCATAAAAACCCTATTTCTTCTATATCCTTCAAGATCTTCATATAACTCAACATAAATTCACAATTCCCTACGCATGGATTATGGTTTCATAACAAATATATGCCCAGAAGTTTATCTACATGCATCCTACCTATATTCAATGTTTAATTCTCTAGTTTCGCAATTAATTCACTTATTTACGATAAATCATCAAATCCAAACTATCATGTGAAATATATGCTTTGAATCTTTGCAAGATAAATCACTTGCCTCTGATTAGAAGTTCTGATCCGTTGATGACGGTATTGGTTGGTTCTCACTCTCTTTCCGATTATAAATCCGGTGATGATGGTGGTGTGTGGTGGTTGTTTTGCCATGGAAACCCTTGGAACTTCTCCTCACCATTCACGTTGCCCACTCTTTGATTTTGACAGATAATGGCCCAAGTGAACCTAAGGTTGGCTGATAGATATCACTTAATTTTCGTGGGTCACTATTCATTAAAAAATAAAATGACCAAAATACCCTCCCGGGTTACTGATTAGGCGTTAAAATGCCCCGAGACCCAAACTAAACCCTCAGCTAGTGTTTTCTGACTATTTCGACCTTTACGGACATGTTGGCATACACAAAATAATCATACGGATCACATAAAATAAGATACTTTTAAATCCATTAAATTTGGTCCTGACATGACTAACACGGGTGTCCCAACTTAATTACCGAAACTACCGTATTTTCAACCGACGACAATTTTAATAAATACCAAAATCACATATTACCATAATCACTCAGTAATATTAAAAATTATCATCATATTTAAATACTAACTCTCATCTCTCTAGTTATTTAAATCTGAATTAATTTCCAATTAATTATCCCAAATTAATTTAATTAATCCCATAATTAAAACCAATTTAATTTAATTAATCTCATAATTAAAACCCATACATATATGGGGTATTACATGGTCTCTCTTCTTTTCTCCCATCATGTAGTCTACTCTTTCGCCAAGAATGGTTGGAAGTCAAATGACGATGATGACCCATATAACATATTTTACTTCTCAGTCATTTAGAAGATGTGTCTTCATTGTATACTGGACATGCATTATACCCTTTCTTGCCCCATCCAGACAAATTACCGTATGTCAGGTAGTCATTAATTGTCCATAATATAATTGCATGTAAACGAAAATATTCGTTACCAAAATTATCCCATGTTTCTACATCAACATGCCAAAAATCTTTCAACTCATATATCAAGGGTTGTAAGAAGACGTCCATATCCTTACCTGGTGCTTGTGGACCCAGAATTAACAAAGTCATCATGAAAACTTATTCCATCATACATAGTCAGGGTGGCAAATTGTAAGGCATGAGTATTACTTTTCACATGCTGTATGAATTACTCATATTTCCAAATGGATTGAAACCGTCAGAAGAAAGTCCTAACATCACACTACTAGAGTCATCCACAAACCAAGGGTACTCCTTATCAAAGTCTTTCCATGCCTCGACATCAGTCGGATGTCATAAAACATCTTGTGTATCAACCCGTCTTTCATTATGCCACATCATATTAGCAGTTGTATGGTTTGATATATACAATCATTGCAACCTTGTTTTCAATTGGAAGTAGCATAGTACTTTATGAGGAACATTTTTCCCTTTCTTATCATCTTACTTCTACCAAGTCTCATCACATACAGGACACCTATCCACATTTTGATTCTCTTTCCAAAATAATCCACATTCATATTTGCACACATGAATCGATTCATAACCGAGTCCCAAATTTCATGAATTTTGTTTGACTTCATAATGCGAAGAGGGGATATTTGAACGTAGATAGGCTTCCTTCAACAGTTGGAGTATCATATCAAAGGATTTGTTGCTCCAACGGTTAAGAACCATAACAAGCATCAACTTTATAAGAAATTGAAATGAGGAGAATTTTTTACATCTAGGATATATCTCTTCTCCGAGTTCACCAAATAATTTATTATATGTACTAACAGCATTTTCACTATGCTCGGGAGAACCATTAGGGCCAAACATATCATTTAACATCCTAAACATGTCATCATCTTCCTCATCAACTTCTACATTTTCCAAAAATTATGCACTTGAAAAGTTTTGTTCATCATTCACCTCCTCTCCGTGATTTATCCAACAAGTATAACTATAAGACATTCCACGACTCAACAAATGACTTCTAATAGTTATCAGATCATGGAAATGTAATACCCCGTATTTTTATACTATAGTAATTTGGTGGTTTTGTTAAATTTAATGAGAGTGTATTATTTAATAAAAATCCGGAAATTAATTATGTTATAATTATTAATGTGACGAGAGTTAGTAATTATATAAAAATTGTCGAATATTACTAATGAGCATTGTAATATATGATATGGGTTATATTAAAGGTCACAAGTGAATGAAATGTCAATTTTGAGAATTTTAGTCGGGACGCGCCCGTGTCGCGTCGGAACTAATTATTGAGATATAAAAGTAAATATTTTATAAGTTGTTCGTATGGTGGTTTTGAGTGCGCCAACGCGTCCGGAAAGGTCGAGATAGTCAAAAAAGTGTACCCGGGAGTTTAGTTTGGGTCTCGGGATGTTTTTAGGCTTGATTAGTGACCCGGGACAGCATTTTGGTCATTTTACAATACGGGGTAATTAAACCCACGAATTTCAGCCATCCTTAGCAGCCATTTAAGTCAGCCTTTTAGTGTTAGAACATTCAGAACCCTAGAACGGCCATTGGAGTACAGAGGAGAGAGCTCTCAAGGTGATTCAAGGCCAAGAACACCACCATTTGCACCACCGTCACCACCAACGCATAGATCGCGAGGAGGAGAACGCAACCACACCAATATCAGTAGGAAACCAGACCTCTGAAATCCCAGGCAAGTGTTTAACTTGCGTATTTTCGTTGGTGCAATATTCATATTAGTGTAGGAATGATTAGGAGTGTAATCAATGGAAGAAAACCCCAATTTTGGTAGGGATTTGCATGTAGAAAACATTATAACCATATTCTGGAAATATTATGTAAAGTAGATGATTAACCCACAAATTTTTGATGTTATGTTAGAAGGAAATTCTGGAGAAAACTGATTAGAACAAAAGTTAAGAAAACATTAGGGTTCTTGATGTTTAAATGAGATTTTGGGTTGTTTAACCATGTTTAATGATGGATATACGCATGCTTAACGTTAAAAACATCTGGAAATATGTTATTATGTTTGTAGTAGGAGTTTTGGGACGATTAGTGTTGGAAAATATTGATTTGGGTGAAGAATTTTGGTAAAACCCGTAACTGCACTTCTGCAGGATTTCGCTGGTTGATCGATCGATCGAGCCCCAGACCTCGATCGATCGACCCTTCCTGGCAGACTCTTATTTCCCCTTGTTTAATTAATTGAACATGATTCATCGTGAAATAGCTTTTGGGCTTTATGAATAAAATGTTTTGGGATATAGGAGAGACCAGTAGGGCATATGATTAAGTGTTGAGAACTTTATTATGAGATGATAATTGTATTTTAGGAACAATTATTTAAAGGACGAGGAAACTACGTAATTCAAGTGAGAGATTACGTCAAATACTTATGATAGTGAATAGACGTTTACCCACTGATTTTGCTACTTGGATGGATAGAATCCACGAGTGTCACGTAACTAGTGAGAAAACCCTTCGAGTTAAGGTTAGAGACGAAACCTTATACGTAATCATAATAATGGGAAATTAAGGATAAATGTTGTGACTATGGGTAACGGGAGGAACCTATATTAATATGATGAATGGGTATATTTATATGATTGTGTGTACATATTATTATATACATGTGAAAAACGTACCCGCGCTACTTGTTATCCCTGAGGTTATCGTGCTGGGACGATCTTATCCTGTGTTGCTTTATGGGGGATATTTATTCGTACCCTAGAAGTTAAAGATCCTAGGTACAGGCTATCAGATTGATAGTTGGACGGTCCTAAGAGACGTGTGGGTATGTACTGACCTCTTGGACTTGGAATCTATGCTTCGCCTCAACGTTGTTTAGTATATGTTAATACAGTTCGAGAGTGATTCCGAACTTGTATTTCCCTTTGTGTGAGCGATACGGGGATTGGATAGCAGAGTATGCCCGCACCATAGTTTAGTTGGGGTGCTGTTATATATATATATATATTATACGAGTAGTTAATATATATATGAGGTTATAAACTTTAAACTGCCTACTGTGATTTGATAAGTAGAACATGGTTGTTGACTCAAATTATTAAATACTTGTTTTGAGAAAGTATAAAATGTCACGGGAACTTTATTATTTTTATGAAGTTAAAAATAGAGAATTTTGGGCTACTGTTGGAACATCTTTTAAAGTGGATATCGTGTATTATAAATCTTACGAGTAATTTAAGTTAAGTTAAAGATGTTAGAAAGACTAGTATGTTAGATGCTAAAACAAACTGTTGGGAAGGTTAGTACGATAGGTGTGCACATTAGAAGAGAGGTGAGTATTCCTCAAGAGAGAGACGCACTAATATGATTTGCATTGGCCTGTATCAATTTAAATACTTGCTTAACGTATTTTAAAAATCAAACACACTTTCGGGCTCTGACCCGTTTCTTTTCCTCTCTCTCTCTCTCTCTTGTATATATATATGTAAATTTTCAGGTGCCCATCCACAGGGGCGTCTTGCTTAGGATCCCTTGAGAAGAACGAGCTGCAGCTTAGGTGGGAGTTGCAGGTCACTTGAGTAGACGGCTTCTGTTATTGACTCCACTCCTATTATTCTCATTTATTGGGCACGTGTCACCCTTTTCATCATTTCATTTGTTGCTGGGATTTTGTATTTCATTTATTTTCAGTATTGTTCTATGGGATTTATTCAGGATGGATTTGTGGTTTTAGTTCCATTTGTTGACATTCAATTGACGAATGTATTATGTTATTTGGTTTATTGTGGTGTGATCCTTTATTGTAGAAATGTTGTTTTAATTAAAATAAATATTTTTCTTTAATTAAAATTTGGAAAGTTTTGTATGGAAAATGTTTTGACACTTAGCTTAATTATTTAGGGTGTTAAATTGGAAAAATTATTTTTATCGACAGTGATGCTGAGAATGAACCAACTGTTTACCTTGATTTAATTTAATAAAGGAGTGATCGCCCTGTATTTAATTAGGCGGGGTGTCACAGGTGGTATCAGAGCATCAGGTTCTAGAGTCCTTTAGGATCCGTGCGGCCTATTATGTTTTAGCGTTGCTTTCTTTGATATAGAGCCCTACTACTAGGAATGTTGTGTCTATCTCTATACTTTGGAGTTTCATGCTCATGCGATTTAGTTATTTGAATGATGAACTCATCCAAATTTACTTAAATTTTCAGATGGATCGTCAAGAAGAACTAGCTAAGACGATTAAGGGAGTCATCGAGCAAGATCGACTCAAACCTCAGGTATCCCCAGGGAGAGTATCAACCGCCAAGTTAGCAGGTATTGTGGCACAAGCAGTTACCACTGCAGTTCTACAATACCAAGAACGCAACCTACAACTTAAAGGAGGCAAAAGACCTAGAGAGGTTAACCTAGTGCATGTGACTGACGTTGGGAACTTTGCGAAGGCACCGAATCTGTGACAACAAAACAATCAAGATAGAATCAGTTCCAGTAGTAACGAGATTTATGTACAGAGACAAAAGTGTCAGGGACAACGAAGCCAGGTTCAGAATGAAATCACCAAGAGGTGTTTCGATTGTGGAATGGAGGACCCCAAACGTAAATCTTGTCTGAATCAGACTAGGGATAAACTACAACCTGACCGGCAAAGAATTTTGAAACTCTGCTATAAATGTGTACAACCGGGTCACAAGTGGATGAATTGTCCTCGCCCTGACATAGTTTTTCCACAGATTTCCCCTCAAGGCCAGCAAGACCAGGGAAAAAGAGAGGCTAGTCAATACCGTAAGGAAGGAAAGCAATTTCGGGGGAGGTGTTTCCAATGTGGCAGGAATGGCCATAGGCGTCAAAATTGTCCAGAGAAGAATAGGGCCCCACGGCAGGAATGTGCTGACAATGTACCTCAGAAGACAACTCCGCCACCTTTTTGCAACAGCCTAAGTTCAGCAGAGAAAGCTACAGGGCGAACGTGTCTATAATTTCCCACAGGCAGCAACCCCGTAGGCGCCACCCGCGGTTGAGGGTATGTTTTTCTATCCATGTTACCATGAGTCGAGATTTGTTTGTTATGAGTGCAACGCACTATTTTATAAGCTAAAAAATTTTTTTTTTTTTTTTTGCGAAATCCTTAGGGTTGTTAGCCACGGCAGTGAGCTCAGTGATGTGTGTAGACTCACCATCTTGGGAGTGGGTCTTTTATTTTTCTTTATATGCCCGTGAGTGGGGGTAGAGATTGGTATCTTAGTATTACCTGTATGTATGTTAGTCTTAGACATACATTAGCTTGATGTTATATTCAGTATGGATTGGCTCGCCGCTTATAGAGCCATGATTATCTACTTCGGTGGAGCATTGTTTTTGCCATTTCGGGGCAAGAGATTTTTGTAGTGGCGATGCCTCACCCAGAGGGAGGTTCGACCGCTCATTTGTATTACATAGAGGAGGATACCTCTAAGGAGGTTGTGATTCCCTTAGATTCGATCCCTGTTGTCAGGGAGTATTCCGATGTGTTTCAGGAGATACCTGGCCTACCGCCCAGTCGTGAGATAGACTTTGTTATAGATTTATTGCCAGATACGAGACCTATAGCACGCGCACCATACCGTATGGCTCCGGCAGAGATGCGAGAGCTACGAGATCAGATCGAGCAGCTGTTAGGTTAGGGCTTCATTCGCAGAAGTACCTCAACTTGGGGCGCTCTAGTTTTGTTTGTGAAGAAGAGAGATGGTTCACTGAGGTTGTGTGTGGACTACCGTGAATTGAACAAAGTCATGATACGGAATAAGTATCCGTTGCCTCGAATCGATGATCTAATCGACCAGTTGAGGGGAGAAACTTTCTTTTCGAAGATAGATCTGAGGTCGGGGTACCATCAGTTACATATTAGAGAGCAGGATGTTTCAAAGACTTCCTTCTTATCGAGGTATGGGTCCTATGAGTTCAGGGTGATGCCGTTTGAACTCACAAATGCCCCAGCCATTTTCATGGACTTGACGAATCGAGTATTCAGAGCGTTCTTGGATCAGTTTGTAATCGTCTTCACAGATGAGCATGCCGAGCACTTGAGGCAGGTTCTTCAGACTCTATGAGAGCATCAGTGGTATGCTAAAGTACGAGAAGTGTGGATTCTGGTTGCGAGAGGTACAGATCTTGGACCATTTTGTTTCTAAGCAGGGGATTGCAGTTGACCCGAGCAAGGTGTCAGCGGAGAGGGAGTGGGGACCGCCCACGACACCGACAGAAGTGCGTAGTTTCTTGGGTTAGCCGGATACTACAGGAGATTCATTCGGGGATTCTCCAAAATAGCGGGTCCATTGACAAATTTGACTCGCAAAGGGGTACCATATATTTGGGATGACGCTTGTCAATTGGCTTTCGATGAGCTGAAAGACAAACTTACTTCAGCGCCCGTCCTTGCGTTACCAAAGCCGGGTGTGGAGTACCTGGTTTACACCGATGCGTCTTTACGGGGACTTGGAGGTGTGCTCCAGTAGGAGGAGAAGGCTATAGCTTTTGCTTCCCGCAAACTTAAGCCGCACGAGAAGAATTACCCCACCCACGACCTGGAGTTAGCAACGGTCGTCTTTGCATTGAGAATTTGGAGGCACTACTTATTAGGCGAGAAATTCCGTTTGTTCACATACCATAAATCACTGCAGTACCTGTTCACTCAGCAAGACCTGAATATGCGTCAGCGCAGGTGGTTAGAGTTTGTGAAAGATTACCAGTTCGATATACAGTATCATCCGGGGAAGGCCAACGTAGTTGCTGATGCGTTGAGCCGTAGACCGGTAGAAGATGTAGCGGACATCTGGAAAGCAAAGTGGAAAGAGCTGGGTCACCAAGACGCCGTAGCACGTTCTTTCATAGCCGTGATGTCAGTCACACCTGAGATTACAGGCACAGACCACAGACCCGTTTTTCCAGGAGCAGATTGTGTGACTTTTAGCCGAGGGTGCTGAGTCCTATTCTGTTAATTCTGATGGAGGTTTGCGGTATAATGGGAGATTAGTGGTTCCATAAGGAGCGGAGCTACGATATTCAGTGATGACTCATTTCTCATGGGTCCCGATTTGCAGTACATCCAGGAGGTGATAAGTTGTACCAGGACATCAGACGACAGTACTGGTGGAGTGGGATGAAGAAGGACATCGTCGAGTTTGTGTCCAAGTGTTCCACCTGCCAGCTGGTGAAGGTGGACCACCAGAAACCATCAGGATTGCTTCAACCATTGGAAGTACCCGCATGGAAGTGGGAGAGTATTTCCATGGACTTCATTACAAGGTTGCCTACGTCACAGAGGGGCCACGATTCTATCTGGGTGATTGTAGACCGTTTGACCAAGGTGGCTCATTTTCTGTCGGTGCGGACAGATTATATCACGGGTCAGTATGCTCAGTTGGTCATCGGAAGATTGTAAGATTACACGGGATGCCCCTGAATATTGTGTCCGATAGAGACAAGATTTTCGTGTCGCGTTTATGGGAAAGCTTTCAGGAGGCTATGGGTACTGAGTTGAGGTTGAGTTCAGCTTATCACCCACAGACAGATGGACAGACAGAGCGTACTAATCAGATGTTAGAGGATATGCTACGCATGTGCGTTCTGGATTTTGGAGGAGGTTGGGAACCACACCTTCCACTGGTAGAGTTCGCTTATAATAACTCTTATCAGTTCACGATTGGTATGGCTCCATTTGAGGCTTTGTATGGCAGGCCTTGTAGTTCCCCAACCTGTTGGCTTGAGGTGGGGGATAACAAGTTGTTAGGACCAGAGATAATTCAGGAGACCTCTGCGAGGATTGAGATGATCACGGGTCGCATTCGAGTAGCCCAGGACAGACAAAAGAGCTATGCCGATGCGAAACGGTTCTTTAGGGAGTTTAATGTGGGGGACCAAGTGTTACTGCGTGTGTCTCCTATGAAAGGGGTGATGAGGTTCGGGAAGAAGGGAAAGTTGGCTCCGAGGTACGTGGGACCATTTCCCATCATTGAGAGGATTGGGCCAGTTGCATACAGATTAGGACTGCCAGAACATTTACATCGCATTCACGATGTATTTCACATCTCGTCGTTGAGACGATACCTTCGAGATGATATGGCCCATACTCACATCGCGATAGAGGAGATCGACTTATAGCCTGATAGATCCTACGAGGAGAGACCGGTGGCTATCCTAGACTTTAGTGAGAGGAGATTGAGGTCGAAGATAGTTCCACTTGTGCGGGTCCAGTGGGAACACCATAATGTGGAGGAATCCACTTGGGAGCGTGAGGCAGATATGCGAGAGAGATATCCAGATTTGTTCTTATCAGGTATACCATATTTTTCGAATTTCGGGACGAAATTCCATTATTAGGGGGGAAGTATGTAATACCCCGTATTTTTATACTATAGTAATTTGGGGGTTTTGTTAAATTTAATGAGAGTGTATTATTTAATAAAAATCCAAAAATTAATTATGTTATAATTATTAACGTGACGAGAGTTAGTAATTATATAAAAATTGTAGAATATTACTAATGATCATAGTAATATATGATATGGGTTATATTAAAGGTCACAAGTGAATGAAATGTCAATTTTGAGAATTTTAGTCGGGACGCGCCCGTGTCGCGTCGGAACTAATTATTGAGATATAAAAGTAAATATTTTATAAGTTGTTCGTATGGTCGTTTTGAGTGCGCCAACGCGTCCGGAAAGGTCGAGATAGTCAGAAAAGTGTACACGGGAGTTTAGTTTGGGTCTCGGGATGTTTTTAGGCTTGATTAGTGACCCGGGAGGGCATTTTGGTCATTTTACAAAATGGGGTAATTAAACCCACGAATTTCAGCCATCCTTAGCAGCCATTTAAGTCAGCCTTTCAGGGATAGAACATTTAGAACCCTAGAACGGCCATTGGAGTAGAGAGGAGAGAGCTCTCAATGTGATTCAAGGCAAAAAACACCACCATTTGCACCACCGTCACCACCAACGCATAGATCGCGAGGAGGAGAACGCAACCACACCAATATCAGTAGGAAACCAGACCTCTGAAATCCCAGGCAAGTGTTTAACTTGCATATTTTCGTTGGTGCAATATTCATATTGGTGTAGGAATGATTAGGAGTGTAATCATTGGAAGAAAACCCCAATTTTGGTAGGGATTTGCATGTAGAAAACATTATAACCATATTCTGGAAATATTATGTAAAGTAGATGATTAACCAACAAATTTTTTATGTTATGTTAGAAGGAAATTCTGGAGGAAACTGATTAGAACAAAAGTTAAGAAAACATTAGGGTTCTTGATGTTTAAATGAGATTTTGGGTTGTTTAAACATGTTTAATGATGGATATACGCATGCTTAACGTTAAAAACATCTAGAAATATGTTATTATGTTTGTAGGAGGAGTTTTGGGACGATTAGTGTTGGAAAATATTGATTTGGGTGAAGAATTTTGGTAAAACCCGTAACTGCACTTCTGCAGGATTTCGCAGACCTGCTTGATCGATCGATCGAGCCTAGAGCCTCGATCGATCGAAGGTTCGATCGATCGAGCCCCAGACCTTGATCGATCGACCCTTCCTAGCAGACTCTTATTTCCCCTTGTTTAATTATTTGAACATGATTCATCGTGAAATAGCTTTTGGGCTTTATGAATAAAATGTTTTGGGATATAGGAGAGACCAGTAGGGCATATGATTAAGTGTTGAGAACTTTATTATGAGATGATAATTGTATTTTAGGAACAATTATTTAAAGGACGAGGAAACTACGTAATTCAAGTGAGAGATTACATCAAATACTTATGATAGTGAATAGACGTTTACCTACTGATTTTGCTACTTGGATGGATAGAATCCACGAGTGTCACGTAACTAGTGAGAAAACCCTTCGAGTTAAGGTTAGAGACGAAACCTTATACGTAATCATAATAATGGGAAATTAAGGATAAATGTTGTGACTATGGGTAACGGGAGGAACCTATATTAATATGATGAATGGGTATATTTATATGATTGTGTGTACATATTATTATATACATGTGAAAAACGTACCCGCGCTACTTGCTATCCCTGAGGTTACCGTGCTGGGACAATCTTATCCTGTGTTGCTTTATCGGGGATATTGATTCGTACCCTAGAAGTTAAAGATCCCAGGTACGGGCTATCAGATTGATAGTCGGACGGTCCTAAGAGACGTGTGGGTATGTACTGACCTCTTGGACTTGGAATCTATGCTTCGCCTCAACGTTGTTTAGTATATGTTAATACAGTTCGAGAGTGATTCCCTTTGTGTGAGCGATACGGGGATTGGATAGCAGAGTATGCCCGCACCATAGTTTAGTTGGGGTGCTGTTATATATATATTATACGAGTAGTTAATATATATATGAGGTTATAAACTTTAAACTGCCTACTGTGATTTGATAAGTAGAACATGGTTGTTGACTCAAATTATTAAATACTTGTTTTGAGAAAGTATAAAATGTCACGGGAACTTTATTATTTTTATGAAGTTAAAAATAGAGAATTTTGGGCTACTGTTGGAACATCTTTTAAAGTGGATATCGTGTATTATAAATCTTACGAGTAATTTAAGTTAAGTTAAAGATGTTAGAAAGACTAGTATGTTAGATGCTAAAACAAACCGTTGGGAAGGTTAGTACGATAGGTGTGCACATTAGAAGAGAGGTGAGTATTCCTCAAGAGAGAGACGCACTAATATGATTTGCATTGGCCTGTATCAATTTAAATACTTGCTTAACGTATTTTAAAAATCAAACACACTTTCGGGCTCTGACCCGTTTCTTTTCCTCTCTCTCTCTCTCTCTTGTATATATATATGTATATTTTCAGGTGCCCAGCCACAGGGGCGTCTTGCTTAGGATCCCTTGAGAAGAACGAGCTGCAGCTTAGGTGGGAGTTGCAGGTCACTTGAGTAGACGGCTTCTGTTATTGACTCCACTTCTATTATTCTCATTTATTGGGCACGTGTCGCCCTTTTCATCATTTCATTTGTTGCTGGGATTTTGTATTTCATTTATTTCCAGTATTGTTCTATGGGATTTATTCAGGATGGATGTGGTTTTAGTTCCATTTGTTGACATTCGATT
Source organism: Sambucus nigra (assembly GCA_949130495.1). Lineage (NCBI taxonomy): Eukaryota > Viridiplantae > Streptophyta > Magnoliopsida > Dipsacales > Adoxaceae > Sambucus > Sambucus nigra. Next base: position 464,811,871 of record OX422209.1, on the reverse strand, counting down.
GACGAATGTATTATGTTATTTGGTTTATTGTGGTGTGATCCTTGATTGTAGAAATGTTGTTTTAATTATAATAAATATTTTTCTTTAATTAAAATTTGGAAAGTTTTGTATGAAAAATGTTTTGACACTTAGCTTAATTATTTAGGGTGTTAAATTGGAAAAATTATTTTTATCGACAGTGATGCTAAGAATGAACCAACTGTTTACCTTGATTTAATTTAATAAAGGAGTGATCGCCCGGTATTTAATTAGGCGGGGTGTCACAGGAAATTGATATTTTGATAATCTCTACATGGACATCGTGACTGTTTATTTTGATCAAGGTGGTCTCGTGTGATCTCGATGAATGAATTAAAGACAGATTTATATTTCTTAGACAACCTATTAGGAAGAAACATCAAACTCTTATCCATATATATCTTCTTGTTATTTCACACCAACATATCATTATTTGTTTTGTTGTTTGGAAAAATAAATTATGCTTGTCATAATTAATCACTATGAAGACAGATAACACAACAACATAACAGCATGAGCAATTCTACCCAATAGTCTTTACTTAATCCCACTCTCCTATTAGCCAAATCAAATTCTACCCAAAGATTTTTCTGATGAAAATTATATTACTCAATACACCAAGTGAATCTGACCTTGCAATCACCACATAAAAATGTGAGAATAAGTGAGGAAGAGTCTAAATAGCATGATTACAGTAACATAGATGTCAGGAGACAACGCCTTATGAAGTCTAAGCACTTCAAGCATGACATTACTATTAAATCTTTTAAGAACCCATTCTATATTTGGGTATTTTAATTTATTAGAAAACCAGTACATAGATACTCGAGGCCCCCCTAAAATTTGAAAAAAAAATATGGGTTGTAGAAATTTCTCTTTGAATGACAACCTAATATATTGTTTTGACATACCAAAGGTCATCCCTTTAGGTTACTACCGAGCATGATCAATCTAATCAAATACAATGCGACCTTTTCTATTTTAATGGTTGGATGAACAAAATAATACAAACGAGGACCTCTTTAGTTTCCTTGATTTTTTCTTTTTATTGGACCTTTTGAACCCTTAATTTACTAATTATATATATGTTTCAAATTTTTTAGAGAATCATGCTTACGAGAAGTAAAAAGCTTAATCAATCAAAAGGTAGGGGTACTGATAAGTTATTATACAATATATATGTTGACTCGACTCAGAAAGTTTTATATAATATATATATGTTGCGCACAAAAGTTTCATTAATACTAAAAAATAATCCTAATAAAATTTTGTTATAATTCTAGGTGTCAGACTATTATACAAAATACACATAATTGGGATTTTTTAATAATAATTTAAACATAATTATCATATCAGAACTACATGGGCGTTAACATAACAAAGGAATCGAGTCACCAGTTTAACCTGTAGTTCATTATGGTTGACATGTCATACTGTCAAATAGATTACAATAATAACAATTTTATCCTTAAATTGCATAAATACCGTTTTCTGCAGAAGAAGACTTATTTATATGAGTACAGTTATATCATAACGAATTTTTAGTTTATAAGAATACATTTAAAATTATAACAAAAGAACCGGTTTATAGTGGTAGAACCGGGTTTTAGGTTGCCCATTTTATATAATAACGAAAAGAGGGATTGATTTAATGTAAAAAAAAATAGTCCACCCCGTGATAATCACTCATAAAATTTATCAACAAAGTGGAAGGACTGTAATCATATTTCAATATAGGTATTCACACATTCCATGTAGTACGTCTCGTACGTAGCAAGTTAATCACGAACATCATACGTAATATATATTTAGCTTGATAACTCTCTTGTCATATCAATTTGAGTACTTAAACCTATCCCAAAAGGTTACTAGGTCTCCTATTAGTTTCTAATGTTATATCAGTAACTTAAAGTCCCTCCGTTATTGTTCTTATACTTACATCATCATTCAATCCCATTATAGTTTCAATTCGAACGATTTTTAACCGTACCTCACTCGGTAGACCCTCGTAAGGAATAACATTCAATTCCATAAGGTAAACCATTTTTTTCGGGCATCAACTAAGACCCTAATGACCTTAACTAAGTTCCACAACATTAAATTACTCACCCTAAGAATCATTATCGGCTTTGGGATTTTCATTAAACCTTAAGGGAAAAAAATTACAAAAAATGAGAAGAGGTCGATCCATCGAAGAAAAGGATCGATCCATCGATCATCGACCGATCGACATTCTTGGGTCGTTCGATCGATCAAGCATGTATTTGCCAAAAATTCTCTTAAACAGAAACGGGTTCTTCCAATTTTACACCCCAAATCCTCCATTAGAACGTCCCAAACTCCCAAGAAATTTCACTAATCATCCTATTAACATATTAGCATAATCTTTAACGTATTCGAATCATTAAATCATCAGTTTCTTGGATTAAAATACCCAATTTTAATAAAAACCCTATTTATTCTATATCCTTCAAGATCTTCATATAACTCAACATAAATTCACAATTCCCTACGAATGGATTATGGTTTCATAACAAATATATGCCCAGAAGTTTATCTACATGCAGCCTACCTATATTCAATGTTTAATTCTCTAGTTTCGCAATTAATTCACTTATTTACGATAAATCATCAAATCTAAACTATCATGTAAAATATATGATTTGAATCTTTGCAAGATGAATCACTTGCCTCTGATTAGAAGTTCTGATTCGTTGATGACGGTATTGGTTGGTTCTCACTCTCTATTCGATTATAAATCCGGTGATGGTGGTGGTGTGTGGTGGTTGTTTTGCCATGGAAACCCTTGGAACTTCTCCTCTCCATTCATGTTGCCCACTCTTTGATTTTGACAGATAATGGCCGTAGTGAACCTAAGGTTGGCTGATAGATATCACCTAATTTTCGAGGGTCACTATTCATTAAAAAATAAAAAGACTAAAATACCCTCCCGGGTTACCGATTAGGCGTTAAAATTCCCCGAGACCCAAACTAAACCCTCGGCTAGTGTTTTCTGACTATTTCGACCTTTCCGGACATGTTGGCATACACAAAATAATCATACGGATCACACAAAAATAAAATTCATTTAAATCCATTAAATTTGGTCCTGACATGACTAACACGGGTGTCCCAACTTAATTACCGAAACTACCGTATTTTCAACTCACGGCAATTTTAATAAACACCATAATCATTCAGTAATATTCAACATTATCATCATATTTAAATACTAACTCTCATCTCTCTAGTTATTTAAATCTGAATTAATTTCCAATTAATTATCCCAAATTAATTTAATTAATCCCATAATTAAAAGTAATTTAATTTAATTAATCTCATAATTAAAAACCATAAAAATATGGGGTATTACATGGTCTCTCTTCTTTTCTCCCATCATGTAGTCTACTCTTTCACCAAGAATGGTTGGAAGTCAAATGGCGATGATGACCCATATAACATATTTTACTTCTCAGTCATTTCAAAGATGTGTCTTCATTGCATACTGGACATGCATTATACCCTTTCTAGCTCCATCCAGAAAAATTACCGTATGTCAAGAAGTCATTAATTGTCCATAATACAATTTCATGTAAACGAAAATATTCGTTATCAAAATTATCCCATGTTTCTACATCAACATGGAAAAAATATTTCAACTCATCTATCAAGGGTCGTAAGAAGACGTCCATATCCTTACCTGGTGCTTAAGGACCCAGAATTAACAAAGTCATCATGAAAACTTGTTCCATCATACATAGTCAGGGTGGCAAATTGTAAGGAATGAGTATTACCATTCACATGCTGTATGAGTTACTCATATTTCCAAATCGAATGAAACCATCAGAAGCAAGTCCTAACCTCACACTACAAGAGTCATCCAAAAACCAAGGGTACTGCTTAATAAAGTCTTTCCATGCCTCTACATCAGGCGGATGTCTCAAAACATCTTATGTATCAACCCATCTTTCCTTATGCCACCTCATATTAGTAGTTTTATGGTTTGATATATACAATCGTTGCAACCTTGTTTTCAATTGGAGGTAGTAAAGTACTTTATGAGGAACATTTTTCACTTTCTTATCATCTTACTTGTACCTAGTCTCATCACATACCGGACACCTATCCATATTTTGATTCTCTTTCCAAAACAATGCACAATAATATTTTCACACGTGAATCGATTCATAACCGAGTCCTAAATTTCATAAATTTTGTTTGGCTTCATAATACGAAGAGGCTTCCTTCAAAAATTGGAGTATCATATCAAAGGATTTGTAGCTCCAATGGTTAAGAACCTTAACAAGCATCAACTTTAAAAGAAATTAAAATGAGGAGGATTTTTTACATCAAGGATATATCTCTTCTCCGAGTTCACCAAATAATTTATTATATATACTAACAGCATTTTCACTACGCTCGGGAGAACCATTAGATCCAAACATATCATTTTACATCATAAACATGTCATCATCTTCCTCCTCAACTTCAACATTTTCCGAAACTTGTGCACTTGAAAAGTTTTATTCATCATTCACCTCCTCTCCGTGATTTATCCAACACGTATAACTATAAGACATTCCACGACTCAACAAATCACTTCTAATAGTTATCAGATCATCGAAATATGCATTTTGATAATCTTTACATGGACATCGTGACTTGTTATTTTCATCAAGGTGGTCTCATGTGATCTCGATGAATGAATTAAAAACGGATTTATATTGCTTAGACAACCTATTAGGAAGAAATATTAAACTCTTATCCATCTTTATCTTCTTGTTATTTCACACCAACATATCATTACTTGTTTGCTGTTTGGAAAACTAAATTACGATTGTCATAATTAATCATTATTAAGATAGATAACACAAAATCATAACAACATGAGCAATTGTACCCAATAGTGTTTACCAAATCCCACTCTGCTATTAGCCAAAGAAAATTCTACCCAAAGATTTTTCTGATGAAAATTATATTACTCAGTACACCAGGTGAATCTGACCTTGCAATCACCACATAAGAATGTAAGAATAAGTGAGGAAGAGTCTAAATAGAATGATTACAGTAACACAGATGTTCGGAAACAAGTCCTTGTGAAATCTAAGCACTTCTAGCATGACATTACTATTAAATCTTTTAAGTACCCATTCTATATTTCAGTATTTTAATTTATTAGAAAACGAGTACATGGATACTCGAGGTCCCCCTGAAATTTAAAAAAAAAATATCCGGTAGAAATTTCTCTTTGAATGACAACTTAATATATTATTTTGACATACCAAAGGTTATCTCTTTAGATTACTACCAAACATGATCAATCTAAACAAATACAATGCGACCTTTACTATTTTGCTGGTTGGATGAACAAAATAGTAGAAACGAGGCTCTCTTTATTTTCCTTGATTTTTTCTTTCTATTGGACCTTTTGAGCCCTCAATTTACTAATTATATATATGTTTCAAATTTATTAGAGAATCATGCTTATGAGAAGTAAAAAGCTTAAGCAATCAAAAGGTAGGGATACTGATAAGTGATTGTATGATATATATGTTGACTCGACTCAGAAAGTTTTATATAATATATATATATATATGTTGGGCACAAAAGTTTCATTAATACTGAAAAATAATCCTAATAAAAGTTTGTAATAATTCTAGGTGTCAGACTATTATACGAAATACACACATTTGGGATTTTTTAATACTAATTTAAACGTAATTATCAAATTAGAACTGCATGGGAGTTAACATAATAATGGAACCGAGTCACCAGTTTAACCTGTGGTTCATTGTGGTTGACCTGTCATAATATCAAATAGATTACAATAATAACAGTTTATCTATAAATATTAGATATACCATTTTCTGCAGAAAAATAGTTATTTATACGAGTACAATTATATCATAACAATTTTTTAGGTTATAAAAATACATATAAAATTATAGCAAAAGAACCGGTTTATAGTGGTAGAACCGGGTTTTATGTTGTTGGTTTTATATAATAACGAAAAGAGGGAATCATTGAATGTAAAAAATTTAGTCCAACCGTGATAATCACTCATAAAATTTATCAACAAGGTGTAAGGACTGTAAGGACTGGCATTTTATCAACAAGGTGGAGATTCATTTGGGCTTGGACGAGTTGGATTTTCGGCTAAAAGCAGAGTGGCATATTTACTTTAATACACATAAGCGATACAAATGATAATGAGAGAGATGTTGAAATCAATTTCCTGTGTTACCGATAATCGACAGATTGAGAGAGAGGGAGAGAGTATATCCCTGGTCGATAGATTAACAGATGCCCTGACCGACAGATTGAGAGAGGGAAAGAGAGGATAGCCGTCTGAGAGAGATTGAGGGAGGGTTAAAATCAATTTCTTTTTTAACCCTAAGAATTTAATAGTAACTACTTTTAATCTTTTTTGTAATGTATGTGCAACTTTTTGCAAGGTATTTTATCAAAATGTAGTGAAGTTTTACCGCCACATTTTGTAGCATGAATTCTAAACTTTTCTTCCTAAAATTTATATTTTCCAAGGAAATATTTTCTTGAATTTTTTTTATAACAATATTATATTTTTTGCAACGTTTTTTTCCCTTTTCCTTGCTAAAAATACACTTTTAGCAACGAAAATTATTTCCTTATTAAAGAATCCGTTGCTAAAACCAAGTCTTCTTATAGTGTTGTATGCATTGAGTTCTTCAAGATCGAAGTGAGTTTCTTTATATGGTTTAGTTGTTGTTAGCTTGTCGGTTTTTAGCTTTCTCATCTTCATTTTCTTAATTGAGCGATTCTTCTCCATTTTATTAGAATCTTTATTATTCTTCTATCCTCTAGTAACATGACCTTTTATTTAAGGTATTTCGGGTATTTCTCTAACTATAAACCCGTTGGGAGTGGCATGTAGTGTGTTTATCTCATGTTTATAAATGTAATCATCTTCTCATTTTGGTTTTCTATCTTTTCTCTCATGGATTCCCTTGTACATCGAGGCTTGTACAATCTTCAAGTTCAAAATTTTATCCACGAGTTTTTTTTATTAGTGTTTTACTGATATATTTACAAAAGCAATGTTAGATTGCAAGCATTTTTAATAACCACAAATTTAGAGAACATCATTATTCAACAGTGTAAAACGAGTGTACTTTAACTTAAGTATTGCATGTATTTTGATAAACGTGCATTCTTTCATCAATTTTTGACTGTATTTTGAAAAAGTACACACGTACTTTATAAAATAACTGCTTGTACGTAATAAAAAGATCACGTCCTTTAAAAATGCGTGTACTTTTAAAAAGTACGTGTAGTTTTATCAAAATACTGCACGTACTTAATAAAAACTATGTGTACTTTATACATACCTATTCAGTTTTTTTTAGTTGTGATTCTTCAAGAATTTTCGTCAACGCCGGAATTTCGTCATTGAAAGATTTATTATTGTTTTCTTGATATATAAAAAGAATGTTATATTGTAAGGATTATTTGATAAACATAATGTTAAAGAATAATGAATACAAATAAAAATAAATGAAACAAACAATGAAGAACATCATTAATAACTGTGTGTACTTTATGAAAACATCATTATTCTACAATATAAAATGTGTGTAGTTTAATCCATATACTGCATGTTTTTTTTAAAAACGCACGTACTTTTATCAAAATAGTTGATGTATTTAGATAAAAATGTGTGTACTTTATAAAACAATTGCTTTTACTTTATAAAATAATGATGTTTTCAATTCGAAAATTAATCAAAAGTACTTGTTCAGATTTTTTTTCTCCGGATTCATGAAGATTTAGCCCTAACGTCACCATTTAAAGCTCACCATATCTTAAGTTCTGGAGTACATCTTTATACATTTTCTTTACATTTTTAATCACAAATAGATAGGCATTCGTTTGCTCCAAGATTCTTGAACTTTGATCCTTCCTTTTTAATGATTCATCCAATTGTTTAATTCTTTCTGATTCACTCATTATTGATCAAACAAGTTTTTCATTCAAAGAATTATTCGACTCAACAAGTTGGGCATTTCCTGCCTCCAACTTATTAAGTACCTCTTTTTCTTTCAAAAGTTGGGAATTTTTCACCTCCAACTTCTTAATTCTCTCTTGTGTTTCCACAAGTTAATTATTATCTATCTCTAATTATACATTTATAATATTAAGTTTGGAACTTTCCACCACTAAAGTCTTCACCTTCTTTAGTGCACAATCAAGTTCTTGAGTTTCTTCAGATAGTTGGGTATTTTTCCAACAACTCCATTTTAAATGCATCATTTTGTTCCTCCAGATTCACCATTTTAAATGCATCAATCTGTTTGTTCATAATTACCAACATTCTCAATGTTTTCATAATCCATTGATTCAAAATTCCCAGTATCTTTTGGTTGAACATTTCCCTTCTTTTTTTAAAGGAATCCCAAAGTTTTTAAGGGGAATATTCAAACATGATGAAAAGGCATTATCATCATATTCTTTAGCACTTTTTCCAATGATGAATCAATATGTATAGGACTTTCTTTAGAAATGTTCAAAGAGAAACTGGGCCCTTCGCATTGAGTTTTACTCTTTTTGATGCCCTTGTTGATATCATCTTCACTTTCTATTGCACTGTCCTTACTATCTACTTTATTTGTAGTCTCCATCTTCTAATTCACTGAAGCAATATCATTCTCAGATAACCAAATTTTCAAAGATGATAAGTTCCATTTAAGAAATTTTGGCGTTTTTTTTCTTCCATCCTTTTAACAGGTTGAATGATATCAAACTTCTCACATATCCAATATTGTGATCATGCAAAAAATCATGATATTAATAATTGTATTATCTAGTTTTCATAATTGGAATAACGGGTCTACTATGTATATATATATCACGTGCACTTTTAAAGTACATGTGATATTTATAAAGAACACGTGTCTAATTTAAAGATATCACGTGTACTATAAAAGTACACGTGATATATAGTTATTTCAATGATCATCATCATGAAATAGCGCTTGTAATTTATAAATATCATGTGTACTTTCATTATACAGGTGATATTTATAAAGTACACATGGAATATCAGATGTACTTTCAAAGTAAGCGTGATATTTACAATGTACAAGCGTGTACTTTATAAATATCCCGTGTACTTTGAAAGTACACATGATATTTATAAAGTAAATGTGAACTTATGTTTTTAAATAATTCTTCTAATTTATTTGTTGGACTACATTAGTATGTTTTTCTCACCAATTGTGAAAATGACATATCCACTTGTTGTGCTAGGGTTTGAACTTTCTATTTTCTTCAGTGAATTGATGATAAAACCATGCATGGTAAATTCCCAATCATATTTAATCATTTCATCAATACTGTTGATGTATGGTGTCAAAAATTCTCCTAATGTAAAGTTTGAGTTGGAGAAAAATAACATTGTCATGAAGTGGAGGCAAGCAAGTTTTAAAAAATCCGTAATGCCCTCATATGTGCCCAACTCTACCGAGTTTTTCAACCCTTATTTATGTCTCACTTTCCAATTTTTTCAGCTTTGATGTATCGAGTAAGGAATTTAGGCTTTTAAGATGTGACCAATCTCTTTTTCAGATCTATTGATTGTTGTCCTTCTACTATTGGGATCCCAAGTATTTAAATTATATCTTTGGGGATTATTTCATCACTGATCTTCATCTCGAAACTCCTCATTTTCTTTCTGTAGAGCTTGATAATGGATAAAATATTTTTATCGATTTTTTGGCTACATTTCTACTACCTCCTCATTTTAGCAGTCTTTGAAAAGCTCCCAGAATGTTTTCTTATTAAGCAGTTCAATATGCTTATCATTTATTTTATTTTTAACAATAGAAAAATCATGATAAAAGCTAATAACATTTGACCTATTATGGTCGAGTTTATTCACACCACGTGTAGATTTCACATCACTGCTTGAAGAACTTTCTTCGAAACCTCTCCTCCTGTTGTTATTTCTTTTTCTTGACCTCATCTTCATCCCCATTCTAATAATCTGAACACATAAAATTTAAATTACAAAAACTATAATGATAAATCACATGTACAAAAAATAAAATACATGCGAATTGAATTAAAATATAGGCTCAAACAATAAAGTGGATGAGTATTTAGCAAAAGTACATGCAATATTCTCATAGACACTTCATACAAATCTCAACAAAATACTTGCTAATTGCAGTAATTCCTATCGTTCATCACATGGTAATACCTAAGACATGTTGTTTGACAAGTTATAAACCAAGATTCTCTGTTCTTAACATATTCAGAAAATAAGTGATTCAATAGATCCATGCTAGATTCGCCAGCATTTTCAAAATCTCTTAAGCAATACTTCTCAATTCGTTTTGCTAAATCCTTCTTTTTTGATTCAGTTACTTGAAGGTTTTGTACATCAAAAGTGCACTTAATTTCTTCGAAGTAGTAGTAAGAACCAAGTAACCCTTTCTCTCTATCATTTATGCGAAGCATAAAATGAATGTCTTCATAATAAGTAGTATTGACTGACAATGTGAAAGGTTTTATATTGTTAAGATCTCCAAAGGTGCAACCAAAATTTTTATAGTTAAACATGCTTGATGGTATGATTCCTAAACAATAACACAACCATAATAATTCTTACAAATAGTGGAATAACATTCAAATGTCGTTGGCATAGATCATAATAAAATAGGACCTATCAAATATGGATATGACATATATACTATATAGAGTACACGCATAGTACATAAAATACACGCACATTGGATTGCACCAACTCAATTTCAATGTGCGTGTATTTTATGAATTTGCATGTATTGTATGAAAGTACATGAAAATTTATAAAGTACATGCACATAATACAATACCTAAATTCATAAATACATGCAGTCTAAAAGAAATGCCGCTGGCACGGACCACAATTAAATATGGAGAAGAATATCATTCAAATTCCTCTGGCATGGACCACCATAACATAAGATCTATCAAATATGGAGATGACATATATACTACATAGAGTACACGCATAGTACATAAAAGTACACGCATAACTGATTGATCCAAATCAATTTCAATGTGTGTGTACTTTATGAATTTCAGAATACTGTTTGAAAGTACACGCAAATTCATATAGTACAATCACGTAATACCGGACCTATACAAATATATGACCTAAATTCATAAAGTACATTCACTCCTAAATAAATGTCGTTGGCACGGACTACAACTAAATATGGAGAGGAATATCATTCAAATGTCTCTATCAAGGACCATAATAACATAAGATCTATCAAATATGGAGATGATATATATACTACATAGAGTACACAAATAGTAGATAAAGTACACGCCTAATTGATTGAACCAAATCAATTTCAATGTGCATGTACTTTATGAATTTGTGTGTATTGTTTGAAAGTACACGCAAATTCATAAAGTACTCACACATAATACATGACCTATACACATACTGGACTTAAATTCATAAAGTACATTCGGTCTTAAATAAATGCTGCTAGTGCGAATCATAATAAATAGAGGACTTATACAAATACAATAAGTATGTACATATTCCAATCATGTATAAATTCTCAATCCTCAATAAATAATATATACATGATGAAATATACAGTGATGAAATACGTAAATGTTCAGTCCTCAAAATGCAAAAAGTATGTTTTGCATTTAAAACCTGGGCAATAAATGTACTTTTTCAAATCATGAAGAATAATAATGTGATTTCATTAGTCCATGTATAATGTCTACAAATTTATACATATGAGAACAAAAAATACATAATAAAATAAGGAAAAAGTTATATAAAACCTAAGGACAGAAAAATAGTACATGGAATACATAACATAACACTCGAAATTCAAAGACAAACAAGTAATATCAGAAATAAAATGCTAAGAACACAAGACATACATAGTGCATGGTATAATCTTAAGAACAAAACTTAAGAACACAATATTACATTTAATTCAGAATATATTACATCAAATACATATATATGAGCATGTATTCATACTTGTTGGTGTTGTTTGGAAGAATTTGATTGAGATTGCGAAATGTTTGTTAGAACTTCCACGATTAGAGGTATGATCGCTTGAATTTTCGTCAAGTGTATTTGTTTTGGAATTCAAGGCTATTTATATGTTGTTGTTGGGCCAAAATTTGATTTATAATGAGAATCGTTTTGGGGTTTTTATTGAAGAGACAGTAATTGGTGCTTGAATTTTTGCAAAGTGTTTTTTTTTTAATTCGGAGGTATTTATATGTTGGAACTAACGATTTAAAATTTGTTGGGCCCAATTTTTTTATCCAAAATTATTAATCCATGGACTAGATCGTAAAATACCCAAATACTAATCCTACAAAATATTCGGTCTCGCTGCCTTTTTCACTTTAGAATAGGCCCACAACAACTGATCATGAAGGAATCACCACAACTGGGTATACTATTTACCTTATTCATATATCATTCTCACTTTCACTAGGCTTTCCATATTAAGAGGTTTATATCATATATTTTTCACCAAACCAAAAAACAAGCCATCAATTATTTTCTTTAGACTCTCTATACTACTACCAAATGGAACCAAAGACGGACCTTTCGAAACTTGGATCAAAAGGTTTTGCGATGTTGGAAGCATGATTTGAAAGAAATAAAAGGTTGGTTAATAAATCACCTCAATAACAAACATGTAAGTATCAATATCAACAACAACAGCCCCATGTTAACTATGTGCCCACTATTTATGCAACCAACGATGTGGTTTTGGATTGCAATGAGGCAACTAAATTTTATGGTGGGACGATGATTACGAATTATCCTTAAACAAAACCGACCCGTTATACATTTTAGGCTCTTTTTAACTCTATCTATTAACATTTATAGTTAAATATGACCTAACCCTTGTACTATTCCTAATAAAAGGACACTTGTTTGACCTTGCTATTAGATGCCAGGCCTTAGTAGTTGAAGGTTGTTATACACTGTATTATGTCAAATATTAAATGCCCCTCTCTTTCTCCCTCTCTCAATCGTCACGAAAAACATGACGAAAAACAAAATAAGTGTCTTTGATGAAAAGATACAAATTTCGAAGTTAACTTTTCAAACATAAATATTCTATATCTCTTCCCTTTTGATGCTTTGAGTAGTTGTACATTTTTTTGAATGAATAAATTATGCAATACAAATTTATGCAATCAAACACCTTTAAAGTCGAAAATCATATAATCTTTCACATTCATTATGACAAATATTGTTTACTGTACCGTATTTTTATGATTTTTAAATGTTTGAAATTAAAAATGGAAAATTTATTGGAAATTAATCCGTATTAAAATAAAATATTAACCAGCAAGACAATGGTTAGTAATTATTGATGTGAACTATTGTTGATGTAAAAAACTAGAATTGATCTAATTAATTAATTGTAGAAAAATATGAATAAAGAAATAAGACAGAGGATTTTTAAAGTGGTTCAGCCTTAGGAAAATGGCCTACATCCACTGTTTTGTATTGCTGGGTATTTGCCTTAGTCTTTAGTATGTTTGCTTGTGGAAGCTTGCCCCGCTTGTGGGGGTGTTACAAAGTATTTATAGCCCTTTGGGCTCTCAATATGAATAGACAACATGTCGTTATTTAATAGACACGTACATATGTACATGATAAGAACGTTCATTGAATATTATTTTTATCGTTTGATTTTCCTGATTAGATGCGCGGAACGCTGACTATCTCGGTGTGTTGAGTTGCTCGGTAAGTATATTTTATGCCACACATGATGCCATGTGTCTTCATATAATTGGTCCACGTCAGCTGACTAATTTTTGTATCAACAGAAGCCCCCAATGTTTCACAGTTGAGATTGGATATGAGAGTGTGGAACATTCTGCCCAGAAGTTGCTCGGGCATATTACCTAGTCTTGTTGGATTACAGATTTCCAACACTTATGACACTAAATGATTTTGAGGGCAAACTCGTAAATATTTTGATTCTTTGACAGATGCTTGGGTATTTGCGTTTTTTTCATCATTTATCCGCTAGAAACGCAATCGTCGTCTCTAGTGATCATTACTTGTATCATTTCCCGAAGCAATGCATTTAAAGGCGATAGAATCAAGTCATCTCCTACCTTTTGCCTTTTAGATTTCCAAACTCTTAGTCTTCTCACTTTTTCTTATTTTGATTGTTCCTTCTGTCATCCGCCTTAGCTGAATCCTTGAGTTTTTGTAAGAATTTCTTCTTTCCTCTTTCTTATTTCTTTGTTTTAGCCACCATGGTTTCACTTATCGAATCATTGGATAAGGTTAGGGCTGATTTTGCGATTCCTTCTCAGGTTATTCTGGAAGAACCTCCTTGCCCTTCTGATTTATTTCTTTAGTTGAGGGACATTGGTTTCCTTCCATTTTTGTAGATGAATGTGGTTTTTCTTTCCCGCCTAATCCACTGTGTTTGGAATTTTGCCAATATTTTGATATTGTTCCTGCAAGAGTAATTCCAAATGCATGGAGGGTAATTAATGGCGTACATAGTTTGAATCAAATTCATGGAACTCATTTAGGAATTCCTTAAATTATGTACTATTATAAATGGGTTACTAGCGATACCACCTTTTTTTAAAAAACTATGTATTCTAATAGAGCTTTAGTGGTCAATCTCCCTGATGCTAATAGGGACTATTTTGAACATGGGGTTGTGATGAAAAATTGGCAACACCCCCTGTTAAAATGGAAGGATGTGTACGAAGGTCCCAGATGTCCACTTTATGGCAATGGGTTTAGGTTGTTTTTAGTTTTTCAATATAGCTCTATTTTTGTTTGATGCAATGCATCACTGGCACTTATTTTTTGTTTATTGCAACTGACAGTAAAAGGAAATCCCCAAAAGAGAGTGATGTTAATATAAAAGATTCAAAACTTATTTGGGGGTTGCATCAAGCAATAGTTGGGAACACATGAGGTCCACTTCCTATCTGCTGCAATACAAGAACACTACTTATTCTTTTATTGCTCATCCTCTTGTTCCTCCCTTGGTGATTAACCTTGATCAAGCACCAACATCTTCTTCATTTGTCAAAGAATCTTCTTCTTATTTGGGTACTTTTATTGCTGACCAGATGATGAAGAAGAGGAAAGTGCCTGACCTCTTTGCCAAGTCTTCTCCTGGTACAGAAGGGTCGAAGAAAAGTAAAGATGACTCTATAATTGAAGAAACTAAGAAAAAGGATGTTATTCCTCCTGCCAAATATATTAGCAAGAAGCCCCATGTTGCCCTTAAAGAGGCAGCACCTTTGATTGAAGGGGCTGTCCTCATTCAAGAAGAGACAACACCTTTGATTGAAGTTGCTCCTTTAAGGAGATTGAGAAGGGGACTTGCTGAAAAGCCTCTGGATGTTGCTGCCTAACCTACTAAGGTTGAGCTTCCCTCTTTAAGGGATAGTTATCCAACCATCATTACTTCTGGCTTAGCCAATAAATTGATCAGGTCGGGGACTCTTCCTAATTGTCGAGGTGCTAAAACTTAAACTCCTCGGGATAAAGTTACCGATTTGCCAGCCCAACACCTTGTATCAGTAAGTGTCATTATACTTGTTCTTCTAATTTGTCATTGCCATGTTCATGCTCTAATTTGTGCCTCTCTTCTTCTTGCAGTTTTTGGTTTACTTTGATAATATCATGGAGAAAGATGAAGCGATTAAAGCCTCAACCTCATCTAGTGGAGTGGAGGAAGCCCTTGTTGGATTGTCAAAGTCTTTAATGGAGTCCTGACAAAAGTACGAGGATGATAAGGTTGCCTCGGAAAATAAAATCCAATTTGCTAAGATAGCTCCACAACAAGTTGTTGAAGCAGCCAAAGATGCTGACACAGCTCGACAAGAGGCTACAACATCTCAGGAAGAGGTGAATACAGCTCTGGAACAAGCTATAAATGCTTCCAAAGAGGTGGAGGAGAAATTGAAAGTCATCGTTTCTAGTAAGTTAGAGGCTGATGGCAAGCTTGAAGAGGCTGAACGGCATAAAAAAGACCTTGAGGAGAAGGTGAAGTCTGTTGAGGAGCTTTTAAGGGAAAAAATTTCCTCGAAGAGGGTGAAGAGAAAAGCTGCTATGAAGAAGTCCTTTAGATCTGGATGGGACAAAGGATGTAAAAAATCTTTAGCTGCTGTCTCTTCCCAAATGGATTATGCAAGTTTAAAGTACTTCAGAGATGGATGGGTTGCAGCTTTGAAGGAGTTGAATGTTGCTGATGATTCTAAATTTTTTCAGAAACACACTCATGTCCCTCCTCCTACTATTGAAGAATAAGAAGAAGATGCAGCTGGATTTGATGAATCTTCTATGTTAATAGTAGAATAAACACCTGCTGCTACCATCCCTCAACCTCCAAGTAAGTTCAGCAGACAACCTCTACCGAGCAATGCCAATTGTCTTTCGAGCAACCAATTCCTTCTTGCAAATCGACTGATGATGTTAGAGGGAATAAAGAGAAGTTGTAAAGTTATTTGATTATTTACTTATCTTGTTTTTCTATTTTTCCTCTTCATCTAGTATCGTTTGGTTGTACACTCTTTGCATTTGATAAATAAAATGGACTTTGTCATTTACTTTGAGCTTTCTCCCTTACCTGTTCAATATAAGCGTACAGTTGTTGATTTGATTTTACTTTTCCCTGCTAGTTTATTGCCAGGATAGAACTCTTGTCAGCTCATGATACAGAGTTGATGAAGAAATGTAATTATTACTTCAAAGTTGGTCGTAGAGATTTCACTGAGGCACAAATAGTTGATATCCTGGGGTCTGATGCTTCTGAGCGAGAAATTAATGCGTATTAATATTTAAAGTGCTTGCTTGATCGGGTTGTGGCCAATAATGTGGCTTATTATGAAATGATTGAAGATCTTCAAGGAATGATCAAAGAACTTTAATTGCAGTAGAAAGAAGACACTCTCTTTTACATGAGGGTTATGAGAAAAAGTACCAATATTTGAGTGTTGATCAGGGTTATGACAAGTTCATTTCAGCCCATAATAAGAGAGAGAGTGTCCTAAAACTTGAGATTGAAGATAAAAAAAACACCGCTAAGTTGCTGGAAGAAGAAAATAATGCTTTGAGAGAAGAATTAAGACAACTAAAATTTGCTTCTTCCTCTAGATCTCTAGTCCCAACCAATGACGAGGGCTTTTCATTTTTGGAAACTGAGAATGTTGAATTGAGAGAAGAATTTGAGGCTTTGAAAAGAGCGAGACCTACATCTTCCTCTCGTGGTAGAGAAGGGCTGGTCGGAACAGTATTGAAGAGACGAGGACTCAACAAGCATTAGCAAATCAAGTTGTTTAACTAAAGGCAAAAAATCATGCCTTGGCTGAAATGTCCCAAAAAAATCAAAGTCTTACCAAGAAGCTTTCCAATCAAAGTTTTGCATTGGAGAATAAAGAGAACTTGGTGAAAAAGCTTCATCAGCATGTGGAGAGACTAACTTATTAATTCCATAAACAGCCCAGAGAATTTTGGATGGGGGAATATAATGAAGCTTTATGCCATCTTGATGCTTGGTTGAAATAGTCAAATAATGAGAGATACCAACAGGGATGGTTGAACGCCTTGAATGTGATGAAACTTGAGAAAGGAAATTTCTTATGGGATTGGTATGAGCATAGATTACTTGATATGCATGTGCCTCCCTTTAAGCTTGATGTCAAATTGATTCTTCCCCGTTCCATTCCTCGGTGTTTGATCTCCAAGTATCTTGGTGATTACCATCTTCATGAATATTTTGAGATATCTCGACCTCCTCATCTACTTGAACGACCAAGTTCGAGCAATACTAGGATGCTGTAAGATTTGAACTTTATCAACTCTTCCTTTGCTCTAGATGATCCTCCAACTGGAATGGATCCTGTACCTAAATCTGAAGAAAAGAAACCAATAGAATAGGACATTTATATTTCGTTATTGATCATGTAATGAAAAAATGTTCATTTGTTTTGTAATTTTCTTTTCTTGGAAATAAATTGTAAGATGTTTTTATTATCATGATATATTTTGATGAATGTATGTATCTATAAAAGGACAATTTTCCCTATATTGATTTGATTTGATTGCCTAGACAATGGAGCTTTGACCCATTTATTTGCCTAGTTGTAGTGACTTGTCACCCATGAGTGCCTAAGCAATGGAATGATTTTCATCCCATGTTCCTGCTTAGTTGTAACAATCTTATCTAGATTGCCTTGGTGACTAGGCAGTGGATATTTTACCCATCTTCTTGCCTAGTTTTAGATGCCCCTTGAGGTCACCCATAATCAAACAGGCCTTGCCTTGTATGATTGTTGTGCCAACATTGTTGGATGCTGACCAACCATAGTTGGTGGTTGTTGATATGCCGACCAATCGTAGTTGGTGGTTGTTGATGTCGACCAACCGTAGTTGGTGGTTTTTATGTAGTGTGTAGCACTAGTACTCCAAAAAAATTGAACCAAAAATAATATATGGAAATCATCATTATTATTCAAATTGAAAGAATTGAATACATGTGAATCTACATTACTGCTAATATTTGCGCAGGTGCTCCGCATTCCATGCATTTTTTTAATTCTTCCCCCTCTAAAGTTTCTATTATGTAGGTTCCAAGTCGAACAACCGCTATGACACGATAAGGCCCATGCCAGTTGGCCTCCAACTTATCATGCTTTTGAATGACTTTCTTGAGCACATAATCTCCTACCTTGAGATCACACTTCCTGACACGCTTATTGTAGGGCATGGCAGTCCATTGCTGATAAGCGTCTTCCCGGACTTCCTAGAGCATGTTTAAATCTAAGTGTCTCATTAAATCTCTTATTGGAATGTTGAAATTAAGCACCCTGTGAGTAGGTAGGCCTAGTTTAGCGGGTATGATGGCTTCACTTCCAAAGGCTAACATATACAGAGATTCCCCAGTTGCTATTCAAGACATTGTTCGGTAAGCCCACAACACAGAATGCAGCTCATTAATCCAATTCCCTTTCGCATCATCCAACCGTTTCTTCAACCCATTCAATAAAGTTCTATTTGTTACCTCTATTTGTCCGTTACTTTGGGGACGACCTAGAGCAGAATGGATCTTTTTGATGTTAGACTGTAGACAATACGTTACGAACTCCTCATTATCAAACTGGGTACCATGGTCAGTAATAAAAGCATGTGGCAGACCATATCTGCAAATAATATTCTTCCAGATGAATTGATAGACCCTTTCATATGCCATATCGATAAGAGGCTCAGATTCTGCCCATTTTGTGAAATAATCGATAGAGACCACCAAATATTTGAATCGTCCTCTTGTAGTCGGCAGAGGACCAATCAAGTCTATTCCCCACATGGGAAATGGCCAAGGGGAAGTTGTTGGTGTTAGCAATGACTGAGGCGTTCTTCGTATAGTAGAAAATCGCTGACATTTATCGTATTTCTTAGAAAAGTTATACAGTCAGCGCACATAGTTGTCCAGTAGTAACCCTGCGTCGTTATCCTCTGTAAAAGAGTTTGACTTTCTATGTGAGCCCCACAAGATCCTTCATGAATTTCTTCCACGAGATCGTGAACTTTCGCTGGGTGAACACATCTTTGCATACCTACAATCATACATCTTATGTATAAAATCCCATTGTTTAAGACATATCTAGCAGCTTTAAATTTCAACCTCTTAGTTACAAGTTGATCGACTGGTAAAATACCTTCTTCAAAGTAAGCCCTGATGGGATCCACCCAGGAGGGTCCCATATCCAAAGTGATAAATTTTACCATCAAATCTTCATCGATACCTCTGCTAGCCAGTATCTCAATAGGAATTGTTCTTCATAGCTCGGCACGTGTAGCTGAGGCTAACCGAGCTAGTGCATCAGCCCTCGCATTCTCTAGTCTTAGTATTCTAACCATTTGGATAGCCTCCAAGTTGGCTATAATCTCCATAGATTTGGTGTGATACCTAAACATGAATTCTCCTTTTACTGCCTACAGCCCGAGCATCTGATTTACCACTAGTTGTGAATCACTAAACACCGTAACTTGCTCTGTATTTAGTGATTTAGCTAAACCGAGTCCCATAATTATGGGTTCATACACAGCTTCATTGTTGGAAGCCTTATACTGTAAGCGCAGAGCGTATTCTACGTCTATCCCATCTGAACTATTGAGAATAATTCCAGCTCCGCAACCTGTTGCACACGAAGAACCATCAACATACAAATTCCATATAGGGATTCATATATCAAACCCTTGGTCTGATAGTGTCCCCTGATGGAATATCTGGTGCTTCCTTTCATCATCCCTCAACTCTGGGCTTTTTTTAGAGGATTCTTGTTGCTCAGTCACTGTCTCTTCCGACAGGTCTGCTGATGGGATTTGATTGGGGACAGTTTTTTATGATCCTCTAACATCCGTGAGTTATTCTGCATTAGACCCTTGTTGGTTGGAGGTGTAGGCACCCAGAATTTGGGACCATGGGCCTGGACGAGTAGCCCAGTTCTGATGGCCCAAAATCCAGGCCCTCTATCTTTCATATTGACCCGGTCTCTCCCCACGATCCCATAAAGAGAAGTTATAAGGGCGCACAACCCCGTGAAGGGAAAGGATAGGGAAGAGGGCTAGTATGAAGGAACCCATCATCTCCACTAACTAGCATACACATGTATAAATTAAACCCTAGGTCCGGGGCAAAGGACAAGTTGTATTCTCTGTACTTATTCTTCAGAATATAGAGAAATAACAATGACTGCACCACCGTGGACGTAGGAACATCTTTGCTGAACCACGTACACCTGTTGTTGGGACCATGGGCCTGGACGAGTAGCCCAGTTCTGACGGCCCAAAATCCAGGCCCTCTATCTTTCATATTGACCCGGTCTCTCCCCACGATCCCATGAAGAGAAGTTATAAGGGCGCACAACCCCATGAAGGGAAAGGATAGGGAAGAGGGCTAGTATGAATGAACCCATCATCTCCACTAACTAGCATACACATGTATAAATTAAAACCTGGGTCTGGGGCAAAGGATAAGTTGTATTCTCTGTACTTATTCTTCAGAATATAGAGAAATAACACTGACTTCACCACCGTGGACGTAGGCACATCTTTGCTGAACCACGTACACCTGTTGTTGTGTGATTGGCATTTTATTTATCTTTTCCTGGTTATTACCTCTTTCACATTTATTTGTGTTGCATAATAATTATCACCACAATTGGCGCCGTCTGTGGGAACCGTTCATCTTTCCCTGAGAAGAGCCCACGCCAAGAAAAAATCTAATATGTCTGGTCACAGCAGCAACGCTCCTCAAGCAGGAGATATTCAGGAACCACCTGCTCCTCGCAGGATTAGGTCTGAAGTCCGACGTTCAGATCGATGGGCTCGCTTAGAAAGGCCAGCCTCAGAAGAGAGTCAAGGACCAACAAGGTCCACGCAGATATCCAGGTTGATCGATGCATACGAGGCAAGGCTCCACAAGCAGAGGGAGTCTTCTCGCAGATATGAGGCTGAGAATGCTCGCTTGAAAAGAAGATTGGAAAAACTGGAGAAGGAACTACGTCCTGATACCAGGAGATGCCCCTATAGCACTCCTAGCCCTTAGGCGAGCAAATCTCACAGCCGAGGAAGGATCCCTAGGAGGCAATATCAAGGGTACGAAGGTGGCGACTTAGACGACGACCTCCGCGAACAACTAAGAAAAGCTCGCCGCTACCAGAGCCCTGCTCGCAGTGACGACAACATACGGAACCTGGTCCGTAGAGAAATGGACCAATATCCAGCTCACCGCGGCACCAGGTCCACCAGAGAACTCGCCAGGAGAGCCCTTAAGACCCAGATGAAATCACCCTTCACGAGGGAAATTGAAGAAGAAGAGGCTCCCAAAAACATTTGCCATTCAAGGTTCAAGATTTACGACGGGAAAACTGATCCCATTGATCATGTCAGGCAGTACCGGCAGGCTATGACCCTCTGGAATCACCGAGATGCACTGATGTGCCTTATTTTCCCCTCGAGCCTTCATGATGTGGCCCAGAAATGGTTCGAGAAACTCCCTCACCGATCCATCAGAAATTTCAAATCCCTGGCCGAGCTCTTTACGGCTCGGTTCATCACCAGCATCTACCATCCCAAAAGGATGGATGCTCTATTAATAATGAAGAAAACACCTCAGGAGACACTCCGAGACTACGCGAAGAGGTACTGGGAGTTATTCAACGAGTTCGAGGACTACGTGGAAGAAGTGGCAGTGGCTTCATTCAAAATTGGGCTACCTAGCTCTTCCCTCCTTTACCAGTCCTTGACAAAGAAGGAAGCTACAACCATTGACGACCTGATGGCTCGGATTGAGAAATACGCAAAGGTGGAAGATGTCACCCGCCTTAATGTAGGAGAAAATGGTCGAGCCAAGCTCACTACCAAGGGAAGTGAGAAAGTTGAGAACCAGAAAAAGGAGGAAAGAGTGGGGGCAAGAATGGCTCCAAAAGCGGAGGGAACCCTGACGTTACAAAATCGTTCCAGGCGGTCAACAGCGCCTTCAAAGAACCAATTTACAAAATTCTCGCGAAGATCAAGGATGAGCCGTTCGTCAAATGGCCCCGGAAAATGGGAGGAGACCCCTCGAAAAGAAACAATGCATTAAGATGCACTTTCCACAAAGAGGGAGGGAATAAGACCGAGCATTGCAAGGCTCTTAAGTCCTACCTCGAGGAGTTGGACCAATCCGAACATTTGAATGACTTTGTGGAAAAGAAGGTAGAGAGAGTGGTTGCCCACAAGGAGGCGAAACCCGACAACGTATTGGAAGATGACGCCGGACACGAATTTGCAGTAATCCACGGAGTATCCGATGTTAAGCAAATCCAGGGTAACTCAGCTCGAATGGAGGTAAAGAAGCTGACGGCGGTGATGCAAGCTTTTCAGATTGATCCAGTAAAATCACAGGCAGGAAAACGTCGGCGAGTAGAGGACATCAACTACAACAAGCATATTTTTTTCACGGATGAAGATCTTGTGGGAGTAAGGACCCCACATCACGATGCCTTAGTTATTACACTCAGGATAGCCAACTTTGATATCGACAGGCTGCTCGTCGATCAAGCGAGCTCATCCGAAGTAATGTACATTGACCTGTTCAGGAAATTGAAGTTGAACATCGCCGACCTAAAGGGAACCACTGTCCCTCTGGTCGGCTTCGCTGGGAAGATGACTATGCCTCTGGGAAAAATAGTACTGCCAGTGCGCGCTGGAAATGTTTCCAAAATGATCGAATTCTTGGTGCTCGACATCGATTCACCGTATCAAGCCATCCTCGGCAGGGGGGTGTCTTCATGCAATGAAGTCAGTCTCCTCGACCTACCACCAGAAACTCAAATATGTCACCGAGCGGGGAGTGATGGAGATACATGGTGACCAGGCGATGGCAAGAAAGTGCTTCATAGCGGCCATCCGACCAAAGCCATAGAAAAGAGCCGTTCAAACCAGCGAGAAAGTGGAGGAAGTTGCAGTCCCTTCCAAATAGCAATTGAAATATGGAAGGCCCGGAGTGGAAGAGACCAGGCTCCTCCCCTCCGAGCGTGTTGTAGAGGACCTGGTAGAAGTGATGGCTAAAGAAGGCGACAATAGCAGAATCTTCCTGATCGGGACCTCACTCACTGACCAAGAGCAAAAGGATTTGTTAACCTTACTCAGAAGCAACATAGATGTTTTCGCTTGGGAACCCTATGAGCTGTCAGGAATCGATCCCAATATGGTCTGCCATCAGTTGCACGTCGATCCCACATTCAAGCCGATAGCGCAGAAGGCACGACCAACTGCTCCCGAGAAGGCCAGAGCAATAGAAAAAGAAGTCGAAAAACTGCTGGATGCAGGGTCCATACGGGAAATGCAATTCCCCAAATGGTTATCCAACCCAGTGGTAGTTCCGAAAATCAACGGGAAGTGGAGAGTTTGCATAGACTTCACTGACCTCAACAAAGCCTGCCCCAAGGATAGCTTCCCTCTTCCGAAAATAGACCAACTAGTAGACGCCACCGCAGCTCACGAACGAATGAGTTTTCTGGACGCATACTCAGGATATCACCAGATCCCTCTATATGCCCCAGATCCGGACAAAACGGCGTTTATCACGACGGTTGGTTTATACTGTTACAAGGTCATGCCTTTTGAGCTAAAAAATGCAGGGGCAACCTATCAACGGCTACTTACTAAAATGTTCAAGAATCAAATGGGAGACACAATGGAGGTCTACATTGACGACATGCTAGTCAAGAGCAAGAAGAAGGAAAATCACCTCTCAGACCTATCAAGTACCTTCGAAATCCTCAGGAAGTACCGAATGAAACTCAACGCGAGCAAGTGTTCCTTCGGTGTCCAGTCAGGAAAGTTTCTTGGGTATTTGGTCAGCAAGCGAGGCATAGAGGCTAATCCGGACCAGATTGATGCAATCAAAAGAGTGAAACCTCCTCGCACAGTTCGAGATGTACAGAAGCTCACTGGAATGCTCGCTGCTCTAAATCGTTTCATTTCTAAATCCTCCGAGAGATGCAAGCCCTTCTTCCAACTCTTAAAAGGCAGCAAAACAGTAGAATGGACCCCAGGTTGCACACGAGCTTTAGACGAGCTCAAGTCCTACCTAAGCTCCCCACCGCTGCTTGTCATACCACAACAAATGGACTCTTTGTACCTCTACCTCTCTGTATCCAGCCATACTGTCAGCTCAGCGCTAATGTGTGAAGTTATAGGGATCCAACATCCAGTCTATTACGCGAGCAAAACCTTACTAGACGCCGAGAAGCGCTAACTACCATTGGAAAAGCTCGCATTCGCCCTAGTAATGTCCTCGAGGAAACTAAAGCATTACTTCGAAGCTCATACGATCATCATCCTTACATCACACCCACTCAAGGATGTCCTAAGGAAGGCGGATTTGTCGAGCAGACTGTCTAAATGGTCAGTCGAGCTCGGCCGATTTGACATCCAATTTCAACCAAGGACAGCTATCAAGGGTCAAATCCTTGCTGATTTCATAGCTGAATTCACAGGCGAAGAACCCTTCGACCAGCCTAAGCCAACAGAACAAAGCAACCAGGCTACAAGGGAAGGCTGGAAACTATTCGTTGATGGAGCCTCCAACTCAAAGGGGGCAGGAGTAGGAATTGTTCTCATCACTCCAGAAAATACAGTCCTCGAGCAAGGAATAAGGTTGGGATTTGCAGCCTCCAACAACGAAGAAGAATACGAAGCCTTGATAGCAGGTCTCCAAAGGGCGCAAACTCTTGGAGCAAAGAATTTGCAGGTATTCGGAGATTCGCAACTAGTTTCCAATCAGATAAGTGGAGACTATAACGCGAAGGACGATAGAATGGCAGCCTACCTCTCCTTGGTAAAAAACTTAATGACGAACTTTGAAGAGATCAACATCCAACAGTTTCCCAGGGGGCAAAATAGCCACGCTGATGCCTTAGTAGCCTTGAGCTCGGTAGTTGACTCTAGCCTTAAAAGGATCATCCCTATCGATTTCCTCAGTTGCCCAAGCATTTACCCCAACTGCGAGCTGACAAAAGCAAAACCAATACTCCAATTGGAATCAGCCCCCAGCTGGATGGATCCCTTGAGAGATTATTTAAAGAACGGAACGCTCCCAGAAGATAAGAGAACTGCCCACCAGATAAGAGTCAAAGCTGCTCGCTTTCACTTATCCACAGGAGGCGACTTGTATAAAATATCTTTCTCCGGCCCCTACCTTAGATGCGTCCACCCAGGTGATGTCAAAGCAGTGCTTCACGAGCTTCACGAAGGAATCTGTGGAAGTCACGTCGGAGGAAGGTCTCTAGCCTTCCGAGCAATGAAGGAAGGTTACTTGTGGCCATACATGCAAAAGGACTCCGCAGTATATGTCCGCAAATTCCTAAAATGCCAACTTCACGCTCCCATGGTCCACCAGCCCGCCAGTAAATTAAAATCCCTAACCAGTCCCTGGCCCTTCGCCCAGTGGGGAATGGACATCGTGGGACCACTGCCCACCGCTGCCGGCAATCACAAATACCTGTTGGTTGCAACTGATTACTTTACCAAGTGGATCGAGGCAGAACCACTGGCGAACATCCGAGATGCTGACATGATGAGGTTCATATGAAGAAATATAATCACTCGATTCGGGATCCCCAGAACCATCATCACTGACAATGGAACACAGTTCGAGAGTGGACCTTTTCAGGACTTCTGCGACAAACACGGGATCAGGCACCACTTCAGCTCGGTGTCCTACCCTCAAAGCAACGGACAAGATGAGGCTTCCAACAAGACAGTGATCGCTGGATTGAAGAAGCGGTTAGAGCGAGCCAAAGGCGCGTGGACAACCGAGCTACCGCATATCCTATGGGCGTACAGAACGACTCCTAGGCGAGCCACAGGAGAAGCGCCATTCCCACTAGCATATGGTATGGAGGCGGTCATCCCACTAGAAGCAGGATTGCCTACAATGAAATCCGACCTTGTCGAGCAGGGCCAGAACGATCAGTCTTTGCTCGCCGAACTCGACCTGGCCGACGAGCGCAGGGAACTTGACCTAGTAAAACTAGCAAGCTATCAGCAACAACTCGCGAAGCAATACAACAAAAGGGTCAAACCGAGGAAATTCAAAGTTGGGGACTATGTTCTAAGAAAGGTCCTGGGTAACACAGTGAAGCCATCAGACGGTAAACTGGGCCCGAACTGGGAAGGACCTTATAAGATAATTAGAGACGACCTGCGAGGTGCCTATCATTTGAAAACGATGGAGGGAAGAGAGATACCACGAGCATGGAACGCAGCTAATCTCAAGAAATTCTATTTTTAGGAGTTCTATTGTTAGATCTTTTATTGTACTCATTATGTGAAAGGGCAGTTCATTTCTCAATTCACCAATAAAAATCTCTCAGTTGATCACTCTCTAAAAAGTAACAATTACATCTTATTGCACATCCCTTTCAAATCACAGGCATAATGGTTGACATAGCAGGGGAACACCACTCCTCAGGTCATCG
This sequence comes from Sambucus nigra, assembly GCA_949130495.1. NCBI lineage: Eukaryota > Viridiplantae > Streptophyta > Magnoliopsida > Dipsacales > Adoxaceae > Sambucus > Sambucus nigra. The sequence goes on along the minus strand of OX422209.1, from coordinate 464,784,808 downwards.
TCATGAAGCACGACAGACCTCTTAGCATTGCCCATGGAAAAATATGAAGCCCTACAGAGTATTCTTAGGCATCAAACCTACTTTGGTTGAACAAAATCCTGACCGGATGAAGACATCCAATACCAGGTGTGTCCTCGCCAATTTCCCTACTTAGGCCTAAGGGAGTGTGACGACACAACCTAAAAGGTAAAGGGAGGTCACAATGGTATTCTTAATACTGGACTGGGCGGACACTCACATGACAAAATAAAAAGGATTGTGAAGCTCCAAAAATATAAAAGGATTGGATGAACACGTTTAGTCGGCAAAATCGCCCAAAACTCGAACTTTCCATTAATCTTTTATATTTACAAACAATAATAGTACATGTTTAGTCGGCGAAGCTCGCCCAAAGCATATACGATTATTAAAAAACAAAATTTCAAGGAGGTGGAAGCCTCCGAGCAAGATAATCAACAACTTTAGCTCTCCTTCCATCATCAGGAGCAGGAGTGAGCTCCTCCACGACCTCATTTGCGTCCAACTCCAATAGTCGTCGGGGAATAGCATCGATGGGGATCCATCGATCATCCCGCCTGAATGGATTGGGCATCAGAGTAGAGGAGGACATTTCTTGTCGATACCACAACGACGAGTTCCTCGAGACCTGCAGCTCTTTGAGAGCACTCAACCACCCCCTGATGAAGGAGTGCTCCTCGAACTATGATAATCTTGTGGGAGCATCTAGCCAGCCCTGATCATAGCCATCAGACCACACTTGGCGAGGGACCTTCTTGAATAGATGTTGCAGACGGGCAACGTCCCTCTAGAGCCCAGCAGCAGTCACATAAGCTCGCCGAACATCGCCGCGCAGCTCCTCCATTTCCCTCTCACGCTGTTCCTCGGCTTCCCTATTCCTACCCCTGGCACTCCTACCAGCACGCGGGAGGGGAGGTCGAGCAGCTCGCGAAGAAGAAGAGCCTTGTAGGACTGCCGAAATGATGCTCGGCGAGTGTTCCTTAAGCCTAAGGACTTCCCTCCTCAAGTCTTCATTTTCCTGCTGCAGGAACTCCCCAACCTGATTAATCTCGGTGGCCTCCAGCAACCTTGCTCTCAGTGCACTGACTTCTTCTTGCACCGAAGCACCGATTTCTTCCATCTCCTGTAGCCTGTCCTTCAACTTGGACACTAGCTCGGACTGATCCTTATATTTCTAGTTCCTTGACTTAGCAAACCTACAAAGTCTAGCAAAGGCCTAGCGAACTGCAGGGCTTGCATTAGGACCAAGAGTCCTACCTAGTTGGGAGGTAACGAGAATATAATCATCCACATCAACCAACTACAAGTAAAAGAAAGGGAAAAGAAAGAGATCAGCATAAACAAAAATGGAGTCTTTTCATTAATAAGGAACGAGGTTACATCAGATTGAAAAAGAAAAAATTACAAAGCAGCCCTATCAATTAGCAACCTCGGCTGGATTAGAGGTGGATGGTCCCTTGTCCTTATCAGCATCAGTAGGAGCACTACCCTCTGCAAGGGTGTCCTCTGTCCTCTCGACCAAAGGAACATCAGTAGAAGTCGCCTGAGAGACAGGACCGGTGCCTTCAACAGTTGGGGCTGGGTCCTCATCGATGACTGGCTTTGGCCCTGGATCGTACTCGTCAAAGAGGGGGGATGCAACGTCCACCCCAGCAGCCACGAGAGCCTTATTCCATCCTTTATTGAAGTTCAGACGGCTGATATAGCCTATCTGAACCTCAGCGTCCTCATACGCAGCAGCCCAGCCAGAGTTGTACGAATCTTCCTTAAGAGTGGTTGCCTGGGCTTTCTCCGCCTCCAGTTGCTCGTCCAGAGCCCTGTTCTTCTCTGCAAGGTCTAGCTTGCTCGAGCACACCAGGTCATACACTTCCTCAGCTCGCCAAGCTCCCTGACCGCATCATCTCTCTCGCGAGCAAAATTAACAAGAGCCAAGTCAGATGAAGCTCGAGTTGCATCAGCAGCCTTCAGATCGGCCTCCAGCTGAGACCCCCTGGCTACCAGGGCAGATTTTTACTGCTCCAGCTCACCATTCCTTCTCACCAGCTCGTCGCGAGAGCGATAAAGCACAGCGAAGTCGGTCACAAACTGCAAAGAACAAGGAAGGGATCAAGAAGAAGAAACCATCAAAACTGGTTAAAAGAAATTGAGAATTAGAAGAGAACTTTACCAAGGTGAGCCTCTGGCTAGCTTGCAGAGCCAATTGATCGGACCCCAACGCCCTCTCGCGATCTGTAGGGAGGACTGCTCTCTCGAGCAGCGCAGGGGCAAGCTGAGGAGAGGCGGCCACCGAAGCCCCCTCGAGCAAGGCAGACATTGGGACCAGGGCTTGACCAGTTTTGGTCCTCAATTCCATCTTCCTCCTCTCCTCCTCTTTTTCTCTCTCCCTTCTCTTCCTTTCCTCCACTTTCTTCTTCTCTTCCACCTTCTTCCTCTCCTCCTCCTTTTTTCTCTCTCTCTCCCTCTCCTGCTCCTCCTCTCTCTTTTTCTTCTCTTGCTCCTGAGAAGAAGGCCGAGAACCAGTAGCTATGGCCCCAGAGGCAGTCTTCGGTTTCTTGGACCTTTGTGCAAGGAGCACATCATCATCATCATCGTCATCTCTGATCAGATTCTTCCCGGGAGGCATCTCTTCACCAGAACTGCTGGTAGTGCTAGACGAGTCTTGAACCTCGGAATCCCCCTCAGAAGAACTGCTACTGTCAGCACTCCCTGCACCCAAGTTACTCACAATGCCTACAGGCTCACTCTCCGAGCTGCTCTCCTCTTCGTCCAATTGGATGGGCTCAACCGAAGTCTCTACGAAAGAGTCAAAGTCTGGAACACTATCCACAGGTCGGGCAATGAAGCTGGAGCCTGTGTTCTTGTATTCAAGCAAAAAAGTGGCAGATCTGGGATGCTCACCGTCACCCAAGGGCTCTCTGATGTTCCAAGCTTTAACCAACTCAGAAATTCGGACCTCGCTGAGAGCAGGTTCCACGTTCTTTGACCTCGCTGTAAAAGAAAACGCAGAAAAGGGTTAGAAAATCCACAAATCAGCAAAGTTTGAAGCAACATTACCAATATCTACCTATATACTCTTCCCCATAAAAGGGAACAGTGAATCTTTCAGATCTTGACCCTTCAGATTGAGGAGAGAACTACTAATTCCTAACAAGAAAACCCTCCTGCCAGTAGTCCTTATGGGAATCAGGTAGATTCACTACCAATACCCTATCAGGGCTCCTAGCTTTGAGGTATAGGACACCTGAACTAGTTCAAGAGAAGGAGTAACAAAAGCAGACCTCGGCAAGACCTAACCTAGTGTCTTATAATTGATTTATCCTATGCACGCCATTCACTATTTTCCATACATTGGGCAAACACTGTGCAGGTACAATACCAAAATAGCTAAAGAAATGCAGAAACAGATCATTAGGGGGAAAGGTAAGTCCACCCTGGGAGAGCAACAAAACATGAATCCAATGTGCATCCTCTATATCCCTAACGTTCCTAGGAGGCGAGGCACAACACTGAATCTCTACCCACTGAGGAATGTTGTAGAAATTTCTAAACTCCGTGACTGACCTATTTCCAATCTTCGCCATTGGAAAAATACAAGAAAAACTACAAACCAAAGAGAAAATACAAAGAGCACGAGAGACTTACAAGACAGAAGATCAGGTCAAATGGCGAAGAAGCAACGAGAGTAGAGATCAAAAGCAGAAGGTACAAAGTGTAAGAGTGCTCAGAAGATAGAAGATTGCTGGAAAAGCTGAAGCGACGAAGAGAAATGTGCCTTATCCCAGCAAGCCTTCAATTCTAATCATAGCGCATGGATAGCGAAGCGGGTGCCGCCAAAGCAACTTCACAGTTTTCAAAGGATCACAAATCAGCCATAATGGCCTATCATTTAAATTCATTGTAGGGAAATTGTAGGTACCCAGAATTTGGGACCATGGGCCTGGACGAGTAGCCCAGTTCTGACGGCTCAAAATCCAGGCCCTCTATCTTTCATATTAACCCGGCCTCTCCCCACGATCCCATGAAGAGAAGTTATAAGGGCGCACAACCCCATGAAGGGAAAGGATAGGGAAGAGGGCTGGTATGAAGGAATCCATCATCTCCACTAACTAGCATACACATGTATAAATTAAACCCTGGGTTCGGGGCAAAGGACAAGTTGTCTTCTCTGTACTTATTCTTCAGAATATAGAGAAATAACACTGACTGCACCACCGTGGACGTAGGCACATATTTGTTGAACCACGTACACCTGTTGTTGTGTGATTGGCATTTTATTTATCATTTCCTGGTTATTACCTCTTTCACATTTATTTGTGTTGCATAATAATTATCACCACCGGAGGTATCTAGGTAAGAGAATTAAGTAATGAAATCTTCCACCGCCTGTCCTTTAAGAGAAAACCTTGGCACGTAGATAAGGTCATATTCACCTAACTCCACCGGCCAATACATCAATCATCCAGATTTTTTCGACTTGTGTGAAGTCTTTCAGAGTGTCAAGTCAGTATATACCACTATTGTATGGGCCTAAAAATATGGCTTCATTCTCCTGCTCGCCTCAATTAATGCCAATGTCAACTTCTCCAATTTTGGATATATGATCTATGCTCCCCTGAATGCCTTACTCGTATAATAAATCGGTTTTTTCACTCCACCATCTATTCTTATCAAAGATGAACTAACTGCATTTTCTGAGACAGATAAGTACAAGTATAAGGTTTCTCCCATCACCGGTCTAAATAGTGAAAGAGGTGTCCCCATGTATTTATTCAACTCCATGAATGCCTTCTCACACTTGTCATTCCACTCAAAGTTCTTTTTAAGCACATTAAAGAATGGAAGACATCGATCAGTTGCTCTGGAGACAAACATGTTAAGAGCCCCTACACACCCCATAAGGCTTTGTACTTCCTTTATGGTGGTTAGAGATCGTAATTCTATCAAGGCCTTTATTTTGTCTGGATTTTCTTTAATTCCTCGTTGATTTACAATATAACCAAGGAACATGCCTTCCTGTACACCAAAAATGCACTTGGTCAGGTTCAGCTTCATCTGATATTTCTCCAGCTTGTCAAATGTTTGGCTCAGGTCAGCTATGTGGTCAGAAGCTTTCTTGCTCTTTGTCAACATGTCGTTGACGTAAACCTCCATATTTTTACCGATCTGTTCTGCGAACACCTTGTTCATCAGCTGTTGGTACATAGCACTTGCATTTTTAAGACCAAAAGGAATAACATTGTAACAGTACGTTCCCCATGGGGTAATAAAAGAGGTACTCTCCCTGTCTTCTGGTTTCATCTTAATTTGGTTGTAATCGGAATAAGCATCCATGAAGCTCAATAATTCATGCCTGAAGTAGCGTCTACCAGCTGATCTATTCGGGGAAGAGGGAAATGATCTTTTGGGCAGTCTTGGTTCAGATCTGTGAAATCCACGCACATTCTCCATTTATTGTTCTTCTTTTTTACCGTCACCAGATTGGCTAACCAATCAGGATATTTGGCATCCTCAATAAAAGAGGCGTTTTGTATTTTCTCTACTTCCTCTTGAATAGATTGGTTCTTCTTTGGGCTAAAGACCCTTCTTCGTTGCTTCACCGGTTCGATCTCCTTATTAACATTAAGTTCATGACACAGGAAGATTGGGTTTATCCACGATATATCTTCAAGACTCCACGCAAAAGCTTGATTTTTATGCCTAAAAAATGCCACCAACTCTTGCTTTTTTATCGGATCAAGTGAAGCACCAATCTGAGTTGTTCTTTCTGATCGTTCATCATCCAGAATAATTCTCTTTGTTGCTTCCATGACGTGTCCCTTCATGAGTTATGATTCATCTCTGGGCTCTAGTGTTTCAATCTCCAAATCTTCAGACTCATCCACTTAGTAAGTGGTTGTTTTCTACCTGGTATCCTCCAACTCTTCTTATTCGGTAGATAAATAGTAGCATTACTGAGCTACTTTCTGATCACCTTTCACAAGCCCCACAACAAAGTTGGTTGGTAACTTCAAGCATTGATGTACCGTGGATGGCACTATTTCAAACTTTTTCAGGCCTACTCTTCCCATGATTATATTATAGGCCGATTGGACATTTTTGTCCATCACAAAGAATCGTATCTTTTTCGATGTGCAGGTGGGACGGGTACCAATCAACATATCCAACTTGCTCGTCCCAAGTGGAAAAATGTTTTCCCCAAAAAAATTAGTAAGGGGCCTATGGTACGGTTCCAACTGAGCAAGTTTCAGGTTAAAACTGTCAAAGTAAGGGTAGAATATGATGTCCGTCGAGCTTCCATTATCTACCAATACTCTTGAGATGATTACGTCCTTCATCCTCATCTTGATCACCAAAGGGTCATCGTGAGGATAAAGGACACCCTCTAGATCACTTTAAGAAAAATCGATGACCAGTTTATCTTTGTTAACCTTCCTCAAACGATTCTCTTTTGCCATATTTATCCACTATATATAGGAACAAACTTAGGCCTCATTGAGGTAAGCTTTCCTTTCAGTGGTATGATCACCACCTCCTACATCTCCACCTGTTATCATATTATAGTCAAATGAACCAAAGAGGATTGAAAAATACCTCACATTCTCGTTGTCTTGACTTTTTAGGGAGATTGGGGTCTTCCTCCGATTCATATTCGTGGTCCCTTTTCCTGTCATTCCTTGGTCAGTGAGGAGATTTGGACCTTTGCCATAATCGGTTGTTAGTTTTCTCATCGTTTCGACGATCAACAAATCGATTCATCTTTCCTCGCCTAATGAGTGTTTATATCTCATTTTAGAGAGATATGCACTACTTGGTCGTGTGACGATGGTCCTTGTGGAACTCACAATATTTGGACTTCTCTCTTTTCTCAAGAGCTGTCCTCAATTTTCCTGACCAATTTAATTCCTCTCTATTCTTGATCTCTTCCAGAACATGATTTATATGCACCTTTAGCGGGGTATAAATGGAATATTTCCTCAAATGCTCCAATATTTCATTGCCTTTCGACTGTTTATTCCCCCCATTTGGTTTGTGATCATTCCTCTCAGACCTGCCTTTAACTTTAGTCTCTGCATTTGTCTTACCATTCTTCTTCGTAGCCATAGTTTCTTCGGTGTTCATAATTTTGGCTGCTTTATCCATTAATTCCTCCATGGATTTGGGGGATCCTTGGCCAGAGTATAGTACAGATTGTCTGGTAGAAGACCGCTCACGGGGGCCATAATAGCGGTTTTATCCTCATAGTCAATGACTTCCAGTTTCTCATTTTTAAAACGAGTAATATAATCCCTTGTGCTCTCTCTTGCTCTTTGCCTTATGCTCAACCGATGCGCTACCCTCTTGACTGGCTTCTCACCAAAATAGAAGTTTCCTATAAAGAGCTTTGATAGTTAATGGAAGGTAGCAATCTTCCCCCGAGGAAGATTATTGTACCATATTTGAGCAGATCCATTTATATTCCCCGAGAATGCCTTGCATCTCATCTCATCGGGAACTACATAGATATTTGCAGCAGCTTGGTACTGCTCTATGTGGACGACGGGATCAGTTTTGCCATCGTACTTCGGTGTAACTACAAGAGCTTTAAACTTCGATGGCATGTGGAAATCCACAATTTCTTGTACGAAGGGTGACCCTTTGACAAAGGTTCTTTGGAGAGGATTACTAGCCTTGGCCATTTCCCCTAAGTTGTCTTCCAATCGCTGAATAGATCCTTTCCATGACTCATTTCCAGCTTCGAATCTATGGGTACGAGCAACAGATCGCGTTGAGTTCTCCTCCTGGGATCTTTCTAGGTGATCTTCATGTCTGATATTTGGACGAGATTGGGCAGATCCTTACCTTAACTCATTTGGTTGTTGATAATTTTTGGACACAATCCAAGGAGGATTTATATTCCTCCTCGGACCCAAACGGTCAAATGGGGAGACTCTGCTCAACCTTTCCAGAGCGCTCGTTCGTTCTGGAGTCAAAGTGATGTTTTCTTAAGACTTTACAATTCTTATAGGAGATGTCAAGCTGGGATGATAAGACAGATCACTTGGGGTTCCAATACGATGAGGGTCAGGACATCTCGATCGTGAAGACGGTGGTGGCATGACTCTTCATTGACCGAACTGGATGGAAGCTCCATTTTGAAAAGTCTGGATAAAATATCGCATACTATCTTGCATGGTTATTTACCCCTGGTAAAACTAGCTATAATTCTTATGATATCGTTTGCATTTAGAGGAGCGAAGGGGTTAACAGGAACCCCATCATTGTTCCTATTTCTAGATTCTGGGATTTTGGCCATTTCGAATGAGTTTATGGGTAAAACTACTACGTATAGTCATTTCATAAAAATGTGTTACTTAGGCTGTTTAATACAAGATTAAACTACTGAAGTAACTCCGAACACTTTTTTGAGGAAACTCTTTTCTTGAAATCAAATCAGTTTAACAAAAGATGTGTTTAATAAAACATGCATGCGACCTGTTTAAGATTAGTTAACTAGTTTTGAAAAACAAAACTGAAATTTTTAAATCAGCACACTAGCAAGAATGAGAGGAGGAGATGTAGAAAGATTAAGGACGAGGCATTTTTAACGTCGTAAAACCTCACCTAACTGAGGAAACATCCACGGTGACCTCTAAGTCACAAACCAAAAATCCACTAAAACAAAATATACAAGTTATAAACTAATTAACACACATGCACATAAATCAGTCCTATACAAGTTTAGTAATGTACCCACTAGTTTGATTCTCACTTATCTAGAGGTCTGATGTTGATGTGGCTTCCCCAGTTTGCTGAATTCTCCACTTTGTTCCAGTCTTTACGTCGACTCCTGAAGATTCAAGATCTTATAACCAACACTTATGTGTTGTAGTGTGTTAAGTGTTTGTGATGGTGCTCTAACACATGCATGCACACACACACACACTTATTTTATACAAACACTCCTATCAAATTACAGATCAGATCTATATGATGTGATTTTCAGTTTCTCTCTTCTTAGGAAACAAAAGAACTTTGTTTGACCTTTTAATTAATCCCGGAATCCAAGGTTACCTTACTCGGAAGATGGTTCAAGGTTTTAATCAATCTCAGAGGGTTTTGAAAATATTTTTGAAATTGAAAACCTCCGATTCTGATTCCAACTAGGTCAACAGTGTTGTTTCAAAAGAACTACAAATAAAAAATAATTTTGTTGATTCTAGAGTTGTGAAAAACATTTACAAAAAATAATCAACAAAGTGATTTCTCAATATGAGAAGCTAACTATGAAGATCTAAGTGTAATATAACATAAAATGACCTGATCTATTATTTCTATAAAAAAGAAATACAGATCTAACCCAAATGTTTAAGTTGGACACAATATCTCAAACTCCAGAGGGTATTAACCACGAACAGGCTTTCAAACTAACTCACAAAACAACTCTCAAATACTCAGGTTTGGTTTTGATTTAAACTGATTTTGGAAAAAGGAGTTTAGGGATTTAAACAGGGTTAGGACAATTTAGGGTTTCTTTCTCTCTTTGTCTTCTCTCTCTTCTCCTCTATGTATATGAAATGCCAAAAGTCTTCTAAAGGCTGAGGGTAAGCCTCCTTTTATAGGGAGAAAGCAAGGATCGACAAGGTTTGTTCAAAACCAAGGGCTGAGATGAGGTTAAGGGCTTTTGACCTTGATCTAATGTTAAAGAACACCGGTGGATTAAACATCTTCTGATTGGTCTGGAGAGGTTCACAGTGATTGGGTTCAAACGCACGCAGAGCATTGATAACAAAGATCCAAGTGTTGATATTAAAGAAGGGTTATGTGTCTACAAACAAACATAAATCAGGTCGGTATAAGAGGGACAGGTGTAGGGCTGAGATCAAACCTCACACGCGCGTTTTAAACATAATTACATAGGCACCCTCAATTCTCAAGCGCTTTTGGATCCTACCCAAACCAACTTCCAGGTATGAAAACATAAAATTAGGAATTACACAATAACCCTAAAAGTTTTATAACCCAAATTTTAATTTCCAAAAAAATCATTTAAAAATTATTAAAAATTCCCAAACAATTATTAAAACTAATTTTAAATGGGATTAAACACACAGAACTCTCACGCAATCAAATAATACATAATATGAATAATGTATGCAACCCTAGAGTGTGTGGATGATTGAGAATATACCTTTAAACAATCAATCAAGAGGAATAAGGCGTAGAGTCAGAGGTTTTTTTTGGAATCTAGGGAATGGACTCAATTTTGTCACTATTTCCAAACTAGATGAGCACTTATACAATGTAGACTCAAGTCAGTCAAGAGTATAAGGTGCTTCAATCTCCCCCTTTGGAAATATGAGACAAAATCTCCTTTGAGTCGTCTAGGACTCGTAGGGCTACAAAAATTAATGAAAAACCAATTCCTATATAAAAAATTCTATCTACCCATTTCGTAGAAAAGAAAATTACATAAATCAATTAATTACAAACCAATACCCTAAAAACATTTGTTGAAAACAATTGTACAGAATCCTACAAATAATACTAAGATCAAGCTTATTAGAAATATGTAAAAAAAAAAGTTAACTCATAAGACTCAAATTTCTCCCCCATTTTTTCTCAAATGGACAAAAGAAATATAAATCAGGTCAGAGGAGTTTATTCAGCACACGCCATTCCTATCGATTTTTGCAAAGCGAGAAATATATTGTAATCCAAAAGTTTGGTAAACTTATATGCGCGTTGCAAATCAGTAGGAAGATAATTGAATTCTAATACCTTAGTCTCAACTAATTCGCGTATAAAATGATGTCTAATTTTTATATGTTTAGTTCGCGAGTGTTCAATAAGATTTTTAGAGATATTGATCCCGCTTTGATTATCACAATATAGATGCAATTGTTCTTCTTGAAACCATAATAATTTAGCATTTGCTTAAGCCATAGTAATTGAGCACAGCAACTACCAGTAACTATGTATTCAGATTCAGCGGTTGATAAAGAAGTGAAGTTTTGTTTCTTATTACTCCATCCTACCAAATTATTACCGATATAGTAACATGCTCCTAATGTGCTCTTACTATCATCAGTACACCCTGCCCAATCGGCATCAATGTATCCTATTATAGTACTAGGAGTATCATTGGTGTACCAAAGATCCTAAATTTAGAGTGCCATTTATGTATTTTATGATTCTTTTAACACAAACTAAATGGCTCTGTTTATGATTGTTTCGATAATGGGCACACACGCAAACTACGTACATAATATCAGGATGCAAGGCAGTAAGGTATAGCAAGGTTCCTATCATACTACGATATAGAGTTGGATCTATGGATTTACCACTCTCATCCTTAGATAATTTGACCGTAGTACTCATGGGAGTTTTAGCATCTTTTGCACTTTCAAGGCTAAATTTTTTGACAATCTCTAAAGCATATTTAGATTGCGAAACAAATAAACCTTCTGAATTCTGTTTAACTTGAAGACCCAAGAAAAATTACAACTCCCCCAAAAGAGACATTTGAAATTCTTTATGCATAATTTCAGAAAAGTATTTAACTTCTGAGGGAGATGTTGATCCAAAGATGATATCGTCAACATAAACTTAAGCTATAATAGTATGTTTGTTAAAATATTTGACAAAAAGGGTTTGATCATTTCCACCTCTCTTAAAACCTTTATCTAAGAGAAAATTGGAAAGACGCTCATACTAAGCTCTTGGCACTTATTTTAGGCCATACAAAGCCTTTTTAAGACGATTAACATGGTTAGGAAACTGAGGGTCAATAAACCCTTTGGGTTGTCCAACATAGGTCTCTTAAGTCAATATGCCATTAAGGAAGGAAGATTTGACATCCATTTGGTAAAGCATAAAATGTAAGTAACAAGTTATTGCAAAAAGAAGACGAATAAATTCTAAGTGAGTAACAGGTGCAAAAGTCTCGTTAAAATCTATTCCTTCAATTTGAGAGTATCCTTGAGCAACTAGTCTGTCTTTGTTTCTAATGATTATCCCTCTTTCATCAGATTTATTTTTAAATATCCAACGTGTGCCAATAACGCTTTTATGATCAAGCCTAGGTACAAGATACCAAACATCATGAATGACAAATTGAAGAAGTTCTTCCTGCATGGCAGAAATCCAATGAGGATCATTCAATGCATCATTTACATTCTTTGGTTCTATAAGGGAAACAAAACAAACATAATGAGCATAGTTTCTTAATTGAGATCTTGTACGTACAGGCTCACTAGGGTTACCAACAACATTATCTATGGGATGATATTTAAAACCCCAGTTAGGTACTTCAGGTGTCTCAATTGGTAAAGAATCCTTTATTTCTGGAGAGTCATTTTCTAAAACATTTTTAGACTCTTTCATAATATACGGTTCTCCAGCCTTACTCTCAACATTAGTGTCACTTACAATAACATTTATGGAGTCCATTAAGGTCTTAGCGCGAATATTATAGACACGACATGCTCCATTATTAGGAGAATATCCTATAAATATAGCTTTATCTCCACGAGTCACAAATTTTGATAAGTGTTCTCTGTCTTTACAGACATAACACGTACTACCAAAGGTTCTAAGGTATTTAAGATTGGGCTTTTTCCCATACCATAGATCGTCAGGAGTTTGTTTAGAATTCTTCCTAAGACAGACCCTATTGATAATGTGACAAGCATGACGAATAGATTCTACCCAAAAATACTTAGGCAAGCACTTGGCATGAATCATAACACATGCCATCTCTTAAAGAGTATGATTCTTTATCTCAGCAATTCTATTTTGTTAAGAATTCTTAGGAGCACTAAACTCATGTTTGTAACCATTATAGTCACAATACTCTATAATTTCGGTATCTATGAATTCTCCACCTCTATCACTACAAATTCTATTTACTTAAGTATCCTTCTAATTTTCAATCTGAAGAAGAATTTTCAAAAAAGTTCGAAAAGTATCAGACTTTTGTTTTAAGAAGTCCACCCAAGTAAATCTAGCGAAGTCATAAACCATAACTAGAATATAACTGTGTCCACAGAGACTGACAGTTCGAGAAGGACCCATTAGGTCCATATGGATGAGCTCTAAGGGTTTAAAGGTAAGGATATCTTTAACTTTCTTATGAGGTGCCTTAATGATTTTTCCTTCCCGACAGGATCCACAGACAATGTAAGAAATAGGTTTGATCTTTTGAATTCCTCTAACTACTTCTTATGTAGATAATCCTCTAAGGTTATCATGATTTATGTGACCCATCCTATTATGCCATATTTCATTGTCATCCATTATGGAAATGTTACAGACCTCAGTACTAGCCTGGATAGTATACCAATTTTCAGGAGTCCTGAGTTCTGTAAGAATGCACTCACCTTTTTCATTTAAAATTTTGCAATTATTCTTTGAAAAGGTGACAGTATGATTTCAGTCACAAAATTATGAGATACTAAGTAGATTAGCCTTAAGACCTTTTACTAGAAGGAAATTTAGAAGAACAAACATTCCTTCTTCTTGGAGTGTTCCTTTACCAATGATTTGAGATGATACACCATCATAAAAAATGACTTTTCCTCTAGCAAAGCTGGTTTTGTTTAAAAGTTTTGTATCATCACCAGTCATGTGTTTTGACAACCCGGAGTCTAAATACCAACCATAAGTAGTGTGTTCATCCTTTAAATAATTAATAACAATATTACACTTCATCTGGGGTATTATCTCATCTTTTCTAACCCAAATAACTCTTGTTTTTGTTTTGCGCAAATTTGCTCTTATTTGATAAAAAAATTTAGCATTAGATTTTTGTTGAAAAATGTTTTGCACATGATTTTGTATTTTATGGAAAATATGAGCATTTGGTTAGGAAAGTGCCTAGGGATCCTTCTTAGGAATGATCTTTTAGATTTGGTCTTTCTCTTTCTATATTTAGAGTTTTTGCCTGGTTGTCTAGGAAGAACATAATTGTTACTACTTTTTCTAGAATAGTTAAAGTTCTGGTATTGAGGAGTATTATAGACAGGTTTTACTAAATGTCTATAGTAGCATCCTTCAAAAGAATAACCGTATAAGTCACAGTATAAGCAATATAAATTTCTTCAAGAGGATATCTCCTTAGAAATTCTTTAAACATAGGTTTCATGGAATTTTGATGTTGAACCTTATTCCTAGGGATTACGATTTGAAAAGAAGAATCACTCTCCCTAATCTGAGAGCAGATGTATTTAGCCTTAGGTGGACTTTCACACTTAGATTTCAAACTTTTGTTGTTTTTCCTCAAACTCATCTTTTAGGGGATGAAAATCTGGACAAGTTTCTATAGGTCTTTTGCCTCCTGACACAAACTTGATTGATTCAAAGTTTTTAGTTTGTGTGTTTAAATTGGGGCAAAACCCTATTCCAGTTCGATCATCAGCATTGGTTTTTGAATCAGCAACAAAACCATCAAAACAGTTTGAATTATTTTCAAATTTTGCAAGTTTTTTGAAAACAGTTGCTCTCTTTTCTTTAGTTTGATCCAATTATAATAATGTCCCTTTATATTTTTTCTCCAGGGTTTCATTTATTTCAATCAAATCTTTAAATTTTTGATAAAAAACTTTGACTTCATTCTCATGAGTTAGACATTGGGTAGTATATTCTTCAGCATTAAGTTTAACCATTAGACTTAGGTCTTCTAGTTTCTTAGTGAGGTCTTTCACAGTCCTCTCTATTCTAGAGATTTTCTTAAAAGTTTTCGCATAAAGTGTGTGAATATCAGGGAGGTCTTCAGTGTTCGAATCACTAAGTGTAGTGTGTGAAGTGACCCCTAAGGATTCATTTCTTGAACTCACACACACATTGACATCATCATTATCTCTTTCCCTTTGACTCACGCACCCCGCTGTATAACTAGCATTGTTCTCAGAAATTAAAACATCTAAACCAGTAGCATCATGATTCATAACAACATAAGTAGAGCTATTATCATCATTCTCATACAAAGGCACATGCATATAATCATTATAGATTATCTTGGAAAATAAAGACATGCAAGGATCAAAAACATCAGATGATTCAGGTTCCTCATTTTCATAATCAATTTAATCATCCCATGTTTTGCAAATGTTGGCCCTAGTATGTTTATTGGTCGTGTTCAGTTTCACTCTATAGTCGTGTGCTATATGACCCAATTTACCACATCTAAAACATTCAACGTTCTTGAAGTCTTTGTTAGGTCTCGTATGAGTGTCATTGTGAAGTTTGTCTTGACCTTTCTCATGAGGTTTGTAGTTAGACTGAGTCGGATAATTTATCTTGCCTTATCAATTTGCCATTTTATTTCTAAATTTGACAATTTTCTTAAACTGTTTTGACATCAAGGCAATTTGATTATCCAAACTATCTATATCACATTCCTCATCAGAGTCATCATTGGGAAAAGTAAGCTCAGGTTTCATCATCTTAGAAGAAAAATTCAAATTAGATCTAGTATGTTTCCTATGGGACAAGGTCAATTATTTCTTAAATTCTAATTCCATCTCCACAGTTCTCAGTTTACTACTGAGTAATTAAGGGGTGAGATTTTGATCACTCATTTCCTCAATAGCATATCTTTTATTATCAAATTTCTATCGTAACGATCTTAGAATTTTAGAGACAATTTCATGTCTATCATAAGTTATCCCATTAGCATGCAATTTGGTCATAATGTCAGTCAATTTCATGTAAAAATCATCAAGTGATTCAGAGTCTGACATAATTAAAGAGTTATACTGTTTGACAAGCATCTGTGTTTTAGCATCTTTAACTCTAGTGTCACCTTCATGTGCAGTAATCAGTGTATCCCAAGCTTCGTTATAAGTGACACAAGATGATATCCTTTTGAACTCGTGTTCATTTATAGACATAAAAATGTCATTCTTTCCTTTGTTATAGTTTTGAGAAACTTGCTTCTCTTCTTGAGTGAATTCACTTAATACTTTCTTAATCCTCTCATTACTTCCTTCAGTGGCTCATTTTGTAGGATAAGTATATCCATTTTCAACAATATCCCAGACATTATCTCCCAAGGTTCCTTGTATAAAATCAGCCATCCTTACCTTCCAGTAAGCAAAGTTGTTTCCATCAAAGAGAGGAGGTCTGGTCAAGTTACCAAATCTGTCATTTTTCTCGTCCATTGTTTAATTTTAAGAAAATAGTTTCAGAAACACAAGATGTTTTTAAAAAAATTCCAAAGCACTGATACCAATTGAAAAATCTGTTACTTAGGCCGTTTAATAAAAGATTAAACTATTGAAGTAACTCCGAACAGTTTTTTCAGGAAACTCTTTTCTTAAAATCAAATCAATTTAACAGAAGATGTGTTTAATAAAACATGCACGAGATCTGTTGAAGATTAGTTAGCTAGCTTTGAAAAAAAAAACTAAAATGTTTAAATCAGCACACCAGTAAGAATGAGATGAGGAGATGTAAAAAGATTAAGGACAAGGCATTTTTAACGTGGTAAAACCTCACCCAACTGAGGAAACATCCACGGTGACTTCTAAGTCACAAACCAAAAATCCACTAAAACAAAATATACAAGTTACAAACTATTTAACACACATACACACAAATCACTCCTATACAAGTTTAAAAATGTACCAAGTGGGTTGGTTATAACTTCTCTGCAGGTTTGATGTTGATGTGGCTTTCCCAGTATGCTAACTTCTCCACTTTGTTCCAGTCTTTACGTCGACTCTTAAAGATTCAAGATATTATAACCAACACTTACGTGTTGTAGTGTGTCAAGTGTTTGTGATGGTGCTCTAACACATACATGCACACATGTGACACCCCGCCTAATTAAACATTGGGTGATTAGGCCTTCATTAAATTAAAACAGGTTTCTCAAATGGTTCATTCTTAGCATCATCGTCGAAAACTTTTTAATTACTAATCCCCCAAGTAAAATTAGACTGGTGCCAAATTTTATCTTTCTTTAAAACAGATAAATCAACCAAACGGAACAAAGTACAAATAATCATGTACTGTAATTCAAACAACAAGGTAAAAGTACAACATAACAAAAGTATTACCGAAGAAACCATCGGCTAAAAATCCCAAACAATCAATAGAATAATCCACTTGTCTTAATCTAACATCTGAGACTAATACCGGAAAACAAGTCCATACATAGAAGAGTGCGAGATCTTATGCTAGATCTGAATGAGAGATATCGTCTAGTCAAATCCTGTAAGCATCCACTGTACTACAACTCCGAGTCTGGAATGGAATCATCACACATGGCGTCCCTGTGGCTGGACACCTAAAAGGTTTTAAAAATATTTTATATCAAGAGTTAGTACTCAAAACATTTTGAAAATATTTAGCAAGCGTTTATCACAATATAAAATGCGGTTATTGATTACACATGTTAGGTTCTCGTACACTCTCTTGAGTTAACTCACCCCTCATCTTTTGTGCACACCTAACGTTCTACACTTAGTTTATCTAGCCATACTTCTCAAGCTAACTAAAACCAAAGTAGTGAACTGAACTTATATGTACCCAAGTTCCAGTACCGCCCATACAGTACAACCGTTTTACTAACATCTCGCGTATTTAAATAATTCCCAAGTAACATAATGTTATTTCTCAAGACTTCTCATTTACTTTCACTACGAAAATTACTACAGTTCTCACAATTGTTAACTTTCCCACTTATGTAATTAACTTTAACTACTTAACTTACCATTTCAGTATGTATCTTTAAATACATATTATATATCAATCTACTAATAAACGGAAGTAAAATATCGTCAAGTATATATATTTCACATATAATATATACTAAGTATCAGTCATTACAATTTTGCCCTTTTTATACACGTAAAGGACTCTTGGTTCGGAATGATTCATCGACCCCAAGTAAGAATTGGTTCGGAATGATCCATTGACCCCAATTATTTTTAAAAATATATATATATATACACATATTCTGGTTCGGGACTCTCTCATCGCGACCCCAGTTCAAAGTTTGGTTCGTCATTTCTCATCGACCCCAAACACATAATAACTTTATGTTAGTTCGGAATGTCTCATCGACCCTAACATAATTAATTTAGGTATAATCTCCCTACCTAAAAGATCACATAATTCAGTAGGTACACGCCTGACCTATTAATCATATACGTACGTAATATTTTAATCTCATATATCTACCATACAATATTCGCTTTACGATTTATCTCATTAATCGTATTTATTTGAGTATTCACACAACTCTAAGGGTCCTAGTTACCCCTAACATATAATTTCAGTAGTTATTTCTTACCCTACTGGTCTATTACTTAAATTGAATTTACTTCTCCCCGTAACTCAATTTCCGAAGTCCCCGATACTCTACTAAATCGGATTATTCTCCTCGGTCCGTAATCCAAGCCCTACACCCAATGGCCTTATTGGACCTCAATAATATACCTACTGGTCTTATTCTTACTCTCAAATAAGTATAATGTAAATCCTAGAATACTCATTCATTCCCGAACTCAACGAAGGATTAAACACAAAATTTTCGGAAAACAGCTTTCGTCGATCGATTGACGGCTGGGTTCGATCGACATAGTCGATCGATCGACAGTCCGAGATCGATCGATCGATCGATCGAACAGGGGCAGACGCAGTCTTCTTCTTCGTTAAGATTTTTCCTCCATTAACAAATCTTCAAACTCCATTATAGTCCACCAAACTTTAACCCAATGATCCTAACATATTTCCACATATACTAGGAGAGTTTCTAACGTGTCAAATACATCAAAACTCCAATTACTTTAAAGAATTAATGAATTAAAACCCAAAATTTCTTGAAACCCTAGTTATTGTGTTCTTCCCATATTATCTTTCAAAATCCAGATATTTATTCCAAAAATCATCAAGTCTAATCTGAATATTAATTCTCTACATAGTTTAAATCATTCTACATGCGATTCCTATCCCAACATGCATAAATATCATCTTTCTC
Source organism: Sambucus nigra (assembly GCA_949130495.1). NCBI lineage: Eukaryota > Viridiplantae > Streptophyta > Magnoliopsida > Dipsacales > Adoxaceae > Sambucus > Sambucus nigra. The sequence goes on along the minus strand of OX422209.1, from coordinate 464,765,826 downwards.
CAATCAAAATATTGATTTAAACAAAACTATTCAAAAACCCTACACATGGGTATTATAACTTTATAATTTGCAATAAACAACTTGCCTTATGATCAATAGGGTCTGATTTCCTGGTTCTTATTGATGATTGATGATCTTCATCCCTCAATCCTTCTTCCCCAACAAGTTGATGGTAGGAATCCCTTTGAATCCTTCCCAAATCTTCTTTTTGGTTTAGAAAGTTGTGCCTCTCTTCTCTCTAATGGTATTGGTGTTGTCATGGGTGTTCTAACCCTAATTCATCTATCATACGGCTGATATAAAACTCTCAATTTCGTAGGTCTCCATACCCTCTTATGTTAAAAGACTAAAATGCCCCCGAACGGTCTCGGTTTAGCCCAAAATTACCCCGGGACTCAACTAGTACCCCCGGGTATACTATTTTGACTAATTTGACCCTTCCAGACTCTTTGGTGACCTCTAAATTATCATTTGAGTCACTTAAAAAATATTACTCGTTCTCACCCCAACGCGTCTAAACGCGTTAAGTAACTATTTACCACTCGCACTAAGTAAATAAAATGATGCAATATATACCGGTATCTATCTTTCGATTAATACACCATAATTACAATGTTAAATAAAACTCTTTAAATTACTACTCTTACGTAATTTAAATCAAGCCGATATTTTCTCATTTAATTCTCCAATCTAATTAAATGGAATATTCGGAATATTCAGAAATACGGGGTATTACATACTTCCCCCCTTGCAAAGGAATTTCGTCCTCGAAATTAGGATAAGGCTGGTATTAAGGCTAAGGACCTTAAATATAATTGCACCCTCTAATACCCAATACCAAATCATAACATCCTAACGATCGTCCCAAGCACATGACCATTTCATTATAATTTCTTATTGACTGTTACCCATGCCGCATATATCATAATTAAGTCCCACTACTTAATTTCTCATCGATTTTCCCAATCCAACGTTAATTCTTGAAATTAAGTTTCTCCCTACTTAATTTACCCATTTGATGTATATCTCTATATAACATCTAAGTGTCTACTATCACTCATAAGTAGAATATTATAAGGTATATATTTCACATACAATATATACTTTTAAGGAAAATTGGTCCGGCAAAAATCATCGGCCCCAATAATCCTATCATTTACATTGGTCCGTGAATTCCTCGACCCCAAGGTAAATGTAATGCACATGTCGGTTCAGACCTTCCGTCGATCCCAATATTTATCATCGATTTGGTTCGAAAAATTATCGACCCCAAATCGATCCCCCCTGTATTGGTCCGGAATATCATCGAACCCAATACAGAGATTAAGCACACTTACTATCGCACATAAGTAGGAAAAATCAATAGGTATATATATCTTACACATAACATATACTACCAACACTTATTTTATAATCACCCCCCTTCTATAATACTTTTGGGGTTATTGGCTCGGAAATTCAACCTCGATCACCAATAGTTATTAATTACTTGTCTCGGGATCACATCTCGAGCACCAATATATGTATATATATCTCATTGCACATGAGTAGACAATTTGTGAGCCATATATTTCACATTTCATATACCTTAAAATGTCACACTCCAATAGAATGTCCTCATATCACGCGTTAAGGACTAAAAGTTCAAAATGTCTCCTCGAACCACACCCAAAGTACATGTATTGTTCGTAATCGGAACCCACGAACCTAATCCTCATGTACAGTTCATATAGGCACTCACCCTACCTATAAATATGCTTTTATAGGCATACATTCAACCTATGAATTGGTCAGTGGGCTTCTCCAAAATTTCACTATCATAAGGGCGTATCATCATTCTTTCTCACTAACATTGAGTCGTAGGTAGCACTACGTACTCAAAATAAAACTTTATCTCTATTCCTTCCTGACCTTCTCTCACAGGGTGGAATTTTAGGATTTCATCCTGATTCACAATCATGTAGAGCGGCACCGTACACTCTCCCTTTTCAACTACATACTAATCCATCCCGGTCACCCCATTTCGCTACCCCCAACGAAACGTTGGCTTAATTATGATGTTCACAATCCATCAATAATTTATAAGTATGTCTCCTCATTCCATCATTAGAATTGCAGGTTCACTACCATATTCCAGTTGCTCATTTCGAGTCCATCTCGCTCTATTAACTAGAGGTGTGTCTCGAGGAAATCTCACTATGTCTCTCCTCAACATCTCTTCCCACTTACGTCATCTTTCCTCAAGTGGTACTCTATTCCCCTTTCTCTCCGGGTTTATTATACTTTACAATCTGTGCACTCTTTGCAATTGGCGCACCTTTTTGGGTTGGTTACTTTATAAGAATCAACATTTTAGTAACTCGTAAGTCACTCACAACACTCAGTCAAGTAGCACCTTGCGCTACTTCTTCACCACAGTTAGGTCTCCCATATCAAGAGATAACCTTTGAACGGTTTCCCACCGACTTTCATCCCATAGGGTGTGCTGGATCTCTCAGCACATATAATCTTGGATTATTGTCAATCTCCCATGATGTTCAACCCATTTCATCGATACGACTTGTTTCCTATTTTCCCCACCGTCGTACAGAAATATTCCGCATCCCTCTATCTCGGATGTCTAAGGAATCCAATTGACTAGGGCGCCCATACACCCTTTTCTCCGTGCACATTTGTAAAAACATTGCAAATGTCGCATCCGTATCATGCTTTTCTTCAACTCCTACCTAGTCTACATGACGTGATAACAATCTTGTGGGTATTCTCAATACCCTATAGGCCAAAAATCAAATCCTTGCCCACAAATTCCCACTTATCCCTTCGTGGTGAGGTAAGCCTTTCAGTGTTTCTCCTCAACACTACCGGCTCCACTGATTCCCTAGCATCTAACAATGCCACTTCTCCTGACGTGCTAAAATTCAGTCGTATTCCCTTTCGCAACCGAACTTAAACAAGGGACTTCTCCCCTTGTATTCTTACTGAGCATTGTCGGAACAACACATAGTCAAGATACTCAAATTCGATTCCTCGACAATATGTGCAACCATACTCCAATATTTCTAATGGAGTCAAGTGGCACCGCGCTTATACTATCACTAAGTCTTAAGCACTAACTACAACAGTGAGCTCGATCTCTCCGCTCAGCAGTCATACGACAAACATTGACTCACATCATTTAGGTTCCCACACACCGAAATCAATTACTAAGAGATGTTCATAATCTCCGAAGTCTCTCAAATTTTGTTGAATAATGACAACTCGACCCTTTTTCAGGTGAGGAGTCGTCATATACCCCATTCACTCGAGGCTAAAACTCCTATACTTCCTTAACCATCGCTCTGGTGATTTAGATGGTTTCCGGACATAACACGCTTGTCCTCTTCGAAATGCAAAAATTATTGGAGTTATTATTTCTTCAAATAACTTCAAGCTAAATTAGAAGGCGTGGCTCTACCAGCCACACTAGACATCTTTACAAAAATCCCCTTACTCCAGGCCACCCTGACCATTTTGGGGTCTCCCTCCTCTCGGACTTGGTAGCCTCGATTCTGCGCACTATCATCCTGGTTCCCTTAGTTCTGCGACCAAGAGGAACGCACTATGGGGCTTAACAGTTCTGACTTAGGATTTAATCATTAAATCCTCTAGTGGGTTTCCACTTATGGCTTTCACCAGCCCCATTACATTCAGTCTTACTCTTTGACTAAATATTTAAACTCTCTTAGCTTCGCCCCCTAGGAGCATTTACCCCAACCTTGTAAGAAGTACCTTACTGCCTTCATATACATAAGTCATCCAAGAAGAGTTTTACCAAAATTGCGAATCATAACTCGACAGTCTATTCTCTCAAGGGCTCTTTTCCCTCGTACCCATCTCATCGATACAAGATCCCTTCAACGGATAATTTCTCTCTCACGATTGGCCTCTACCAGGCTTTCACGTGGGGGTTCATATATTCCCATTCACTACGCTTTCGAATTATCATTGGAGAAATTTGCGGTTAAACTATACGTAAAGTTCTTCTATTTATATATACGGACCCTCGGTCCGAATGTAGTGACTGGTATCCTCGCCACGTTGCCTGAAAATTTACTCAAGTTTTCACTTCTGAGTATTTCTAGTCAGTCCTAAATGCAAAAACCTCTGGACATACTACTTCCATTGGTTAACATGCACAGTCGCCGTTTTATCACATTTACGGCACGTTCTCATCAAATTTTCTTCAGACCTACTCCCACTATCACTGCATTGGGCGGTCTAGACTAGCATCCCTCTTGTCGTCGCGACTCTTGGAAAATGCCTGCTATGCCTCAACAACCCTTGCATCATTTACTTCCATTACACGCTAGGAGTGACCTCGACCACGGTCATCTCTCCTATGATTGCCATCTTCGAACACTCCATGCTTTATGCCGAGCTCCTCCCTCCTGTAGTCCTTCTAACGCCAATGCCGGTCCTACCACCATATTCGACGTACCGTGCCCAATCGGACTCATATATATAACACTACGTCTACCAAATAGCAGGAGAACGTAAACTACGTACGTAGAGGAGTACAATCATCCTAAGATAAGGCTCTATATCAATCAAACGATACGCTGAAAACGTAGTAAGCCGTACAGATCCTATGGACACTAGAACCTGATGCTCTGATACCATCTGTGACACCCCGCCTAATTAAACATCGGGTGATCAGGCCTTCATTAAATTAAAATAGGTTTCTCAAATGGTTCATTCTTAGCATCACTGTCGAAAACTTTTTAATTACTAATCCCCTAAGTAAAATTAGACCGGTGCCAAATTTTATCTTTCTTTAAAACAGATAAATCAACCAAACGGAACAAAGTACAAATAATCATGTACTGTAATTCAAACAACAAGGTAAAATTACAACAGAACAAAAGTATTACCGAAGAAAACATAGGCTAAAAATCCCAAACAATCAATAGAATAATCCACTAGTCTGAATCTAACATCTGAGACTAATACCGGACAACAAGTCCATACATAGAAGAGTGCGAGATCCTGTGCTAGATCTGAATGAGAGATATCGTCTAGTCAAATCCTGTAAGCATCCACTGTACTACAGCTCCGTGTCTGGAATGGAATCATCACACATGGCGTCCCTGTGGCTGGACACCTAAAAGGTTTTAAAAATATTTTATAGCAAGAGTTAGTACTCAAAAAATTTTGAAAATATTTAGCAAGCGTTTATCACAATATAAAATGCGGTTATTGATTACACATGTTAGGTTCTCGTACACTCTCTTGAGTTAACTCACCCCTCATCTTTTGTGCACACCTAACGTTCTACACTTAGTTTATCTAGCCATACTTCTCAACTAACTAAAACCAAAGTACTGAACTGAACTTATCTGTACCCATGTTCCAGTACCGCCCATACAGTACAACCGTTTTACTAACATCTCGCGTATTTAAATAATTCCCAAGTAACATTTAATCTATGTTATTTCTCAAGACTTCTCATTTAGTTTCACTACTAAAATTACTATAGTTCTCACAATTGTTAACTTTCCCACTTATGTAATTAAGTTTCACTACTTAACTTACCATTTCCGTATGTATCTTTAAATACAAATTATATATCAATCTACTAATACATGGAAGTAAAATATCGTCAAGTATATATATTTCACACATAATATATACTAAGTATCAGTCATTACAATTTTGCCCTTTTTATACACGTAAAGGACTCTTGGTTCGGAATGACTCATCGACCCCAAGTAAGAATTGGTTCAGAATGATCCATCGACCTCAATTATTTTTAAAAATATATATATATACACATATTCTGGTTCGGGACTCTCTCATCGCGACCCCAGTTCAAAGTTTGGTTCGGCATTTCTCATCGACCCCAAACACATAATAACTTTATGTTAGTTCCGAATGTCTCATCGACCCTAACATAATTAATTTAGGTATAATATCCCTACCTAAAAGATCACATAATTCAGTAGGTACACGCCCGAACTATTAATCATATACGTACGTAATATTTTAATCTCATATATCTATCGTACAATATTCGCTTTACGATTTATCTCATTAATCGCATTTATTTGAGTATTCACACAACTCTAAGGGTCCTAGTTACCCCTTACATATAATTTCAGTAGTTATTTCTTACCCTACTGGTCTATTACTTAAATTTAATTTACTTCTCCCCGTAACTCAATTTTCGAAGTCCCCAATACTCTACTAAATCGGATTATTCTCCTCGGTCCGTAATCCAAGCCCTACACCCAATGGCCTTATTGGACCTCAATAATAAACCTACTGGTCTTATTCTTACTCCCAAATAAGTATAATGTAAATCCTAGAATACTCATTCATTCCCAAACTCAACGAAGGATTAAACACAAAATTTTTGGAAAACAGCTTTCGTCGATCGATCGACGGCTGGGTTCGATCGATCGACAGTCCGAGATCGATCGATCGATCGAACAGGGACAGACGCAGTCTTCTTCTTCGTTAAGATTTTTCCTCCATTAACAAATCTTCAAACTCCATTATAGTCCACCAAACTTTAACCCAATGATCCTAACATATTTCCACATATACTAGGACAGTTTCTAACGTGTCAAATACATCAAAACTCCAATTACTTTAAAGAATTAATGAATTAAAATCCAGAATTTCTTGAAACCCTAGTTATGGTGTTCTTCCCATATTATCATTCAAAATCCAGATTTTTATTCCGAAAATCATCAAGTCTAATCTGAATATTAATTCTATACATAGTTTAAATCATTCTACATGCGATTCCTATCCCAACATGCATAAATATCATCTTTCTCCAATAAAATATTGATTTAAACAAAACTATTCAAAAACCCTACACATGGGTATTATAACTTTATAATTTGCAATAAACAACTTGCCTTATGATCTGTAGGGTCTGATTTTGTGGTTCTTGTTGATGATTGATGATCTTCATCCCTCAATCCTTCTTCCCCAACAAGTTGATGGTAGGAATCCCTTTGAATCCTTCCCAAATCTTCTTTTTGCTTTAGAAAGTTGCGCCTCTCTTCTCTCTAATGGTATTGGTGTTGTCATGGGTGTTCTAACCCTAATTCATCTATCATACGGCTGATATAAAACTCTCAATTTCGTAGGTCTCCATACCCTCTTATGTTAAAAGACTAAAATGCCCCCGAACGGTCTTGTTTTAGCCCAAAATTACCCCGGGACTCAACTAGTACCCTCGGGTATACTATTTTGACTAATTTGACCCTTTCGGACTCTTTGGTGACCTCTAAATTATCATTTGAGTCACTTAAAAAATATTACTCATTCTCACCCCAACGCGGTCTATGCGCGTTAAGTAACTATTTACCACTCGCACTAAGTAAATAAAATGATGCAATATATACCGATATTTATCTTTCGATTAATACACCATAATTACAGTTTTAAATAAAAGTCTTTAAATTACTACTCTTACGTAATTTAAATCAAGCCGATATTTTCTCATTTAATTCTCCAATCTAATTAAATGGAATATTTGGAATATTCAGAAATACGGGGTATTACAACACACACACACACACACTTATTTTGTACAAACAGTCCTATCAAATTACAGATCAGGTCTATATGCTTTGATTTTCAGTTTCTCTTTTCTTAGGAAATAAAAGAACTTTGTTTGACCTTTTAATTAATCCCGGAATCTAAGGTTACCTTTCTCAGATGACGGTTCAAGATTTTAATCAATTTCAGAGGGTTTTGAAAATATTTTTGAAATTGAAAATCACCGATTGCGATTCCAACTAAGGCAATAGTGTTGTTTCAAAAGAACTAGAAACAGAAATTAATTTTGTTGATTCTACAGTTGTGAAAACGTTTACAGAAAATAATCAACAAATTGATTTCTCAAGATAAGAAACTAACTATGCAGATCTAAGTGTAATATAACATAAAATGACCAGATCTATAATTTCTATAAAAAAAATAAATACAGATCTAACCCAAATGTTTAAGTTGGACACAGGATCTCAAACTCAAGTGGGTATTAACCACGAACAGGATTTCAAACCAACTCACATAAAAACTCTCAAAAACTCAGGTTTGGATTTGATTTAAACTGATTTTGGAAAAAAGAGTTCAGGGTTTTGTAACAACCCGCCTAATAAGATACCGGGCGATCACTGCAATATTAAATTAAAACAGGAGTTTCATATGGATCATTCTTAGCATCACTGTCGAAAATCCAATTAATTACTAATATCCTATTAGGTGGCCGTTAAAAACTTTTATCTAACTACTCTTTTTTAGCGCACGAATTAAAACATTCACAATTAAATGCGTAATGAACTGAAATGGAAAAGAAAGGAACTAAAATAACCGAACACTCGGTCCAAATAATACAACCATATCGAATGCTGTACTGAAAGAATAAATAAATGCAATTGAGCCATTGGCTCGAGTGTTTATACAATATCTCCTATCTAGAGTACAAGGAAAGAAACGTCTACCGATAACCTGCAAGCATCCACAGCTGCTGCAGCAGACGTCTGACTCGAAAGAGTTTCCATCCAGGCGTCCCTGTGTCTGGACACCTATATATATACAGTATAGAGAAAGAAAGGAGAGTGGACAAACGGGTCAGGGCCCGAATGTTTAGAAAATATTTTGCAAGTGCATAAATGCTTTATTTTTAGAAAAATAGTTTTATCTCATATTTAAATTGGTATCGCGCTCTCATGAGATACCCCTCACCTCTCCTCTAACAGTGCACACTTAGCGCATCCCAAAAAACATCCTAGTCAAGCTACCCTGCTAAACTAGTCTAATACCCAACCACTATCTAACCTAGATAGTCAAGTAGATGTACTAAGGGCTAACTTCACTTTAATCTCGACGCTATGCCATGTTCGTGCGTGGGGTGTCTCGCGAAGCGAAATCCAAACAAGGAACCCCCCCCCCGATACACTACTATGCAGCAAGGTCGATCTTTGAGATCCGCCAGTCCCTCAGTACAGAAAGATAAATAATATATATATACCATAAACATTTAATGATATAAGAGCACTAAGGATTAAACTTCTCCCCAGTCTCAACACAGTGCCATATTCGTGCGTGGGTTGTCTCGCGAAGCGAAATCCAAACAAGGAACCCCCCCGATACACTACTATGCGTCACGGTCGATTGTCGGGATTCATTAGACCCTCGGCACCCAATTTATACATATACATACATCTACAATATACTTTCGGATAATATAAATATCTCCCGGACTGAGGATTACTTGATATATAAAGTATTTATAAATACTTATCCTTTTCATTTCAAAAACTTCCATTTCCCTTCTTATATCCAGGAAATGTATTTATAAAAGCCAATTCATTATCATGAATTTCTTGAACAAACCATATACTTTTTGAAAGCCAATTTTATTAACATAAAAAGCTTTTCCTTTATCAATTATCCCATTTCCCTTTTTATACTCAGGAAATGTATTCAAAGACATTTTCATTATCATAAAAATGCTTTGATCAAAACATATGCTTCCACATCCCTTCTTCCATCCGGGAAGTGTTACCGAAGCCAATTTATATATAACCCATTTCCCTTCCTATATCCAGGAAATGTAATTAAAGCAAATCCATTATTATGAACTGCTTTAATTAACGCGTTCTAAGACCGCACGTCCGGATTTGTCCACTGTGCGCGCCCCTAAATGGCTATCATCTTCCAGGGCCTCCAAGACAACCTGGGATACTATATCGAAACACGTCGGGAAGCGGCCATGAGCCTACGTGGTAGTCAAGACCACACCCGGAATCTCCCTACCCCCGCAGAAAATATACAACCATAAGCGCTCCCATGGCCTAGGACTATATCCACCCTGCATCATTAGCCAGGGGGCTTCACCATACGAACGCAACTTCCCTTATGATAGCGATTTAGAGAGGTGTGTAATCCATATTTTATTAATTATGAAAAACATTTATTTTTCCATTTTGAAAATATTCATTTATATATTTTCAAAATCATTCCCATCATCATATATATACCTAAAATACACAGTATATACATATCCTATATTTTCTTCCTAGAATATATATAACCGGCCTTAGTGGCCTATAACATCTAGCGATAACTAAATATCCCAAAGATTCCCTCCAGGAATCGTAATCATGCTTTCATGGTTGCATGATTCTAAATCCAAAGTATTTCTTACTTTAATAATCACTATATACTTCAATCCTATTCTAAGGATTTTATTGGATATCTCCAATGATACTATTCTCCTCTAAGTGAAGCATATATATATATACCCCCAAATTATCCTAATTGGTAATTCAACTCCCCATACTCTTTAAGGGAGAAAACTAGAAATTCTGACCTAAGCGAATCGATTCACCCCTTTAGCGAATCGATTCGGGTGGGCGAATCGATTCGGTTCCCAATCCGAATCGATTCGGAAAGTATTCTGCAAACAGGTCTGTAAATGGCGAATCGATTCGATCTGTACCCGAATCGATTCGGCCCATTGCAGAAACCCAATTCCCCTTAGGCGAATCGATTCGGCCTGTACCCGAATCGATTCGGCCTGTTCGAGGGTCACAGTTTGGGCGATTTCTCAAACTCCAAAATACCCAAAAATCAATCCAAAATCATTTTCATGGTTTCTACTCTACACCAAAAATCATCCCAAACATCTACACAATAATTTCTAGCCTTTATTTTTCCAATTTCCGGTTTGATTTCCGAGTTGGTACTTTCAACCGGGAGCTGTCATCTTGTAAAAATCATATCAAATCGTAGAAAAATCAGAAAAATACGCGGTCGGCGCTCACGCGACCGTATCGAAAAGATCTACAACTTTCGTGTTTTGGCCGAAAGCTAAATCAATACTTTTCCTAGTCAAAATAACCCCACAAGCTTACGGGTTACTATTCATTATCCCTACCAAAATCCCAAACTCCATGTTTCTCCATTTTTGTTAGTTCTAACCTCACCCAACAACTCAATTAACATCTAATCTATGTTTTACAACTAACACATCAATTATTTTGGGGTATTAAGTCATTTCTCTTAGTTTTAAACCCTAAAACCATAAAAATCCCAACTTAGCATTTCAACCCATTTTACACTCCATTAACATAGTTTTGATACTAAAAATCATTAAGAGTTTACACTACATCAATGTGTAAACTCATAATCAACTTTTACCCAATTTATTTTAAGGGTTCTAACCCCAAAATCATATTTTTACTAACTATGATATGAGATTAATGCACAAAAGTAAATAAAGCAAGTAAACACTTGCCTCGTGGATAAAATCCGACGACCTCGAGTCGAATCCGACGGAGTTTGGCCCAAATCTCCCTTTTCTCCCCTCTTTTCTCCTTCCTCTCTCTCTTCTCTCTCTTTCCTTTCTTTCTTTCTTTCTCTTTTCTCTCCCTCTCTCCCTCTTTTTATAAGAGAAAAGGGTTTTAAACCCTTAAAACCCAAAAACGACTCGTTTACCCAATTACGAGTTACTTTTACCTCTAAAATTACCCGAAACTCATTTTCGTCAATCGGACACTCTTTTCCGACTATCTCGGACATTCTGAGAATTATGGCGCAGTCGAAATTCCCATCCGAGGTACTTGACCGCAAATCACTATTCCAACCCAAAATAAATAAATGCGGGTTTTCCCATTAAAAATCTTACCTCGTGTCGCTATACTCCACGGCGACATATAATTAAATTACTTCGACCTATATAGTCCCAAAAAAATTTATAACATCCTTCGAAAATTATTAAATCCTCGAAAATCCCAAAAATCACTATTTCGAGAAATTCTCCAAATTCCAAATTATACTTAATTATGGAATTTAATCGTCTCCAAAAAGGACGGGTTGTTACACTCCCCCCCTTACAACGGAATTTCGTCCTCAAAATTCAGATGTAACCTACACCCTCTAACGAGGATTACTACAAATCCTAAAACCTCAAGGAAAAATACTAACCTAATGGTTCCGAACCATACACTATGCGGCTACCGCAATCATAAGGTAACTCCAATACGTCACTCAATACCCATCCTCTAAAACGCCTCTTGGCATGGATTTCAATCTTGTGTACTACTCATATCTTAGCTAGGCGGTACATCAAACTACCTTACCAAGGTGCCCATACACCTTTCTAACTTGTGCATATCAGCACAAACATTACGAACGTCTGACACGCATCACTCTCTCCCAGTAAGGGTCTCCTTTCCTCGGTGTAATACTCACCTATGGGTCCTCCGAACCCGCGCAATTCAATACTCCTAACCTCGGCGCTGCTAATACTAGTGAACCTATATCCTAGAAATGCTACGATCTAAGCGTTACTCTACCTACACGAACTAATATAATCCTAAGTATGTCCCTAGTGCCCAAGGCCACTCTCAACTCCCGACAAGTGCTTGGTTTCATGCGTGGGACGTCTCGCCAAGGCGAAATCCAAACAAGGAACCCTCCCGTTACACTACTCCCTCGCGTAGTCGGTCATCGAGATATACGACCCAAGGCACAGAAGCGGGACATCCTAAATCCTACTAGGCTAGCCTATGAACGCATTCCTACTATCTTATCCTTCCTCCCATACAGAAGGAAACCTAACTAATCAAGTGCCCACTTTCTGTAGAAAGTATCACGAACATAATACCCAATATGTAGCTCCTCAAAATTTGCCTTTTCATTAAGGCCTGACTATTGTCCTCAAATAAATTTCTCTAAGTCCAACCTCACCCACCCATTTGTGGCGAAGGGACCACTTTAGTGCTTTTCCATAGCACAATACTTCCATAAGCATATTAACATTATGTGGCTCATAGCCTATAGTGGTTCATCCACACTATAAGACCCTTCCACAAGATCAACATCCTTGCATCCCATAACAGCTCCCCACTCCCGACGCCGTTAAGAGTCATGTGTGGAGTGTCTCGCAAAGCGAAATCCAAACAAGGAACCCCTCCACACATTAACCCTTGACTTCGTTGGTTGTGGAGTTCAGTCATTTCAACATGCAACCGGGATAACCCCATCCCCTAATCCAACAAAAGGTGATCTGAACTCCAATCTCTAACTAAGAGTCATACCACCCTGCGCTCGCACTCATTCCTAAGTCCTTGCGCAAGCTAATACTGAGCTAAACCTTACAGCTCAACAACGATTCTGTGGGCCTTAAATTATATCTATAAGGTTGCCACATATACCATCCAAAATAAGGAAGCCTCTGCTCATCGAGGTTCCATAAGTCCAATATAACAAAGGTGTACTCAACTTGTATAAAGGTGAGACACCACAATAACAATATGTTCCCTCCAGGAATTTGCGGACACGATAGACTTGCCATCATTAGCCTGCTATCGCTCCGTTACACCATATACCGTATACGTATATATACAAAATATAATCATCCGCCTCTATGGCGAACGAAGAAAAATAGAATTCCGCTATTGCGGAAAACACATAATCATACATTATAATGTTATCGAGACCGCCACAACTCAAAATACACACACGAGTCCAGGGTTAACTAATACCGCGAATTTATCTAGTCACGCCAAATATACCTCCTCAATTGAGGTAAAACTCATAACAACATCTCCATCCTTATTCATCGTCGGCCTCTGGCTAAACCTTAGGCGAAAAAAATTTCAAAACGGCATTCTTCTCGTCCTGCTTATTCATGGGGACTCACTGTTAGAACTATCCGTAAGATCCCTTTCTAATCCTTATCTCCACGGGGAAATCCAACTTTAGTACCACACTCTATTATGGCGGCACTATGGTACTCGTAACTACTATGCTTTAGTAGTCATTGAGATAATTCTTAACAATTACCATAGAGAGAGTGACCTCTACTAAGGTACTCATCCCAACCTTCTACCAGCTGCACCAGCTAAGCCTCACCTCCTGCTGCCATCCAAACTCCGCACACGATTCTCAAACGAGCGCGCAAAAGATTTCTATAATCTCATAATATGGCAGGAGAACGAAATCTCGTAATAGAAATCAACAATCCTATTCCTGAGGCTCTATACAAATCGAGAGCAACGCTGAAAGCGTAGTACGTCCGCACAGATTCCTAAAGACACTATAACCTGATGCTCTGATACCATCTGTAACAACCCGCCTAATAAGATACCGGGCGATCACTCCAATATTAAATTAAAACAGGAGTTTCATATGGATCATTCTTAGCATCACTGTCGAAAATCCAATTAATTACTAATATCCTATTAGGTGGCCGTTAAAAACTTTTATCTAACTACTCTTTTTTAGCGCACGAATTAAAACATTCACAATTAAATGCGTAATGAACTGAAATGGAAAAGAAAGGAACTAAAATAACCGAACACTCGGTCCAAATAATACAACCATATCGAATGCTGTACTGAAAGAATAAATAAATGCAATTGAGCCATTGGCTCGAGTGTTTATACAATATCTCCTATCTAGAGTACAAGGAAAGAAACGTCTACCGATAACCTGCAAGCATCCACAGCTGCTGCAGCAGACGTTTGACTCGAAAGAGTTTCCATCCAGGCGTCCCTGTGTCTGGACACCTATATATATACAGTATAGAGAAAGAAAGGAGAGTGGACAAACGGGTCAGGGCCCGAATGTTTAGAAAATATTTTGCAAGTGCATAAATGCTTTATTTTAAGAAAAATAGTTTTATCTCATATTTAAATTGGTATCGCGCTCTCATGAGATACCCCTCACCTCTCCTCTAACAGTGCACACCTAGCGCATCCCAAAAAACATCCTAGTCAAGCTACCCTGCTAAACTAGTCTAATACCCAACCACTATCTAACCTAGATAGCCAAGTAGATGTACTAAGGGCTAACTTCACTTTAATCTCGACGCTATGCCATGTTCGTGCGTGGGGTGTCTCGCGAAGCGAAATCCAAACAAGGAACCCCCCCGATACACTACTATGCAGCAATGTCGATCTTTGAGATCCGCCAGTCCCTCAGTACAGAAAGATATATAATATATATATACCATAAACATTTAATGATATAAGAGCACTAAGGATTAAACTTCTCCCCAGTCTCAACACAGTGCCATATTCGTGCGTGGGTTCTCTCGCGAAGCGAAATCCAAACAAGGAACCCCCCCGATACACTACTATGCGTCACGGTCGATTGTCGGGATTCATTAGACCCTCGGCACCCAATTTATACATATACATACATCTACAATATACTTTCGGATAATATAAATATCTCCCGGACTGAGGATTACTTGATATATAAAGTATTTATAAATACTTATCCTTTTCATTTCAAAAACTTCCATTTCCCTTCTCATATCCAGGAAATGTATTTATAAAAGCCAATTCATTATCATGAATTTCTTTAACAAACCATATACTTTTTGAAAGCCAATTTTATTAACATAAAAAGCATTTCCTTTATCAATTATCCCATTTCCCTTTTTATACTCAGGAAATGTATTCAAAGACATTTTCATTATCATAAAAATGCTTTGATCAAAACATATGCTTCCACATCCCTTCTTCCATCCGGGATGTGTTACCGAAGCCAATTTATATATAACCCATTTCCCTTCCTATATCCAGGAAATGTAATTAAAGCAAATCCATTATTATGAACTGCTTTAATTAACGCGTTCTAAGACCGCACGTCCGGATTTCTCCACTGTGCGCGCCCCTAAATGGCTATCATCTTCCAGGGCCTCCAAGACAACCTGGGATACTATATCGAAACACGTCGGGAAGCGGCCATGAGCCTGCGTGGTAGTCAAGACCACACCCGGAATCTCCCTACCCCCGCAGAAAATATACAACCATAAGCGCTCCCATGGCCTAGGACTATATCCACCCTGCATCATTAGCCAGGGGGCTTCACCATACGAACACAACTTCCCTTATGATAGCGATTTAGAGAGGTGTGTAATCCATATTTTATTAATTATGAAAAACATTTATTTTTCCATTTTGAAAATATTCATTTATATATTTTCAAAATCATTCCCATCATCATATATATACCTAAAACACACAGTATATACATATCCTATATTTTCTTCCTAGAATATATATAACCGGCCTTAGTGGCCTATAACATCTAGCGATAACTAAATATCCCAAAGATTCCCTCCAGGAATCGTAATCATGCTTTCATGGTTGCATGATTCTAAATCCAAAGTATTTCTTACTTTAATAATCACTATATACTTCAATCCTATTCTAAGGATTTTATTGGATATCTCCAATGATACTATATTCCTCTAAGTGAAGCATATATATATATACCCCCAAATTATCCTAATTGGTAATTCAACTCCCCATACTCTTTAAGGGAGAAAACTAGAAATTCTGACCTAAGCGAATCGATTCACCCCTTTAGCGAATCGATTCGGGTGGGCGAATCGATTCGGTTCCCAATCCGAATCGATTCGGAAAGTATTCTGCAAACAGGTCTGTAAATGGCGAATCGATTCGATCTGTACCCGAATCGATTCGGCCCATTGCAGAAACCCAATTCCCCTTAGGCGAATCGATTCGGCCTGTACCCGAATCGATTCGGCCTGTTCGAGGGTCACAGTTTGGGCGATTTCTCAAACTCCAAAATACCCAAAAATCAATCCAAAATCATTTTCATGGTTTCTACTCTACACCAAAAATCATCCCAAACATCTACACAATAATTTCTAGCCTTTATTTTTCCAATTTCCGGTTTGATTTCCGAGTTGGTACTTTCAACCGGGAGCTGTCATCTTGTAAAAATCATATCAAATCGTAGAAAAATCAGAAAAATACGCGGTCGGCGCTCACGCGACCGTATCGAAAAGATCTACAACTTTCGTGTTTTGGCCGAAAGCTAAATCAATACTTTTCCTAGTCAAAATAACCCCACAAGATTACGGGTTACTATTCATTATCCCTACCAAAATCCCAAACTCCATGTTTCTCCATTTTTGTTAGTTTTAACCTCACCCAACAACTCAATTAACATCTAATCTATGTTTTACAACTAACACATCAATTATTTTGGGGTATTAAGTCATTTCTCTTAGTTTTAAACCCTAAAACCATAAAAACCCCAACTTAGCATTTCAACCCATTTTACACTCCATTAACATAGTTTTGATACTAAAAATCATTAAGAGTTTACACTACATCAATGTGTAAACTCATAATCAACTTTTACCCAATTTATTTTAAGGGTTCTAACCCCAAAATCATATTTTTACCAACTATGATATGAGATTAATGCACAAAAGTAAATAAAGCAAGTAAACACTTGCCTCGTGGATAAAATCCGACGACCTCGAGTCGAATCCGACGGAGTTTGGCCCAAATCTCCCTTTTCTCCCCTCTTTTCTCCTTCCTCTCTCTCTTCTCTCTCTTTCCTTTCTTTCTTTCTTTCTCTTTTCTCTCCCTCTCTCCCTCTTTTTATAAGAGAAAAGGGTTTTAAACCCTTAAAACCCAAAAACGACTCGTTTACCCAATTACGAGTTACTTTTACCTCTAAAATTACCCGAAACTCATTTTCGTCAATCGGACACTCTTTTCCGACTATCTCGGACATTCTGAGAATTATGGCGCAGTCGAAATTCCCATCCGAGGTACTTGACCGCAAATCACTATTCCAACCCAAAATAAATAAATGCGGGTTTTCCCATTAAAAATCTTACCTCGTGTCGCTATACTCCACGGCGACATATAATTAAATTACTTCGACCTATATAGTCCCAAAAAAATTTATAACATCCTTCGAAAATTATTAAATCCTCGAAAATCCCAAAAATCACTATTTCGAGAAATTCTCCAAATTCCAAATTATACTTAATTATGGAATTTAATCGTCTCCAAAAAGGACGGGTTGTTACACTCCCCCCCTTACAACGGAATTTCGTCCTCGAAATTCAGATGTAACCTACACCCTCTAACGAGGATTACTACAAATCCTAAAACCTCAAGGAAAAATACTAACCTAATGGTTCCGAACCATACACTATGCGGCTACCGCAATCATAAGGTAACTCCAATACGTCACTCAATACCCATCCTCTAAAATGCCTCTTGGCATGGATTTCAATATTGTGTACTACTCCTATCTTAGCTAGGCGGTACATCAAACTACCTTACCAAGGTGCCCATACACCTTTCTAACTTGTGCATATCAGCACAAACATTACGAACGTCTGACACGCATCACTCTCTCCCAGTAAGGGTCTCCTTTCCTCGGTATAATACTCACCTATGGGTCCTCCGAACCCGCGCAATTCAATACTCCTAACCTCGGCGCTGCTAATACTAGTGAACCTATATCCTAGAAATGCTACGATCTAAGCGTTACTCTACCTACACGAACTAATATAATCCTAAGTATGTCCCTAGTGCCCAAGGCCACTCTCAACTCCCGACAAGTGCTTGGTTTCATGCGTGGGACGTCTCGCCAAGGCGAAATCCAAACAAGGAACCCTCCCGTTACACTACTCCCTCGCGTAGTCGGTCATCGAGATATACGACCCAAGGCACAGAAGCGGGACATCCTAAATCCTACTAGGCTAGCCTATGAACGCATTCCTACTATCTTATCCTTCCTCCCATACAGAAGGAAACCTAACTAATCAAGTGCCCACTTTCTGTAGAAAGTGTCACGAACATAATACCCAAAATGTAGCTCCTCAAAATTTGCCTTTTCATTAAGGCCTGACTATTGTCCTCAAATAAATTTCTCTAAGTCCAACCTCACCCACCCATTTGTGGCGAAGGGACCACTTTAGTGCTTTTCCATAGCACAATACTTCCATAAGCATATTAACATTATGTGGCTCATAGCCTATAGTGGTTCATCCACACTATAAGACCCTTCCACAAGATCAACATCCTTGCATCCCATAACAGCTCCCCACTCCCGACGCCGTTAAGAGTCATGTGTGGAGTGTCTCGCAAAGCGAAATCCAAACAAGGAACCCCTCCACACATTAACCCTTGACTTCGTTGGTTGTGGAGTTCAGTCATTTCAACATGCAACCGGGATAACCCCATCCCCTAATCCAACAAAAGGTGATCTGAACTCCTATCTCTAACTAAGAGTCATACCACCCTGCGCTCGCACTCATTCCTAAGTCCTTGCGCAAGCTAATACTGAGCTAAACCTTACAGCTCAACAACGATTCTGTGGGCCTTAAATTATATCTATAAGGTTGCCACATATACCATCCAAAATAAGGAAGCCTCTGCTCATCGAGGTTCCATAAGTCCAATATAACAAAGGTGTACTCAACTTGTATAAAGGTGAGACACCACAATAACAATATGTTCCCTCCAGGAATTTGCGGACACGATAGACTTGCCATCATTAGCCTGCTATCGCTCCGTTACACCATATACCGTATACGTATATATACAAAATATAATCATCCGCCTCTATGGCGAACGAAGAAAAATAGAATTCCGCTATTGCGGAAAACACATAATCATACATTATAATGTTATCGAGACCGCCACAACTCAAAATACACACACGAGTCCAGGGTTAACTAATACCGCGACTTTATCTAGTCACGCCAAATATACCTCCTCAATTGAGGTAAAACTCATAACAACATCTTCATCCTTATTCATCGTCGGCCTCTGGCTAAACCTTAGGCGAAAAAAATTTCAAAACGGCATTCTTCTCGTCCTGCTTATTCATGGGGACTCACTGTTAGAACTATCCGTAAGATCCCTTTCTAATCCTTATCTCCACGGGGAAATCCAACTTTAGTACCACACTCTATTATGGCGGCACTATGGTACTCGTAACTACTATGCTTTAGTAGTCATTGAGATAATTCTTAACAATTACCATAGAGAGAGTGACCTCGACTAAGGTACTCATCCCAACCTTCTACCAGCTGCACCAGCTAAGCCTCACCTCCTGCTGCCATCCAAACTCCGCACACGATTCTCAAACGAGCGCGCAAAAGATTTCTATAATCTCATAATATGGCAGGAGAACGAAATCTCGCAATAGAAATCAACAATCCTATTCCTGAGGCTCTATACAAATCGAGAGCAACGCTGAAAGCGTAGTACGTCCGCACAGATTCCTAAAGACACTATAACCTGATGCTCTGATACCATCTGTAACAACCCGCCTAATAAGATACCGGGCGATCACTCCAATATTAAATTAAAACAGGAGTTTCATATGGATCATTCTTAGCATCACTGTCGAAAATCCAATTAATTACTAATATCCTATTAGGTGGCCGTTAAAAACTTTTATCTAACTACTCTTTTTTAGCGCACGAATTAAAACATTCACAATTAAATGCGTAATGAACTGAAATGGAAAAGAAAGGAACTAAAATAACCGAACACTCGGTCCAAATAATACAACCATATCGAATGCTGTACTGAAAGAATAAATAAATGCAATTGAGCCATTGGCTCGAGTGTTTATACAATATCTCCTATCTAGAGTACAAGGAAAGAAACGTCTACCGATAACCTTCAAGCATCCACAGCTGCTGCAGCAGACGTCTGACTCGAAAGAGTTTCCATCCAGGCGTCCCTGTGTCTGGACACCTATATATATACAGTATAGAGAAAGAAAGGAGAGTGGACAAACGGGTCAGGGCCCGAATGTTTAGAAAATATTTTGCAAGTGCATAAATGGTTTATATTTAGAAAAATAGTTTTATCTCATATTTAAATTGGTATCGCGCTCTCATGAGATACCCCTCACCTCTCCTCTAACAGTGCACACCTAGCGCGTCCCAAAAAACATCCTAGTCAAGCTACCCTGCTAAACTAGTCTAATACCCAACCACGATCTAACCTAGATAGCCAAGTAGATGTACTAAGGGCTAACTTCACTTTAATCTCGACGCTATGCCATGTTCGTGCGTGGGGTGTCTCGCGAAGCGAAATCCAAACAAGGAACCCCCCCGATACACTACTATGCAGCAATGTCGATCTTTGAGATCCGCCAGTCCCTCAGTACAGAAAGATATATAATATATATATACCATAAACATTTAATGATATAAGAGCACTAAGGATTAAACTTCTCCCCAGTCTCAACACAGTGCCATATTCGTGCGTGGGTTGTCTCGCGAAGCGAAATCCAAACAAGGAACCCCCCCGATACACTACTATGCGTCACGGTCGATTGTCGGGATTCATTAGACCCTCGGCACCCAATTTATACATATACATACATCTACAATATACTTTTGGATAATATAAATATCTCCCGGACTGAGGATTACTTGATATATAAAGTATTTATAAATACTTATCCTTTTCATTTCAAAAACTTCCATTTCCCTTCTCATATCCAGGAAATGTATTTATAAAAGCCAATTCATTATCATGAATTTCTTTAACAAACCATATACTTTTTGAAAGCCAATTTTATTAACATAAAAAGCTTTTCCTTTATCAATTATCCCATTTCCCTTTTTATACTCAGGAAATGTATTCAAAGACATTTTCATTATCATAAAAATGCTTTGATCAAAACATATGCTTCCACATCCCTTCTTCCATCCGGGAAGTGTTACCGAAGCCAATTTATATATAACCCATTTCCCTTCCTATATCCAGGAAATGTAATTAAAGCAAATCCATTATTATGAACTGCTTTAATTAACGCGTTCTAAGACCGCACGTCCGGATTTCTCCACTGTGCGCGCCCCTAAATGGCTATCATCTTCCAGGGCCTCCAAGACAACCTGGGATCCTATATCGAAACACGTCGGGAAGCGGCCATGAGCCTGCGTGGTAGCCAAGACCACACCCGGAATCTCCCTACCCCCGCAGAAAATATACAACCATAAGCGCTCCCATGGCCTAGGACTATATCCACCCTGCATCATTAGCCAGGGGGCTTCACCATACGAACGCAACTTCCCTTATGATAGCGATTTAGAGAGTTGTGTAATCCATATTTTATTAATTATGAAAAACATTTATTTTTCCATTTTGAAAATATTGATTTATATATTTTCAAAATCATTCCCATCATCATATATATACCTAAAACACACAGTATATACATATCCTATATTTTCTTCCTAGAATATATATAACCGGCCTTAGTGGCCTATTACATCTAGCGATAACTAAATATCCCAAAGATTCCCTCCAGGAATCGTAATCATGCTTTCATGGTTGCATGATTCTAAATCCAAAGTATTTCTTACTTTAATAATCACTATATACTTCAATCCTATTCTAAGGATTTTATTGGATATCTCCAATGATACTATTCTCCTCTAAGTGAAGCATATATATATATACCCCCAAATTATCCTAATTGGTAATTCAACTCCCCATACTCTTTAAGGGAGAAAACTAGAAATTCTGACCTAAGCGAATCGATTCACCCCTTTAGCGAATCGATTCGGGTGGGCGAATCGATTCGGTTCCCAATCCGAATCGATTCGGAAAGTATTCTGCAAACAGGTCTGTAAATGGCGAATCGATTCGGTCTGTACCCGAATCGATTCGGCCCATTGCATAAACCCAATTCCCCTTAGGCGAATCGATTCGGCCTGTACCCGAATCGATTCGGCCTGTTCGAGGGTCACAGTTTGGGCGATTTCTCAAACTCCAAAATACCCAAAAATCAATCCAAATTCATTTTCATGGTTTCTACTCTACACCAAAAATCATCCCAAACATCTACACAATAATTTCTAGCCTTTATTTTTCCAATTTCCGATTTGATTTCCGAGTTGGTACTTTCAACCGGGAGCTGTCATCTTATAAAAATCATATCAAATCGTAGAAAAATCAGAAAAATACGCGGTCGGCGCTCACGCGACCGTATCGAAAAGATCTACAAGTTTAGTGTTTTGGCCGAAAGCTAAATCAATACTTTTCCTAGTCAAAATAACCCCACAAACTTACGGGTTACTATTCATTATCCCTACCAAAATCCCAAACTCCATGTTTCTCCATTTTTGTTAGTTCTAACCTCACCCAACAACTCAATTAACATCTAATCTATGTTTTACAACTAACACATCAATTATTTTGGGGTATTAAGTCATTTCTCTTAGTTTTAAACCCTAAAACCATAAAAACCCCAACTTAGCATTTCAACCCATTTTACACTCCATTAACATAGTTTTGATACTAAAAATCATTAAGAGTTTACACTACATCAATGTGTAAACTCATAATCAACTTTTACCCAATTTATTTTAAGGGTTCTAACCCCAAAATCATATTTTTACTAACTATGATATGAGATTAATGCACAAAAGTAAATAAAGCAAGTAAACACTTGCCTCGTGGATAAAATCCGACGACCTCGAGTCGAATCCGACGGAGTTTGGCCCAAATCTCCCTTTTCTCCCCTCTTTTCTCCTTCCTCTCTCTCTTCTCTCTCTTTCCTTTCTTTCTTTCTTTCTCTTTTCTCTCCCTCTCTCCCTCTTTTTATAAGAGAAAAGGGTTTTAAACCCTTAAAACCCAAAAACGACTCGTTTACCCAATTACGAGTTACTTTTACCTCTAAAATTACCCGAAACTCATTTTCGTCAATCGGACACTCTTTTCCGACTATCTCGGACATTCTGAGAATTATGGCGCAGTCGAAATTCCCATCCGAGGTACTTGACCGCAAATCACTATTCCAACCCAAAATAAATAAATGCGGGTTTTCCCATTAAAAATCTTACCTCGTGTCGCTATACTCCACGGCGACATATAATTAAATTACTTCGACCTATATAGTCCCAAAAAAATTTATAACATCCTTCGAAAATTATTAAATCCTCGAAAATCCCAAAAATCACTATTTCGAGAAATTCTCCAAATTCCAAATTATACTTAATTATGGAATTTAATCGTCTCCAAAAAGGACGGGTTGTTACAGGTTTGAAATAGGGTTAGGACGATTTAAGGTTTCTTTCTCTCTCTAGTTTCTCTAACTTTGCTCTCTTCTCCTTTATGTAGACTAAATGCCAAAAGTCTTCTAAAGGCCGAGGGTAACCCTCCTTTTACAGGGCGAAAGGAAGGATCATGAAGGTATGTTCAAAACCAAGGGCTGAGATGAGGTTAAGGGCTTTTGACCTTTATCCAACGGTTAAAGAACAACGATGGTTTAAATGTCTTTTGATTGTTCTGGAGAGATTCGCTTGAGAATGGATTGGGTTCAAATGCATGTAGAGCGTTGATAACAAAGATCCAAGGGCTGAGATTAAACAAGGGTTATCTGTCTACAAACAAACACAAGTCAGGCTGGTATAACAGGGAGAGGTGTAGGGCTGAGACCAAACCTCACATGCGTGTTTTAAACTAAATTACATCGGCACTCTCAATTCTCAAGCGTTTTCAGATCCTACGCAAACCAACTTCCAGTCATGAAAACATAAAATCAGGAATTACACAATAACCTCAAAAGTTTTATAACCCAAATTTTAATTTCCAAAAAAATAATTTAAAATTATTAAAAATTCCCAAACAATTATTAAAACTAATTGTAAATGGGAATAAACACACACAACTCTCACACAATCAAATAATAGACAATAGGAACTATGTATGCAACCCTAGAGTGTGTGGATGATTGAGAATATACCTTTAAACAATCAATCAAGAGGAATAAGGAGTATAGTCTGAGGTTTTTTTTGGAATCTAGGGAATGGACTCAATTTTGTCACTATTTCCAAACTAGATGAGCACTTATACAATGTAGACTCAAGTGAGTCAAGAGTATAAGGTGCTTCAGTTTCCCACAGACGACACCAATCTGTTGATGTAAAAAACTAGATTTTATCTAATTAATTAATTGCAGATAAGTATGAAAAAAGAAATAAGAGAGGATTTTTAAAGTGGTTCAGCCTTAGGAAAATGGCCTACGCCCAGTGTTTTGTATTGCTGGGTATTTTCCTTAGTCTTTTGTATGTTTGCTTATGGAAGCTTGGCCCACTAGTGGCGGTGTTACAATGTATTTATAGCCCTCTCAGTATGAATAGACAATATGTCATTATTTAATAGTCATATACATCTGTACATGATAAGAATGTTCATTTAATCTTGTTTTTATCGTTTGATCTTCCTGATTAGATGCTCGGCACACTGAGTATCTCGGTGTGTTGAGTAGCTCGGTACTATGAGTTGCTCGGTAAGTATATTTTATGCCACGCAGGATGACATGTGTCTTCATATAATTGGTTTACGTCAGCTGACTAATTTTTATATCAACAACTATATTGAATATTATTTAGTGAATGAAGTAATATGGGATTATGAAAATATTAAATTGTCGCGAGTGAAAAATACGACAGTTACAGTAATTTAGTCGGGATGTGCATATCAGTTCTATCGGGACTCAATTTAAGGAAATAAAAAGTAATTTATTTTTAAGTCATCCATATGGTCATTTTGAGTGCGTCGAAGTGTCCGTAAGTGTTTAATAGTCAGAAAAGTCTACCCGAGGATTTAGTTTGGGTCCCGAGGAAGTTTTAGGCCAAACCAACACCCCGGAGGGGTATTCTAGTCATTTGTATTTTGGGGGGAATTAAACCTTCAAATTTAGGAGGTTAATATCATTTGATAAGAGTAGTCTTCTAGGGTTATAAATCATAGATTTACATAGAGGCCATAGGAGGAATAAGATGGGAGGTTCTAAAGGGCTAGAACCACCATAGTTGCACCACAAACACCACTGTTGCATAGATTGAAGAGAGAAGAACGCAAACATAAACGCATCTACAATGGATCAGATCCTGTGCATAAGGAAAGTGTTTAAACTTGCAAATTCTGAGCATAAATAATATCCATGTTAGTATAGGATGAATATTCGCATGAGTTTGTAGACATTTAGTTAATTTTTGGAGAATTAAATTCTGTTCTCGGATGAAATTCATGTTAGGATGAGCCCCCATATACATGTAGAATGAAAACTATGAAATAGATTTATTCTTATGTAAATAAATCAAGGTTTTATAAGAATTGTTTAACAAAAATGATGAACTAGGGTTTTCAAGAGATTAATTAAAAATTATGAAATTTGTTGATGTTAATTGATGATTCATTGATTCTTGTACATTAGAAATCATGATTACATGTTAGTATAATGTTTAGGATGATTAGTTGGGAGTTTGGGAATGAATTTTGGAGATTTAGAGGTTCAAAATGGAGCAAACCCGCAACTATGTGAAGGTATAAGTCGAGACCTGTAGGGGCGAATCGATTCGATTCCTGGTTGAATCAATTTAGCAAGGTGAATCGATTCAGACCAGGCCGAATTGATTCGGCTACTAGAACTTTTGAATTTTTCTCCTTTGGTGTATAATCTTTAGGAAATGTTTTTGATTCACTTGTTGGATTTAAATTTAAATATAGTGTGAAGTATATTGATGTACTAGTAGGCCTAAGATGGGTTTCAGGATTGACCCTGTGAGGGTAATTTAAGGGTTAAATTATCTAGGCTTAATTGAGAGAAAAAAATATTTTGAAGAATAATTATAGGCACGAGAATTCGTGGGAAACGATGACTTACTTACTGATATTATGTATAGAATAATTGACATACTTCGAGTGGTGAGAGATACTCGAGAATGTACGATAAGAAGTAAAATTATGATTTAATAATATGTAGAATATCCGGGATATAAATATACTACATATGGGACATATGATATAAGACGTGTGTACGATTATAAGGATCATACAAATATATGGTTTATGTGTATACCTATTGTATGAATTTTATATGTATGACATACCTACGCTGCTTGCTATCACCGGAGGTCTCTGCGTTAGGACAGTCATATCCTAACGAGCCTTTGGGGAGATTTTTGACTTGTACCTTAGAATATAGAACCTAGGAAAGGCCTATTTGTGACAAAGATAAGTTGACGGTCATTTGGGTGCGTACGTATGTGCGTAGCCCATCGACTTTGAACTATATTCTCCTCCCATATATGTGATTTATATTTATGGTTCGAGAGAGATACATAGCCAATAGTCCTTTATACAGTGCTTAATGTACCTGGACATGATAGTAGAGTATGCATGTACCGCAACTGAGCCTAGGGGTGCCGTATTATTATATATATAATTGAGTGACGAATATATATACAATTGTGATTTATTCTACTGTGCGTGCTTAGTAGATAAGAAATATAGTGAAATCGAAGATAATCTAAGTTTTTTAAGACTTAACTGTTAAATGACAATTTATACTTGAGTTAAAAACATATGGTAATATTCAATTATGTATTACGAGAGAAATATGGGTGAAGACTGTGGGTAATGGTTTAGAAATGCTAACGTATTCGAACTAGTTAGTTGTGATAGCACTGACTTGAATTGTTTAGAAGTACGTTAGGCGTGCACACTAGTTGAGAGGTGATATTTCTCAAGTGAGAGATGGAAAACTAACATGTATATAATAGATGTTGTTAAGCTTTTTAAATACTTGCTAAAATATTTTAAACTATTTTCTACTCGGGCTCTGACACAATTCTTCCAAATTTATTCTATGTGAATTTTATTTTAGGTGTCCAGCCACAGGGAGGCCAAGCTTAGGAGTTCACTTCCGCTTGACATGCTACGACTATTACGGAAGTTGCAGGTCCTCGATATTAAACACCTTCACTCTTATCCATTCAGTTTGTTTATGCAGATATATCAGTCAGGCATGTTGCCCATCTTCTTGCAACACCCCGTATTTTTGATAATTTTCATATTTAATTAATTCGAATAATTTTAAATTACTTGTGTGTCGTAATTTAATTGAATTAATTTTATTAATATTTATTTAAATAATAATCGAAGATAAAATGGTTAATATTTAAGGAAATAAAATTACTAAGTGAATAGTAGTAATTTATTTACGTCATAACGTGTATACTTGACGTGGCATTTATTTATCTCAGTCGGAAGTCGGATATAAGCTAAGTTGGTTGTGACATAGGGACTTTTTATAAATTAATTCGGATGTCAATTCTGAGTGCACGGTTGAGTTCAGATGGGTCGAGATAGTCGAAAAAGTATACCTGGAGTTGGTAAATGGGTTACGAGGTATTTTGGGCATAACTGAGCCCACTGGAGCTATTTGGGCCATTTTAATTAGGCCCATGTGATTAAAAATGGAATTTGGAGATAAAAACCTAAGTTTTGGAGTTGTGGGCAGTCATAACTCATTTGGGAGAAATCTGAGAACGTAAGGGACAAAGAGGGAGGACTCTTGGGAGCCAAAGAGGAAGATAAAGGAAGGTGTTCTTCATCACACAACAATCTCTACACCAAAGGATAATCAGACACAACGAACTCTTAAGGCAAGTGGTTAAACTTGCCTTTAATTTAATTGTAGTCTTCAATTCATATCATAGTAGGTGTGTTAAACTAATGATTTTGGGTTGGGTAGACACAAATTTGGATTTTAAATTTGTTGATATTACAAGTAAATTTTGAGATTTGAGAATGATGATTTATTTTTATGAATTTTTGAGAAATCAATTGATAAAATGAAAGGTTTTTTTTATCTGGATAGAATCCAAGAAGAATCATGGTTAATTTCGTATTTAGGATGACAATTATTAGATTGGAATTTGACTTAAGTTGGGTTAGAGTTAAATTTGAAAACTTAAGGATTTACAGTGTTGAATTCTGGATAAAAAGATTCACAGGAGCTGTTAATGGCGATTTTATTCGCGCTGCCTTGTAGAAAATCGTGTTTTCTAACTTTTATTCTCTAATACGTGTTCTCCAAAACGGCTCCAAAATGCCCAAAAATAGCATTTTAAAAATCTGGGGAGTTTGAGTAAATTGAAAACCTTAGATTAATAATTGTGCAAAATTTATTGAGGTGAATTTTGAATAATTGATTGTGGATATTGTATTTTTGGGCCAAGTGAGTGACTTCGGGTAACACCAAGGTATTAAATTAATTCTAAAGAGAAATAGAGTAATTTAGAGTCGAAATATAGACTCGGGTAATATTAAGATGCGGGTTAAGTAAGCAAGTCCGGGTATATTGGTTGAGTGACACCAAGGTAATAAATTAATTAATAGATAAATTAATTAAATTAGGATTGGACTATAGACTCGGGAAGGCATTAATTAATTAGAGTTGGACTAGAGACTCAAAAATGTATTAAATTAATTAATGAGTAAATTAATTAATTAGAGTCGGACCATAGACTCAGGAAGGTACTAAAGTAATTAATGGGAAAATTAATTAAATTATAGTCAGACCATAGACTCGGAAAAAATATAGGCTAGTGCTATGAATTTTGTTCATGGTAAAGCTGGGATTTAAATTATATAGACGGTATGTGATAGTATATATATTGTGTGATTATAAATATCAGTGACTAGATATTTATTTAAATTATATACTCGAGTGCTAACAAGGGAGGTTGCACGATGTGGGTGAATCCCCTAGCTTGAGGAGTATGGCGATTATATCCCCATCTCATAGCGTCCAATTACAGTGATGGGGCATCTATATGATGTCCTCATACTCGGGGTAATATGACCACCTCCTTTACGTTATTATTTTACGTTTCGATTTGGCTGATCATAGTCGTCTCGGAACTCCAGGTGGGGCTAAGTAGCCTGGATTGGTAGCACTTTAGAGACTACATCCGATGAGGTATTACTTGGGAGGATGGATTATATATATATTCAACGTATGTGTGAATGTTATAATATTGTTTTACATATTTAATAGGATAAATAATTTTATACGGGCAAATAAATACATGATGTGAATTGTATTAATTATATAACGGGTGTGAATGTTATATAGATTTAAAAAGAAAAAATAATTAACTAAGTTAATGTGATTAACAACTTATAAATCATATCTTAAGCATACTCGGGTTTGAGTAGGTTGGTTGAAAGAAGTTATTAAAAGTATCTAGTTACGGGGTAGATGACTAGGGAGGATATAAAGAAAGCGTTTAGGTGTGCACATTAGTTGAGGGATGAGTATGTCCTCAAGGGAGTGCGACACTAGCTTAAATATGAAGATCATTCGTGCATTTTCCATTATTGCAATTTAATCACTTGCTAAATATTTTCAAAACGTTTTGGGTTCTAACCCTTGCTATCAATTATTTTCAAAACCTTTTACGTGTCCATCCACAGGGACTCCAGCCTTGAATTCACTCTAGGGACTCGCAACTGTAGCATGTGTGGATGTTGCAAGATTTGGATAAACGCTTTCCCTTATTTTATTCCTATCTTAGGAATGCTATCTCGGTTTATATCGAGCATGCCTCTCACAATTTTATTCAGTTATTTCACTTCAGATTGTATGGGATATTTTACTCTCTGTTAATTTACTTTGATTTGGATCAGCCGATGGTTTATTCGGTAAAATGTTTTTTTAGTTATTTGATGAGATGGGTTGACTCAATTTATATGTGATGTGTATTTTTTTTGCATGAGATTATGTTTTTGTTTAAAATAAATATTAAAATTTGACATTAGTTTTTTGAATACTAGGTGGTTAGTAAATTTTATAAAATTTCGGCAGTGATGCTAAGGATGATCTATATGAGATTCGTGTTTAATTTGATATAGGACTGGTCACCCAATATTTTATTGGGCGAGGTGTCACAGATGGTATCAGAGCTTCAGGTTCTAGTGCCCTTAGGATCTGTGTGGCTTTTCACATTTCAGCTTAATATTCTTTGATGTAGAGCCTTATGATATGATTGTTGTATTCCTTTACGTACATGCATTTACGTTCTCCTACGATTTAGTAGTTAATGTGATTCATATGTGAGTTCGTTTGGGCTTTGTACACCGAACATTCATTGGGATGACCAATGAGGGTCGTAGGAGGATTGCAGGAGGAGAGGACTCGACAGAAGACATGGAGTATTCTTGAAATGGTGATCGTGATAGGAGACACCATGATTACTATTTAGGCAGTTAATGTTGGAATAATCGCTAGGGCGTAGTGGTCAACAAAAGATCATCGAAAAGGATGGTGGCGCAAATTTAGAACCACCCAGTACAGTCGTTAAGGGTGTGAGTCGAAGAGATTTTAAAGAAAACCCATTCCCTAGAGTTAGATGATGGTACAATTGGGTAATTTGCTAATGGAAAGAGAACCCCCAATTGGGATCATATATGGGGGAGTGTAGTGACACTAGGGTTTAAATTTTGGACAAAATTTTAAGCTCATAGGAGCAACACATAGTGATGGGAGACAGTCATCACATTCCTGGGGAGATACCATAATTAACGAGGGATTTGGGGTGCGGTTCAACTACAAATCTTGTCATCAGTTTCCTGGATAGAGAGGCATAAGATATATCAATATTTACTTCATGACAGCCGGACCATGGGCAAACATGAAGGAAAAGTTGATTTATTTAGCAAACTTCATCCCCGATGAGGAGGATACGGAGGTTAATAATGAGGTCCGTAAGTGGATAATGGACTCATGGGTAGGATACACAAGCACGGATAGAAAACGTGGTCGTGATGTCTAGTGTCAATGTCATAAAAAGTCATACGTTTAGGAGTTTACATTAATGCTTCCATGAAGAGGAATCGAGAGTGTTGAAGAATCTATCCAAAGGGAAGATCTGGGTTTAATGGTGCTAGTGAGACACCAAAGGAGAAAATACCCAGTAAATGATCAGTTTTTATGATTTCGAGCAATATAGTCTCTACCAAGTGACGGTAGATAAAGGCAAGGTCATCTAGACCGACAACGAGTCCCATAGGGCTAGCAAATCCAAAGGGACAACGGGAGTGGCAATCAGGAGTAAGATTACCAGATCCAAGGGAAGGACAATCCCGACATGACCAGTGGGCCCAGATAAAGAGGAATGACACAAAGAGGTGTCTAATGTGTAAAGGGTACGAACACATGTGTGGACCATGTCCGTAGTAGAGTAAGGACGAGAGTAGAATGCCTCGTAGGGGCAACAGTTATACAAGTTTTTGTTCGTTTTGGATGAGAGTGTTATATCTAGGAATAATTTGGACCGCCTGTGTATCGATGAGTGAAAGTATGGGTTTTATACCCTAGTAAATGGGGTAAAATTTGGTGTAACACAGATGAGTCACAATAATTTTATTAATAATTTATTCGCGCGGTGGATATACTTAGTGGTTATATCATGAGTGTTACTATTATGTTTATATTTACCGTTAGGTAGCGAGACTCTCATTGGTCCCATATGCAGGAGAGCAGATAAAGACAATGGGAGGACAAATTTTTACAAGACTAACTCGTTTTAAAAGGTGTTATGTGAGTAAAAACTTATCCTGGGTATGGATCGGATAGTGACAGGTAAGTGATAGCGGACGGTTACAACAGGACTTTTATGTTTGCTATTCCAAGGCATGATATATATTCTTTGCGAGGTTCCACCTGAAAGAAGGTTGGGCTCATGGAAATGTTTGATAAAATATACTTTAGGGGATAGGTTGTCTTGTATATTATATCTGGGTGGGTAGGAATTTTTACTGATGTGATTCGACGGATTGACCATGGAGCAAAGAGATTAAGCTCATTAATGACTTATCACTGAGGACTTAGTGATAGTGCGAGCGCATTATTTTAACTTCGTTAGAGATGCGGGAGTCGATAGTTAAACCTATGGGTATGAGGATAGATTTTGGGTATCCCGATTATATGCTTAGGTTTACGGAAATCAATGAATGACAATGCTAGTGTTTAATACATTGGGGAAAGTTCTTTTAGGGCTTTGTCATGAAAGGGAATACACATGAGCGCTAATAAGTGTCGGTGGTAGAGAGAAGTTATCGGATGCTAGGACATTAGTTTAGAGGGTAATTTTTGAATGTGTGGAGAAAAAACTTTGAGCTGAGAGCTATTACACTATAAGGCCAGTGTAGCTGGGTAATGCTGTGAAAGTAGCACTCAGAAAACTTTGGCACCACAAGTTAAAGGGTGGGGAAACATCGAGAAGAATTAAAATTGCGATTTGTGGAGTAATAAAAAATAACCGCATGTTATGGTGTGATTTGCGGGATAACCTTGAGAGAAAAATATTATGTATGTGACATCTGTGAAGTTGTGCAAATATGCATGGGATATAGGGTGTTTGGGCGCCTTAGTTAGTACTATTTCAAAATCGTCCAAAATAAAGGAATATGTAAATATGTATGTTGAAAATATTCCGGTGGGGCAGTTAGAAAATAAGTGGGAAAGTACAGCGAACTAAAATCCATTTGAGGAAGGAAACAATCTAATTGTATGCATATTAAGAAGAACGATCTCCGCCGTGCGGAGTGTAAAGGTAGTGGAGGCACATGTCACAAGATATCTTTAGGCAAGGAATAAGCCACATTTTTGGAAAGTAGAGAAGAGTCTCAATTAGTCATATGCCTAGTATGATTTTACGCATATATAAGGTGTAGATTTCTACTCACGTGATGTGAATCTTTGAGCGTGGGGATTTGTGTTATATGAGACATAATGAAGTTGTCTCCGGATACACCATTTAAGGGTAAAAAATAAAAAAGGGTTGATTCGAGGTTATCAACTGGGATTTTTGTAATTTTGATCTTTCCAGGGATGAGATTTATCCGCGGATTAGTATAATTCATAATTTGACTATCCCAAGTTGGGGAGAAGCCAAGTCCTTCCATTGAATATGAAAAATGGATTGACCAGAATGACTAAATGTTAATTTGGATGGGTTATACGATCGGGCAGTACATCTAAGCATTCAATTGAAAAGAAGAAGTGAAACAACACACGTTGTCGTCCAATATTGTTGTGAATTTGGATAAGACATTGTAGTCCCACCTCTGGTAAGAATTGTCAGGAGGCGATAGGGACGGAGTTACATATCGTGCTAGATGCGCCACCCATAAGTTTATGGGTAGACGGGAAGCAACTTGGTAGTGGGAGAAATCGAGAAAGGTGTATTCTCGATTTTTAGTTAATTTGAGAGTAGTAATTACCACTAGTAGAGTTAAGTGTTATACCCAGTAACGGTTTATTACCTACGTGACACTTTTGAAGAACCTATGGGAAAAGTATTGCTATCCAACCTCTGGTTGGTAAAGGGTGGGAAATGACAAACTACTAGGACCCAAAATGAGTTGTGGTCCATCAGCGGGATTGAGTAAGTTATGTCTTTCCATATAATTTAGGAACGTAATGAGGAGTACGTTACCATGCGTTGAAGATGGAAGTCTGACAGGCGTAGTGAGGAATTATTGCGAGTAATTTACTGAAAGAAAGTCACGTGTTTGGTAACAAGGAAATTGGCACCCAGGCAGGAGGGTAATTTTCTAACATAAAGATTGTAGAGTTGGTGGAGTATAGTCTCATCATTTGAGGCACTGCATGGCCGGCGACCACCGAGTTAGAGATTGATGACCATCGAGAGGGCTTCCTAGCATGGCTCACTCGAGGAGAATGACTTGCAGTCAAACATCTCATATGAGGAGAGACCTGTAGCTATGTGAGCGTAAGCTACGATATAAGGTTGTGCCACTAGTGAGAGTGCAGTGGGGTCATCACAGTATTGACGAGTCTACATGGGAGCAAAAGGAGGATATGCGAGAGCAGTATCGCAAGTTTTCATCGCAGGTATGACCTAATTTCGGGTGCGAAAGTCCTTAGTAAGGGGGGAAGTATGTAACCCCCCGTATATTTTGTGCATTTTAATATTAAAATAATTCGAATAATTTTAACTTACTTGTGTGTCATAATTTAATTGAATTAATTATGTTAATATTTATTTAAATAATAATCGAACATAAAATGGTTAATATTTATGAAAATTAAATTACTAAGTGAATAGTAATAATTTATTTGCGTCATAATGAGTATAGGTGATGATAACTATGCTTTTTGTGTGTCGTTGTTGTCGAAAGCCAAGTTAGTCAAAATCTTCAAATACCTACAAAATATAACAATATAAAGTGTAGAGGTAAGTAAGGGTATCAATCCACTTTCTAGGGAGTAAGCTAGAGACAAATTCAATTGTAATTCACTTTTTATTTTCTTTTTGTGCTTTCTCACTTTTCTACTTTTTTTTAGATTTTTCAAATATTAAAACAATAGGGTGAGGTGAGGTCTAAACTAAACTAAACTAAATGTAATATGATAACAACTAACTAAAAATTTACTAAAATGAAAAATAAAGTCTAACACTAAAATAAGAGATAAAGTGAGGTAAATAATTGTGAGAACAATCAAGGAGTGGGACTACACCACAAATTATAGTTATTCTAATTAATTAACTTAATTATTTTAATTCCCCAAATTAATATCAAAATTACAAACCAACTCTCGCTGCAAGTGTAATTTTAATAGTAATCGTTTAGAAAATTAAATTTAACACCCCACAACTCTAGAAAAATAAATCTACACTCCTTTTAATTAATCACCCGCTAGGATCGATCGATTAAAATTCATGTAAATCTTAGAAAATAATTTTAGAGTTGAAATTGAAGTTATAATACCCCACTTAAGAAACCCCCATCTCTAGTTCGAATCTAAAACGAGTATTATAATTAGAATTTCGATTTTCTCTCGAAATCATTTACCCTCTCTCGATGCGTAAATCTAAGGGTGAGGGATCAAAACTAACATTCAAAGGGATTTTTCAAGTAATTAAACTAATTAAAATACAATAACATCAAATAAGGGTTTTACCCCACCCCTTGAAAGGGGATTTAGCCTAACATGGTATCAAACAAAATAAACAAATATTCAATAGGCATTTAATATAAAAGAGTAGAGAGAAGAATAATCAAACCAATCTTTTGAATTCAATAAACTTCACTCCTTGAATGAGAAGCATACAACCCTCCAATTGAGAATCCAATTAATTTGAAAATAAATGAACACTCAATTAAATCTCAATTAATATTTAACCTCACAAATATTTCAAAAAGAATAAAACAAAACTATTTACAAAAATATTCTACCTAATTTATTTTCTAGTCTAATCTATCTCTCTCTCTAGAATTTTCTTCCTACCAAGCTCTTATTTAATTTAAACTAAAAATTACAAAATAAAAATAAAAAGGATAGTGGATGAATTCATAATGGACAATTAAATAATAAAAGAGATTTGCCAAAAATGCAAATCCTAAAATCCTAAAATTATACATTAGAATTCACCCAAAGAAATAAATTCTAGATCATTAATTTATATTGAGATAATTGCTAGAAATGCAAAATCTCAACATAAAGGAATGAGTTAGAATTTACCTCCCATAAGGGATAAATTTCACTACATCAATATATTTTGAATTAATTGCTAAAAATGCAATAATTCATAATAGAGGGGTGGGGTGAAATTTATCCTAGAGATAATTTTCACTACACACCTCTATATTGAGGTATTTGCTAAAAATGCAAATACTCAACATAGAGGGGTGCATAGAATTTTATCACACCAAGATTAAAACTAATTTTGAGAGCCCATCCAAATGGAGTCTTCCTCTTCATTTATAGTAGGCAGATAGAGCATGGGGGTATGGTTGGAAGAATTAAGGTGCAAGAGCATGAGGAGTGTGCACATGGGGGTAAATTGGGTAATGGAAGTGCACATGTGCATGGCAAAGGTGTGAGGTAAGGAAGGTATATGGGTGAGGGAATTGGGGGATAAAAATCTGATATGGTGAAGGGTAAATTTGGAAATTGGTTTTGAGAGGTAGTTGGGGGTATTTGGGTAAAAAGAGGATAAGTGGGTTATTATCACATGTGGGTATTAAGTGGCATTGTCTTTGTGGTTTCAATTTGTGTAGGAGGTTTAGAAATCGTGGCTAGGTGACATAGTGGGAAATGGGGTTTGAAATGGGTATTCATTATGAAAATGGGTTTGGGCTAGAAATGGAGTGTGGGTTTGCCTTGAGGTGAAGTTTGGATGGATCGGGTTTGGGGTTTGGATAGGGCAGGTGGTCGGAGCTCCGGGGTTGTGGTTATTCCGTTTTTATGGATGGTTATCCGACGGGTTAGAGGTTAAGTTGTCGGGTTTTGACAGGCCGGAGGTTAGGTTTAAGGTCGTCGGAAGTGGGCTGGTCGGCTAAGGGGTTGCGACCGGAGATGGTGGGTAATCGGGTCGCGTCGACAAGGGGAATGGAGAGTTTCGATCGGAGCTGATTGTCGGAATGAGGGAGAGAGAGGCTGGAGTTGGAAGGAAGGGTAGAGGCGGTGGGTAAGGGCTGACGCGGGGGCGCAAGTCGGCTCCAGGAAATGGGTCGCGATTCCGGGTTAGGGTCACAGGTGAGATGGTATGGTGGTGGAGGTTTCGGGAATGGGGGTATGTGCAGGTGGTTGGGTTTAATGAGAGAGAGTGGTGAGGTTAATGGTTTTTGAGTTTGTTGTAGAAGATGAGAGGGAATGATTTGGTGTAGGGGGTGTATGGGAGTGTGGTGAGGATGAGGGTTTTGGTGGGGAAGATTAAGTGGGGTTGATTTGGTGTGGTGAGGGTGTAGGCATTTATGTAGAGGTGTATGTGAGTGATATTTGGATAAGGGGAGTTGTGTGTGTGTTTAGATTGGACCTAAATAAAAATAATACTAAAAAAATCTAAAACTAATAAAACTAAAAATCTAAAATAAAAATCCTACTTATAATAAAATAAAGACTCAAATTAAAAGTGAAAGAAATAAAAATAAAAATAAAAATAAGATCTAATAAAATTAAAACTAAAATCCTAAATAAATGTAAAATCAATAAAAAACAAATAAAAGAAATCCCTAAAAAAAAATCTAATCCTAATAAAATAAAATAAAATGATAACTAAAACTAAAACTAAAAAGTTAATAAAATCAAAATAAAATAAAATTATATTAATAAAAATAAAATAGAAAAATATAAAATAAAATCTAAAAAATTCTAAAATAAACCTAAAATTAAAATGACACAAACTAAAAATCTAAAAAAAATATAAAAAGACACAAACTAAAGACACACAGGGTTAGGGGTAGGTTTAGGTTGGGGTAAGCTTACGGGGGAGGGAATTAGCTCCATTTTAACATGCAATTGTCTTTATTTAAGCGTTTGAACTATGCAATGCACATTAAGCCTGCATATTGAACAATTAAGCGCATAAGACCCATATTGTTGAGAATTAGCAACTAAAGTACGTCTATTCGGGGTATAAATTGTACAGTTTTGGGTGCTTATAAAGTGACATGGCATTTATTTATCTCAGCCAGAACGGATATAGACTAAGTTGGGTGTGAGATAGGGAATTTTTATAAATTAATTCTGATGTCAATTCAAAGTGCACGGTTGAGTCCGGATGGACCGAGATAGTCGAAAAACTGTACCCGGGGGTGGTAAATGGGTCACGAGGTATTTTTGTGCATAACCGAGCCTACTCGGGGGTATTTGGGCCATTTTACTTAGGCCCATATGATTAAAAACGGGATTTGGAGATAAAAAAATAAGTTTTGGAGTTGTGGGCCGCCATAACTCATTTTGGAGAAATCTGAGAACGTAAGGGACAAAGAGGGAGGACTCTTGGGAACCAGAGAGGGAGAACGAGGAAGATGTTTTTCATCACACAACGATGTCTACACTAAAGGACAATCAGACACTACGAACTCTTAAGGCAAGTGGTTAAGCTTTCTTTTAATTTAATTGTAGTCTTCAATTCATATCATAGTAGGTGTGTTAAACTAATGATTTTGGGTTGGGTAGACACAAATTCAGATATTAAATTTGAGGATATTACAAATAAATTTTGAGATTTGAGAATGATAATTTATTTGTATGAATTTTGGAGAAACCAATTAAGAAATTGAATGGTTTTTTGGATCTGTAAAGAATACGGGAAGAATCATGGTTAATGACGTATTTGGGATGATAATTATTAGATTGAAATTTGGACTTAAGTTGGGTTAGAGTTAATTTTGAACAGTTAAGGATTTACAGTGGAGAATTCTGGATAAAAAGATTCACAGAAGCTGTTAATGGCGACTATGCCCGCGTAGGCTTGTAAAAAATTGCGTTTTCTAACTTTGGCTCGCTAATACGTTTTCTCCGAAACGGCTTCAAAGGCACTAAAATGACATTTTAATATGGGCAGAGAGAGTAAATTGAAAACCTTAGATTAATAATTGTGCTAAATTTTTAGGGGAATTTTGAATAACTAATTGGAGATATTGTTTTTTTGTGCCAAGTGAGCGAGTTTGGGTGACACCAAGTTATTAAATTCATTATGGAGAGAAATAGATTAATTTCGGGTCGGAATATAGACTCGGGTAATATTAAGATGCGAGACAAGTGAGCAAGTCCGGGTATATTGGTTAAGTGACACCAAGGTAATAAATTAATTAATATATAAATTGATTAAATTCGGATCAGACCATAGACTCGGGAAGACTTTAAATTAATTAATGGGTAAATTAATTAATTATAGTTGCACTAGAGACTAAAAAATGTATTAAATTAATTAATGAGTAAATTAATTAATTAGAGTCAGACCATAGACTCGAGAAGGTAACAAAGTAATTAATGGGAAAATTAATTAAATTAGAGTTGGACCATAGACTCGGGAAATATAGGCTAGTGCTACGGATTTTGTGCACGATAAAAGTGGGATTTAAATTATATATACGGTGTGTGGTAATATATATATTGTGTGGTTATAAATATTAGTGACTAGATATTTATTTAAATTATATACTTGAGTGCTACCAAGGGAGGTTGCACGATGAGATATTACTCAGGAGGGTGGATTATATATATATTCAACATATGTGTGAATGTTGTAATAGGGTTTTACGCATATAATGGGATAAATAATTATATACGGGAAAATAAATACATGATGTGAATTGTATTAGTTATATAACGGGTGTGAATGTTATATGGATTTAAAAACGAAAAATAATTAACTAAGTTAATGTGATTAAAAACTTATAAATCATATCTTAAGCATACTCGGGTTTGAGTAGGGTGGTTGAAATAAGTATATAAAGTATATTGTTACGGGGTAGATGACTAGGGAGGTTATAAAGAAAGCGTTTTGGTGTGCACATTAGTTGAGGGGTGAGTCTGTCCTCAAGGGAGTGCGACACTAGCTTAAATATGAAGAGCATTCATGCATTTTTAATTATTGCAATTTAATCACCTGTTAAATATTTTCAAAATGTTTTGGGTTTTAACGCTTGCTATCAATTATTTTCAAAACCTTTTAGGTGTCTAGCCACAGGGACTCCAGGCTTGAATTCACTCCAGGGACTCACAACTTTAGCATCTGTTGATGTTGCAGGATTTGGATAGAAGCTTGCCTTGTTTTATTCCTAGCTTAGGAATTCTATCTCAATTTATCTCGAGCATGTCTCTCAAAGTTTTATTAAGTTATTTCACTTCAAATTGTATGGGATGTTTTACTCTTTGTTAATTTACTTTGATTTGGATTAGCCGACGGTTTATTCGGCAAAACATTGTTTTAGTTATTTGATGAGATGGGTTGACTCTATTTATATGTGATGTGTATATTTTTTTTTCGCACAAGATTTTGTTTTTGGTTAAAATAAATATTAAAATTTGACATCAGCTTTTTGAATACTAGGTGGTTAGTAATTTTTATAAAATTTCGACAATGATGCTATGGATGATCCATATGAGATTCTTGTTTAATTTGATATAGGACTGATCACCCGGTATTTTATTGGACGGGGAGTCACACATCTTTTAGAAGTTTTTTCCAGAGATATTGTATCATCCCTATTATTCATATATGGATTTTGTTTATATATGGAATATTGTGTTAGAAATTCAGATAGTGGTTTTTGCTGACGTCATATTTTATTTGATTCGGTATTTCATTATTTGTGGTGTTCATTAATTTATTATGGTGAATGTGATACTTAATTGTTTTAAATCCTGCATGTTAATATAAAGATACAATTTTGACACCAGCATTTCATATACTAGGTTGTTAATAAATGTTGAAAAGTTTTCGACAGTGATGCTAAGAATGAACCAAATCTGGATATTCTGTTTTAATTTAGTAAAGGCCCGATCATCCGGTATTTAATTGGGCTGGGTGTCACAGGTGGTATCCGAGCATCAGGTTCTAGAGTCCTTAAGTTCTGTACGGTTTTTCACGTTTCTGCTTAGCGTTCTTTGATATAGAGTCTTATTATAGGATTTTTTTATTTCTCTACGTATACGACCTACGTTTTGCTGCTATTAAATTTAGTGATATGATTCATATGCGAGTCTGGTTGGGATTCATGCACCGAACAATATAGGATGACCAAAAAGGGTTGTTAGAAGGATAACAGGAGGAAAGGTTCAGCAATATCCATGGGATAATCTGCTAACGATGATCGCGATGGAAGTCACCATAATTATTATTCATTAGATGACAATGGGATAATTACTCGGGGTAGTAGCTTCCCCAAACATTGATGATGCTGGAAACAGCACCACCAGATGAGGTGTTGATAAGCTCAAGCTAGCAATAATAATGGTAGCAAAAAGAGTAAAAATCTAGTAGAGTAAGGTGAGGAGATGTGGAGAAACACTAGTATATAAGTGGTTCGGCCAATCTGGCCTATGTCCACTGTGAGTGTGTGAGTAATTTCACTATAATGAGGGCTCTAATGGCCTATGATACAATATCTTAAGATTTCTCTATCTACTGTGGAAACTAATAGAGTTTTAGCTAAAGTTGAAATTATCCATTCCCCTCAAAGGTAGGAGAGGTCATTTATTTATAGTGCTTGGGGGTCTAATGTCTCCCCCCCCCCCCCCCCCCCAAGCATGCCATGAAAATGTGTGAGTTGAATAAACTAATCATAAGTGAACACCTGGCTGTGCCACATGTAAGGAATGATTACCAAATATTCGCCCATGTGAGGGGAATGATTCGGTTATAACTGAATTTCCACGTGATCTAAGTCTTCCATGTTCTTGTCTATGCTCGGACTTATAAAATCACTTGTTTTAACCTCGATCTGGCCGAGTACGAGGTTGGAGGAGTCCAATAGTTGCTTTGTCATGTCTATCATCAATATGACCTCGGCCTGGGAGACTGTCGAGGTTATGTATGAGGTAGTATATAACGTCGGCTGAGGCATGGTATGATGTTGGCAATATCTTGAGCCCATGAGATGATGTTAACGTCAGCAGATGGCTAGCCGAGGTTGATAAATGAGGGGCTGACCTTCCATAAGGTGACCTTTCTGATGGATATTATAAGCTTCCTGTCAACTCGCCTGGGGGACTGGACGAGGTGTTTGACCTTGAGTACGAGTGTGCACTTTGGGCATATCAATCACCCCTATCCCTCAGTACCCTATGTGAGTAGGTGATTGAGGGGTATGTAGGTTAAGCTGAGGCTGAATTACTTTTGGTGTTCCCTTGACACATATCACTCATTAAAGTAGCTAACGTACTCCCCAAGGTATGAAAATTTTGACAGCGTCGCTTAGGTTCTCTAGGGCAATGATGGGTGCCTTGGAAATTGTGCCCCATTATTGACAAGGTTTAAAATCCCTTTCACTTTCCTCATTTTCTCTTTCTTCTTCCAGCTTTCTTGCCTACACCTCTTTTTCACCTGGGATTTTCTTCAATCCTCCATTGTTTGCTGTGAGTCAAGGTCCCTTGCTTCTTAATCTCTTCCCCCTCCATGCACTCAGTCAGGTACCTCTCTTAGACCCTTCTTTTTCCATTTCTGGTCATTTCGTTAGATTTTAGGTTTTTTGGTGAGGTTTTTCTTTTACGGTGAGGGTTTCCACCACTGTCAAGTGGTTATAAGGTTAGGATTGCAGTGTCTAGGTAGTCTTCCATCCATACCAGGATACTATGAGGTTGTTTCAACCACTAACCTCCCTCCTTTAGGTTTTTCGGTGACCTTCCGGTCATCTTCTCCGGTGACCTAGCTTAGGGTGTTCTTAGTGTTCTTGGGGGGAACTCTTTGTATTCCTAGTTTGATCTTTAGTTCAAGTTATACAAGTTTTTTTATCTATTTCCTCTTTTACTTCGAACTCTCAAGTGTAATGTCATCTTCTGAATGCTTAGACCTTTGTACAAACCCATTGAAAAGTTCATATCTCTGCGTGAGACACTACACCAAATCCTGCGAATGGTCACATCCAGTGAGTCACGGCCCAAGTCCGCGACCAGCTGGTCATGGACTTGGGCCGTGACCCACTCAATATTTGGCGGCCATATTTATTACCACACTAAATTATCGATACTTGGGAAGTGGTCACAGACCAATTTCGTGACCACAGTGGTCGCGAACCTGGACCTTGACCAGGTCGTGACCATCTTGGCGCCAAACTCGCACAAAAATTCCCTTCAAGATTGGTCGCAGATGGGTCACGGACTTGGGTCGTGACCCACGACATGACAAAGAAGTGAGCACACGCATTGAGGGTCACGGCTTAGGGCTGTGACCATTTTTGGGTATGGGTCACAACTATGGGCTGTGACCATGCCTCATTCAAGCACTAGGGTGGATGGGAAAGGGTCGCACGTCACAGATTGAGGGTCACAACTTGGGGCCTTGACCATTTCTTGGTATGGGTCACGACTATGGACCGTGACCACACCTTATTCAAGCATGGATAAGGTTCGCGCATGGTGGGTCACGGCTTTAGGCCGTGACCGCGTCGATGAACCCATCTACCTCTGATTTTTTTAATGGTCTTAAAACAAAAAAAGACCCGCCCCTGTAAGCTTTTCAGTTGGAGTAAGGCTCTGCTTCTCATTTCATGTCGTGCGATTTTGGATTTGCAAGGGTTAAGCGATTACAGTTTGTTTGCATTTGGATTAACCACTGGTATGTATTTATTCATTTTGATTTCATTTGGATTCCGTGATTTCTATCTAAAGCCCTAATATCTGTGTAGATTTACGTTTGTATGTGTGTATGTATAGATTTATTTTTATATGTGTGTGTATGTATAGATTTATGTGTGTGTATGTGTGTTTATGTGTGTAAATATGAACAAATAAATTATTTTTTTGTCAATAAACCCTATATTGTATGTGTGTGGGTATAGATTGTACGTGTGTGTATGTATAGATTTATGTGAAAAAAATATTAGGGTTTAGTAAACCCTAAATAGTATGTGTGTGCATGTATATATTATGTCAATAAACCCTAGATTATATGTATATGTTTGTATAGATTATGCCAATAAACCTAGATTGTATGTGTGTGTGTGTTTTTTGAGAAAATATAATTAAATGAATTTTTAATGAGTAAAAAAATTTACATCCACCTTGTCATGATTTTATTGGGGGTTATATGCGTGCCATCATATTATATTGGGGGTTATATGCATGTCATGATTTGTTGCACTACAATATGTGTGTAAGTACTATAATATGTGTGTAAGAATAGTGTGTGTTTCTATTAAACTCTCTCATAATAAACCCTAACAAAAATGCAATAAATAAGTACGACGGGTTGTTGTTGGGATTTCAC
The DNA here is from genome assembly GCA_949130495.1 of Sambucus nigra. Taxonomy (NCBI): domain Eukaryota; kingdom Viridiplantae; phylum Streptophyta; class Magnoliopsida; order Dipsacales; family Adoxaceae; genus Sambucus; species Sambucus nigra. Next base: position 464,721,455 of record OX422209.1, on the reverse strand, counting down.
ATATACTTTTAAACTATCATAACTTTCAAATCCAAACCTTAATAGTAGGACTCGTATTCACGCCCTCGTATACTTTTCTCAGGAAAAATGAGGCACGTTGATAATTACTGCCAATAAGAGTGGGAGAGGTTGCAATTAGACCGCACACATAACTCTTTTATAAGTGTGCGTCATATAGATGGTACTCCTATTTATAGGTATGGAAATAAAAATATCGAACAATTTAACTACCTTGTAAATCGTGGAATTGATCTCCAATAAGATTACTTGTTCGATCGTATTTTGTTTTCTCTACCAGAAAACTGGGATGATGTTATATAAAATCTATTTCACACACATAATCCATACATAGCCTTGACCTTGGTTACTTTATTGGAGAAGGCGGAAAGAAAAATCCACCCATTATGGATACAACTGCATAGAGAGAGCATTGACATAGACTGTGATGTCTCGCGCCACATGCACGTAAAATTGAATCTTTCCAACAAGTTGAGAAATATGGGATTCTGAGTTCATGTCATGGATATCTACTCATCAATCATAGATACCCTTCCTCCTAGTTGGCCACGTGCAAAAATTCATAGGTTCTTAAAAACTAATACCGAATGGATGGAGATCAGACACATTGAACTTATTCTAAAGTCTTACTCGGAAAAGGTATCTATCTATCTTTATATATGTACAGTCATAAACTTGATTAATTAGTTATAATTTCATATTATTATAATTATTTAGTCACTTATAGTTTTTCAATTTTTTAGATAATGTCGAGAGGAAATAACCTAAGGGTACCAGGTGCTAAGGTGACACCACAACGAGGTTCACCATCTCGTGCAGAACCCGGATTTTTAACTCCAATGGTTGAGAAATTCACAACTCCACTAATGGTTCACTCCTCACCAAGTCCAACTCCAAGTGCTCCTAAGCCCCAATCCAGCACTCCTGTTGCTTTAACGCCCCCATTTAGCACTCCCAATGCCTCTAGCTCAAATGGAAAGAAGCCTATTGGGTTATCCCTTCTCTAGAATAACTCGACGGGTGATAGGAATAACGTGTGGAACTTCAAAGCCCGGTGTTTGTCCCTGGGAAAAATGAACGTTGGAGTCGGTGGACCAGACAATTGGAACCTTGTTGATCAATCTGTCAAAGATGACATACATGACCAACTTTGCAAGCATTTCTCATTTCCTGATCGTTCCAAGAATAAGGTTCTATCTCGGGTTGTTGAAGGATTGAGGACATACAGGAGAAACCTTTGGAAGAAACATTTCTCGAAAGAGGCAGCGAGCTCAAATATTTTGGCTTCAAAAGAGAGAGTGACTCCCAATGTTGAAATGTCGTTGGATCAGTGGAATAAGTTTTTAGAGAATGAGGCGAAGGAGAAAAAGTTGGTCCAGAGGGATCAAAACAAAAAAAATAGGGCACAAAAAACTGATATCCATAGGCTGGGATCCAAATCATATGAGGATTTGAAAAATGAATGGGAGAGTAGGACAAATGATGGTCCAGATGCCGGTAAAACCCAAATCAGTCCAACTTATTCCTTCATGCTTGACGAGACAAAGATAATAAATTCCCGACACATTTGGTTAAGACACTAGAATAAATAGAGGCCATCAGCAGTCAATCCGATTAGAACCCTACTGATGACTTTGACCTTAAAATGATGCCTTGGCACAGACCTTTGGAAAGGATATAAGGGGGAGGACGAGAGGTGTTGGATCACATATGCCAAAATCAAAACTTCAACACACTGCACCTCTTATCGAGGAGCTTTCTTCAGTCAAGAATTGTATCTCATCCCAAAAGGAGCACCAGTTGAAGGCCGATGGGGATGTCCATGAGATTAAAAATTTCCTGGGATTATTGAAGGATCAAATTGGGAAACGTGTGAACTTTTTTGAAAGTTATAGCCCCCCAATGACTCCTCAAGGTAACCCTTACCCTAATACAACTTAAGGTTTCACACATCCTTCCCCTCCAACATTCCACTCTCAAATGCCTCATCCTCCAACATTCCCCTCCCCTACACCTCCACCAATCACGGGACTTGGATCATCATCAACAACTCACGGTGACTATGAACAAGAGTACTATATCAAGGATATGAGCAATTCGAGGTTTGTTGGCGTGTGCATACTCATCTCCATAGTTCCTGGAACTCTACTACATGGCCGACCTTTGGAGAAGGGTGAGACTAAAATAATGGTCGATGAAATATACAACAGATGCGGAGATGTACCTGTGTACATTAACAGCCGGGATAGGATGAAATTGAGGAATTATGCAAAATCTTTTATTACTTGGCTATTTTATCTGTTGGCCAAGATGCAATAATATTTTCTTTCGTCTGAGTTGTAATAATTTTTTTTGTTTTAGTTGTAAGAATATTGGTTTTGCTTCAGTTGGAATGATATTTTTTTTATTTCAATTGTCAGAATATTGGTTTTGTTTCGTTTATAATGATACTTTTATGTCTCACTCATAAGAATATTTTCTTTGTTTCAGTTGCAATAATATTTTTTAACCTATTACCACGGGACTGAAATTTGAAGATTATTACATGAATTTCCCACAATACAAAGAGTGGATAGGAGAGACTAACTGGATATCAAATAATCATGTAAAGGGTGTTTATGAATTTATTAAATACGCTTCCAAAAATCTTAAAAGTGAGAAGATTCTGTGTCTGTGCACTCATTGTATTAACGAAAAATATAAGTCACTGGAAGATGTTGAGTTTCATTTACTACAGTGGGGAATCTGTCAAGACTATATAATATGGACATACCATGGTGAAAAATTTGTACCTTATGTTCCAGAAGAATTACCGGCACCCGACCATGTAACGGAACCCCAAGGAGTAAAAGTGGTACATGACTCACCAACACATCGTTCATTGACTGACTTAATTGATGATGCCTACGGACTCCATAACCATCAAAACCACCAACCTATGTATACAAATAATTCACATTATGACCAAGTAAATGAACAAATTGATGCTAAACTACTAGGAGATCGGGAATAAATACGGTTGAAAGCCGATGCGGCTAGAACGTTATATAAAGATTGCGATGAATATCACTCGGTATTATATGTAATGATTGGTTTTCATAATTTGAAGAGTCAATTTGGTTTGTCTGGGAACAGCGTAATCGGAATTCTTAAGTGGGTTAAAGATATTCTCCCAAAAGAGAACACGTTACTAGACAATTATCCTACCATGAAGAAGAGTTTGAAGGGTTTAGGTTTAAAATACAAATCTATTCATGCTTTCAAGTATGATTGCATATTGTACCAGAACGAGAACGAAGAGAAGGATGAATGTCCTGTATGCAGTGAGCCTAGATATGTGGTTTGTGAGAATGGAAATGGAAAACATGAAAAAAATCACAAGTGCTCGCGAGTCCCACAAAAGGTTCTGAAGTATTTTCCACTTGGGCCACGGTTAAAATGGTTTTTTACTGTACCGTGGATAGTGAAGGCCATGACATGGCATACTCGATGCGAGGTGGGTGGGAATTTGATGCGTCATCCGGTTGATTCACTCATCTGGCAAATTTCAAATGCACAACACCATGAATTTGCAAAGGAACCGCACAACGTTCATCTTACAATCTCAACCAATGGGTTTAACCCTTTCGATAATTTAAGTACTAGTCAGATTTATTGGCCAGTTCTCATGGCGCCTTTAAGTCTTCCTCCGACATTATTCATGAGAAAGGAGTTCACATTCTTATCGTTGTTGATACCCGGGCTGAAGGCTCCCACTGATTACATTGATATATTCTTAGCACCATTAATCGAAGAACTTAAATAGTTGTGGGATAAAGGCGTGACGACATTCGATTCTCATAAGGGTGAAGAGTTCACAATTAAAGTAATGGTGATGTGGGCGATCCACGATCTTCCTTCTTATGGGACCTTGTCCAGTTGTAATGTTCATGGTTATTATGGATGTTCCATATGTGGGGAGGAAACTGAAGAATGTTGGTTAAAACATAGTGGTAAGATGAGTTACACGGGTCATCGTAGATTTCTGCTGACCAGTCACCCTTTTAGGAACGACAAGTCTAACTTTTTGACCGTCTGTTACGAGCAGAAAATGGCACATGTTCAGCTTTCTGGTCAGCAAATTGAGGAGAAGGCGGTGATTACGACTATGGGGAATAGGTACGTAAGAAAACACCCCCAGTTTGTAAACTTGAAACGTAAAGCTAGGGGGGATCCGAATGACCCTATTAAAGTGAAGCCATGGTCCAGGTGATCAATATTTTTTAATTTTCCGTATTGGAAAGATCATCGTGTAAGTCATATAATTGATGTGATGCACACATAGAAGAATGTTCCAGAACATTTGATAGGAACATGTCTGGGTGGATCTCATTCCAAAGATGGAGAGCGGGCCCGTCGAGATCTATGGGATATGAAAATAAAAAAGAGACTGTGGTTAAAAAATGATCCAACGACAGGAAGAATTTCTATCCCCCCGACTGCTTTCACTTTGACTACTAGTGAGAAGAAGATCCTCTTAGACACATTGTTCAACTTGAAGACTCCAACCGGATATTTTGGTAATTTACGTAGGGTAGTAAGCTACCAAGAAAATGACTTGAAACAGTGCAAGTCTCATGACTGGCATGTAATCATCCACTGAATCCCGTTGTTAATTCGGCATTGATTCTTTGAACACAAAGATCTCCATCGGGCAATTATGAAAATAAGTTTGTTTTTTACCCTACTTTGTGCAAAAGTGGTAAACAGAAGGCACATTAAAGATGCGAAATCAACTTTAGCCGAGGCAGTTTGTGTATTAGAGAAATATTTTCCTCCGTCAATCTTCGATATCAGTATCCACCTGCTTGTGCATTTATGCGATGAAGCTTTATTATGTGGTCCCGTGACGTATCGTTGGATGTATCCTTCTGAGCGCTTGATGAAAACCTTCAAATATTATGTAAAGAATACGCGGTATACTGGAGGGTCGATTGCTGAAGAATATGTAACGATGGAATCATCACTATATGCTAGGGAACATATGCCAGAACAAGAGGTGAGGAGGTTTAATCCTCGTGGAGCACGAGTGATAGAGGAACCTGACGAGTTTGAGGACGAATTGTCGTTTTGGAACCCTAAAGAAGTGAAACTCACAAACCTACAATACGAGCAAGTAACTCATCATGTCTTCGAATTGCAAGATTAAGTCGAAGACTGGAGAGAGTGAGTATCTATTGAATTCTTCTTTTTTGATAATATTTATTTTTTATTTTATGATCTAAACTCTATAATTTTTCGGTAGGAAGTACCAGAACAAAATTGTCCAAAATGAAAGGAGAAATTGGACGACAACTGACTTTAGGGCCTGGGTGTCAAAAGAGGTACTTTTCACATCTTATGTGTGCGGTTATTTATTCATGTGTGGTAAAAACATTCCCTAATACAAATTCATTAATATATGCATCTTCTAAAAAGAGGTGATGTCTCTTCCAGACTTTCACGCCTAGCAAAAGATCCTAGTTTTCGTGCGAAAGAGTTTAATAAATTCCGCACCAACGATTTTGATTTCATTTCATATCCATATGAGGAAAAGCTTTTGGCGCAAAACAGTGGAATATCAATTTATGCCTTGACCACCTGTATCGCTAGCAAAAGTGATAAAAATCCAAAGATTACGGTGCTAACCTATTATGGGATAATTCAATAAATCCTAGAACTTGATTACTTGGATTTCACAGAAATCGTATTCTGTTGTGATTGGGTAAAGGTGGAGGATACAACGAATGCTTGCAATGTTGATCCTGACTCCAAACTTATTATGGTAGATTTATCAAAGCTAAAGACTAAAGAACTCATAGTCGACGAGCCTTTTATTTATACCTTTCAAAACATAAAGAAGGTATTCTACTCGAAGTGCAAAAACGATGGGAATTGGTTTATTGTTATGCATGCACCAAAGGGTATGACTACTGAAGTAGACGCATTAAAGGATCCGAAAGAGTTCCATTCGGCTCTTGATGACAACCCCAATTTGAAGGATCTCTTAGTTGATTCAGAGGAAGAATGAGTATCAAAATATTATTTTATCCTTATCAATATCATTTGTATCCTATTATGATATTGACATTTTATTAGAACTTTCCTTTAATGTATGAATGTCATCTACTTTTAAGTGTAATGTCCTGCTATTTGCGCAAATGGTAGGTGATTTATCTGTCCTTTTATTTAGAATAGATATGTTTTAATTTATTTATTTCTATCGTTTGTCTTTAGAGTGCGAAAACCTAAAACAACTCTGAAACGGTCCCGTGAGAGGCACCAACACCTCACACGGGACCAATGTAACTCGTAGGAACTGGCCGTGTTGTCACGAGAATCCCGATTTGAGAATATGATGATAATTTGAATATATGTAGACTTAGTCTTAAAACTTGGCGTCAGGGTGCGAAAATCTAAAACAGCCCCGTGAGAGGCACCGACACCTCGCACGGGACCAATGTAACTCGTAGGAACAAACCGCATTATCACGGGACTCCCAGTTTGAGAATACATTAATAATTTGAAAATATCTTGACTTAAGCTTTAAAAAATGGCGTTAGAGGGCAAAAACCAAAAAAAGCCCCCAAACGGCCCCGTGAGTGGCACCAACACCTCGCACGGAACCAATGTAACTCGTAGGAACTGACCGCATGGTCACGGGACGCCCGATTTGAGAATACGGCGATAATTTGAATATATTTAGACTTAGGCTTAAAACATGACTTCAGTGTGTGAAAACTTGAAACAACCCCGTGACAGGCACCGCTCATCTACAGCTCCGGCTATGTTATGGTTATGCTCATCTACTTTTTTAAAATAAATCATAACTCTAGTTATTTATTACTCTTTTTTTTTTAATTTAAAAAAATTAAGAGAATATATTTTCATTTTTGTTTAAAATAAATAATAAGTGTAGAGATATATTGTATTGTTTTTAAAAAATAGATTAAGGGTTAGGATGAAATTGGGTAATGCAATCAAAGGTGGGGTTGAAAATGGGTAATGGATCGGTGGACTCCTTTCGGGGAGTCTATCATTATTCTTATGAGAATAGAGGCAGAGGGAGACATATCGCATTTAGAAATGAGAAGTTTCCGTTTTAATTTCGAGGAGAAATAGTATCACTTGAAATGGTAAACATATGGGTGTCATGTTTTTATTTGGGATGAGAACAGACATGTGGTATCTACTCACGCAGTTATATTTTTTTTTTATTTTTAGGAAATCTTATTGAAAGGGTATTTTTATTTTTAGGAAATCTTATTGATATTGGTTTACTACTTACGTTGATATACTACATATCTCCTACATATTTATATCGATTTGTTACTTATATTGATATACTAGTGCTACTTGTACTACTGATTTATAGCTGATATAGTTGTTATACCTGGTAATATTGAAAATTTTGAGTTCATAATATTGAAATGTGATTATTGATAGCAGTTATAACTGGTAATTATGGCTGCTATAGCAGTTAGACCTGATTATTGATAGCAGTTGAAATGTGATTATTGAGTTCATACTACTATAGCTGGTATAACTGATATTATATAGTTGGTAATTATACTGCTCGTACAATCACATACTATATGCTATAGCTGATACTTACTTGAGATAGCTGCATTAATTACCTGATATCGCATTAACTGATATGGTATTGAACTGATATAGTATTGATTAAGGCTGATAGGTGCATTAATTAACTGCTATGTTATTCATACATGAACTTTGAGTTGATCCAATTATAACTATGTTTTGATCCAAGTATAACTATGAATTTGAATTGATCCAAGTATAGTTGAAGTCACTAAGATTTTGTGAAAATAAAAAAAACTACACAAAACAAAATCTACATCGGCAGCAGCAGCTATATATGGACATATATAACAGCTATATAAGGCCATATATAGCAGCTATATATGGCCATATATAGCAGCGATATTTGGACATATAAAGCAGCGATATATGGCTATATATAGCAGCTGCTTTTATATATAGCAACTATATATACCTTGATCATAGCATTAGAGGGAAAAAATATAAGGACATAGGCTTAGGATTAAGAACATAGCGTTAGAGGGCAAAAAATGGAAATAGCCACTGAACGGCCCCGTGAGAGGCACCCACACCTCGCACGGGACCAATGTAACTCGTAGGAACTGACCACGCGATCACGGGACTCATGGTTTAAGAATAGGACAATAATTTGCATATATAAGGACTTAGGCATAAAAAATGGCGTTAGATAGCAAAACCCTGAAACAGCTCTCGAACGGTCCCGTGGGAGGCACCAACACCTCCCACGGGACCAATGTAACCCGTAGGAACTAATTACGTAGTCACGGGACTCCCGATTTGAGAATACGATGGTAATTGAAAAATATCAGGACTTAGGCTTAAAAGTATGGCGTTAGTGGGTGAAAAGCCGAAACAACTCGCGAATGACCCCGTGGGTAGCACCAACACCTCCCACCGGACCAATGCAACTCGTAGGAACTGACCACGGAGCCACGGGACTCCCGGTTTGAGAATACGATGATAATTTTCATATTTCTAGACTTCGGCATAAAACATGACATTAGTGGGTGAAAACACAAAACAACCACCGAACGGAACCATAGGAGGCACCAACACCTCCCATGAGACCAATGTAACTCGTAGGAACTGACCGCACATCCACGGGACACCCGGTTTGAGAATACCATGATTATTTTTAATATTTTAATACTTGTGCTTAAAAACATGGAGTTAGTGTGTGAAAACCTGAAACAGCCCACGAACGGCCCCGTGGGTGGCACCAACACCTCCCACGGGACCAATGTAACTCGAGGGAATTAACTGCACGATCACGGGACCCTCGGTTTGAGAATACGATGATAATTTGTAAAATTTTAGACTTAGGCCTAAAAACTTGTCGTTAGTGGGGGAAAACCCGAAACAGCCCCCGAACGGCCTAGTGGGAGGCACCAACACCTCCCACGGAACCAATGTAACTTGTAGGAACTAACTGTGAGATCATGTAACTCTCGGTTTGAGAATACGACGATAATAGAAAAATATTAGGACTTAGGCTTAAAAAGCAATTGTTTGAGGGTGAAAACTCAAAACATCCCTCGAACTATCCCATGGGAAGCACCAACACCTCCCACGGGACCAATGTAACTCGTAGGAATTGACTGCGCAGTCGCGAGACTCCCAGTTTGAGAATACGACAATAATTTGAATATTTTTAGACTTGGGCTAAAAAACATGGCGTTAGTGGATGAAAACCCAAAACAGCCCCCAGACGGCCCCATGGGTGGAACCAACACCTCCCACGGGACCAATGTAACTCGTAGGAACTGATCGTGTAATCACGGGACCCCCAGTTTGAGAATACGATGATAATTTGCATAATTCTAGGCTTAGTCAAAACATGGCGTTAGTGGGTGAAAACCAGAAAATAGCACCCGAACCAACACCTCCCACGGGACCAATTTAACTCTTAGGAATTGACCGCGTGATCACGGGACTCCCGATTTAAGAATACGACGATAATTGAAAAATATCATGATATAGGCTTAAAACCATGGCGTTAGTGGGTGAAAAGCCGAAACAATGCCCGAACAACCCTGTGGGAAGTACCAACACCTCCCACGGGACCAATGTAACTCGTAGGAACTGACCGCGAAGTCATGGGACTCCCGGTTTGAGAATACGATGGTAATTTGAATATTTCTAGACTTGGGCTTAAAAACATGGCGTTAGTGGGTGAAAACCCGAAATAGCCTCCAAACATCCCCGTGGGTGGAAGAAACACCTCCCACGAGACCAATGTAGCTCGACGGAACTGACCGCATGATCACGGGACCTCGAGTTAGAGAATTCGACAATAATTTACATAATTTTAGACTTAGGCAAAACATGGCGTTAGAGGGTGGAAACATAAAACAACCCCCGAACGGGCTCGTGAGTGGCCCCAACACCTCCCACGGGACCAATGTAACTCGTAGGGACTGACCGCATAGCCACGGGACTCCCAGTTTGAGAATACGATGATAATTTCAATATTTCTATATTTGGGTTTAAAAACATGGAGTTAGAGGGAAACAACTCGAAATAGCCCCTCGAACGGCCCCGTAAGAGGCACCCACACCTCCCACGGGACCAATGTAGGAATTTACCGCGCGATCACGGGACTCCTAGTTTGAGAATATGACGATAATTTGCATATATAAGTACTTAGCCTTAAAAACATGGCCTTAGTGGGTGAAAACCAGAAATAGACCCTGAACGGCCCCGTGGGTGGAACCAACACCTCCCACGGGACCAATGTAACTCGACGGAACTAACCGTACGATCACGGGACCCCCGATTTGAGAATACGATGATAATTTGCATAATTTTAAACTTAGGCCTAAAAACATGTCGTTAGTGGAGGAAAACCCGAAACAACCGCGAACGGCACCGTTGGAGGCAACAACACCTCCCACGGGTACAATGTAACTCGTAGGAACTGACCGCGCGATCACGTGAATCTCGGTTTCAGAATACAATGATAATTGAAAAATATCAGGAATTAGACTTAAAAGCACGGCGTTAGAGGGTGAACACCTGAAATATACCCCGAACGATCCCGTGGGAAGCACCAACCCCTCCGACGGGACTAATGTACCTCGTAGGAACTGACCGTGTAGTCACGGGACTCTCGGTTTGACAATACGACGGTAATTTGAATATTTCTAGACTTGGGCTTAAAAACATGGCGTTAGTGGGTGAAAACCCGAAACTACCCTCGAACGGCCCTGTGGGTGGAACCAACACCTCCCACGGGACCAATGTAACTCGACAGAACTGATCGCACGATCACGGGACCTCTGATTTGAGAAGACGATGATAATTTGTATAATTTTAGACTTGGGCAAAACATGGCGTTAGAGGGCGAAAACACAAAATAGCCCCCGAACAGCCCCTTAGGTGGCACCAACACCTCCCACGGGACCAATGTAACTCGTAGAAACTGATCGGACAACCACGAGCCTCCCTATTTGATAATACGGTGATAATTTGAATATTTCTATACTTAGGCTTAAAAACATGGCGTTAGAGGGAGAAAACTAGAAATAGCCCCCGAACGACCCCGTGAGAGACACCCACACCTCGCACAGGACCAATGTAACTTGTATGAACTGACCGCGCGATCACGAGACTCTCGGTTTTAGAATACGATGATAATTTGCATATACAAGGAATTAGGCTTAAAAACATGGCATTAGTGGGTGAAAATCCGAAACAGCACCCGAACGGCCTCGTGGGTGGCACCAACACCTCCCACGGGACCAATGTGAATCGACAAAACTAACCACACGATCACATGACCCCGGTTTGAGAATACGATGATAATTTGCATATTTTTAGACTTAGGCCTAAAAACTTGTTGTTAGTGGGGGAAAACCCGAAATAGCCCTCGAACGACCCCGTGGGAGGCACCAACACCTCCCACGGGACCAATGTAACTCGTAGGAACTGACCGCGTGATCACGTGACTGTCGGTTTGAGAATACGACGATAATTGAAAAATACCATGACTTAGGTTTCAAAGCGTGGCGTTAGAGGGTGAAAACCTAAAACAACCCCCGAACGATCCCGTGGGAAGTACCAACACCTCCCACGGGACCAATGTAACTCGTAGGAACTGACCGCGCAATCATGGGACTCCCGGTTTGAGAATACAATGGTAATTTGAATATTTTTAGACTTGGGGTTAAAAACGTGGCATTAGTGGGTGAAAACTCGAAACAACCCCCGAATGGCCCCATGGGTGGAACCAACACCTCCCACGGGACCAATGTAACTAGACGGAACTGACCGCACGATCGCGGGACCCTCGGTTTGAGAATACGACGATAATTTTCATAATTTTAGACTTAGGCAAAACTTGGCATTAGAGGGTGGAAACACAAATCATCCCCCGAATGGCCACGTGGGTGGTAACAACACCTCCCACGGAACCAATATAACTCGTAAGAACTAACCGTGTAGCCACGGGACTCCCAATTTGAAAATATGATGCTAATTTGAATATTTCTATTCTTGGTCTTAAAAACATGGTGTTAGAGGGCAAAAACTGGAAATAGCCCCCGAACGGCCACGTGAGAGGCGCCCACACCTTGCACGGGACCAATGTAACTTGTAGGAACTGACCGCGCGATCACTGAACTCCTGATTTGATAATATGACGATAATTTGCATATATAAGGACTTAGGCTTAAAAACATGGCGTTAGTGGGTGAAAACACGAAACAGACCCTGAATGGCCCCGTGGGTGGAACCAACACCTCCCATGGGACCAATGTAACTTGACAGAACTGACCGCACGATCATGGGACCTCCGATATGAGAATACGACGATAATTTGCATAATTTTAGACTTAGGTAAAACATGGAGTTAAATGGTGGAAGCACAAAACAACCTCCGAACGGCCCCGTGGGTGGTACCAACACCTCCCACGGGACCAATGTAACTCGTAGGAACTGACCGCGCAGCCACGGGATTCTCAATTTGAGAATAAGATGATAATTTGAATATTTCTATACTTGGACTTAAAAACATGGCCTTAGAGGGAGAAAACCAAAAATATCCCCCGAACGGCCCCGTGAGAGGCACCCACACCTCGCATGAGACCAATGTAACTTGTAGGAAGTGACCGCGCGATCACAGACTCTCAGTTTAAGAATACGACAATAATTTGCATATATAAGGACTTAGGCTTAAAAACATGGCGTTAGTGGGTGAAAACCCGAAACAGCCCCCGAACGGCCCCGTGGGTGGAACCAACACCTCCCACGGGACCAATGTAACTCGACGAAACTAACCTCGCGATCACGGGACCCCGATTTGAGAATACGATGATAATTTGAATAACTTTAGACTTAGGCCTAAAAACTTACTGGTAGTGGGGGAAAAACCGAAACAGCCCCCGAACGACCCCGTGGGATGCACCAACATCTCCCACGGGACCAATGTAAATCGTCGGAACTAACTGCGCGATCACGTGACTCTCAATTTGAGAATATGATGATAATTGAAAAATACCAGGACTTAGGCTTAAAAGCAGAGCGTTAGAGGGTTAAAATCTGAAACAGCCCCCGAACGATCACGTGGGAAGTACCAACACCTCCCACGGGACCAATGTAACTCGTAGGAACTGACCGCGCAGTCATGGGACTCCCAATTTGAGAATACAATGATAATTTTAATATTTCTAGACTTGGGGTTAAAAACATAGCGTTAGTGGGTGAAAACCCGAAACATCCCCTGAACAACCCAATGGGTGGAACCAGCACCTCCCACGGGACCAATGTAACTCGACGGAACTGACCGCACGATCACGGGACCCTCGGTTTGAGAATACGATGACAATTTTTATAATTTTAGACTTAAGCAAAACATGGCGTTAGAGGGTGGAAATACATATCAGCCCCCGAATGGCCCCGTGGGTGGTACCAACACCTCCCACGGAACCAATGTAACTCGTAAGAACTGACCGCGCAGCCACGGGACTCTCGGTTTTCAAATATGATGCTAATTTGAATATTTCTATACTTGGGCTTAAAAACATGGCGTTAGACGGTAAAAACCCGAAATAGCCCCTGGACGGCCCCGTGAGAGGCACCCACACCTCGCACGGGACCAATGTAACTTGTAGGAACTGACCACGCGATCACGGGACCCCATGTTTGAGAATATGATGATAATTTGCATATATAAGGACTTAGCCTTAAAACCATGTTGTTAGTGGGTGAAAACCCAAAACAGACCCTGAACGGCCCCATGGGTGGAACCAACACCTCCCACAGGACCAATGTAACTCGACAAAACTAATCGCACGATCACGGGACCTCCGATTTGAGAATACGATGATAATTTACATAATTTTAGACTTAGGCCTAAAAACTAGCCGTTAGTGGGGGAAAACCCGAAATAGCCCCCGAATGGCCTCGTTGGAGGCACCAACACCTCCTATGGGACCAATGTAACTCGTAGGAACTGATCGTGGAATCACGCGACTCTCGTTTTGAGAATACGATGATAATTGAAAAATATCAGGATCTATGATTAAAAGCATGGCGTTAGAGGGTGAAAACCAAAAATAGCCCACGAACGATCTCGTGGGAAGCACCAACACCTCCTACGGGACTAATATAACTCGTTGGAACTGACCACGCAATCACATGACTTCTGGTTTGAGAATACGATGGTAATTTGAATATTTCTAGACTTGGTCTTAAAAACATGGTTTTAGTGGGTGAAAACCCGAAACAACCCCCGAATGGCCCCGTGGGTGGCACCAACACCTCCCACGAGATCAATGTAACTCGTAGGAACTGATCGCGCGATCACGGGACTCCCGATTTGAAAATACGATGATAATTTGCATATATTTAGACTAAGGCTTAAAAACATGGCATTAGAGGGTGAAAACCTGAAACAACCTCCGAACGGCCCCGTGGGAGTCACCAACACCTTGCGCGGGACCAATATAACTAATAGGAACTGACCGTGCTATCACGGGACCGCCGGTTTGAGAATACGACGATACATTGCATAATCCTAGATTTAGGCCTAAAAACTTGCCGTTAGTGGGGGAAAATCAAAAACAGCCCCCGAAGGGCCCCGTGGGAGGCACCGACACCCACGGGACCAATGTAACTCGTAGGAAGTCACCGCACGATCACGTGACTCCTGTTTTGAGAATATGCCGATAATTAAAAAATATCAGGACTTAGGCTTAAAAGCACGGCGTTAGAGGGTGAAAACTCAAAACAACCCTGATCGATTGCGTGGGAAGCATCAACACCTCCCACGGGACCAATGTAACTCGTAGGAACTGACGGCACAGTCACATGACCCCCGATTTGAGAATACGACGGTAATTTGAATATTTCTAGACTTGGGCTTAAAAACATGGTGTTAGTGGGTGAAAGCCCGAATTAGCCTCAGAACGGCCCCGTGGGTGGAACCAACACCTCCCACGGGATCAATGTAACTCGACGGAACTGACCACACGATCACGGGACCCCTAGTTTGAGAATACGACTATAATTTGCATAATTTAAGACTTAGGAAAAACATGGCGTTAGAGGGTGGAAGCACAAAACCAACCCCGAACGACCCCGTGGGTGGCACCAACACCTCCCACGGAACCAATGTAACTCATCAGAACTCACCGCGCAGCCATGGGAGTCCCAATTTGAGAATACAATGATAATTTGAATATTTCTATACTTGGTCTTAAAAATATATGGCGTTAGTGGGTGAAAACTCGAAACAGACCACGAACGACCCCGTGGGTGGCACCAACACCTCGTACGGGACCAATGTAACTCGTAGGAACTGACTTCACGATCACAGGACCCTCGGTTTGAGAATACGATGATAATTTGAAAAATTTTAGACTTAGGGAAAACATGGCGTTGGAGGGTGGAAACACAAAACAGCCCCCGAACGACGCCGTGGGTGGCACCAACACCTCCCACGGGACCAATGTAACTCGTATGAACTGACCACGCAGCCACGGGACTCCCGATTTGAGAATACGATGATAATTTGAATATTTATATACTTGGGCGTAAAAACATGGCGTTAGTGAGTGAAAATTGGAAACAGCCCACGAACGGCCCCGTGGGTGGCACCAACACCTCCCACGGGACCAATGTAGCTTATAGGAACTGACCGCGCGATCACGGGACTCCTGGTTTGAGAATACGATGATAATTTTAATTTTTTTAAATTGAGGCTTAAAAACAAGGCGTTAGAGGGTGAAAACCTAAAACAGCCCCCGAACGGCCCCGTGGGAGGCACCAATACCTTGCATGGGACCAATGTAACTCGTAGGAACTGACCGTGCAATCAGGGGACACCCGGTTTGAGAATATGATGATAATTTGCATAATTCTAGACTTAGGCAAAACATGGCGTTAGTGGGTGAAAACCCGAAATAGCCCCCGAACGGCTTCGTGGGAGGCACCAACACCTCCCACGGGACCAATGTAACTCGTAGGAATTGACCGCGTAGCCATTGGACTCCGAGTTTGAGAATATGAATATAATTTTAATATTTCAATACTTGGGCTTAAAAACATGGCTATAGTGGGTGAAAACTCAAAACAGCCCCGTGGGTGGCACCGCCACCTCCCACGGGACCAATGTAACTCGTAAGAGCTGACCGCGCAGCCACGGGACTCCCAGTTTGAGAATACAATGATAATTTGAATGTTTCTATACTTGGGCTTAAAAACATGGAATTAGTGGGTGAAAACTCGAGACAGTCCACGAACGGCGCCGTGGGTTCCACCAACACCTCCCACGGGATCAATGTAACTCGTAGGAACTGATCGCGCAATCACGGGACTCCCGATTTGAGAATATAGTGATAATTTGCATATTTTTAAACTAAGGCTTAAAAATATGGCGTTAGAGGGTGAAAACCTGAAACAGCCTCCGAACGGCCCCGTGGGAGTCACCAACACCTCGCGCGGGACCAATATAACTAATAGGAACTGACCGTGCTATCACGGGACCGCCGGTTTGAGAATACGACGATAATTTGCATAATCCTAGATTTAGGCTTAAAAACTTGTCGTTAGTGGGGGAAAACCAAAAACAGCCCCCGAAGGGCCCCGTGGGAGGCACTAACACCCACGGGACCAATGTAACTCGTAGGAACTAACCGCGAGATTACGTGACTCCTGTTTTGAGAATACAATGATAATTGAAAAATATCAGGACGTAGGCTTAAAAGCATGGCGTTAGAGGATGAAAACTAGAAACAACCCCCGATCGATCGTGTGGGAAGCACCAACAGCTCCCACGGGACCAATGAAACTCGTAGGAACTGACCGTACAGTCACAGGACTCCCGATTTGAGAATATGATGGTAATTTGAATATTTCTAGACTTGAGCTTAAAAACATGGTGTGTGTTGGTGAAAACCCGAATTAGGTCCCAAACAGCCTCGTGGGTGGAACCAACACCTCCCATGGGACCAATGTAACTCGACGGAAGTGACCGCACGATCACGGGACCACTAGTTTGAGAATACGATAATAATTAGCATAATTTTAGACTTAGGAAAAACATGGCATTAGAGGGTGAAAACACAAAAAAAACCCCCGAACGGCCCCGTGGGTGGCACCAACACCTCCTACGGGACCAATGTAACTCATAGGAATTCACCGCGCAGCCATGGGACTCCCGATTTGTGAATATAATGATAATTTGAATATTTTTATACTTGGGCTTAAAAATATATGGCGTTAGTGGGTGAACACTCGAAACAAACCACGAACGACCCCGTGGGTGGCACCAACACCTCCCACGGGACCAATGTAACTCTTAGGAACTGACCACACCATCACAGGACCCCCGATTTGAGAATACGATGATAATTTGCATAATTTTATACTTAGGCAGAACATGGCGTTGGAGGGTGGAAACACAAAATAACCCCCGAACGACCCCGTGGGTGGCACCAACACCTCCCATGGGACCAATGTAACTCGTACGAATTGATCGCGCAACCACGGTACTCCCGATTTGAGAATACGACGATAATTTGAATATTTATATACTTGGGCTTAAAAACATGGCGTTAGGGAGTAAAAACTCGAAACAGCCCACGAATGGCCCCGTAGGTGGCACCAACACCTCCCACGGGACCAATGTAACTCGTAGGAACTGACAGCGCAATCACATGACTCCCAGTTTGAGAAAACGACGATAATTTGCATATTTTTAAACCGAGGCTTAAAAACAAGGCGTTATAGGGTGAAAACCCAAAACAGATCCCGAACTGCCCCGTGGGAGGCACCAACAGCTTTCACGGGACCAATGTAACTCGTAGGAACTGACCGTGCAATCAGGGGACCCCCGGTTTGAGAATACGACGATAATTTTCATAATTCTAGACTTAGGGAAAACATTGTGTTAGTGGGTGAAAACCCAAAATAGCCCCCGAACGGCCCCGTGGGAGGCACAAACACCTCCCATGGGACCAATGTAACTCGTAGGAACTGACCGCGTAGCCATAGGACTCCCAGTTTGAGAATACGACCATAATTTGAATATTTCTATACTTGGGCTTAAAAACATGGCTATAGTGGGTGAAAACTCAAAACAACCCCGTGGGTGTCACCAACACCTCCCACGGGACCAATGTAGCTCGTAGGAGTTGACCGCGTAGCCACGGGACTTTCAGTTTGAGTATACGATGATAATTTGAATATTTCTATACTTGTGCTTAAAAACATGGCATTAGTGGGTGAAAACTTGAGACAGTCCACGAACGGCTCCGTAGGTGGCACCAACACCTCCCACATGATCAATGTAACTCGTAGGAACTGATCACGCGATTACGAGACTCCCGGTTTGAGAATACGATGATAATTTGCATATTAGACTTAGGCTTAAAAACATAGCGTTAGAGGGCGAAAACCCGAAACAACCACCGAACGGCCCCGTGGGAGGCACTAACACCTCGGACGGGACCAATGTAACTCATAGGAACTAACCGTGCGATCATGAAACCCCCAGTTTGAGAATACAACGATAAGTTGCATAATCCTAAATTTAGTCCTAAAAACTTTCCGTTAGTGGGGGAAAACCAGAAACAGCCCCCAAACGGCCCCGTGGGAGGCACCAACACCTCCCACGGGACCAATGTAACTCGTAGGAACTGACGGCGCGATCATGTGACTCCTGTTTTAAGAATACGATGATAATTAAAAAATATCAGGACTTAGGCTTAAAAGCATGGCGTTAGAGGGTGAAACCCCAAAACAGCCCCCGTTCGATCGTGTGAGAAGCACCAACACCTCCCACAGGACCAATGTAACTCATAGGAACTCACCGCGCAGTCACAGGACTCCCGATTTGAGAATACGATGGTAATCTGAATATTTTTAGACTTGGGCTTAAAAACATGGCGTTAGTGGGTGAAACCCGAAATATCCCCCAAATGGCCCCGTGGGTGGAACCAACACCTCCTACGGGACCAATGTAACTCGACGGAACTGACTGCACGATCACGAGACCCCCGGTTTGAGAATACGACAATAATTTGCATAATTTTTTACTTAGGCAAAACATGGCGTTAGAGGGTGGAAACACAAAACAACCCCCGAACGGCCCCATGGATGGCACCAACACCTCCCACGGGACCAATGAAGCTCGTAGGAACTCACCGCGCAGCCATGGGACTCCTGATTTGAGAATACGGCGATAATTTGAATATTTTTATACTTCGGCTTAAAAATATGGCGTTAGTGGGTGAAAACTCAAGACAAACCAAAGAACGGCCTCGTGGGGGGCACCACACCTCCCATAGGACCAATGTAACTTGTAGGAACTAACTGCACGATCACGGGACCCCCAGTTTGAGAATATGACGATAATTCGCATAATTTTAGACTTAGACAAAACATGGCGTTGGAGGGTGGAAACACAAAACAGCCCCCGAACGACCCCGTGGGTGGTACCACACCTCCCACGGGACTTATGTAACTCGTACGAAGTGACCGCGCAGCCACGGGACTCCCAATTTGAGAATATGATGATAATTTGAATGTTTATATACTTGGGCTTAAGAACATGGCGTTAGTGGGTGAAAACTCGAAATAGCCCCCGAGCGGCCCCGTGGGTGGAACCAACACCTCCCACGGGACCAATGTAACTCGATGAAACTGATCGCACGATCACGAGGCCCCCGGTTTGAGAATACGACAATAATTTGAATAATTTCAGACTTAGGCAAAACATAGCGTTAGAGGGTGGAAACACAAAACAACCCCCGAACGGCACCGTGGGTGGCACCAGTACCTCCCACGGGACCAATGTAACTCATAGGAACTCACCGCGCTGCCACGGGACTCCCGATTTGAGAATACGATGATAATTTGAATATTTCTATACCTCACTTAAAAATATGCGTTAGTGGGTGAAAACTCGAAACAGACCACGAACGGCCCCGTGGGTGGCACAAAAACCTTCCATGGGGCCAATGTAACTCGTAGGAACTGACCGCACGATCACAGGATCCCTTGTTTGAGAATATGATGATAATTTGCATAATTTTAGACTTAGGCAAAACATGGCATTGGAGGTTGGAAACACAAAACATCACCTGAACGACCCCATGGGTGGCAGCAACACCTCCCACGGGAGCAATGTAACTCGTACGAAGTGACTGCGCAGCCACGGGACTCTCGATTTGAGAATACGACGTTAATTTGAATATTTATATACTTAGGCTTAAAAACATGGCGTTAGTGAGTGAAAACTCAAAACAGCCCACGAACGGCCCCGTGGGTGGCACCAAAACCTACCACGGGACCAATGTAACACGTAGGAACTGACCGCGCGATCATGGGACTCCCGGTTTGAGAATACGATGATAATTTGCATATTCTTAAACTGAGGGTTAAAAACAAGGCGTTAGAGGGTGAAAACTAGAAACAACCCCCAAACGGCTCCGTGGAAGGCACCAATACCTTGCACGGGACTAATGTAACTCGTAGGAACTGAACGTGCAATCAGGGGACCCCCGATTTGAGAATACGATGATAATTAGCATTATTTTCGACTTAGGCAAACCATGGAGTTTGTGGGTGAAAACCCAAAACAGCCCTCGAATAGCCCCGTGGGAGGCCCCAACACCTCCCACGGGACCAATGTAACTCGTAGGAACTCACCACGTAGCCATGGGACTTCCAGTTTGAGAATACAACCATAATTTGAATATTTCTATACTTGGGCTTAAAAACATGGCTATAGTGGGTGAAAACTCAAAACAACCCATGAATGGCCCCGTGGGTGGCACCAACACCTCCCACGGGACCAATGTAACTCGTAGGAGCTGATCGCGCAGCCACGAGACTATCGGTTTGAGAATATGATGATAATTTGAAGGACCAATGTAACTCGTAGGAGCTGATCGCGCAGACACGGGACTCTCAGTTTGAGAATATGACGATAATTTGAATATTTCTACAATTGGGCTTAAAAACATGGCGTTAGTGGGTGAAAACCAGAAACAGCCCCTGAGCGGCCCCCTGTGAGGAACCAACACCTCCCACGGGACCAATGTAACTCGTAGGAATTGACCGTGCAATCACTTGACTCCTGTGTTTGAGAATACGATGATAATTAAAAAATATCAGCACTTAGGCTTAAAAGCATGGCGTTGGAGGGTGAAAACCCGAAACAGCCCCCGATCGATCGCGTTGGAAGCAGGAACACCTCCCATAGGATAAATGTAACTCATACGAACTGATCGCGCAGTCACAGGACTCCCGATTTGTGGATACGATGGTAATTTGAATATTTCTAGACTTGGGCTTAAAAACATGGCGTTAGTGGGTGAAAACCCGAAATATCCCCAGAACGGCACTGTGGGTGGATCCAACACCTCCCACGGGACCAATGTAACTCGATGGAACTGACCGCATGATCACGGGACCCCCGGTTTGAGGATACGACAATAATTTGCATAATTTTAGACTTAGGCAAAACATGGCGTTAGAGGGTGGAAACACAAAATAACCCCCCGAACGGCCCCGCGGATGGCACCAACACCTCCCACGGGACCAATGTAACTCATAGGAACTCACCGCGCATCCATGGGACTCCAAATTTGAGAATAAGATGATAATTTGATTATTTTTATACTTCGGCTTAAAATATGGCGTTAGTGGGTGAAAACTCGAAACAGACCGCGAACGGCCTCGTGGGTGGCACCAACACCTCCCACGGGACCAATGTAACTCGTAGGAACTGATCGCACGATCACAGAACCCCTAGTTTGAGAATACGATGATAATCTGCATAATTTTAGACTTTAGTAAAAATTGGCATTAGAGGGTGGAAACACAAAACAGCCCCCGAACGACCCCATGGGTGGCATCAACACCTCCCACGGGACCAATGTAACTCGTACGAAGTGACTGCGCAACCACGGGACTCCCAGTTTGAGAATATGATGATAATTTAAATATTTATATACTCGGGCTTAAGAACATGGCGTTAGTGGGTGAAAACTCGAAATAGCCCCCGAACGGCCCCGTGGATGGAACCAACACCTCCCACGGGACCAATTTAACTCAACAGAACTGAACGCATGATCATGGCAATAGATTGAGACTATGAGATTCTGTTGACCTATGTTGATGGCTAGTCGAGGTTCATAAATAAGGGACTGACCTTCTAGAAGATGAACTTTCTGATGGCTGTTATAAACATCCTGTCAACTCAGTTGGGGGACTGGCCAAGGTGTGTGACCTTGAGTACAAGTGTGCACTTTGGGCATATCAAACATTGTCATAGATCATGGTGGTATAAAGTCAGACTCACCCAGCATAGTAGGTAGGGCGAGAGGCAGAGGGACTCTTTCGAAGAGTCACTTGCAAGAATTATTGAAAAAGATGAAGTGTGATGGGCTAACAGAAGGATAATCTCAAGGTAATTGTGTACGGTGGAGGGCAATGACACCCATGAGTAAATTTCAATTGAAATTATTTTTAATCAGAGGAGCAGAGTAATAATGATGGGAGTCAGCCACTATAACCATGGAGAGATAGTTTAATAATGAGAAATTTGGGTGCGATTTGATCGTAAGATCTTCCATCTTCTTTCAGATAGAGATGTGAATTGAGTTTTGAAACTATTCACAAATGGGAATGATAGAGAGAAATCATGGAGGAGTTACCCTATTTAGCAAACTTAGTACCCAACGAAGGGGGTACAGAGAATATTAGACGCCCGTAAGTTGATAATGGACCCATGATGAGATTTTACAAGCGTGTATGAGGTATATGATTAGGATTACTAGTGCCGATGTCATTAAAATTGTACATTTAAAAGTTGATATCAACGCTTCCATGATGAAGGAGACGAGGGGGTTGGAGAATATAATTGAAGAGGAAGACTGGATTTGATGGTGATAGTGAAGCACCACAGGAGGGTGTACCCAGTAGGGAACACATTTAAATGATTTAAATCAATAAAAATCCTACCAAATGACGGTTGATTCCGTCATGATCATCAAGACCAACAACGAGTTCCATAGGGTCAGTGGAGCCCAAGGAACAACATGCATAGTAATCGAAGACAAAACTACCCGGTCTAAGGGAAGGATACCCGACATTACCAGTGGGGCCAACAATAAGGGAAGGGCATAGAAAGGTGCCCTATCTATGCTGAGTAGGGTCACCTATACCAAATGTGCCCACATTAAGAAAGTGATACCGGTCAAACTGGAAAAATAGATGAAAACGATGTCGGTGGTGCACAATAGGAGCAAGAATGAGACTTCCAACTGGATAATCGAACCAAGAAATTTAAGTACAAAGATACCCAACTCAAGAGTGGTGAGATCAGGAAAGACTAGCAGGGTCCTCAATAACAACAATAGCATCCCAACCCTTCAAGGCCGAGGAAATGGCTGGGGGAGACAAATAGGGCTAGGGCCCGAGTTGGGAGAGTTTCTCTTGTAGTTGTTACAATTATAGAAAGAGGGACCAAATTAAAAAGGGTTGTCGAAGCGAGGCAGGGGAAACTACATGATGAGATCCTGAATATACAACCACTGCAGTAAGTCACGGGTCAGCTCCGGTACGAGAGTGATGCTCAGGGACCCGTTGACTAGGCAAGGTAGATTACAAAAGTAGATAGAATATTTATTTCATCCCTATGATAATGGGATTAGGAATGTGTGACATGCATGTGTCACAATATATGATTCGTAACACTAAAACTCGAGTGTGAGTCGAGTTTCGTGGGTGCACTGGCGGTAAAAACCTTATTATATATATAATACCTGTTAGTCATCGAGGCTTTTGTATCACTTGCAGGGAGGAGTATGTGTGGACACTAAGAGAAAATTTTATATTTTGTAACAATTTTTCCTCTTTTGAGTGTTATGAGAGGAGAGCATATTTTTATTATGACATGTAGTGATTGGATACCAAGGGTTTGAATGGTAGTAAATTGTGTCATATGACTATCGTAATCATTATTTCGGGGCAATTTATATTGTTTTTGTAAGGTGTCACCTGAAAGAGGGTTGAGCCTATATATATAAATTGTATTGTATCATGGACTTCGGTGAGTATGTTGTCTTGTTATATTTAATCCTAGTGTGTAGGGACTTTAACTAATGTGATTCAGTGTGCGTTGTGTTCTTTATCGAGCAAATAGATGTAGCTCGTTATTTATATAACGCTGAGAACTTGTGATAGTAAGAGACTTGTGTTGTATGTCATCTTTAGTGACATGAGAGTGGATGAGTAGACTTTTATGTCAACAGACGGGACTTTGGGGGTACATATTATGGATTGGAGACTTAATGGATCTCGACGACCGACAATGTTAGAGTGTAGTTTATCGGAGGGTTCCTTGATTGGATTTCCCTTTGCGAGATATCCCACGCATGAATATAGTGAGCGTTGGGATTTGAGGGAAGTTTTGTCTTTAGTATATGAGTGTAGTACCCTAGTTATTATATGTATATGTGATTATAACAGGGAGATGATATTTATACAACCATTTAAGGCCAGTATAGTCGAATAATACGTGTGTGAAGACCAATGTAGAATGTTTACACCACGAATATATCGGTGAGGCAACCTAGAGAATACTTAAGCTGCGATTAGTTGGGTAATCGATTATAACCTTACTTTATGGTCATACTAAGTATGCAAAAATTAATTTAACACAAATCTATTATGTTTAGTGGAATTGTGCAGCAATGCACGGGACATAGGGTGTATGGGCACCCTAGTTAGTTGAGATTTACAGTATAATTCACGAGGAGTAAACATGGAAAGTTATCAAATAAATGTAGACGCATGAGAAAATTAGAAACTGAATTAAATGGAGATAAAAAGAATCTAGTGGCATTGAGAGCGAGGCGAGTCACCAGAAACTGAAGAGTATATGGAAAAGAGTGATTATAGTGTTGAAAAGTACACAGAATGTTCATTTTAGATTCTCATAAATAATCAGGAGCTACTCTGTGTAGAAGGGTAATATGACGCGAGTTACATAAGAACCAACTGAAGACGTAAAGTTTGGACGTAAATAGTCGGGCATGATTACATATATCTTCCATGAGCGGCATGATCACTAGTTTTAATGGTGGGGTATAGACAGGCGGACTAAAATGTTACATTAGTGAAAGGGTACTCGGTAAAACGTAATGTTCCAAACTTTAGAAAGTTGTAGAAATATATGTGCAATAAGAGAAAATGAATAAGGGAGTTGACGCATGGGGGTGTTGGGGTTTTCCCCAGTAGATGGAATTCGTTAGCTGTGAGTACAGAGGCTCATAATGGTGATAAAAATGGAAGGAAATCGCAAAGTGTTGCGTAGACACCAAGGTGCATTGGTCGATTTAATGATGAAGTATTTTGATATGTGATGACTAAAGAAAATTAATCATTAGATGGGATGGTAAGGGAAGACCGTCAGACTAAAGGATACCGTTAGTAGAGATATTACAAGAACAATAGAATGACATAACTAAGATAGAAAGATTTCATGGGGTGCCACTGAATGTTGTGTTCGACAGGGATGAAACCTTCATGTTTCATTTTTGACAGAGTTCCTAAAAAATCATGGGTACGGAGTTGCGATTACGTACGACCTATCACCCGCAGATTGATGGGAAGATCGAGAAGACGAATCAGATGCAAGGGGATATGTTACATATGTGTGTCCTTGATTTTAGGGGAGGATGGGAGCAGTATCTTCCACTGGTAGAATTTGTGTACAATAAGTCCCATTACATTACTATTGGTATGCCTCCATTTGAGGCATTGTACTATAGGCCTTGTCATTCTCCTACTTGTTATCTAGAGGTGGGGGACAACAAGCTACTCGGGCCACAGTAGATTCAGGACACTACCACCAGGACTACGATGATTTGAGGTCGTATAAGAGTAGCCTAGGACAGATAGAAAAGCTACGCCAATGCCAAGCGATTCTTTTGAGAGTTTGATATGGGGGATAATGTGTTACTTTTTGTCTCTCCTATGAAGGGGATAATGAGATATGGGAAGAAAAGGGGATTTGGCACCAAAGTATGTATGTCCATTTCCTATTATTGAGCGAATTAAGCCAGTAGCGTATAGACTCGGGTTGCCAAAGCATTTACATTGTATCCATGATGTGCTCTATATTTTTGCATTGAAATGATATCTCAGGGATGTGTTGGATTGCACTCACATAGCGTTGGATGAGATTGATTTAAAATCGATATTACATATGAGTGGAGATCGGTGGTAATATTAGACCATAGAGAGAGGAAATTGAGGTCGAAGACTGTTCCGCCGGTACATGTTCAGTGGGGGGAATCATAATGTCGATGAGTCTACTTGGGGGCGCGAGGATGAGATGCGCAACAGGATCCAGAGTTGTTCTTTCCAGGTATACCTTTATTTTTTGAATTTCGGGACAAAATTCGGTTATTAGGGGGAAGAATGTAATACCCCGAATTTTTATGATTTTTAAATGTGGGATTAATTAAATTAAAAATGAGAAATTTATTGGAAATTATATTTATTAACATAAGATATTAACCAGTAAAATCAGGCTTTGTATTTACTAATGTGAATTATGTTGAATATTACTTAGTGAATAGAGTAATATGTGATAATGAAAATTTTAAAATTGTCGTAAGTGAAAAATACGATAGTTACAGTAATTTAGTCAGGATGTGTGTGTCAGTTGTGTCAGAACTCAATTTAAGGAAATATAAAGTAGTTTATTTTTAAGTCATCCATGTGGTCATTTCTAGTGAGCCAAAATGTCTGCATGGGTCGTAATAGTAAAAAAAGTCTACCCGAAGAGGTATTCTAGTCATATGTATTTTGGGGGTAATTAAACCTACAAATTTAGAAGGTTAATATCATCTGATAAGAGAAGTCTTCTAAGGTTAAAAACCATTGAGTTTCATAGAGGCCATAGGAGGAAGAATAGAGGAGGTTCCAAAGGGCTAGAACCATCATAGTTACACCCCAGGCACCACAAACACCACTGTTGCATAGATCGGAGAAAGAGGAATGCAAACATAACCATCATCTACAACGGATCAGACCTACTGCATAAGTCAAGTGTTTAAACTTGGAAATTTTGAGCATAATATACATGTTAGTATAGGATGAATATTCACATAAGTATGTAGAGATTGAGTTAATTTTTGGAGAATTAAATTTTCTTCTTGGATGAATTCATGTTAGGATGAGCCCTCTGATATATGTAGAACGAAATCTATGAATTATGAATATTCATGCGTAAAGAAATCTGGGTTTAAAGGAATTCTTGAACGAAAATGATGAATTATGGTTTTCAAAAGATTAATTAGAAATTATGAAATTTATTGATTTTAATTGATGATTCATTAATTCTTATACATTCGAAATCACCCTTACATGTTAGTATAATGTTTAGGATGATTGGTTGGGAGTTTGGGAATGAAGTTTGGAGTTTTGTAGGTTAAAAATGGAGGAAACCAGTAACTGTGTAAAGGTAGACGACAAGACCTATAGGGGGGAGAATCGATTCTGTTCCAGGACGAATTGATTCGACTGCTAGAATTTTTGCCTCTTTTCTCCTTTGGTTTAGAATATTTGGTAAATGTTAGGGATTCACTTGTTCAATGAAAATTTACAAGTAATGGGGATTATATTGATGTACCCATTTGCCTAGGTTGAGTTTTCAGCTTGGACCTATGAGGGGACTTTAAGGGTTAAATTATCTAAGCTTAATTGAAAGAAAAAACTAATTTGAATAATAGTTTTAGTCACAGGAAATGATGACTTAAGATAGTAAGTGAGTTACGTATTGATGTTATGTATAGAATAATGGACATACATTGAGTGGTGAGAGATACTGGAGAACGTATGATAAGAAGTGTAATTGTGATTTACTAATACGTGGAATATCTGAGATATAAATGTACTACGCATGGGACTTATGATATAAGACTTGCGTATGCTTATACCGATGATACAAATCTATGGTTTGTGTGTATACATATTCTATGATTTTTATGTGTATGGCATACCTATGCTGCTCGCCTCACGGGAGATTTTCGTGTCGGGATAGTCATATCCAAATGAGCCTTTGGGAGGAATTTTGTACTTGTACCTTAGAATATAGAACCTAGGAAAGGACTATCTATAAGTGATAAGTTGGCGGTCATATTGGTGCGTAGCCCATAGTCTTGGAACAATATTCGCCTCCAATATATGTGATTTATATTTATAGTTCGAGAAAGATACAAAACCAACGGTCCTTTATAGAGTGTGTGATGTACCAGGACATGAAAGCAGAGTATGCATGCATCGCAGCTGAGCCTAGGCGTGCCATATTAGTACATATATAATTGAGTTATGAATATATATATATATATATATATATATATATATATATATATATATATACATACTAGCGGAATGCTCCTCGGCCCCTAGGCTCCCCAAATATGGAAAATTGGGGATGGCCATCGAGAACAAGTCGGGGCTATTAGCGAGATCCCTCGAGCTAGTAAATACGATCATCGACCTGGGGTACATTAGTTGGAAGGGGGTGCCATATGAGATGAAGTTAGCTGTTTGGGTGGCACTATAGGTAATGTATTTATATTTATATTTATATGAATATTTCAATTTCAATTTCATTTTATATTTATATTCATATTTATTTGCAACTAACATTTTATTTGTTGGATAGGAACAATTCAGCCTAGATCCAAAGCTACGCGATTCCGTCTTGGAGAAGTTGAGGGAGCAACACAAGACGTGGAAGAAAAATATGCAGACCCGATACTTTGGGAAGACACGAGAGTCCATTATCCAAAGGCATGAATCCATCCCGCCGAAGGAGCCGATCTCATTGGCACAATGGCAAAAGTTCCTTGACAATGAGATCGGGGAGCGACAATTGGCATCTCACCAATCGGGGAGGGAAAATCGGGCAAAAAAGACGGACGCGCACTACTCTAGTCGGACGTCTTACACGGAGGTGGAGCATATAATGATGGTAAGATTTAAGTTTTCTATAACTACAGAAATATATTGTTCTGCATTATTTTACTTTGCGGGGCCGATACTAATTTTACTTTATTTTCTTTCAGGGGGCAGGGAGTGGCCCTTGGGGTAGTCCACATAGGCTCGATAGTTATGTGGCTCTTCGGACGAAGAACAGGAAGGACAAGGAGGTGTCCTCGAGCGTCGCGACCACGATTGTAAGTAATTCGACAGTTTACTTTTTGTTAATTATGTTATAATTTTTTAATTTACTTATATAACTAATCATGTGCTTTTTGTCGCTTCAGGCAAAGCTTAAGGAAGTTTATGAGTCGTAGTCTGATGCCGAGAAGGAATCTTTGTCCACAGACGCAATCATCCATGTGCTTGGCTCTTATCGCAAGGGGAGGACAAGGGGGGTGAGTTCGCGGGTGGCCAAATCCAGGATCATCTGATAGGAGACGAGCGACACCGGTTGGCTCGAACGGTTGACTCGCATGACACGAAGTTGTCCCATTTGGAGGAGACGGTCCAATATTTGTTCTCATTCATGAAGCGTTAGTTGGGCGAAGGAAAATGCAAGGGGAAGGGGAAGGAGAAAGTGGGGGGGGGGGGGGAGGTGCGGGAGGACGAGGTACATGATAACGAGGATGTGGACCTCACTGCTTTATTGCCGACACGTGCGGACTTTAATGATCCACTTACCTATTTGGATCCCTCCGACCGACCAATGTCGACACTTGGTTAGTCGAGCGTGTTTATAATGGAAATATTTGATGGCCACCGGATTCGGCGGGGGTTGAGGGACTCGAATACCGTCCAGACTTGACTAGTTCATGGATGTGAGCTTCAAGACATCGAGTCCAATGTGCTTGTCATGCATGTGATACCCGGGAAGGAGAACTCCCGGTTGTGTTTGCGCGAACAATTTGGCACGATGTATATCAATGGATGTGTCAATTCGTATATCGTGTGGCCTGCTCACCTCCTCAGATTAAACCTTACCCAAGACATGTAGTGACATTATTTGAATTGAATTGTTTTTAAGTTGGTACATTTGAATTATATTTGGATTATATCGTGATGCATATTGTCTCTATTTATAATATATATTTTCATTATCTCTATTTTATTTGGATATATGATGCTTGCACAGGTACATCGTTGCTACAACAGGTACAAATATACTGCTCGGCAGTGGAAGTGGCCAAACTGCCCAGCAGATTTTTTTTCAATGCTGCCAGAATTATCATGGTCATTGATCGGGACAAGTCCATGATAAAAGATTATTATCACGATCTTCTCACGGTCAATGACCGTGATAATTTTTTTAGCATTGTCACGGGATTGACATCGTCCTTGACTGTGATAAAACTTGTCGCGGTTAAGGCCCATGACACGACCGTCACAATTCTAACGAACTTATCACTGTCAATAATCATGACAAGTCCGTGAAAAAAAAATTATCTCGCCCAGAAATATCACGGTCATTGACCTTGACAAGTTGAATTTGTCAAGGTCAATGACCGTGACAATTCGACAGATTTGGTGTAGTGAGAGAAATACAAAAAATTTCCATAAAACGGCTAACTCCCATAGTCACTTTAACCATATTGGAATGGTTGTAGTAGAGGAGGTGGACTATATCGAGGAGAGTGACATTCTATGATATCAATCAATTTTTTGTGAGATTTTATACAGAGGAGGAGTCTTGGTGTCCTGAAATTGATGAGCTTCGGTGGCTAGCATCTTATGGGAGGATGTAGATCAGTTAGAAGGGGTGTTCACGGAGGAGGAGGAGGAGGTCCAGGTTTTGAGGTCTATGTGTGGGAACATAGCGACCGACCCTGATGGGTTCACTATGGCCTTTTTCCAACATTATTAAACGATTATCAGGGAGGATATGATGGAGGCATTCTACAAGTTCTATGATAGGGGAACTTTTTGAGGAGTCTGAATGCTACTTTCATTATATTGGTGCCCAAGAAAGGCAGAGCGATGGATGTGAGAGACTTCAGACTGATCAGTTTTTTAGTATTGTGTATAAGCTCATTTATGAGGTATTATTGGTTAGGCTTATAAAGGTGATTGATCCTTTCATGTTCGATGCTCAGAGTGCTTTTGTGGGTGGTTATATTCATGATGCGGTGTTAGTAGCGAATGAGTGCATCAAGTCTAGGTTAAGAAGTGGGATCCCAGGTATTATTTGCAAGATTGATGTTGAGAAGAGATATGATCATGTGAGCTAGAACTTCCTCTTGTATCTTTTGAGGAGGATGGTTTCGGGGAGAGGTGGTTCAGGTGGATGAAAATATGTGTTTCCTCTGTCAATTTCTCTATCCTGGTGAATAGGGTACCCGAAGGTTTCTTCTCGAGCTCTTGGGGTCTTAGGTAGGGTGACTCGTTGTTCCATTTTCTCTTTATTTTGGTTATGGAGGCGCTTTCTCGGGTGATGAGTCATACGATGGAGATGTAATACCTCGTAATTTAATTGATTTTATTTAATGGGATTAATTAGATTAAATGGGAATTAATTAGAAATTAATTCGGATTTAAATACTAGCGAGACGTGAGTTGGTATTTGATTATGATGATAATATTGAGTGTTACTGAGTATATATATGGTAATATATGACTATGGAAATTATTAAAATTGTGGTGAGTCATAAATACGACAATTTGGAAAATTAAGTTGGGGCGTGTCAGTCGCGTCAGAAATTAATTTAATTAGATTTAAAAAGTAAATTATAATTTTAGCAACTGTATGGTCATTTTAAGTGAGCTAACATGTCTGTAGGGGTTGAGATAGTCAGAAAACACTAGCCGGGGATTTAGTTTGGATCCCGGGGCATTTTTAGGCCAAACCGACAACCCAGGAGGGTATTTTGGTCATTTTAAAATTTAAGAAAATAAGACCCACGAATTTTAGGGTTTATTTAATTATTATTGGGAAGTCCATTAGGGCCATTATCAGCCAAAAACAAAGAGTGGGCTACGTGAGTTAGAGGAGAATTTTCAAGAGGTTTCCAAACCTTAGCCACCACCCAGCACTACCACTTTCGACGGAATTGTGATCGAAAAAAAGGGAAGAATCAGCCCTCAAACACCACCAATGAATTTGAACAACAATATTAAGGCAAGTGATTTGATTCAATTAGTTTCAACGAATATTTCTTCCATGATTACTGTAGAAATTGTTATTAACCTTGAAAGTTGATCAAAACTCTTGAACTTTGGTGGAGAACTCTAAATCTTGGATAGGAATTGCATGTAGAATAGTTCTGGACGAAATTTAGTAACCAAAACTTGACTCTTGATGGATTAAAAACGAATTAAAGATGAGAAATATCATGGTTCATGAAGAAAATAGAAAACTAGGGTTTTTATGAAGACTTGATCCATATAAGGTTAATTGCTTATGATTTAATGGTTTCGGAACGTTAAAAATATTGTATTTAGGTTGTAGAATGATCCCATA
Organism: Sambucus nigra; assembly: GCA_949130495.1. NCBI lineage: Eukaryota > Viridiplantae > Streptophyta > Magnoliopsida > Dipsacales > Adoxaceae > Sambucus > Sambucus nigra. The sequence continues at coordinate 464,688,871 of OX422209.1, read as the reverse complement.
TCCTTAGTTTAGAATTTCATACCTAGTAATGGAGTTTTGGGACAAATCTAGGACTAAAAAATGAAGCAGTCTGTAGCCTCATCTGCTGTGATCGATCGATCGACCTTTCCAGAAATTTTAATATTTTTCCCTTATTGAATTTTAGAAATTTCGACCCTAGAAAATTATTTTTGGGGACCTTGTGAACACTTTTAGATTTAAGGAAGACCAGTAGGCATGTATATGAGACCCGAATTATTATTAGAATTAAATTTGGGAGTTATGTTAGACTTAATAAGCTTCGACGAGTGAGGTACTATTAAAGACTGGGGTTAAATGAGTTAAATCTATATAGTTGGTAATATAAGGTTAGTGGTAGAAATATGGACCTTAAGAGTATTGGATTAAAGTGTGGGAATAATAGGAGACTTAGTAACCTTTATGAGTTAGGTTTTAAGTACTTGAAACTACGACATGAGATGTGTCGGTGGACTATATTATGTAACTATCCGGAAGTATAAAAATGTACTAATTGGATTATGGGTATAGGGATTGAGAACATACCTTTAATAATATTGTAAAGTATCTAAGTTGTGTGAATGCTTTGCAAATGGATTTATGTGTATGACATACCTACCATACTTGCTATCACGGGAGGTCGGCTTTCGAAACAGGGCCATCTAATTTTTGTGTGCCTACGGGGGGATTTATATTGGTACCTTAAGGACATACGGCTGTGAATGACTTATTTGTGAGTTGATAAGTCAGCTGACCATGGGAGCATAGGTATGTGCGTGACCCATGGGTATGTGAACTATGTTCGCCTCCAATATGTGTGATTTTGCTTATTAAAACGGTTCCTGAGAGATTCAGAATACGTAGTCCTTATGTACGTGATGTACCGGGATTCGATAGCAGAGTATGTGTGCACCGCAACTTAGCCTAGGGGTGCCCTAATTATATAATTATGTTGAAATTTATATATTGGTGATGATAATAGACTCCTTGTTAATGTGGGTGAATATCCTTATTAATGTCTGTGAATATTTGCGACACTTAGAGTAAAGTTAGAATTGATAATTTTCTATATGATTTAATATAAATTAATCTGGGAGATGAAAAGGTAGATTCACATAAGTTATATTGGAATGTCTTGAACAAACCCCTATATTATCATGTGAGGACGGGTTGGAGTATAGACTAGTTAGTTAGCGGCATAACTAGGATGGGCTATGGATATACGTTAAGCGTTCACATTAATTGAGAGGTGAGAAACTCATGTGAGAGCACGGAACTAACATGCAATTAATATTCACTATTTAATGCAATTAATCACTTGCTATATTTTAAACTGTTTTCACATCGGGACCTGACCCGTTTGCTTTCAAATCTATTTTCTTGAAAAACCTTTTAGGTGCCCAGCCACAGGGACGCCAAGCTTAGGAGTTCCATTTCAGTGACGTGTTGTAGCTGTTGTGGAAGTTACTGGATCTTGATGATAGATGACTCCACATTCTATATTGATTCCATTTCAGACTTATTCAGTTGTTAGGGCATGTCGCCTGATGCGAGGAAAATCGAGTGTTCGTGTAGGGACACTATCGTTGATTTTGGTTCCCGCTCGACATACAAAAGAACCTAAACTACAGCTACACTTGACAAGCAAGCACAGTGGTAAGTCGGGTATCGAGAATCCATAGGGAGTTATTGAATTTTAGATGTAAATTGTTTAATTACTTCAAGAATAAAAGTGTAAAAGGTGATGTGTGGTTATGGTGACAAAAGAAAAGAATAAGTTAATGCTAGATTAAAGGAAAGCGAGGATCGGGATCGCATTCTACCAAACGGATCGAAACAACTACTAACCAGAGTTAAGGCTCGAAAGCAATTTAATCGAGCATAATCAATTAAGCATAAACATCACGCAAGAAGGAATTTAACCCAAAGTTGCGAGATAAAACATTTAACTGAAAAATGGTCGCACGCGGATTAAACTCGGATTGTCGCTACAAACTCTAATGTTGCGTGACAAAGAAAGATAAACACTTAGCAATCCAACTTTGATACGCGCGGTTTCAATTAAACGCGATTTTTGCACTAAACCTAGTTTTCGGAGCTCGGGGCCCGAAAATGGCGGAAATGAAATCCCGGCCCTATTTATCTAAGGGTGCATGGTGAGTTAAACTAAATTATGCTAAATAAACTAAGAAAGCAAGAATTAAAGCAAGTAAACTAGTTAGAAAGCATTGAAACTAAATTACAAGGCAAGAGAAGAAGAAGAACAAACTATATTAAATGGAGAGGAAATGAATAGTTCAATCTTACAAACCACATAGGTTGTCAATCCAAGAAGAAGAAGAAAGGAACTCTCCAAAACCAAACCCTAACTAAAACTATCTAATCTAAAATAAATCTCTCCAAAATGTATATATCCCTTATTACAACAAAAACCAACTTATATAGTAAGTTGGAATAAAAGAAAGAAAATATCTGCAGGGGAAAAACATGGGATCGATCGATCGACCCCTGGTGTCGATCGATCGACAGTGGAAAACGTGGCAAAAATAATAATGCTCGATCGATCGACACCCAGGCTCGATCGATCGATCAAGCAGGGGCAGCCTGCAATTCCCCCTGCATTGGCATACAATCCAACGTCGCTCAAATTGCCATAACTTTGTCGTTATGCATCGGAATCGAGCACCGTTCACGGCCACGGGAAGCTAACGAGGAGAGCTACAACTTCCGTGTAGATATCGGGCCAGGTGCCCAAGCTGTCAAAAGACTAAAATGCCCTTGCGCGTGCGGTTGTGTACGGAAATCGAGCGAAACGCATCCGAAGTTCACACTAAGCATCTAAACACCTACAAAAACTCAATTAACCCCTGTACAACATGTTAACATAGAAATCCGAGGGTTGTCTGGTTAACGAGCATAAATATAGGGAGTAAGATACCCGAGGGGGCTAATAATGCGTAGGTTAACGGGTGAAATACGCAATATTTCCGCCGTATCACACCCCCTAACTTACACATTGCTAGTCCCTAGCAATGAAATAATATGCAACAAGAAGAACAAGTAAACCAACACAGGAGAGAGTACAAAAGTATGGTATAAAAGTAATACAAAAGATAAGGCCACTTTCGCGGGCGATTCGATTGAATTTAGCGTATGCAATAAGCCATTAAACCCCTAGGTTACCCTAGTGGACGAGTGTCGTCTCGTGAGGGTTTTCAGTGATGGAACCCACAAACATCATAAAGTTTCCTCAAAATATGCCCAATCAAGTAAGACAAACTCATCAGTGCGAACAAGGTTTCAACATGTTATTAGCATAGCAAACGAATTCGCATGAGAAGTCCGTAGTTATTAACATTATCGAATGCACCTCAATGAATTGAAACTCAAAAAGTGGGAGGGGAGTGAGCATATGCAAGGTATGATTTGGCGAAAAACTTAAATAACTCGGATATTAAATATCAAAGCATGCATAAATTCAATCCTCACGGGCATTACGCTCATCAAGCGAATTCACTATGAAAAGGGAGGTAATACACGGGACATGCGGGCATAAGGAGTAAATGTAAATGGAAACTAGGCCGTACACATGTCACAAATGAAGAACGCTATATATAAAATGAAAAACTGTACTCTCAATGAAAGGATACCGCACACTAAAAGAGGCGAAATGCATTTTCACAGATTATCAAAACTATTTAAACTTTTGAATTACATCAACCTAAGATCACATAGGACTTGTAATAGGGTTATGATGTAGGTATGGCTATGGTGCGAAATGAAAGGGATGTATATACGGATTCAAAGTGTTTGAGGATGAAACTCAGAATAATGTGAAAAAGTGGGCAATATCAAAAGTTGGACAAAGATGTCCAAACGAGCAAAGATATAACAATCGAGAGAGTAATCAAAGCTTATTGAAACACTACAAACAATATTTACAACTTTCTCTTTCTTTTTCTTTTCTTCCTTTTTCTCACTTTTTCTTTTTCTTTTGTTTTCTTTTGCTTTTTGTTTTCTCTTTTTCTTTCTTTTTCACTACTTTCTTTTCTGACACTTCTTACTCTTTTCATACTCAAATTGCACCCACACAACAATAATAACATTCAATTCCAAGCAACAATCCAAACAAGGGTATGTAAGGTAATATATAAGGTATAAAACTCCAATTTGGAGTTGGTTATGGGATTTTGGGTAATGAAAAGAAAGGCTAGTATTTAGGCTCAAGTGGGTTGACTCGCGAACATATAAAAGGTGAGGTCAAGGTCATATGGGTGATATACCAAAGAGGGCCTATGATCATTTCACAAAGTATACGCAATTCTTGAGTCAAAACAATATATGAAAATCATGATCAAGTAACACATTTCTAGTATGAACTCAATTAATGAACGGTCAAATGAAAGAATAGAGAGATTACCAACGAATTTAACGTTTTCAAAGAGGAAAAAATAGTGTATACACTCACAAATGAAGATAAGTCTCTAATCTCACTCGGTGTAAGTATATACAATGCAACAAAAGCATACCGAGTTATAAAAATCTTAAGCCAAATCAATGTAACAAGAATGGTGCATATGTTCATGGATAAAGTTTAATTCATGAAGTTATTCATAATATCAATGATTTAGGGACTAAAATCTAATAAGTTCTAAAATCGAGAACATGCATCATTGAGTTGTCTATTGGATCGGGCAATTATTGAAATTTATCATCGAAAACAAGGCAAAATGCCCAACAAAGGAGAAAAAAGAAAGAAAATATTTTTGAAAATTTTCAAATTTTTCACAAAAAGGCATACTTAGTAACTAAATGTGAGAAAATCCATGGACTACACATGAAATGGATAGAATATCCTACACCCCCTAACTTAAATGTTGCATTGTCCTCAATGCGCATTAAGAACACAACACAAAGAGAGGAAAAGAACGATATTACTCAAAATTGGAGCGGTCTCCATAAGCGCGAGTCCAATGAAATCTACAAAACAAGTTAGTACCGAGCATAGCAAAAACAAATAACAAAAAGTTAACTAATTACACTAGACTAAATTAAAAGGAAAGAAAAATAGGAAAGAAAGAAAATTAAAAAGATAATTATTTACAACCTACTATTTAGGCTTCACACTAACTATACACTAGAAGTCTAAATAGTTGAGGGTCCACCCAAAAAGGTATTTGACTTTGAAAGATCAACGGTGGACCCTCCAAAGTGAACATGCCTCCCGGAAAATAAGAATTCCGTTTGAACAACGGAAGGCATGTGGGTGGTGAAAAAAGTGAACCATCGCCAATTTGAAATTTCGGGCGGACGATGGGGGATTTGGATAACAAGGGGGAAAGGTACACTAGAGATCCAAGAAAAATAGACTCATATCCCAAAGATTTTTCAAATGGAATGGGAGATGGTGCACACATGAGGATAACATCCATCGAAAGCAAGTCCGGTAAAGAGTCCTCGTCGGCAAAAAGTGTAGAAATTTTAAAAGTTTCTACCGACTCATAGGAATCAACCGGTGATTCTAATGGTTCGATCACGAAAAACGAATATGGTGATGAAACAAATTCAATCTCAATCGACTCATCGTTGGAAGGAGATTGAATTTCGAGGGAGAGAGATTCACACTCGATGAGAAATTCTTTGAAAAATTGAGGTGAAACACAAGTTTCCACCTCCTCGTTGTTTTGTGCATAAGAATTCATCTCATCGCAAAGTGAACCAAGTCTCATTCCAGCATCATTTAAGCCTTCCAAACCTTGGGAGTAAAGAAGAAAAGTCTCTTCCAAAGTAGGCTTCCTCGGCTCAAGAGCCTCGGACTCCTCATTTGGTTGAAACTCATCTTCGAAAGTAATGTAATGAATATCGTCATTGGATTCGAATAATGAATCCAACTCAAGCTCCTAATAACGATTTTCATTCCGATAAATGTTTTCAAGTCTTTCATTTTCAAGAAAATCTTGAAAATGAAAAACTTGAAAACTATCCCCAAAGTATTAATCATTAGAATAACCGTAATAACTATAAAAGAAAGACATGGTTACCTCGTTGTTGAAAGATGGAGAATCCAAGAAAGAAAGTGAGCAACAGCGAATGAAAGTTTCTTAGTGCTCGAAGTATGCAAATCCTGCAAGAAAGGTTAAAAGAAAGAATAAAAATAGGAAAGGAAAAATACTACGAAATAATAAAACAATTACAATCTAAAACAAGCTCCCCGGCAACGGCGCCATTTTTGATGCGAGGAAAACCGAGTGTTCGTGTAGGGACACTATCGTTGATTTTGGTTCCCGCTCGACATACAAAAGAACCTAAACTACAGCTACACTTGACAAGCAAGCACAGTGGTAAGTCGGGTATCGAGAATCCACAGGGAGTTATTGAATTTTAGATGTAAATTGTTTAATTACTTCAAGAATAAAAGTGTAAAAGGTGATGTGTGGCTATGGTGACAAAAGAAAAGAATAAGTTAATGCTAGATTAAAGGAAAGCGAGGATCGGGATCGCATTCTACCAAACGGATCGAAACAACTACTAACTAGAGTTAAGGATCGAAAGCAATTTAATCGAGCATAATCAATTAAGCATAAACATCACGCAAGAAGGAATTTAACCCAAAGTTGCGAGATAAAACATTTAACTGAAAAATGGTCACACGCGGATTAAACTCGGATTGTCGCTACAAACTCTAATGTTGCATGACAAAGAAAGATAAACGCTTAGCAATCCAACTTTGATACGCGCGGTTTCAATTAAACGCGATTTTTGCACTAAACCTAGTTTTCGGAGCTCGGGGCCCGAAAATGGCTGAAATGAAATCCCGACCCTATTTATCTAAGGGTGCATGGTGAGTTAAACTAAATTATGCTAAATAAACTAAGAAAGAAAGAATTAAAGCAAGTAAACTAGTTAGAAAGCATTGAAACTAAATTACAAGGCAAGAGAAGAAGAAGAAGAACAAACTATATTAAATGGAGAGGAAATGAATAGTTCAATATTACAAACCACATAGGTTGTCAATCCAAGAAGAAGAAGAAAGGAACTCTCCAAAACCAAACCCTAACTAAAACTATCTAAACTGAAATAAATCGCCGAAAATATCTGCAGGGGAAAAATAGGGGATCGATCGATCGAACCCTGGTGTCGATCGATCGACAGTGGAAAATGTGGCAAAAATAATAATGCTCGATCGATTGACACCCAGACTCGATCGATCGATCAAGCAGGGGCAGCCTGCAATTCCCCCTGCATTGGCATACAATCCAACGTCGCTCAAATCGCCGTAACTTTGTCATTATGCATCGGAATCGAGAATCGTTCACGGCCACGGGAAGCTAGCGAGGAGAGATACAACTTCCGTGTAGATGTCGGGCCAGGTGCCCAAGCTGTCAAAAGACTAAAATGCCCTTGCGCATGCGGTTGTGTACGGAAATCGAGCGAAACGCATCCGAAGTTCACACTAAGCATCTAAACACCTAAAAAAACTCATTTAACCCCTGCACAACATGTTAACATAGAAATCCGAGGGTTGTCTGGTTAACGAGCATAAATATAGGGAATAAGATACCCGAGGGGGCTAATAATGCGTAGGTTAACGGGTGAAATACGCAATATTTTCGCCGTATCATCGCCCCATTTCTTTTAGAGATAGTTTTATCATAATCAGTTTCAATGCAGTTTTGGAGTTAATTCATTTGTTATTTAGACGTTGTATTTGGGTTTATTCAGTATTTGGGATTATTCATAGGAGTGTTACTCCAGACTCATTTATTATTCAGTTATTATTTTTTTTTTACTATGATGTGATGGTGGTATCATTTAGCTAATAATTTTAATTGATTGCAGGTTAATTTAATTTAATAAAATTTGACAACTCACTTTTTAAATATTAGGTGGCTAGTAATTATTTATATTAATGTTCTCGAAAGTGATGCTATGAACTGAACCAACTTGACATTTTGTATTAATTTGAATAAAGGAGTATCTAAGGATAGGTCATTGTATAAGGTTATGGAAAGATAGATGGGGTGAAGATGGCTCTCTGAAGGATCTTTTTCTGAGGATGTATCAGATTGTGTGAGATAGGGAGGGGACAATGAATGATCATAGGAGGAGGGTAGGGGATACAATGGTGTGGGACCCAAAGTTTAGGAAAGGTCTTAAGGATTGGGAGATGGAAGAGGAGGAGTTCTTTAAGTGGCTGCCTTTGGTGCCTATTTCGTCTGTTGGTGCTAATGGTTTGAGGTGGATTTGCTATCAGGATGGCCTTTTTTTATTAAGAAATATTACAATGTGTTTAGGGGCAGTGTGAGTGTCTCTCTTCCTTGGAAGACTATTTGGTAAAGTCACGTGTCCCCTAAGATTAACTTCTTTATGTGGACTATGGCCAGGCAGGTCATCTTGACTATTGAGAGGTTGCAGAAACAAGGGAGGAGGTTTGCTAGAAGATTTTGGTCGTATAAAAAAGAGTAGAAGATGACCAATCACCTCCTTCGTCACTATTAAGTGACTCGGGGACTTTGGGATTTTCTATTCTATTTCGGCAAGATCTTGTGGTTTATGCCATGGGAGGTGAGTGAGGTGTTCACGGCTTGGGCGAGTCCTAGGGGTTCACTTGGTCCGAGGGGTGTTTTGAAGGTTGTCCCGCATTGTATCTTCTAGACTGTTTGGCAGGAGATAAATTGGATATACTTTGAGGGAGTAGAGTTTGATCCTTTAGGTGTACGACATTATTTTTCGATCCTTCTTCTCTCTTGACATCGAAAAATTGTGAATACGTCATTGTCTTTTTTCCTTGATTTTTTGGAGGAGTTCGAATGCTAGGCTTGTCTTTTTTGGCCCTTTGCTTCTTTTTTTGTATCCTTCGTGTATACGAGACTTTTCCCATTTAGGCGGGTACACTTTAATGAACCATTTACTTAGAAATATTTTTTACTGTTGAGGTCCTTATATCTGTTTTGCGCTAAAACTTTAAAAATAAGTATATCTCAAAATATAAATATGATTTACATGAAGTTTATGTATTTAGAAATCCCTCGATGAGATCAATCAATAAGATACGAGAAGGATAAGTAGTTTTGAAGTTTGAAAAAAAAATCCATTTTCACCCCTAACATGGTCTATTTTCACTCCTAGAAATCTCTCGATGAGATGTATTCAAATAGTTCCATGAAGCCTAGGTAATTTCCTTTTTCTGATTTTTCACTTTTAACAACCAATATTTTAGTAATTTTTGTACGTTTGTGTTTCTGTTGGCGTTATTATTTTTGGACTTAGAATATGTTATTTACACGATATGTAATAATGTGGAGTTTTTAGAGGATTTGTAAACATAATTGATGTGTGAATATTGGATCAAAATATTTTTATAAGGAAAGATAATTTTTTTTTAGATTTCTTTGCTTTTATAATAAGAAAGATTTGAATCTAATTCTTTTATGAGAGTTGTGCGCACAGTGGAAATATGATATCGTGTTCATGCCCTTTATAACACAACCTCTTAATATTATGCATGAAATTGGTGTGGGGAGTCATTCTCATTCCCTGCACCATGTTGTCTATTATAGTCATGCGCACAACGACAAAATGATGTCGGCTGCAAGATTTTTAGTTTTTTTCTTCTTTTGACAACAACTATGCTTCGATCCCAATTGATTATGGTCGATCATCAAAAGTTTGTTCATGTTTAAACACGAGTACTATCTGAAGCCCTAAATTTTAAATACAACGATTAATGAAATTATAGAAACCAAGAATTTTTAACCGTAAATTACAGCCTTCTCTTATATCTTCAAATGCATCGATTAATGAAATAACTTAACCTCTCAATTTTAAACCCTAAATTACACTTACCTCTTACAATTTCAAATGTATCGAGTAATGAAATAAACGAAGCCCTAAATTTACAACCTAATCAAAGTTTAGGAAAAGTAATTGTGAATAAACCATCAGATGATACATAAAAAAAAATATCAATATTCCTTCTACCATAAGAGGATGATTAGAAATCTTAAAAAGCCATGTGAGATCTTATTTAACATTCCACAATGAAAACTTGTTAAAGGTTTGGTCGGGATAAAATGGAACCCAAACATGATTAAATTGTCATAATGCTATGATACCAATTATTTAGTTTCTCAACTAATATATAATAGAAGAAAATCTTATCAATGATGAGTCCTATATTAAACCGTTTTTTGGGTTCCAAATATTTAATTATGAGAAATATATAATTATAAATTTACGATTATTTTTTTTAAGTGAAATTTGAGAAGGATTGAGATGTTATTTTGCAAATTTTATGTCTTTGATTACCTCGCCTATTTTGGTATATAGTTTAATAAGAGATTTGTTTTGTGTGTCAACACAAGTTCAGCGAACTTGGCATTAGAGACAAACCTGATCTACATTGTTTGGGATATTGAAAAATCAGAATCTCCCTCGATCAGAGAAATCTCGGACCCGGATTCACAGCTGGCGACATCAACCCTATGAGCACACTCTATATATCTCGACCAGTTAATCTCACATCCATTGACATTAACTGGATGTTATGCGAGTTGTGTAACTTTTTTCAATCAACTTCTTTATCCGTTATCCAGTTACCTTCATCATATTTAGTTATGTTGATAAAAGTCTTTTTTTATTTTGTTTTAGCCATACAAGGAAAATAATCAGTATTGGCATCACCTACTTTGATGCACTTCAATTTTTCTTTTTGGTGACATTAAATATCCTCCCTCATAAAAAGTAATTTAAGATCTTCATTTACTTTTTATAATGAACTCGAAAATTATTCAAAAAATTATTGTCTAATTCTACCACCCTCTTAAGAACCTTTTCCTCTGCATTCTTAATTTTCTTGAATAAATTTTTGAAAGCCCCTTTATTGCATTTGTACAAATATAATTTTAACCTCTCTAGCATAAAGGCGAACACCTGCATAGGAGACCCAAAAGCATTCATACCTCAAACATTAGCAACTATAACAAAGAAAATAATGTTCCTTAACCAACATGTTATGGAACTTGAAGGAATAAACAATATGATCACTTGAAAGAGCCATAGAGACCAACTGAGGACTACAATCTCAATTGAACATTTTTAAGTGATGGACATTAGTAATAGGAAACAAGTTATTCCATTCATCATTATAGATAACTCTATGAAGACGAGCCAAATATGTACTTGCCCTTATTTATTATTAAACCAGGTGTATTTAGACCCTGTAAAATCCACTCCCAAAAAGGCTTACATAAGACAAAACATAATTAAAATCTAATACTGAACCGTTATCAATATCCTTTCCTACAAGCCTCTCAAAAGGATCTAATACTATAGTAAAATCGCGCCTCATAATAGGCAGTGGAAAAGATTAGCAGTGGCCATGATATACCATTAATGCCTCCACACTACCCAAATAGAGAAACAAATAATAGAGCCCCAGAAGCAAAGTTTATGCGTTGAAAAAAAATATTTAACTGACTTGAATCTACTTTAGGGTCCATCAAAATAACAATCTCAATATCATGCATGCGAACGATTTTCTTTATTCTCCTAACAAAGGATTTATTTTATATTCCTCTAACATTCCATAAAATAATCTTAAGCATTGAGAAAAAGAAGAAACAACCACATATTTTGAGGCTTTATAGGCCGATCAAATGATAATAGATGCAATAACGTTGGTATGATCTATTTTTTACCTTCTACCTCTATATTTTTTTACTGGACGCTCATCATCTAATTTGGGTTGAAATAAAGAGTATTTTAAAGAAATAAAATCTGAGAATAATTGAAGTTCCTCCATAAGAGGGACATAAACCCTCTTGAAATCTTTTAAATTCGAAGCACATAAATATGCTAGGTCTTCTCTATAGTCTGCATCAGATTCATTCCTTTTGGGACAAGAAGAATGGTGTAATTCATTTATCATCACATAAATATTCACACTTAATATTTTGAATTACATTATTATGTCCTTCAATGCTCAGATTTGTTTAAAAATCTTTGGGTTGATCTCCATCATTGCATGCACTCGGAATCATGTTTTAGGTACCCACAATGCTTATAAAGATTTATCATTTTTGCATAATTACGATCCATTGCAGTTGGAATATAAAAATACTCAACATATCCTCGCGGTTGTTATAGTCCTTTTGAATACCTTTGATATAATCATGTTCCAATACTCCTTTTAGATTATGAGTAGGATTAACAACCTTATTCTGACCATCTCTCCTTTTTCAATAAAAATTGTAATGCCCTTGCCTAGAACTTTTCTTTACGATATTCACGCAAATTCTCAAAAACATTAGTTTGCAAAAATCCCTCTATCCCCACACCCAAGAAGGTTTCTAACTAAATCCACCTCCACACAAACCCTATCCAGGCTTGGTCAACTTAGCGAGGCACTTAATTCATCCAGCTTTAGAGGATAGCCTATAAGGTTCTCTGTTGAAAAAATCCTAGACTTAGAGAAGAGATGAACATGAAGATAAGGCAAGCCTGTCCAAATTAGAGCTATGATAGGGTCTAAATTAGCACAAAAATCCTGTGATCTTTTGAAGACCTTCATGGGTTACTTATGTATGTACCAATGACTATGAAGCCATAATCTTAAAAATTCGATTTAAGAGTTAAGCCCAATGAGAATATGTTTCTCATATAGCAATCTCACTAAAAAAAAGTGATTTAAGAGAAACTATTAAAAAACCTACGAATGGTTTCCATAGAAGGACGACCAAGTTTGGACTTAACGAAAAGATAATACTTCACTAGATATGCCAAAATCTCAATTTCTTCATGAGATAAAGAAACTGAAGGTTTACCTTTATATGTAGAAGAAATATTGAGAGACACATCAAAGGCAGTGTTGATGAGTTATTTATATATATTATTCTTATATGCTTAGTTAATGAGTTAGATTAAATATAAATACTAAATTTCAATATGACGATTAAGAGTTAGTTGAATACTGGGAAGTATGGAGTTGGTTGATAACTCTGTTAGGGATTCCGTCTACTACTCAATATGATAGTCAATAAATTAGGGAGCTGGTTTAGTTCTCGATGCAATAATAGGTTGGATGGTGGTTGGTTTAGTTATCCCTATTGAAATAAATTGGGATATTGAGTTGGGTCAGTGATGTACGAGTTTTTATTAAAAGACGAGTTATGGACTGGGTGAGTGTCTTGCTATTGATTTATGATAAATTATGGTGGAAGGGTGAGTTTGAAACCCAGGAAGGATAAAATAATTACAATTATGTTTTTATTATGAATAGTGTCTTGGATGGTTTCATGTCATTGGACATTGATGAAATATTGGACTACATAAAACTATATTTAGGGTTTCTTGTTTATATTCTGATGTCCTACTCATAGATTTTAGTTCAGTTGCGAGTTTGAAAATGATAGTAAATGAGACAGTTATTATTATTGCAATATGTAACTTTATTATTGGTACACGTGTTGATGTTTTACGAATGGGTTTATAAAGTAATGAAAGTTAGTTTTTGTAAATGATAGGTAGTGGTAGCTCTGGTATCCTAGGTATGTAGTTCAAATGCCCATGTGTTAGGGTTTTTTTAGATGGAATCCTTAAGTTCACATCTTACCTTCTCGTCAGACATCTAAGGTTAGTTAGTGATTCTTTAGAGTTTTTAAGTTCCTTTTGATTATAGTTTTATTAAGGGATGAATTTGGTTAATGATAATTCACATTGAGGAATATATGATATATATTACTATTTTATTTTATGTTCGATTGATACTCTGTAAAATGTTTCTTACATGGCCTTAACTCGTGTTTGTTTGACAACATTTTCATATGTGGTTAGAGTCAAAAGAGGAAGTACATAAACTTTTTTTTGATAAGTAAATGATATTATAAAACCATCGCAAAGGGAGAGAACCCGTATACGGAAAGTATACAAATAGAAAAACCACTAAAAAGAAAGCAATGCAATACAACTGGACAACCAAAACCTCATGCTACAAAATCGTTTGAAGTTCCTCTATAAACTCAAAAAAATACTGAGTCGTGACATAGACCTTCCCCTTAGACCAACTGAGAAGGGTGCTTAAAAATAGATAACGAAGTCTCGATGGCGCCATCTCTATACCTTCGAAACAACGCTTATTCCTCTCCTTCCATATCGTCCACAAAATGCAGTGAGGAACCATGCGCCAAATCTGTTTGTCTCCAACCCACCCCCAAGGTGGTTTCCACTCCTCTAAAAGAGCCCGCACTGGCTCCGGCATGACCTATTCGGTCTTAGATATGGCTAGAAAGATATCCCATAAACCTCTCGTCACCCTGCAGTGCAGAAGAAGATGGTCGGTCTTCTCATCTTCCTCATTGCATAACCAACACCGGCTAGCCAGATGATATCTTCTATTCTGCAAACCTTCCATCATCAAAATGGCTAGTCTAGCCACCGTCCAAAAGAAGAATCTAACCTTAGGAGGCGCCTTAACCTTCCAAATCTGCTTCTAGGGGAATCGGGATCCTAGGGATTCCCCTGTCACTCAGAATAGCATAGAACCCCTTAACTGTGAAAGCCCCAGTACCAGCCCCCCTTCCACCTCAAAGCATCATCCCTTGCCGTCGGACGGGGAGCCAAGCTCAACCATTCAAAGAACAAATCCGCCTTTTGGAATTCCCAGTCCCATAGCCTCCTTTTAAGCTGATGTCTCTACATGACATCATCATCGTTGACATTCACATGCTATACCAACGTGCCCTCTTGATTCACCCCCTAGATTATAGATACTATGAAAAAGATCCTTAATAGACCCACGTAAGGGTGTAAACGGGTAAGGTCTGGATCGGGTAAGTGTATATCCAGATCCGATCCGGGTATTTTTTTAGCGGATCGGGTCTTACCCAATTACCCGTCGGGTCTCAGAAAATGGATCCTAATCCGTTAAGGACCCGGAGACCCGAACCAAATACCCTACCCGAATAGCTGTAACTATATATATATATATATATATATATATATATATATATATATATATATATATATATATAGAGAGAGAGAGAGAGAGAGAGAGAGAGAGAGAGAGAGAGAGAGAGAGAGGCAGGCTCCTGTGCACACTAAGTTTGCACATTACCTTTTATATATAGTAAAAAAAATATTTTTGAGTTGATTTTTTTTGTGTGATATTTAAACATTTCAAGGAACCCATATAAAAAAAATCAGCTCAAAAAAACTTTTTTTGCTATTTTTAAAAAATCGGTCAAACTTTCGCAGTTTTTAAGCCCTTTAAAAACTGCGAAAGTTTGACCGATTTTTTAAAAATAGCAAAAAAAGTTTTTTTGAGCTAATTTTTTTTATGTGAGTCCGTTGAAATGTTAAAATATCACATAAAAAAATTGGTGTGCGTCAGCACTAAGTTTGTACACTTTTAAAAGGTAATGTGCAAACTTAGTGTGCAAGCTTAGTGTGCACAGGAGCCTGCCTCTATATATATATATATATATATATATATATATATATATATATATATAGTTATATAGTTATGTTTAACATATATAGTTAATTGTTATATGTATATATATAGTTATATAGTTATATAGTTATGTTTAACATATATATATATATATATATATATGTTTAACATATATAGTTAATTGTTATATGTATATATATAGTTATATAGTTATATAGTTATGTTTAACATATATAGTTATGTTTAACTATATATGTTAAACATAACTATATAACTATATATATATATATATATATATATAGAGAGAGAGAGAGAGAGAGAGAGGCAGGCTCCTGTGCACACTAAGTTTGCACATTAAGTTTTTAAAGTAGTAAAAAAAATATTTTTGAGTGCTGGCGCACACCAATTTTTTATGTGATATTTTAACATTTCAACGGACTCACATAAAAAAAATTAGCTCAAAAAAACTTTTCTTTCTATTTTTAAAAAATCGGTCAAACTTTTGCAGTTTTTAAAGGGCTTAAAAGCATAGAAAGTTTGACCAATTTTTTAAAACTAGCAAAAAAAGTTTTTTTGAGCTGATTTTTTTATATGGGTTCCTTGAAATGTTTAAATATCACACAAAAAAAATCAACTCAAAAATATTTTTTTTACTACTTTAAAAAGGTAATGTGCAAACTTAGTGTGCACAGGAGCCTGCCTCTCTCTCTCTCTCTCTCTCTCTCTATATATATATATATATATATATATATATATATATATATATATATATATATATATACTAGGGTATGCCCGTGCCTGAAGGCACGCTGATAGTTTTGAAATGCATAAAGACGTGCCTTAATATGATGGCAAGTGCCCACTAAAGCTACAGTTGATCTCGAGTTCAGAACACAAGATCAACTTCTTTATGTATGCTCGTGCCCGAAGGCACGACGAAAATTCCAAAATTTTTAAAGTACCTAATAGAAAAATGTTGAAAATTTCTTTCCCCGATAAAATTTCTAAAGTTTGTAATGTTTTTTAATTCTGAAAATAAAACAAAGATCATAATGTTTTTTAAACATTCACGTAAAACTTTTCGAAAATGGTTGAAAATAGTTTCAGAAATGTTTATCATTTTTCTATTGAACTGTCTCACCATTTATACTGCATATATATACATGTGTGCATCCGATAAGTATAGATTTGTAGTCATATCTTGCACAAAAGGTTGAATATCAAAACATATGGTAGTGTGATGGCAATTTTTTACTTTAACTAACAACTCTATAGTAAAATAACCAAACAAAATTAGATCATATTGTAGACCATTTCTAAGTTTTAGCCTGCGGATATCTTAGTTGCAGTCATTCAAAAATGCCTCAATCTCCTTAAACTTGTGAGCCATGGTAGCATGAAGATCCCAACACTTCTCCACCCATGAGTTCCTTTCAACGTCGCCCTCCTTCTCTCGATGGTCATAGCTCCTAAAGAGCACCTGGATGCAACTGGTCCACTGCCTTCTCTAAATAATAGAAGGCTTGCTGATCTGACGAAATGTAATCATTCTCAACTCTTAAACGGCATCCCAATTCGTATTCTGCATCTGGATCGCCCATATCTACATCTTCGACTAATAATGCAGCTCCTATAGCTTTACATACCCCAAGGACATGGTATTTGAGATGCAGTCTAGACAACCAATATCTGGCATGTGTATTTGAGTTAACCTCCAGAACCAATTCAATGTTATCCTTTGCTGTCTTTAGGAGAGGTATCAGGCATTTATCATTGAGTTCGTAGTAATCAATCACTCTATCAACATCCTTCACAACATTCCACCCTTTGGCGATGAGCTCCATCGCCTTTTTATTTCTGTTGTACATTCCTCTCTGTGGATTAAAGTGGGAAAGATGAATAAGAGTAGCCTTTATAAAGAAGGATTTTAGCATATTATTTGTCTCTGTGTGCAATCAAACACACCAATCCTGTCAGAGTTTAAAGATACAAAACCCTGACTGCATCATAGCAGTTAATTATTGTGGCAATGCTGAGAGCTTTCTAGTCAACAATCGTGGATATTCGGGTATGTCGATAGTTTAGGAAATAACCATCCGGAATGCCTATTTCTATCCTATCAAATTTTTATATTCTGAATTGATTGTTCAATGTTTACTAATAATGATGTTTTAAGTGTAAGAAATATATGTCCATTTTTTATCACTCTACCAAATCAGAAATAGAAACATACCATATATGATATTAAAACCAATAGAGCATCAGACTGCCAAACATTAAACAGTTGATGAAATAATTGACAACAGTTATTCAAAATGAAATTTTAAAACACTTATAATCATCATATCTCAATTAAAATATGGATACAATGGTCATTGGAAAATCAATCAAACACCTAAATGAGTAATCAATTACATACAACATAATTAAAATAATGATTCCATGAAACTTATTCATTCAGCAATGATTCCAAACTGTATTTTGTTGTACAAAATAATATTAATTTCTCAACAACACAACCAAGAAACTATGAAATCTATATAGGCAGAGGGAATTGAATCGTAAATTAACAAACCTCTTTGATTTATAATTCTATTTTGGAACTTTCTCTGAATTCATAAATCAAAATGGATCAAGAGGGAAGGCCATGCTATTTTGGTGGAAGAAGGGTTATTAGCGCGAGTGCCTTCGTGAATCAAGGTGGATAGAGTAGATGGCAGGTATTGAGTGGTGACGATGACGATAGGGCCAAAATTTCATATACTATTTTCAGAAATGGTACTCTTAATGTGAAACAACCCAAAAATAAATACTAATTTTTTTTATTTGGGAGTGAGGAAGTATTTAATAGTAAGAATGAAGTGTTGAGATGAACTTACATTCTGATACCTGGACACTTTTGCACCCGTTGAGCTACCATTATTGCAACCTGATGAATCCACTGTTTTGTATGCTTCACTACTACATCCTCATGTTAGTCTTCATATTTCCTGCCAAATGCGTACATGTGATGGAAGACAAATGAGGAAAAGAAAAGTCAATGAATTCACGGACAAATATGTATTTTATTTGTTTAGTTTTGAAAATGTAGTGTTTTGAGGGGGGGGGGGGGGGGAGAATCTATGGATAAAAAAAATTGGAGATCGTGTTGATATTTTTGCAAAGGGAAAATTAGGTAACCAATTTATCAGTTTCTGATTCTCCTCTCTCACACGATTCTCGTTCTCTCTACTCCCAATGTCTCACCTGTGTTTTAAAACTGTGCCTTATAAACTTTTTTTGGAACGAATATGAATCCAATTATGCTTCCAAACCTTTGAATTGAGTTTCCAGACTAAAATTTGAGACACTGTATAAGAAAACATGCTAAATTCAACTTCTAAAATTTGGATCATGTACACATACTACAATAGCATAAAATAGGAATGCTTAATGAAAATAAAAAGATTAATATTTGATGTGCTTTTCATATTGTAGAATATGTTAAATCAGTTTCATCTATTCTTCTTAACTTCTTAAACATATATAATGGATCTCAAGATCTGCTTCACTCTGCCATAAACATCAGTATGCTCAAGTTCCACATAGAACTCAGAAAGAAGCTATCAAATCTGCCCTCCGTGGGTCCAGTAATGCCCCCACTACAACCTAATGCCATCCATTAAGTCGGATATGGGCGCCTTCTATCATTAAATGCATGCCCTGAATATCCAAATGTAATTAAATTATAAAGAACCATGTATAATGAAATCTTAAACAATTGATATATAATCTTTATTTTCTAAAACAAAATTAGCTTATAATGAGGTTACAATCAAAGGCAAAACCAAACTAAGTCTTAATATACATTTTACAAATATGCACTATATGGTTACACAGATTGATTTAGACAGTCATTATATATAAGTGAAACGATGGGAAAAAACATAGTTTATGATAACACTCTATCAAACCATATCAATATAGACCTGATTAATAATACACGTCATATTACTGGACATACTAATAAACCCCAACATATTGCCAAAAATGGCAACAACGCTTTTGCATCACAAATACGTTGTTTTCATCACATTGACGATAGCCAAACTATTTGTCTTAACTTAAAAAAGAATCTACATATGCAACACTGGGAAAATAAAATCTACATATGTAACATTGTGTAATATGCCAATGAAATGAATCAGCTGTGTAATATGCCATTGAAATAACACTTAAAGCTAATACAATCACAGAGAAAATTTAGATACATTGATGGTAATATGCATAACATAGCATTAAAAACAGAGGAATAAATTAAAACAGAAATTGATAGAGCAAAACAGAGGAATCTAGTCATATACATTACTTACACAAAACCATAAGACCATCTAAACATAATGTTCGAAACTTTAATATCATAAGCAGTGCAGCATGAACAAAAATATTTACATATATGTGAAACCCTCAATCTGTTCAGATAATATTACACCATCCTTCTACCAACACACAAATAAATACCTAAGTTACATTCAAAATGTCGTAAAAAAATTTCAACGACATATATTAGGATCAATTTAAAACGAAACATGAATAAGTGATCAGTTCATGTGAAATTAAAGTACAATTCATTGAAACATATACTTATTTTAATCCACAGTGAAATTTTCAGACCTGGAAAAAATCGAATTAAAGAAACTAAAAGAATAAAATCTTAATAGGTTGATTTGGAAAATATACAACACAAATCTACCATTTTAACGCCTCTTGGTTTGAAAGCCAACAATTGTAGGAAAACATCTCTCTCGGTGTTAATAATTGAATAAACCCGATTTGAAAGCCAATTTGAACTCTAATAATAAAATGAAATTGCATTCAAACTCATAACCATACCTCTAGGAATCCTTTAGGAATCTTGGCTGAAAAATACATCGCCTCTTGGTTTCCATTCTTACGCTTCGCAATAAACAATATATATGATGCAGCCAAGACGTCCGCGGTTGCTTCCAAACTGTTCACCGCGTTTGTAATCATTGAAGGGATGATTACAACCCTTTCTTGGATGTTGAGATTATGTGATTACATAACGCCTCGGACAATCAATTTCTCTTGTCCGAAGTCTTTTGCTACGACTGTTATTATGATAGAGAAATAGAGAGGAATGAGTGTGGAGCGGACATTATAAAGTGTTAGAAACTAAATTAAGTGTCATTTCAGATAAATAATAAAACAAAAAATACAAAAACAGAGGCGGCACAGGGTAATGTCATGGGAAGCAGCAGCCTTGCTTGAGGCTGCCATTTGATACGCCTATAGTACTTGAACCCTATAACAATGAGACATTTAAGGGCCAAATTTTTACAATTGTTACAGTTAAAGGTCATAGGTATTATTTAGTCGAGAAAGTACATTTTAACGTGACTTAGAGACAAACACACCATGTGTGTTATTGTGTTGTATCTTCGTGTTGTATCAGTTCCCCTCCACTACTCAATCAACTGGAATGTTTTTGAAACATATGCTTTCTTTTCTTTTTTTAAAGCTGAAACAAAAGATATTGTAGCTTTGCTATTATAAAAGCAAAGAGAAAGAACACGGATGAGCTGTGACTTTGGTTGTCGCCTCCTCTTTTTCTTCCCTTTCCAACTGACTTAGTGCATGTAGGGAACGCCCTCTTAATATACCAAATTTTAGTTTTGAGAAATAAATTTCAGTTTTGGCTTATTTACCTCTTCCAAATTACATTCGTAGCTCGTTCAATTAAACACAAATTTAATGCATTTAATAATAAGAGACATAAAACAACTATTGTTTTGTAATCATCTAAATAGCCAAGTTTGACGCAATTGAGATCGGACACTAAAGAATAATATATCTTGAGCATTTAAATAGAAAAAACTACTATTACGCCATTCGTCCCCTTATATCTAATATACAGATGACTAAAATAGTGATTCACGCTCTCTTTCTATATTTTTTCTGGAGCTTCTTTGCGCAAACAAACCCCTTCTCGTTCAAGTACCTCAACGAAAAAAATCATAACATACTCAACAACATCATTCAAATTTAATAAGAGATAATAGACAATAATCATACCAACTTAAGAGATAAAACCTCAAACCGTACATATACTATATTTGAAATATAAACATGCTTTAACCTTATTCTTCAAGGCCAAATCAGAAACTGCAAACTTTAAAACTCATATCGTATAGTGAGGTGGAGTTTTATTCTCCCAATTCTCGAGTGTTATTTACAATAGATATAATTAACTGATCAAGAACTCTGTTATCTGCCAAAACAAAGTAAATGCAAACATAACACTCATGTACTGGGCAGATTCTTGATTCTTAAGAGATGAATTAGGAAACAAAAGCTAGGCAGATTGTTGATACCAAAATTAATATGCTGATGTGGACGAATAATACGAAGACACGTGTCAATCTACATGGCACAATAGTAGCGAGGAAGTTAATTCCTTCAACTAGTTCATATTCTCTCCGAGCAACGAGGAAGACATCCCGAGGAACTCAATCATCCCGAGATACTACATGCGCTCCGAGGAACTCTTGATCAACGAGTAACTAAGGCGGTCCGAGCTGCATCTCGACCGTATCATTAATTACCAGACAGACAACTGTTCAACTATTCATTGAATGTTTATATTCTTGACGCACACGCTACATTAAATGTATTACCCTTTCATATGTATGTCATTTAATGTATCGAACCTTTCATGTACAGCCTTAAGGCTATAAATACCTTGTATCATCCTCATTCAAGGGGGACCGGAATTTCTTGAGAGAACTTGTAATCAAGAATTCTGCAAATACTCAGCAATAACATAACAGTGGACGTAGGCTTCATTCCTAGCCGAACCACTTTAAAAATCTTTGTCTTATTTATTTATCTGTGATTGAATAATTAGAGCAATCTAGTTTTTTACATCAACAGATTGGCGCCGTCTGTGGGAAACGACTGTTACTATCGTTTTTCATAAAAAATCATTTGTCATCAATGGCAGATAATCCAGAATCCAGTAATCGAAACGCTGGAAATATTGGAAATCCTCCAAATCCATCTGCATCTCCAGATCTGGCCGGAATTATGACAAATCTGGCTCAAGGACAAACCGCCATGCAAGAATCTATGAGGCAACTCCTTCAAACTCTTCAAGGCGGTGCACCTACTTATTCAGGGCAAAGGAGTGATCGTGGGCAATCGCGATCCAGACGTACTGGGTCATATCACAATGGAGAATCTAATGATTCTTTTTATTAACCTGGGCGAACTTCATCAATACGGGCTACAGATACAGATCAACCTACATCTCTCTCTCCGGAGAGAACCAGTGCCTTGGAAAGATTAAGCCGGGTATCTCCTTTCAGTCGGTTAGGACCAAGGAGAAACATGAGTCCACCTAGAGCTCCATCGAGAAGCTTTCGACCACCATCATGTTTGAGAGAAGGATCAGCACAATCACGATCAGCTACTCGTCGAGATAAATCTCAGGAAGCTACGTCAGAGCAATCAATTGCTCGGACTAAGCGGCCTGAGGAAGGAAATGAAGCATGGAAAGGTTCCATTCAGCGGTTGGAGGATAGACTGGGAGAAATGGCTAAGGCAAGAAACCCCTTACAGAGAACTTTCGTTCAAGGAACACCTTTTGTGCAATTGTGGATTTTCCTACACCGTCGAAATTCAAAGCACATGTAGTGACCCCCAAGTATGATGGAAAGACAGATCCTGCTCTTCATATAGAACAATACCAAGCTGCTGCCGACATCTATGCCATCCCCGATGAGATGAGGTGTAGAGCATTCTCGGGAACTCTTACCGGATCTGCACATATATGGTATAATAATCTTCCTCGGGGTAAGATTTCAACTTTTATTCAATTAGCCGAGTTGTTCATTGGCAATTTTTGTTTTGGGGCAAAGCCAGTAAAGAGAGTAGCACACTTGCTAAGTGTTAGACAAAAATCAGGTGAAAGTACTAGAGATTACATAACTCGTTTTAATAACGAGAAGTTGGAAGTCATATATTACGAAGAAAAGACATCAATCACTGCTTTGATGAGTGGTTTGTTGCCTAATAAGTTATACTACACTTTGGCCAAAGATCCACCTGAAACTATGTCGGAGTTGATGGCAAAAGCGGCCAAAATCATGAATGCCGAGGAGGCTATGGCTGCAAAGAAGAATATGGATAAAGAAACCAAGGTGGAGGTCGACAAGTCTAAGAAGAAAGAAAAGAAAGGTAATGGTGGTGACAAGCACTCCAAGAACAATAGAACGTCATGGGAAGTCCTAAATAAGTACGACAATTATACTCCATTGAAAATGGGTATTGATCATGTTTTGGAAGAAATCAAGAATAGCGAGGAAATCAAGTGGCCAGAAAAACTGAGGACAAATCCTGATTTGAGGAATAAGGCCAAATACTGCGAGTTTCACAAAGATCATGGCCATATGACCAAAAATTGCATAGCCCTTCAGAACGAGATTGAAACGCTCATCCGAAGAGGAAAATTGTCAAAATATGTAGATCGCAGGGGTGAGAGGAAGAATGATGATAGAACTAGAGAAAGATCTAGATCTCCTCGTCGTGCAGAAGAGAAAAAGAAGAGGGATCATGAAGATGATCCAGATGATGACCCCGATCTTCCCAAGAAGCCAAGGCAGCCTGAACGAGAGGTATTTTCCATACGTTTTGGGTCATTTGATTGTAATGTTATTACAGGAGGAGATGCAGGAGGAGGAGACCTTACTGCAGAAAGAAAAGCTTACCTCGGAGAGGCTCAAGCTTGTTCATATATTCAGCGAATAAATCTGGCCGAGGATGATCGTCCGAGGAAGGTAAACAAAGAGAAGCTAGTGATTGGTTTTTCAAAAAATGACCTGGCAGGTGTTCTTTACCCTCATGATGATCCTTTGGTGATCAAAATGAGAATGAAGGACGTGGTCATTTCAAGGGTGTTAGTAGACAACGGTAGTTCGGCAGACATCATGTATTATTCATGCTTTGATAGCTTGAATTTGAAATTATCTCAATTGGAACCTTATCACAGACCCCTTCTGGGTTTTGCTGGCGAGAAAGTTTTTCCACTTGGGACGATCAAGTTGGATATACTCATTGGAACTTGGCCTGCTTGTCGAACAGAAAGAATACGCTTCTTTGTGATGGATAAGAATGTACAGTCAGCCTACAACATCATCATGGGAAGAGTTGGATTGAAGATGTTCGAAGCAGTTCCATCTACAGTACATCAGTGTTTGAAATTCCCAACGAATTTTGGAGTCGGAATTATGAAAGGTGATCAAAAAGTAGCTCGGGAATGCTATTATTCGTCTGTCGAGCAAGAGGAACTTGAAGAATCAAGGAAAAAGACTACTACTTACCAAGTGGAGGAAGGTACAGAAATTGAAACTCTTGATCCTAGGGATGAATCTCAACTTGTAAAAGGACAGGTGGTGGAATCTACAGAAAATGTTATTCTGGACGACGAGCATCCTGAACGAGTAACCCAGATAGGATCGTCGTTGGATGTTTCAATAAAACACGAGTTGATAACTTTTTTGAGAAGCAGGAAGAATACTTTTGCTTGGAGTCATGAAGACATGACAGGGATAGATCCAAACTTCTTATGTCATGAGCTCAATGTGAATAAGGAGATCAAGCCTGTGAAGCAGAGAAGAAGAGTGTTTAGTCCCGAGATGAACCAAGCCATACAAGAGGAGGTCGAAAAGCTCCAGAAAGCCCAATTCATTGAAGATGTGAAATATTCAGATTGGTTGGCAAATGTGGTGATGGTAAAAAAGAAGAATAATAAATGGAGAATGTGTGTTGATTTCACTGATCTTAACAAGGCATGTCCAAAAGATCATTTTCCATTGCCCAGAATCGATCAGCTAGTGGATGCTACCTCGGGACATGAGCTGCTCAGCTTCATGGATGCATACTCTGGCTACAATCAGATCAAAATGAAACCTGAAGACAGGGAAAGTACTTCTTTTATTACCCCAAGGGGAACTTATTGTTATAATGTTATGCCTTTTGATTTAAAAAATGCAGGTGCAACATATCAGCGGCTGATGAACAAGGTTTTTGCCGAACAAATCAGCTGCAACATGGAGGTCTATGTCGACGACATGCTCACTAAAAGCAAGAGAGCTACTGACCATCTAGTTGACTTAGGCCAGACCTTTGATCAACTGGATAAATACCAAATGAAGCTCAACCCGATGAAGTGTACCTTTGGAGTACGAGAAGGAATGTTCCTCGGATACATCGTCAACCAAAGAGGCATTGAGGCGAATCCAGAAAAGATCAAAGCTCTTTTAGGGCTGCGATCCCCAACGACGAGGAAAGAAGTACAGAGTCTTACAGGACGAGTTGCAGCGCTCAACAGATTTGTATCCCGAGCAACTGATAAATGCCTCCCATTCTTCAAAACACTGCGAAAAAGTTTTGAGTGGACTGATGAATGTGAGAAGGCCTTTCAAGATTTGAAGAAGTATTTGGGAGCCCCACCATTGCTGTCTAGGCCAATAATAGGAGAAAAGTTGTACTTGTATCTGGCAGTATCAGAGAATGCAGTCAGCTCGGCGTTAATCAGATTGGAGAATGGAGTCCAGAAGCCAATTTATTACACAAGTAAGGCTTTCCGAGGTGCAGAAATCAGGTACCCAAAGCTAGAAAAATTGGCATTTGTGTTAATTGAGGCAAGTAGAAGAATGAGGCCATACTTCCAGGCCCATACCATCATCGTGTATACCGACATGCCGTTAAGACAAGCCCTTCACAAGCCAGAAAAATCAGGAAGGTTGATGTATTGGGCAATAGAACTCGGTGAATATGATATTGTGTATGAACCCAGATCATCATTAAAGGGGCAAGCTGTAGCAGATTTTATAACAGAGTTCACATACCCTGATACCCCCGAGGAACAAAAGGTACTTGCTGACCTACCTGTGGACGATACAGGATCAACAGACATAGGTCCAGACCAACTAAGGTTGGTAAAAGGACTTGTGGATGTAGAAAAATCATCATATTCAAACCCTGACCAACTCCGGTTGGTAAAAGGGCACGAACAGATGACCGACAAGGAACGAAAGATACCAGGGGATGATGAAAGAAAATAGCAGATATTTTACCGAGGAGTTCTGACAGATAAGAAATTTGAAGACGAGTTACCTACATGGAGATTATATGTAGATGGATCATCTTGCACAGCTGGTTGTGGAGCAGGGATTGTTTTAAACACCCCAGATGATATTGACATGGAATATGCCTTGCGATTCCAATTCAAGGCTTCCAATAATGAAGCTGAGTATGAGGCCATGATAGCAGGTTTTCATTTGGCAAAAGTTATGGAGGCACGACAAATAATTGTTTTCAGTGATTCTCAATTAATTGTGAATCAAATGATGGGAATATATGCAGTTAAGGGAGAATTAATGGTGAAGTACCATGCAAAGGTGATGGAGTTATTGAAAGAATTTGATGCTATTCAATTGGTGAGAATACCGAGGATGGAGAATGCTAGAGCAGACGCATTGGCCCGATTAGCGTCAGCTACGCGCACCGAGATGCGAAGAACGATACCAATTGAAGTATTAGAAAGTCGGAGCATAGAAGGAGATCTGACGGTGAAGATTATTACCCTTGATTTAGGACCATCTTGGATGGATCCTATCACGGCATACATTGAAGAAGGAGAATTACCGGAGGACAAGCTAGCTGCCAAGAAATTGAAGTATAAAGTTGCTCG
The DNA here is from genome assembly GCA_949130495.1 of Sambucus nigra. Taxonomy (NCBI): domain Eukaryota; kingdom Viridiplantae; phylum Streptophyta; class Magnoliopsida; order Dipsacales; family Adoxaceae; genus Sambucus; species Sambucus nigra. The sequence continues at coordinate 464,661,668 of OX422209.1, read as the reverse complement.
GTATGTGTTAACTAATGGTGTTTTGTATAGACGAGGAATTATGGCAGGTTTGCAGAGATGTGTGCATCCATCAGAAGTCAAGGAGTTGGTTGAAGAAATACATGAAGGATCTTGTGGAGCTCATGTAGCAGGTCGGACACTTTTGCAAAGGGTAATGACACAGGGATATTACTGGCCGACGATGAGGGCTAATTGTATAGCCTATACCAAGAAGTGTGACAAGTGCTAACGTTTTTCCTCCATCCGAAGAACTCCACAAGCATTGTTGACACCCATAACTTCACCTTGGCCATTTTCCATGTGGGGGGTTGATCTGGTTGGACCATTGCCGACGACCCGAGGAAGGTTCAAGTACCTCGTCGTGGCAGTGGATTACTTTACTAAGTGGGTGGAAGCTGAACCACTAATTGATATGACGTACGAGAAGGTATATCAGTTCATTTGGAAGAACATCATTTGTCGATATGGTCTCCCCCATGCTTTCATCACAGACCATGGAACACAATTCGATAATGAAGAATTTGCTGCCTATTGTCATCAGTCGAACATTTTGAAGTTTCATTCAGCACCAGGCCATCCCCAAAGCAATGGACGGACTGAGGTGACAAACAGAACATTACTAAATGGTTTGAAGAAGAGGTTAAGTGAAGCTAAAGCAAATTAGATTAATGAGCTCCAATCAGTGCTATGGGCTTACCGAACAACTCCCCGAGCAGCAACTGGAGAATCACCATATATGCTAGCATTTGGAAGTGAGGCTGTGATTCCTGCCGAGTTGGGTCTCCCAACTCATAGAGTGCTGAATTTCAATTCCCCAGTCAGCGATTTGATGAGAAGACTGGATTTGGATATGCTCGAGGAGGTTAGAGAAGAGGCAGCCATTAGGAATGCAGCTTACCAACAACGTACAACTCTGTTCTACAACAAAAGGGTGAAGAAATGTGACTTAAAAGAAGGGGATTATGTGCTAAAGAAAGTCATTCAGAAGAAAAATAAATTGGAAGAAAATTGGCATGGACCTTACCGAGTTACAGAGGTTGTTCGACCAGGAACTTACAGAATAGCAACTCTAGAGGGAGAAGAATTTAAGAATGCATGGAATGCTGAACACCTGCGCAAGTATTATCAGTAATGTAAAATGTAAAGCATTTCCTTCATTATGAATAAAACGAGGATGTTTCACCATTTTCTTTCTGTTGAAAGTTTTTCGGGGAATACTAGTGTGTAATACATTACGCATAAACAATACTCCTTTGGTTAGGAGGCGACACTAGTGTGACCAACTACGGTTGGTAAGATATCTATTGGACAGTTCGAAAGAACCAAAAAATACTCCTTTGGTTAGGAGGCGACACTAGTGTGACCTACTACGGTTGGTAAGATATCTAGTGGACAGTTCGAAAGAACCAAAAAATACTCCTTTGGTTAGGAGGAGACACTAGTGTGACCAACTACGGTTGGTAAGATATCTAGTGGACAGTTCGAAAGAACCAAAAAATACTCCTTTGGTTAGGAGGCGACACTAGTGTGACCAACTACGGTTGGTAAGATATCTAGTGGACAGTTCGAAAGAACCAAAAAATACTCCTTTGGTTAGGAGGCGACACTAGTGTGACCAACTACGGTTGGTAAGATATCTAGTGGACAGTTCGAAAGAACCAAAAAATACTCCTTTGGTTAGGAGGCGACACTAGTGTGACCAACTACGGTTGGTAAGATATCTAGTGGACATTTCGAAAGAACCACTACTACTACTTTGGTTAAGAGGTGTACAGCATCATGATCAATTACGGTTGGTAAGATAAAAATATACTCTCACATTACAACTTATGTTGGTCGGGAGGTAAGATTATTACAAAAAATTCTTTGAAGAACAAAATGTTCCAAAATACACCAAGTATAGTTGGTCGGGGATAAAAACTCACTAACTGTAGTTGGTCGACGAGGATAAATTATTGACCTTGGTTGGTCGGACACATTTTATGAAAATATTTGAAATTGAACCAAGTATGGCTGGTCGGGGACAAAGACCCATCAACTATAGTTGGTCGACAAACATTATTTATCCACCCTGGTTGGTTGGAAACAGTTTGAACATTTTATACTCATTACTTTATTATTAAGTGATTGAAAAACCTTGATACTTGTAGCTTTTTATTAAGTTGCTCGATGAACAATATTATTGTTATCTTTTTAACAGATACATATGCACAAATATAAAGGGGTTTGATAAACACAAGACAACAGCAAAATTTACAAACAGAAAATGAAAGTCTTTTCATTAAAATTCAAAATAAATTACAGGTTACATGAATGTACTAACTATTACATTGATAGTACTATTCTATTGGTTTCTTGCCCTTTGCTTTAGAAATAGGCTCTTTGCCAGCAGGAGGATCTTCCAGGCAAAGGGGAGAATTAATAAAGTTCAAGTCCTTCAACATTCTGACATTCATTATTGAAGGTGTCCCCATCAGATGCTCTGGACGAGATACTTCGATTTGAGAATGAAGGCTATAATCACCGAGGTATTTTGAAATTAAACTACGAGGAATGGAACGAGCTGGGATCCAGGCCATGTCCAATTTAAAAGGTGGCACAGGCAAGTCTAATAATCCTGGAGCATGATAATCCCTTAAAAAATGCCCTTGCTCCAATTTTAACACACCCAGTGCATTCAACCACCCTTGCTTATAACCTTCATTGTTGGCATGTTCAATACGAGCATCCAAGTGAACAAGAGCTTCATTATATACTGCCATCCAGAATTCCCTGGGTTGCTTATGAAATTGAAAGGTTAATATATCCAATTGTTCGAGAAGGTTTTTGGCAAAAAGATCTTTAGTATGTAGAGCAGACTTCATTGCAGTAAGTGGATCTTCCAAGGATAGATTTTTCTTGGACATTTCTGATAGAGCTCGATCTTTGACGTTTAATTGGAATGCCTGAGTTTCCAAAGTAGATTGGGTACGAGCCTCTTCAACATTGCGACTAAGAACTCTTGATCGGCTCCGAGAAGCGACTGGAGAACCTTGTTCCTCAACAACATTTTGAACAGCTCTTCCTCGCCCCCGAGAACCTCTACCTCGTCCCCGAGCAGTCCCAGAAATAGCAGATCTTCTTAAGTCATCCAGTTATTGCCTTAATTTGGCATTTTCGACCTCTAAGAATGAGAAACCTTCATCAGTAACTGGCACTAAAGCAGTGGAAGATGATGTTGTAGATTCATACTGAGCCAACTTTTTCTGCAAATTATTGTTCTCCTGTTCCAACAACTCAGCAATTTGCATGCAGGCCTCAACCTCACCTTTTAGAGTTCTTTCCCTAATATCATATCCAGCGAGGATCTTTCTATGGCCTGTTTCAGAAGAGAGCTGCTGATATCTATTTTCATATTCCTTGTGCAGCAAAGCAGTTGATTCATTATGTTGATTCTGAAGATCTTCTAAGCTACAATGAAGTTCCTCGATCAATTTGTAGTATGCCACATTATTGGCCACAGATCTATCAAGTAAATTCTTCAGGTACCGGTAAGCCTCAACTGCTTGTTCTGAGGCATCGTGACTAAGGATGTCGACAATCTCTGATACACTTAGGTCTGTATGACCAGCTTTATAATATCAATTGCATTGTCACATCAACTCAGTATCAGGAGCAGATATCAATTCCATTCTGGCCAAAAACTAATAACGAAGAGAAAGCAGTAGTTAAATAAAAGCAATCAGAGGATCAACAATGAAGAGGAAGGAAGATGTGTTTTATTAGATCATCAAAAGATTACATTGTTCGATTACAAGTAATGAAAGAAAGAAATGATACCGAACAACTTCACACCTTTTCCTTGTCCCCCAAGACTTTCTCGGGAGGCTGGGACGAGGAGCTCGGTTGCTCGGTGGTAACAACAGCTTGATCGGCAGGAATCTTCTCGGGAGGAGGAGGCATGGAAGAAATGTCCTCGATGGCAGAGGGTTGAGAGGCAGAGACCTGATCACCTATGGCCATAGAAGATTCATCAGAGACAGGCTCATCTTCTTCTTCTTCCACAATTGGTGGAGGAGGACCAGGGAGGTGCATCTGGAATAGATCAGAATCATCCTTGATCTTCAGTTCCTGCAGAGCAGCTACCCAGCCATCATGGAAGTATTTCAACTTCCCATATTGAAATTGGGATGTCATTGCAACAATTCCCTTATCCCATCCTTTCTCCCAGCCAGCACTGAAGGATTTTTTTACTGCAACCTTTCTTCTCAACTTCTCCGAGGAGAGCTTCACGTCCAATTCTTTTTTTTTACTTTTGATATCTCGCAGGACGAGCAACTCCTCCTCTGCTTTCTTCAACTTATCTTCAAGCTCTCCAAAATTCTTGAACTTGTCATCATATTTTTTATGCTCAACCTCTAAACTTTTTACTTTATTCTCCAAACCTTTGGAGATCTCAGCCAACTTCACTTTCTCGGCTTCGACTATTGACAACTTTTTCTCCCAAGAAGTCTTGTCCTCATTGTACTGTTGGCGAGACTCCTTCAAGGATTGGGTCAAACCCAATAGAGCATCCTCTACACCAGACGCGTAACTAGAGGCTTTAATTACCTCGTCCTTCTTCACAATGTTATTAAAACAGTTCACCAGCTGAAAGAGGAGAAAAACAGTAAGTCAGTGCAAAAATACAAATACTCAGAGAAAGAAAGAAAACCCAGAGTATGAGAAATTTACCGAAGCAAGGTGACGAGTAGCTAGGGATGTCAGCATATCCCTGGAGATATTTTCATCAATCCCTTGGACCTCGGGTATGATCCAAGTTTTTACCGAGCTCATTGCAGAGCTCAGAGGAATGATAGTTGGAACACCAACAACACCAGATGGTGGGGAAGAGGCAGTTTCAGCCAAATTGACTGAGGATGATTTCCTCAATCTTCTCAAAGGGACTTCAGTAGCTTCAACCAAAGAAGAACTCTTGGTCGGAGAGATGGTAATCACTTCCATAGGAGCAACTTTCTTGCTCGGAGCCACTGGGGGCTTCTCGGCAGCTTTAGAGGGTGCAGCATCCACTTTCTTAGTCCCCTCTGGGACATCAGTTTGCTCTTCTTAGCCCCAACAACAGAAGTAACATCATCAAAGAGAGCAGGAGGAGCTCTTTTCTTACCCATCCTTTGACTTAAAGGAAGATGAGAATCTGAAGAAGAGTCCTCTGGAGTGGAAGCTGGCTCAACAGGGCGAGCAGTATAAGAGGTTGTATAACTCTTATACTGTAGCAAATATGATGCAGACCTAATGTGCTCGTCTGCAACGTTCTTATGCAAACCCCAAATAAGTTTCAGATGCTTGATATTAACTTCTGATTCCTTTGGAGTTTTTCTTTTGCTATCAACTGCAAATAAATACATAATGAGATATCAGTCATACATTTTGTCAAACATGATAAAAGCATAATTTCATAAGTAAAATAAAGTGAAAAATAAACCTATCCCATTGCCATATGGGGGGCATCTGGGACCGTTGTATACTCCATCTCCAACTAAAGGGGCATATTGCCAATTTTTTATAACCAACCCATGTTAAAAATAATCTCTGTTTGAATCAGGGAGGTTAACTACAAGGGCTCTACTCAAAAACCTAGTTTTTAAGTAATAAATATTATCTAGAGTGGCCCACTTATAGCAGTACATAATTTCAGGGATCCCTATACGAGTCCCATGGATTAAATTTAATTTGTACACCCCATTAATTATTCTCCATGAATTGGGGGCTATTTTTGCAGGGACAAGATCGAAATGCTGAAAAAACTCAAGACATAATGGGTTTGGTGGAAAAGAAAATCCACATTCAGCAACAAAAAGACTGGGGAACCAATGTCCCTCAGCCAATCGAAAGTAATCTAAAGGCTCAGAAAGAACCTCTAGAGTTACCCACGAAGGAATGGAAAAATCAGAACGAAATTTCTCAATAGACTCCACAATATAAACCATACTGAATAAAAGAGAAGAAAGGAAAAAGATCTTATAGGAAGAAAGGAGGTATGTTGACAACGAACGAAAACAAGGATGAACGCACAAGAGAGAAGGAGAGAATAGAAAGCTTGAATGCAGAAAAGTGGAAAACGTAGAAGACGGTATGGTTACCTAAGAAGTTTAAATACTTTGCATTGGGAAGCGGCGAAAGAAATGATTACCAAAAAGAAACTACTGAACTTCCGGCGGCTAAAAGGACAAAAACTGCACGGAGATCGAAGCGCTTATAAAAAACTCAAAAAAAGGCGGAAGCTGCGAAATCAGAAGGAAATTTGAATACAATGTTCCTGAAACCCAGGAAGGTCATTTAATATTGCCATATACCGAGAAAGAATGTCCCATACTCCTCAAAGTTCGAAATATGAAACATTGGGGGCTTCTGTTGATACCAAAATTAATATGCTGATGTGGACGAATAATACGAAGACACGTGTCAATCTACATGGTACAATAGTAGCGAGGAAGTTAATTCCTTCAACCAGTTCATATTCTCTCCGAGCAACGAGGAAGACATCCCGAGGAACTCAATCATCCCGAGATACTACATGCGCTCCGAGGAACTCTTGATCAACGAGTAACTAAGGCGGTCCGAGCTGCATCTCGGCCGTATCATTAATTACCAGACAGACAACTGTTCAACTATTCATTGAATGTTTATATTCTTGACGCCCACGCTACATTAAATGTATTACCCTTTCATATGTATGTCATTTAATGTATCGAACCTTTCATGTACAGCCTCAAGGCTATAAATACCTTGTATCATCCTCATTCAAGGGGGACCGGAATTTCTTGAGAGAACTTGTAATCAAGAATTCTGCAAATACTCAGCAATAACATAACAGTGGACGTAGGCTTTATTCCTAGCCGAACCACTTTAAAAATCTTTGTCTTATTTATTTATCTGTGATTGAATAATAAGAGCAATCTAGTTTTTTACATCAACACAAATTATCAATTATTAGGAAAGTTACTAAGAAATGAAACCATCATATTTCTTTCAAAAAAATTAGCAAACAAAAGCTGAAGAGGGAAAACAATTGTATTTGAAACTGCATATTATATAACATAACTGCCTATTGTATAAGAACAATTAGTGTCTTATCCCAACTTCACTACATAAATTTTTGCATAAAATCAAATCATTTACCTTAACAAATCTAAGATTATTATATATGGATTTCAAGTGACTCAAATTTCAGTCACGAGGGAAGGAGACTCAGTTCAATAATTGTAATTCACCTTAAACCTACGTACTTGTTCATTCATTTCAATAGTTGTGATTGAAATTCACCAAAAGTGTGTTGATTCGGTTTTATAATTTTTAGTGCAATTTAGGTGTTTAGCTCAACTATTTGCAAATTGATTGTTACGTTAGTTTGTGTATCATATCAAGTGTGGTTTAGAGGTTGAAAACACTATTGGAATGGAATTAATTCAGTGGTTTCTTCCATCCAAAAAAGTAAACAAATTCAACCAAGTCATGATAAACAAAAGTGTACCTTCAACCAAGTCAGGAAGATGTGTAATAATAGATGGATCTAGGAATATGAACCATATTCTTCTAAGTAATAAAGAGAGGTATAAAGCCAGGACACCAAAAGTGTACCTACAACAAAGGTCTTAGTGAGATATCTTGTAGAAAAAGTAGAAATCAACGCACATAATGTTAGAAAAATTATAAATCAAGAAATTATATACAACACATAATGTGCGACATCTTCCATTGCAGTAGTAATTCTCACACGATCGACTTTTCTTTGTCCTACACCTTTCTTTGAGAAAATATCGTGGAAATGGATTAAAACTGCGGAACATACAAATTCAGTATCCTTTTTAATGAAAATTCTGTATCCTTTTTAAAATACTGAAGAGGTCTCAAGCAGGGGTTTAAAATATTCTTGAGGTCTCAACAGGGGTTTTGCCCATAATTCTTTATCGCAAGAGGTCTCATTGATTATATATCGCAACATTACCTAAAATACAAATATTTCCAAAGTAATAAAAAATGGTATTAAAACCTCTAATTATTTGTCGGTAGGTCAGAGTTTTTGAACAATTAAAATACATCAAGTCAAGAAACATAGCTATAGCAATACGTTTTGAGTAAAAAAATAAAAAAATGTCTATATTGAATAGATGCCCCAAACATATAATGATTACTAAAACTTATTTTCAACAAATAAAAATAAAAATGAAAATAAGGATGCAAGTTTTCAAAAGTTTTAAGATATATCATAAAACAAACACATCTTTAAGGTGAAGAGTTTTGAAGAAACTCATACTTGAAGGTCATGCATACTTATCTTTCCCACGACAGCGAAAAGAAACATTGTAATTCCAGGACGCCCAGGATAGAAAAAATTGTGTCTGAATTTACCCATCCCTGTACTCATTAGATACTTATTTTTCCCATTGCCTATCCCTAATCTATTGTGGGCCTACTTCTTATTTCAGAATTGGTAGCCATCCATATTACTCCCGAAAGCATTGTATTCTTATTTTTCTCCTCCATAGCTTTCTATTTCTCGAGTTGACCATAAGCATACTTAAATATTTGACTCCATATATGAAGTTGTTTAGCCTTGGGAGCTTGATTGAATGTAACATCTTTGGGAGGTCTTTTTAGAGCAGCGACTGATTGGAGAGGTAAATTTGAACTATACTTACACATAAAAAGGGATAATCAGCGAATCATACCTACACAAAAATTCTATCGGTGTCAACTAATAAGGTACACAAAAATATGAGTCATTCATAACACAAAATTCTATACCTTAGAATAATTCGATGCACTACACTCCAATCCAATGTATATAATGACAATCAATGAAGCAACCTGCATTTCAACCAAGTATAATAGCATGTTAACGACAATTTGAGCGTGCGAGAGGCATAATTAAGTAATTAGAATCAATGAATTTTATTTAAAAGAAATAATAAATGTGAACTATATAAAGAAATCATACACATCTATACATATTTTTTTGGAAAAAAACACATATTTTCTTCACGGATAATCAAACTAACTAAATATTAAATTTTACCTTAATGCTTGTGGAGTATGCAAGGGAGAAATTCCCTAAATGAAACTAACATTATAAGTGGTCCTTAGTGTACAACCTCCACTAACTTGCATAGGAAAGTTTGTCCAAATAATACCCCTTAAACTAAAGAAGAGACATTAAGCAATAGAGTAATTGAAAGCCCACTGTGAAGTTCAAACCCACCTATGATGTTAATTAAGTTAGTTTTAAACTTGACGTTTTCATACATGGAAAGTAAAATGATATATAAAACAATAATAACAAAAAAAAAACCTTCAAAACCCACTGTGAAGTTCAAACCGACCCCAAAAATGAAAAAGTCATCCTATAAACAACACAATAAATTGGGGGAAACTGTACTATCAAATTCATAGGTAAACAACTAATCTCTAAAAAAAACAAATAAATGGAAAGAGAGAACAAATAAACACTTTGTATCTGTGAACATACCCAAAAAAATACCCATTAAAATGTATGATTCAACCCAAACCATCAATAGTATGAATAACCCAAACTATTAATTTGAGATCTACACAAATATAAGAGACTGGCCTGTAGGAGGGCAAAATTAGATCTGGAAAAAATCGTATCAACACACAAAAAGTGGGAGATTACGAAATTAAGAGAGAAGGAGATTAACTCTAAGGGTGCGGTGGACAGGAGGAAGGGGAGATGTGGAGAGGAGGAGGAGGCGGCAACTGAGGGGAGGAGGAGGATGGGGGATAGAATAGGGGAGACAGGGTAGGGCTTGTGAGGATGAGTTCGTGTGAGGAGAGTGGGGGCGGATGAGTGAGAAGAGGGCGACTACAATCTGATATCGTGGGTTAGGGTTTTGGGTCATGTCTTTGATATGAATTAATCTCAGCCATCTATTTCTAACATTGTTGGCTTCAATGTGAACCATTAAATGTCTTCCAAACTTATGAATAGTAAAAACACCATTGCTCCTTATTATATATATATATATATATATATATATATATATATACACACACATTCGGGTCGGGTCCTTATCGGATTGGAGTCATGTATATCCAGATCCAATCCATTAACTAATCGAGTAATCGAGTAATCGGGTAAATGGATAATCAGGTCTATAAAATTTGCTCAGGTCTGTTAATTCGGATCGGGTTCGGGTCGGGCCAGGTCCATTGACAGCCATAAACCCACTCTCACCCCATTTGTCTATCCAGAATCTAATCTTATTACCTTTTCCTAAGGTAAACTTAGTGTTTGTAGAATAATCCCCCACTCCCTCGCAATATGCTTCCACAAACCCACTACGTGGGCTAAAGACCCCACAACCGGCCTCCACCCCATCTGCGAAGAGCCCCACCTTGCACCCATAGCCCTTCTCCACAATCTATTTTCCTTTCGAGGGAAGCGCCACAGCCACTTCCCAAGAAAATCTTTATTAAAAAGCCTCAAGTTCCTCACACCCTCCCCGCCCTCCTTAATGGGTTGGCAAACCTCCTCCCATCCGACTAAGTTGTGCTTAAATCCATCTTCGGTTCCTCTCCATAAGAAATATCTCATGAGCTTCTCCATGTTCTTACACACGACATAATGTAAAGGCAATATGGACATGAAATACATTGTCAAACTCGACAAGCAACTCTTGATAAGAGTTAGCCGACCCCCTTTCAATAAAAACCCATTCTTCCATCCTCCAAGCCTCTTTCTCATTCTTTCCAAGACCGGGTCCCAAATTGCCTTCGATTTATACTTGGGTTCGAGAGGCAAACCAAGATAAGTATTTGGAAAGACCCCTCTCCTGCCACCTAGAATACTGACAAGCTCGTCCACATTACCCGCTCCCCCAATCACGATCAACTCATACTTCCCCGCATTGATCCCCATCCCCGACACCGCCTCAAAATAAATTAGAAAAAGCCTCAGTGCACGAATTTGCCTGCGATCAGCATCGTAAAAAATAATTGCATCATCAGCAAACAAGAGATGTGAAACTGTAATCATCCCAATACTCAAAGACCCAAACCCGAATCCCCTGATCCACTGAGTAGCAACCACCCGTCCCATCAGCCTACTAAATTCCTCCATAAACAAGATGAATAAAAATGTAGATAACGGATCACCTTGACGAAAACCACGCAGACTAGGGAAAAAGCCTTCAGGGACCCCGTTAATCACCACCAAAAATCTAGACGTAGAAACACACTCTTTATCCAGCAGCACCACCGTTTGCCAAAACCCATGCTTCTTAATAAGTAAAGAAGAAACTTACAATTCACGTGATCATACGCCTTCTCAATGTCGAGCTTGCAAGTAATTCCCGGAATCCCACTTTTATCCCTAGCCTCCACACACTCATTAGCCACCAATACCTTGTCGAGAATCAGCCTCACCCCAACGAAGGCATTTTGAGACTCCGAAATCAAAGGGTCAATAACCTTCCTGAGCCAAACCGACGATACTTTGTCTAGAAGATTATATATACTTCCAATCAAACTAATCGGTCTGTAATCTCTAATGTCAATCGAGCCCCCCTTCATAGAGATTAGGGTGATAAAAGTCACATTTAACCTCGGTAAAAGTAGCCTCGATCATGGAACTCATCAAAAATGGCCATCACATCACTATTCACAATCATCCACAATTGCGTAAAAAAGCCATTGTGAATCCGTCCGGCCCTGGTGCCTTATCCCCTATCATAGACTTAAGAACCTACAGAATTTCCTCTTCAGTGAAGGGAGCATCAATGCCTTTAGCCTTGACCGCCGGAATACTCTCTAACTCATCCCCATCAAGAGAAGGCCTCCACTCCTCTTCTTCCCTGAACAAATCCTCATAATACTGAGCAATAACACCCCTCACCCCTCTCTCTTCTTCGAACACCTCACCCCCCCCCCACTAAGATTTTCCCAATGTGGTTGCCCCGCTTGTGCGAGTTTGCCACCGAGTGGAAAAACTTCTTATTCATGTCCCCTTCCCTCAACCCCAAAACCCTTGATTTTTGCATCCAACTTATTTCCTCTTAAATTAGCCTCTTCCCCAACTCCTCTTTATTAACCTCCATCCCTCTCCTTTCCTCCTCAGAGAGACCGACTCTGCCTTCTTTCTCGTTTAAACTCCTTACCTCTTCCATGTATCTCGCTGTAACCAGGCGCACCTGACCGAAGACCTCTTTATTCCACCTTTTAGCATCTTCTTTAATCAGACCCAACTTTCTTCCCAATCGAAAACTGGCATTCCCCTCCACCTCATACCTAGGCCACCATATACACACCCTCTCGGCAAAATCCTTCTCTTTGAGACATATATTCTCAAACCTGAAAGGAATCCTACCCTCCCTCCACCATCCACACTCTAACAATATAGGGAAATGATCGAAAGTAACCCTAGGTAAGGTAGATTGAATCACCCATGGGAAGTGCTCCTCCCTCATCTGAGAAATAATAAATCGATCCAATCCAGACAGCAACGTCCTGCCCCTAAAACTGGACCAAGTAAACAAGCCCCCTTCAAGAGAGGCAAATCAATCAACTCCAATTCATCAATAAAATCGGAGAACTCGCTCATGTATCTGAATAATCTACCTTTGCTACTTTTCTCTTCTCCAAACCTCACCACATTGTAACCCCCCCCCCCACCCCCCGTAGACGATGGGGCACCCCACACCATACTCACTCCTGCCAATTCCTCCCACAACTCCCACCTACTTATATCCTCTACTGGCCCGTAAATGCCTGAGAAACTCCAAATAAAACCATCCTCCAAATTTTTAGAAAGACATGAGAAAGACCACCTACCCTCAAGACACTCCATCAATTCAACCACTATTGAATTCCACAAAATCACTACCCCTCCCGACACACCCACCGTATCCAAACTGACCCATTTGATCCCACTCCCTCCCTATATAGATCTTATGCAACCATAACCCATATCACTCACCTTAATCTCATGTATACACAATATATCGGGCTTCCACCTAGTAATAATCCCACCAACCACGCCCACTTTGTTAGTATCGTTCAACCCCTCACATTCCACGAGATAATGCATAATTTCATTAGACACAATACCGATATTTAGACCTCCCCTCTTTCCCTCCCCCCTCCCCCTACCCCTCTCTCCTTCCCTCGCACCCCCTGTATTTTCTCGAATTATTCCCACGCCTCACTCTCTACCCCCTCAAAAATAACTCCCGAATCTTTGCTAAAAGAGCATAACAAATCCACCTTCCACCCCCATTGGATCTTAATCCCACCTTTCTTCCTCACATCCCCCAATTTTCTCCTCTTGACTCGAAATCTCTAAATCCACCCATATCCTAGAGTCATTTACTTCATAAAAATACGTGCCTCCTCCCCCAGCCTCATGACCCTTCATATTAGTCTTCTCACTCGCCACCACTATAGTCTTGCCACTATTCACTAGATCCCCATAGAATTGTATGATCATTTTACCCTCTTGTATACGCCCCATGTAAGTTACTAATTTCCCACCATTTGACTTCCCCGCTACTTTCTTTTTATTGCAATATATCCCCGTGTTCCTAAAAGTTTTGATATTTTTTAGCCCTAACATAGCATTGCCAAGGTATACATATTTTTTACCTTTCTGATTTTCATTACCAACTTCCATCCCCGCCTTTTTTTTAGACTCGCTTATGTAACTCTTCAACTCTTAAATCATCTTTCAAAATATTATTTTGAATTTCAAGCCCTGCTAAATCAACCACACCCTCACCTGTTCCCGACATCCTTATCACCTCCTTACCTTTAACACTATTATGGGGACTAAACCCTTTATGATCATTTTCATAGTTAATTGCACGCTGTCTCCTCACTAAGTCGGGAAACGCACAAGTCTTTGTGCTTATAAAATTGTTTACCACCTCACATTGCTTTTCAGAAAATTCCCCACTAACCCTTGTTCCACTCCTGATTTAAGCGACATTAGACCCTCCTTATTTCTCAACCCCATACCCTTAAACAGCTTCCCACACTTCATCCCTTCCCCATCATTTTGTGTCCCTCGTACTGATACCTCGGACAACTGAATTACTGCAAAAAGTTATCCCCCAGACGTCAGCTCCTGTCGCAGATTCATGCCTTTAAGAAATGCATAAACAACATGGTTTGATTGGGAATTGTGTGCCACTAATGTTAAATATAGTATAGGTTCATTCAGTTGTTAATATTTTGTATTTTAGTTTTATATTTATGTGATAGAGATCATGATTTTTTGGGTTGCAGTAGTTATTTCTATTTTAGCTCTCAATCTTATCTCAATATAGTTTTAGTTATTTATTTTCATTTCATGGGAGAATGATATTATTTGTTTGGTACTCTTTATTTTATATATATAAACCTAACCACTTTATTTCTTGAAAACAAGGGGGTATTACGGCCTAATCCTATTATATTTCTCATACTCCATTTAATTTTCTAGCATGATTTTCCTTGATTTTCACCTTAAATTCATGGCTCTAAGGGGATTGATATTTTTCTCTATGCGAGTAATGTTTGTTTTAGGGTGTACTTTTTAACCTCATAGGATGGAGTTAATGGCCTTTAGACGCCTTAACTATATTTTTTTTCTCTCATAATGCCATATTTCTTAAACATGAGAAAAGGGATCATTCATAATTATTCACCCTAAATTTTCTTTCAAAAATATTTTTTGGTGATTTGGGTCACTACACCAAATCCTGCGAATAGTCACGACCTAGGGGTCACAGCCTGAATTCGTGACGAGCTAGTCACGTCCTAAAGTCATGACCATATCAAATGTTGGCATGACCAAGTCCATGACCCGGTGTGATCATGGATTCTCTTGAAGGTGGTCACGGCCCAACTCCGTGGCCACTATGGGTTATAGACCATAATCATGACATGCGCATGAATATTATGGAACCAAATTTGTTCCAATGTTACCTGCAAGTGTGGTTGTGGATGAGGTCACAGACTTGGGTTGTGACCACAACCAAAAAAAACACGATACGTGGTCACGGTTTATAGTCGTGACTATCCCAATTCAGGAGTCACGACTTTGGGCCGTGACCATCTTCTTGTTTCCATACTGGCGTGTTAAATTTTAAAGGGGTCACGGCATGTGGTCATGGATTAGGGCCGCAATCAATGTCTTTACACTAAAAACCCAGAACAACATTCATTTTCACTCGAAAATTTTGAAACCCTTAAATCCTTTCCCTTTCTTAGGCGATATCGATTACCTTTCTCTCTCAATATTAAGTTTTTCACCCAATCTCTCTCTCAATCTCAAAGGTAACACTTAAGCCCTAATATTTTGTATTCGGGTATTTGTGCATTTTTGTATATGTCTGTATTTATGTGTGTATGTGTGTATTTCTATGTATATGTTTATATGTATGTGTATGTGCATGTATGTGTGTTATGTATGTGTGTATATGTGGATGTGTGTGTGTATTGTGGATGTGTGTGTGTGTGTATACTGTATGTGTATGTGTATGGTGTATGTATGCATGTATATTATGCATGTGTGTGTGTATTGTGAACTTTGTGTGTCTGTAAGATACAATTTAAAAAAAATACAAAAAGTAGGTATATATTATTATTTGGGTAAAAATTAAAATAAATACAAAAGTAGGTATAGACACACATTGTATATATTCCGTGTATGTGTGTGTATTTCTGTATGTGTGTACTAAGTGTGTGTGTGTGTGTGTGTGCGTGCGTGTGTGTGTAAGGGACTATTCTTTAAAAAAATATAAAAGTAGGTATATATAACTATTTAATTTATTAAAATTTTGTATGTGTGTGATTTGATATGATATTATTTTTTTAGGATAATTATTAACATAATATTTGTACATATTCTGTGTGTGTGTGTAATGAGTGTTGTCATTTCGAAATCTTTGCATGGAAATAAAGTAACCATAATCTTCTTTAATCTATCTACATAAGCATGGAACAAATCATACGGTTCAATTTTGTGTCTTATACGATGAGCTGTTGTTTGGATTTCAAATCGTACTTTCCAACATACACGAGATTCACGCCCTCGTACATAATAACTAATAAATTAAAATTGCACTGGGTGAAGAGAAGGATAGTGATTATTGAAAACCTAAATCAAACTAACCTAACTAGTTAATGATTCATTAGATCCATTATTTATAGGAATCATATTCACGACCTCGTTCATTTTTCTCAGGAAAAATGAGTCACGATGATACTTGATGGAAACAAGAGTAAGAAAGGTTGCAATTGGACCGCACGCGTGCCTCTTCCATTTAATAAGACTCATAAAGAGGGTACTCTAATTTATTGGTATGGGAATCGGAATATCGAACAATTTAACTACCTTGTAAACTGTGGAGTTCATCTCCAGCAAAAGTACTTGTTTAATCATATTATGTTTTCCCTGCCAGAATGTTGGGATGAAACTGTACAATATATATTCCGCGTGCATAATCCCGACAAAGCATTGACCCTGCTTACGGTGTTAGAGAAGGAAGAAAAAAAATTCACCCATTATGGATACAATTACATACAAAGAGCACTAACGAAGACTGTGATGTCTCGCGACATATACACGTCACACTCATTCTTGCAAATAGGCTGAAGAGGACGAGATTTTGACTTCATGTCGCTGACATCTATGAATTTATTATTGATATGCTTCATCCTAATTAGCCACGTGGAAAAATCTATAGGTTTTTAAAAATAAATCCAGATTGGATGGATATCAAACACATTGAACTTTTATTAAAGTCTTACCATCAAAATGTAAATTATAGTATATGGTGAAAAAAATTATTTTGTTAGTTATAATTTCATATTGAACTTTGAAATTATGCACTTAGTACAGATACACATTGAACTTTTATTATTTTTGTAGATAATGTCAGGCAGTAATCGACACAACACTCCAACCATTGAGAGGACACCACACCAAGGAGAATTCTCATCACCAATTCGTGAGCGATACTCAACTACACTAATGGTTCACTCCACTACTCCGAGTTCTAGTAGGCAAGGTACTCCGATTAATCCAACAGACATGCCCAATGCTCCTAAAACTGTCAGGTTAGTTGAGAAGAAGCCCATTAGGCTCTCTCTATTGGGAAATAACCTCACATGGGATAAGAATCACATTCAACAGCTTAAATCCCAGTGTTTATCCTTGGAAAAATGAATGTGGGAGTGGAAGGATCTTACAATTGGAACCTTGTACATCAAGTTGTTAAAGATGACATCTACGAGCAACTCAACAGACGGTTTTCATTTTCAACAAACTCAACAAATAGGGTTCTTTCTCGAGTTGCTGAACAACTTCGAACATATTGGAGAAAACTTAGGTAGAAGCATTTCCCTAAAGGGGCATCAAGCTCTGACATTTTGGTGCTCCAAGACAAAGTTCTTTTGAACGTTGAGATGCCAGTCGATCAATGAAATGAGTTTTTTGAAAATAAGGCAAAAGGACTCGAAAATACTTCAAAGGCAGAAAAATAAGAAGAATAGGGCCAAAAAAATTGATGACCACCTTCTTGGATTGAAATCTTATGAAGAATTGAAGAATGAGTGGTCGAGTAAGAAAAAAAGCAGCCCAGATGAAGGAAAATTACCAAATCATGTCAACTTGTACGTGCATGCAAGACATGACAAAGATAATAAACTCCCTCATCCCTTGGCTAAGACACTAAGCTCATTACATTCTATGAGTAGTCAATCATATTCAATCCTGTTCAACGACCTTGAAAATGATGCCCTCGCACAGACCTTGGGGAAGGATAAAATAGGGAAGACAAGAGGTTTGGGGTCGCATATGACAAAAATAAAATTCAAACACACCGAACCTATCATGGACAATCTTTCTTCTGTTAATTAGCATTTCTCGTCAAATGATGAATGTCATTGTAGGGCCGAAGGGGATGTAATGGGGCCTCAAAATGAATTGGGAGGAGTGAATGAGAAACTTGTACAAATTGTGTCCCTTTTAACTAGTCGTATGCCCCTACATCCCCAAATATGGGGAGGAAACTGAAGCAAGTTGGCTACAACATAGTGGTCACATGAGTTACACAACTCATCGTAAATTTCTACCGACCAGTCATCCATTCAGGAGTGACAATTCTAACTTTTATCCTTTTGGTCACGAGCGTCAGATGCCACCTGCTCAGATTTCTTGTTAGGAGATCAAGGAAAATGTGATGGCTGTGACTTGGGGAAATAGGCACATAGGCAAACACCCTAAGTTTGTAAACCTGAAGTATAAAACTAAGGGGATCCTAACGACCCTAGAAAAGCAAAGCCATGGTCCAGGCGATTAATATTTTTTGATTTTTCGTATTGGAAAGATCATCGTATAAGGCATGTAATTAATGTGATGCACGTAGAGAAGAATGTTGAAGAATATATAATTAGAACATGTCTTGGTGGATATCATTCCAAAGATGGAGAGAGGGACCAAAAAGATCTACACGATATGAAAATAGAGAAGAAACTCTGGTTAAATAACGATCCTGTAACAGGAAGAATTTCTACCCGTCCGTCTTCTTTCACTTTGACTACTAGTGAGAAGAAGATCCTCTTAGACACGTTGTTTAAATTGAAGGCTACAATAGGTTATTATGGTAATTTATGTAAGGTAGTAAGCTACCAAGAAAATAACTTAAAATAGAGAAAGTCCCACGACTGGCATGTAGTTATCCAATCGATCCCTCTCTTATTTCGGCATTGCTTTTCTGAACACAAAGATCTCCGTCGGGCAATTATACAAATAAGTTTGTGTTTTACCCTACTTTTTGCCAAAGTGGTAAATAGAACGCACATTAAATTTGCAAAATCAACTTTAGCTAAGGCAGTTTATGTATTAGAGAAATATTTTCCTCCGTCATTCTTCGATATCAGCATCCACCTGCTTGTGCATTTATGCGATGAAGCTTTATTATGTGGTCTCATTAGGTATCGTTGGATTTATCCTTTTGAGTGCTTGATGAAAACCTCTAATGATTAATCGTTATACGCTAGGTAACATATGCCAAAATAAGTGGTGAGGAGGTTCAATCCTCGTGGAGGAGGAGTGATCAAGGAACCTGACGAATTTGAGGATGAATTACTATTTGGGAACCCTAAAGAGGTAAAACTCGCAATTATCTTCAAATCATAAAATAAAAGTAGAAGACTGGAGAGAGTGAGTATATCCACTTAATTCTTGTTCTTTGATTATATGTATTTTATATTTTATGATCTAAACTCTATAATTTACCGGTAGGAAGTACTAGATCTAAAAGAGATCATTTTCCCATCTTATGTGTGTAGTTATTTATTCTTGTGTGATAAAAACATTCCCTAATATAAATTCATTAATAAATGTAGCTACTAAAAATAGGTGATATCTTTTTTAGGCTTGCACGCCTAGTAAAAGTCCCTAGTTTTCGTGCGATAGAGTTAAAGAAATTACGCACCAGTGATTTTGATTTCATTTCATATCCATATGAGGAAAACCTTTTAACGCAAAATGATGGAATATTAATTTCTGCCTTGAGCACTTATATCGCTAGCAGAAGTGATAAAAAATCCAAACAATATGGTTCTAACCTATTATGGGATAATCCAACAAATCCTAGAACTTGATTATTTAGATTTCATAGAAACAGTATTCTATTGTAACTGTGTAAATGCGGAGGATACTATGAATGCCTGCAAAGTTGATCCTGACTCCAAACTTATTATGATATTTTTACCAAAGTTGAAGAGTTAAGATCTCATAGTCGACGAGCCTTTTATTTGTGTCTTTTAGAAAGTAAAAAAGGTATTCTACTCGAAGTGCATAAATGATGGAAATTTGTCTATCATTGTGCAATTACCAAAGGGTATGACTAATCAAATGGATGGATTAAAGGCTCCAAAAGAGTTCCATATAGCTCTTGATGACAACTCAAATTTGAAGGATCTTTTAGATGATTTAAATGAAGACTGAGTATCAAAATATTATTTTATCCTTCTCAATATTATTTGTATCATATTATGATAATGATACTGTATTAGTGTTTTACTTTTATGTATGAATGTTTAGTTACTCTTATGAATGTTTAATATGATTTATGTAAGTTAACTTTCGATAATATGTTATCTTCAGTCAAATGTTTTGATATTTTCATAAGACGCTCGATTTAAGAATAGAGTCATTTGAGTTTGTGATTGGATCAAATTGACTCAACTCGACTTTCGCGTGTTCCTGTACATATACAATTGTTAATCAATTTCATTGATGCAATCTTCATACAACAAAGTTATATTATCTTCATTTTATGAAGATTGAATTAAAAAAAAACTAACCAACAAATGTATATGTAAAATAATACACTAGAGGCTCCAGTATCAATTTGGTCTAATCACACATTCAGAAGACTCTATTTAATAACCCGTCTTGGATCGTAGGAACCAGGTACTCTTTACTTTAACTGAAGTAGTTATATTATTGATATGCATTATCTTTTAAATCTTTTAGATGATTGAAGGAGTATGGGATAGTTATTGGTTTGGTTTGGTTTAGCTGTTAGATAATTACTATTTGTTGGCTTGTTGTTGTATAGTGTGTTAGAAGGAGTAATTATTAGTTGTTGGATTGTTGTTGGTTTTTGGATGTTGAATAATCATGGGAACCTCGATTTGTGAACATGATGTTAATTTCAAAATAACTAGACTTAATTTTAAAAACTTGTCATTAAGGGTGAAACCCCAAAACACCAACACCTCACACGAGACCAATGTAACTCGTAGGAACTAACCGCATAGTCATGAGATCCTCGATTTGAGAACACGACGATAATAATTTGATAATATCTCGACTTAGGACATACTATGGTGAAAAAATATACCTTATGTTTGAGAACACAGGGATAATTTTTCATCCGGGATTGTGTGAGGCACCAACACATCACCAAGGATATTTTCCCACTTGTACTGCAAACCTAATCCCCTTTTTCTTGGGATTTTCCCATTATGGAGTTTTTTCTCTTTGACTTAGAAAATAGGTCATGTTTGGGAAGAAAATCTATTTTTTTCTGGACTTACGAAATGCAGTGTGTTGTAAATCTCATTGAAATTATTTTGGAAAAGAGTCCTAGATAATATGATGTGTTTTCCCATTTGGAGTTTTGATAGAGTATTCAAAATATGACTCCTCCCATTATGGGGAGTGCGGCCTTCATCGAGAACCACCAATCCTAGACACTCCAATAGTATTTTCCACCATTCTTGATGTTTCTCATTTATAACACTCTTTTTCCCTTTCTTTGAGTGTTCCTTCGCCGTGATTTTCTCTCCGGCAACATTCTCATACAAATTATAGCTTACTCCCAGGACACTTTGGTTTTTCTGCCACGAATACACCTTCATCACGCGTACAACTTCTTTACTCGCACACCTATTCTCTTGGAGAAGCTTAAGATCTATATTTTCATTTCCAAATTTCTTAGAATTGTTGAGGTTGTGAAATGGGAATTTCATTTTCCATTTTTTGTCAAAAAATGGAAATTTGGAAATATCCAATTCATAACCTCGACAATCCTGAGAAATCTGGAAATGAAAGAGAAAAGGAGTATTGTAAATGAGAAACATCAAGAATAGGGGAAAATACTGCTGGAATGTCCTAGATTGGTGGTTCTTTATGAAGGCAACATTCCCCATAATGAGAGGAGCCATATTTGGAATAATCTATCAAAACTCCAAACTGGAAAATGCATCATATTATTCGGGACTCCTTTCTAGAAAAAAATTCAATGAGCTCTCCTACACGTTGCATTTGGTAAGGCCAAAAAAGGCATGTTTTCTTGCCAAACATGACCTATTTTCTGAGTCGAATATAAAATATTTCAGAAAGGAAAAAGCCCGAGAAAAGGGGGATTCAATTTGCAGTACAAGTGGGAAAATTTACCTTATGCCAAATTGACCCGTAAGAGGCACGAACACCTCGCACAGGACCAATGTAACCTATAAGAACCGATCGCGTACTCACGGGACTCCCGGTTTGAGAGCACGATGAAAATATGCAAACTGTTAGACTTATATTTAAAAACATGACGTCAAAAGGTGAAAATATAAAATAGCCACAAAACGGCCCAGTGAGAGGCATGAACACCTCACACGGGACCAATGTAACCCACAAGAACCGACCGTGTACTCACGGGATTCCCGATTGGAGAGCACAAAGAAAATTTGCGAATTGTTAAACTTAGGTTTAAAAATATATCGTCAAAGGGTGAAAACGTCAAACAATAACAAAAATGCCCCGTGAGAGGCATGAACACCTCGCATTGGACCATTGTAACTCGTAGAAAATGATCGCGTACTCACGAGACTCCCGGTTTAAGATCACGATGAATATTTACAAACTGTTAGTCTTAGCCTAAAAAACATGCTGTCAAAGAGTGAAAAAGTAAAACAACCACAACACCGGCCCTGTGAGAGGAATAAACACCTCGCACGGGACCAATGTAACCCACATGAATCAATCGCGTACTCTTGGGACTCCCGATTTGAGGGCACGATGAAAATTTGCAAACTATTAGGCTTAAAAAATAGTTGTTAAAGCATAAAAACATAAAGTAGCCACAAAATGGCACCGTTAGAGGCATGAACACCTCGCAGAGGACTAATGTAACTCGTAGGAACCAACAGCATACTCACAGGACTCTCACTTTAGGAGCATGATGAAAAATTTCAAATTGTTAGACTTAGGCTGAAAATATGCCGTCAAAGGGTGAAAACATAAAAGAGCAAAAAAATAGCCCCGTGACAGAAACGAACACTTCAAACAGGACTAATGTAACCTATAGGAGCCGAACGCG
This sequence comes from Sambucus nigra, assembly GCA_949130495.1. Classification (NCBI taxonomy): domain Eukaryota; kingdom Viridiplantae; phylum Streptophyta; class Magnoliopsida; order Dipsacales; family Adoxaceae; genus Sambucus; species Sambucus nigra. The sequence continues at coordinate 464,638,806 of OX422209.1, read as the reverse complement.
TACTGACGGCACTCCAGGGTTGAGAGCATGATGAATATTTAAAAATTTTAGACTTTGGCTTAAAAACATGTCTTTAAAGGTTGAAAATGTAAAACTACATGAAAACGTCCCTATGAGAAGCATAAACACCTCGCACGGGACCAACGTAACCTGTAGGAACCGATCGCGTACTCATGAGACTCCCGATTAAGAGCACAGTGAAAATTTGTGAACTCTTAGACTTGGGCTTAAAAATATGTTGTTAAAGGATAAAAATGTAAAATAGCCACAAAACGTCCCCATGAGAGGATTGAACACCTCACACGGAACCAATGTAACCCACATGAATTGATCACGTAATAACGAGACTCCCGATTTGAGAGCATGATGAAAATTTCCAAACAATTACACTTAGGCTTAAAAGCATGCCGTCAAAGGGTCAAACTAAACATTTCCACAAAACTAGCCCCTAAGACGCACGAGCACCTCGCACGAGAAATATGTAACCCGTAGGAACTGACCACGTACTCACGGGACTCTCGGTCTGAGAGCACGATGAATATTTCCAAACTGTTAGACTTAGGCCTAAAAACATGTCGTCAAAGGGTTAAAACGTAAAACAACGACAAAACGACCATGTGAGGGGGATAAACACCTCGCACGAGACCAATGTAACCTACAAGAACCAACCTCGTACTCACGGAACTCCCGATTTGAGAGCACGACGAAAATTTATAAACTGTTAGACTTAGGCTTAAAAATATGTCGTCAAATGATAAAAACATAAAATAGCCATAAAACGGCTACATGAGAGGCATAAACACCTCACAAAGTACCAATATAACCTGCAGTAACCGATCGTGTACTCACGGGACTCACGATTTGAGAGCACAACGAAAATTTGAAAACTATTAGACTTAGGCATAAAAACATATCGTCAAGGGTTGAAAACGTAAAACAATAACAAAACGTCCCCGTGAGAGGCATAAACATCTAACACGGGATACTTGTAACCCATAGGAGTTCACTGCATACTCACAGGGCTCTCAGTTTGAGAGCATGATGAAAAATTTTAGTCTCTTACACTTGGGCTTAAAAACATGCTGTTAAAGGGTGAAATGTAAAACAATAAAAAAATGGCCCCGTGATAGACACGAACACCTCCCACCGGACCAATATAACATGCAGGAACTGATTGCATACTCAATGCACTCCCAATTTTAGAGCACAATTAAAATTTGTAAACTTTCAGATTTAGGCTTAAAAACATGTCGTCAAAGGGTAAAACATAAAACAGCCCCAAAACGGCCCTGTGAGAGTCATGAACACCTCGTAGGGGACCAAGGTAACCAGTAGGAGCCGATTGCGTACCCATGGGATTCCTAATTTAAGAGCGCGATAAAAATTTACAAACTATTAGATTTTGGCTAAAAACATGCCGTCAAAGGGTGGAAACATAAAATAGTCACATAAATGCCCTGTGAGAGGCATGATCACATTGTAAGGGACCAATGTATCTGTTAAAAACCGACTGCGTACTCACCCGACTCCCGATTTGAGAGGACAACGAGTATCTGCAAACTCTTAGGCTTAGGCTAAAAAATATCGTCAAAGGGTAAAAATGTAAAACAGCCACAAAACTTCCCTGTGAGAGGCATAAACACCTCATACGGGACCAATGTAACCCGCAGCAATCTATCACGTACTCAGGGGACTTTCGGTTTGAGAGCACGACAAAATTTTTCAAACTATTAGACTTTGGCTTAAAAGCATGTTGTCAAAGGGTGAAAACATAAAACAACCACAAAATGACCCCGTGACAGGCAAAAACACTTCGAACGGGACCAATGTAACCCATAAAAGCCGACCGCGTACTAACGGGACTCCTGATTTAATAGCACGATGAATATTTGAAAACTTTTAGACTTACGCTTAAAAACATGCTGTTAAAGGGTGAAAATGTAAATAGTCAGAAAATATCCTAGTGAGAGGCATTAACACCTCGCAAGGGACCAATGTAACCTGCAGGAACCGATCGCGTACTCACGAGACTCCCAGTTTGATAGCACGATGAAAATATGCAAACTGTTAAACTTAGGCTTAAAAACATGTTGTCAAATGATATAAATGTAAAATAGCCACAAAATGGCCCCATGAGAGGCTTGAACACCTCACACGGGACTAATGTAACTTGCAGGAACTGATTGCGTAATCAAGAGACTCTCGATTTAAGATCACGATGAAAATTTGCAAACTATTAGATATAGGCTTAAAAGCATTCGATCGAAGGGTGAAAACATAAAATAGCCATTAAACTGCCCTGTGAGAGGCACGAACACCTCACATGGGACATATGTAACCCGTAGAAACCGATCGTGTACTCACAGGGATCCTAGTCTGAGAGCACGATGAATATTTGCAAATAGCTAGATTTAGTCTTAAAAACATGCCTTCAAAGGGTGAAAACATAAAACAACGCCAAAACGATCATGTGAGGGGCATAAATACCTTGCACGAGACCAATGTAACCTACAAGAACTGACCTCGTACTCATAGGACTCCCAGTTTGAGAGCACGACAAAAATTTGCAAACTGTTAGACATAGGTTTAAAAGCATGCCATCAAATGATAAATATGTAAAATAGACACAAAATGCCCCATGAGAGGAATAAACACCTCGCACGGGACCAATGTAACCTGCAGTAACCGATCGCGTACTCACGGGACCCCCAGTTTGAGAGTAAAATGAAAATTGTCAAACTATTAGACATAGTCATAAAAGAATGCCGTCAAAGGGTGATAATGTAAAACAACCGCAAAACGTCCTCTTGAGAGGCACAAACACCTAGCACATGATCCTTGTAACCTGTAAGAATTGACCGCGTACTAGGGGCTCCAAGTGTCAGAGCATGATGGAAATTTGAAAATTGTTAGACTTGGGCTTAAAAACATGTCGTTAAAGGGTGAAAACATAAAACAATCCAAAAATGGCCCCGTGAGAGACACGAACACCTCGCATGGACCAATGTAACCCGTAGGATTTAACCGTGTACTCATAGGACTCTCGGTTTGAGAGCACAATGAAAATTTGTAAACATTTAGATTTAGGCTTAAAAATATATCATCAAAGGGTGAAAATATAAAAAAATTACAAAAAAGCCCCATGAGAGGCACTAACACCTCGCACGGGGAAAATGTATCCTATGGTAACCGACCGCGTACTCAGATGACTCCCAGTTTGAGAGCACGAAGAGTATTTGCAAAATGTTAGGCTTAGCCTCCAAAATGTCGTCAAAGGGTGAAAACGTAAAATAGTCACAAAACGGCCCTAATAGAGGCATAAACACAACACACAGGACCAATGTGTCTCGTAAGAACCGATCGCATACTCACGAGACTCCCGATTTACGAGCATGATGAAAATTTACAAACTGTTAGAGTAAGGCTCAAAAATATGTCGTCAAAGTATAAAAACATAAAATACCTATAAAATGGCCCTATGAGAGGCATGAACACCTCGAACGGAACCAATGTAAGTTCTAGGAATCGACGGTGTACTCCAGGGACTCCCAGTTCGAGATCACGAAAAAAAAATTCAAACTATTAGACTTAGGTTTAAAAATATGCCGTCAAAGGGTGAAAGCATAAAACAACGACAAGATGACCCTGCGACAGGCACAAACACCTTACACGGGACTAATGTAACCCGTAGGTACCGATCGCATACTAACGGGACTCCGAGTTTGAGAGAATGATGAATATTTTCAAACTGTTAGACTTAAGCTTAAAAACAGGTCGTTAAATGGTGAAAATGTAAAACACTCAAAAAACAGCCCTGTGAGAGGCATAAACACCTCGCGCGGGAGCAATGAAACCTATAAGAACCAATTGCTTACTCATCAGACTTCCGATTTGAGAGCACGAATAAAATTTGCAAATTATTAAGCTTAGGATTAAAAACATGTTGTTAAAGCATCAAAATGTAAAACAGCCACAAAATGGCCCCACGAGAGGCATGGACACGTCACATGGGACCAATGTAACCCGCATGAACTGATCCTGTAATCATGGGACTCTCGATTTGAGAGGATGATGAAAATTTGCAATCTATTAGACTTAGAATTAAAAGCATGATGTTAAAGGGTGAAAATCTAAAACAACTTTAAAATTGACCCGTAAGAGGCAGGAACACCTCGCATAGGATATACGTAACCTATAGGAACCGATCGCATACTCACGAGACTCCCTATTTTAGAGCACGGAGAATATTTGCAAACTGTTAGATTTAGGGTTTAAACAATGCCTTCAAAGGGTGAAAACATAAAGCAATCGCAAAATGGCCCTATGAGAGGCATAAACACCTCGCACGAGACAAATGTCATCCGTCGTAACTGGTCGCATACTCACGGGACTCTCCATTTGAGAGCATAATGAAAATTTATAAATTGTTAGACTTATGCATAAAAACATGCCATCAAAGGATAAAATCATTAAATAACCACAAAATATCCCCGTGATAAGCATGAACACCTCCCTCGGGGCCAATATAACCCATAGGAACCGACCGCGTACTCACGGGACTCTCGATTTGAGAACCCGATGAAAATCTGTTAACTATTAGACTTAGACTTAAAACATGTCATCAAATGGATAAAAATGTAAAATAGCCACAAACGGCCCCATAAGAGGCATGAACACCTCGCACGGACCAATGTAACCTGTTGGAATCGACCGCATACTGATGGGACTCCCGATTTGAGAGCACGATGAAAATTTTCAAACTGTTAGAGTTAGGCTTAAAAACACGCAGTCAAAGGGTGAAAATGTAATATAGTAACAAAATGGCCCCGTGCGAGGCAAGAACCACTCGCACAGGATAAATATAACTCATAGTAATTGACTGTGTACTCACGGGACTCCCGATTTTAGAGCACTTTAAAAATTTACAAACTGTTAAACTTAGGCTTAAAAAAAGTCGTCAAAGGGTGAAAATGTAAAAAAATCAATTAAACGGCCCCATGAGAGGCAGTAATATCTCGCACGGGACCAATGTAATCCAAATGAACTCACTGCATACTCATGGGACTCCCGATTTGAGAGAACGATGAAAATTTGAAAACTATTTAGTTATGCTTAAAAACTTGCCGTTAAAGGGTGAAAACGTAAAACAACCATAGAATGTTCCCGTGAGAGGCATGAACACCTTGCACTTGACTAATTTAAACGGAAGGAACCGATCGCATACTCACGGGACTCTAGGTTTGAGAGAACGAATAATATTTACAAATTATTAAACTTAGGCTTAAAAACATATCGTCAAAGGGTGAAAATATAAAATAGCCACAAAACGGCTTCGTAAAAGGTACGAACACCTCACACGAGAGCAATGTACCCTGCAGAAAATGATCGCGTACTCACGGGACTCTCGGTTTGGGAGAACAACAAAAATTTTAAAACTGTAAGACATGAGCTTAAAAACATGATGTCAAAGGGTTAAAATGTAAAATAGTGACAAAATATCCCCATGAGAGACACGATCACCTCACACGGGACCGATGTAACCCGAAAGAAACGTCCGCATAGTTACGGGGCTCCCATTTTAAGAGCACGATGAAATTTTGCAAATTATTTGGTTAGTAACACCTCGCACGAGACCAATGTAACCCGAAGGAACTCACCGCGTACTCATGGGACTCCCTGTTTGAGAGAACGATGAAAATTTATAAACTATTTGGTTAGGCTTAAAAACTTGACGTTAAGGGGTGAAAACAAAAAACAACCACAAAACGGCCCCGTGAGAGGCACGGACACCTTGCACTTGACCAATGTAACCGGAAGGAACCGACCGCGTACTCACATGACTCTCGATTTGAGAGCATGAATAATATTTACAAATTATTAGACTTAGTCTTAAAAACATGTCGTCAAAGTGTGAAAATATAAAATAGCCATAAAATAGCTCCGTGAGAGGTACGAACACCTCATACGAGAGCAATGTAACCTGCAGAAACTGATCGCGTACTCACGGGACTCTCGGTTTGGGAGCACAACAAAAATTTGCAAACTGTTAGACATGAGCTTAAAAACATGTCGTCAAAGTATTAAAATGTAAAGTTACCCATGAGAGGCACGAACACCTCACACAGGACTGATGTAACCCATAGGAAACGTCCGCATAGTTACGGGAATCCGAGTTTAAGAGAACGATGAAAATTTGCAAACTATTTGGTTACTAACACCTCTCACTTGACCAATGTAACCGAAGGAACTCACCGCGTACTCATGAGAATCCCGGTTTGAGAGAACGATGAAAATTTGCAAACGATTTGGTTAGGCTTAAAAACTTGATGTTAAAGGGTGAAAATGTAAAACAACCATAAAACGGCCCCATGAGAGGAACGAACACCTTGCACTTGACCAATGTAACCAGAAGGAATCGATCGCGTACTCCTCGGACTCCCGGTTTGAGAGCATGAATAATATTTACAAATTATTAGACTAAGGCTTAAAAACATGTCGTCAAAGGGTGAAAATATAAAATAGCCACAAAACGGCTCCGTGAGAGGTACGAACACCTCACACGAGTGCAATGTAACCTGCAGAAACTGATCACGTATTCACGGGACTCTCGGTTTGGGAGCAAAACAAAAATTTACAAATTGTTATACATGAGCTTAAAAACATATCATCAAAGGGTTAAATGTAAAATAGTGATAAAATAGCCCCATAAGAGGCACGAATGCCTCGCACGGGATCGATGTAACCCATGGGAACCGTCTGCATAGTTATGGGGCTCCTAGTTTAAGAGCACGATAAAAATTTGTAAACTATTAGACTTCGGCATAAAAACATGCTCTCAAAGGATGAAAGAGTAAAACTGTCTTAAAACGGCTCCATGAGAGGCACGAACACCTCGCATGGAACCAATGTAACCCACAAGTATCGATCGCGTACTCATTGGACTCCCAATTTGAGAGAACAATGAAAAATTCCAAACTACTGGACTTATGCTTAAAAGCATGTCGTTAAAGGGTGAAAATGAAAAACAGTAAAAAAAGCCACGTGAGACGAGATTAGATGTGAGGAATTTATTTTTGGAGACGAGATTATTTTTGGAGATTGTTGGCCTGATTTTGAGAGTTAGGCATTCGGCGAATTTCGAGGGCGAAATTCCATTGTTAATGGGGAAGTGTAATAACTCGCGTAATTTTGGGCTATTTTAATTAATTTCTGGAAAATGGAGGAAAATAAAGTTTAAAAAAAATTATTTTTATTGCTCAAATATGTTTGCTATTATTTTTAAAGGCGATAATTTCAAACGGTTTTGAAAACGGAGTTAAAATAGATTTTAAAATGATTTTTTAATGTTTTTAACTCTTGGAGTTGTTTTGACTTCCAACTCTTCATTTATTTGCCTTATTTGAAGGAGTCTTTTGGATTCCAACTCTTCATTTATTTTCATTATAAAAGGGAGTCGTGGACAAACCTTTTAACATACTTTTGGCACAAAATTTGGCAGCAAATGTATTTTATATTCCTCTTCTTTTTATATATATTTTGGCCCTTGAGATTTGTGAGTTCCAACCTTAGATTAGAGGTGTTCTTGGGGCTATTTTGTTGGAGGTTCTTGGAGGAGATTTTGTAGATATTTTGTGTTGATCTTGAGGATGTGATCATTGGTTTCTCATCATGGTTTGAGGTATGGGGTTTTACACAATATGCTCCTTAAATCTCGCGAGTGTCATTCTCTTTGAATTCTTGTTAATTGAACTCATATTTGAATTGATAAATTCATTGAAATCTGAAAAATAATTGTTGAAATTATTTTGATTCATGTGGTATCATTATATTATTGATGAGCACGTTGTCATGAGATTTTAATATGGCACGGTCGTTGGGCACCCGCCAAAATTCCTGTTTCCCGGGATATGGCTTGATAAAGCATATACGGATGTGGTGAGGCCTGGTGACCCGGTTAAAGTGTTATTGAGAAATTATATTGATAAATGCTTTGAGATTTGCAATTTGATTTGAATATTCGTACTCGTGTTGTTACGTTTTATTCATCGATAATCCATATTTGTCGAGCATCTTTCCTGTCGTATTGTGTACCTCCCCATATTTTCTTTTAGTTGGCAGGTTAGCGTGGATTTGAGCGCTATGGACCAATTGGGATGATTTTAGCATTCCCGGGTCTCCTTGTTTGAGAGCACAATGAAATTTGCAAACATTCAGATTTAGGCTTAAAAACATGTCGTGAAATGGTGAACACATAAAATAACAACCAAACGGACCCGTGAGAGGCATGAACACCTAGTATGGTACCCATGTAACCCGCAGAAATCGATCGCGTACCCATGGGACTCCCGATTTGAGAGCGCGATGAAAATTTTCAATCTGTTAGACTTAGGCTTAAAAATATGTCGTCAAAGGATAAAAACATTAAATAGCCATAAAATGGCCCTGTGATAGGCATGAACACCTCGCACAAGACCAATGTAACCCGTAGGAACCGACCACGGGCCCACGGGACTCTCGATTTGAGAGAGCGATGAAAATTTGCAAACTCTTAGACTTAGGCTTAAAAACATGCCGTCAAAGGATAAAAATGTAAAATATCCACAAAACGGCCCCATGAGAGGCATGAACACCTCGCACAAACCAATGTAACCGGTAGGAGCCAATCGCGTACTGATGGGACTCCCAATTTGAGAGCATGATGAAAATTTGTAAACTATTAGACTTAGGCTCAAAAACATGCTCTCAAAGGATAAAAACATAAAATTTCCACAAAATGGCCTCGTGAGAGGCACTCACCTCTCACGGGACCAATGTAACCCATAGCAACTGTTCGCGTATGCACGAGACTCCCAGTTGAGAGTATGAATAAAATTTGCAAACTATTAGACTAGAGCTTAAAAACATGTCGTCAAAGGGTGGAAAAATAAAATAGCCACAAATCGCCCCGTGAGAGGTACAAACACCCCGCACGGGACCAATGTAACCCATAAAAACTGATCGCATACTCATGGGACTCTCGATTTGAGAGCATAATGAAAATTTTGAAACTGTTAGACTTAGGGTAAAAAAATGTCAAACGATTAAAACATAAAATAGCCATAAAATTGTCCCCTGAGAGGCTTGAACACCTCGTATAGGACCAATGTAACTCACAAGAACCGACCTCATACTCACAGGACTTCTTATTTGTGATCGCAATAAAAATCTACAAACGATTGGACTTAGGCTTAAAAACATACCTTCAAAGAGTGAATACATAAAACAAGCACAAAATGGACCCCATTAGAGGCACGAACACCTCGCACTGGACCGATGTAACCTGTAGGAACCAACCATATACTTACGAGACTCCTGATTTGAAGGTATGACAAAAATCTGCAAACTATTAGACTTAGGCAAAAAAAACATGCTATCAAATGATGAAAATGTACACCAAACAATAAAACGGACTCGGGAGAGGCACGAACACCTCATACGGGACAAATGTAACCCTCAAAAACCGATCGCGTACTCATGGGACTCCTAATTTGAGAGCTCGATGAAAATTTTCACACTGTTAGACTTAGGCTATTAAACATGCCGTCAAACTGTGAAAACGTAAAATAACCTCAAAACGGATCCTTGAGAGGCCCGTACCTCGCACGGGACCAATGTAAACTCGAAGAATTTATTTTGTACTAATGGGACTCCCAGTTTAAGAGCACGACAAAAATTTGTGAACTATTAGACTTAGCCTTAAAAATATGATGTCAGAGGGTGGAAACATAAAACTGCCACCAAACGGCCCTGCGAGAGGCAGGAATGCCTCTCACGGTACAAATGTAACCCATAGGAACCGACCACATACTCACAGGACTCCCTATTTGAAAGCACGATGAAACTTTACAAACTATTATACTTAGGATTAAAACGTGTACTCAAAGGGTGAAAATGCAAAACGGCAACAAAACAACCCCGTTAGAGGCAAGAACACCTCGTGCGTGACCAATGAAACCCGTAAGAACTGATCGCATACTAACGGGACTCCTTATTTGAGAGCACGATTTAAATTTACAAACTGTTAGACTGAGGCTTAAAAACAAGGCACCAAAGGGTGAAAACGTAAAACAACCATAAAATGGCCCCGTGAAAGGTAAGGAAACCTCGCATGGCACCAATGTAACCCGACAGAATTGACCACGTACTCGCAGGACTCTCATCTTTAGAGCATAATGAAAACATACAAACTACTCAACTTAAGCTTAAAAACATGTCGTCAAAGGGTGAAAATGAAAAACAACCACAAAACAGCCCTACCAGAGGCATAGACACCTCACACGGGATCAATGTAGCCCACAGGAATCGACCACGTGATCACAGGACTCTCAGTTTGAGAGAACGATAAAAATTTGCAAAGTGTTAAACTTAGGCTTAAAAACATGTTGTCAAAGGGTTAAAATGTAAAACAAACACCGAAAGGCCCAGTGAGAGTCCTGCATCTCGCACGGGACCAATGTAAACCCCACGAATCGATTGCATACTCACGGGACTCCTGATTTAAGATCATGATAAAAATTTGCAAACTGTTAGACTTAGGCTAAAAAACATGCTGACAAAGGTTAAAAACGTAACATAGCCACCAAATCGCCCCGTGAGAGGCGGGAACACCTCGCACGGGACAAATGTAACCTGTAGGAACCGATTACATACTCACAGGACTCTCGATTTGAGAGCATGATGAAAATTTACAAACTATTAAACTAAGGCTTAAAAGCATGCCGTCAATGGGTGAAAACTAAAATAGCCAGAAAACGGCCCCCAGAGAGGCACGAACACCTAGCACGGGATTGTTGAGACCCGTAAGAACCGATCGTGTACTCACGGGACTCACGGTTTGATAGCACGATAAAAATTTGAAAATTATTAGACTTAGGCTTTAAAAAATTACCGTGAGAGGGTGAAAATGTAAAATAGCCACAAAACTGCCTCGTGAGACGAATGAACACCTCGTGTTAGACCAATGTAACCCCTAGGGACCGACCGCGTACTCACGAGACTCACTATTTTAGAACACAATAAAAATTTGAAAACTTTTATACTTAGGCTTAAAAACATGTACTCAAAGCGCGAAAATGTAAAACAATCGCAAAAAATCCCCATAAGAGGCATGAAAACCTCACACGGAACCAATGTTACCCACAAGAACCAATCGCGTACTCACAGAACTCCCGGTTTGAGATCACAACAAAAATTTACAAATTCTTAAGACTAAGGCTCGAAAACATGCTATCAAAGGGTGAACATGTAAAACATCCACGAAATGGTCCCATGAGAGGCACTCACCTCGCACGGGTCCAATGTAACTCGTAGGAACTGGTCACGTACGTACGGGACTCTCAATTTTAAAGCACGATAAAAATTTGCAAACTGCTAGATTCAGGCTTAAAAACATGCCATCAAAGGATGAAAATGTAAAACAACAAAAAAATGACCTCGTGAGAAGCATGAACACCTCGCACAGAAATAATGTAACCCGCAGGAACTGATCGCATAATCAAGAGACTCTCAGTTGAGAGAACGATGAAAATTTGAAAACTGTTGGACTTAGGCTTAAAAACATGCCGTTAAAGGGTGAAAATGTAAAACATCCACAAAAGGACCTCGTGAGAGGCACGAACACATCGTATGGGACTAATGTAACCCGAAGGAAGTGATCACGTACTCACTCGACTCCCGATTTGAGAGCAAGACTAAAATTTGCAAACTATTAGACTTAGGTTTAAAAAATGTCGTCAAAGGGTGAAAATGTAAAACAACCACAAAATGACCTCATAAGAGGTACGAACACCTCACACGGGACCAATGTAACCCCCAGAAACTGATCTCACACTCACGGGACTCTTGGTTTGAGAGAACGACTAAAATTTGCAAACTATTAGACTTAGGCTAAAAAAATGCGGTCAAAGGGCTAAAATGTAAAATAGCCACAAATTGGACCCATGAGAGGCATGAACACCTCGTATGTAACCCTCAAGAATCGATCGTATACTCATGATACTTTTGGTTTGTGAGCACGATAAAAATTGGCAAAAAGTTGGACTTAGTCTTAAAAACATGCATTCAAAGGGTGAATACATAAAACAACCACAAAATGGCCCCAATGAAAGGCACGAACACCTCGCATGGGACCGATGTAACCTGCAGGAACCGACTGTAAAATTACGGGACACCCAATTTGAGAGCATGACAAAAAGTTGCAAATTGTTAGACTTAAAAACATGATGTCAAAGCACAAAAACATAAAACAACCATAAAATGGCCTTGTGAGAGGCATGAACACCTCACACGCAACCAATGTAACCCGAAATAACAAAACGTGTACTCATGGGAGTTTCGATTTGACAGCACATTGAAGATTTGCAAACCGTTAGACTTAGGCTAAAAAAGATGTCGTCAAAGGGTGAAACCGTAAAACAACCTCAAAACAACCCCTTAAGAGGCCCGCACCTCGCACGGGACCAATGTAAATTGGAAGAATCGACCTTGTACTCACAGGACTCCCTGTTTGAGAGCACAGTAAAAATTTACAAATTGTAAGACTTAGGCCTGAAAATATGACATCAGAGGGTGAAAAAGTAAAATAGCCACAAAATGGCCCCGTGATGGGCACAAACACCTGGCACGGTACAAATGTAATCCACAGGAACCGGTTGCGTACTCACGGGACTCCCAATTTAAGAGTACGACGAAAATTTGTAAACAATTATACTTAGGCTAAAAAATATGCTCTTAAAGGGTGAAAACGCAAAACGGTAACAAAACGGACATATGAGACGCACGAATACCTCATACGTGACCAGTCACCCGCATGAACTGATCGCATACTCACGGGACTCTTGATTTGATACCATGATTAAAATTTACAAAATGTTAGACTAAGTCTTAAAAATAAGTCTTTAAAGGGTGAAAATATAAAACAACCACAAAACGGCCCCGTAAGAGGCACAAAAACCTCGCATGGGACCAATGTAACCCGACAGAACATATCGCGTACTCATGGGACTCTCGGTTTGAGAGCACAACAAAAATTTACAAACTATTAGACTTAGGCTTAAAAACATGTCACAAAAGGGTGAAAATATAAAACAACCACAAAACGGCCCCATGAGAGGCACGAACACCTCGCACGGGACCAATATACCCCATAAGAACTGACCGCGTACTCACGGGACTCCTGGTGTGAGAGCACGATGAAAATTTGCAAACTGTTAGACTTAGGCTTAAAAACATGCTATCAAATGGTGAAAACATACAACAACTTCCAAACAGCCTAGTGAAAGGCCCGCACCTTTTACGGGACCATTGTAAACCCTAGGAATTGACCACGTACTCACAGGACTCCCAATTTAAGAGCACGAAGAAAATTTACAAACTGTTAGACTTAGGCTTAAAACCATGATGTCACAGGGCAAAAATGTAAAACACCCTCAAAACGGTCCTGTGAGAGGCACGGACACCTCACACAGGACAAATGTAACTCGTCGGAACCGACCACTCATTCACGAGACTCCCGATTTGAGAGCATGATGAAAATTTACAAAGTGTTAGACTGACGCTTTAAAAAATTATCGTTAAAGGGTGAAAACGTAAATCATCCATAAACCTGCCCCGTGAGAGGCATGAACACCTCGCGTGGGACCAATGTTACCCACAAGAACCGATCGCATACCCACGGAACTCATGCTTTTATATCACAATGAAAATTTGCAAAATCTTAGACTTAGGCTTAAAAACATGTTGTCAAAGGGCGAAAATGTAAAATAACTATAAAATAGCTCCGTGAGAGGCATGGAAACTTCGCAGGGGACTATTGTAACCTGGCAGAATTGATCGTTTACTCATGGGACACCCGATTTAACAGCACGATGAAAATTTGCAAATGATTAAACTTAGTCTTAAATACATGCCGTCAAATTGTTAAAATAATAAACAACCTTAAAATGGCCCCGTGAGAGGCTCGCACCTCGCAAGGGGTCAATGTAAATCGAAAGAAACACATACTCATGCTACTCCCGATTTGAGTGCACAACAAAAATTTACAAACTGTTACACTTAGGCTTAAAAACTTGACGTCAGAGGGTGAAAAAATAAAACAACCACAAAACGGCTCTGTAAGAGGCACGAACACCTTGCACGAGACAAATGTAACCCGCAAGAACTGACCGCGTACTCACGGGACTCCCGGTGTGAGAGCACGATGACAATTTGCAAACTGTTAGACTTAGGCTTAAAAACATGCTATCAAATGGTGAAAACATACAACAACCTCCAAACAGCCTAGTGAAAGGCCCGCACCTTTTACGGGGCCATTGTAAACCCTAGGAATTGACCACGTACTCACAGAACTCCCAGTTTAAGAGCACGAAGAAAATTTACAAAATGTTAGACTTAGGCTTAAAATCATGATGTCACAGGGAGAAAATGTAAAACACCCACAAAACGGTCCTGTGAGAGGCACGGACACCTCACACGGGATAAATGTAACTCGTAGGAACCGACCACGCATTCACGAGACTCCCGGTTTGAGAGCATGATGAAAATTTACAAAGTGTTAGACTGACGCTTTAAAAAATTATCGTTAAAGGGTGAAAACGTAAATCAGCCATAAACCTGTCCCGTGAGAGGCATGAACACCTCGCGTGGGACCAATGTTACCCGCAAGAACCGATCGCATACCCACGAAACTCATGCTTTTAGATCACAATGAAAATTTGCAAACTCTTAGACTTAGGCTTAAAAACATGTTGTCAAAGGGCAAAAACGTAAAACAACTATAAAATATCTCCGTGAGAGGCATGAAAACTTCGCACGGGACTATTGTAACCTGGCAGAATTGATCGTTTACTCATGGGACTCTCGATTTAACAGCACGATGAAAATTTGTAAATGATTAAACTTAGTCTTAAATACATGCCGTTAAATTGTTAAAATAATAAACAACCTCAAAATGGCCCCGTGAGAGGCTCGCACCTCACAAGGGGTCAATGTAAATCGAAAGAATCGAACACGTAGTCATGCTACTCCCGATTTGAGTGCACGACAAAAATTTACAAACTGTTACACTTAGGCTTAAAAACATGACGTCAGAGGGTGAAAAAATAAAACAACCACAAAATGGCGTTCTTTAAGAGGCATGAACACCTTGCACGAGACAAATGTAACCCGTAATAACTGACCGTGTACTAACGGGACTCTCGGTTTGAGGGCATGACAAAAATTTGCAAATGTTAGACTTAGGCTTAAAAACATGCCGTCAGAGGGAGACATCGTAAAACAACCATAAAACGGCCTTGTGACAGGCATGCACCTCCCTTGTGACCAATGTAACTAATAAGCACCCAAAAGTGTCTATTTTATACACCGAATAGATGGATTTTAGTCACTCGCATTAATTAAAATTGGCCTTATGTCGTATTTTATTATTTTTCAGGTCAATACATAGTCGCAGTGCTAAATGATGCTAAATCTAGTCAATTGCGATGCAAAAGCGATTAAAAGCATGAAACGAAGAAATCAAAGAGACCGCGAAGACTAGAGTTCTAATTGAGCTTGCCCCGAGATATGTTCCGATGCCCTGAACCAGTCCTGTAACCTTAACCTAGCCCAGTCAATACCCCGAGCCCGTTGTGTGTTGAGTTTATACCTTTATTATTTTTAAGATTTTTTTATTTGTGTCGTTTTTATTTTTTGGAATTATTTTATAATTTTCTAGGATTTATTTTCTATTTATTTTATTTCTTTATTTTGATTTTGATTTTTATTAGTTTTTAATTTTAATCTTTATTTTATTAGGATTAGTTTTTAGAAATTTATTTTCTAGTTTTTATTAGATTTTAATTTCTTTTATATTAATTTTATTAGGATTATATTCTTTTTTTAGTTTTAATAGAGTTTTATTTTTATTTTCATTTTTTATTTAGTGTGTTTTGAATTTTATTTTGAGATGTTAGTTTTTTCTTAGGTTTATTAGATTTTAAGTTTTTTTTTATTTTATTTTAGTTTTAGGTTTATTTTTTAGGATTGTGTTAATTTTTAGGGGTACAAATTAAACACACACAATCCACTCACACCCTAAACCCATACACTTAAACACACAAACACTCTCCCTCACTCACACCATAATTCCTATACACAAACACACACCTAACCACACCCTCCATCATCCTCACCCTTACCCTTTCACCCTACACCCTCACACACCCTAAAACCCCCCACTCCATCTTCTTCACAAACTCAATCAATTCTCTCTCCTCCATCACATCAAACCCACTTCAATTCCCCCATCTTCTACCTCCATTATCACCACACAAAACTCCATAACCATATCAAACCTCCCCAACTCCATTTAAAAATCAAACTGAAAAAAAACACGAGACAGCCCCTTAACCCATGTCAACCGACGACCCGGGTTCAACCCGTCATCCCCGCCGAACCTCCACCTGCCAACCCACGAATCAGACAAGATTTCGCCCAACTCGCCAAACCCGAACCTCTGTCCTTCTTACCTTCTGATCATACTCGATCTCCATATCCCACCTTAGCTCGAAACCCATTTCAACGGAGACCTATTAATTTATGTAACGAGAGTTGGTAAATTAATTGAACAAATTAATTTTTGAATTTAGGAATCGAACTAGAGATAGGTTTTTCCTATATTAGAATATTAATTCGGTGTTGAAATTTGAGGATTGATATTTTTTCGTTAAATTGTTCCTAGCGGGAAATTTTCGAAAAATAGTTTAGTCCTAATTTTTCATCCCGTGACATTTTTAAATTAATTTTTTGAAAAAGATTTTATTAAATTTATAATTTTAACGAGAGTTAGATTATCGATTTAATATTATCTCGAAATATTTCAAATTAATAAATTGAGAAATTAAAATAATTGAAAATGCAGTGTAATTCCATCTCTTGACCTTCTCACATACTTCACACTCGCTTGCACATTAGTTATCCTTATTTAGTCATTTCATAATTTTTAGCATTTATTACTTCATTCTCCCTTGAAATTGTTTTCAAAAAAAGATTTTAATAAAAAAAAAGATGAAATTGCAAGTATTCACATTAATTGTTTCACCTTGGAAGTTGGATTGATACCTGTACTTATCGCAATACGAGTTATTTTTAGACAAGTTTTGTAGGTACTCAAGGAAATTTTGAGAGTGGCTTTTGAAAACAACGATATACCTAAAAATCTTTCTTATCAGTGTGACACCCCGTCTAATTAATCCCGGGTGATCAGTCCTAAATCAAGTTAGAAAAGGTTTCTCAGTTGGTCCATTCTTAGCATCACTGTCGTCTTTTTAAATTGCTAACCACCTAAGTGAGAAAAGTAGACTGGTGCCAATTTTTATCTTTCAATTAATTAAATAATAACTCATGCGGAACATACAAAAATTCAGAATCACAGTTAATTAAAGTAACCATCCACAAATAAAATACCTAACCGAATAAACCATCGTTCCAAACATCCAATACAAGTAAATATCAGAAAAACATCTCAACAAGTCTATTACTGATAAATGAACTGTGAGCGACAAGCCCAGATAACTACTAGAGAGTCTCTACAAGAATGGAAGAAGGAGGCGTCTATCAAAATCCCGCAACATCCACATGTGCTGTAGCAAAGGATACCTCGATTAGAGTCAAGCTTGGCTCCCTTGTGGTTGGACACCTAAATGGTTTTTAAATTTTTTATAGCAAGGGTTAGTACCCAAAAACATTTGAAAACATTTAACAAATGATTAACTTGCAGTAATAAATAAATATGCATGATCTTCATATTTTAGTTAGTGCCGCACTCTCTTGTGGACTTCCTCACCCCTACTAACGCTTTCGTTTAATTTACTAGGTCCTACGCTCCTGACCCAATGCTTACTTTTAACCCTTGAATTTTACCTCCCCTATAGCACTAGAGTATATAATAGTAATATTCAATCTCTGATATTAATGCACACAAACTATATATATATACTATCACGCACCGTATATATATATATATATATATATATAAATTGTCCCGGCTACACCATGTACTAAATCCGTAACACAAGCCTGTTTAATTTATTAAGAGTTTATGGTCTAAACCTAATTATTAATTAATTTGCACATTAATTAATTTAGTCACCTTTGGTATCGCCCCCACCATAAATTTGGACTTACTCTCGTAGCCCGAAATAACCTCACTCGAGTCTAAATTCCCGACTCTCGAATTTATAATCATGACGTGTCACCCAAAACTTCCTCAAATCCTAATTAACTTTATTCATGATTAATTAGGTTTAAACCCATGTATTTATTTCCCCATAATTAATTACATAAGGATTCATTATATAAATTTTCTTTTATATACATAACTGGGCAGAATTGCCGAAATCTGCCGACCTTCGATCGATCGACCCCAGACCTTCGATCGATCGATCGAGCAGGTCTTCGTCTTCTTCGCGAAAACAGAATCAGCCATGGACGAAAATTCTCAAACCCTAATTCCTTCTAACAGTAACCTCAAGCCCTCTTAGCATTAATACATGTTAGAAACCTTATTAGGGATCTCCAGAATGTCCACCAACATCATTAATTCATCCATTAACTACAATTTCTGGATTTGGGGAAATATCCATCTTTAATTTCTTACACATTTACATCCCAAATCCCTACAACAAATTCGTTTCTATTTATCCAGATATCATCCTACCAGATATGTATCAATTTATAATATCAGATTTCTAAAAGAATTCTCATTCAAATTCGTAAATCAGATTATTATTTTTCAAAACCTCATGTTTATGCCATGAACACCGAAAACGAATTTTTATCAAACACATCACATGAATATGAATTTCAAAAACAGATTCAATACTATTGCAAGTTATCCACTTGCCTTAGGTTTCGTAGCGTCTGATTCGGACATGAATTTCCAAGGTTGAAGACGATCCTTGTTGGCTCTCTAGTGATCCCAAAGTTGCCCTTAACTGCTATTAGGTTTCTTAATACACTTAGCCTTTTCTAAAACCTTATCATCCGTTTTATCATTCCTCGAAATTCCTTAATTTACCTAATCCCGGTGTTTGCCTAATGGGCCAAGCCCAAGTGACCCAAATGCCCCCGTGTGGGCCCGGCTATGTCTAAAAACGTCCCGTGACCCGTTTACTACTCCCGGGTACACTTTTCCGATTATCCCGGACCATCCGGACTCAACCGTACACTCAGAATTGGCATCCGAATTAATTTATAAAAATGTTTATCCCCTCACCCCTTTAGTCTACACCAACTCCCGGTTGAGATAAGTGCATACTTTGTCATTAATACTCGAAATGACTTAAATAAATAATTACTATTCACTTAGTAAATAACTTCCCGCAAATATTAACCCTTTACACCTCGATTAATATTTAAATAAAATTTTCCTTAATTAATTCAATTAAATTACGACTCACAAGTAATTTTCAATTCCCGAATTAATTAAATAATTAATGCATGAGAATGCGGGGTGTTACATACTCCCCCCCTTACAAAGGAATTTCGTCCCCGAAATTAGGTCATAGCTGTGATGAAAAGCTCTAGATATTGCTCCCTCATATCCTCCTCCCGCTCCCAGGTAGACTCATCAATGTTGTGATGGCCCCACTGTACTCTAACTAGTGGAACAACCTTGGATCGTAATTTCCGCTCGCTACAGTCTAGGATAGCCATCGGCCTCTCCTCATACGAGATGTCTGGCTGTAAATTAATTTCTTTGAGTGGAATGTTCCAGAAGGCCCTCTCACTCCTGCGATATTTCTTCAGCGATGCTACATGGAACACGTCGTGTATCCGCTGAAGATGCTCCGGTAATCCCAGCCTGTAGGCTACAGGCCCCACCCTCTTGATAATAGGGAAAGGTCCCACGTACCTCGGTGCTAGCTTACCCTTCTTGCCGAACCTCATCACCCCTTTCATGGGGGACACCCTGACCAATACCTGATCCCCAACCTCTAGCTCCACGTGTCTCCGTGAAGCATCAGCGTAACTTTTCTGCCTATCCTGTGCTATCCGAATCCTCCCTCGGATCAGCTCTATCTTGGAAGATGTTTCCTGAACAATCTCCGTCCCTAACAGTTTGTTATCCCCCACCTCTAACCAACAAGCGGGTGAACGACAAGGTCTACCGTATAATGCCTCGAATGGTGCCATGCCGATCGTGAATTGGTAAGAGTTATTATACGCAGACTCTACCAGAGGAAGATATTTCTCCCCAGCCTCCCCCAAAGTCTAGTATACACATTCTGAGCATATCTTCCAACATCTGATTTACTCTCTCGGTCTTCCCGTCAGTCTGTGGGTGATAGGTTGTACTCAAACGTAACTCCGTGCCCATGGCCTCCTGAAAACTCTGCCAAAAATGGGCCACAAAGATCTTGTCCCTATCCGACACAATATTAATCGGTACCCCGTGCAGTTTAACAATTTCCACTATGAATAGCTGTGCATAACGCATCGTCTCAAAGTCTGTGCAAACTGGTAGGAAGTGGGCCACCTTGGTCAACCGATCCACAATAACCCATATGGAATCGTGACCCTTCTGTGATGACGGTATTCCTGTAATGGCCGTAGCATCCCTGATGGTCTCTGATGGTCAACTTTCACAAGATGACACGTGGCACATTTCGAAACAAATTCTGCTATCTCCCGTTTCATCCCTGCCCACCAATACTGCCTCCTCATATCTTGATACATCTTATCCCCACCGGGATGAACCACGAATCTCGACCCATGAGACTCCGTCATAACAGCGTGCCTCAATTCCGCATCCTCTGGCATAATCAACCTCCCATTATGGCGTAAGCCTCCCTCCGAGATGATCGAGTACCCCTCTTCTCCCTCAGCTAGCAACTGGCTCACCCTATCCCGGCAGGTCTGATCCTCTGCTTGAGCCCCCACAACCCGCATAATGATCTCGGGTGTGATGGATAATGCTGACATGCAAGACCTGGCTACATCATCCTCGTATCGAAGTTCCCTCCACTTCGCCTTCTAGACTTTTGATATTTCCCCAGTCGGTCTCCGCTCAATGCATCTGCCACCACATTAGCCTTACGAGGGTGATACTGAATATCCCTGCTAGGTGGCAACCCTGGTATCTCCTGAAACACATCCTCAAAGTCTCTCACCACTGGAATTGAATCCAATGTAATAGCCACCTCCTGTGAGGTTTCCTCCTCAATATAATACAAATGCGTACGTGACCCTCCCTCGGGTAGTGGCATTGCTATTAAGAACATCTCCTGTCCTGGAATGGAGAACACGATAGTCCTCCCGTAGCAATCCATCGTCGCCCAATAACCTGCCAACCAATCCATACCCAAGATGACATCGTACCCCTCCATATCTAACACTAGTAGGTCCGCTGCTAAAATAAGTCTCCCGACCAAAATGTCCACACCTAGACAAATCGAGTGAATCGTAGCCCCGCTGCCAACTGGCGACTCTACACACATCCAAAAACCTCCCGCGGTCTCTAGTAGTCCGACCCGTTTAGCAAAATTTAATTTAATGAATGAATGTGATGCTCCCGTATCAAAGAGAATACTACCCTCATAACCATGAATGAGAAACATACCCTCAACTGCTGGCGGTGCTTGCTGCGCCGGGGGATTAGGAACATCCCGGACGTTATACACACGTCTGTAGTGCATCTGCCCCTGCTGAGATGGGGCGGGTGAGGCTGGTGCCGCTGGTGGTAATTGCCCCCATTTCCCCTATTGGGCCTCCTGCTGTTGACCTCTACCCCTCTGTGGGCATTCCCTATTGAAATGTCCTGGCTGGCCACACACAAAACATCGTCTCTGACCATCCCCCTGTCGTTGGCCCTGTTGGCCCTGATATGGCTGGCCCTGGCCCTGCTGGCCTCCCCCATTGTTCCCTTGGCCCTGACGGCCCT
This sequence comes from Sambucus nigra, assembly GCA_949130495.1. NCBI lineage: Eukaryota > Viridiplantae > Streptophyta > Magnoliopsida > Dipsacales > Adoxaceae > Sambucus > Sambucus nigra. The sequence continues at coordinate 464,616,848 of OX422209.1, read as the reverse complement.
GAGGAACTGGCTGGTGCTGATTCGGACCCGACTGCCCCTGCCTGAACCCCTGTCCTCCTTGTCGGAAACCACCAGGCATAAACTTCTTAGCCTGATTCCCTTGCTGACTACCCGCCTACTGCTGAGTACTACTTGTGTCACTACTAGTATCAGCATTGCCCTATTGGCTCGGCTCCCCTGTTCGATTGCCCCCTTCGCATGGAAGCAACGGTCCTAGCAGTGTACAAGTATGGCATTAACGACGTCTGTATACGTCACTAACGCCGGATTCCCAATCAAGTGTTGCCTGATTCGTCAGGATAAGTCGTCCATAAACCTCGATTTCTTCCGCTCCTCATCGTTCACCTCATTTGGCACAAAGTTTGCCAAACGGGTGAACTCTTCATCGTAGTCTGCAACTGATCGGTCTCCCTGAACTAAATCACTGAATTTCTTCCTCATCTCAGTCTCTACTACTGGTGGAAAGTATTTGCGGTCAAACCGCACCCAAAACTCTACTATCGGCATCAAGTCTCGCTCCCCGGCGGTGGTAACTGACTCCCACCACTGTAAGGCTGCTCCTGATAAATGAAAGGTAGCAAGCATCTGCTTCGGTACCTCAGTACACTCTAGCATGCGCAGATGGTGCTGAATGTTCTTCTTCCAGTCACAAGCCTCTATCACATCTATACTACCCCGGAACTCAGGTGGGTGACCCTTCTGAAAGGTCTCCCTAACTCTCTGCCAAGATGGTGGCCCCACTGGACCCTGAACTGCTGGTGCCACTGGAGGCGGTGCCTGGGGCTATCGAAAGTGAGCTGCCATAGCTCTCATTGCTATTTCGACCGCCTGGGCCTCTCTCACTGCCACCTGAGTAGTGGAAATCAACTCGGGTGGAGGTGGGGGTAGCGGTACCTGTGGCTCCTGATGAGCCTCCCTAATTTCATCCCTAGCGTCATACCTCTCCGCTCTCAGTCTCCTCGGTGGCATATGAAATAGATCGAATTGTATAAGTGTGACACCCCGCCTAATAAAATACTGGGTGATCAGTCCTATACCAAATTAAAATAGGAATCCCCGTTGGATCATCCTTAGTATCACTGTCGAAAACTTTTTTTAAAACATACTAACCACCTAGTATTCCAAAAGTTAGTGCCAATTTTAACTTTTTGATTAAACAAAATAATACATGTGAAATTAATATAAACCATTCACACAACTGAATAAAAAAAACTGAATCATAATTACACAACATGCCGAATAAATCACCGGCCACCAAAGAAAATAATCCAAATACAAATATCCAACACCTGAATAATCTACACCTGAAAACTGAACCGAGAAGTCTGGGCGACAAGCCCTAAATAAAACTGAAACTGATACAAGATTTCTACTCTAGGTATGAATGAATGATGCGTCTAATCTAAACTCCAACTAGCATCCACATATGCCGCAGATCCGTATCCCTGGAATAGAATATCAATCCTGGCGTCCCTGTGGCTGGACACCTAAAAGGTTTTGAAAATAGTTTTATAGCAAGGGTTAGAACCCAAAACATTTTGAAAATATTTAGCAAGTGAATTAACTGCAGTAATTTAAAATGCATGAATGCGCTTCATATTTAAGTTAGTGTCGCACTCCCTTGTGGACATTCTCACCCTTCCACTATTGTGCACACCTACCGGTTACCTTAACCTCATCTAGTTGTACTACCCCGTCCAACTAGTCCTGGTAAAACCTTCCCTTGCCATACTACTCTAACCCGAGTATAATAATTTCTTGAATTATAAGTTATCTCACAATTAACTTAATTAATTCCTCTTAAATAGTAGCATATAACCGTCTCACAAGTTATATAAAGTAAATACATCACACACTGTATTATTCCCACAAATGAATAACTTAATTTATTTCTCATTAATTAACTACATAACTGTAACCCGAGTTATATAAGGTAAATACATCACACACTGTATTATCACCTACATATAATATTTATTACCATATTATACGTACCTTTACTAACATCCGCACATATAATATACGTGTATCCATCCTTCCGAGTATACCCTCACCGGATGATTCTCTCTAGAATGCTATCTCACTAGGTGTGCTCACAAAACCTAGTTTCCCCAAGTTAGAATCGCTCACCAACTTGGACCAAAATATAAACGAAATGGAGGCGGTCATATTCCTTCCTGAAAGTGAGATAATCTCCTCACCCATGTACCGGACGCTATGACCTGGGGATATACTCGCCCTACTCCTCAAGCTAGGGGATTCACCCACATCGCGCAACCTCCCTTGATAGCATTAGAGTATTTAAATTGAATAAATATCTAGTCACTGATATTTACTATCACACACAATATATACACATATACATATAATATCACTACCCGTATATATATTATGAACCCCGATTTTACCGTGTACTCAAAATCCCATACACTGCCTGTAATTCCCGTACACTGCCTGTAATTTAATGTCACACACAATACATACACGTATATATATACTATCACTACACCTTATATATATATTAATAACCCCGGCTTTACCATGTACTCAATATCCCATACACTGCCTATAATTTCCTGAGTCTATGGCCCGACTCAATGTAATTAATTCTCTCACTTAATAACTTATCCTCTTCCCGAGTCTATGGTCCGACTCTAATATAATTAATTATCACATTAATTAATAAGTACCCTTCACGAGTCTACCATCCAATTCTGATTAAACTAATTATCCCACCCATTAATTTAATCATACCCGAGTCTATAAACCGACTTTAATTAAATTAATTAACACCCTTGTTAATTTAATCCTACCCGAGTCTACAAACCGACTCTAATTAAATTAATTAATGCACTTATTAATTTAATACTACCCGAGTCTACAATCCAACTCTTATTAAATTAATTATCACTCTTATTAATTTAATAACTTGGTGTCACCCAACCATTATCCCCGGACTCTCTCACTTGGCTCGTACCTCAACATTTCCCGAGTCAATGTTCCGACTCCAAACTAATTATTTTCTCACGATAATTAATTTAATGCCTTGATGTCACTTAACCAACATATCCGGACTCGCTCACTTGGTCCAATTTACTTCTCAAAGTTTCTTTCCCACATTTTTTTGCCCACAATGTGTCACACATTTATTTCCATAATTTTTCCAATTATATTTACCTATAATTATCAACATGCCCGAACTCGCCCACTTGGTCCATAATTAAATATTCCCCGAGTCTATATCCCGACTCAAAATTATTTAGTTTATCTCCAAACTTAATTCACTACCTTGGGGTCGCATGACCAATATACCCGGATTCACTCACTTGATCCGTACCTCACTAGTTTAGAATAAAATCTCTCAAATTCATCCGTTAAATGCCCCACATAAATTCATCCTTGTCCCAATTACTTTCTCCCATAATTGCTAGGAATATTTGTTTCACAATTATTTACCACTAATAATTGTATGGAAATTATTTTATAATTAATTCCCCCTTATACTTCACCCAAGGCCGAACTGCCCAGAATTTCCCATCGTCGATCGATCATTGCCCCCGATCGATCGATCGATCCCTTCGTTACAGCTCTTCTTTCCCCCTGTTTTCCACCATTAAGGAATTTTAAGGTTTTTAAACCTTAAAATTAGATGTAATTTACCTCTAATTACATCATCCCATCATCTACACATGGTTAATCCACATCCTATTCATCATAGAGATCATTAAGATAATCAACCCCTCTAATTATCTCATAATTTTCGAAATGGGTCTTTCTCCATAAAATTCAATTATCTGTTTTAAATCCCAATTTCCAGATTCGATTTCCACTATTTTATGTTCTGGATTTCTCGTTCAAATCATATACACATATTCAGATATCAATCACCCATCTAAATCTTACTTTGAATCTCATTCAAGTGTTTCAAAAACAAAAACCCCATTTTGTACCCATTTACACCCAAAAATGAATTTCCATACCCACATCACCATGATATGAATTGATTATCAGGATTTAAGAATCAAAATAGTTAACCACTTGCCTGAAAGTGTTCGTAGTGTCTGATTCCGTTGGCGTAGTCCCTCGATTTGGCTCCAAAATCCTCAATTTGGCTTTTGCTAAGCTTTCCCCCAATTTCCCTCTCAATCCCTAGGCTTAGATTTGTGATGGCTGTTGATTTCCTAATCTCCCCATTAGGTTAAAAACCCTTAATCCCATTTTTCACCTAATGGGCTTAACTAAAGTGGCCCAACTCACCCCGTGTGGGCCCGGCTATGCCCAAAAATATCCCGAGACCCAATTACTACCCCCGGGTACTCTTTTCTGACTATCTCGACCCATCCGGACTCAACCGCGCACTCAGAATTGGCATCTGAATTAATTTATAAAAATCCTTATCTCTCACCCAATTTAGTCTATACCGACTCCCGGCTGGAATAAGTGCATACCTCGTCATTAATACCCGAAATGACGTAATTAACTTATTACTATTCACTTAGTAAATAAATTTCCCTAAACATTAGCCATTCACTTCCCGATTAATATTTAAATAAATATATTGTCATAATTAATTCAATTAAAATTACAACACACCAGTAATTTAAAATCCCGAATTAGTTAAATATTAAATGCACAAAAATACGGGGTGTTACATACTTCCCCCCTTACAAAGGAATTTCGTCCTGGAAATTAAGATAAGCTTAGTGTTCCAATATTCGCATATTACTCACTAATCAAGTGCCTCCAAGCCCGCTATATCCATCACATCCGCTTCTAACCATACGTTACACAAGCATGCATTTAAACCTTGTCAGGGCACCCATACACCCTATACCCGTGCTTAACCGCACAAAATTTGTCTTAATTAACCCGGGTGCCCATACACCCTATCCCCGCACTCTATCGCACGAAATTTACCCGACTATGCTAGTCGTAACCCGTAATATAACTTCGAACCCGTAGTCATATTACATATATATATATATATATATACATATATAATTACTGCCTGGGTACTCAACCCATGCTATGTCTAACTATCTCCCCATAAATACTTATCTCTCAACACAAAAGAATATACGCTTACCCTTATGCTACCAAAGACAACATAATACCGCGCCCTTACTACCACTAGTCCTTGCGCAAAATAAACCCCGAGCTATATCTCTTTGCTCGAAAAGCAATTTAACCACCCTGATTCACTTCAGTAAACATCCCCACTTACCAGGATAAAATGTGAGAACACAAAAACTCAACCTGTGCTATAACACCACGTAATACAACATATATACATCCACATATATATAGGCTATACGCCCTCTTCGGTGATACCTAGTACCAACCATACCCTGGTGTCGCGGACACTAAAATTTAACTCCACTATCCACAATAGTTAAATTCCATTGCTATCCAGCCAATGTTTAAAAATTATTATCATACCTACTCCCATAAATCTCGAAAGTAGTAATTCCTCACATAATTCAACCAATCCCTCAGTGTACGCCTCCACTCTCCCATGAAGAATACTAAGGAACTCCGCTACCCTACAGAAAGTTTTACCCACATGCTATGGTTGCTACCGCCAACGCACCCACTAAGTTCGACTCACCTGCGAACTCTAGGGAAAAATAAGTCTTATACTCTGACATCCTCTTTGTCACTCAACAATATACCCCATGCCCTTAGGGTAAAATAATTACTTTTATACTCCAGCTACAAAGGCTGGTTCTCAATTTCCGGAGCAGCTTCTCCCTGCCCGAATGCACCCGTGACTTGCTTTAGGGGCTATACATCCAGGACCTTGTCTTGTAGTTGACCCCTGCCTTGCTTAAGGCAATATCTCTTCACGTGTCTCGCTTTTCCCACAAACGAAACACTTTCTAATATGTTCACCCTGCCACTGATCCCTTCCATGACAACCTTGTTGGAATTTCTAGCCATCCCGCCAATAGCCTCCAGTTCTAGACCGTTTGGCATGATTTCCTTGTCGAAAATCCTGCCCCTGATCTCCCCCAGTCTGCTGCTGGGATGCCCCACTGGTATTGTTCCCTTCTGCCTCATCCGACTGGTTAATCCCCACTCCCTTCCCGGTTCCTTTCGCATGGAAGTGATATTCCCAACAGTGCCGGAGTGTTGCGTTAATGACATCAGTAAAATCTACTAATGCGGAATTATCAATTAGATGTTGTCTGATTCTCCAGACTAACCCATCCATATACTTTGATTTCTTTCTCTTTTCCTAGCTTACCATCATCCGGTAAAAATTTGCCAACGAGTGAAATTTTCCTCGTAATCGGCCACTGAACGGTCTCCCTTTGAGTCACCTCACAAAATTTTCTCCTCATTTCGGTCTCAACCGCTGAAGGAAAAATACTTAAAGTCGAACCGCACCCAAAACACTACAGTAGCTAGTGTGTCCCTTTCCTCAACTGTGGTGATCGACTCCCACCACTGTAACATCGCTCCCACTAACTAAAAGTGGTTAGAATTTATTTTCGCACCCCATCGCAATCTCCCATGCATAGGTGACGCTGGATACCTCTCTTCCTTGACACGCTACTACTACACCTGAACCCCCTCGCAATTCTGGTAGGTTCCCAAAAATAACTCTCATCCTTGTTTCCAGCCCGACGACCCCGTGTGAGTCTGAACATCCGATGCCACTAACAATTGTGGCGGATCCTGTGGAAAGTACCTTGTCATTTGCGACTACCGTCGTTTCAATCGCCCGCGCCATTAGTTCGGTCACCTGTGCTGCCAAAATTATCTTTGGTAGTTGTTGCCGTAACTCTTACTCCTGACGAGCCTCCCTCGTCTCACCTCCCCCTACTGCCCCAGCTTCTCTCCCTCTCCTGGGCGTCATCTGGAATGAGAATCGAATTTTATGAGTTCACTTTCAAATACAAATTCGCAGAAGATCGTATATGCGCATACTGATTAGGCACATATTCTTCACATTTATCCCCTTGATTTCTGTATTTTTATGATCCCGTGTAGTGTAAATATCTTGGATTTGTCTCGTATTTATGCTACTAACCATTTTTGGCATGTATTTCGTGTTTTGTGTATTTCTCATGTGTTTTACAGGTATTTCATATAAGTTAGTGCGAAGGAGAACTCAAAACAGTGAAAGAAAACTAGAAATGGAGAGTTGAAGGGCGTTTTCGTAATTTTAATCCTTAGTCCAGAGGTGGGGCCAACTAGAAAGTTGAAGATCTCTAAATTACAAGAATACGGGAAAAAACGGTACCTCAATCCGAGCTACGGTGAAGAAGTTACGATGTTTTGAAGTTGCGCGATACTGAAGATAAATGGACCAGAAACCAAACCGATCCGGATGGAACAGGACCGATCCGGTAGGGACCAGACCGGTCCGGTAAGAAAAAAAGAACCGATCCGGTACCAAACCGATCCAGACCAAATGGATCCGGACCGGTCCGGCTGTGCTGAAATTCTGGCATTAATTATGCAGATTTTTGGCGTGTGCAACTGATGAAACTTGTGCCACAAGCACTATTGGCTGTCAATTTCGATACTATGTGCTATAAAAGCCATGCCCTACCTCATTTGAGGGGTGTGGAGTGAATTTAGGTGGAGAGAGAGTTCTAGGTTTAATTTTAGGTCAAATTTCTAGGGTTAAGTTTCCAATTTCCTCAAAAGTTTGCATGAATCCTAGTTTGTAAGAAATTCTGAATCCCAATTCCATTTTTGTTGCTGAATTCAAGTAATATCATTCTATTCTCTTTTACTTTATTATTTACAAATCTTTTACAATGTCTTGTAGTTTCATAATTTTATGTGTGAATTTGTTTTTATTCTTGAACCAAATCATGAGTAGCTAGATTTCCAAGGGTTGGGGTACATGAACTCAATCCAAGGAAAATTATTTATGTAGAAAATAGAGGTTAAATTAAAATATAGATTGAATCGTGAAAGAAACTCATACAAATATTGTCAATCTTTTAATCTCTCTTGACCTAGGTACTTGAGATGTTTAAGAACGCTTTGCGAGTATGATTTATCATTCACCGCTTTATATCTATCTTTGATTTCATATGATGCGGGCTAGATCTCTCATATATGTAATGCTTAGAATTTATAAAGACCGGATCTAGTCAATAATTTTAATTTACAATTTTAGTATTCTATACGGTAATTTGTTAAGGATGGAGGGATTGTACCCTACCTTATTTTCTCCCATTTATTAGATCTAAATTTTTTTGCAATTTTCAGTTTGTTTTTTTTCTTAAGTAAATTTTTATTTCACTAGAAATTTTCCCAATCATTAATCATCTTTTTGTTTCTTTTAAGAAATCATTTCAAGATTTAATAATTTTTCTTATTACTATTTGGCAATCTCGATCCCTGTGGATACGATCTCGACTTACCGGGTTATTACTTGAGCGACAGGCTTGCACTTGAGCCTAGAGTAAAACGCACTTTTGAGAAAAAATCTTAGTCGCGTCAAGTTTTTGGCGCCGTTGTCGGGGATCCGAAATTGTTAAATTTTCAAGAAAGTTATTTTTATCTACAAGTGATTTCGAAAAAAAAATTCTCATCTTTTATGTGCTTATATGCAAAATTCATCTCCCACCCAAGTTCACGAAGCAAGTTCTGAAAATTCTGAGTCTCCTCATTTTTGGGCTCCACCTCCTTCGCCTAATAATTCCATCACAAGTCGTTCATTGAATCAAACCCGGAGTGAGAATTCTGAACCTTTCGGTAGCGATATGTCGGATCATGGTAGTGTCGGTGTTGGTGCTGGAGAGGAGGAGATACCATATCTTCCCATGAAAGATTTGTTATTTCCGGAGCGAACTGTTACCCCTGGTTGCATTTTACTCCCGTATAGTGCCGGTCAGTTCCACTTTCAGAATGGTATGATCCAAATTCTTCCTACATTTCATGGGATGGATTCTGAAAAACCATATCTCCATATTCGAGAATTCAAAGATACATGTGAAACGTTTGGTGATCAAGCCTGTCCACAAGATGTAATCCGGTTGAAGCTCTTCCCTTTTTCCTTAAAGGATAAAGCTAAAACTTGGTTATGGTCCCTACCCCCAAATTCTGTGTTATCCTGGAGAGATATGCAATCCAAGTTTATATCAAAAAAATTTCCACAACACAAAACCAATTCTGTTAAAGCCCAAATTCAAGCTCTTCGTCAAAATGAGAATGAGGCTTTTGATAAATGTTGGGAGAGATTTCAAGAGTTAGTTTGTGCATGCACACATCATGGTTTTGAAAAGCATCATCTGATTTCATTTTTCCATCAAGGCCTTACTTTAGCGTCTAAACAACTTATTCAAACCATGTATGAAAGACCTTTTTGGGAGTTAAATTCGAGCGATGCTGAAGCTCATTTGAGATATGTAGCAGAGACTACGCAATCATGGGATGTTTCTGACCCCAATAGTCAAAACCAAAATCGACAAGTGTCCAACTTGCCTGCTGTGTCCGGTTTCTATCACTTGGACAAGGACACTTTGTTAGATCAAAAATTTGACCAATTGGAGAAGAATTTCAGAGATATGCTTGAAGTGCAATTGAGAGAAGTAGCTGTACCCGTACAAGCCGGGAAGGAGAAAGTGTGTGCCATTTGTGCTGCGGGTCATTCTACCAAAGGATGTCCTATTATTCCTGCATACAGGGCAATCTACACTGAACAGGTTGAGGCAATAGGGGGGTTTCATGGAAATTATAATGCACAGCAAGGGAATGCATATAATCAATCGTGGAGGAATCCTGGGTTCAATTATGGACAACCCCAAGGTGGGATGGTTCCTAACCCACATATGATTATACCACCACCTCCTCAATTTTAGCAAGTGGCTCCTCCAATGCCAAATCCTATGCAGGTACCACCTCCTGGTCCGTATGTTGCTCCACCGAGGCGATCTCTTGAGGATAACTTAAATCACCTCATCCAATCTCAAAATGAGACAAGTGCTAAGTATGATCGAATGTTCAATGACATATATACTAGCAACTCAAGGTTGCAAACTACATCGAATGTCCAAGAGAAGGGCAAATTTCCTGCTCAAAGCCAATGACCTCCCCTAGGACAAAGCAGTGTTGGCACTACATCCCATGACCATCGAGAGAAATGTAGCGCTATTACCACTCTACGTAGTGGAAGAGTAGTTGATTTGTCACCTCACCAACGCAATGCATTTAAAGATAAAGAGGTTTCACCCGACACAAGAGAGGCCAAAGATGACCCTTTAATTGAGAGTGATGAGGAGGAAAATACTAGTGGACCCAAGGCCATCACTCCCACCGCTGACCCATACCCTCAACTGTTGGTCTCTCACTCGAAACGACCTCCCGTGATGAAGTTCTGGAAGTCCTTAAGCAAGTAAAAATTAATTTAACTTTTCTCCAGACTATACAGAGAATTCCCACGTATGCCAAGTTTATTAAGGACTTACTCACGGTGAAACGCAAGATAAAGGTAAACCAGAACGTATCTTTGGCCCAAAATGTCAGCGCAGTCTTGTCGAGTGACTTTCCATTAAAATATAAAGATCCGGGTGCACCCACTATTTCGTGTATCTTGGGGAATAACCGAATCGAGAGAGTTCTAATAGATCTAGGGGCTAGTGTTAACGTTATGCCCTATTCCATCTATAGGCAACTAGAACTGGGGGCCCTTAAGCCCACCAATATGACTCTCCAGCTCGTGGATCGTTCTGTGAAGTTTCCTTGGGGAATTGTTGAGGATGTGATTGTCCAAATAGACACTTTCTACTTCCCGGTGGATTTTGTAATTTGGGACGAAGAACCTTCCGTTCTCCCAAGTAATCATGTTCCCGTTATTCTTGGCTTCCCATTTTTAGCTACAGCTAATGCTCTTATCAATACCCGAAGTTGGCGTATGCAATTAACTTTCGAGAACATGACCCTCGAAACAAATATCTTTAATAATTCCAAGAGAGAGGGTGATGAAGGGGAACCGCGAGGATTGGATCTTTTGGGGGAAGCACACGAGCAAGAAAGAACTTACAAGGAAGAACCATTAGGGGAAGGTTGTGTCATCGAGAGCAAGGTAGGGGATGTATGTTTAGTTAATGCATTTGAGAGCATGAGTGAGCCCATGAACAAGAGTGAAAGAGGAGATTTAGAGTGTGTCGGGAGAGGCTCGTCGAAATACTTAGAGGAAAGTGAATGGCAGGACACTATCGATACATTTCTCCTCAATTACCAACCACCCACACCACCCTCTCATTCGGCGAGTGAGCACGAAAGGCTGGTTGAGGACACCAAGCAAGAAAGAGAGCTCGAGGAGTTGAGCCTAGCAGAGTTTGAGCGCGAGTTCGGACCGGTGGATGCGAGCCTAAATGATGAAGTCCAATCTTTCTGGGCCTCATTTAGTCATTTAGACGAAAGCGAGTGGGACAATAGAATTGATGAATTTCTCCTTCCTAAACCTCCACCCATACCATTTGAGTCTTCGGAGGTACTTGAAGATACGACTCAAATCTCGTCCGACTTAGCGACCAACTCACGTGCTACGCAACAAGCGGATCCTTTTCCGATTTATCATGATGCATCTCCCGGTCTTTCCTTTATCTATGGGCACGGGCCCAATTTGTTCCGGCTATTCACTTATGATGGTAAGACTGGAGAGACGAGGCGTGCATCGTACCCAGTGAAAGGGATTGGGTGATTTGTGGAGAGAGATAAGAGGTCGTCGCACCCCCGACGCATATGGGGTGATTTTTGTTGCATTTTTGAGTCATGTATAATTGTTATATAGTGTCTTGCTGCATTTAGAGTAATTAGTTCAAGTATTGTTATTTTTTTGTATGCTTGGTTCTAACATGTTTTGTAGATTCAATGGACTCGCACTCATCGGGGATCGCTCCATTTGGGTAATATCTTTCTTTTCCCCTCTTCATGTTGTGTTCTTGATTCGCATTGAGGACAATGCAACATTTAAGTTAGGGGTGTGGGATATTCTTCCCATTTATTGTTTAAATTCATTGATTCGATCACATGTTCTTTCCAAGTGTGTTTTTTTAGAAAATTTCAAAAATTTCAAAAAAAAAAAAAAAAAAACCAAAAATATTTTTCTTCAAAATAAATAAAAATTGGAATTTAAATTTTTCAAAAATATCACCTTTATTCTATTTAAAGTCTCAAATTGTTAACAATCATAATGCACTAAGCCAAAATTGACCGAAGATGGAAATTGAAAGAAAATTGACGACTTAACGAATAAGTGTGGAGATTAGTCCAACCCGGTGAGATTTCGAGCCTTTCAATTTTTTATGAGTTTTTAAATCAATCCGAGTTTATGATTAACTCAAAGTTCTTTTCTGCATTTTAATAAGTCGTTGATGATCTCAATCATTTGTTTTGATCGGTTATGAGAAATGTGTGAAATGTTATCTCGAAATTCGTGCTAAATATATCTCTAAACTTAATTAATCTCGAGATGCATATGGTAATGTGATTAGCAATTTGGACAATGAAGTAGGCCATCGTTTGTTACCCAAAAATATTAGCCATAAAAAGTTGTAAAAAACAAAACTATCCCTTTGCAACCCAATTTGAGCCTAATAAAATATTTTCCTTTCGTTTGATAACCCGAAAACCAAAATAGCCCGGAATTGTGGAAATTGTGAATATTCATCAAGTAAGTCCAAATTGTGCAATAAAAAGGGGCAAGAAAAGAAAAAAATGCTAAAAAAAAAAATAGCAAGAAAAAAATAGAAAAAATGAAAATAGAAGAAAAAAGAGAGAAAAATGAGCAAATGCCTGAAAAAACACGAATGGACGTCATCAGGACATTTTCCAATTCTGAACATTCCGTTTATTCCCAATTTTACCCTTTGCACTTTTTAACCCCAATAAAAGTCATAACCGAGTCCAAATTGCAAAATTTATTACCGCATGGAGAGCTAAGACATGAAAAGATAATATGAGAGATTAAATGGTGTGAACTAGAGGTGATGTTCCCATTTCCTAATAACTGTATTCCGATGATGAGATCGTTTCACCATATATTTCCTTCTTTTCAATTTTGTATGCATGAATTTGTGTCCATTATATTTACTCTTTATATCATGCATACTAAGAGAAAAACAACCACAATCCGAGTGATTCGTTTGTGAGTGCAATCCGTAAGAATTTGAATCAAAATGAATTTTCGAAAAGTAATGTAATGCTCAATCGGTGGAAGTTTGAGGTTTAATTTTTGGCTTTGCACACACACACTATGGTTTGAGACATTTAAATATGAATTTATGATGATTATTTTTCGAAAAGTTTAAATTGTACAAGTTTTAAGTATTTTGATATTTATTTGAGTCAATAAAGAATTTTGTGGGTAAATTCACTGCAAACCCTCACGAGACAAAACTCGTCCTACTAGGGTAACCTAGGGGTTTAAAGGCTTATTGCATGCGCTAAATGCAATCGCTTGCCCGCGAAAAAGGTATTCTATCCCAATAAAGGAATTTTCAAGAGTTGAACCTTGATAGGATTCTTTTACATTGCTCGGGACGCGCAAAGTTCTAAGTTAGGGGGTGGGATTAGGCACATATTCTTCACATTTATCCCCTTAATTTCGGTATTTTTATGATCCCGTGTAGTGTAAATAGCTTGGATTTGTCTCGTATTTATGCTACTAACCTTTTTTGGCAAGTATTTCGTGTTTTGTGTATTTTTCATGTGTTTTACAGGTATTTCATGTAAGTTTGTGCGAAGGAGAACTCAAATCAGTGAAAGAAACATAGAAATGGAGAGTTGAAGGGCGTTTTCGTAATTTTTCATCCTTAGTCCAGAGGTGGGGCCAACTAGAAAGCTGAAGAGCTCTAAATTACAAGAATACTGGAAAAAACGGCACCTCAATCCGAGGTACGGTGAAGAAGTTACGATGTTTTGAAGTTGCGCGATACTAAAGAGAAATGGACCAGAAACCAAACCGATCCGGATGGAACAGGACCGGTCCGGTAAGAAAAAAAAGAACCGATCCAGTACCAAACTGATCCAGACCGAATGGATCCGGACCGGTCCGGCTGTGCTGAAATTCTGGCATTAATTACATAGATTTTTGGCGTGTGCAACTGATGAAACTTGTGCCACAAGCACTATTGGCTGTCAATTTCGATACTATGTGCTATAAAAGCAATGCCCTACCTCATTTGAGGGGGGTGGAGTGCAGTTAGGTGGAGAGAGATTTCTAGGTGTAATTTTAGGTCAAATTTCTAGGGTTAAGTTTCCAATTTCCTCAAAAGTTTGCATGAATCCTAGTTTGTAAGAAATTCTGAATCCCAATTCCGTTTTTGTTGCTGAATTCAAGTAATATCATTCTATTCTCTTTTACTTTATTATTTGCAAATCTTTTACAATGTCTTGTAGTTTCATAATTTTATGTGTGAATTTGTTTTTATTCTTGAACCAAATCATGAGTAGCTAGATTTCCAAGGGTTGGGGTACATGAACTAATCCAGGGCAAATTATTTATGTAGAAAATAGAGGTTAAATTAAAATATTGATTGAATCGTTAAAGAAACTCATACAAATATTGTCAATCTTTTAATCTCTCTTGCCCTAGGTACTTGAGATGTTTAAGAACGCTTTGCGAGTATGATTTATCATTCACCGCTTTATATCTATCTTTGATTTCATATGATGCGGGCTAGATCTCTCATAAACGTAATGCTTAGAATTTATAAAGACCGGATCTAGTCAATAATTTTAATTTACAATTCTAGTATTCTATACGGTAATTTGTTAAGGATGGAGGGATTGTACCTTACCCTATTTTCTCCCATTTGTCAGATCTAAATTTTTTTGCAATTTTCAGTTTGTTTTTTTTCTTAAGTAAATTTTTATTTCACTAGAAATTTTCCCAATCATTAATCATCTTTTTGTTTCTTTTAAGAAATCATTTCAAGATTTAATAATTTTTCTTATACTATTTGGCAATCTCGATCCCTGTGGATACGATCCCGAATTACCGGGTTATTACTTGAGCGACAGGCTTGCACTTGAGCCTAGAGTAAAACGCACTTTTGAGACAAAATCTTAGTCGCGTCACATACGTATGAGAATACAACAATCCTATGATAGGGCTCTATATCAAAGATTTCTAAGCCGAAGCGTGAAAAGCCACACAGATCCTAAGGACACTAGAACCTGATGCTCTGATACCATCTGTGACACCCCGCCTAATAAAATACCGGGTGATCAGTCCTATACCAAATTAAAACAGGAATCCTCGTTGGATCATCCTTAGCATCACTGTCGAAAACTTTTTTAAAACTTACTAACCACCTAGTATTCCAAACGTTGGTGCCAATTTTAACTTTTTGATTAAACAAAACAATACATGCGAAATTAATATAAACCATTCACACAACTGAATAAAAAAAAACTAAATCATAATTACACAACATGCCGAATAAATCACCGGCCACCAAAGAAAATAATCCAAATACAAATATCCAACACCAGAATAATCTACACCTGAAAACTGTACCGAGAAGTCTGGGCGACAAGCCCTAAATAAAACTAAAACTGATACAAGATTCCTAGTCTAGGAATGAATGAATGATGCGTCTAATCCAAACTCCTGCTAGCATCCACATATGCCGCAGCTCTGTGTCCCTGGAATAGAATATCAATCCTGGCGTCCCTGTGGCTGGACACCTAAAAGGTTTTGAAAATTGTTTTATAGAAAGGGTTAGAACCCAAAACATTTTGAAAATATTTAGCAAGTGAATTAACTGCAGTAATTTAAAATGCATGAATGCGCTTCATATTTAAGTTAGTGTCGCACTCCCTTGTGGACATTCTCACCCCTCCACTATTGTGCACACCTACCGGTTACCTTAACCTCACCTAGTTGTACTACCCCGTCCAACTAGTCCTGGTAAAACCTTCCCTTGCCATACTACTCTAACCCGAGTATAATAATTTCTTGAATTATAAGTTATCTCACAATTAACTTAATTAATTCCTCTTAAATAGTAGCATATAACCGTCTCATAAGTTATATAAAGTAAATACACGATTCTAACTTGGGGAAACTAGGATTTGTGAGCACACCTAGTGAGATAGCATTCTAGAGAGAATCATCCGGTGAGGGTATACTCGGAAGGATGGATACACATATATTATATGTGTGGATGTTAGTAAAGGTACATATAATATGGTAATAAATATTATATGTAGGTGATAATACAGTGTGTGCTGTATTTACCTTATATAACTCGGGTTATAGTTATGCAGTTAATTAATGAGAAATTAATTAAGTTATTCATTTGTGGGAATAATACAGTGTGTGATGTATTTACTTTATATAACTTCTGAGACGGTTATATGCTACTATTTAAGAGGAATTAATTAAGTTAATTGTGAGATAACTTATAATTCAAGAAATTATTATACTCGGGTTAGAGTAGTATGGCAAGGGAAGGTTTTTCCAGGACTAGTTGTACGGGGTAGTACAACTAGGTGAGGTTAAGGTAACCGGTAGGTGTGCACAATAGTGGAGGGGTGAGATTGTCCACAAGGGAGTGCGACACTAACTTAAATATGAAGCGCATTCATGCATTTTAAATTACTGCAGTTAATTCACTTGCTAAATATTTTCAAAATGTTTTGGGTTCTAACCCTTGCTATCAAACTATTTTCAAAACCTTTTAGGTGTCCAGCCACAGGGACGCCAGGATTGATATTCTATTATAGGGACACGGAGCTGCGGCATATGTGGATGCTAGCATGAGTTTGGATTAGACGCATCATTCATTCATTCCTAGAGTAGGAATCTTGTATCAGTTTCAGTTTTATTTAGGGCTTGTCGCCCAGACTTCTCGGTACAGTTTTCAGGTGTAGATTATTCAGGTGTTGGATATTTGTATTTGGATTATTTTCTTTGGTGGCCGGTGATTTATTCGGCAAGTTGTGTAATTATTATTCTATTTACTTTCATTCAGTTGTGTGAATGGTTTATATTTTAATTCCGCATGTATTGTTTTGGTTTAATTAAAAAGTTAAAATTGGCACCAACTTTTGGAATACAAGGTGGTTAGTAAGTTTTAAAAAGTTTTCGTCAGTGATGCTAAGGATGATCCAACTGGGATTCCTGTTTTAATTTGGTATAGGACTGATCACCCGGTATTTTATTAGGTGGGGTGTCACAATAAGTACACAATTTATACAAAAATATACACAACAGAAATACGATATCTCACAAGCGGAAAATGAATCAACAGTCTTAATAATAGGGCTCTATAACAAATGAGTGCTACACTGAAACGTAGAAAGCCGCACAGATCCTAAGGACACTAGAACCTGATGCTCTGATACCATCTGTGACACCCCGCCTAATTAATCCCGGGTGATCAGTCCTAAATCAAGTTAGAAAAGGTTTCTCAGTTGGTCCATTCTAAGCATCACTGTCGTCTTTTTAAATTACTAACCACCTAAGTGTGAAAAGTAGACTGGTGCCAATTTTTATCTTTAAATTAATTAAATAATAACTCATGCGGAACATACAACAATACAAAATCATAGTTAATTAAAGTAACCATCCACAAATAAAACCCCTAACCGAATAAACCATCGGTCCAAACATCCAATACAAGTAAATATCAGAAAAACATCTCAACAAGTCTATTACTGATAAATGAACTGTGAGCGACAAGCTCAGATAACTACTAGAGAGTCTCTACAAGAATGGAAGAAGGAGGTGTCTATCAAAACCCCGCAACATCCACATGTGATGCAGCAAAGGATACCTGGAATAGAGTCAAGCTTGGCGCCCTTGTGGTTGGACACCTAAAAGGTTTTTAAAATTTTTATAGCAAGGGTTAGTACCCAAAAACATTTGAAAACATTTAACAAATGATTAACTTACAGTAATAAATAAATATGCATGCTCTTCATATTTTAGTTAGTGTCGCACTCTCTTGTGGACTTCCTCACCCCTCCTCCAATGTGCACTACTAACGCTTCCGTTTAATTTACTAGGTCCTACGCTCCTGACCCAATGCTTACTTTTAACCCTTGAATGTTACCTACTCTAACCGAGTATGCCTTAATTAATGATTTTTAAGTTATTATAAACGTCAACTTAATTGAATCATTACTCCTTTTAATTTCATATAACATTCACACCTATTATACACCTAATACATTTTTCACTATGTATTAATTATCCCCTATATAATTATTTACCTAATTATATATTTAATCATATTACAGTATTCACAAACATACTGAAATAAAATTTAAAACAAACCTTCGGCCGAGTAAGAATACTCACAAAATAGAAGTTTTCCCAAGTGCTATCTCACTAGGTGTATTCACGTAACCTAGTTATCCAAGTTAGATTCACTCACTAACTTAGTTTAACATACGAATTGGAGGCGGTCATATTCCTTTCCTGAAAGTAAGATGCCCCTCACCCATATAACGGACGCTATGACCTGGGATTATACTCGCCCTACTCCTCAAGCTAGGGGATTCATCCACTACGCGCAACTTCCCCCTATAGCACTAGAGTATATAATAGTAATATTCGATCTCTGATATTAATGCACACAAACTATATATATATACTATCACGCACCGTATATATATATATATATAAATATAAATTGTCCCGGCTACACCATGTACTAAATCCGTAACACAAGCCTGTTTAATTTATTAAGAGTTTATGGTCTAACCCTAATTATTAATTAATTTGCACATTAATTAATTTAGTCACCTTTGGTATCGCCCCCACCATAAATTTGGACTTACTCTCGTAGCCCGAAATAACCTCACTCGAGTCTAAATTCCCGACTCTCGAATTTATAATCATGACGTGTCACCCAAAACTTCCTCAAATCCTAATTAACTTTATTCTTGATTAATTAGGTTTAAACCCATGTGTTTATTTCCCCATAATTAATTACATAAGGATTTATTATATAAATTTTCTTTTATATACATAACTGGGAAGAATTGCCGAAATCTTCCGACCTTCGATCGATCGACCCCAGACCTTCGATCGATCGATCGAGCAGGTCTTCGTCTTCTTCGCGAAAACAGAATCAGCCATGGATGACAATTCTCAAACCCTAATTCCTTCTACCAGTAACCTCAAGCCCTCTTAGCATTAATACATGTTAGAAACCTTAGTAGGGACCTCCAGAATGTCCACCAACATCATTAATTCGTCCATTAACTACAATTTCTGGATTTGGGGAAATATCCATCTTTAATTTCTTACACATTTACATCCCAAATCCCTACACCAAATTCATTTCTATTTATCCAGATATCATCCTACCAGATATGTATCAATTTATAATATCAGATTTCTAAAAGAATTCTCATTCAAATTCGTAAATCAGATTATTATTTTTCAAAACCTCATGTTTATGCCATGAACACACAAAACGAATTTATATCGAACACATCACATGAATATGAATTTCAAAAACATATTCAATACTATTGCAAGTTATCCACTTGCCTTAGGTTTCGTAGCGTCTGATTCGGAGACGAATTTCCAAGGTTGAAGACGATCCTTGTTGGCTCTCTAGTGATCCCAAAGTTTCCCTTAACTTCTATTAGGTTTCTTGATACACTTAGCCTTTTCTAAAACCTTATCATCCGTTTTATCATTCCTCCAAATTCCTTAATTTACCTAATCCCGTTTTTTGCCTAATGGGCCAAGCCCAAGTGACCCAAAAGTCCCTGTGTGGGCCCGGCTATGTCTAAAAACGTCCCGTGACCCGATTACTATCCCCGGGTACACTTTTCCGACTATCCCGGCCCATTCGAACTCAACCGTATACTCAGAATTGGCATCCGAATTAATTTATAAAAATGTTTATCCCCTCACCCCTTTAGTCTGTACCGACTCCCGGTTGAGATAAGTGCATACCCTGTCATTAATACTCGAAATGAATTAAATAAATAATTACTATTCACTTAATAAATAACTTCCCGCAAATATTAACCCTTTACTCCTCGATTAATATTTAAATAAAATTTTCTTTAATTAATTCAATTAAATTACGACTCATAAGTAATTTTCAATTCCCGAATTAATTAAATATTTAATGCATGAGAATGCGGGGTGTTACAATCAGTAAACCATAAGAATTGACCGCTTACTCACGGGACTCCCATCTTGAGAGCACGATGAATATTTACAAATTGTTAGACTGAGGGTTAAAAAATGTCGCCAAAGGGTGAAAATGTAAAACAACCATAAAATGGCCCCGTGAGCGGCACGGATACCTCGCAAGACCAATGTAACCGGGAAGAACTGACCACGTACTCATGGGACTCTCGATTTGAGAGCATAACGAAAATTTACAAACTATTAGACTTAAGCTTAAAAACATGTCGTAAAAGAATGAAAACGTAAAATAACCAAAAAACTGCCCCTTGAGAGGCACTAACACTTTACATGGGACCAATGTAAACCGCAGGAACTAATCGCATACTCACGAGACTTCCGATTTGAGAGCACGATGAAAATTTGCAAACTGTTAGACTTAGGCTAAAAAACAAGCTATCAAAGGATAAAAACATAAAATTACCACAAAATGGCCCCGTGAGAGGCCCCCACCTCTCATTGGACCAAAGTAAATCGTAGGAATTGACCTTGTACTGACAGGATTCCAGGTATGAGAGCATAACCAAAATTTATAAACTGTTAGACTTATGTTTAAAAATCATGTCAGAGGGTGACAACATAAAATAGCCACAAAACAGCCTAGTGAGAGGCACGAACACCTCGCATTGGAAAAATGTAACCCGCAGGAACCGACCGCCTACTTGCGGGACTCCTAGTTTGAGAGCAGGACGAAAATTTACAAACTGTTAGACTTAGGCTTAAAAACATGTCGTTAAAGGGTGAAAATGTAAAACAACCACAAAACACTCTCGTTAGAAGCACGAACACTCTCACGGGACCAATGAAACATGCAGTAACGAATCTCAAACTGACAAGACTTTCGATTTGAGAACACGATGAAAATTTACACACTGTTAGACTGATGCTTAAAACATGTCGTCGAAGGGTGAAAACATAAAACAACCACAAAACGGCCCTATGAGAGGCACGAATACCTCGCATGTGACAAATGTAACCCGTCAGAATTGACAGCATACTCGAGGGACTTTCAGTTTGAGAGCAGGACTAAACTTTACAAACTGTTCGACTTAGGCTTAAAAACATACCGTCAAAGGGTGAAAACGTAAAACAACCACAAAATGGCCCCATGAGAGGCACGAACACCTTGCACGAGACCAATGTAACTCGTAAGAACCGATCACATACTCAACGGACTCCCAATTTGAGATCATGACAAAAATTTGAAAACCGTTAGACTTTGGATTAAAAGCATCCCGTCAAAGGATGAAAACATAAAATCCCCATAAAACCACCCCTGAGAGTCATGAACACCGCGCTCGGGACTAATGTAACCCGGAAGAACTGACCGCGTACTCACAGGAGTCCTAGTTTAAGAACCAGACGAAAATTTACAAAGTGTTAGACTTTAGCTTAAAAACATGCCGTCAATGGGTGAAAACATAAAATAGCCCCCAAAATAGCCCCATGAGAGGCACGAACACCTCGCACAGGACCAATGTAACCCGCAGGAACCGATCGCATACTCACGGGACTGTCGATTTTAGAGCACGATAAAAATTTATAAAGTATTAGACTTAGAGTTAAAAATAAGTTGTCAAAGGTGATAACGTCAAGCAACCATAAAACGGCCTCGTGAGAGGCACGAACACCTCGCACGGGACAAATGTAACCCGCTGGAACTGACCGTGTACTAACGGGACTCTCGATTTAAGGGCATGACAAAAATTAGAAAATGTTAGACTTAGGCTTAAAAACATGCCATCAAATGGTGAAAGCGTTAAACATCCACAAAACGGCCCTCTCACAGGCACGGACACCTCGCACGAGATCAACGTAACTCGTAAAAACCGATCGTGTACATATGGGACTCTCAATTTTAGAGCGCAACAAAAATTTTCAAACTATTAGACTTCGGATTACAAACATTCCGTCAAAGGGTGGTAATGTAAAACAACCATAGAACGGCGTCGTGAAAGGCACGAACACCTCGCATGGGACAAATGTAACCCGCAGGAACTAACTGCGTACTCACGGGACTCCCGATTTAATAACACGATGAAAATTAGAAAAATGTTAAGACTTAGGCTTAAAAACATGTCGTCAATCGGTGAAAACATAAAATGGCATCAAAACTGCCTCGTGAGAGGCATGAACACCTCGCACAAGACTAATGTAACTCGCAAGAACCGATCGCATACTCACCGAGCTCCTAGTTTGAGAGTACGAAGAAATTTTGCAAAGTTTTAGACTTAGGCTAAAAAATAAGCCATCAAATGGTGACAATATAAAATAGCCATAAAACGGCCTCGTGAGATGCACGAACACCTCGCACGGGACCAATGAAACCCACAGGAACCGACCGCATACTCACGAGATTCCCGATTTTAGAGCACAATGAAAAATTGCAAAATTTTAGACTTAGGCTTAAAAGCATGCCGTCAAATGGTGAATAAGTCAAACAACAACAAAACGACCCCGTGAGAGCCACTACATCTCGCACGGGACCAATGTAACCCACAAGAATCGACCTCGTACTCATGGAACTCTAGATTTGAGAGCACGATAAAAATTTACAAACTGTTAGACTGAGGCTTAAAAACAAGCCATCAAAGGGTGAAAACATAAAACAACCACAAAATAGCCCCATGAGAGACAGGAACACCTAGCACGGAACCAATGTAACCCGTCAGAACTGATCGTGTACTCACGAGACTCTCGATTTGAAAGATTGAGGCTTAAAAACATGTTGTCAAATGGTAAAAATATAAAATAGCCATAAAACGGCCCCGTGAAAGGCACAAATACCTCGCACGGGACCAATGTAACCCATAAGAACTGATCGCGTACCCACAACGCTCCCGGTTTGAGGGCATGAGGAAAATTTGCAAACTATTAGACTTTTGATTAAAAACATGCAGTCAAATGGTGAAAATGTAAAACACCCACAAACCGGACCCATGAGAGGGAGTAACGCCTCGCAGGAGACCAATGTAAACCACAGGAACTAGCCGCGTACTCATGGACTCCCGGTTCAAGAGCATGACAAAAATTTACAAACTATTAGACTTAGGCTTAAAAACATACCGTCAAAGGGTGAAAACATAAAATGGCGACAAAATGGCCCCATGAGAGGCATGAACACTTCGTATGGGGCCAATGTAACCCGTATGAACCGATCGCGTACTCATAGGACTCTCGGTTTGAGAGCACAATGGAATTTTGCAAACTGTTAGACTTACGCTAAAAAACATGCCATCAAAGGGTGAAAACATAAAACAACCACAAAATGTGCCTTTGCGAGGCAAACACTACGCATGCTAATGTAACCCGTAAGAACTGATCGCGTACTCACAACACTCTCGGTTTGACAGCACGAGGAAAATTTGCAAACTTTTAGACTTAGGCTTAAAAACATGCGGTCAAAAGGTGAATACATCAAACGGCCACAAAACGACCCCGTGAGAGACACATACACCTCACACGGGACCAATATAACCTGCAGGAACTGATCACATACTCAAGGGACTCCCAATTTGAGAGCACGACGAAAATTTACAAACTATTGGACCTAGGCTTAAAAACATGTCGTCAAAGGGTGAAAACGTAAAACAGCAATAAAACGACCCCGTAAGAGGCACGAATACCACACACGGGACCAATGTAACCCGCCTGCACCACCCGCGTACTCACAAGACTCCAGTTTTGAGAAACAAATACTGAATATTTTATTATTATTATTAAAAATAGTCACGAATTTTGACCGTGACCAATTTATTTTTAACATAAAAAATGGTCATGGCCCAAATTCGTGACCATGTTTCGTGGGCATAAAAGGTTATGTCACGGACTTGGGTCTTGACCATTTTTTATTTTAAAAATTAAGTGTTCATAACCCGAATTCGTGACTAGGTTTTGTTGGCACAAATCATTAGGTCACGAACTTGGACCTTGACCAATGATGTTGGTGAGGGGCTTAGTCCGTAACCACCAAAAATGGCCACGTCCGATATGGTCACGGACCAAATTCGCAACCCACCTTCAATGGTCTCGGCCCAAGTTATTGACCATGTGCAAAATTATGTGTAGTGGGTGTTGCTAGGTTTAGGAAAGGTGCATGCATGGGGGTAAAATCATGACACCGATTTGCTAAGTCACGCATGACATCCGTATTTTACAAATTTGAGAATTATCTTTTCACCTCGATTTACTATTATAGGGGAATTTTTTTTCCATAAGAATTCACAATGGGTCATGTTTTCAATTATAATTCACATTGGGTCATCTTTTTCCCTAGAAGTGCTTGATGATTTTTTCCTCACTTTAATTTTAATATTCTATTGAGACATTTCTAAGTGATTTCATCACATTCATCTTATAAAATATATCATTCATCCTTTGTTATAAAATATTGTCAATTGAGTGGTTAAGAAAGAAAAATATATGAATAATTTGGGTGGAATTCTCAAAATTAGATGTGTGGAAGCTAAATGGAGTGTATTATCCTCTCTATAAAGTTTCGGTTTGAGCATAGTAAGAGATTATAAGGGAATTGAAGATAGTATACACCTAATATATTCTAACATATTTTTTTTCTAGGTGATTAGTTGTAGTTTCCCAAGCATTTACCCTACAGTGGGATATTCAATGTATATATTGTTCACTAAATGAAACTATAACAGCGCCCATTTTTAAGTAAAGATTGGAAAAATACAATACACTGAAGATGGGGCTTGTATTAAAATATATATCATTCTCAGCATGAAAACAACAAAAAAAAACAATAACAATAATAATAATAATAATAATAATAATAATAATAATAATAATATCAATAATAATAATAATATTAAGAATCACAACGATAATAACAATAATAACAATACTAACAACAACAACAACAACAACAACAACAACAACAACAACAACAACAACAACAATAATAATAATAATAATAATAATAATAATAATAATAATAATAATAATAAAATAACAATAGCACATTTGAATTTTTAAACTGACATGTAGAGTAAATCATTTAAAAAATAACTGATAATAAATAAGTTCAACATCGAACTAGTAATAAAAACCTCCAACATAAGTATATCTGAGCTCGGAATGACTGAATATTAAACTTTTGGCTTATGCCCA
The DNA here is from genome assembly GCA_949130495.1 of Sambucus nigra. Taxonomy (NCBI): domain Eukaryota; kingdom Viridiplantae; phylum Streptophyta; class Magnoliopsida; order Dipsacales; family Adoxaceae; genus Sambucus; species Sambucus nigra. Next base: position 464,591,581 of record OX422209.1, on the reverse strand, counting down.
TACAATCTCCGAAATAACAAAAATGATTGGAAAGGAAATAAAAACCTAAACTAGAGTAAATCGATTTTAAATAATTAATGATCATATGTTACCACAAGTCTAATCTCCTGTTAAAACTGTTGTCCCTTTTTAGGTAAACCTATCAGAAAAATATTTTATAATTTGGGTCAATGCCCTAGAGTTGCAAAAATTACCTTATGAAATAAAAATGCAATTATACTTTCAATTCACAAAATGTACCGCCCTTCGGCACTCGCATGCAATAAATATATCATCCCTCATCTAAGTGTAATACTATTTGCATAATTACCCGAGTCCCAATTATAGAGTGCAGTAATTACAATGATAATCTACTATTCAAAGTGTCTAACACAATTCATACACTCAAGCTAATCATGTACACAAGTGATTCTAGTTCCCATAGTAACCCCTAAGATACTACCCATAAGAAATAACATATCATCCATTATGCCCTTTATGTAATAGTGGGTTCGTTATCAATAGTTTACATCATTAGACTACATGTATTCAATCTCAATTAATTTATATAATTATATATGACCTTATATATATACTAGCGTCTGCCCGTGCCTGAAGGCACGAATTTTTTTTCCAAAGTACGTAATTGCAAAACGACGATAATTTTTCAGAGTACGTAATAGCGAAACGCAAAAATTTCGATGTGTAATTTTAAAACAATGTCAAATAGTCCAATAACATTCAAATAGTCTAGATTCATCAAATAAATTCACATATAATACGAAATATACAATATTCATCCATCGAATTCACATTGTCTCAAAAAAACAAAGTGTCAAATTTTTTAAAAAAAATGGGCATAATCTCCTCTGTTTATGAAACTATTCACCCTCCTTAACAAATAACAAATAGTCCAACATCCAAATTGTCTAAATTCTTCAAACAAATTCACATATAAAATGAAATATACAATATTCACCAATCAAATTAACTGTGTATCAAAAACACAAAGTGTCAATTTTTAAAAAAAATTGGGCATAGTCTCATTTGTTTATTGGACTATCCACCCTATTTAAGGGGTAACAACAAATCCAAAAAATTAAAAAAAATCCCAAATTCGAAGATGGGAGCTATAAGGTAGGGAAAGGAGAATATGTGGGACTTCCTCAAAATGTCTGTGCCATGGTTCTTCTGGATTAGGTGCTACTACTGCTGTCTTCCCATCCTTCTTCCCACCTCTAGCCATGATCACTCTCTCCCTCTCGGTTTTCTGTACAATTTGACAAACAATAAACATAATTAATCAGTTTCTCGAACAAAGATACAGTCACGTAAGTAACTATACAATCAGTAAAATGAAATATACAATCACATCCAAATTGTCTAAATGCAGTTTCGAGTTTGATCCCATCATATTTGGTCTACAAATAAAATAAATAACAATATTAGGAAAAAGGACCTATTTGAATAATTGCATATGCATATATGCGAGTGCATATATGTAGTGCGTGTATGCATGTTTGTGTGTGCGCGTGTGTGCGTGTGTGAGTGTGTGAGTGGGAAAGGGGGGAGTGCATGGGCAGGGGGCGCGCGTGTGCATGTGTGTATGTGTGCGCGTGTGTGTGTGCGTGTGCGTGTGTGAGTGGGGAAGGGTGAGGGGAAGGGAAGGGGGAGCGTGTGTTCATGTGTGTGTGCATGTGTGTGCATGTGTTTTTGTGTGCGTGTGTGCATGTGAGTGGGGAAGGGGGAGGGGACGGGGCAGGGGGCGTGTGTGCGCGTGTGCGCATGTGCATATATGCAGTGCGCGTGTGTGCATGTTTGTGTATGTGTTTGTGTGTGCGTGTGTCCGTGTGTGAGTGGGTAAGGGGGGGAGTGGACGGGCAGGGGGCGCATGTGTTTGTGTCCGCGTGTGTGCATGTGTGCGTGTGGGGGGAGGGGATGGGCAGGGGGCGCATGTGTGTGTGTATGTTTGTGTACGCGTTTGTGAGTGGGGAAGGGGGAGGGGACGGGGCAGGTATGCATATATGCAGTGCATATATGCATATGCATATACAGTGCATGTATGCATATGCATATATGTAGTGTGTGCGTGCGTGTGTGTGCACGTGTGTGAGTGGAAAAGGGGGGAGGGGACGGGCAGGGGCGCGTGTGTGCATGTTTGTGTGTGCGTGTGTGAGTTGGGAAGGGGGGAGGGGACGGGAAGGAGGAGCATGTGTATATGTGTGCATGTGTGTGTGTGTGTGTGTTTGTGTGCGCATGTGTGCGTGTGTGAGTGGGGAAGGGAGGAGGGGATGGGGAAGGTATTCATATATGCAATCTGCATATATGGAGTGCATATATGCATATGCATATATGTAGTGCGAGTGTGTGCGTGTGTGAGTGGGAAAGGGAGGGAGGGGGCGGGCAGGGGGCGCGTGTGTGCATGTTTTTGTGTGTGCGTGTGTGAGTGGGGAAGGGGGGAGGGTACGGGAAGGAGGAGCATGTGTGCGTGTGTGCGTGTTCGTGTGCGCATGTGTGCGTGTGTGGGGGGGAGGATGGGGGAGGGAACGGTGCAGGTATGCATATATGCAATCTGCATACATGCAGTGCATATATGCAGTGCGAGTGTGTGCGTGTGTGCGTGCGTGTGTTTGTGTGCGCGTGTGTGAGTGGGAAAGGGGGGAGGGGACGGGGCAGGGGGCGTGAGTGTGCATGTGTGCATGTTTGTGTGTGTGTTTGTGTCCGCATGTGTGTGCGTGTGAGTGGGGAAAGGGGGAGGGGACGGGACAGGTATGCATATATTCAATCTGCATATATGCAATGCGAGTGTGTGCGTGTGCGTGTATGAGTGGAGAAGGATGGAGGGGATGGGACAGGTATGCATATATGCAATATGCATATATGCAGTGAATATATGCAGTGCGAGTGTTTTCGTGCGTGTGTTTGTGTGCGCGTGTGTGAGTGGGGAAGGGGGGAGGGGACGGTCAGGGGGCGCGTGTGTGCGTGTTTGCATGTGTGCGTGTGTGAGCGTGTTTGTGTGCATGTATTCAGCATATATGCATTTGTTTATATGCATATTGGAGCATATATGACAGTGCATATATACAATGCGCGTGTGTGCATGCGTGCATGTGTGTTTGTGTGTGTTTGTGTGTGTGTGTGTGTGTGCGTGTGTGTGTGAGTAGGGAAGGGGGGACGGGATGGGTAGGGGGTGCATGTTTGTGTGTGTTTGTGTGCGCGTGTGAGTGGGGAAGGGGGGAGGGAATGGGGCAGGGGGGGCGTGTGTGCGTGTGCGCGTCTTTGTGTGCGCGTGTGTGCGTGTGCAAGTGGGGAAGAGGGCAGGGGACGGGGCAGGGGACACGTGTGTGCATGTGTTTGTACAACATAAGCAATTGCACGAAACATTATACTACTAAAAGAGGGTTATCCCCATATCAGTAGCTACAGGTAATACCATTTAGTGTAACACTTACGGGTGATGTCTATAATAACAGTTAACGAATAATTAACTTAAAAGAATATAACAGCTATACTAAAAGTATTGAATACACTAAATAAAATGCGATCCAATATGTATACCTGCAAAAAAACTCTTTGCTGAACATCGCTGTAGACATGGATGATATGCAATATTAGTGTACACGTAACATCCACCGTGATGCAACTACAGGAAATTAGTGTACATGCAATATGAACTCGAGGACAATTTAACGTCACAGCAAAATCAACAATTTTAACTCGAGATGGTCTGTTTAGCTCATCTTACTCTTTAGAAATGTTTTTAGCATCTAAAAATATCACCTCAAATTCACATAACTTCCTAAATATGTGCTTTCGAGTTGTTATGCCTCCATGGGGTGGCAATTTTTAATTTTTAGAAACAATACGATAGCATAAAACGACACGACATTAATCCAAAATTTACACGACATGAGTCCAAAACTTTGCAAGTATACTATATCTACGTATATGAACGGTTCAAATCAATGGGTAAGTTACTTAAAATTAAATTAAAGATCTGCTCTACATATATAGCTGTATATGAACGATTTCAAACCAACAATTATATGAACATAATGACCTCTCAATACATAATAGAGAAACAAAACCCAAATTTTGGTAACGGGAATGGAATACCTGATTTTGCAACCTACAAAACGAAAGAAAGATAAAAGAACAAATGTACACATATATAAGAGAACAAATATATGAATTAAAGCTCACGAACAAACCCAAAATATACATGCAAAGCTCTCCTCTACATATAAAGCTATATATGAACAAATCAAACCAATATGAACAAAATATACCAAATTAAAGCTCTGTTCAACATATATAGCTATATAATATTAACAAAATAAACAAATATATGAACAAACCTTATAGATCAAATTAGAAACATAAAATCAAAAACATTTGAAAGATGAAACGCATCCCTAAAATCGGAAACTAAAACTAAAATAGTGCGTGCTTCAAATAATTTATTTGAAACTTACACCATTGCACATCTCAAGTTACTATTGGCTGAAATGTCCACTGTTGCCTGGAAAAATATAAAAATGGTTTGTTAAACATACCCCACTTTGTTAACCACATAAACATGATACAAACACAACAAAACATGATAGCAAAATGAACCTCTCAAACATAAAATCTCCAGTGAAGAATAGACATCATAAACAAGATACAAACATAAAAAGAAATCCAAATAAATCGATTCAAGCTCTCAAATTACAATAAATCAAAATGAAAAAACATGATAGAAACAAAACATAAAAAGAACTCAATACCTTTTCTAAGCGGTGAGGCAGGGCAGGGGACGGGGGAGGGGTTACGGAGGAGGAGGGGCAGGGGGCTGTGTTTCTGTGTGCATGCGTGTGTTTGTGTGTGTGCGAGTAAAGCAGCGAGAGGAGGGAGGGAGGGCGATCGACCAGGGGAGGAGGGAGGGAGGGCGAGCGATCAGGGGGCGGAGGGAAGGAAGGAGGCAGCGGAGGGAGGGAGGGAGGGAGAGCAGCGGGCGGAGGGAGGGAGGAAAAAACAGGAGGGGTTTTCGTTGGGAGGCATGGCAAATACGAAGAGAGCTATTGGGGAGAGAGAATGAAAAGCAGATGGGTTTGAGAGATATCGAGAAAGAGAGAGAGGGTAGTGTGCCTGAAGAGAGAATGTTACTAAAATACCCTCAAATTTGAATTAAAGGGTAATTTTGGTGAGTATAAAAGAGGGGGAAATCAAAGAATTAAGGGGTAGGTTGATAAAAAAGAAAGGGAGGTGATCTCAACCATTAAAATGTGTAAAAATGTGTAAGGATGTGGCACACATCTGAACCGTTAAAATGTGTAGACAATTCAAAAAATTTCCTAACTTATTATATATATATATACACTAGGGTATGCCCGTGCCTGAAGCCACGCTGATAATCACAAAACGACAAAAATTATCAAAGTACGTAATTATAAAAAAGGAAAAAAATTCGTTCCCCAACAAAATAAAATGTTGTTTTAAAAAAATTATAATGAAAATAACAATAAAAACTATAACAAAAACTATTAAATAAAAAAAAACAGCACGTAATTTTTTTTCGAAAGTACGTATTTAGTTCGCATCACATAAGCAGTTTTCGAAATAACCTGTTGTACGAACCTATTAGCTTATAAAAATTGGAAAATTTTGAAAGTTTTTTTTACATACATACAGTGTGTTTATGTACATACATACATACACCATGCTATAAACTTATTATGTCAAAGTTTTTTACAGCACGTAATTTTAAACATTTTAAAAAATGGGAAAATTTTCATGTTTATATAACTATTTACCATGTTTAATCCATAATGGTTCTCGAAATAATTCTGAACTATTGTACAACACAAATATTTGTAAACAAATTAAAAGCACAACGCAAATTTTTGAAAATGTATGTCGTTGATTGTACCATACATCATTTAGTTCACAACAGATAAATAATTTTTTAAATAACCTATTATTCGAGACCCTATTAGCTTAAAATAATTGGAAAAAAATATGTTTTTTCACCATGTTTATGTACATACATACACTGTTGTACGAACCTATTATGTCAAAAAGTTTTTTTACTACGCATAATTGTAAATAATTTTAAAAATTATATACCTCTTCGTGCCTAAAGTCACGCATATAATATTCTACAATACAAATTCGTGAAAAGTCATGAAATTTTTACAATATAAATAAGCATAAACAGCTCAGTTTTTTGAAAAACCTTTATTTATAGAACTCTCCACAATATTTTAAGTAATCAGGCCTTTGAGGGTGCAACGTTTTCAACCTCCTTGCAGCGTTACTTTGGGCTATGTTTTGTGAGGTTCCAAAACCATTTTGACACGTAAATGACCCACCAGTAAACCGATGCATTGGGTTGCTCAAAATATCTTGAATCACACAAATGACATAAGTGATTAGCCATAGCTCATCCTTCATTGGGGCATAGGCAGCAATGGAGACTTTCACCCCTCATTTCCATGTTTCACTACCATGTCGTCAACTCAAACAAAAAAAACTCCATTAGTAACATCCTTACTTTTATTATTACCCCTCTTTTAAATAAAAATGAAAATTGAATACTATTAAATACAAATAATAAAAGGTATTTAAAGCTTTAGTTTCTACACCAATGAAGTCGACTGAAATATATCCATAAGTTTCATTTGGATCCCAAGTGAGAAACACCCTGTATAAAAATAGGCGAGTCAAGAAACACCCTGCATAAAAATAAAACAAAACAAACAGACCCCAAACATAACAATATACTAAATCCTTATAAATAATAAGTCAACTAATTTGAGGTTCGAAACGCTGCACCTCAAAGACCAAAATTTGATATTATGGAGAGTGACTATATACTAAACAGAAAAATATACTAAATCCTTAAAAACACCCTGTACTATAGTCACTGTGACTATATATCACTGTGATATATAATCACTGTGCAAAATTTGATATTGGGGTTTGAAACACCATGTACTATAGTCACTGTTTGGAGAGGAACGGGCAGCTGATAGAATAACTTGCAGGCAATCAGAATGGCCATAGTAGGCAGCAGAGTGAAAGCATGTTCTCCTATTAAGTGAATCAAACACTAAAATCTGATAAAGAATAGCTTATCAATTACCACTTCACATTTAAACATCAAAACCTGATGAAGTATAGCCCCTATCAATTATCACTTCACATTTCATATGAAACATGAAGAGACCAAAGCCCCATTTTAAATAAAAAGCACATCAAGATATATTGATATTGTCTAGGGAAAAGAATTTGGCATACATTTGCTCCAGCTTGGATAAGTTTTTCAACACCAGAGATCTTCCCATGCATTGCAGCCAGCATCAGCAGGGTCTACACCATTCCCAATTACAAAAGTTAAGAATAAAAAGGGGCAATCAAATGAAATCCCAAAGTATCTTAATAAAATTAAAGGGCAGTATAACTCAATATTTCGCTCCTACAACTTACATGCTTATAAGGATTGAGAAAATCCAGATTAACAGAATAATCCAAAAGCATTGACACAATCTAAAACCCACCTGGCAAGAAACAAAACCCACCAATCAAACCCATAAAAATCACATTTACCTTGGTTGGCCCTGTTTTGTCTAAAATCGAAGGCGGAACCGTATGTACACCCACACCTGCAACTTTTACGAACCAACTCAGTGATTATATATATATATATATATATATATATATATATATATATATATATCGAGAGAGAGAGAGAGAGAGAGAGAGAAAGAGAAGCACAAAATAACTGATTTACCTTGGTTGGCCGTGTTTTGTCTAAAATCGGAGGCGGAACCATATGTACACCCACACCTACAAGTTTTACGAACCAACTCAGTGATTATATATATATATATATATATATATATATATATATATATATATATATATATATATAGAGAGAGAGAGAGAGAGAGAGAGAGAGAGAGAGAGAGAGAGAGAGAGAGAGAGAGAGAGGCAGAAAACCATAAATCATCCATGGATCTGCACACAAAGACAGATAATGGGTTTCATTAATGATATAGAAAACATAAATCAAATATAAATAAACCCATCATCTCTTTTTTGAACTATTTTTGTAAAATGAAAGAAATGGATAATGAGAGAGGGTTAGAAAGGTGTTCATTAAATGAGTTGGGTTTGAGATATAGGATGAGGGAATGGCTATGGAAGAAGGAACGGGTGAGCGATGAGAGTCTCGAGGTATTAGTTCATACTTGGGGAAATGGGATATGACGGTATGGGTTTGATATTGTTGGTGCAAACTCGAGGCATCAAATTAGGTAAAAGGGAGAAAATGGGGAAATACTCTTTTAACCTTGATTTTGAATTGTGAAGGAAGGGGGAAAAATATTAGAGTGTTAAAAAGAGGTGGAGTTCAAAATTTTCAAGGGCAAAATAGGAATTGCAGGATATAATTATATTGATGACATCATCTTTTAATCTTATGACATATATAAGTTTTCTACTTTATTATATATATATATGACACATAAAGGCATCTACTTTCAGTATCCCATTCCTGCTCTATCGAAAAGCTCGAAAGAGTCACTCATCAAAACGGATATCACATAACACACACAAACGGGGGGTCCCTATGTAGTACACCATCGCAAGGTCAATACCCCTAGCAATGATAATGGATCCCATGCTCTACATCTACCTCCTCGTAACTCACATTGCCACGTAGGACCTAAAATAATGACCTATACAACACCGAGCCAACCTGTACCGACACGTGCTACTGTCACGAGATGTACACAACCCTAGTCGATAGACCGTCCACGAACATGGGTATGTTCATATCAATAATTAAATACATATTTTTAACATATAATATGTATAAATAATTAACTCTATAATCCCCCCCCCCCCCCCCCCCCACGAAGTCACATTAGTCTCTGATCAATATTCATACTTTAAGAATTAACCATTTAGTTCATTGTCAAATTCCCCAATTGAAAAAATAGTGACACAAATCCATTTTTAATAAATTATTCACTCACTTGGATGACATCCCATGTACTCTCCTAAGTTCATAAAACTCACCTGAACTACTCCCCGGTGATACCCTGACGCAGGCCATGGGACCGAATTGATTCTCCTCTAGGGCTGAATCGGTTCGCCCCCAGATCGAATTGATTCACCTAGGAGGTCGAATCAATTTGCAAATATGCAACAACCCAGAACTGTTATAATTATTCTATACGGGATTCATTCTCCCAAATTAAATTTTCATCATAATGACTTATACATTTACATAGAAATGAACATAGATTATTCAAGACCTGATAACACTATTGTAAGGATTAATTTCCAAATAGTGTCAATTTGTATGTATTGGCATTATTCCGTACAAAAACCACTTTGAGTGATAGGATAGATTTTACTTGTCACGATTCTCAATAAGCATGTGACGTTGTGTTGAAGACGTAGCGTCCAAGCTTTGAAGATAAATCAAGTCGTATTTTTGGTGCACATTTTACATTTTCACATTGAATTTTTGAGATTTTCAGAAGTATGGATGCATAATGGTTTATGGATACTCGGCAATTTTTTTCTAAGGATGTTATTTTATTTAAATCTTATTTCAAAATATTTGTAAAAAGATTTTTTTGAGGTATCACGTGTTTAGAGTCGTATGAATTTTACCTTAGTTTTTATCTAGTTCAAACAACCTTAGCAGTCGTTTAAATGACCTTACCAGTCTAACATATGGTTATGACATATGGTTATGTAAATACAAGATCTTGAACTTTTAAATCGACATGTAGAGTAAACCATTTAAAAAATAACTGATAATAAATAAGTTTAACATCGAACTAGTAATAAAATCCTCCAACATAAATATATCTGAGATCAGAATGACGGAATAATAAACTCCAGGCTTATACCCATACAATCTCCGAAATAATAAAAATGATTGGAAAGGAAATAACAACCTAAAATAGAGTCAAATGATTTGAAATAATTAATGAGCATATGTGACCACAAGTCTAATTTCCTATTAAAACTGTTGTCCCTATCTAGGTAAACCTGACAGAAAAATATTTTATAATTTGGGTCAATTCCCTAGAGTTGCAAAAATTACCTTACGAAATAAAAATGCAATTATACTTTCAATTTGCAATATGTACCGCCCATCGGCACTTGCATGAAATAAAGATATCACCCCTCATCTAAGTGTAATACTATTTGCATAATAACCCAAGTCCCAATTATAGAGTCTGATAATTACAATGATAATGTAATATTCAAAGCGTCTAACACAATTCATACACTCAAGCTAATCATGTACACATATGATTCTAGTTCCCATAGTAACCCCTACGATACTACCCACAAGAAATAATTATATATGTCCTTATGTAATAGGGGTTCATTATCAATAGTTTCCATCATTAGACTACATGGATTCAATCTCAATTAATTTATCTAATTATATATGTCCTTATATATATATATATATATGTGTGTGTGTGTGTGTGTGTGTGTGTGTGTGACACATAAAGGAATTTACTTTCAGTGTCCCATTCGTGCTCTATTGACAAGCTCGGAAGAGTCACTCATCAAAACGGATATCACATAACACACACAAACGGGTCAGTCACTATGTAGTACACCATCGCATGGTCAATACCCCTAACAATGATAATGGATCCCATGCTCTACACCTACCTCCTCGTAACTCACGTTGCCACGTAGGACCTAAAATAATGACCTATACAAAACCGAGCTGACCTGTACCGACACATGCTACTGTCACGAGATGTACACAACCCTAGCCGATAGACCGTCCATGAACATGGGTATGTTCATATCAATAATTAAGTACATATTTTTAACATAAAATTGTAACAACCCTCTCTTTTGAGAACCTATTCTATATTTATTTACTGTGTGAAGTAATTATATAAAATGCTAGAATATGGAGTACGTATTAATTGAATGAGATAAAAGTTAATATTTACTAAATTGTTGCATATTTATTGTATGTGTAAGTAAATATCACCATGTTGTGTTTTATAGTGTCATAAGATTTAAATGAAATTTATGGGTTAAAATGAAACCGGAACTTGAAACGAATTATAAAATTTCCAAATGATAATTTGGAGGGCGTAGTTAGTCCCAAAATGTGCAAGATAGTCAAAATAAGTGCCATATTGTATTTTTATGTTTCAGGCACTTCTGACTGATTTTAGCATATACGCATAGTTGCGAGTCATTTTAATGTGGTATTAATCATTTAAGTTAGAATATTAGACAAAAGGCACGATTTAAATCTTGTATTTCATTTATTTCTCTTAAATGCATCTAGTGACCTAGAGAGAAAGAGAGGAAGAGAACTTTGGAGAGAAAGAAGAAAAGAGAGAGATTCAAGCTTGGAGATTGTTGCTACTACAAGAAAATCTGAGATTTGAACATCAAGGCAAGCTTTCTACTTGCTAATATGTGATTTAAGATGAATAATTTGTATTGATAGTTGTGTTTAGTTATGGTTTAACAATATTAGGGTTTTTATGGATTTATGGGTTTTGAATCCTAGGAAGTTTATTTAGATGTTTATTGGGGTTATTTATAGTTGCTAGTTGCATTTATGAGTAGTTGATTGTGTTAAATGATCTTGGTTTGGGTAGGTTTGAGTTTGGGGAATTTAGGTGTCCAAGACTCCATAGCCAAACTTGGAAAATTCGCAGGGGCGAATCGATTCGGTCAGGGCGAATCGATTCTCTCAAGGGGAAGTTTACAGGTCTGAATGGGCCGAATCAATTCGGCCTATATGAACCGATTCAGAAATTATGCAGAAAGTTAGGTTTCCTGACCGAATCGATTCGGCTGGTCAGAATCGATTCACTTTTCTGATCGAATCGATTCGTCCAGGCCGAATCGATTCGGAAATACTGCATTTTTGAGTGATTTTTCTTAGCTCAATTCCAACCCTTTTCTTTAGGCTTAGGATCTAGGAACCTTCTTGTATGAAGTAAACTTAGAGTCCTAGAGTTTTAGATGAGTGGGGTAACTACCCTACATTAGAAATGGGTTAAACGGGGCTTATTCCGTGGGTGTACAAATTGAGGTTAAGGAATTTCTTTCCTTTAGCTAATTATTAGGAGTCTAGGAGTTGTAAGCCCATTCTTGGAGACTTTAGGGGCTCAATTGAAGTATATAAAACCTTATGAGTTGTAGAAATATTATGGACTTTTGGAAAATAACTCTGGACTTGAAATACGATGAATACCAATGAGAATATTCAATGGTTATGGTTTCGGATAAAATGAAACATACATATGAAAAATGGAAATGAAAACGAATATGGTAAATGATAATTTACTTAAACACGCCTCTCTAAATGCTATCATAAGGTAAGTTCGCGCGTAAGGTGATGCCCCCTGGCTAATGAATGCAGGGTGGATATAGTCCTAGGCCATATGAGCGATTATTGTATGTTTCTGTGCTGGTGAGGTGATTTTGGGTGTGGTCATGACTCTCCCGCAGGCATATGGACGCTTACCTATGTCTTGCGTTATAGGTGCCCGGGTTATCTTGGTGATAGGCCCTGGAAGATGATAGTCATTTAGGGGGGTGCAAAGTGGGGAAACCCGTAAGGGCGGTCTTAGAATCGTTATATGTATATGAATATAAGTATTCTTAATCAAGTGGGACTTGATGTATAATGAAATGCCATAAAGAGCATGATGAAATGCCACAAATAGCATATAATTTTGATTATGTTTCCTGATAAGGAACGGAACTATGAAATGAATCGGTGTACATAATGAAGGCTTATAATTTATGTTAATTATTCATATCCTCTTGCATAACTAAATAGAATTTATAATCATTTAAATTGTTCTTGTTTATGCTTTGAGATTACGTTGATAGATTCTCATCTTTATCATTCATGATTAACTGTTCACAACTGTCATACTTTTTATTCATCTTGTGATCATATAAAATCGGGCCCTGACCCGTTCATTTGTCTTGTTGTGCATGATTCTTGTATCCTCTCAGGTGCTCCGCCGCAAGGGCTCCCGTTCTGATTTTCCTACTCTGGTGCTTTCGGGGAGCCATAATACTTTGCGGATGTTATGGGATTTGTTGTTAGACGCCTTTATTTTTGTATTCTAGTTATGATCGGGTCTTTCCTTTGGGTGTGTGGCCCAAACTTTTGTAATTGTCTAATGAATGTAGTATTTAAATTATTAAACTGTTGTAATACATTGTATGTACCTGTTGATCGACGGCATATTCGGTCCTCTTATTGTATACTTGTTGTGGATGTAATATATGTTTTCTTGGGATTCCACTTTCTTCTTAAATTGGGTTGTTTAAATTATTTTCTTAACTTATTATAAAACAAAAAAATTTGGCAACCCGTTTTCAGAATTATTGTATGGTTATCTCGTATACTTATTCTATTGTTGTGATGCTGAGAATGATTCCATCCTTGATTCCGTTATATTGGAGTATCGGGTTGGCCACCCCATATTTTGGTGAGCGGGTTGTCACAATAATATGTATAAATAATTAACTCTATGATCCCCCCCACACCCCCGAAGTCACATTAGTCTCTAATCAATATTCATACTTTAAGAATTAACCAATTAGTTCATTGTCAAATTCCCCAATTGAAAAAATAGTGACACAAATCCATTTTTAATAAATTATTAACTCACTTGGATGACATCCCATATACTCTCCTAAGTTCATAAAACTCACCTGAACTACTCCCCGGTGATACCCTGACGCAGGCCATGGGACCGAATTGATTCTCCTCTAGGGCTGAATCGGTTCGCCCCCAGATCGAATTGATTCACCTAGGAGGTCGAATCAATTTGCAAATATGCAACAACCCAGAACTGTTATAATTATTCTATACGGGATTCATTCTCCCAAATTCAATTTTCATTACAATGACTTATACATTTACATAGAAATAAACATCGATTATTCATGACCTAATAACACTATTGTAAGTATTAATTTCCAAAGAGTGCCAATTTGTATGTATTGGCATTATTCTGGACAAAAACCACTTTGAGTGATAGGATAGATTTTAATAGTCACGATTCTCATTAAGCCTATGACGTTGTGTTGAAGACGTAGCGTCCAAGCTTTGAAGATAAATCATGTCGTATTTTTGGTGCACGTTTTACGTTTTCACATTGGATTTGCGAGATATTGTTAAGTATGGATCAATAATGGTTTATGGATACTCGGTAAATTTTTTCGAAGGATGTTATTTTACTTAAATCTTATTTTAAAATATTTGTAAAAATATTTTTCTAAGGTATCCCGTGTTTAGAGTCGTATGAACTTTACCTTAGTTTTTATCTAGTTCAAACAACCTTAGCAGCCGTTTAAACGACCTTACCAGTCTAAAATATGGTTATGTAAATACAAGATCTTAAATTTTTAAATCGACATGTAGAGTAAACCATTTAGAAAATAACTGATAATAAATAAGTTCAACATCCAACTAGTAATAAAAACCTCCAACATAAATATATCTAAGCTCAGACTGACGGAATAATAAACTCTGGGCTTATGCCCATACAATCTCCTAAATAACAAAAATGATTGGACGGGAAATAACAACCTAAACTTGAGTCAAATGATTGGAAATAATTAATGACCGTATGTGAGCATAAGTCTAATCTCATGTTAAACTGTTGTCCCTATCTAGGTAAATCTAACAGAAAATATATTATAATTTGGGTCAACGCCCTAGAGTTGCAAAAATTACCTTACGAAATAAAAATGCAATTATACCTTCAATTCACAATATGTACCGCCCATCGGCACTCGCATGCAATAAATATATCACCCCTCATCTAAGTGTAATACTATTTGCATAATAACATAAGTCCCAATTATAGAGTTAGATAATTGCAATGATAATGTAATATTCAAAGCGTCTAACACAATTCATACACTCAAGATAATCATGTACACATGTGATTCTAGTTCCCATAGTAACCCCTACGATACTACCCATAAGAAATAACATATCATCCATTATGCACATTATGTAATATTGGGTTCATTATCAATAGTTTACATCATTAGACTACATGGATTCAATCTCAATTAATATATATATATATATATATATATATATGACACATAAAGGCATCTACGTTTAGTGTCCCGTTCGTGCTCTAGCGTCAAACTCGGAAGACTCACTCATCCAAATGGATATCACATAACACACAGAAACGGGGAGGTCCTTATGTAGTACACCATCGCATGGTCAATACCCCTAATGGTGACAATGGATCCCATGCTCTACACCGACCTCCTCGTAACTCGCGTTGCCGCGTAGGACCTAAAATAATGATCTATACAACACCAAGCTGACCTGTACCGACATGTGCTACTGTCACGAGATGTACACAACCCTAACCGATAGACCGTCCATGAACATGGGTATGTGCACATCAATAAATAAATACATATTTTTAACAAATAATATGTATAAATAATTAACTTTATAATCCCCCCCCCCCCCCCCCCCCGAAGTCACATTATCTCTGAACAATATTCATACTTTAAGAATTAACCATTTAGTTCATTGTCAAATTCCCCAATTGAACAAATAGTGACACAAATCCATTTTTAATAAATTATTCACTCGCTTGGATGACCTCCGTATACTATCCTAAGTTCATAAAACTCACCTGAACTACTCCCTGGTGCTACCCTGACACAAGTCGTGGGACCGAATTGATTCTCCTTTAGGGCCGAATCGGTTTGCCCCCAGATCGAATTGATTCACCTGGGAGGTCGAATCAATTTGCAAATATGCAGTAACCCAGAACTATTATAATTATTCTATACGGGATTCATTCTCCCAAATTCAATTTTCATCACAATGACTTATACATTTACATAGAAATGAACCTATATTATTCATGACCTAAGAACACCATTGTAAGGATAAATTTCCAAATAGTATCAATTTGTATGTATTGGCATTATTTCGGAGAAAAACCACTTTGTGTGATAGGATAGATTTTACTTGTCACGATTCTCATTAAGCCTATGACATTGTGTTGAAGACGTAGCGTCAAGTTTTGAAGATAAATCATGTTGTAGTTTTAGTGCACGTTTTACGTTTTCACATTGGATTTCCGAGATTTTCTTAAGTATTGATGCATAATGGTTTATGGATACTCAGTAAAAATGTTCTAAGGATGTTATTTTATTCAAATCTTATTTTAAAATATTTGTAAAAAGATTTTTCTGAGTTATCCCGTGTTTAGAGTCGTATGAACTTTACCTTAGTTTGTATCTAGTTCAAATAACCTTAGCAGCTGTTTAAACGACCTTACCAGTCATTCAAATGATATTGGAATGTTGTTCAAACGACATGGCAATCTCTTTTAAATGAGATGCTATGGTCATTCAAACGACATGTTATTTCGTTAGAACGATGCGCCAACTCAAAAATTTGATTCAAGGCGTACTTTACTCAGGAAAATGGGTGTGTAAAACATACAGAACTAAACAGAACCTATACGTTTTCTTCATCTGTTTACCAAAGGTTTTCAATGATAGAAACATCCTTTGTGTTTACAATATCCAAGTTTTACATAACCATATGTCATAAACATCTTGTATTTGCACCATTGTTTCATTCTTCGTCACACAATTTTCAATAAACATGATATCCAACTTCCGAGTTTGTCACCACATAGTTTAAATTTTAAAGCTCATAGTTCCTGATTTATTCTTCAAAATTAATAAAGTTCATTCCAGCTATTCAATCATCCATTTTACTAATGACCTAGAAATTATTATGAGAAATTCATATATGAATTAAGAAACAAATTTAAAATTGATTTATCAAGAGAATTCTTACCTTAGACTTTCGATTGAGATCTTCTACTCTTAGATCTTGACATTTTTACCTTCTCTAGCCTTGTTGGCCTCTCTAATGGGTCTGGGGATACTAGAGTTGTATTGTGGTAGAGGGGTTGACTTCTTACTCATAAATCCCCATATTTAGGGCCCCGAACAAGCTCAAAACCATAACCGAATTGGCTCAATAACTCTCTTAACGGTATACCTATGCCTCAGGCCTAATTTTAGATATGTAAAATAGCTAAATGAGTCGCCAAATCATCCCAGAAGATGTCCAAACTTTATACATCCAAGTTATATATTTTTCTTATGCCAAAGGACCACATAGTAATTTAATTAACATGCAATTTATTTTCTATGAGTAAATATAACATGTATAAATGGATTATATAAACTTGCAATTATGACTAAGAAATTTATTCAAGAATTTATATAATTAATTTCGACCAAATTAATAGAAATTCTATCGATTTAATTTATTATAATACTACGGGGTATGACAGCAACCTTGCAAAATTTTAGATCTTCAATTGGTATAGGTTGCTAGATTTTTGAATCTCACATGATTGGAGTTTAATTTAATTAACTTATGTTAATCTTACATAATCTCAAATTTACTTGTAATTGAATCTAAATTGGATTTAGTTGTATAATTCCGACCAAGTTAAATCTCATTTGGAGGCAATCGAACTTGAACTTTAATTTTATTTGGTCACATAAAAGTTTTCCCTAAGTCATCCTTAAATTTCAATTGTGTAAAGGGTAATTGTTCAAAAACTTAACTGACAGTATTATTTTCATTATGCAAAACGATCGTCAATTTTAAAATTTCCCTTGAGAGGTTTGACTCCATAATTTCGATTTAACATCGTTCTAAAATGGTTATTAAGTGTGCCAAAATATTTTTTCCAATTTGAATTTTAACTCAACCGATTATCATGTAAGATTTTCATTTACCATTAATTAAGCACATGTCCTATTCACCCCCGATATTGGCATAACTAATTCTGCTCTTTCAAAGCATTATTAGCTTTTACTCACAACGTTGTTTTTTATCTACCTACATAAAAAAATGGTTAATTATGTTAATTAACAAAACCCTCGTAATGCATATTTTCCTTTTTTTAAGCATCTTTGTTTTACATAGGCCCTCATTATTTAATTAGGTTTTTACGGTCTAGTCCCTTGACTGGATATTTTGGATGTTTTAATCGGGTCAAAAAAAATTTAAACGATTAGGTCCATATAAATACCTTTTCCGACATGTCATTCATTTTGTTATTGTTGACCTAACCAGCGATTGGCAGCATTTCCAATAAGCACGTCCTTTTCTTTCTTCATTCTGCTTCTGTCAAACAGGTTCGTTCTCTCCATTAACTTACGATCTTATGATTTCTTTTCACTTCTATTCAACGAGCTTTGTTCTGTCAAAGAAAAAGTTATATATTTGTTTGAAGAAATCAATCCTTTGCGCTTTGTTTAACCTAAATTTTCCTTTGCATTTATTCGATCACTTGTAAGTTTATACTTGTTATGAAGAAATGTTTGCATGTTGATCAATTATAATAGCTTGATATATTTGTTTCATTTAATCAAATTATTGTAATTGTGTAAATCACGTGATGAATTAACTCGAACATTGAATGAATGATTTGGTTGTGTGTTTTTATAATTGTATTTTAATTTTATATATATTGACTTGTGTTTTGATTTCATAACAGATTGTGTATTTATATATTTTTATATGTGTTTATGTGTATGTGTACTTTATGTATATAAAGTTGTTCATGCATATACCTCAAATGATCATTGCAGTAAAGTACACTCAATTTGATGTAAAGTACACATGAATTTTGGACTTGATTATTTCTGATTTTTTCTTTTTACATTAATTTGGAATAATGTTAATGTGTATTTACTTTGTTACTTTCGACTCATTGCATAATAGAGTTTTCATGTGTTGGATGGGCACGTGTTTGTTGGTCCGCGCCAGCGGCATTAACCAATTTTGATGTTTTACAATAGTAAAATACTTTGTATATATACCTGAGCAGAAAATAGCAATAAAGTACAGGTAATTTGATCTAATGTACACGTGATTTTCTATTGATTAATTTTCATTTTGTTTTTTTATATTAACTTTTCATAATGTTGTTGTGCATTTACTTTGTTAGTGTTGAGTCATGTTTAATAGAATAGTCATGTCTTTGTTGGCCATGTATTTGTTGGTTTGCGCCACCGGCATTAATTAAAATTGAACTTTAACAAAACCATTTTTCTGTTTTAATATAATGGAAAGTTAACGGATTTCTACGTGTTGTTATTTGGATAATATGGCTTGCATTGAAATTTTTTAGGACAGCTCATTAGATTTCATATGCAATGAGTTACGTAGTAGGATATGGATTTGAAAGCTGGATATTTTTCATTGAAATACGATTTTGGTGATGAAAGTCTATTCATGTTGCTTTGTGATAAATATGTTCGTTATATGTTGCGATCTCAAGTAATTCTCAATGCTGATTTTATTTGGATATATGTCTTTGATTCAATAGATTTTGTCACTAGTACAATTCATTAATGGGTCGAATGCACTTATAGAATATATGATCGGGTTTACCATAGTTATACAAGTTGTGAGAGGGTTGAATGCAGTGGTACAAGTAGAGAAAAGGTATCATCATCCACTGTGATTGATATTAGTAGTGGTGTGGAAAATGATGTTTATATCGGAGGTATGGAGCCGAGTAAGTCAAAAGTCTATCTCTCCAATGATTAGAATACATATATTAGTCATGAAGAGCAGTGTTTCAAATGAGGTGTGGTTGAGTTTCGTGATAAGTCGAGAAAGTATACTGTCGAGGTTGGTTTCAAGTATATATATTTAAAGAATGATAAAACTCGGGTGACAGCAAAGTGTTCTAAAAGGAATACTGAGAATTACATGTGGCGAGTTCATGCTTCATTATCAACATTAAATGGTTACTTTTATATAAGAAGTCTGACCAATGAGCTTACTTGTAGGGGTGTATATCGTAGTCCATTATGCAAAATGATGGACTCCAAATTGGTTTATATATTGCTTGTTGATGCGTTAATGGATAAATAATTGTTGAGACCAATTGATGTAGTAAGAGATATGAAGAAGAACTACGGTCTTGTTATAGGGTATCATCATGCTTGCCGTGGCAAAGAGATGGTTGCTGCTGAGTTGCATGGTGATGAGAAAGTTTCGTATGCATTAATCAATGATTATATGGAACTTCTATTGTAATATAATCCAAGATCACATTGCATTCTTGACGTCAAACCAGAGAGAAAATTTTTTAAAATAATTTTTGTAATGTTTACAGAATCCATTAATGGATTTCGAAACTGCATGCCTATTTTGTTTGTTGATCGTTCCTTTATGAAGAGTAGATACCGTGGAACGATTTTTTCGGTAACTGCAAGGAATGGGAACAATGGTAAATATGAAGCATTGAAGTTTACTTGACAATATTATGACTTTATTTTGTAATCCTTTGTATGTTCTTTCAACATAAAATAAAGTACATGCATGAAATCACAGAGTACATGTGAATATATGCGTGTACTTTGGGAATTACGTGTGTACTCTAAGGTTTGTTTCTTTATTTGCATTAGAATTCCAAAGTACACACAATAGATAAAACAATACACGTGAATTTATATTATACGTCACGTGTACTGTGTGATGTCATGCGTGTACTTTCGAATTTGTTGTAAAGTACACACATTTCATTACTATGTACACGTGACATTCTATTTACAGTTAATGTTAACATTGTAGTGTTTTGCGTGTACTTTGTGATTTTTTCTTTGTTATTGTAAAATGAAACAATCATAATATGTTTATAATTTACATTTGTGTAACCTATCACTACAAATATATTTATTCTCTTGTATAGCCTATGTTTTTATTGGTCCGCTCCAGCAGAATTTTTTTCGGAGTTCATCATTGAATCTATGTGTTGATATATGTTACGGTAAATTCACGTGTATTGTTTTATCTATTGCGTGTACTTTGGAATTCTAATGCAAATAAAGAAACAGACCTCAAAGTACACGCATAATTCCTAAAGTACACACATATATTCACGTGTACTTTGTGATGTCATGCGTGTACTTTTGGATTTGTTGTAAAGTACATGCATTCATTACTATGTACACATGACATCCTTTTTACACTTAATGTTTACATTGTCATGTTTTGCATTTACTTTGTGATTCTTTTCTTGTTATTATCAAATGAAACAATCATAATATGTTTATAATTTAGATTTGTGTAACCTGTCACTATAAATATATTTATTCTCTTGTATAGCCTACGTGTTTATTAGTCCGCGCCAACGGCAGCATTTTCAGAGTTCATAGAATCTGTGTGTACTGATATATGTCGTTATAATTTCAGGCCTTTATCCTCTTTCATATGCAGTTGCTGATTCAGAGACAGAGGATAATTGGATGTGGTTTCCTATTAATTTGCGTGATGCAACAACACATCAAGATTGGAACACAACATTCATATATGATCGAAACAATGGTCTTATTGAAGGTGTGTCTAACATTTTTCCAATGTTCGCACATTGCTATTATATACATCATTTACAGGGAAAAATAAATAAAAAAATATGGGGTACTACAAACATCCGAAAGAAGCTCGTTCAAGATTTCATGCGTTGTGCATATGCTATAACGGTTGATGAATTTTAGAACAACATTGATGCCCTGAAGAAGGAAGGTGGAGTTGTCGCTGATTTTCTTGATAATTTACCTCCGGAGAATTGGTATTGTGCATATTTCACCGGTAAACGTTATGGTGACATGGCATCAAGTGTTGTAGAATTATTTAACTCTTGGACCCTAGAGGAAAGGCATTTACCGATAATTAATATGATGGATAAAATGAGGATCAAAATTATGAATTTCAGTGCAAACAAACTTGTTGAATCTGAAACATGGTCAAAGGAGTTGTGCCCTCAATTTGATAAATTACTGACTGAAAATTGGAATAAAGGGAGACATTGGAATATTAGCCACTCGAGTACACATGTATTCGAGGTTCATACAAATGTGCGGGCCACGGTCGACTTAGAAAAAGGAATTTGCTCTTGTAAGAGTTGGCAACTACGATGTTTTCCATGTTCTCATGTTGTTTGTATCGTAAGGAATATAGGTGAAAGTATTCATGATCATATTGAGGATTATTATAAGGTCTTTTTCTACAAGAAATGATACTCATCACCTATAATTCCTTACCCTGATTTGATGTCCCTAAAGATTCCATTACCTGAAAATCCAGCAATCCTTCCTCCATTAACAAAGAGACCAATAGGGAGGCCAAGAAATAAGAGAATAAAATAAGTTGGAGAGGTTATAATAAGAGAAGTAACTTGTTATAGGTGTAATAAAATATGTCATTACAGATCCATGTGTAAAGAACCAATTTGATTCCTCTTAATTTTGTTCCATTCATCATTGTAACATTAGTTTTAAATAAAATCAATGAACATTCACATTTGAATAAATTATTGTAATTTTATTGTTGAGTGTTCATTTCTGTATTATTTGTTTTGGAATGGAATCTACATAGAGTACACACACATTTTTATAAAGTACATACATATTGATATAACCAAAATCTAATACAATATATGTGTAGTTTATCTATTCTACAAATAATTTTATAAAGTAGACGTATATAAATGCATGTACAATTTGGAAAATAGTTTTGGAAATTACAATGTGCTCGTGGCTTATAAAAGACACTTAGGTCACTCATATTCTTAAATTCCTATGTGTATTATGGTCCTGCATCAGCGGCATTATTATACAAGTAATTTAATAAGCCTGTACTTTATAGACTATGCATATACTTTATAAAGTACACGTGTAATATATAAAGTACACGCATTTATATAAAGGTTTGGGACAATACCTTATGCGTGTGCTTTATAAAAACTTGCGTGTATTATAATTTGTAATAGATAGAATCGTATTTTGACATATTTTGACATACCAATTTTTTTACAATAAATGATATTAATGTTTACATTTTTGACAATACAATGTTGTTTGTTCTTTTTTTTAGTAAAATACACGTGATCATTTTTATAAAGGTTCACGTGTACTTTATTATATTTGGTGTAGATATAAGTGAGAATACATGCATGAAAGAAATACAAATTTTATTAAAACAGAAAAATAAAGTATAATTTTTTCACATAACTAAAGCTGAAAAAACTAAAGAAGGCTTCTATTAGGGAAAGCTATTAAAGGCATCTATGGTGTCAGGAAGAGAGTCAATTAAATTCGACCATACTCAAATTTCTTCTTCTATGATAGCTATCAGGCCTTCATGGTGCGCCTTCTTCTCCATCGGCTTGGCAATTTTCAAGGGAACTTCTTGTCTATAAAAAGACATGAGGTCTTCATGTGTTTGAGGAGGGTCCTCATCCACATCAAATAAATCTATGGGATTAGGTGGAAGTCCAGAGTAGCCTTCCCTCACATATGTTCGAAACTGCTCGAAGGCAGTTTCATATGAGGAAAGATTTTCCTCAATTTCCCTTATTTCTTTCATCTCTCTCAAGAGTATCTCCCAACTTTTCTGCTGGAATACTCATTATGTAATCTTTACCCTGGATGTAATGGTTAAGAAAGGAACAAATATTACTCTTTTATAGGTTAGGTTAAAGCTATTTATTTCTTTGACCAGAAGTAGTTGGGATAGTGAGTAGTTGAGCTTAATAAATTGTTTTAGTTATTGTGTCTAGCTGAATAAGTATATACAGTAGTTTTATTCATACGTGTTGAATGGTCCTCGCTAGGGGTATAATTTTTTTTACTAGAAATTATATGGAACTACATTGAATATATATATATATATATAGAACAAAAAATTAAAATCCTTTGTTATGAAAAAATTTTAAAAAAAAATACAAAGTGTTATGTTGTAAAGTACACGCATAATATTTGGCCTCATTGCGTGTACTTTGTGATTCTTTCTTTGTTATTTTCAAATGAAACATTCATTCTCTTGTATAGCCTACGTGTTTATTGGTCCGCGCCAGCGGCACCATTTTCAGAGTTCATCATAGAATGTATATACTGTTATATGTCATTATAAATTCACGTGTACTGTTTTATCTATTGCGTGTACTTTGAAATTCTAATGGAAATAAAGGAACATACCTCAAAATACAAGCATAATTCTCAAAGTATACGCATATATTCACGTGTACTCTGTGATGTCATACATGTACTTTTGGATTTGTTGTAAAGTACACGCATTCATTACTATGTACACGTGACATCCTGTTTACACTTAATATTATATAAATTGTATGGAACTACATTGAATAAAAAATATATAAATACATAAATAAACTATACAGTTTCCTCCTATTAATAACCATGTGATAAAAATTCATTAGCTATATAGGCACTTTGTTGGAGAATTTCTTCATCTTCAATTGATGTTTTGAGAGAATTTCCTTTGGAAATTTGTTCCATGTAGTATATGCAATACACCCCACAGTCAACACTGAAATTAAAGTAAAACAAACAAATCAGTTAGAAGAATACGAATGAAATTTGTTAAAATGTAGCTTATTCAAGATTGTTTGATCTTACCCATTATTTTGTGTCGCGCATTCATTATTGGAGTAGTTCAAAATTTATATCATGACTCAAGAGCCAGTCTATTGTTGTTTTTTCTTTATTGAAAAGTGCATCTTCGAATTCCGTCCATTCTAAGGATCTTGTTATTGTACCTTTTTTACTTATTAGTGCTGCTTCGGCCTGTAATTTTTACAACATTTCTTTGAAAATGGAAAATTGTTAAGAGGAAAAACCATGAGTATATAAAGTACAAAAGTGCATGTAATGTAAATAAGTTTAGGGTGTAACCATTTTATTAGCCTCATTGTAGCATAATGAGGATAAATTTATTTCCAACGGGCAGAGAGAGTCCATATGGATAACATTATTTGTTTATTTGTAGATAACTAATAATGAAAAATTGTCTGCATCATCTTCTCCAATTGAATGTCTCATGTGAATGAAAAGAATATCAGAAATTCCAAAAAATAGTATAATATATTTTTCTATCTCTTCTTTTTGCATTTCATGATCACTTTTTCGAACAGACTCCTGTTAAAAGTAATAGATTTGTTAGTAAGATAATTATGATAATATATATTTTAAAATGATGGGCAATAATTTAGGTTTGATTTTCCTTACCCAAGCATATAAGTTAAAGGAGTGCATAGGTCGAAGCCCATTTTTCTTCATTTTTGTCTCCAATAAATGGGAGAAGCGTTGAATTATCTAGTTCGATATTTCTTCACCTTTCAGCAATTCCTTAATATCGTCCCCGCAAACGAATGCATCCTCCATTATACAGAGACAATTGTTAAATTTCAATACAGAAAATAACGTTAGAAGAATAATTGAAACATGTATATAATCTATGATCATATAATAATATGTGTGTATTTTATCTTTATGCGTGTACTTTATAAAGTACACGCATAAAGTTCAATACAAAAATGCATGTACTTCATAAAAATAAGTGTGTACTTTATGAAATGGTTGTACTTAATGAAGTACACGCATAAAGTTAGATACAAAAATGTGTGTATTTTATGAAATATGCTTGTACTTTATAAAGTACACGCATAAAGTTATATTAAAAAATGCGTGTACTTTAAAAAGAGATGCATGTACTTTATAAAGTACACGTGTACTTTATAAAGTATATGTATAAAGTTCAATACAAATATAAACAATTAGAAGATTTACCCAGTTTCCTTCTCCTCCACCAAATATTGATCCAATTTATTCTAGGCATCTTTTTCAAGGTATTTTGAACACTTGTAGATTTTTAGGTCAACTTCATGTGTAGCATTTGTTCTACCCTTTTTATTCTGGCCTTTATTGTTTTGTCCTTTTTTTATTTTGTTTGTGACAGTAGAAGTCTTATTGTGTTCATCTCCTTTTGACAAAGCATGAATAGGATGTGAATACATATATATATATATATATATATATATATATATATATATATATATATATATATATATATATATATTGTTCAGCAATCTTGGGCTTCCTGTCAACTTTTTTCTATATTCTCAAAACCATTGAGTTCTGAATTGAACTTATTTCTTCATCCTTTTTAGATAATGAAGAAGACAAATCTTCTATCTTTTTCTTGAGATTATTATTTTTTTCT
The DNA here is from genome assembly GCA_949130495.1 of Sambucus nigra. Lineage (NCBI taxonomy): Eukaryota > Viridiplantae > Streptophyta > Magnoliopsida > Dipsacales > Adoxaceae > Sambucus > Sambucus nigra. The sequence continues at coordinate 464,565,459 of OX422209.1, read as the reverse complement.
TCTTGGTGAAAAGAAAACATCTTGTTTAAATATTAAACATGTCATAAATATCAATGATAATAAAAAAAAACTATGTGTGTACATTCATTATTTGAAAAGAAGACCAAAGTACATGTGAAAATTTTCAATATACAAGTAAATGTAAAAATAATTCCACATCAACTTTTGGGTATTTTATAAACAAAGTACACTCATATCACCCAAAAGTACACGTGTACTTTGTTTATAAAATTACTACTTGTACTCCATAGAAAAATGATACAACTGTATTTTAATCAAAAGTACCTGTTCATCTCTTTTAACTTCTGACTGATTAAGATTCAGCAACAATGTCCCCTTTTCTACCTCTGTATCTCTCAATTTTCCCACTACATAATCATACTTTTTTTAGACTTTCATTAGTGTGAGACAGAAATGCATTTTTTTGTTCCAAAATTCTAAATGTTTCAGCCCATTTTCTCAAAATTCTGAATGAGTCATTCATCGTGGCTTGATCAAGCTTTTCTTTCAAATAATTGTTTAATAGGACAAGTTGGTCATTTTCCACCTCCAACTTATTTATTAACTATTTTTCTTTCAAAAGCTTGGAATTCTCCACCTTTAACTTCTTTATTTCTTCTTGAGCTTCCAAAAGGGAATTACTATCAAACTGCAACTGTACATTCACAATGGTAAGGTTGGCACTCTCCACCTCTAAAGAGGCCACCTTCTTTTGTGCACAATCAAGGTCTTCAGCTGCTTTAGATAGTTGGTTATTTTTTTTCCAACAGTTCCATTTTCAAACTATCAATTTGTTCCTCCAAATTAACCTTCTCAGGCATTTCAGCATCTGTTCGTTTAATAATTCCCTTTGGTTGAGCATTTATCTTCTTTTTCTTTGGACTCACCATGTTTTTAAGAGGCATATTCCAAACTGATGATAACTCGTTGTCATTAAAATCTTCAGAAACTTTTTTTAATAATGAATTAGCATGTATAGGACTAACTGTAGAAATGTCCAAAGAGTAATTGGGCCCTTCAAACTGAGATTCCCTTTGTACAGAACTGTCCTTATAAGCTGGTTTATTTGTAGCCTCCTTTAAATTTACTGTTGCGATGTCATTCTCCGCAAACCAATCTCGCAAATAAGAAAATTTCCATCTCAAGAATTTTGGAGTCTTATCATTAAATTTTTCATCAGCAGGAATAATATTCAATTTCTCACATGCCCAATACCGTGATCATGAAAAAAAACAAAATGATATTAATAATTGTATTACCTAGTTATTCATAATTGAAAGTACACGTGATTTTTACAAAATACACGCAAAGTTAAACATGTACTTTGTAAATATAACAAGTGTTTTTGAAAGTACGCGTGATTTTTACATAGTACACGTGTACTTTGTCAATATAAGTTAACGTGTACTTTATAAAGTACACTTGTTATATTTACAAAACATATAACATGTGTATTTTGAAAGTAATCGTGATTTGTACAAAGTACACTTATTATATTTACAAAATATAGTACGCGTGTACTTTGAAAATACACTTGTTATATCACGTGTAATTTGAAAATACACCTGAAATTAATACATTACACGCATGAATTGGTTTAAATATCACGTGTACTTTAATAGTAAACGTGATTTTTACAAAGTACAAGTGATTATTGGTTTGTATATTTATATAATATCAGGATGTTGTTTTGCTCACTAGTAGAGAAATGATACATCCACTTATTGTGCTAGGTATTGAACTTGCTATTTTGTCAAGTGAATTGATGAGAAACTCATGCACAGTAAATGCCCAATCATAGCCATTCATTTCATCAATAATGTTGATGTATTTTACAAAAAAATCTGCCAGTGTGAAGTTTGAGTTGGAGAAAAACAACATGGTCAAGAAGTGGAGACAAATGTAACAACCCGCCCTTTTGGAGACGATTAAATCCCATAATTAATTATAAATTGGAATTTGGAAAATTTCCCTAAATAGTAATTTTTGGGATTTTCAAGGATTAAATGATTTTCGAAGGATGTTGTGATTATTTTTGGGACTATATAGGTCGAAATATTTTAATTATATGTCGTCGTTTAGTAAAGCGACCCGAGGTAAGATTTTTAATTGGAAAACCCGCCTTTATTTATTTTGGGTTGGAATAGTGATTTGCGGTCAAGTACCTCGGATGGAAATTTCGACGGCGCCGTGAGTCTCGGAATGTCCGAGATAGTCGGAAAAGAGTGTCCGATTGTCGAAAATGAGTTTCGGATAATTTTAGAGGTAAAAGTAACTCGTAATTGGGTAAACGAGTCATTTTTGGGTTTTAAGGGGTATAACCCTTTTTCTTTCTTTATAAAGAGAGGGAGAGGGAGAAAAAGAGAAAGAAAGAAGATAAAAGAGAGAGAAGAGAGAGAGGAAGAAGAAAAGGGGAGATTCCGGCCTACCTCCGCGGGATTCGGCTCGAGGTCGTCGGATTATAACCACGAGGCATCTGTTTACTTGATTTATTTATCTTTTTGCATAAATATCTCATACCGTAGTTTGGTATAAACAAACCCTAATGGTTTTGGGTTGGGTTATCGTGGATAAAACGGGTTTTTTGGAGTTAAAACAATTAAACCCCAAATAATATTTCAATTTATGGAACTTAGGTTTTAACTTAAATTAATTGGTGGTTTTGGGTTCTAGGATGTTTAGAACCCTTAATATATGTGTATTTGTAGTTGGTTGAGGTTGTAGGACGTTGGGTGAGGCGACAAAAGCTTGGGAGAAGCTTTAATGGCTGAAATCGTCTCGGAGAAGACGATGAATAGTAACCCGTCACTTTAGGGGGACTTTTTGGCCATGAAAACAATTGATTTAGCTTTCAGCCAAAACATGAAAGTTGTATATATTTTCGATATGGTCGCGTGGGCGCTGATCGCGTATTTTTCTGATTTTTCTACGATTTGATATGATTTTTACAAGATGACAGCTCCGGGTTAAAATCATCAACTCGGAATTCAAATCGGGAATTGGAAAAATTATGGCTAGAATTAATCGTGTAGATGTGTGCGATTATTTTTGGTGTAGTTTAGAAACCCCGCTAATGAATTTGGGTGGTTGGATTAAGGAATTGAGGAATTTTAATTTGGGAGACCTGGTGTGACCGGTCGACCGCGGCCCTAAGGTCGGTCGACCGCGTCAAGGAGAAAGGGCCTACTGCTTTGTTTCGTAGGCTTATTTGTAACCCGCGATCAACCGGGGGTCTAGGACCGGTTGACTGGTGCCCTGTTTTCAACCCAAGATTTTGGAGATTAGGATTATTTCTCCTTTTTGAGTTTAATGTTTAAGAACCTTCCGAATTAGAGATTATGGAGGGTTATGTCCTAAAGGACTTAAGGAATTGGGAGTGTATATACATGTGTATATTCACTTAGAGTGAATTAGTATAATTGGAGATATCCAAATGAATCCGTAGATGGGATTTTGATATATATTACTTATTAAAGTAAGAATATACTTTGGGTTTAGTATTATGCATGATTATGATTCTTTGAGAGAATCTTTGGGATTATTGGTCATAGATAGATGGTTTGGCAAATATGGCCATTTTTATATATTCAGGTAGGAAAATATGGTATATATATATATATACTATGTGATTAAAGTATATATATGAATTAAGGGAAATGACTTTTGAAAATGTAAAAATAAATGTTTTCAAAAAGGAAAGATAAACGATTTTCTTAATTAATAAAAATGAGGATACACACCTCTCTAAATCGCTATCATAAGGGAAGTTGCGTGCGTATGGTGAAGCCCCCTGAGAAATTAACGCAGGGTCGATATAGTCCTATAGGCCATATGAGCGTTTGTTGTATTTTTTCTACGCTGGTTAGGAGATTTTGGGTGTGGTCTTGACTATCCCGCAGGCATATGGCCGCTTCCCGACGTCTTGCGATGTAAGATCCCAGGTTGTCTTGATTATAGGCCCTGGAAGATGATAGCCATTTAGGGGCGCGCACAGTGGAGAAATCCGGACGGGCGGTCTTATAACGCGTTATATATTAAAGCAATTCATGATAATGGATTGGCTTTAATTACATTTCCTAGATATAGGAAGGGAAATGGGATAAAGGTTTGGCTTCGGTAACACTCCCGGATGGAAGAAGGGTTGTGGAAGCATATGATATGATCAAAGCATTTTTATGATAATGAAAATGGCTTTGAATACATTTCCTGAGTATAAAAACGGAAATGGGATGATATAAAACGGAAAAGCATTTTTTATGATAATAAAATTGGCTTTTAAAAGTATGTGATTTGTTAAAGCAATTCATGATAATGAATTGGATTTTATATTTACATTTCCTGAGTATAAAAAGGGAAATGGAAAGTTTTGAGAAAAATGAAAGTATTGATAAATACTTGATATATGAATCCTCAGTCCCGGAGATAGATCCGAATGATTATGGAAATATGTAATATAAATGGATGAATCGAGTACTGATGGTCTAATGGATCCCGATGATCGACCTTGCCGCATTGTAGTGTATCGGGGGGGTTCCTTGTTTGGATTTTGCTTTGCGAGACACCCCACACACGAATATGGCAATGTGTTGAGACTGGGGAGAAGTTTAATCCTTAGTGATCTAATATTATAAATGCTTATGGTATATATTTATATATATCTTTCTGTACTGAGGGACTGGCGGATCTCGACGATCGACCGTGCCGCGTAGTACTGTATCGGGGGGGTTCCTTCTTTGTATTTCTCTTTGCGAGACACCCCACGCACGAACATGGCATAGAGTTGAGACTAGGGTGAAGTTTAGCCCTTAGTACATTGCTTGGACTATCTAGGATTGATAGTGGGTTGGTGATAGACTAGTTTAGAAGGCTAGCTTTACTAGGATGTTTAGAGGGATGCGCTAGGAGTGCACTATTAGTGGAGAGGTGAGGGGTATCTCATGGGAGTACGATACCAAACTTAAATATGAGGTAAAACCTTTTTCAAAATAATAAGGCATTTATGCAGTTGCTAAATATTTTCAAAACTCGGGCTCTGACCCGTTTATCTACTTTCCTTTCTTGCTATATATTATATATATATTTAGATGTCCAGACACAAGGACGCCTGGATGGCACTTCTTTCAAGTCAGACGTCAGCTGCAGCAACTGTGGATGCGTGCAGGTTTTTGATAGCCACTTCCATCGTTGTACTCTAGATAGGAGGTACTGTATAAACATTCGAGCTTATGGTCCAATTTCATTTAATTATTTTTTCAGTACATCATTCGATATGGTTGTATATTTTGACCGAGTGTTCGGTTACTTTATTTCATTTCAGTTTCATTTACGCATAAACTGTGTTGATGTTTTATTTATTGTTGTTATAAAGAGTAGCAAAGTTAAAATTTTGACACCGGCCTAATAGGTTATTAGTAATTAAATGGATTTTCGACAGTGATGCTAAGAATGATCCATATGAGACTCCTGTTTTAATTTAATATTGGAGTGATCGCCCGGTATCTTATTAGGCGGGGTGTCACAACAAACAAGTTTTACAAAATCGGCAATGCCTTCGTCTGTGTCCAACTCGATCGATTTCTTCAAACTCGCTAATATACTTGACTTTCTTACTTTTTTTGAAGTATCGTGCAAGAAATGCAGGTCTTTGAGACATAGTCGGTCTCTTTTTCAGTTCTATTGATTTTCTCCCCTCAACCAATGGTATGCCAAATATTTCACTTATATCTATTAGAATTATTTCAATCCTACTCTTCATATCCAAACTTTTGGTTTCCTTATTGTACATCTCAATAATTGATAAAATATTTTTATCGATCTTCTTGTGGTCCACTTCTACTACTTGCCATCTATAGTAGGCATTGAAAAACTCTTAGAATGTAGTCTTCTTAAGAAGTTCAATATGCCTATTATTTATTTTCTCTTTCATCTGCCCAAAATCATGAAGAAAGCTAACAACATTTGACCTATACGGGTCATTCTTCTTTGCAGCATGTATAGGTTTCAATGCCACACTAGCACTAGTACTGGAACTAGATGAATAACTATCTTCAGAACTGCCCTTTTTTTGGTTATTTCCTTTTCTTGCCTTCATCTTCATTCCCGTTCTATTGATATATAAAAAAATTTAAATTACTAAACTATAATGATATGTACAAAAAATAAAATACCTGCAAATTAGAATAAAACATAGACCAAAACAATAAAATACAAGCATATTTAACAAAAAAGTACATGCAATATTCTCACAAACAATTCATACAACTCTTAACAAAATACATGCTAAAGGCGATAATATATATCGTCCGCTTCATGGTAATACCTAACAAAGGTTGTTCGACAAGTCAAAAACCAAGATTCTCTCTTCCTAACATATTCAGAAAAGAAGTGATACAATAGCTCCATGCTAAAAGTGCCAACATTATAAGAGCCCCTTAAGCAATACTGCTCAATTCGTTTAGTTAAACCCTTTGCTTTCGATTCAGTTACTTGAAATTGTTGCACATAAAAAGTGCGCTTAATGTCTTCATAGTAGTTATAGAAACCAAGTAACCTTTTAGCTCTATCATTCATGCGAAGGAGAAAATGAATTTCGTCATCACTAGTACTATTAACTATTAATGTGAAAGGTTTTGTAATGTTAAGATCTTCAAAGGTACAAGCAGTAGTTTTATAGTTGAAAATGCTTGATGGTATGAATCCTAAATAATAAAATAACAATATATAAAAGTAAACTCATAATACATAATAGTACATGCATATTGGATTGAACAAATTCAATTTCAATGTGCATGTACTTTGTGATTTTTCGTGTACTTTAAAAAACTATCCTAAAGTACACAGAAAAATCCCAAAGTACACGCAAAATAGCCAAAGTACATGCATCAATACATCACTTTAAAAAACATACAATGATAAATAAATGCCGCTGGTGTGGACCACAATTTATATAGGAGATAGACAAATAAATCATGGCATATTTTATTCAAAATATGTACAACTTTTGATATCAAATACATATACATTGTCGCGTATAAAAATCTAAAAATTCCAAAGTAACCATCATATTCTCTAATATCTTTGGCTCCATACAAAACTTTAAAATACATACAATGATAAATGAATGCCGCTGGCGCAGACCACAATTAATATAGGAGATAAACAAATACATCATGGCATATTTTATTCAAAATATGTACAACATTTGATATAAAATACATATACATTGTTGTGTACAAAAATCTAAAAAAATCCAAAGTAACCATCACATTCTCTAATATCTCTGGCCCCACATGTAAGACATTGAGAAGTTGTATTAGGCAATCACAAATTCAGATATCTCATTCAGTGCGCGCTCCAATTACTTTTACAGATAGAGGGATAAATATCTTCCATACTTGCATCGCAATACTTGCAGTTCCTTGCCTGACGACATTTGGATGTTGAATCACCGCTATTTATAAAGAGCGTTGATTCAACATCCAAACATCGTCAGGAAAGGAACTGCAAGTATTACGATGCAAGTATGAAAGATATTTATCCCTCGCATTCTCTCATGTACGAAAATCAGAGTAACTCAAAGCAACCTTCATATTCTCTAATATCTTTGGCCCCACATGTAAGACACTGAGAAGTTTTATTAGGAAATCCCATTGTCTGATCTGTCACTTCATTGCATGCTCCAATTACATTTATAGATAGTTTATTTGCCCCATATGTAATTCATTTTGCTAAATCCTTCACTTTCGATTCAGTTACTTGAAGCTTTTTCACATCAAAAGAGAAATTAATGTCTTCATAGTAGTAGAAAAAAACAAATAATCTATTCACTCTATCATTGATGCAAAGGAGAAAACAAATTTCGCCATCATTAAAATAAAAAAGTGCATGCATATTGGACTGAATAATTTCAATTTCAATGTGCGTGTACTATGTAGATTTTGCATGTACTTTTTGAAAGTACACGCAAAATTCACAGAGTACACGCAATAAAACAGGTAGGTACATGTACATTATTAAAATCATGCATATAGTTTGTTTTGCATTTAACATTAGGGGAACAAATGTATTTTTTCATATAGTGAGGAAGAAGAATGTGATTTGATCAATCCATGTGTAATGTCTACAAATTTATACATTACAAAACTTAAGAACATATATATATATATATATATATATATATATATATATATATATATATATATATATATATATATATATCAGTCCTGCTCTTGTGCGGACTACTACACATTTTAAGAATGCGGACCGGACATGTGTCACCTGGCGGTGAGCCCCGAAAAGAGAGAGAGTGTGCCTATAATTTAGGCGATAATTTCTAGGCGCACCGTTAAGTGACACATGTCCGGTCCGCATTCTTAAAATGCGGACTAGTCCGCACAAGAGCATTATTATATATATATATATATATATATATATATATATATATAATATGGGACAATGGTGTTATGAATAGTAACTCATGCATGGCATTTTATGTGTTGCATGCTTGCATGCATACACATGCATGTATACATGCATACATACACACATTATTATTTTTTTATTTTTTTATTAAAAAAAATTTTAATTTTTTTTTTTAAAATATAATTTTTTAAAAAATATATATAATTTTTTTTATGTTTTTTTTAAAAAGGCGGGTTATTATGTGGTGGGTTTTATCACGGGGGAAAATTTATCGTCGTGCCCTCGGACACGGGCATCCGCTAGTATATATAATAAAGGAGGAGGGTGTTTATATAAAACCTATATAAACAGATTTTGTATCTATTTATTTGGTCTTTGTCAATGGACGGTTGAGATTCAAAGTTGAATCTTATATCTCAACGGTTATAAATGATCTTGAGAGAGGTTAACATTTGGGTCAGTCATACCGAGAATTCGGACTCACGGGACTCGAGAAGCACCGGGAAAAAGTGTACGATTTAACTTTTGTTTTATATTGAACGGAGTTAAAATCTTTTGAAATCTGAAATGACAGCACATGCTCTGACACACCCATGCCTTCATTGTTTAAACATCCAGATTTAATCTTATTGAGTGCACAAGGCTCAATAAGACATCAACGACATTTAAACAGTGCAATAAGTAAAGAGAGAAAAGCAACATTTTTCGTCTCACCAAAGCTTTTTCAGTATGGGTTGAGTTGTGTTTTTTGGGGATTAACATTTCTCTCAAAGCAACACAGCTTTCTCACGAAAGCTTTTTCGGCAAAAACTCGAAATCTCCATCAACTCAAAACCACCATTTCCGTCATCGATTCTCCATTGAAACCACCATATGGACCCCTAAACTGAAAAAGAAAATGGAAACGTAGAGAAAATGGTGTGGTTTATCTGAACCTTGAATGGTGGAGAAGATGTAACTGGGTTTCGGCCCTCTCTCTCACTCCTCGGTTTCAGTTCTCTCTTCTTTGCCTATTTCATCAGTGGTCGACACAACATATCGGAATATTTTCGATTTTTAGTTGGTTGTGAACTAATTTTTTGTTTGTTTTGGTAAGAGAACGTATGCTTTATTTTAATGGTATTGGTATTGACGTTGGTTGTTTTTGGAGCTTCATCTCACCTCAGCATGTAAGTATTTTTATATTTGTTTATTTGAGTTTGTGTGAATGTTTAAGCTCTCTCTTGATGATGGTTTTCGTTCATGGGATCAATTATTGATTTCATTTGTGGTGGATTTCGTGTATTACCTCTCTTTCAAATAGGTAAGCGGTGGTCCCTTATTTTCTACTGGTGGAGATGGAGAAGTAGTTCCCATATGGTGAACCATGAGTTCTGCAGAAGCAGTTCCCGTGTGTATAATACGCTGTGTAGAGAGGTACTTTTAGTTCATTATTTTTCCCTCATTTTGTTTTTGGATTCTATTTTTAATCTGTCATAAGGTTTTTTGGGTTCATTTTTATTTCTTGCTCTATTGTTGGCTATTTCCAAGATGCTACTGGTGTAGCCGTAGATCTAGTTTTGAAGCGGAGGAGGTCGAAGCATACGACCAACTGACAAATCCAGTTTTGAAGTTTATTTTTTTACAAGATCAAGTCTACATATTGGGGTATCTAAAAATAGTTGGGTATCTAAAAATAGTTGGGTTAGGTTAAGCTTATATTCAAAATACTTATAACAATCCATTGATAGTTTTGTATCTGTTCATGTAGGTGGGTATACATGCTTTTTACGCATCATGGGCGAAAGAAAAAAGCTACTGCATTCTATGTTGGGTTTCTAAATATTCTACAGCAGCAACAAGTGTATAGAACATGTTTAAGTCTAACATGTTACTCCAACTGGGTCGAGTATATTCATAATACTCATAACACTCCATTCATAGTTTTGTTTATGTTCATGTAGGTGGGTGCTGGTTCTTCACATGGCCATTTGTTCAAGTTTTTAATGGTTTGTAGTTTGGTTCTTCAGGTGGGTATTTTTATATTTAGTGTATAGTTTTTTATTTTCAATTTCTTTTGTTATTTTATTACAGTTTCTTCTGTTGGAACTGTAATGGTCGAGATAAAAAACAAGTCATTTTTATTGAGATCAAATGTCATATCAAATTCAAAGAGTGCTTTATTTTTGTAACACACAAATAAGAATCTATTAAGATTAGTGGGTTCGTTCCATATATCAAGGAAGGCCAAGTATATCATGTAGTTGTTGCCGTGTATATAATATGTACTACCTATATGTTTTAATTAATATATTTTTGTAACATGAAAATAGGAATCTATATGTTTTATTTGTGTTTTAATTAATATTCCGAATCTGAAATAAAAATTGTTTTTACTGGTAGGGATCAGATCGTAATATACCAATGCTTTGGTATATTTTTCTAGAAAAAAAAAATAATCCGATTATTATGATGAATGGGGGAACTAAATTAACATATATGTAATTGGAAATATATATACAATGAGAGTTGCATCAAAAATTTGTATTGATCAATTGGCCTATTTACTACTTTTTTGTGCCAGGGTTTGTGCCCTTCTACGGGCTTCGCGTAAACATTTTTAATTTGTCCTTTTTCTTTGGACAGTATAACTAGGGAGATTCTCAAATTATGCCCAAAAATTCAACTCAAATCCGGTGTCACATGGATATTTTTAAAATAGTTGTGTTTAACCCCCAATTTATTTTAAAACTCAAACCCAACGCTACTTTTATTTTGTGCATAATTGTGTTTAACCCCAAATTTATTTTAAAACGTTATTAAAAATGCTTCATAAAACCGGTTTTTTTATTTATAAAATAAAATAAATAAGAAGTTATAAAAAAATGTTATACAAAAAAAATGATAAAAATTCTCTCAAAATTCCCTTTTTTATTTAAAAAAATCATTTACTAATAAAATTAAATTAACAAAGTTACAAAAAATTATTAAAAAAAACTAACATACATAAAAAAATGTTTAAAATAAAGTTAGAATTTAATTTGTAAAAAATAGTTTTTTATCAATGAAAAGATACTTTATAATAAAAAATTGTTTATGAAGGTCACTTTAAAAAGGAAATGTTTTATAAAAAATCAACTTTATACGTTATGTAAAAAGGTTGCATTTAAAAAAAAAGTTCCATCGGGCTCTTTAGAAAATGCGTGGAAGAAACTAACGGATTTGTAACGTCGTTGAACATTTTGGGCGTTGAATATTTAAGTGATAAAAATGAGGTTAAGTTAAAAAAATAGTCACGATAAAAATAAATAAAATGAAACTTACGTGTGTTGGTAATGATAGGTTGTTAATAATGCACGAGGATAAAACTATGAGCGGGTTTGGTCCCCAGTAGTATAAGGCAGCCACAGGAACAGTCTCGGGTGGATTAAGTTTGGTCCCCCAGTTCGACTCTCGACGTAGTCAAAATAATATTTGATCAGCGAAAGCTATGAACCGCTAGCTATGATTAGTGGACGTGAGCTTAAAAGCTGGCCCGGACACCACGTGTCGATCGAGGATTAGTCGAGGTTCGCTTAAAATCGTGAGCGGGGATTATCGTCGTGCCATCGGCACGGGTTCATCCTAGTATATATATATATATATATATATATATATATATATATATATGAGAATGTATCCATACTTGTTAGTGGTGTTTCGAAGAATTTGATTGAGAATTTGAAATTCTTGGTAGAATTTCAATGATTAGGGTTTGATCTTTTAAGGACATAACTCTCTGATTTAGTCTTAATGTAGTGTTGGCTCAATTTTGGATAAAAACATTTGAGCCATAGGATAGTGTTCACGTGTATCCATCCAAGCCTATGACGTGTTAGTTGAAGATGTATTGGCCAAGAGTATAAAGCTTCATCATATGCCGGGTTTAGTGTGCCTCGTTTCTACGTTAACAACATTGTTTCATGCTCCTAAGGTATGAATGCATTATATATATATATATATATAGGAGCTTGAAAATTTATTGGGTGTATTTTATAAATTTTTATAAAGTTTTAACGACTCTGTTATACTCAGAAAATATTATTTAAAACTTTGAATAAAAGTTTTTGGGCTTAAAAACGATTTTTGAACTTTCTGGGATTTCGTTCGAACGAGGTTTGCCAACGACCTTCCGCTGTAACTTCGTTAGAAAGTTCGATCGAATGAAATGTCGTTCGAACGAAAATGTCGTTCGAATGAGATTTCGGCGGGAGCAGTTTTTGGTACTTTTCCACTACTTTATCCCACTACTATTTTATAAAATTTAATGACTTCGGAACCAGAATTTCTTTATGAACTTTTTCCATCTCCTAGAGAGTTTTGGTGAGCTTAATTCTTTCATAAAAAGTTCCCTTGGTTTTTGATAAAAAAATTTCATCCTTAGAACAAAACCAAGTTTAACACCCAATAGTTTGTTTATCTAAGTATCTTTCATATATATACATTTGCTTGGAGTATTTTGCATCACGGGTTCACTTTTCTACCCAAGAAGAAAATAGTTTAGGTTTGCTTCTACATCCCACAAATAAGAAGCTTGTTTGCTGTGACATACCCACTTGGAGAAAGACCCCTTGTTTGGGTGACGGTGATCAGAAAAAGTCCGATCGGTGGATTCCAAGACCGCGGTAGACCTCCGTGATTATTCGCTAGGCAGAGGTGTGTACAAGAAGGAGCGTCGGGGCTTGGACGGAGTCAAGTCGAGTGTTTTAAGTCTTATTGTCTTGTACTTGTAAAACCGTACTTAGTGGATTTGAGGCTAGGGTCGTCCGAGGTTTTTTCCCGTTATGGGTTTTCCTCGTACATCGCGGCGTAGTTGTTATTTGTTTATTTTATCTTTTGCAAAATTCACATTAGATGCATGCTTAGGTAAAAAGATAAAATTGGTTTAAATCACTACTCATGCTTAAGTTGTTGCTAAAATTAATTTGGGTAATGTTTAATTAATTTAGTTCAAGTCATTTACTTTAATTTGATAATTTGGTTTGGCCTAAATTTGCAAAAATGAATTAATTATTTTATTATGCAAATTTCTAGGACTTGGATTGAATTAAGTTGTTTAAGTGAAAAATGTATTTATTTTTTAATTTAATTTCACTTTGAGTTTAAGTTTAATTTTAATTTGAAAGAAATTAAAATTTGTTGTTTATGTACTTGTTTAATTGAACCATCTATATTCCGCATCTTAAAAGGAAATTATTTTTCGAAAAATTCAAAATTGGGGGGGTTTTGCGACTTTCAAATTGGTATCAGAGCAGGAGCGCTAATTTATGGCGTCAAAGATCCGAGTTTTTTTTTTTTTTGCTTTTATAATTTTTGAACTCCTTGTATTTTTAGGTGGTTCATTTTCTTTACTCACTCTTAATTTTGTTTTGTATCTCTCGATGGGGCGTCTTAATGATAATTTATCTATTTCTAATGATAATGAAATTTTTGATATTCTAGAGGAATTTAACAGGCTTCATAAGTGTAACGAAAATTTAAGATAATTAAATGTGAGATTTTCAAAAAGAATTAAGTTTCTTGAAAATGAAAATTTATGTTTTAATTCTAGAATTGAACGTTTGCAAACCTCACTATCTCAGAAAGATATTTTTTTAGTGAAACGTTCATAGACATAAATCACAATTTTAATATTTTAAATATGTCCAAGAAAGAGAGTGATAGTTGAGAAAAGGCTCTTAGGGATAAGTTTTCTCACATTGAGGGAGAGCATGATAACCTTCTAGGAGTTATAGAAAATTTAAATAAGGAGTCCCGTAAAATTGAGGAGTCTAATATATTACTTGAGTCCAATATTTTAAAAATAAAAAATCACTTAAAAGACTCGAGTAGTAGTTGCAATGGTTCTAGCTCATCTGGTTCAAATATTTTCGTTACTAAAGTTAAGAGCATTGTTTGTTTTAAAGGGTCAACTTTATCCAAGGACTTTAGAAAAGGTCACACCTTAGGTATCATTCCTCGTGTTTTCACATGCTTGTATTGTGGTAGGAAAGATCACCTTAGGTCATTTTGTTTTGATCTTAAAAGAAGTCCTAGGAAGTCTATGTCTAGCATTTCATTAGTTCCAAAATCCCATCATTTTAAATATACATCTTTATGGGTTAGGAAATTATTTTTAGACGCGCTAGATATTAGATTTGTTGATTCTCATTTTCTTTCATATGAAACCTCCCTTTCTAAATTTAAAGGTTCAATATGTTAGTTTTGTTTGCATACTCTAGCTTTTTGTGCTTCATATTATATATCATTGCTAGGTATATGCATGTTTAATCATTTCCTAGTCATTGCTTTATCACATATCACATGCTAGAATTATGATGTTTGTTTATCTTTTGTATTATATTTCTTTCATTTTAGTTTGTATTAAATGAAAATACAAAAAGTTTTTTGTTTTATCATTTTTGTTTCACCTTTTAGTAATTTAGGCTTAATGAAAAACACAAATGATTTCTGTGTGTATTTTGAGTAAATATTTTTTTGTTAAAAATTTTCAAAAATTAAAAAAAAAATTATTTTGTGTGTATTTTAGTTTGACACATTCTATGTGGCATATACTTGTTTTAGAATCCCTTCTTTTTCGCTCCCATGTGGCTAGAACTTTTGGCTAAGATTGCCAATCCTTAAAATGTTCTTTACCATGCTTACATGGAGTAGTTGGATTTTGTGTTGATATAATGTATTCTATTTTTTATATGCCTCAATTCACACATGCACGAGCTCACTTGAAATTTGAACTTCACATGTTATATTTGAGCTTTATGAGGTGATCTCCTACCAATCTTGTCATCTACATGATATGTGACCTAGGAGGACCAGTGCTTATTAAAATCCGTTGTACGTGAGATTTGTGTGAGACATAAAAATAAAATATATATATATATATATGTGTGTGTGTGTGTGTGTTTGTGTGTGTGTGTGCACGAGGAAGGGCTCCTAAAGGAAATATCATCCTTTGCGAGTAGGCCACCATTTGGAATGGACCTAAAAGAAATACGTGGCCCAAAGGCCTAAAAATAAAATATGGCATTAAAAAAGAAAAATAATTGCCAAGGCCTTGTTTTAATTGATATATTCATTCAAAAATATATATGCTTATTGAGGGAGTTTGGATGGTATATCAACGGTTTGCACAATGTCCGTTTATCTTAGTTGTACTTTCAATGTCATGACTCTATTGGTTTGTAGAATCATCAAAACTCTAGGCTTGTATGCATTGTGTATGTTTGTTCATTGAGTTCAATTTATATTCTCACGTGAGGTTATATTCAAATGTGATAAAGTTTTCAATCAAATGAGAACTCTGTGAGCATGTTTTAAGTGATTGGGTCTAAATTTAATTGTTACTAGTTCACACCCCAACACTTCCGTTTCCATATGACACATTTTTGCCATACGTGTGTGAAAAGCTTATTGTATTTTGTGTGGTGTGTGGTGTTTATACCTAGTATATGTGCGTGTGCGTTAATGTTATTTATTTTGTACTCATATACAAGGTATTATATTTGTCTTTGCCTTGTTTTTTTGTCCATCTATGCTTCTACTTTATGATTGGTATCTATCTTGTTGCATTCTTTATTGATATCACATGCTTATCACTTTATGTAGCATATTGGTATCATTTTCTTGCATCTTAGTTGGTATCATTTATTCTTTATATGGATTAGTTATGCTTTTGTTGCCTATATTCTTTCATGTTCTATGCTTTGTATTCACTTTTGTTTTATTAATTCTATCACCTTTGTCTATTCCTGAACAAAAAGGGGGAGAATGATAGGGGGAGAAATAGTATCTAATCATATTGTAACCTTATCTAAGTTTAGGAGATTTAACTTAGGGGGAGAGCGTTATCTTCTTAGGTTGATCATAGTTGATAAAGGGGAGAATTAATTTAGGGAAAGTAATTATTTTAATTGCATTTAATATTTTGATATTACCTATGGGTTTGATAGTTTGCTTAAGTGTGCAGGAATTCTTCTAGAGGGAAACTTTCATCGGCAAAGATGTCGATCATTGGGTCTTGAGTCAAGTTTGGGTGGGATGTTTTAGTCTAGTAGACCTTGACGTCCCTTTAGGATTTTTTTTATTTTTTTCCCGTAATAGCCAAAGGGGGAGATTTGTAAGGACACAAGTCTCCGATTGAGTCTTAAGGTAGTGTTGGCTCAATTCTGGACAAAAATATTTGAGTCATATGACAGTGTTCATGTGTATCCATCCAAGCTTATGACGTGTTAGTTGAAGACGTAACAGTCAGGCGTATAAAGCTTCATCATATGCCGGGTTTAATGTGCCTGTTTTCTACATCAACAACATTGTTCCATGCTCCTAAGGTATGAATGCATTATATATATATAGGAGCTTGGAAATTTATTGGGTGTATTTTATAAATTTTTATAAAGTTTTAACAACTATGTTTTACTCAGAAAATATTATTTTAGAAATTTGAATAAAAAAATTTGGGATTAAAAATGAATTTTGAACTTTCTGGGATTTCGTTCGAACGAGTTTGTCGTTCAAATGAGAATTTCGTTCGAGCGAGGTTTGTCAATGACTTGCCACTGGAACTTCGTTAGAAAGTCCATTCGAACGAAACGTCGTTCGAACGAAAATGTCATTCGAACGAGATTTCGGCGGGAACAGTTTTTTACAGTTTTTTTGGCATTTTTTCACTACTTTGTCCCACTACTCTTTCATAGAATTTAATGATTTCGGGACCAAAATTTTTTTAAGAACTTTTTCCATCTCCTAGAGAGTTTTGGTGAGCTTAATTCTTTCATAAAAAGTTCATTTGATTTTTGTTAAAAGTTTTTCATCCTTAGAACAAAACCAAGTTAAACACCCAATAGTTTGTTTATTCAAGTATCTTTCATATATATACATTTTATTGGAGTGTTTGGCACCACATGTTCACTTTTCTACCCAAGAATAAAAGAGTTTGGGTTTACTTCTACATCTCACAAAGCAGAAGCTTGTTTGATGTGACATACCCACTTGGAGAAAGGCTCCTTGTTTGGGTGATGGTAACTAGAAAAAGTCCGATCGGTGGATTCCGAGATCACGATAGAGCTCCGTGGTTATTCGTTAGGCAGATGTATGTACAAGAAGGAGCGTCAGAGCTTGGACGGAGTCAAGTCGAGTGTTGTAAGTCTTATTGTCTTGTACTTGTAAAACTGTACTTAGTGGATTTGAGGCTAGGGTCGTCCGAGGTTTTTTTTCCGTTATGGGTTTTCCTCGTACATCGCGGCGTACTGGTTATTTGATTATTTTATCTTTTGCAAAATTCACATTAGATTCATGCTTAGGTAAATAGATAAAATTGGTTTAAATCACTACTCATGCTTAAGTTGGTGCTAAAATTAATTTGTGTAATGTTTAATTAATTTAGTTCAAGTCATTTACTTTAATTTGATAATTTGGTTTGGCCTAAATTTGCAAAAATGAATTAATTATTTTATCAGGCAAATTTCTAGGACTTGGATTGAATTAAGTTGTTTAAGTGAAAAATGTATTTTTTGTTTAATTTAATTTCACTTTGAGTTTAAGTTTAAGTTTAAGTTTAATTTTAAAGAAATTAAAATTTGTTGTTTATATACTTGTTTAATTGAACCATCTATATTCTGCATCTTAAAAGGAAATTATTTTTTGAAAAATTCAAAATTGTGGGTATTTTGCGACTTTCAGATCCCTTTAACTTTTGTGAACTGTGTTCGTATTAGAATTCAGGGGTATTTATATGTGGTTGTTGAACAAATTTTGATCGAGGATGAGATTCGTTTTGGTGTTTTGATCAAACAGACAATACGGTTAGGGTTTTTATCGAAGAGGGTTTTTGGCACTTCGTTTTCTGAAAGTGCGATTCGATTTCTGAAAATTACGTTTTTGTTTTAATTTTGGGGTATTTATATATTGGACCTAATCGTTTAAAATTTCTTGGGCCCGATTTTTTAGTCCATAATTGTTAGTCCAAGGAGTAGACCGTAAAAAGCCTTTGTTTAATTTCGCCTCGGGTCTGAGGTTCTCAAAATGACCCCTAATTATGGAGTAAAAATTTAAGTGGATTTTTCCACACATGTTCAAGAAGGTACATATAAATGCAGTTCTTAATTGGAAATGTATTCATGATATTATTTTTTTCTTTTATTAAATATTCTTTAAAATAAAAAATGGGTGAAGAAATGTGGGTGCTGATAAACATAAAAGTTATTTTTTATATTGAGTGTTATTAATGGCATCACCAAAAATTTATAGTAGGAATAATGATATACTTCTCGATTCCATACTTCCCGATTCCATACCCAAAACCATTCTAACCCTTAATCTCATATCCAAAGCAATCCTAGTCCTTAATCTTTTTTTAAAACACAATGCATTATGTCAATGAATTAAATTGTCAAAACAAAACTAAAACGTATTCTCTTGATTTTTTTAAAATTTATTTTTAAATTGATAATAATTAGAGTTATAATTTATTTTAGGATCAACTATCAAAAAGTCACACAAACATTTTTTTATACACATTTAATTCAAATATATTTTTTGTTTCAAAAAGCCCCTCAAATAACCATTTAATCAATATTATCTTACTTTTAAAGGTCCGCGTCAGTGGCACTCTCACCTCACACCTCCATTGCCAGAACTCTGACGACCCTCATCGGAACTCCTTTCTTTGAATGTTTTACGTATTGAGTGGCATTTTGGAACAAAATAAAATGACTTGCACTAAACGTGCATTAAAAAAATATTCGAGTGACTATTTGGTATATGCCCCAATTATTTTAAAGTTAAATAAACGTTATACAAAATTAATATTTAATTGGGTTATTTTGGATTTAATATATAAAAAAATTGAAAAAAACAGTCAATTAGTGCTGCGTTTTTTTTTGTCGCGCTTGGCTTAGGCAAAAAAAATAAAATTTTGTGTTATGTGGTGTCGCGTCTTAATTATGTCGTGTGTGATAAAAAACCAGTAATTCTAGGCGGACTCACGAACCCGACTCATTTTATGTGACTCACTAATGTGTTGCGTCTGCATTGGTTCATTTTGAGAGTCCTATGGTGTAGTTCCCATCAGGGCCTAAAAATGAAGCTATACAGACGCGACATGTCCGTGCATAGCACAAAATGAGTCGGATTAGTGCGTCACTATAGGTCAAAAAAAAATTCACAAAAAAAAATTATTATCTAAAAAAATTAATACATATGTGGCATGTTGAAAAAAATTAGTGACACTGGTGCGGACCAACATTCTCGGACCAATATCATTTGTTGAATGTGGGTCCGCACCAGCGTCACCTAGTCAAAAAAAAATATTACCCAAAAAACTGATTTTATATTAAAACATTGATGATAGGCCCTAAAACTGTTGTATTATATATATATATATATATATATATATATATATATATATATATATATATATATATATATATATATATATGATTTTAATAGAAAAAATTTTATTACCTAAAAAAATTATTACCGAAAAAATTTATGTCGTGTCATGCCGTATTTTAATTAAATCTTGTTTGTATTTAATAAAAAAAATTATTATCTTTTATCGCATATAATTGGGTCGGATTCGGATTGTTTTAATTTCGTAATGTTCGTGTTTTTTTTTTAAACACAGTTTGTTATATAAAAAATACAGATTTTTATAAAATTTTATTCAACTTTAAAAAAATAACGAAATATCAATCTAAAATAAATTAATATATTTAAAAAATTATCATGGATCAAACTCATTCCTGCAACTCATATCATATGTGTTTTAAACTTTGAGTTGAAAATGATGGCATGGGTTTGGAACAAGGGTTGAGCGGCCAAGATTGATTTCGGCAGTGGCTCGGTAATCAGGCTCATATAGACTATATGATATAGTAGTGATATTGATAAGCCCGGGACAAAAAGGCACACATAACAATATTTGTTTTCAAGGAAAAACGTTCTAGCTGTGAGCATGTGCTTCTTAACGTACCTTCAATCTCTAAACAGCATTGCATGTGGGTTGTAATATGGAGTTTTAAATGTTGTTTTAATTATTTGATTGTCCAAATCAGGCCTCCATGTTGTTTCGATTAAGGCACAAAATCTCTGATCTTGCCAACTTCAAGGATAATATTAATTTAAAAACGTAATAAGTTGAAGCTTCCACAATGGAAGAATCTAACGCATGTTGGTCACCGAAAGAAATATCATGTTTCTCAGTTGAGATTTACAGAGATATCTATGAAACAGATATGGAATCTCATGCATTCACCACTTACAGGATGAAATACCAATCCTACAAAATATTCAGTCTCACTGCCTTTTTGACTTTATAGTGGGCCCACAACACCTGATCGTGAAGGAATCACCACAACTTGCCAACTTTTCTATCTCGTCTAATCTCCATACCAAGAATCTTTTGCGCCGCACCAAGATCCTTCATGTCAAACTCCCGGCTCAATTCCACCTTGAACTCCGTTATCCGTGACATGTCCCGACACGCAATGAGCATGTCATCCACATAGAGAATTAACAAAACAAACGAACCATCATCAAGAACTCGAAAATATGCACAATGGTCATGATCACATCTCGTGTAACCAACCCGCAACATGAAGGTATCGAACCGTAGGTACCATTGTCGTGGCGACTGTTTAAGCCCATATAATGACTTCTTAAGCCGGCACACATGATCTTCCTTTCCCACTTCCTTGAACCCCTCCGGTTGCACCATGTAAATAAGCTCCTTCAAATCACCGTGAAGAAAATCCCTTTTCACATCCATTTGCTCCAATTCCATATCGAATTGAGCAACTATTGCCAACAACACCCGTATCGAAGTATGCCTCACCACCAGGGAGAAGATCTCATCATAGTCAATCCCCTCCTTTTGTGAAAACCCCTTCGCTACTAGCCTTACCTTGTACTTCAGTTCTTCTATTTTGTTAATTTCCTCTTTCTTCCTATACACCCACTTAGAGCCAACAATGTGTCTCCCCTTGGGTTTAGGAACCAACTCCCACACAGAGTTCTTTCGTAAATCTTCTATCTCTTCCGACATAGCACCCATCCAACTCACCTTGACATCACAATTAATGGCATCTTTGTATGTCGTTGGATCACCCCCACTAAAAATGAGAGCGTAATTGACCTCTTCCCAACCAAGCCTAGATGGTGGCTTGATCTCCCTACGCTCTCTGTCACATGCTAAGGATGGCACTTGCTCCACCCATTGAGTGTCCTCCACCTCAACCGACTCCTCTCCCAAATCATCCTCATTCGGCTCCACCTCAACCGTTTCATCACCTGATTGAGAATCACTTGAACCACTAGTAGATGCACTATCACTATCGGTGGTTGATGATCTCGGAAATACCAAAGGAATCTCGACGGTTCTAACACCACTGTCATCGGTAACTTCCAAGAACTCCTTGGCCTTCAACATGGACGTCTCGTCAAACCTCACATCTCGGCTAAAAACTAGCTTCCTCGTAGACGGATCCCAAAGATTAAACCCCTTTTCCATATCCTAGGAAAATACACTGGCGAGTTCTCGGGTCATTTTTAGTCCTCTCGTCACTAGGAATGTGAGCGTACCCCGGACATCCGAACACCCTCAAATTAGAGTAGTCGACCTCGTGCCCCGACCATAATTCCTCCGGACACTTCAAACCAAGAGTCGAATTGGGTGATCGATTCACCAAATGCACGGCGTGATCAAGAGACGCTGCCCAAAATGATTTCGGTAACCCGACATGAAACCTCATGCACCTTGCCCTTTCCATAATGGTGCGGTTCATCCTCTCCGCCACCCCATTTTGTTGTGTAGTCTTCTTAACGGTAAAGTTCCTTATGATGCCCACATCTTTACAATACTTGAGAAACCCACCATATCTATACTCACCCCCGTTGTCGCTCCTCAAATACTTGATCTTCTTCCCCGTTTGATTCTCCACCATGGCTTTCCACTCCTTGAACTTCTCAAAAACCTCCGATTTTTCCTTCAAGTAGTAGACCCACACTTTTCGTGAATAAACATCTATGAAAGTCACAAAGTATCTAAAGCCGCCTATGGAAACAACATCTGAAGGCCCACACACGTTGGAATGAATATAGTCAAGAGTCCCTTTACTCTTGTTCGTAGATATAGTGAATTTCACTCGAGTTTGCTTTCCCATCACACAATACTTGCAAAAATCGAGCTTGCATTCGTGCACCCCTTTCAACAACTTTCACCGATGAAGTTCTTCCATGCTCCGTTGGCTCATGTGACCAAGTCTCATGTGCCACAATTGTAGCTCGTCGATTTCAGGCTCCGTGGAGACTGCCGCTCCACCCACTACTGTATTTCCCTTCAATCTATAAAGATTGTTCGGTAACTTTGTGCCATGCAAAATCACCATCGATCCCCTTTTGACCTTCAAAGCCCCACCCTCGGCTTGAATCACACACCCCTTGAATTGAGTGCGCCTAAGGAAATCAAGTTCTTTTTAAGTGTCGGAACGTGCCTCACTTCACTTAAGGTTCGGACAACCCCATCCCACATCTTTATATGCACCGACCCGATTCCCACTACTTTTCACGTAGCATTATTTCCCATGAGAATCTCACCGCCGGTATTGGACGTGAAATCCTCAAACCATTCCCGGTTCGTACACATGTGGTATGAACAATCGGAATCTAGAATCCAACCATCAACGTGATCGGTGGAAAAAAAAGTAAGAACCTCTTCGCCTTCCTTTAAAGTAGCAACACCGGCCACATCCTTATTAGCGTCTCCTTTCTTATCATCTTTCTTCCACTCCGGACAATTCCGTTTAAAGTGACCCTTTTTATGGCGCTTGAAACACTCAACCGTGCTAATGTCTCGAGATTGAGACCTTTGGAAGCCCCGGTTATTTGCACCCCGAGACTTCGACCTTCCTCTTCGTCCACCACCACCAACCTTGGCTACCAAGCCTTCACCTTGAGAAGATAAACTACCTCCACCGCTACCATTTTTCTTCTTCATGACCACGTGAGAAATGATGTCCTGCATTACATCATTGAACTTGAGAGTAGTCTTCCCAAACATAAGTGTGGTGACAAAGTGCTCATATGAATCGGGCAACGAAGAAAGCAACAATAACGCTCGATCCTCTTCGCTAAATTGAACATCAATCCGGTTCAAATCGTTGATCAAAGCATTGCAGATATTTATATGCTTTATCATATCACCGCCCTCATTTATTTCTAACTTGAAGAGAATCTTCTTTAGAAATAATTTATTTGACAAAGACTTGCCCAAATAAATCTCCTCCAATTGATCCCACATGCCCTTAGCCGTAGTTTCCAATATCACGTGATTGAGCACATTATCCGTGATATACATTTCAATTGAAGAAATCGCCCTTTGATCAATATCGCTCCATTCGGCTTTGGTTATATCCACCAGACGCTTCTCTATACCCAACAATGTTATAACCAACTGTTGTTGAACAAGAACACCCCGTATCCTTCTTTGACACAAGCCAAAATTAATTTTCTCATCAAAAGGTTTTATCTCAAACTTCATTGAGCCTCCAGATCCATAATTAGGATCCAACTTCTTAGAGCCTCCGCTTGTAGAAGTTGATTCGAGAGTACGCGACACCTCCTCCGCCATTTGGAACAAATTCTAGAACTTATGCCAATATCACTCAAATTGATTCAAGCCGAACCAACATACCGAGAAAACCAAGCAACCAAAGCTCTAATACCACTTGTTGCGCTAAAACAGTCCTATGTTAAGTAACCAAGACCATAAAACTCACTTCGGAATTTTACCAAACACTTGGTGTGTGGAAAACAACCAAGACCTTGTTCCTAAGGAAAACTAAGTGTGCAAACTGAAAATGAATCCAATCAACAATCAACAAGTAGGATAACAAGAACACACAAGCAATCAAAGCAAAGAAATGACAAAAATATAACATGGTTCACCCAAACAAGGGTTACATCCACAATGGTAGGATTTCTTCTTTCTTTGATAAATGGAGGAACCACAAGGTTACACACTCACACTCTTTATCTCTCCAAGAAAGTCACTCACAACCAAGCACAAGAACTAATATTAAACAAGAATCTCTCACTCACTTTTCTCTTTGAATAACTCACAAAATGTTCACTCTAAAGCTGGAAAAATAGCACTGCACCAAAAAAAAAAGAAAATAATCTTCTATATATAGATTTTCCTCAAAGTGGCAATTTTGTAAATATCGAGAAAAAATTATTTTTCTCCCAAAATAGCCGTGAACCAACGGGAAGCCACCGGACAGCCAAAATACACCACACAAAGTACTTTTAGGTCCCTCGCAAACAAATTTTAAACACTAAAGGATTTTTGACAAATTTTAAATACTTAGGTCTACTAATTATCTTCTTGTATAAGTCCACGCTAGTGGCATAACAAGTGGACCTAATAGTAAATTACCCTTAAATGTTTAAAAATTGTCAACAAGGGACTTAATTGTAAATTACCCTTTTTAATATAAACATTGATATACCAATTTTATCTACGTTAGTTTTGCTATGGCTTAACCCATAGAATATTTTTGATTCTCCCAACATACTTTACTACTTTTTTCAATGAGAACAACTTTATAGTATCATCTACTCCACATGATGTGAAGGATTTATTTCTACTGATTTCTTTTCTCTAACTGTTTATGGTCCGATTAATAATGAACTTTGCATCCATCCTCTTACCATCAAATAATGCTTTATTTTTGCTCTTCCAAATTTCCCAAATAATACAAAAAGGGATCACTTTAGAAGGTATTTGACCACTTCATTTCTTGAAGCTCTAAGCCACCAGTCTAGCATACCATTAACCGGTGAAAAAGACATTTTAATGCTTAAGATTCCACCAAAGAACTACCATACTTCATATGCTATGGGTCCGTGGATAAATAAGTGATTGATATTCTCAGAATGTTTGTAAGAGTAGCGACACACTGAAGCCAACTTGATTCCAATCAATTGTAGATTATCTTCTAATGGAACAATATTGTTAGTGTACCTGCACATTAGAAAACAATGTATATGTTGATAACCAAATTAACAATGTACAATGTATATGTTAATAACCAAATTAACTTGTGTATTTGTTGATCACTTGAAAAAAATGTACCATTGTATAATTAACTTAGTTATAGGTATTTTTTACCCACCTAGAATTCGAACACTAGTGTATTGTTGGGGATAGTACCTTAAATAATGTTCTTCAATGAACATCAATTTGACATGAAGATATAATAGTGCTACTTATATATTAATTATTCAGTGAACATTTAGTATTATTTTTAAAAACTCTTTGAGTATTGAGATTGTAATTGCAATTTATGGGGAAGTGTATTAGACAGACCGTTTAGACAAAAATCTTTGAATCATATTTGGCATTCATATATAAACTATGCTGATAGGAGTTACAGACAAGCATGAGTAAACATAACAAATATTGTAGGCATCATTGTAAATTCTCTCCACGTTTTCTGCAGGCATCATTATTTGGGTTGTGTTCCTGCAAGTTGTGGTTTCCTCTGTTACTTGATATTCGTAACCTTTTCTAGTTTCAATTTTTTTTTAATAGTTGCTTGTGTGCCATAGCCGTTGCATTTCTCTTGTTAACTTTATTTTCATATCACAATAAATGAAAATACTTGTTGTCTGTACCTTAGGGTGTACCTTATTATTCTTTGGCCACACTGAACTTTGGATATTAGTTTAAAATGACTTTGACAAAACTTATTTAATATTTATTAGACCGATAGATAACTTAGGCCTGTTACATTTACTCGACACTGATTCGTGTTATATAGAAATGAGCAGGTTGAGGATGTCATTTAGTTCTCTTTTATGAGTTTGGGCTTCATCTTGATGTTTATTTTATCCATTTCTTTCTTACACCAGGGCATTGAAACTAATGCTTATTTTAAAACAGGTCTGGGACAAGTACAACTGAAATTGGGAGACTTTAGAAGTTCTCTTTCAAATTTCGAGAAAGTCTTGGAGGTTTATCCTTAAAATTGTGAGACATTTTTGTTCTTGATGTATGTCTGATTTTGAATTTATTTTCAAGTAGTAGCTTATCAAATTGATTTTTTTTCGAAGTCCGATTTCACAGTGACTAATATTTACTTTTCTTTAATAGAGGCTCTTGGCTACATTTACGTTCAACTTGTCCAGACTGAGAAGTCCCTGGAGTCTTTAAAGAAAACCACTAAGTTTGATCCACGTGATGACCAGGTCACTTATCTTGCCTTTTTATACCTTTTTTCTTGCTTTAATTTTTGTATCAAATTTGTTTTGGGGTTAACAAATATTTACGAGGCATTAAGAGGACTGACTAATGTTAATTTATGAAATTTTGGAGACTGTAAAATGTATTGACTAGTAAAATTCATATCATGAGTCGTAAGATTCTGACAATGACGAACCATCAGTCTATTTCTTTCTCCATTAGGTGAGAAGGTTATCACCCACAAACTTACAATAATCAAATATAGAGGCGTAGAAAAATTTAGAATCTGACAGAACTGTGTTGCACTTTGATACATACATTTAACATCTATGTCAATGAAATAGATAATTAAGAAGTTGGTATATTCTTCTTGGAAGGAAATGGAAAAATACCTGTCAAGCAGTCACTTGGTGAAATTATTTTATATATCTATTAATAGGATATAACTTTGCTTAATTTGAAATGAGATTGAAAATCAACCCGGGTTCTTCTTTTCATATTGGTAGGGAAGTGGAAAAATGCCTGTAAATAAGTCATATGGTAAAATAATGTTATATATCTATTGAGAGGACCTAACATTGCTTTACTTTGAATAAAGAACGAAAATCAACATCTTGAGTTGAATGAAACAAAGTGGTATGAAAATGGTAACATTTTACTGTTTACACTTGGTACTTATGTTTGTTCGTGCAGTGTACAATCAATCACTCTTACTACTGCAGTTGGTGGCTATCAAAAGAAATGAAGAATTATTATGTGATTGTAATTGGATGGACAAAGAAGAAGCATAAGGAAAAAACACACTTGATCTAGAATCCAGAAAATAATATATGGAATGATCAAAATTACAAATGACTTATTTGGAGGCACCTAAAGAGTCCTAGATAAACAAGAATTTAAAAGATAAAAAAAAAGATAAACACGAATTATACTTCTCTCTCTCTCTCTCTCTCTCTCTCTCTCTCTCTCTCTCTCTCTCTCTCGTTTGTCAATTTTGTAATGCCTTACCTGTATGTAATATTCCTATTCTTTGGATTGTTTTTCTTTAATGCGTTACCTGTATGTAACATCATAGATGGATATTCTTTTCTGTTTATAATTATCTCCAATATTCAATCATTTGATTTGGAACACTAACACTTTACCTTCTCCTTTCACATCCCGTAATACAATATTTTTTAATGTGGAATTATAATGCATAGGCCTCTATGTTACACTGTAATCAAGTGCAACCTTTGCTTCTATTCATCCTCTCCTTAATCTACCTTGATCAGGCATTTCTGGACCTAGGAGGATTGCTAATTTCAAGTGATCTTGCAGCTGCTTTAGATGCCCTTCAAAATAGTAACAGCCTTCTACGTTTTGAGTTTTATTGGATTATTGATGTTGTTATTTTCATATTGAAGGGAATCATTCTCAAGTAAACTTGTGAGGTAGAATTGTAGTAGACTACTATGATTTTGTAGTGACCAGACTACTCTACCTTGGTATTTAAATGTTTGGAGAGTCAAAGGCTCCATGTTGTTGAAAATAATTATAAGCCCCATTTGATTATGGCCAGCAGGTGAAGAGTATTTTCACCTATTTTTGTTTCTGTAAACTGTTTATATGCTGACAGGAGTCACAGACAAATATGAGTAAACATAACAAATATTGTAGGCATCATTGTAACTTCTCTTCACGTTTTCTGCAGGTACCCAAAAAAAAACCTTGATGTTTGGCAGAACTCATCTGCATGCGTACCAGATGCCCTGCGCCATTACTATTAATAAATAACAAAACTAATCAGATTAACGAGTTTTTTCTCAATTTCATGCAGTAAGTTGGCTTCCCCGTACCAGATGATGCAGGTTTTTAGGTATTTTTTTATAAATTATAATCCTTTTACTAATATTTTTAAGCTAGTCCGTGCCGCCAGTGAATATTTATGTTGATGAAAATGTGCTCATTTGTGTTATAATCGGTGCAAATGATTATTGGTGGTTTAGTATTAACTTTTGTTGTTGTTGAGTTGAATTTATTGTTAAAACAGGTTGGGTTTCATGAATAAGCAAAGGAAACTCTTCCGAAATTTTTAAAAATAACAAGTGATATAAAAATAATTAACACGATGACATGTGGATTACCCTAGTTAAATATTTTACTACTTTTAAATGTTATGTAATAATATAATTATGCCAAAATATTAGATATTGGACTAAATTATGTTTATTTTTTCTTCCACAGGTCCGATTACCATATGGTTCAACGTGGATATGAATTGTTAAATGTGTTTATGGCTTTTGGGAGGATGAACATCTTTTTTGGGGAGGACACAATCTTTTTTTGGGAGGACGCAGCTTGAAAATTACTTTGGGATGCATTATGTTTAGAACTTATTTTAAGTTGTTTGACTTTGTTTCGAATATATGATTAGAGATCAATATGTTATTTATGACTATGACCTTATGTTTTAAGACTTTATTTTGGATATTATTATCATGAATGGAACATACTTTCAATTATTTACACAGCTTTAAAATGTCTAATGAAATGTAATGTGATATAATTTATGAAAGATGTTGACTAATTAAAAACAATTTTTTTAAAAATAATTTAACTTTCACGACACAATGAAAGTGTCGAAGAAAATAATTTGCACGACACCTATTTTCGTGTCGTAGAAAGTACTTACAAAGACACCTAACATTAGTCGTGAAAAGTTTTCGACGACATCTAAAAGGTGTCGTGAAAAACGAGGGACTTTCTGCAACC
The DNA here is from genome assembly GCA_949130495.1 of Sambucus nigra. Classification (NCBI taxonomy): domain Eukaryota; kingdom Viridiplantae; phylum Streptophyta; class Magnoliopsida; order Dipsacales; family Adoxaceae; genus Sambucus; species Sambucus nigra. The sequence goes on along the minus strand of OX422209.1, from coordinate 464,536,025 downwards.
CCCTATCAACGACACCAAAAATGTGTCGTAAAAACTCTTTCACGACACCTATATATATGTCGTAGAAAGTATTTATGACGACACCTAAAAGTAGTCGTGAAAAGCGTTGGACTTTCCATGACTCCCCCTCACAACGACACTAGAAATGTGTCGTAAAAGACATTTTATGACACATTTCAGGTGTCGTGGAAGTGAATTTTTCTTGTAGTGTGAGGATGATTTAATGATTCTAATAATGTTAGAAATTATGTAAACATGTTGGTATGATGATTAGTATACTTGGCTGAGAGTTTTGGATGTTAAAATGAAGAATTTGAGGTGTAAAAAGAGGAATTCCGTAACTGTTTAAGCAATTCTGGGAAAATACTTGCTTGATCGATCGATCGATCGACTCAAGAATATCGATCGATCGACCCCTTTTCTCCGATCGATCGACCCGTGTTGATTTTTGGCAATTGTTTCCTTTTAAGGTTTAATGAAAATCCTAAAGCTGAGGTTGATTCTTAGGGTGATTAATATAATATTGTGGAACTTAGATAAGGTCAGTAGGGTCTTAGTTATTTTCTAAAAATATCATAACTTAGGGGATTGAGCGTTGTAATTACGAATGGTTACCGAGTGAGGACGGTTGGAGATCTTTCAATTTTGGGACTGAAAGTGGAATGTATGATAACTTAAGGGATTTTAGATTTGCTGAGATAACCTTAGTAATAAATGGGAGACCTAGTATTCACTTGGGATAGGTATAGGTACCCGAACCCGTATGACGAGACTTGTCGTTAAATAAATAGTACGTAGAATCTCCGGGACATAAATATTGTGGGTGAGACTTAATATATAGGAGAGGAGTGTACCTATATATATATATATATATATATATATATATATATATATATATATATGCTGGTTGTGTGAATGCCTATCGTATGGATTTCCTATATGTATGACATACCTACCATACTTGCTATCACGGGAGGTTATTTTCATGGAAAAGGACCCTCTTATCCTTGTGTGCTTCGGGGGGATTTAGATTGGTACCTTAAGGACATAGGGCTGTGGATGACTTATTTATGAGTGGATAAGTCAGCTGACCATGGGAGCGTAGGTATGTGCGTGACCCATGGGTATCTGAACTATGTTCACCTCCAATATATGCTATTTGTATTTAGACAGTTCCTGAGTGATTCGGAACACGTGATACTTACGTGCGTGATGTACATGGATTCGATAGCAGAGTATGCGTGCACCAAAACTTAGCCTAGGGGTGCCATATATGTATTTATGTACTGAGAGTGCTATATTTATATACTTGTGACTGGTTCATTGTTGCTTAGTAGATGTGAATAAGTTAAGATATTTGAATGGGTTAAGAATGAGAATTTAATTAACACTTGAGATAAGTAACTTAATGAATGTGAATATGGGGTCTGAACATAAGTTGTTTGAATATTAAGGGTAGGCATCCTATGGTAGAATGCAAAAGTAGTAGTGGTACAAACTAGTTAGATAGCAGCATAACTAAGATGGGTCAAAGGCATTCGTTAGGCGTGCACAGTAGTTGAGAGGTAAGAAACGCATGTGAGAGTGCGCCATGAACGTGTTTATAATATGTGTTGTTTAATTGTAATTTAAATACTTACTAAACTTTAAACTGTTTTCACATCAAGCTCTGACCCATTTTCCTCCAATTCTATTTTTGTTTTGTAAAAACATTTTAGGTGCCCAGTCACAGGGACGCCAAGCATAGGAGTTCCATTTTGATGACGTGTTGTAGTTGCTGTGGAAGCTACAGGATCTTGGTAGTAGACGCCTTCATATTTATCCTTGATTCCTTCAGAGTCATTTGTATCAGTTAGGGCATGTCGCCCATTCTTATTTAGAAGTTGTAGTTGCAGACTTTCATCACTTCAGTTATTGGTTTATTTATTCAGCCTCTTGTATTTGGGACATTATTTACTCTGACATATTTTTATTATTAGAGTGTTTACTCCAGACTCGGTTGATTTTATTTTCGTTGGTTATTCATGTGGGATTGTTTATGAGATAAATGGTTAATGACTTAGTTCTTGGTTATTTGTTAACTTAATTAATAAAATTTGACATCTCTTTTTTTAAATATTAGGTGTCTAGTAATTAATTAAATGTTTTTCGACAGTAATGCTAAGACTAAACCAACTTGATATTCTGTTTTAATTTAATAAAGGAGTAGCTACCCGGTATTTAATTAGACAGGGTGTTACAGGTGGTATCAGAGTTAGGTTCTAGTGTCCTTTAGGATCTGTGCGACTTATTATGCTTCCAGCGTAGCTTTCCTTTGATATAGAGACCTATGTTTAGGATTGTTGATTTCTTTGGTGAGATTTCGTTCTTCGGCTATGATATATACGATAGTGAATCTTATTTACATTCGGGTTTGTTCGGGTGCCGAACAATGCAGTATGTCAGGCGAGGACAGTTGGTCAGATATCAGGAGGCAAAGATAAGTTGAGGTTATTTAATTTATTTAAAGAAGGATGACAGTAGTTGAAGTCACTCGTATTATGGCACGGAAGTCCAGGACGGTAAAGGAGGTTAAGTCGCTACTTGTGACTTCCAGGTACAACTATGGTAGGAAGTGGGGTCAATTTAGACCCGCCCTGCAAGGTTGGATTGGGAGAGAGTTAGACGAAACATTGAAAAGAACCAGTAGTGCAAATATTATAAATGCGGAGATGGCGTGTACTAACCAACTCACGTAATATATCCAAAGGCTTGGACATATGACGGGGTATGGCTAATCTGGAGTGAAAATTTGGGGTAAAATTTTTCCTTGGCTCGTAAGAGTGGAGTTTCAATGGTGAGAGGTAGCCACCACACTTAGAAGTGGAATGTTTTGTCAAGAGAAGGCGCATATGTATGGTTTGACCATAAGTTCCTTCATTAGATGTTCAGAGTAAGATACGAACGTTGTTCTGAACTCACGCCAGAGGGCTGGACAGAGGTCATCTTGTGAAAAAGAAATTTAATTGATTAGCGAACCTTACACCGGATAAAGGAGGTGAAATGGAGAAGAGGACGTTAAAAGGAAAATTTACATGCAAAAAGAATTGTTAGCACTTCTGAGGAATTCTGCTTGGAAGGTCAATGCAGATGGTAATAATGTCGTGTTGTGTTAATATGGAGGTTAACGTTTCCTTGGGTGGGGAGACGCAAGAATTAAGGAATTTATATAGAGTAACACTACACCAAATCTGCACTATTGTCACGGTCATTGACCTTGACAAATTGGACTTGTCAAGGTCAATGACCGTGACAATTCGGGGCGAGACAAATTCTTTTGTCACGGACATGTCACGGTCATTGAACTTGACAAGTCCATTAAAATTTTCACGGTCGTGTCACGGTCAGAGACCGTGACAAGTTAGTCACGGCTAACAACCGGGACCAACCCGTGACAATATTTAAAAAAATATTCACGGTCAATGACCGTGACAATTCTGGGCAGAATTGAAAAAAATTCTGTTGGGCAGTATGGCCACTGCCACTGCCCAGCACTATATTTGTACCTGTTATAACAATGTTGGCTGTACCTATTCAAACATCATATATCCAAATATACCCAATAGAGTGAAAATATATATTCATGACGATATAATCCAAATATTCAAAATATAAACAATATACATGACAATATAATCCAAATATAATTAAAATGTACAAACTTAAAAACAATGTTACTACATGTCTTGGGTAAATGTGAGGAGGTGAGTTGGACACACGATATATGAATTGAGACACCCACTAATATACATCGTGCCACATTATTCGCGTAACCACAATAGGTAGTTCTCCTTCCCGGGTATCACATGCGTGATGAGCACTCTGGACTCGATCCCTTGAAGCGCACGTCCATGAACTATTCCACCCTCGACGATATTCGAGTCCCTAAACCCCCGTCCTATCCGCTGGCCATCAAATACATCCAATATGAACACCCTCGGTCAACCAAGTGTTGACAATGGTCTGGGGAAGGGAGCCAAATAAGGAAGTGGATCATCGAAATACGCACGTGACGGTGAAGAAGCAGCAAGGTCCACATCCTCGTCCACCTGCACCTCATCCTCCTCCTCCTCCTCCACCGCCTTGTCCTTCCCTTTCCTTTTCCCCTTCCCCTTTCGGTCTCCGCCCAACATACACTTCATGAACGCGTACATATCATCGACCGTCGCCTCCAAATGGGATAGCTTCGCATCGTGTGAATCCACCGTTCGAGCCAACCCGATGTCGCTCGTCTCCAATCCGATGATCCTAGATTTGGCCACCCGCGAGCTCACCCCCTTGTCCTCCCCTTGTGATCAGAGCTAAGCACTTGGTTGAGTGCGTCTGTGGACAAATACACCTTGTCGGGATCAGACTGCGACTCATGCACTTCCTTAAGCTTTGCGTGAAACGACAAAAAGCACATGATTAGTAAAATAAGTAAACTAAAAAATTCTAACGTAATTAACAAAAATTAAACTGTCGGATTACTTGCAATCATCGCCGCCACGCTCGAGGACACCTCCTTGTCCTTCCCCTTCTTCGTCCGAAGAGCCACATAAGTATCGAGCCTATGTGGCCTACCCCCAGGGCCATTCCTTGTCCCCTGAAATAAAATAAAGTAAAATTAGTATCGGCCTCGCAAAGTAAAATAATGAAGAATAATATATTTTATGTAGTTATAGAAAAATTAAATCTTACCTTCATCCTATGCTCCACCTCGGCGTAAGAGGACCGGCCGGAGTAGTGCACGTCCGTCTTTTTTGCCCGGTTTTTCCTTCCCGATTGGCGAGATGCCAATTGTCGATCCTCGATCTCATTGTCAATGAACTTTTGCCATTGTGCCAATGAGATTGGCTCCTTGGGCGGGACGGATCCACGCCATTGTATAATGGACTCTCGTATTTTCCCAAAGTACCGTGTTCGCATATTTTTCTTCAACGTCTTGTGTTGCTCCCTCAACTGCTCTAAGATGGAATCGCGTAGCTTTGGATCCAAGTTGAATTGTTCCTGTCCAACAAATTCAATGTTAGCTGCGAATAAATATAAATATAAATATAAATATAACTATAATATATATAATGAAATTGAAATTGAAATTGAAATTGAAATTGAAATTGAAATTGAAATTGAAATTGAAATATATTACCTGTAGTGCCGCCCAAACAGCTAATTTGAGCTCATATGGCACCTCCTTCCAACTCATAAACCCCGGGCCGATGACCGTCTTTAGCATCTCGAGGGATCTCGCTAATAGCTCCGATTTGTTCTCAATGGGAATCCCAAATTTTCCATATTTGGGGAGCCTATGGGCGGAGGAGACCTCATCGCCTCCGCTACCACCGTGCCCAGATGACATCATCATAAACAACATAATCATCTTTGCCTTAATATCCGTGTGACACCCCGACTAATTAAATACCGGGTAGCTACTCCTTTATTAAATTAATTCAAAATGCCAAGTTGGCTCAGTTAATAGCATCACCGTCGAAAACATTTTATTATTACTATCCACCTAGTATTTAAAAAGTAAGTTGCCAAATTTTAATGTAAGTCTGATTAACATGAACAAGTGTAATGAAGAAATAAGTAACACCATTCACCATACTGAAGTAAAACGAATAACCATCACATAGTGTAAATAAAGTCTGGAGGAAAACTCCTCACTACAATCCCATACTGAAATAAATAACCGAATGCTAAAACAATACAAATCAAAGTCTGAAAACTGTAATGTAAAAGATGTCTCTAATAGAAATGGGCAACATGCCCCACAACTGATAGATAGTGACTCTGGAATCCAAAAGATAGAAGCGTCTACAAGCAAATCCCTGTAGCTTCCACAAACAGCTACAGCTCGTCACCTGAATGAGAATCCTATGCTTGGTGTCCCTGTGGCTGGGCACCTAAAATGGTTTTACAAGAAAAAGATTTGAAAAGCAAACGGGCCAGAGCCCGAATGTGGAGTTATATTTTAAAAACCTGCAAGTGCTTTAAAAACATTTAAAACATTAAATGCAAAGTACATGTTAGGACGTGCACTCACATGATATTCTCACCTCTCGTCTAACTGTGCACTCCTAACGTAAGTACCCATCTAGAGTGATACAAACTACTAGCTAAGTGACAACATATCTAGCTAGACTATCATAGGTCTTACCCTTATTACTCGGTTCTATTAACATAATAACGCTCGTAATTAAGTAGGAGTTTAACGTAACTCAGATGTTCAATATGCAATATATATAACTATCAGTTAACTCGTTATATTTCTCGAAACAATACCGTAATTATATTCACATCATTAACATGAAGGTTCTCATTAATTAAGTGTATATTATTCACATCATAAATATACAATTCAAGCACCCCGAGAACTAAGCTGTGGTGCACACATACTCTGCTATCCATCCCGGTACATCACGTACATAAGGATTACATATTCCGAATCTCTCAGGAATAGTTCACAGATAACAACATCACAAATAATGGAGGCGAACCCAGTCACATCACATGGGTCACGCACATACCTACGCTCCCACGATCAGCGGACTTATTAATATCCCAATAAGTCTTTCTATGACCTATGTTCATCGAGGTACCAGTTTAAATCCCCTCCGTAGGCACACAAGGATTAGAGGGTCCTAAGCGAACGCAAACCTCCCGTGATAGCAAGTATGGTAGGTATGTCATACACACAAATACTATATCGATACTAAGTATACACGCATCTTAGTAATCACCGTAGTTTAATCGTAGTACATATCGCCTTCCCGTACTAACATGTAATATCTACACTTATATTATTTCGGTTTATCATCATACGCGCCATAATCGATTCTCACGTCGTAGTAGACACTCACGTCTCAACCCAAACGGTTCATAGAATTAAATCTCTCGTATATAAATTTACTCCTCGCAATAACCCAAAAGTCCGAAATCTATCCTTACATCATCAAAGAATGTTATCTATACCCTCGAACCAGTTTACGGGACTCCAAAAATAAAAACAGTCCCAAAAAAGACCAAACTGTCAACTCGTTAGAAGTCTCATTCGAACGAGACTGTTCGAACGAGATTCCTCTGTCAACTCGTTAGAAGTCTCATTCGAACGAGGCTGTTCGAACGAGATTCCAGTTCGTTCGAACGAACTGTACCTTCTAACGATATCTCGTTCGAACGAGATATCGAACGAGATCCCTTCTCGTTAGCAGCGACTGGTCAACTCGTTAGAAGCTCGTTCGAACGACCTGGGTAGGGGCTTCTAACGAGCTGCCAGTTTGTTCCCAGATTTCTTAAGTTACGTTTCTCACCATTTTTAACACCTCAATCCTTCTCCAAAGTTCGTTCTAACAGAGTTTTAAGTCCTCTAATCATACTACAATATGCTAAGGTCATATACTAACATAGTTTAATACATTAATGCATCCTAAACATCATTAAATCACAAGATTTTATACTTTTCCCCAATTTTATCAAGAACATGAACCCTAGATTTATATCATCATCAAATCCCAGAATTTAATCCGTTTTAATTTCTCCTAATTACAATTATCATGAGAGAAATCATCTACCTATCATTCTACATGCAATTCTCTTCAAAATTTTCAAGTTCTAAACTCCAAACTACATGGGTTTTCATTCATCTTTCAAGAACAATTAAAATTCCTCAATTTCTAACATGGAAGAGACATTCTCTGAAATTAAATGGAATAAAGTCACTTGCCTTGATTGTCTCTGAGTTTGGTGTAGGTTTGGTAGAACTTTTCTGCAGAATCTCTTCTCTCCAAGCTTCCTCTCCAATGGTGGCTTAAGGTGGCTAGGGTTTTGATTTGGGAATTTTGAAAACTCTTCTAATAACCTACGTATCCTTCTAGGTTAATATGGTTTGGTTAATGGGCTTAGTGGGTTTAATTCACATCAGATTTACATCTCTAATTTTCGTCACTTTTAATTCCTCAAAATGTAAAATTACCAAAATACCCTTTAAGTTGCCGGTATGGCCTAAAAATACCCCGGAATCCAAACTACACCCCCGGGTAGTGTTTTCTGACTATCTCGACCCTTCCGGACGCGTTAGCACACTCAAAACGACCATACGGTTTATAGATTTTAAATTCACTTTTATTATCAAAATATTACACCGTGACGCGGCGGTCCCACGCGTCTCAACAAAATTTCTAAAATGCCGTCTATCAATCTCACGACAAATTTTATAATACTAAATACATCACTGTCGAAAACATTTTATTATTACTATCCACCTAGTATTTAAAAAGTAAGTTGCCAAATTTTAATGTAAGTCTGATTAACATGCAACAAGTGTAATGAAGAAATAAGTAACACCATTCACCATACTGAAGTAAAACGAATAACCATCACATAGTGTAAATAAAGTCTGGAGGAAAACTCCTCACTACAATCCCATACTGAAATAAATAACCGAATGATAAAACAATACAAATCAAAGTCTGAAAACTGTAATGTAAAAGATGTCTCTAATAGAAATGGGCAACATGCCCCACAACTGATAGATAGTGACTCTGGAATCCAAAAGATAGAAGCGTCTACAAGCAAATCCCTGTAGCTTCCACAAATAGCTACACCTCGTCACCTGAATGAGAATCCTATGCTTGGTGTCCCTGTGGCTGGGCACCTAAAATGATTTTACAAGAAAAAGATTTGAAAAGCAAACGGGTCAGAGCCCGAATGTGGAGTTATATTTTAAAAACCTGCAAGTGCTTTAAAAACATTTAAAACATTAAATGCAAAGTACATGTTAGGACGTGCACTCACATGATATTCTCACCTCTCGTCTAACTGTGCACTCCTAACGTAAGTACCCATCTAGAGTGATACAAACTACTAGCTAAGTGACAACATATCTAGCTAGACTATCATAGGTCTTACCCTTATTACTCGGTTCTATTAACATAATAACGCTCGTAATTAAGTAGGGGTTTAACGTAACTCAGATGTTCAATATGCAATATATATAACTATTAGTTAACTCGTTATATTTCTCGAAACAATACCGTAATTATATTCACATCATTAACATGAAGGTTCTCATTAATTAAGTGTATATTATTCACATTATAAATATACAATACAAGCACCCCGAGAACTAAGCTGTGGTGCACACATACTCTGCTATCCATCCCGGTACATCACGTACATAAGGATTACATATTCCGAATCTCTCAGGAATAGTTCACAGATAACAACATCACAAATAATGGAGGCGAACACAGTCACATCACATGGGTCACGCACATACCTACGCTCCCATGATCAGCGGACTTATTAATATCCCAATAAGTCTTTCTATGACCTATGTTCATCGAGGTACCAGTCTAAATCCCCCCCGTAGGCACACAAGGATTAGAGGGTCCTAAGCGAACGCAAACCTCCCGTGATAGCAAGTATGGTAGGTATGTCATACACACAAATACTATATCAATACTAAGTATACACGCATCTTAGTAATCACCGTAGTTTAATCGTAGTACATATCTCCTTCTCGTACTAACTTATAATATCTACACTTATATTATTCCGGTTTATCGTCATACGCGCCATAATCGATTCTCACGTCGTAGTAGACACTCACGTCTCAACCCAAACGGTTCATAGAATTAAATCTCTCGTATATAAATTTACTCCTCCCAATAACCCAAAAGTCCCAAATCTATCCTTACATCATCAAAGAATGTTAACTCTACCCTCGAACCAGTTTACGGGACTCCAAAAATCAAAACAGTACCAAAAAGGACCAAACTGTCAACTCATTTGAAGTCTCGTTCGAACGAGACTGTTCGAACGAGATTCATCTGTTAACTCGTTAGAAGTCTCGTTCGAACGAGGCTGTTCGAACGAGATTCCAGTTCATTCGAACGAACTGTACCTTCTAACGATATCTCGTTCGAACGAGATATCGAACGAGATCCCTTCTCGTTAGTAGCGACTGGTCAACTCGTTAGAAGCTCGTTCGAACGAGTTCGTTCGAACGACCTGGGTAGGGGCTTCTAACGAGCTGCCAGTTTCTTCCCACATTTCCTAAGTTACGTTTCTCACCATTTTTAACACCTCAATCCTTCTCCAAAGTTCGTTCTAACAGAGTTTTAAGTCCTCTAATCATACTACAACATGCTAAGGTCATATACTAACATCGTTTAATACATTAATGCATCTTAAACATCATTAAATCACAAGATTTTATACTTTTCCCCAATTTTATCAAGAACATGAACCCTAGATTTATATCATCATCAAATCCCAGAATTTAATCCGTTTTAATTTCTCCTAATCACAATTATCATGAGAGAAATCATCTACCTATCATTCTACATGCAATTCTCTTCAAAATTTTCAAGTTCTAAACTCCAAACTACATGGGTTTTCATTCATCTTTCAAGAACAATTAAAATTCCTCAATTTCTAACATGGAAGAGACATTCTCTGAAATTAAATGGAATAAAGTCACTTGCCTTGATTGTCTCTGAGTTTGGTGTAGGTTTGGTAGAACTTTTCTTCAGAATCTCTTCTCTCCAAGCTTCCTCTCCAATAGTGGCTTAAGGTGGCTAGGGTTTTGATTTGGGAATTTAGAAAACTCTTCTAATAACCTACATAGCCTTCTAGGTTAATATGGTTTGGTTAATGGGCTTAGTGGGTTTAATTCACATCAGATTTACATCTCTAATTTTCGTCACTTTTAATTCCTCAAAATGTAAAATTACCAAAATACCCTTTAAGTTGCCGGTATGGCCTAAAAATACCCCGGAATCCAAACTACACCCTCGGGTAGTGTTTTTTGACTATCTCGACCCTTCCGGACGCGTTGGTGCACTCAAAACGACCCTACGGTTTATATATTTTAAATTCACTTTTATTATCAAAATATTACACCGTGACGCGGCGGTCCCACGCGTCTCAACAAAATTTCTAAAATGCCGTCTATCAATCTCACGACAAATTTTATAATACTAAATACATATATCAAAACATGTATGCACATAATCAAATACCAACTCGCATCTCGTTAGTATTTATAACCCGGATTAATTTCCAATTAATACGCATTTAATTAATTAATCCCAAAAATAAATATAGTCAAAAGTACGGGGTATTACATACTCCCCCCCTAATAACTGAATTTCGTCCCGAAATTCGAAACTAGAAAGTACCTGCTAAAAACAACTCTGGATAACGATCACGCATCTCATCCTCGCGCTCCCATGTGGACTCCTCGACATTGTGATGTCGCCACTGAACACGCACTAACGGAACTATCTTTGACCGCAGTTTCCTCTCGCTTCGGTCCAAAATAGCAATCGGCCCCTCCTCGTAGGAGCTATCCGGCTGGAGATCGATGTCCTCCACAACAATGTGAGAATGAGACAAATTATCTCTAAGGTATTTCCTCAGCGAGGAAATATGGAACACATCGTGAATCCGATGCAAATGCTCCGGTAGCCCGAGTCTATACGCAACCGGTCCGATCCGCTCAATAATAGGAAACGGCCCCACATACCTCGGTGACAACTTCCCCTTCTTCCCAAAATGCATAATCCCCTTCATAGGAGATACCCTGAGCAAAACCTGGTCCCCCACTTGGAACTCCCTGAAGAATCTCTTCGCATCAGCATAACTCTTCTGCCTGTCTTGAGCTACCCGAATGCGACTCCGAATCAACTCAATCCTTGCCGAAGTATCCTGAATCACTTCCGGCCCAAGTAGTTTGTTGTCCCCCACCTCTAACCAACATGCTGGGGAATGACAAGGCCTACCGTATAATGCCTCAAACGGAGCCATGCCAATAGTGAATTGATAGGAGTTGTTGTAAGCAAACTCCACCAGTGGAAGGTACTGCTCCCATCCACCCCCGAAGTCAATAATGCACATGCGTAGCATGTCCTCCAACATCTGATTTGTGCGCTCAGTCGGCCCATCAGTCTGCGAATGATAAGCCTTACTCAACCGCAATTCCGTGCCCATTGCCTCCTGGAAACTCTCCCAAAACCTCGAAACAAATATCTTATCTCTGTCAGACACGATATTTAGGGGCACACCGTGAAGTCTCACAATCTCTAAAATGAAGAGCTGGGCATACTGTCCCGTAGTGTAGTCAGTCCTTACGGGTAAAAAGTGAGCGACCTTGGACAACCTGTCCACAATTATCCAAACGGAGTCGTGACCCCTCTGCGACGTAGGCAACCCCATGATAAAGTCCATGGATATGCTCTCCCACATCCACACCGGGACCTCCAATGGCTGTAGCAATCCTGCCGGTCTCTGATGATCCACTTTTACAAGCTGACAAGTGGCGTATTTCGAAACAAACTCATCGATATCTCTCTTCATACCGCTCCACCAATACTGCCGTCTCATGTCTTGGTACATTTTGTCCCCTCCGGGATGTACCGCGAACCGTGAGCCGTGCGACTCTACCATCACCTCGTGTCGTAATTCCTCTCCTTCCGGAACTACCAATCTCCCATTGAAGCGTAATCACCCGTCTGAACTAACGGTATAGGACTCGGCTCCCTCTGCTAGTAATCGAACTATCTTCTCTTGATAGAACGAGTCATTGGCCTGTGCCCGTACTACCTTCGTGACAATCTGCGGTGTAACGGTCATCACAGACATGAAAGATCAGGCCACTGCATTCTGGTGTCCCAATTCCTTCCACTTAGCCTTCCACACCTCTGCCACCTCATCTGCTGGCCTACGGCTCAACGCGTCTGCTACCACGTTAGCCTTACCCGGGTGATACTGGATGTTGAACTGGTAGTCTTTCACAAACTCAAGCCACCTACGCTACCGCATATTCAACTCCTTCTGCGTGAACAAGTACTATAGGGACTTGTGGTCCGTGAATAGTTGGAACTTCTCCCCCAAAAGATAGTGCCTCCAAATCCGTAGGGCAAATACCACTGCTGCCAACTCCAAATCATGTGTGGGTTAATTCTTCTCATGAGGCTTAAGCTTACGGGAAGCATAAGCTATGGCCTGTCTCTCCTGCTGTAATACACCTCCCAGTCCTTGCAAAGACGCATCGGTGTAAACCAAATACTCAACTCTCGGTCTCGGCAATGCTAACACAGGTGCTGAGGTCAATTTGTCCTTCAATTCATCGAATGCCAACTGACAGGCATCACTCCAAATGTAGGGCACACCCTTACGAGTCAGATGTGTCAAAGGACCTGTTATCTCCGAGAAACCCCGAATAAACCTCCTGTAGTATCCTGCTAGACCCAAGAAACTATGAATCTTAGTCGGTGTCGTGGGTTGTCCCCACTCCCTCACCGCTGATACTTTCCCCGGATCAACAGATATTCCCCGATCGGAAATCATATGCCCCCAAAACTGGACTTCCTTCAGCCAAAACCCGCACTTCTCATATTTTGCATACAACTCGTTCTGATGAAGTGTCTGCAAAACCTGCCTCAAATGCTCGGCGTGCTCCTCCTCTGTCTAGGAGTAAACCAGAATATCATCAATGAAGACAATGACAAACTGATCTAGGAAATCCCTAAACACTCTGTTCATCAAGTCCATAAACACTGCTGGAGCGTTGGTCAAACCGAAAGGCATAACCCGAAACTCGTAAGAACCATATCTCGACAAGAACGCAGTCTTCGAGACATCCTCCTCCCTGATACGCAACTGATGGTATCCCGATCTCAAGTCAATATTCGAGAAGAAGGAAGCTCCTCTCAACTGGTCGAATAAGTCATCGATTCGAGGCAACGGATACTTATTCCGTATCGTGACCTTATTCAACTCTCGGTAGTCCACACACAATCTCAATGAACCATCCATCTTCTTCACAAACAAAACTGGAGCGCCCCAAGGTGAGGTACTCCTGCGAATAAAGCCCTGGCCTAACAGCTGCTCTATCTGATCCCGTAACTCCCTCATCTCAGCTGCAGCCATACGGTACGGTGTGCATGCTATAGGTCTCGTACCCGGTAGCAAATCTATAACAAAGTCTATCTCTCGACTGGGTGGTAAGCCTGGTATCTCCTGAAACACATCCGAATACTCCCTGACTACTGGGATAGAATCTAAAGGAATCACTACCTCCTTAGAGGTATCCTCCTCAATGTAATACGGATGAACGGTCGATCCTCCCTCTGGGCGAGGCATCGCCACTACAAACATCTCTTGCCCCGGAGTGGCAAAAACAATGCTCCCGCTGAAGCAATCAATCATGGCCCTATATGCTACGAGCCAATCCATACCGATGATCAAATCGTGAACATGCATGTCTAACACTAACATGTCTGTAGGCAATACCAAACCACCAATCTCTACCCCCACTCCCCGGCATATAAAGAAAATAAGTGACCCACTCCCCAATGGTGAGTCGACACACGTCACTGTGCTCTCTGCCATAGCTAACAATCCTAAAGCTTTCGCGAAGTGTGTAGCTATAAAACAGTGTGTAGCACCCGTATCAAATAATACCCGACCCATAGTGCCATGGATAGGAAACGTACCCTCGATCGCGGGCGGTGCCTGTGGAACTGCAGCCTGGTGGACGTTGTAGACACGTCCATACTGTAGCTGCCCCTACTGAGCTGGGACTGCTGGAATGGGTGGCAATGCTGCCATCTGTGGCGGTGCGGGAAGAGCGGCGGGAAACATAGGCCTCTGTGTCTCCTGGCGAGCACCCTGCTGCTGCTGCTGTGGGGCCCTGCCCCTATCAGGACAATCCTGTCGCTTATGGCCAGTCTTGCCACAAACAAAGCACTTCCCTGGGAAGTTCCCCCCTCTCTGCCCCTGCTGTCCCCGGCCCTGGTGGCCGTTGCCGTTCCTTCCTTAGCCCTGCTGGCCCTGGTGAAACTGCTGCCCATTCTGCCCCTGCTGGCCCTGATGGCCGTTTGGACCCTGATGGCCCTGACGGAAACCTCCCTGTCCCTGTCTGTAGTTCCCTGATCGGAACCTCTTATTATTCCCCTGTTGGGAGCCCTGCTCATTCTGTCTCTACCCCTGACCCGATTGTGCCCCGCTGGCACCATGTCCTCCAGTCCTGCCTTGATGGCTAGACTCCCCCGACCGCTTGCCCTCGGCCATATAAAAACGGTGGTCCTGGCAGTGCAACAATGCAGCGTTAACCACATCAGAATAAGTGGCCAATGATAGGTTCCCTAGCAGATGCTGACGGATCCTCCAAGTCAACCCGTCGGTGAACTTCTTAATTTTCTTCTTCTCTGTTGGTATCTCGTCTGGAACGATGTTCAAAAGATTAGTGAACTCGGCCTCATACTCGGCCACTGTCTTTCCCTCCTGCTTCAGACTCATCAATCTCCTCCTCATTTCCGTATGAACAGCTGACGGAAAGTACTTGCGGTCGAACCGCACCCAGAACTCCTGAATCGTGAGAGTATCCCTCTCCTCCATGGTGGTAATAGACTCCCACCACTGTAGTGCATATCCGACTAGCTTGAAAGTAGCTAGCACCTGCTTCTGGATGTCCGTGCACTCATACATCCTCAAGTGCCTCTGCATGTCCTTCCTTCATTGGCTCGAGACTACCACATCTGAGCTACCTGCAAACTCTAGCGGATGCGATTTCTGAAAAGCATCACGTACACGCTCCCAAGCAGACGGGAATGCATTACCCTGTACTGGCGCAGCAACCGGCGCCTGAGGTGGTGCCTGCTGAACAACGGCAATGGCGGTATTTACCGCTTGAGCTACTATAGCTGCAACCTCAGCGGCGTTCATCATACCCTGAACTAGAGCGGGCTGGGGTTCGGGCGTTGCATCCCTGGGAACTCGTCGTGCACGTCGTGGAGGCATATGAAATAAGAACAAAGTTTATAACTTCGCTGTTATAAACTTAATAAAGCTGAAGAACGAAACATACATAAAAAGAGTACAACAGTCCTAAAATATAGGGCTCTATATCAAAGAAACGTAGCGGAAACATAACAAGCCGTCAGATCCTAAAGGATACTAGAACCTGATGCTCTGATACCACCTGTGACACCCCGACTAATTAAATACCGGGTAGCTACTCCTTTATTAAATTAATTCAAAATGCCAAGTTGGCTCAGTTAATAGCATCACTGTCGAAAACATTTTATTATTACTATCCACCTAGTATTTAAAAAGCAAGTTGCCAAATTTTAATGTAAGTCTGATTAACATGCAACAAGTGTAATGAAGAAATAAGTAACACCATTCACCATACTGAAGTAAAACGAATAACCATCACATAGTGTAAATAAAGTCTGGAGGAAAACTCCTCACTACAATCCCATACTGAAATAAATAACCGAATGCTAAAACAATACAAATCAAAGTCTGAAAACTGTAATGTAAAAGATGTCTCTAATAGAAATGGGCAACATGCCCCACAACTGATAGATAGTGACTCTGGAATCCAAAAGATAGAAGCGTCTACAAGCAAATCCCTGTAGCTTCCACAAACAGCTACAGCTCATCACCTGAATGAGAATCCTATGCTTGGTGTCCCTGTGGCTGGGCACCTAAAATGGTTTTACAAGAAAAAGATTTGAAAAGCAAACGGGTCAGAGCCCGAATGTGTAGTTATATTTTAAAAACCTGCAAGTGCTTTAAAAACATTTAAAACATTAAATGAAAAGTACATGTTAGGACGTGCACTCACATGATATTCTCATTTCTCGTATAACTGTGCACTCCTAACGTAAGTACCCATCTAGAGTGATACAAACTACTAGCTAAGTGACAACATATCTAGCTAGACTATCATAGGTCTTACCCTTATTACTCGGTTCTATTAACATAATAACGCTCGTAATTAAGTAGGGGTTTAACGTAACTCAGATGTTCAATATGCAATATATATAACTATCAGTTAACTCGTTATATTTCTCGAAACAATACCATAATTATATTCACATCATTAACATGAAGGTTCTCATTAATTAAGTGTATATTATTCACATCATAAATATACAATACAAGCACCCCGAGAACTAAGCTGTGGTGCACACATACTCTGCTATCCATCCCGGTACATCACGTACATAAGGATTACATAATCCGAATCTCTCAGGAATAGTTCACAGATAACAACATCACAAATAATGGAGGCGAACACAGTCACATTACATGGGTCACGCACATACCTACGCTCCCACGATCAGCGGACTTATTAATATCCCAATAAGTCTTTCTATGACCTATGTTCATCGAGGTACCAGTCTAAATCCCCCCCGTAGGCACACAAGGATTAGAGGGTCCTAAGAGAACGCAAACCTCCCGTGATAGCAAGTATGGTAGGTATGTCATACACACAAATACTATATCGATACTAAGTACACACGCATCTTAGTAATCACCGTAGTTTAATCGTAGTACATATCGCCTTCTCGTACTAACTTATAATATCTACACTTATATTATTCCGGTTTATCATCATACGCGCCATAATCGATTCTCACGTCGTAGTAGACACTCACGTCTCAACCCAAACGGTTCATAGAATTAAATCTCTCGTATATAAATTTACTCCTCACAATAACCCAAAAGTCCCAAATCTATCCTTACATCATCAAAGAATGTTAACTCTACCCTCGAACTAGTTTACGGGACTCCAAAAATCAAAACAGTCCCAAAAAGGACCAAACTGTCAACTCGTTAGAAGTCTCGTTCGAACGAGACTGTTCGAACGAGATTCCTCTGTCAACTCGTTAGAAGTCTCGTTCGAACGAGGCTGTTCGAACGAGATTCCAGTTCGTTCGAACGAACTGTACCTTCTAACGATATCTCATTCGAACGAGATATCGAACGAGATCCCTTCTCGTTAGCAGCGATTGGTCAACTCGTTAGAAGCTCGTTCGAACGAGTTCGTTCAAACGACCTGGGTAGGGGCTTCTAACGAGCTGCCAGTTTCTTCCCAAATTTCCTAAGTTACGTTTCTCACCATTTTTAACACCTCAATCCTTCTCCAAAGTTCGTTCTAATAGAGTTTTAAGTCCTCTAATCATACTACAACATGTTAAGGTCATATACTAACATCGTTTAATACATTAATGCATCCTAAACATCATTAAATCATAAGATTTTATACTTTTCCCCAATTTTATCAAGAACATGAACCCTAGATTTATATCATCATCAAATCCCAGAATTTAATCCGTTTTAATTTCTCCTAATCACAATTATCATGAGAGAAATCATCTACCTATCATTCTACATGCAATTCTCTTCAAAATTTTCAAGTTCTAAACTCCAAACTACATGGGTTTTCATTCATCTTTCAAGAACAATTAAAATTCCTCAATTTCTAACATGGAAGAGACATTCTCTGAAATTAAATGGAATAAAGTCACTTGCCTTGATTGTCTCTGAGTTTGGTGTAGGTTTGGTAGAACTTTTCTGCAGAATCTCCTCTCCAAGCTTCCTCTCCAATGGTGGCTTAAGGTGGCTAGGGTTTTGATTTGGGAATTTTGAAAACTCTTCTAATAACCTACGTAGCCTTCTAGGTTAATATGGTTTGGTTAATGGGCTTAGTGAGTTTAATTCACATCAGATTTACATCTCTAATTTTCGTCACTTTTAATTCCTCAAAATGTAAAAATACCAAAATACCCTTTAAGTTGCCGGTATGGCCTAAAAATACCCCGGAATCCAAACTACACCCCCGGGTAGTGTTTTCTGACTATCTCGACCCTTCCGGACGCGTTGGCGCACTCAAAACGACCATACGGTTTATATATTTTAAATTCACTTTTATTATCAAAATATTACACCGTGACGCGGCGGTCCCACGCGTCTCAACAAAATTTCTAAAATGCCGTCTATCAATCTCACGAAAAATTTTATAATACTAAATACATATATCAAAACATGTATGCACATAATCAAATACCAACTCGCATCTCGTTAGTATTTATAACCCGGATTAATTTCCAATTAATACGCATTTAATTAATTAATCCCAAAAATAAATATAGTCAAATGTATGGGGTATTACAATCTGAAGGAGACATTTGCTGTAAAAAAATGTTATTAGTGCAGATAAAAAAAATGTTAATAGTACACATACACATCCCTACCCCACCCCCACCACACACACGCACACGTCATGCCACTTTTAAAACTAACCAACCCAACATTTCATCAATTAAACTAACAATTAAAGTATACAATTATTAATTTACTAATTTACAATCCTACTTTCATATGAAATTGGCACTAATTATTAATATACTTTCATCTAAAACTATAAAATTAAAGTTATAATTAAAGCTATACAATTTCTTAATTAAAGGTATACAATTGTTAAAATTCCCCCCCACCCCACCCCCACCACACCCCTTGCCCCCTCCCCTCCCCCCGCCACGCACACACACACCCCACCCCCACCACACCCCTTAATCTACTTCTTTAATCCTTTATCTTTATATTTATTATTTGAGATTCTTTTATATTTCAAAAGTTTCTTATCCTCGTTATATTTTATCACAATATGCATATCTTATAAGAGAGTCGGGTTTGGCATGAATAATTTGTAATGAAGTCTAGAACGAATCTTACTAAATCGATTGGAGTATTTTCATATTTTTATTTCTTTATTAATTTATTGTCTATCAATAAAATTATGACATGAGATAATTATAATTGGAGCATAAATTTCATTATCATAAAGGGATAAATCCAACCAAGTACAAAGATTCTTCAAATTAAAGTGAGAATTAAATTTAAGACTTTCTAACAACATGCATGTGTATGGAGTCTACATAGTTGGGCACGAAAGTAACTAATGATAATCCTAAAAACATACAATTGACAACATTTTGTGAATTTACTAAACTTTATATAATATTATCAAATTCTGTAAAAAAATTATCTAGGTTTTTACCTAATTGAATTAATTTCATGAATAAAATTATTATCACACACGCACCACCCCCACCACACCCCTTACCCCCTGCCCCCGCCACGCACACACCTACACACACACACACACACACCACCCCACCCCCACCCCCACCACACCCCTTGCCCCCTCCCCCCGCCACGCACACACCTACGCGCGCGGGCGCGCGCACACACACACACACACACCCCACACCCGTTTATCTACTTCTTTAATCCTTTATCTTTATATTTATTCTTTGAGATTCTTTTATATTTCAAAAGTCTCTTATCCTCATTATATTTTATCACAATATGCCTATCTTATAAGAGAGTCGGGCTTGGCATGAATAATTTGTAATGAAGTCTAGAATGAATCTTACTAAATCAATTGGGGTAATTTCATATTTTTATTACTTTATTAATTTATTGTTTATCAATAAAATTATGACATGAGATAATTATAATTGGAGCATAAATTTCATTATCATAAAGGGATAAATCCAAACAAGTACAGAGATTCTACAAATTAAAGTGATAATTAAATTTAAGACTTTCCAACAACATGCATATGTATGGATTCTACATAGTTGGGCAAGAAAGTAACTAATGATATTCCTAAAAACATACAATTGGAAACATTTTGTGAATTTACTAAACTTTATATAATATTATCAAATTCTGTTAAAAAATTATCTAGGGTTTTACCTAATTGAATTAATTTCATGAATAAAATTATTATCAAATTTAAATATTTATATAATTAAATTTAACATATGAATTCTAAAACGTTTCTAACATTTACACAATTCTAACATTCACTAACCTTGCATTCATACTAAGGTTTATATAGTTTTAACAAATTATAACAAAATATTATCATATTTTTAGTTAGAAAATTCCACCCCCACCCCCTTCCCCTCTCCCCCCACCCCACCCCACCCCCACTACCCCCTTCCCCCCTCCCCCATCACACACCACCACACACATATATACACACACATACACACACATATACACATACCCCACCCCCTTCCCCCTCGCCCCACCACACCCCACCCCCACCACACCTGCACCACCCCACCCCCATTACCCCCTTCCCCCCTCCCCCATCACACACCACCACACACATATATACACACACATACACACATACATATACACACACATATATATACACACATACATTTACACACATATATATACACACATACACATACACACACATATAGAAATGAAAGAGAAAGAGAGGAAAAAAATATACCTTAGAGAGAGAGAGAGGGGGGAAAACCAAAAAAGGTGGGGAAAAAAGAAGGCTATGGCTTTTTTTACTGCAAAAGTTGTCACGGTCGTGTCAAGGTCATTGACCGTGAGAATTATTTAAAGAATTGTCACGGTCAATGACCGTGACAATTCTTTGTCACGGTCGTGTCAAGGTCAATGATCGTGACACAAAACGCGTGTTTTTTGTCACGGTTAATGACCTTGACAAGGGTGGCCGGCTGGAAGGTGACAATTTTGTCATTTTGGTGTAGTGTAAGACTGGAAGAAACGGTGTTGGTGAAACACCACAAGAGGGAGACGCATCAGGGGACCCGTTTAAATGATTTGGGAACCTGAATTATTTACCGAGCAAAGGTAATTTCAGGAAGAGAGGTTGAAACTAGTAGCATGTTCCTTAGGGCCATCAAAAGTTAAGGGAACAACAGTGGTAGCCATTAGAGTCAGGACTACCAACGTTCGAGAGAAGGACATCCTTAACATGGTCAATGTGACCGAAGATGAGTGGAGTATGTGTAAAGGTATTTTATGGGGAGTGAAACTCGTGTGTTAAAATTTTTCCGAAGCGAGTAGAGGAATAAAGGGTATGGTGCCTAGCAAGAACGATGGTTATTAAAATTTTCGGTTGGTACGGACAGGTGTGTTAAGTCCAGGAACCATTTGAACAGCCAGGGCGATTGGCAAGATAGAAGTATGAGTTATATCCTCAGATGATGATGCCTGTTGTATGTGATACGAAC
The DNA here is from genome assembly GCA_949130495.1 of Sambucus nigra. Taxonomy (NCBI): domain Eukaryota; kingdom Viridiplantae; phylum Streptophyta; class Magnoliopsida; order Dipsacales; family Adoxaceae; genus Sambucus; species Sambucus nigra. The sequence continues at coordinate 464,514,126 of OX422209.1, read as the reverse complement.
AAGTTACTACATTTTTATTGTTTCCATATTAGCATGAGAGACGAGTTTAGTGAGTATCTCGACAATTTTATTATTTATGTGAATATTTTCCCTGGTATCGTGGGGTTACCTTTATTGTTATCCACGAAGGATGTATGGGGGTATCGATAGTGGTATATAACTTATTGAAATTACTTGTTTTAAGTTTTGTGTTATACGAGTACGATATTATCCTAATTATGGCTTTATGAAAATGATTCAACCGATTGTGTGCGATTATTACTAGTCCATCGGGGTTACTACCTTTGGGTAGAATGTTTTGTTATGGCAAGGCCCCATCTGCGAGAGGGCCGGACTCGAGTTTATATATTTTTATATAGTTATATATATGTATTGTTGAGACTTCGAAAAGTATAATGGTCTCGGATATTTATTCCCGGTATGAGTAGGGATTTCATTGTTATGATGCGGAGTGTATTTAGTTTACTGTTCAGCTGAAAGATTTAGCTGATTATTATAAATAATGCTCAAAATGTGGTAATAAGAAGAATGCATTGTTTAAACACCCTTTAGAGACTTGGGAGTTTATACTCATAGATGTATGTCTGGGGATGGGATTTCGAGAGCCCCGGTTATATTTGCATGATTTTTATGGAAGGTGATTTTCATTAATGTTAAAGAGACAGTGTCTTTCAGAAGGAGTTCCTTGTTTAAGTGAAATGGCGTAAGGAGATGTAACTTTATTGTCAAGAAACGGGAATATAGGGGTAAATGTTATGGACCGAGGGCCTAACAGATCCCGATGATCGACAATGCTAGGGAGTAATGTATCGGGGGGGTTCCTTGTTTGGATTTCGCTTTGCGAGACATCCCAAGCATGAAACTTAGCATAAGGTTGGTAGTAGGGATATGTATGACCATTAGTCTATAGTTTGGGTACCTTGATCGTTATAGAGTACGTAGTTAGAACTGGAAGTTAAAGGGGAAATTAAAATATAAGGCCAGTATAGCCAATGATGTGGTGAGGAAATGCTGAAAAAAATTTGGTTTTATTGCGGCGGGTTGAAGGATGTAATAAGGTTAAGGAGGACTAAGGATTTCTAATTTGGGGGTGATTGAGAACCGCCTAAGTTGTATAGCCACGTTACAAATGCAGGGGTAATAAAGAGTGGAGTACGTATGGAGCATATCTGATGTTTGAACCCGTATGTATGGGTTAAAAAGGGGTATAGACACCCTGGTTTGTTTATGTGTTAATCGAAGGAAGAAGAGGCATAGATGGGTGATTTTTTTACCGGTGAGACTAATATGACGAAATGGAAGTGGTAGAGTGAATTAAGCGTCGTGAGAAGGACGACAATCTATTGACTTTTGTGCAATTAGGATAACACATCCAACATGGGATGAAAGAGAGTGGGAAACCATTTAAAAAGGGAGTACCCCTTGAGAAGACAAATATCTAACTATTATGGACAATTTACAGCAGAGTTCCACCCAATCGAATGTTAAGGGTGGCTTACACATAAATAGAGTGAGGATGTTGATAAGGTATGAGAGTCCAGATGTGCACAACGTGGTGAAAGGTGCACAGGAAGTAATTTTTGGTATACGCCAAGAGGGGAAGAGGGTTAGTAAGTATCACTTAACGGGAAGAATTATACGTGAAAGTCGGCATTGAAAGGGATATAGTAAGTAGTAGATCGGTTGGGGTAAGATGATCAACCAGATAATTTGAACAACAGAATCACTTTAAGCATCGTTGTCTATTATGTTTTTGTTTATTATATGTGATTATAAAAGTGATTTATTACCTTTGATTATAAAATTGGACTCACTCCATTTTTAGACATCAACAAGAATAAAATTAAAAAAATAACATTCTCCGATACAACCAAAAATTTCATAGTAATGGTTTGTTTGATAAATAATATTTGTGATGATAAATGTGAAAGATTGTGTTCAATTGGATGAATTTATCTTCCATAATTTCTTCATTAAGAAAAATGTAAAACTATTCAAAGCATAAAAGGAAAGAGAAATAACACAGAGAATAAGAACCTTCAGCTACTAAGGCCTGGAATCTAATAGCGAGGTGAAACAAGTGTCCTTTTATTAGGCTATTATACAAGGGTATATTTAACTACAAGGTGTTGATAAGAGTAGAGTTAAAAGAGCCTAAAATGCAAAATGGGTGGGTTTTGTCTGAGGATAATCCACAATCACTGTCCCACCATAAAATTTAGCTACCTCATAGCAATCTAAAACCACGTCTTTGGTTGCATAAACTGTGGATACCTGATAAACATGGGGATGTTGTGGTTGATATTGATACTTACATGCTTGTTGTTGAGGTTGAGGTGCTTTATTAACCACCCTTTTATTTCTTCCAAAGCATGCATCCAACATCGCAAAGACTTCTGATCCAAATTTCGAAAGGTCCGACTATTGTGCCATTTGGGAGTAGTATAAAGAGTATAACAGGATATAACTGATGTCTTATTTTTTCGTTTGGTGCAAAAATCTATGATATAAAACCCCTTAATATAGAAATCCTAGTGAGAGGGAGAATGATATCTGGATAAGGAAGTTAACGTACCCAGTTGTGGTGATTCCTTCACGATCAGGTGTTGTAGGCCCACTATAAAGTTAAAAGACAGTGAAACCGAATATTTTGTAGGATTGGTTTTTCATCCTGTAAGTGGTGAATCATTCACGGATGCATGAGATTCCACATCTGTTTCATAGATCTCTCTCTAAATCTCAAGTGAGAAACATGATATTTCTTTCGGTGACCAACATGCATTAGATTCTTCGATTGTGGAAGCTTCTACTTATTACGTTTTTAAATTATCCTTGAAGTTGACAAGATCAGAGATTTTGTGACTTAATAGAAAAAACATGGAGGCCTAATTTTGACAATCAAATAGTTAAAACGACATTTAACCCGTATTATAACAGACATGCAATGCTGTTTAAAGATTGATGGGTGAGAAAACATAAAAGTATGTTAAAAAAAAGCACATTCTCACAGTTCGAACCTTTTTTCTAGAAAACGAAATATTGTCAAGAAATAAAAGAATACAGTAAGTTGAGATAGATAGATAGATAGATAGATAGATAGATAGAGAGAGAGAGAGAGAGAGAGAGAGAGAGAGAGAGAGAGAGAGAGAGAGAACGTAGTTAGAGAGAATCAAGAATGAAGAAATGAGGTATTTTCACCCTTATCTTCTCATTATCATAAATGAGGTATTTGGCTTTAATTGATATTTAGTTTATATAGTTGACAAGAGACATGAGGGATATGCTTAAAGTATACATTGACGCAATTTTGGATAGGGTTATAGGCATGACTAATTATACTGGTTCGCACAGACTTTGAGATGATGCGTTATGCAAAATAGCCACAAAACGGCTCCGTAAAAGGTACGAACACCTCACACGAGATCAATATAACCTGTAGAAACTGATCGCGTACTCACGGGACTCTCGATTTGGGAGAACAACAAAAATTTGAAAACTGTAAGACATGAGCTTAAAAACATGATGTCAAAGGGTTAAAATGTAAAATAGTGACAAAATAGCCCCATGAGAGACACAAACACCTCACACGGGACCAATGTAACCCGTAGGAACCGTCTGCATAGTTACGGGGCTCCCAGTTTAAGAGCACGATGAAATTTTGCAAACTATTTGGTTAGTAACACCTCGCACAGGACCAATGTAACCCGAGGGAACTCACCGCGTACTCATGGGACTCCCTATTTCAGAGAACGATGAAAATTTGTAAACTATTTGGTTAGGCTTAAAAACTTGTCGTTAAGGGGTGAAAACATAAAACAACCATAAAACGGCCCCGTGAGAGGCACGAACACCTTGCACTTGACCAATGTAACCGGAAGGAACCGATCGCGTACTCACAGGACTCCCAATTTGAAAGAATGAATAATATTTACAAATTATCAGACTTAAGCTTAAAAACATGTCGTCAAAGCGTGAAAATATAAAATAGCCACAAAATGGCTTGGTGAGAGATACGAACACCTCACACGAGAGCAATATAACCTGTAGAAACTGATCGCGTACTCACGGGAATCTCGATTTGGGAGAATAACAAAATTTGAAAACTATAAGACATGAGCTTAAAAACATGATGTCAAAGGGTTAAAATGTAAAATAGTGACAAAATAGCCCCATGAGAGACACGAACACCTCACACGGGACTGATGTAACCCGTAGGAACCGTCCACATAGTTACGGGGCTGCCAGTTTAAGAGCACGATGAAATTTTGCAAACTATTTGGTTAGTAACGCCTCGCACGGGACCAATGTAACCCGAAGGAACTCACCACGTACTCATGGGACTCCCTGTTTAAGAGAATGATGAAAATTTGTAAACTATTTGGTTAGGCTTAAAAACTTGTCGTTAAGGGGTGAAAACATAAAACAACCATAAAACGGCCCCGTGAGAGGCACGAACACCTTGCACTTGACCAATGTAACCGGAAGGAACCGATCGCATACTCACAGGACTCCCGATTTGAAAGAATGAATAATATTTACAAATTATCAGACTTAAACTTAAAAACATGTCGTCAAAGCGTGAAAATATAAAATAGCTACAAAATGGCTTCGTGAGAGGTACGAACACCTCACACGAGAGCAATATAACCTGTAGAAACTGATCGCGTACTCACGAGACTCTCAATTTGGGAGAACAACAAAAATTTGAAAACTGTAAGACATGAGCTTAAAAACATGATGTCAAAGGGTTAAAATGTAAAATAGTGACAAAATAGCCCCATGAGTGACACGAACACCTCACACGGGACCGATGTAACCCGTAGGAACCGTCCGCATAGTTACGGGGCTCCCAGTTTAAGACCACGATGAAATTTTGCAAACTATTTGGTTAGTAACAACTCGCACGGGACCAATGTAACCCGAAGGAACTCACCGCGTACTCATGGGACTCCCTGTTTGAGAGAACGATGAAAATTTGTAAACTATTTGGTTAGGCTTAAAAACTTATCATTAAGGGGTGAAAACATAAAATAACCATAAAACGGCCCCGTGAGGGGCACGAACACCTTGCACTTTACCAATGTAATCGGAAGGAACCGATCGCGTACTCACAGGACTCCCGATTTGAAAGAATGAATAATATTTACAGATTATAAGACTTAGGCTTAAAAACATGTCGTCAAAGCGTGAAAATATAAAATAGCCACAAAATGGCTTCGTGAGAGGTACGAACACCTCACACGAGAGCAATATAACCTGTAGAAACTGATCTCGTACTCGCGGGACTCTCGATTTGGGAGAACAACAAAAATTTGCAAACTGTTAGACATGAGCTTAAAAACATGTCATCAAAGGGTTAAAATGTAAAATAGCGACAAAATAGCCCCCTGAGAGGCACGAACACCTCACACGGGACCGATGTAACATGTAGGAACCGTCCGTATAGTTACGGGGCTCCCAATTTAAGAGCACGATGAAAATTTGCAAACTATTTGGTTAGTAACACCTCGCAAAGGACCAATGTAACCTGAAGGAACTGACCGCGTACTCATGGGACTCCCGATTTGAGAGAACGATGAAAATTTGTAAACTATTTGGTTAGGCTTAAAAACTTGTCGTTAAAGGGTGAAAACGTAAAACAGCCCTAAAACGGCCCCGTGAGAGCCAAAAACACCTTGCACTTGACCAATGTAACCGGAAGGAACCGATCGCATACTCACGGTACACTCGGTTTGAGAGCATGAATAATATTTACAAATTATTAGACTTAGTCTTAAAAACATGTCGTCAAAGTGTGAAAATATAAAATAGCCATAAAATAGCTCCGTGAGAGGTACGAACACCTCATACGAGAGCAATGTAACCTGCAGAAACTGATCGCGTACTCACGGGACTCTCGGTTTGGGAGGACAACAAAAATTTGCAAACTGTTAGACATGAGCTTAAAAACATGTCGTCAAAGTATTAAAATGTAAAGTAGCGATAAATTACCCCATGAGAGGCACGAACACCTCACACAGGACTGATGTAACCCGTAGGAAACGTCCGCATAGTTACGGGAATCCCAATTTAAGAGAACGATGAAAATTTGGAAACTATTTGGTTACTAACACCTCCCACTTGACCAATGTGACCGAAGGAACTCACCGCGTACTCATGAGAATCCCGGTTTGAGAGAACGATGAAAATTTGCAAATGATTTGGTTAGGCTTAAAAACTTGTCGTTAAAGGGTGAAAATGTAAAACAACCATAAAACGGCCCAATGTGAGGAACGAACACCTTGCACCTGACCAATGTAACCGGAGGGAACCGATCGCGTACTCCCGGGACTCCCGGTTTGAGAGCATGAGTAATATTTACAAATTATTAGACTAAGGCTTAAAAACATGTCGTCAAAGGATGAAAATATAAAATAGCCACAAAACGTCTCCGTGAGAGGTACGAACACCTCACACGAATGCAATGTAACCAGCAGAAACTGATCACGTACTCACGGGACTCTCGGTTTTGGAGCACAACAAAAATTTTCAAATTGTTAGACATGAGCTTAAAAACATATCATCAAAGGGTTAAAATGTAAAATAGCGATAAAATAGCCTTATAAGAGGCACGAACACCTCGCAAGGGATCGATGTAACCCATACGAACCGTCTGCATTGTTATGGGGCTCCCAGTTTAAGAGCACGATACAAAATTGTAAACTATTAGACTTGGGCATAAAAACATGCTCTCAAAGGATGAAAGAGTAAAACTGTCTTAAAACAGCCCCATGAGAGGCACGAACACGTCGCACGGAACCAATGTAACCCACAAGTATCGATCAAGTACTCATTGGACTCCCGATTTGAGAGAACAATGAAAAATTCCAAACTATTGGACTTATGCTTAAAAGCATGTCGTTAAAGGGTGAAAATGAAAAATAGTAAAAAAAAGCCACGTGAGAGACACGAATACCTCGCACCGGACCACTGTAACCCGTAGGAACGGAATGCATACTCCCGGGTCTCCTTGTTTGAGAGCACAATGAAATTTGCAAACATTCAGATTTAGGCTTAAAAACATGTCGTGAAATGGTGAACACATAAAATAACAACCAAACGGACCCGTGAGAGGCATGAACACTTAGTATGGTACCAATGTAACCCGCAGAAATCGATCGCGTACCCATGGGACTCCCGATTTGAGTGCGCGATAAAAAATTTCAATCTGTTAGACTTAGGCTTAAAAATATGCCGTCAAAGGATAAAAACATTAAATAGCCATAAAACAGCCCCGTGATAGGCATGAACACCTCGCACTAAACCAATGTAACCCGTAGGAACCGACCACGGGCCCACGGGACTCTCGATTTGAGAGAGCGGTGAAAATTTGCAAACTCTTAGACTTAGGCTTAAAAACATGCCGTCAAAGGATAAAAATGTAAAATATCCACAAAACGGCCCCATGAGAGGCATGAACACCTCGCACAAACCAATGTAACCGGTAGGAGTCAATCACGTACTGATGGGACTCCCAATTTGAGAGCATGATGAAAATTTGGAAACTATTAGACTTAGGCTCAAAAACATGCTCTCAAAGGATAAAAACATAAAATTTCCACAAAATGGCCTCGTGAGAGGCACTCACCTCTCACGAGACCAATGTAACCCACAACAACTATTTGCGTACGCACGGGACTCCCAGTTGAGAGTATGAATAAAATATGCAAACTATTAGACTAGATCTTAAAAACATCTCGTCAAAGGGTGGAAACATAAAATAGCCACAAATCGCCCCGTGAGAGGTACAAACACCCCAAACGGGACCAATGTAACCCATAAAAACTGATCGCATACTCATGGGACTCTCGATTTGAGAGCACGATGAAAATTTTGAAACTGTTAGACTTAGGGTAAAAAAATTGTCAAACGATTAAAACGTAAAATAGCCACAAAATGGTCCCTTGAGAGGCTTGAACACCTCGTATAGGACCAATGTAACCCGCAAGAACCTACCTCATACTCATAGGACTTCTGATTTGTGATCGCGATAAAAATCTACAAACGATTGGACTTAGGCTTAAAAACATACCTTCAAAGGGTGAATACATAAAACAAGCACAAAATGGACCCCATTAGAGGCACGAACACCTCGCACTGGACTGATGTAACCTGTAGGAACCAACCATATACTTACGAGACTCCCGATTTGAAGGTATGACAAAAGTGTGCAAACTATTAGACTTAGGCAAAAAAAACATGCTATCAAATGATGAAAACGTACACCAAACAATAAAACGGACTCGGGAGAGGCACAAACACCTCATACGGGACAAATGTAACCCTCAAGAACCGACCGCGTACTCATGAGACTCCCAATTTGAGAGCCCGATGAAAATTTTCACATTGTTAGACTTAGGCTATTAAACATGCCGTCAAACTGTGAAAACGAAAAATAACCTCAAAATGGCTCCTTGAGAGGCCCGTACCTCGAACGGGACCAATGTAAACTTGAAGAATTTATTGTGTACTCATGGGACTCCTAGTTTAAGAGCACGATAAATTTTTTTGAACTATTAGACTTAGTCTTAAAAATATGATGTCAGAGGGTGGAAACATAAAACTGCCACCAAACGACCCTGTGAGAGGCAGGAATGCCTCGCACGGTACAAATGTAACCCATAGGAACCGACCACATACTCACAGGACTCCCTATTCGAAAGCACAATGAAACTTTACAAACTATTATACTTAGGATTAAAACGTGTACTCAAAGGGTGAAAATTCAAAACGGCAACAAAACAACCCCGTTAGAGGCAAGAACACCTCGTGCGTGACCAATTAAACCCGTAAGAACTGATCGCATACTAACGAGACTCCTCGTTTGAGAGCACGATTTAAATTTACAAACTGTTAGATTGAGGCTTAAAAACAAGGCACCAAAGGGTGAAAACATAAAACAACCATAAAATGGCCCCGTGAAAGGTAAGGAAACCTCGCATGTCACCAATGTAACCCGACAGAATTGACCACGTACTCGCAGGACTCTCATCTTTAGAGCATAATGAAAACATACAAACTACTCAACTTAAGCTTAAAAACATGTCGTCAAAGGGTGAAAATAAAAAACAACCACAAAACAGCCCTAGTAGAGGCATAGACACCTCGCACGGGATCAATGTAGCCCACAGGAATCGACCACGTGCTCACAGGACTCTCAATTTGAGAGAACGATAAAAATTTGTAAAGTGTTAAACTTAGGCTTAAAAACATGTTGTCAAAGGGTGAAAATGTAAAACAGACACTGAAAGGCCTAGTGAGAGGCCTGCATCTCGCACGGGACCAGTGTAAACCCCACAAATCGATTGCATACTCACGGGACTCCTGATTTAAGATCACGATAAAAATTTGCAAACTGTTAGACTTAGGCTAAAAAACATGCTGACAAAGGTTAAAAACGTAACATAGCCACCAAATCGCCCCGTGAGAGGCACGAACACCTCGCACGGGACAAATGTAACCTGTAGGAACCGATCACATACTCACAGGACTCTCGATTTGAGAGCGTGATGAAAATTTAGAAACTGTTAAACTAAGGCTTAAAAGCATGTCGTCAGTGGGTGAAAACTAAAATAGCCACAAAATGGCCCCCGGAGAGGCACGAACACCTAGCACGGGATTGTTGAAACCCGTAAGAACCGATCGTGTACTCACGGGACTCACGGTTTGAGAGAACGATAAAAATTTGAAAATTATTAGACTTAGGCTTTAAAAAATTACCGTGAGAGGGTGAAAATGTAAAATAGCCACAAAACTGCCTCGTGAGACGAATGAACACCTCGTGTTAGACCAATGTAACCCCTAGGGACCGACCACGTATTCACGAGACTCACTATTTTAGAACACAATAAAAATTTGCAAACTTTTATACTTAGGCTTAAAAACATGTTCTCAAAGCGCGAAAATGTAAAACAATCGCAAAAAAGCCCCATAAGAGGCATGAATACCTCACACGGGACCAATGTAACCCACAAGAACCAATCGCGTACTAACAGAACTCCCGGTTTGAGATCACAACAAAAATTTACAAATTCTTAAGACTTAGGCTCGAAAACATGCTATCAAAGGGTGAACACGTAAAACATCCACGAAATGGTCCCATGAGAGGCACTCACCTTGCACGGGACCAATGTAACTCGTAGGAACTGGTCACGTACGCACGGGACTCCAAATTTTAAAGCACAATAAAAATTTGCAAACTGCTAGATTTAGGCTTAAAAACATGTCGTCAAAGGATGAAAATGTAAAACAACAAAAAAATGACCTCGTGAGAAGCACGAACACCTCGCACAGAAATAATGTAACCCGGAGGAACTGATCGCATAATCATGAGACTCTCAGTTGAGAGAACGATGAAAATTTGAAAACTGTTGGACTTAGGCTTAAAAACATGCCGTTAAAGGGTGAAAATGTAAAACATCCACAAAACGACCTCGTGAGAGGCACGAACACCTCGTATGGGACTAATGTAACCCGAAGGAAGTGATCACGTACTCACTCGACTCCCGATTTGAGAGCAAGACTAAAATTTGTAAACTATTAGACTTAGGTTTAAAAAATGTCGTCAAAGGGTGAACATGTAAAACAACCACAAAATGACGCCATGAGAGGTACGAACACCTCACACGGGACCAATGTAACCCCCAGAAACTGATCTCACACTCAAGGGACTCTTGGTTTGAGGGAACGACTAAAATTTGCAAACTGTTAGACTTAGGCTAAAATAATGCGATCAAAGGGCTAAAATGTAAAATAGCCACAAAATTGGACCTATGAGAGGCATGAACACCTCGTATGTAACCCGCAAGAATCGATCGGATACTCATGATACTTTTGGTTTGTGAGCACGATAAAAATTGGCAAACAGTTGGACTTAGTCTTAAAAACATGCATTCAAAGGGTGAATACATAAAACAACCACAAAATGGCCCCAATGAAAGGCACGAACACCTCGCATGGGACCGATGTAACCTGCAGGAACCGACTGTAAAATTACGGGACACCCAATTTGAGAGCATGACAAAAAGTTGCAAATTCTTAGACTTAGGCTTAAAAACATGATGTCAAAGCACGAAAACATAAAACAACCATAAAATGGCCCTGTGAGAGGCATGGACACCTCACACGCAACCAATGTAACCCGAAATAACAAAACGCGTACTCATGGGAGTTTCTATTTGACAACACATTGAAGATTTGCAAACCGTTAGACTTTGGCTAAAAAAGATGTCGTCAAAGGGTGAAACCGTAAAACAACCTCAAAACAACCCCTTAAGAGGCCCGCACCTCGCACGGGACCAATGTAAATTGGAAGAATCGACCTTGTACTCACAAGACTCCCTGTTTGAGAGCACGGTAAAAATTTACAAACTGTAAGACTTAGGCCTGAAAATATGACATCAGAGGGTGACAATGTAAAATAGCCACAAAATGGCCCCGTGAGGGGCACAAACACCTTGCACGGTACAAATGTAATCCACAGGAACCGGTTGCGTACTCACGGGACTCCCAATTTAAGAGCACGACAAAAATTTGTAAACAATTATACTTAAGCTAAAAAAACATGCTCTTAAAGGGTGAAAACGCAAAACCGTAACAAAACGGACATATGAGACGCACGAATACCTCATACGTGACCAGTCACCTGCAGGAACTGATCGCATACTCACGGGACTCTCGATTTGATACCACGATTAAAATTTACAAAATGTTAGACTAAGTCTTAAAAATAAGTCTTTAAAGGGTGAAAATATAAAACAACCACAAAATAGCCCCGTAAGAGGCACGAAAACCTCGCATGGGACCAATGTAACCCGACAGAACAGATCGCGTACTCACGGGACTCTCGGTTTGAGAGCACAACAAAAATTTACAAACTATTAGACTTAGGCTTAAAAACATGTCATAAAAGGGTGAAAATATAAAACAACCACAAAACGGCCCCATGAGAGGCACGAACACCTCGCACGGGACCAATATACCCCATAAGAACTGACCGCGTACTCACGGGACTCCCGGTGTGAGAGCACGATGAAAATTTGCAAACTGTTAGACTTAGGCTTAAAAACATGCTATCAAATGGTGAAAACATACAACAACCTCCAAAAAGGTTAGTGAAAGGCTCGCACTTTTTACGGGACCATTGTAAACCTTAGGAATTGACCACGTACTCACAAGACTCCCAGTTTAAGAGCACGAAGAAAATTTACAAACTGTTAGACTTAGGCTTAAAACCATGATGTCACAGGGCAAAAATGTAAAACACCCTCAAAACGGTCCTGTGAGAGGTACGGGCACCTCACACTGGACAAATGTAACTCGTAGGAACCGACCACGCATTCACGAGACTCCCGGTTTGAGAGCATGATAAAAATTTACAAAGTGTTAGACTGACGCTTTAAAAAATTACCGTTAAAGGGTGAAAACGTAAATCAGCCATAAACCTGCCCCGTGAGAGGCATGAACACCTCGCGTGGGACCAATGTTACTCGCAAGAACCGATCGCATACCCACGGAATTCATGCTTTTAGATAACAATGAAAATTTGCAAACTCTTAGACTTAGGCTTAAAAACATGTTGTCAAAGGGCGAAAATGTAAAATAACTATAAAATAGCTCCGTGAGAGGCATGGAAACTTCGCACGGGACTATTATAACCTGACAGAATTGATCGTTTACTCATGGGACTCCCGATTTAACAGCACGATGAAAATTTGCAAATGATTAAACTTAGTCCTAAATACATGCCGTCAAATTGTTAAAATAATAAACAACCTCAAAATGGCCTCGTGAGAGGCTCGCACCTCTCAAGGGGTCAATGTAAATAGAAAGAATCGAACACGTACTCATGCTACTCCCAATTTGAGTGCACAATAAAAATTTACAAACTGTTACACTTAGGCTTAAAAACATGACGTCAGAGGGTGAAAAATAAAACAACCACAAAACGGCTCTGTAAGAGGCACGAACACCTTGGACGAGACAAATGTAACCCGTAAGAACTGACCGCGTACTCACGGGACTCCCGGTGTGAGAGCGCGATGACAATTTGCAAACTGTTAGACTTAGGCTTAAAAACATGCTATCAAATGGTGAAAACATACGACAACCTCCAAACCGGCTAGTGAAAGGCCCGCACCTTTTACGGGGCCATTGTAAACCCTAGGAATTGACCACGTACTCACAGAACTCCCAGTTTAAGAGCACGAAGAAAATTTACAAACTGTTAGACTTAGGCTTAAAATCATGATGTCACAGGGAGAAAATGTAAAACACCCACAAAACAGTCCTGTGAGAGGCACGAACACCTCACACGGGACAAATGTAACTCGTAGGAACCGACCACGTATTCACGAGACTCTCGGTTTGAGAGCATGATGAAAATTTACAAAGTGTTAGACTGACGCTTTAAAAAATTACCGTTAAAGGGTGAAAACGTAAATCAGCCATAAACTTGCCCCGTGAGAGGCATGAACACCTCGCGTGGGACCAATGTTTCCCGCAAGATCCGATCGCATACCACGGAACTCATGCTTTTAGATCACAATGAAAATTTCCAAACTCTTAGACTTTGGCTTAAAAACATGTTGTCAAAGGGCGAAAATGTAAAACAACTATAAAATATCTCCGTGAGAGGCATGAAAACTTCGCACGGGACTATTGTAACCTGGCAGAATTGATCGTTTACTCATGGGACTCCCGATTTAACAGCATGATGAAAATTTGTAAATGATTAAACTTAGTCTTAAATACAGGCCGTTAAATTGTTAAAATAATAAACAACCTCAAAATGGCCCCGTGAGAGGCTCGCACCTCGCAAGGGGTCAATGTAAATCGAAAGAATCGAACACGTACTCATGCTACTCCCGATTTGAGCGCATGACAAAAATTTACAAACTGTTACACTTAGGCTTAAAAACATGACGTCAGAGGGTGGAAAAATAAAACAACCACAAAACGGCTCTGTAAGAGGCACGAACACCTTGCACGAGACAAATGTAACCATAAAACGTTAGCAAATGTTAGACTTAGGCTTAAAAACATGCCGTCAGAGGGAGACATTGTAAAACAACCATAAAACGGCCTTGTGACAGGCATGCACCTCGCTTGTGACCAATGTAACTAATAAGCACCCAAAAGTGTCTATTTTATACACCGAATAGATGCATTTTAGGCACTCGCATTAATTAAAATTGGTCTTATGTCGTATTTTATTATTTTTCAGGTCAATACATAGTCGCAGTGTTAAATGATGCTAAATCCAGTCAATTGCGATGCAAAAGCGATTAAAAGCATGAAACGAAGAAATCAAAGAGACCGCGAAGCCTAGAGTCCTAATTGAGCTTGCCCCGAGATATGTTCCGATGCCCCGAACCAGTCCTGTAACCTTAACCTAGCCCATTCCATACCCTGAGCCCGTTGTGTGTTGAGTTTATACCTTTATTATTTTTAAGATTTTTTTATTTGTGTCGTTTTTATTTTTTGGAATTATTTTAGAATTTTGCTAGGATTTATTTTCTATTTATTTTATTTCTTTATTTTGATTTTGATTTTTATTTTTATTAGTTTTTTATTCTAATCTTTATTTTATTAGGATTAGTTTTTAGAAATTTATTTTCTAGTTTTTATTAGATTTTAATTTCTTTTATTTTAATTTTATTAGGATTATACCTTTTTTTAGTTTTAATAGAGTTTTGTTTTTATTTTCATTTTTTATTTAGTGTGTTTTGAATTTTATTTTGAGATGTTAGTTTTTTTTAGGTTTATTAGATTTTAAGTTTTTTTATTTTATTTATTTTAGTTTTAGCTTTATTTTTTAGGATTGTGTTAATTTTTAAGGGCACAAATTAAACACAAACAATTCACTCACACCCTAAACCCATACACTTAAACACACAAACACTCTCCCTCACTCACACCATAATTCCTATACACAAACACACACCTAACCACACCCTCCATTATCCTCACCCTTACCCTTTCACCCTACACCCTCACACACCCTAAAACCCCCCACTCCATCTTCTTCACAAACTCAATCAATTCTCTCTCCTCCATCACATCAAACCCACTTCAATTCCCCCATCTTCTACCTCCATTATCACCACACAAAACTCCAACACCATTTCAAACTTCCCCAGCTCCATTTAAAAATCAAACTGAAAAAAAAAACACGAGACAACCCCTTAACCCATGCCAACCAGCGACCCGGGTTCAACCCGTCATCCCCACTGAACCTCCACCTGCCAACCCACGAATCAGACCAGATTTCGCCCAACTCGCCAAACCCGAACCTCTGTCCTGCTTACCTTCTGATCATACTCAATCTCCATATCCCACCTTAGCTCGAAACCCATTTCAACGGAGACCTATTTCAATTCCATACCAGCTCCATATCCACCAAAATCTCCATCCCTTAAACATCAGAGTAAACCGAAAAGTCTATTTGACTTGGATAATTCAAAATCCCACAAAATCTCTCATCAACCAAAACACTTCATGGACTTTAAAAGAGAAGGGATTCAACTCATTTTAAAAAAAAGAATCTCATATCAAAAAAAGAGGGGGACGCATAGGGAAAAAAATTGTGTATATTATGTATAGTTTAGGGTCATGAAAAAAATTCAGAAAAATACAAAAAAAAAAATAGTTTAGTTTAGAATAAATTTGTAGGTTTGTTTTCATTCTTTTTGGTGTAATCAAGTGCTGAATTTGTGACAAGATTGAGACGCACCTTTATGAACAAGTTCGACAAGGAAATTTTGCGTATTGAATTTCCTTCCCTTTCCTTTTCATTCCTGCTATATTATTCAATGTTGTTTATTATAACATGAGAATGTTTGGCTAAACACACTGCTCAAGGGGTGGGATGCACTGCGAATGATTTTAATTTAATTAATTGGTTTCATTAATTTTATATTTCTATGTAAATTAATTTTAACTGTCGCCAATTAATTTATGTAACGAGAGTTAGTAAATTAATTGAACAAATTAATGTTTGAATTTAGGAATCGAACTAGAGATAGGTTTTTCCTATATTTGAATATTAATTCGCTGTTGAAATTTGAGGATTGATATTTTTTCGTTAAATTGATCCTAGCGGGTAATTTTCTGAAAATATTGTAGTCCTAATTTTTCATCCCGTGACATTTTTAAATTAATTTTCTAAAAAACATTTTCTTAAATTTATAATTTTAACGAGAGTTAGATTATTGATTTAATATTATCTCGAAATATTTCAAATTAATAAATTGAGAAATTAAAATAATTGAAAATGCAGTGTAATTCCATCTCTTGACCTTCTCACATACTTCACACTCGCTTGTACATTAGTTATCCTTATTTAGTCATTTGATAATTTTTAGCATTTATTACTTCATTCTCCCTTGAAATTGTTTTCAAAAAAAGATTTTAATAAAAAAAAGATGAAATTGCAAGTATTCACATTAATTGTTTCACCTTGGAAGTTGGATTGTTACCCGTACTTATCGCAATACGAGTTATTTTTAAACAAGTTTTGTAGGTACTCAAGGGAATTTTGAGAGTGGCTTTTGAAAACAACGATATGCCTAAAAAGTTTTCTTATCGGTGTGACACCCCGCCTAATTAATCCCGGGAGATCAGTCCTAAATCAAGTTAGAAAAGGTTTCTCAGTTGGTCCATTCTTAGCATCACTGTCGTCTTTTTAAATTACTAACCACCTAAGTGATAAAAGTAGACTGGTGCTAATTTTTATCTTTCAATTAATTAAATAATAACTCATGCGGAACATACAACAATTCAAAATCACAGTTAATTAAAGTCACCATCCACAAATAAAATACCTAACCGAATAAACCATCGGTCCAAACATCCAATACAAGTAAATATCAGAAAAACATCTCAACAAGTCTATTACTGATAAATGAACTGTGAGCGACAAGCTCAGATAACTACTAGAGAGTCTCTACAAGAATGGAAGAAGGAGGCGTCTATCAAAACTCCACAACATCCACATGTGCTGCAGCAAAGGATACCTGGAATAGAGTCAAGCTTGGCGCCCTTGTGGTTGGACACCTAAAAGGTTTTTAAAATTTTTATAGCAAGGGTTCGTACCCAAAAACATTTGAAAACATTTAACAAATGATTAACTTGCAGTAATAAATAAATATGCATGCTCTTCATATTTTAGTTAGTGCCGCACTCTCTTGTGGACTTCCTCACCCCTCCTTTAATGCGCACTACTAACGCTTCCGTTTAATTTACTAGGCCCTACGCTCCTGACTCAATGCTTATTTTTAACCCTTGAATGTTACCTACTCTAACCGAGTATGCCTTAATTCATGATTTTTAAGTTATTACAAACGTCAACTTAATTGAATCATTACTCGTTTTAATTTCATATAACATTCACACCTGTTATACACCTAATACATTTTTCACAATGTATTAATTATCCCCTATATAATTATTTACCTAATTATATATTCAATCATATTACAGTATTCACAAACATACTGAAATAACATTTAATACAAACCTTCGGCCGAGTAAGAATACTCACAAAATATAAGTTTTCCCAAGTGCTATCTCACTAGGTGTATTCACGTAACCTAGTTGTCCAAGTTAGATTCGCTCACTAACTTAGTTTAACATACGAATTGGAGGCGGTCATATACCTTTCCTGAAAGTGAGATGCCCCTCACCCATATAAGGGACGCTATGACCTGGGATTATACTCGCCCTACTCCTCAAGCTAGGGGATTAATCCACTACGCGCAACCTCCCCTATAGCACTAGAGTATATAATAGTAATATTCAATCTCTTATATTAATGCACCCACTCTATATATATGTACTATCACGCACCGTATATATATATAAATATAAATTGTCCCGGCTACACCATGTACTAAATCCGTAACACAAGCCTGTTTAATTTATTAAGAGTTTATGGTCTAACCCTAATTATTAATTAATTTGAACATTAATTAATTTAGTCACCTTTGGTGTCGCCCCCACCATAAATTTGTACTTACTCTCGTAGCCCGAAATAACCTCACTCGAGTCAAAATTCCCGACTCTCGAATTTATAATCATGACGTGTCACCCAAAACTTCCTCAAATCCTAATTAACTTTATTCATGATTAATTAGGTTTAAACCCATGTATTTATTTCCCCATAATTAATTACATAAGGATTTATTATATAAATTTTCTTTTATATACATAACTGGGAAGAATTGCCGAAATCTGCCGACCTTCGATCGATCGACCCCTGACCTTCGATCGATCGATCGAGCAGGTCTTCGTCTTCTTCGCGAAAACAGAATCAGCTATGGATGAAAATTCTCAAACCCTAATTCCTTCTACCTGTAACCTCAAGCCCTCTTAGCAATAATACATGTTAGAAACCTTATTAGGGACCTCCAGAATGTCCACCAACATCATTAATTCGTCCATTAACTACAATTTCTGGATTTGGGGAAATATCCAACTTTAATTTCTTACACATTTACATCCCAAATCCCTACACCAAATTTGTTTCTATTTATCCAGATATCATCGTACCAGATATGTATCAATTTATAATATCACATTTCTAAAAGAATTCTCATTCAAATTCGTAAATCAGATTATTATTTTTCAAAACCTCATGTTTATGCCATGAACACCCAAAATGAATTTTTATCAAACACATCACATGAATATGAATTTCAAAAACATATTCAATTCTATTTCAAGTTATCCACTTGCCTTAGGTTTCGTAGCGTCTGATTCGGAGATGAATTTCCAAGGTTGAAGACGATCCTTGTTGGCTCGCTAGTGATCCCAAAGTTGCCCTTAACTGCTATTAGGTTTCTTAATACACTTAGCCTTTTCTAAAACCTTATCAGCCGTTTTATCATTCCTCCAAATTCCTTAATTTACCTAATCCCGTTTTTTGCCTAATGGGCCAAGCCCAAGTGACCCAAATGCCCCCGTGTGGGCCCGGCTATGTCTAAAAACGTCCCATGAACCGTTTACTACCCCCGGGTACACTTTTCTGACTATCCCGGCCCATCCGGACTCAACCGTACACTCATAATTGGCATCCGAATTAATTTATAAAAATGTTTATCCCCTCACCCCTTTAGTCTATACCGACTCCCGGTTGAGATAAGTGCATACCCTGTCATTAATACTCGAAATGACTTAAATAAATAATTACTATTCACTTAGTAAATAACTTCCCGCAAATATTAACCCTTTACTCCTCGATTAATATTTAAATAAAATTTTCCTTAATTAATTCAATTAAATTACGACTCACAAGTAATTTTCAATTCCCGAATTAATTAAATATTTAATGCATGAGAATGCGGGGTGTTACATACTCCCCCCTTACAAAGGAATTTCATCCCCGAAATTAGGTCATACCTATGATGAAAAGCTCTGGATATTGCTCCCGCATATCCTCCTCCCGCTCCCAGGTAGACTCATCAATGTTGTGATGGCCCCACTATATTCTAACTAGTGGAACAACCTTTGATTGTAATTTTTGCTCTCTATGGTCTAGGATAGCCACCGACCTCTCCTCATATGAGATGTCTGGCTGTAAATTAATTTCTTCGAGTGGAATGTGCCAGAAGGCCCTCTCACTCCTGCGATATTTCTTCAGCGATGCTACATGGAACACGTCGTGTATCCGCTGATGATGCTCCGGTAATCCCAGCCTGTAGGCTACAGGCCCCACCCTCTTGATAATAGGGAAAGGTCCCACGTACCTCGGTGCTAGCTTACCCTTATTGCCGAACCTCATCACCCCTTTCATGGGGGACACCCTGACCAATACCTGATCCCCAACCTCTAGCTCCACGTGTCTCCGTGAAGCATCAGCGTAACTTTTCTGCCTATCCTGAGCTATCTGAATCCTCCCTCGGATCAGCTCTATCTTGGAAGATGTCTCCTGAACAATCTACGGCCCGAACAGTTTGTTGTCCCCCATCTCTAACCAACAAGCGGGTGAACGACAAGGTCTCTCGTATAATGCCTCGAATGGTGCCATGCCGATCGTGAATTGGTAAGAGTTATTATACGCAAACTCTACCAGAGGAAGATATTTCGCCCCAACCTCCCCCAAAGTCTAGTATACACATTCTGAGCATATCTTCCAACATCTGATTGACTCTCTCGGTCTGCCCGTCAGTCTGTGGGTGATAGGTTGTACTGAAACGTAACTCCGTGCCCATGGCCTCCTGAAAACTCTGCCAAAAATGGGCCACAAAGATCTTGTCCCTATCTGACACAATATTAATCGGTACCCCGTGCAGTTTAACAATTTCCGCTATGAATAGCTGTGCATAACGCATCGTCTCAAAGTCTGTGCGAACTGGTAGGAAGTGGGCCACCTTGGTCAACCGATCCATAATAACCCATATGGAATCGTGACCCTTCTGTGATGATGGTAATCCTGTAATGAAGTCCATAGAGATGCTCTCCCACTTCCACACAGGAATTTCAAGTGGCTGTAGCATCCCTGATGGTCTCTGATGGTCAACTTTCACAAGATGACACGTGGCACATTTCAAAACAAATTCTGCTATCTACCGTTTCATCCCTGCCCACCAATACTGCCTCATCATATCTTGATACATATTATCCCCACCGGGATGTACCGCGAATCTCGACCCATGAGACTCCGTCATAACAGTGTGCCTCAATTCTGCATCCTCTGGCATAATCAACCTCCCATTATGGCGTAAGCCTCCCTCCGAGCTGATCGAGTACCCCTCTGCTCCCTCAGCTAACAACTGGCTCACCCTATCCCGGCAGGTTTGATCCTCTGCCTGAGCCCCCACAACCCAGATAATGATCTCGGGTGTGATGGATAATGCTGACATGAAAGCCCTGGCTACATAATCTTCGTATCGAAGTTCTCTCCACTTCCCCTTCCAGACTTCTGATATTTCCTGAGTCGGTCTCCGACTCAATGCATCTGCCACCACATTAGCCTTACCAGGGTGATACTGAATATCAAACTGATAGTCTTTCACGAATTCTAACCATCGCCTCTGTCTCATATTCAAATCCTTCTGAGTGAAGAGATACTGAAGTGATTTGTGATCCGTGAATAGCGTGAACTGCTCCCCCAGGAGATAATGTCTCCATATCCTCAAAGGAAAAACGACCGCTGCTAACTCCAGGTCGTGAGTAGGGTAATTCTTCTCATGGGTCTTTAGCTTCCTTGACGCATAAGCTATTGCCCTTTCCTCATGCTGAACCACACCCCCAAGTCCCTGAAAGGATGCGTTAGTGTAAACCCGATACTCTAATCCTCCTTTCGGCAATGCAAACACGGGTGCAGATGTCAACTTGTCCTTTAACTCATCGAAGGCTAATTGACAGTGATCATTACAAGTGAAAGGTACCCCTTTCCGGGTAATATTCGCCAAAGGGCCAGCAATCTTCGAGAATCCTTTGATGAACCGTCTGTAATAACCGGCCAACCCCAGAAAAGTGCGCACTTATGTCGGTGTCGTGGGCTGTCCCCACTCCCTCACCGCCGATACTTTACTTGGATCCACCGCAATACCCGGTCTGACACCACGTGGCCAAGGAACTGAACCTCCCTTAGCCAAAATCCACACTTACTGAATTTGGAATAGAGTTGGTGATCCCGTAATGTCTATAACACTATATGTAGGTGCTCTGCGTGCTCCTCCTCGGTACATGAGTAGATCAGGATGTCATCAATAAACACGATAACAAACTGATCGAGAAACTCCCTCAATACTCTGTTCATGAGGTACATGAACACTGTTGGTGCATTGGTGACTCCGAATGGCATCACCCTGAACTCGTAAGATCCATACCGCGACAGGAAAGAGGTCTTCGAAACATCTTCCTCTCAGATACGTAGTTGATGATATCCTGACCTTAAGTCGACCTTAGAGAAATAAGATGCCCCTCTCAACTAGTCAAATAGGTCGTCAATCCTAGGCAACGAATACTTATTCCGTATTGTGGCCTTATTCAGCACTCTATAGTCCACGCATAACCGTAGTGAGACATCTTGCTTTTTAACAAATAACACCGGTGCACCCCACGGCGAAGTACTCCGTCGTATGAAACCCTGACCCAGAAGCTGCTGAATCTGCTCCCTTAGCTCATGCATCTCTGAAGGGGCCATACGATATGGGGACCAAGCAATTGGCCTCGTCCCCGGTGCTAAATCTATCACAAATTCGATTCCCCTGCTAGGTGGCAACCCTGGTATCTCCTAAAACACATCCTCAAAGTCTCTCACCACTAGAATTGAATCCAATGGAATAGCCACCTCCTGTATGGTTTCCTCCTCAATATAATACAAATGTGTGCGTGAACCTCCCTCGGGTAGTGGCATTGCTATTAAGAACATCTCATGTCCTGGAATGGAGAACACGATAGTCCTCTCGTTGCAATCCACCGTCGCTCGATAACCTACCAACCAATCCATACCCAAGATGACATCGTACCCCTCCATATCTAACACTAGTAGGTCCGCTGCTAAACTAAGTCTCCCGATCAAAATGTCCACACCCCGACAAATCGAGTGAATCGTAGCCCCGCTACCAACTGGCGACTCTACACACATCCGAAAACCTCCCGCGGTCTCTAGTAGTCCGACCCATTTAGCAAAATTTAATTTAATGAATGAATGTGATGCTCCCGTATCAAAGAGAATACTACCCTCATAACCATGAATGAGAAACATACCCTCAACTGCTGTCGGTGCTTGCTGCGCCAGGGGATTAGGAACATCCCAGACGTTATACACACGTCCGTAGTGCATCTGCCCCTGCTGAGGTGGGCGGGTGGGGCTGGTGCCGCTGGTGGTAATTGCCCCCGTTTCCCCTGTTGGGCCTCTTGTTGTTGACCTCTACCCCTCTGTGGGCATTCCCTCTTGAAATGTCATGGCTGGCCACACACAAAACATCGTCTCTTTCCATCCCCCTCTCGTTGGCCCTGACGTGGCTGGCTCTAGCCCTGCTGGCCTCCCCCATTGTTCCCTTGGCCCTGACGGCCCTGAGGAACCAGTTGCTGCTCATTCGGGCATGACTGCCCCTGTCTGAACCCCTGTCCTCCCTGTCGGAAATCATTAGGCTTAAACTTCTTAGCCTGATTCCCATGCTGACTACCCGCCTGCTGCTGAGTACTACTTGTGTCACTACAAGTATCAGCCTTGCCATGTTGGCTCGGCTCCCCTGTTCGCTTGCACCCCTTCGCATGGAAGCGATGGTCCTGGCAGTGTACAAGTGCGGCATTAACGACGTCTGTATACGTCACTAACGTCGGATTCCCAATCAAGTGTTGCCCGATTCTCCAGGCTAAGCCGTCCATAAACCTCGATTTCTTCCGGTCCTCATCGCTCACCTCATTTGGCATAAAGTTTGCCAAACGGGTGAACTCTTCCTTATAGCCTGCCACTGATCGGTCTCCCTGAACTAAATCACTGAACTTCTTCCTCATCTCAGTCTCTACTGCTGGTGGAAAGTATTTGCGGTCGAACAGCACCCAAAACTCTGCTATCGACATCAAGTCTCGCTCCCCGGCGGTGGTAACTGACTCCCACCACCGTAAGCCTGCCCCTGATAGACAAAAGGTAGCAAGCATCTGCTTCTGTACCTCGGTACACTCTAGCATGCGCAGATGGCGTAGAATGTTCTTCTTCCAGTCACAAGCCTCTATCACATCTGTACTACCCCGGAACTCAGGTGGGTGACCCTTCTGAAAGGTCTCCCTAAATCTCTGCCAAGACGGTGGCCCCACTGGACCCTGAACTGCTGGTGCCACTGGAGGCGGTGCCTGGGGCTGTGGAAAGTGAGCTGCCATAGCTCTCATTGCTGTTTCGACCGCCTGGACCACTATCACTGCTACTTGAGTAGTGGAAATCAACTCGGGTGGGGGTGGTGGTAGCGGTACCTGTGGCTCCTGATGAGCCTCCCTGATTTCATCCCTAGCCTCAGCCCTCTCCGCTCTCAGTCTCCTCGGTGGCATCTGAAATAGATCGAATTGTATAAGTACACAATTTATACAAAAATATACACAGCAGAAATACAATATCTCACAAGCGGAAAATGAATCAACAGTCCTAATAATAGGGCTCTATAACAAACGAGTGCTACACTGAAACGTAGAAAGCCGCACAGATCCTAAGGACACTAGAACCTGATGCTCTGATACCATCTGTGACACCCCGGCGAATTAATCTCGGGTGATCAATCCTAAATCAAGTTAGAAAAGGTTTCTCAGTTGGTCCATTCTTAGCATCATTTTCGTCTTTTTAAATTACTAACCACCTAAGTGAGAAAAGTAGACTGGTGCCAATTTTTATCTTTCAATTAATTAAATAATAACTCATGCGGAACATACAACAATACACAATCACAGTTAATTAAAGTAACCATCCACAAATAAAACACCTAACTGAATAAACCATCGGTCCAAACATCCAATACAAGTAAATATCAGAAAAACGTCTCAACAAGTCTATTACTGATAAATGAACTGTGAGCGACAAGCTCAGATAACTACTAGAGAGTCTCTACAAGAATGGAAGAAGGAGGCGTCTATCAAAACCCCGCAACATCCACATGTGCTGCAGCAAAGGATACCTGGAATAGAGTCAAGCTTGGCGCCCTTGTGGTTGGACACCTAAAAGGTTTTTAAAATTTTTATAGCAAGGGTTAGTACCCAAAAACATTTGAAAACATTTACCAAATGATTAACTTGCATTAATAAATAAATATGCATGCTTTTCATATTTTTGTTAGTGTCACACTCTCTTGTGGACTTCCTCACCCCTCCTCTAATGTGCACTACTAACGCTTCCGTTTAATTTACTAGGTCCTACGCTCCTGACCCAATGCTTACTTTTACCCTTGAATGTTACCTACTCTAACCGAGTATGCCTTAATTAATGATTTTTAAGTTATTATAAACATCAACTTAACTGAATCATTACTCCTTTTAATTTCATATAACATTCACACCTGTTATACACCTAATACATTTTTCACTATGTATTAATTATCCCCTATATAATTATTTACCTAATTATATATTTAATCATATTACAGTATTCACAAACATACTGAAATAACATTTAATACAAACCTTCGGCCGAGTAAGAATACTCACAAAATATAAGTTTTCCCAAGTGCTATCTCACTAGGTGTATTCACGTAACCTAGTTATCCAAGTTAGATTCGCTCACTAACTTAGTTTAACATACGAATTGGAGGCGGTCATATTCCTTTCCTGAAAGTGAGATGCCCCTCACCCATATAATGGACGCTATGACCTGGGATTATACTCACCCTACTCCTCAAGCTAGGGGATTAATCCACTACGCGCAACCTCCCCCTATAGCACTAGAGTATATAATAGTAATATTCAATCTCTTATATTAATGCACCCACTCTATATATATGTACTATCACGCACCGTATATATATATAAATATAAATTGTCCCGGCTACACCATGTACTAAATCCGTAATACACGCCTGTTTAATTTATTAAGAGTTTATGGTCTAACCCTAATTATTAATTAATTTGAACATTAATTAATTTAGTCACCTTTGGTGTCGCCCCCACCATAAATTTGGACTTACTCTCGTAGCCCGAAATAACCTCACTCGAGTCAAAATTCCCGACTCTCGAATTTATAATCATGACGTGTCACCCAAAACTTCCTCAAATCCTAATTAACTTTATTCATGATTAATTAGGTTTAAACCCATGTATTTATTTCCCCATAATTAATTACATAAGGATTTATTATATAAATTTTCTTTTATATACATAACTGGGCAGAATTGCCGAAATCTGCCGACCTTCGATCGATCGACCCCAGACCTTCGATCGATCGATCGAGCAGGTCTTCGTCTTCTTCGCGAAAACAGAATCAGCCATGGATGAAAATTCTCAAACCCTAATTCCTTCTACCAGTAACCTCAAGCCCTCTTAGCATTAATACATGTTAGAAACCTTATTAGGGACCTCCAGAATGTCCACCAACATCATTAATTCGTCCATTAACTACAATTTCTGGATTTTGGGAAATATCCATCTTTAATTTCTTACACATTTACATCCCAAATCCCTACACCAAATTCGTTTCTATTTATCCAGATATCATCCTACCAGATATGTATCAATTTATAATATCACATTTCGAAAAGAATTCTCATTCAAATTCGTAAATCAGATTATTATTTTTCAAAACCTCATGTTTATGCCATGAACACCTAAAACGAATTTTTATCAAATACATCACATGAATATGAATTTCAAAATCAGATTCAATACTATTGCAAGTTATCCACTTGCCTTAGGTTTCGTAGCGTCTGATTCGGAGATGAATTTCCAAGGTTGAAGACGATCCTTGTTGGCTCTCTAGTGATCCCAAAGTTGCCCTTAACTGCTATTAGGTTTCTTAATACACTTAGCCTTTTCTAAAACCTTATCAGCCGTTTTATCATTCCCCCAAATTCCTTAATTTACCTAATCCCGTTTTTTACCTAATGGGCCAATCCCAAGTGACCCAAATGCCCCCGTGTGGGCCCGGCTATGTCTAAAAACGTCCCGTGACCCGTTTACTACCCCCGGGTACACTTTTTCGACTATCCCGGCCCATCCGGACTCAACCGTAAACTCAGAATTGGCATCCGAATTAATTTATAAAAATGTTTATCCCCTCACCCCTTTAGTCTATACCTACTCCCGGTTGAGATAAGTGCATACCCTGTCATTAATACTCGAAATGACTTAAATAAATAATTACTATTCACTTACTAAATTACTTCCCGTAAATATTAACCCTTTACTCCTCGATTAATATTTAAATAAAATTTTCCTTAATTAATTCAATTAAATTATGACTCACAAGTAATTTTCAATTCCCGAATTAATTAAATATTTGATGCATGAGAATGCGGGGTGTTACATACTCCCCCCCTTACAAAGGAATTTTGACCCCGAAATTAGGTCATACCTATGATGAAAAGCTCTGGATATTGCTCCCGCATATCCTCCTCCCGCTCCCAGGTAGACTCATCAATGTTGTGATGGCCCCACTATATTCTAACTAGTGGAACAACCTTTGATTGTAATTTTTGCTCTCTACGGTCTAGGATAGCCACCGACCTCTCCTCATATGAGATGTCTGGCTGTAAATTAATTTCTTCGAGTGGAATGTGCCAGAAGGCCCTCTCACTCCTGCGATATTTCTTCAGCGATGCTACATGGAACACGTCGTGTATCCGCTGATGATGCTCCGGTAATCCCAGCCTGTAGGCTACAGGCCCCACCCTCTTGATAATAGGGAAAGGTCCCACGTACCTCGGTGCTAGCTTACCCTTATTGCCGAACCTCATCACCCCTTTCATGGGGGACACCCTGACCAATACCTGATCCCCAACCTCTAGCTCCACGTGTCTCCGTGAAGCATCAGCGTAACTTTTCTGCCTATCCTGAGCTATCTGAATCCTCCCTCGGATCAGCTCTATCTTGGAAGATGTCTCCTGAACAATCTACGGCCCGAACAGTTTGTTGTCCCCCATCTCTAACCAACAAGCGGGTGAACGACAAGGTCTCTCGTATAATGCCTCGAATGGTGCCATGCCGATCGTGAATTGGTAAGAGTTATTATACGCAAACTCTACCAGAGGAAGATATTTCACGCCAACCTCCCACAAAGTCTAGTATACACATTCTGAGCATATCTTCCAACATCTGATTGACTCTCTCGGTCTGCCCGTTAGTCTGTGGGTGATAGGCTGTACTCAAACGTAACTCCGTGCCCATGGCCTCCTGAAAACTCTGCCAAAAATGGGCCACAAAGATCTTGTTCCTATCCGACACAATATTAATCGATACCCCGCGTAGTTTAACAATTTCCGCTATGAATAGCTGTGCAAAACGCATCGTCTCAAAGTCTGTGCGAACTGGTAGGAAGTGGGACACCTTGGTCAACCGATCCACAATAACCCATATGGAATCGTGACCCTTCTGTGATGACGGTAATCTTGTAATAAAGTCCATAGAGATGCTCTCCCACTTCCACACAGGAATTTAAAGTGGCTGTAGCATCCCTGATGGTCTCTAATGGTCAACTTTCACAAGCTGACACGTGGCACATTTTGAAACAAATTCTGCTATCTCCCATTTCATCCCTTCCCACCAATACTGCCTCCTCGTATCTTGATACATCTTATCCCCATCGGGATGTACCGCGAATCTCGACCCATGAGACTCCGTCATAATAGCGTGCCTCTATTCCGCATCCTCTCGCACAATCAACCTCCCATTATGGCGTAAGCCTCCCTTCGAGATGATCGAGTACCCCTATGCTCCCTCAGCTAGCAACTGGCTCACCCTTTCCCGGCAGGTCTGATCCTCCGCTTGAGCCCCCACAACCCTCATAATGATCTCGGGTGTGATGGATAATGCTGACATGAAATCCCTGGCTACATCATACTCGAATCGAAGTTCTCTCTACTTCGCCTTCCAGACTTCTGATATTTCACCAGTCGGTCTCCGACTCAATGCATCTGCCACCACATTAGCCTTACCAGGGTGATACTGAATATCAAACTGATAGTCTTTCACGAATTCTAACCATCGCCTCTGTCTCATATTCAAATCCTTCTGAGTGAAGAGATACTGAAGTGATTTGTGATCCGTGAATAGCGTGAACTGCTCCTCCAGGAGATAATGTCTCCATATCCTCAAAGAAAAAATGAATGTTGCTAACTCCAGGTTGTGAGTGGGGTAACTCTTCTCGTGGGTCTTTATCTTCCTGTATGCATAAGCTATAGCCCTTTTTCTCATGCTGAAGCACACCCCCAAGTCCCTGTAAGGATGCGTCAGTGTAAACCCGATACTCTAATCATCCTTCCGGCAATGCAAACACGGGTGCAGATGTCAACTTGTCCTTTAACTCATCGAAGGCTAATTGACAGTGATCATTACAAGTGAAAGGTACCCCTTTCCGGGTAATATTCGCCAAAGGGCCCGCAATCTTCGAGAATCCTTTGATGAACCATCTGTAATAACCGGCAAACCCCAGAAAAGTGCGCACTTCTGTCGGTGTCGTGGGCTGTCCCCACTCCCTCACCGCCGATACTTTACTTGGATCCACCGCAATACCTCGGTCTGACACCACGTGGCCAAGGAACTGAACCTCCCTTAGCAAAAATCCACACTTACTGAATTTGGCATAGAGTTGGTGATCCCGTAATGTCTATAACACTATATGTAGGTGCTCTGTGTGCTCCTCCTCAGTACATGAGTAGATCAGGATGTCATCAATAAACACGATAACAAACTGATCGAGAAACTCCCTGAATACTCTGTTCATGAGGTCCATGAACACTGCTGGTGCATTGGTGAGTCCGAATGGCATCACCCTGAACTCGTAAGATCCATACCACAACAGGAAAGCGGTCTTCGGAACATCTTCCTCTCGGATACGTAGTTGATGATATCCTGACCTTAAGTCGACCTTAGAGAAATAAGACGCCCCTCTCAACTACTCAAATAGGTCTTCAATCCTAGGCAACGGATACTTATTCCGTATCGTGGACTTATTCAGCTCTCTATAGTCCACGCATAACCGTAGTGAGCCATATCGCTTTTTCACAAATAACACCGGTGCACCCCACGGCGAAGTACTCCGTCGTATGAAACCCTGACCCGGAAGCTGCTGAATCTGCTCCCTCAGCTCATGCATCTCTGAAGGGGCCATACGATATGGGGCCCGAGCAATTGGCCTCGTCCCCGGTGCTAAATTGATCACAAATTCGATTTCCCTGCTAGGTGGCAACCCTGGTATCTTCTGAAACACATCCTCAAAGTCTCTCACCACTGGAATTGAATCCAATGGAATAGCCACCTCCTGTGAGGTTTCCTCCTCAATATAATACAAATGCGTTTCCCTCCTTCGGGTAGTGGCATTGGTATTAAGAACATCTCCTTTCCTGGAATGAAGAACACGATAGTCCTCTCATAGCAATCCACCGTCGCCCGATAACCTGCCAACCAATCCATACCCAAGATGACATCGTACCCCTCCATATCTAACACTAGTAGGTCCGATGCTAAACTAAGTCTCCCGATCAAAATGTACACACCCCGACAAATCGAGTGAATCGTAGCCCCGATGCCAACTGGCGACTCTACACACATCCAAAAACCTCCCGCGGTCTCTAGTAGTCCGACCCGTTTAGCAAAATTTAATTTAATGAATGAATGTGATGCTCCCGTATCAAAGAGAATACTACCCTCATAACCATGAATGAGAAACATACCCTCAACTGCTGGCGGTGCTTGCTGCGTCGGGGGATTAGGAACATCCCGGACGTTATACACACGCCCGTAGTGCATCTGCCCCTGCTGAGGTGTTGTGGGTGGGGCTGGTGCCGCTGGTGGTAATTACCCCCGTTGCCCCTGTTGGGCCTCCTATTGTTGACCTCTACCCCTCTGTGGGCATTCCCTCTTGAAATGTCCTGGCTGGCCACACACAAAACATCGTCTCTGACCATCCCCCTGTCGTTGGCCCTGTTGGCCCTGACGTGGCTGGCCCTGGCCCTGCTGGCCTCCCCCATTGTTCCCTTGGCCCTGACGGCCTGAGGAACCGGCTGCTGCTAATTCGGGCCCGGCTGCCCCTGCCTAAACCCCTGTCCTCCCTGTCGGAAACCACCAGGCTTAAACGTCTTAGCCTGATTCCCTTGCTGACTACCCGCCTGCTTCTGAGTACTACTTGTGTCACTACTAGTATCAGCATTGCCCTGTTGGCTCGGCTCCCCTGTTTGCTTGCTCCCCTTCGCATTGAAGCGATGGTCATGGCAGTGTACAAGTGCGGAATTAACGACGTCTGTATACGTCACTAACGTCGGATTCTCAATCAAGTTTTGCCTGATTCGCCAGGATAAGCCGTCTATAAACCTCGATTTCTTCCGCTCCTCATCGCTCACCTCATTTGGCACAAAGTTTGCCAAACGGGTGAACTCTTCCTCGTAGTCTGCCACTGATCGGTCTCCCTGAACTAAATCACTGAATTTCTTCCTCATCTCAGTCTCTACTGCTGGTGGAAAGTATTTGCGGTCGAACCGCACCCAAAACTCAGCTATCGGCATCAAGTCTCGCTCCCCGGCGGTGGTAACTGACTCCCACCACTGTAAGGCTGCCCCTGATAGACGAAAGGTAGCAAGCATCTGCTTATGTACCTCAGTACACTCTAGCATGCGCAGATGGCACTGAATGTTCTTCTTCCAGTCACAAGCTTCTATCACATCTGTACTACCCCGGAACTCAGGTGGGTGACCCTTCTGAAAGGTCTCCCTAACTCTCTGCCAAGATGGTGGCCCCACTGAACCCTGAACTGCTGGTGCCACTGGAGGCGGTGCATGGGGCTATGGAAAGTGAGCTTCCATAGCTCCAATTGCTATTTCGACCGACTGGGCCACTATCACTGCCACCTGAGTAGTGGAAATCAACTCGGGTGGGGGTGGTGGTAGCGGTACCTGTGGCTCCTGATGAGCCTCCCTAATTTCATCCCTAGCCTCATCCCTCTCCGCTCTCAGTCTCCTCGGTGGCATCTGAAATAGATCGAATTGTATAAGTGTGACACCCCGCCTAATAAAATACCGGGTGATCAGTCCTATACCAAATTAAAACAGGAATCCCCATTGGATCATCCTTAACATCACTGTCGAAAACTTTTTTAAAACTTACTAACCACCTAGTATTCCAAAAGTTGGTGCCAATTTTAACTTTTTGATTAAACAAAACAATACATGAGAAATTAATATAAACCATTCACACAACTGAATAAAAAAAACTGAATCATAATTACAAAACATGCCGAATAAATCACCGGCCACCAAAGAAAATAATCCAAATACAAATATCCAACACCTGAATAATCTACACCTGAAAACTATACCGAGAAGTCTGGGCGACAAGCCCTAAATAAAACTGAAACTGATACAAGATTCCTACTCTAGGAATGAATGAATGATGCGTCTAATCCAAACTCCTGCTAGCATCCACATATGCCGCAGCTCCGTATCACTGGAATAGAATATCAATCCTGGCGTCCCTGTGGCTGGACACCTAAAAGGTTTTGAAAATAGTTTTATAGCAAGGGTTCGAACCCAAAACATTTTGAAAATATTTAGCAAGTGAATTAACTGCAGTAATTTAAAATGCATGAATGCGCTTCATATTTAAGTTAGTGTCGCACTCCCTTGTGGAAATTCTCACCCCTCCACTATTGTGCACACCTACCGGTTACCTTAACCTCACCTAGTTGTACTACCCCGTCCAACTAGTCCTTGGAAAACCTTCCCTTGCCATACTACTCTAACCCGAGTATAATAATTTCTTGAATTATAAGTTATCTCACAATTAACTTAATTAATTCCTCTTAAATAGTAGCATATAACCGTCTCACAAGTTATATAAAGTAAATACATCACACACTGTATTATTCCCACAAATGAATAACTTAATTAATTTCTCATTAATTAACTGCATAACTGTAACCCGAGTTACATAAGGTAAATACATCACACACTGTATTATCACCTACATATAATATTTATTACCATATTATACGTACCTTTACTAACATACACACATATAATATACGTGTATCCTTCCTTCCGAGTATACCCTCACTGGATGATTCTCTCTAGAATGCTATCTCACTAGGTGTGCTCACAAAACGTAGTTTCCCCAAGTTAGAATCCCTCACCAACTTGGACCAAAATATAAACGAAATGGAGGCGGTCATATTCCTTCCTGAAAGTGAGATAATCTCCTCACCCATGTACCGGACGCTATGACCTGGGGATATACTCGCCCTACTCCTCAAGCTAGGGGATTCACCCACATCGCGCAACCTCCCTTGATAGAATTAGAGTATTTAAATTGAATAAATATCTAGTCACTGATATTTACTATGACACACAATATATACACATATACATATACTATCACTACCCGTATATATATATATATATTATGAACCCCGGTCTTACCGTGTACTCAAAATCCCATACACTGCCTGTAATTCCCGTACACTGCCTGTAATTTAATGTCACACACAATACATACACGTATATATATATATATACTATCACTACACCGTATATATACATTAATAACCCCGGCTTTACCATGTACTCAACATCCCATACACTGCCTGTAATTTCTTGAGTCTATGGCCCGACTCAATATAATTAATTCTCTCACTTAATAACTTATCCTCTTCCCGAGTCTATGGTCCGACTCTAATATAATTAATTATCACATTAATTAATAAGTACCCTTCACGAGTCTACCATCCAATTCTGATTAAACTAATTATCCCACCCATTAATTTAATCATACCCGAGTCTATAAACCGACTTTAATTAAATTAATCAACACCCTTGTTAATTTAATCCTACCCGAGTCTACAAACTGACTCTAATTAAATTAATTAATGCACTTATTAATTTAATACTACCTGAGTTTACAATCCAACTCTTATTAAATTAATTATCACTCTTATTAATTTAATAACTTGGTGTCACCCAACCATTATCCCCGGACTCTCTCACTTGGCCCGTACCTCAACATTTCCCGAGTCAATGTTCCGACTCCAAACTAATTATTTTCTCTCGATAATTAATTTAATGCCTTGATGTCACTTAACCAACATATCCGGACTCGCTCACTTGGTCCAATTTACTTCTCAAAGTTTCTTTCCCACATTTTTCGCCCACAATGTGTCACACATTTATTTCCATAATTTTTCCAATTATATTTACCTATAATTATCAACATGCCCGGACTCGCCCACTTGGTCCATAATTAAATATTCCCCGAGTCTATATCCGGACTCAAAATTATTTAGTTTATCTCCAAACTTAATTCACTACCTTGGGGTCGCATGACCAATATACCCGGATTCACTCACTTGATCCGTACCTCACTATTTTAGAATAAAATCTCTCAAATTCATCCGTTAAATGCCCCACATAAATTCATCCTAGTCCCAATTACTTTCTCCCATAATTGCTAGGAATATTTGTTTCACAATTATTTACCACTAATAATTGTATGGAAATTATTTTATAATTAATTCCCCCTTATACTTCACCCAAGGCCGAACTGCCCAGACTTTCCCATCGTCGATCGATCGATGCCCCCGATCAATCGATCGACCCCTTCGTTACAGCTCTTCTTTCCCCCTGTTTTCCACCATTAACGAATTTTAAGGTTTTTAAACCATAATTTACCTCTAATTACATCATCCCATCATCTACACATGGTTAATCCACATCATATTCATCATAGAGATCATTAAGATAATCAACCCCTCTAATTATCTCATAATTTTTGAAATGGGTCTTTCTCCATAAAATTCAATTATCTGTTTTAAATCCCAATTTCTAGATTCGATTTCCACTCTTTTATGTTCTGGATTTCTCGTTCAAATCATATACACATATTCAGATATCAATCACCTATCTAAATCTTACTTTGAATCTCATTGAAGTGTTTAAAAAACAAAAACCCCATTTTGTACCCATTTACACCCAAAAACGAATTTTCATACCCACATCACCATGATATGAATTGATTATCATGCTTTAAGAATCAAAACAGTTAACCACTTGCCTGAAAGTGTTCGTAGTGTCTGATTCCGTTGGCGTAGTCCCTCGATTTGGCTCCAAAATCCTCAATTTGGCTTTTGCTAAGCTTTCCCCCAATTTCCCTCTCAAGCCCTAGGCTTAGATTTGTGATGGCTGCTGAATTCCTAATCTCCCCATTAGGTTAAAAAACCTTAATCCCGTTTTTCACCTAATGGGCTTAACTAAAGTGGCCCAACTCACCCCGTGTGGGCCCGGCTATGCCCAAAAATATCCCGAGACCCAATTACTACCCCCAGGTACTCTTTTCTGACTATCTCGACCCATCCGGACTCAACCGCGCACTCAGAATTGGCATCGGAATTAATTTATAAAAATCCTTATCTCACACCCAATTTAGTCTATACCGACTCCCGGCTGGGATAAGTGCATACCTTGTCATTAATACCCGAAATGATGTAATTAAATTATTACTATTCACTTAGTAAATAAATTTCCCTAAACATTAACCATTCACTTCCCGATTAATATTTAAATAAATATATTGTCATAATTAATTCAATTAAAATTACAACACACCAGTAATTTAAAATCCCGAATTAATTAAATATTAAATGCACAAAAATACGAGGTGTTACATACTTCCCCCCTTACAAAGGAATTTCGTCTTCGAAATTAAGATAAGCTTAGTGTTCCAATATTCACATATTACTCACTAATCAAGTGCCTCCAAGCCCGCTATATCCATCACATCCGCTTCTAACCATACGTTACACAAGCATGCATTTAAACCTTGTCAGGGCGCCCATACACCCTATACCCGTGCTTAACCGCACAAAATTTGTCTTAATTAACCCGGGTGCCAATACACCCTATCCCCGCACTCTATCGCATGAAAGTTACCCGACTATGCTAGTCATAACCCGTAATATAACTTCGAACCCGTAGTCATATTACATATATATATATATATATATATATATATATACATATATAATTACTGCATGGGTACTCAACCCATGCTACGTCTAACTATCTCCCCATAAATACTTATCTCTCAACACAAAAGAATATATGCTTACCCTTATGCTACCAAAGACAACATAATACCGTGCCCTTACTACCACTAGTCCTTGCGCAAAATAA
This sequence comes from Sambucus nigra, assembly GCA_949130495.1. Taxonomy (NCBI): domain Eukaryota; kingdom Viridiplantae; phylum Streptophyta; class Magnoliopsida; order Dipsacales; family Adoxaceae; genus Sambucus; species Sambucus nigra. The sequence goes on along the minus strand of OX422209.1, from coordinate 464,478,292 downwards.
ACCCCGAGCTATATCTCTTTGCTCGAAAATCAATTTAACCACCCTGATTCACTTCAGTAAACATCCCCACTAACCGGGATAAAATGTGAGAACACAAAACCTCACTATGTGCTATAACACCACGTAATACAACATATATACATCCACATATATATAGGCTATACGCCCTCTTCGGTGATACCTAGTACCAACCATACCCTGGTGTCGCGGACACTAAAATTTAACTCCACTATCCACAATAGTTAAATTCCATCGCTATCCAGCCAATGTTTAAAAAGTATTATCAACCCTACTCCCATAATTCTAGAAAGTAGTAATTCCTCACATAATTCAACCAATCCCTCAGTGTATGCCTCCACTCTCCCATGAAGAATACTAAGGAACTCCGCTACCCTACGGAAAGTTTTACCCACATGATATTGCTGCTACCGCCAACGCACCCACTAAGTTCGACTCACCTGCAAACTCTAGTGAAAAATAAGTCTTATACTGTGACATCCTCTTTGTGACTCAACAATATACTCCATGCCCTTAGGGTAAAATAATTACTTCTATACTCCAGCTGCAATGGCTGGTTCTCGATTTTCGGAGCAGCTTCTCCCTGCCCGAATGCACCCGTGACTTGCTTTAGTGGCTGTACATCCAGGACCTCGTCCTGTAGTTGACCCCTGCCTCGCTTAAGGAAATATCTCTTCATGTGTCTTGCTTTTCCCACAAACGAAACACTTTCTAATATGTTCACCCTGCCACTGATCCCTTCCATGCCAACCTTGTTGGAATTCCTGGCCATCCCGCCAATAGCCTCCAGTTCTTGATCGTTTGGCATGATTTCCTTGTCGAAAATCCTGCTCCTGATCTCCCCCAGTCTGCTGCTGGGATACCCCACTGGTATTGTTCCCTTCTGCCTCATTCGACTGGTTAATCCCCACTCCCTTCCCGGTTCCTTTCGGGTGGAAGCGATATTCCCAACAGTGCCGGAGTGTTGCGTTAATGACATCAGTATAATCTACTAATGCGGCATTATCAATTAAATGTTGTCTGATTCTCCAGACTAACCCATCCATAAACTTTGCTTTCTTTCTCTTTTCCTAGCTTACCATCATCCGGTAAAAATTTGCCAACGAGTGAAATCTTCCTCGTAATCAGCCACTGAACGGTCTCCCTTTGAGTCACCTCACAAAATTTTCTCCTCATTTCGGTCTCAACCGCTGAAGGAAAAATACTTGAAGTCGAACCGCACCCAAAACACTGCAGTAGCTAGTGTGTCCCTTTCCTCAACTGTGGTGATCGACTCCCACCACTGTTGCATCGCTCCCACTAACTAAAAGTGGTTAGCATTTATTTTCGCACCCCCTCGCAATCTCCCATGCGTAGGTGATGCTGGATACCTCTCTTCCTTGACACGCTAGTACTACACCTGAACCCCCTCACAATTCTGGTAGGTTCCCAAAAATAACTCTCATCCTTGTTTCCACCCCGACGACCCCGCGTGAGTCTGAACATCCGATGCCACTAACACTTATGGCAGATCCTGTGGAAAGTACCTTGTCGTTTGCGACTACCGTTGTTTCAATCACCCGCGCCATTAGTTCGGTCACCTGTGCTGCCAAAATTATCTTTGGTAGTTGCTGCCGTAACTCTTACTCCTGATGAGCCTCCCTCGTCTCACCTCCCCCTGCTGCCCTAGCTGCTCTCCCTCTCATGGGCGTCATCTGGAATGAGAATCGAATTGTATGAGTTCACTTTCAAATACAAATTCGCAGAAGATCGTATATGCGCATACGTATGAGAATACAACAATCCTATGATAGGGCTCTATATCAAAGATTTCTAAGCCGAAGCGTGAAAGCCGCACAGATCCTAAGGACACTAGAACCTGATGCTCTGATACCATCTGTGACACCCCGCCTAATAAAATACTGGGTGATCAGTCCTATACCAAATTAAAACAGGAATCCCCATTGGATCATCCTTAGCATCACTGTCGAAAACTTTTTTAAAACTTACTAACCACCTAGTATTCCAAAAGTTGGTGCCAATTTTAACTTTTTGATTAAACAAAACAATACATGCGAAATTAATATAAACCATTCACACAACTGAATAAAAAAAAACTGAATCATAATTACAAAACATGCCGAATAAATCACCCGCCACCAAAGAAAATAATCCAAATACAAATATCAAACACCTGAATAATCTACACCTGAAAACTATACCGAGAAGTCTGGGCGACAAGCCCTAAATAAAACTGAAACTGATACAAGATTCCTACTCTAGGAATGAATGAATGATGCGTCTAATCCAAACTCTTGCTAGCATCCACACATGCCGCAGCTCCGTGTCCCTGGAATAGAATATCAATCCTGGCGTTCCTGTGGCTGGACACCTAAAAGGTTTTGAAAATAGTTTTATAGAAAGGGTTAGAATCCAAAACATTTTGAAAATATTTAGCAAGTGAATTAACTACAGTAATTTAAAATGCATGAATGCGTTACATATTTAAGTTAGTGTCGCACTCCCTTGTGGACATTCTCACCCCTCCACTATTGTGCACACCTACCGGTTACCTTAACCTCACCTAGTTGTACTACCCCGTCCAACTAGTCCTGGTAAAACCTTCCCTTGCCATACTACTCTAACCCGAGTATAATAATTTCTTGAATTATAAGTTATCTCATAATTAACTTAATTAATTCCTCTTAAATAGTAGCATATAACCGTCTCACAAGTTATATAAAGTAAATACACGATTCTAACTTGGGGAAACTAGGATTTGTGAGCACACCTAGTGAGATAGCATTCTAGAGAGAATCATCCGGTGAGGGTATACTCGGAAGGATGGATACACGTATATTATATGTGTGGATGTTAGTAAAGGTACGTATAATATGGTAATAAATATTATATGTAGGTGATAATACAGTGTGTGATGTATTTACCTTATATAACTCGGGTTACATTTATGCAGTTAATTAATGAGAAATTAATTAAGTTATTCATTTGTGGGAATAATACAGTGTGATGTATTTACTTTATATAACTTGTGAGACGGTTATATTCTACTATTTAAGAGGAATTAATTAAGTTAATTGTGAGATAACTTATAATTCAAGAAATTCTTATACTCGGGTTAGAGTAGTATGGCAAGGGAAGTTTTTTCCAGGACTAGTTGGACGGGGTAGTACAACTAGGTGAGGTTAAGGTAACCGGTAGGTGTGCACAATAGTGGAGGGGTGAGAATTTCCACAAGGGAGTGCGACACTAACTTAAATATGAAGCGCATTCATGCATTTTAAATTACTGCAGTTAATTCACTTGATAAATATTTTCAAAATGTTTTGGGTTCTAACCCTTGCTATAAAACTATTTTCAAAACCTTTTAGGTGTCCAGCCACAGGGACGCCAGGATTGATATTCTATTCCAGTGATACGGAGCTACGGCATATGTGGATGCTAGCAGGAGTTTGGATTAGACGCATCATTCATTCATTCCTAGAGTAGGAATCTTGTATCAGTTTCAGTTTTATTTAGGGCTTGTCGCCCAGACTTCTCGGTATAGTTTTCAGGTGTAGATTATTCAGGTGTTTGATATTTGTATTTGGATTATTTTCTTTGGTGGCCGGTGATTTATTCGAAAAGTTGTGTAATTATTATTCTATTTACTTTCATTCAGTTGTGTGAATGGTTTATATTTTAATTCCGCATGTATTGTTTTGGTTTAATTAAAAAGTTAAAATTGGCACCAACTTTTGGAATACTAGGTGGTTAGTAAGTTTTAAAAAGTTTTCGTCAGTGATGCTAAGGATGATCCGACTGGGATTCCAGTTTTAATTTGGTATAGGACTGATCACCCAGTATTTTATTAGGCGGGGTGTCACAATAAGTACACAAATTATACAAAAATATACACAGCAAAAATACGATATCTCACAAGCGGAAAATTAATCAACAGTCCTAATAACAGGGCTCTATAACAAATGAGTGCTACACTGAAACGTAGAAAGCCGCACAGATCCTAAGGACACTAAAACCTGATGCTCTGATACCATCTGTGACACCCCGCCTAATTAATCCTGGGTGATCAGTCCTAAATTAAGTTAGAAAAAGTTTCTCAGTTGGTCCATTCTTAGCATCACCGTCGTCTTTTTAAATTACTAACCACCTAAGTGAGAAAAGTAGACTGGTGACAATTTTTATCTTTAAATTAATTAAATAATAACTCATGCGGAACATACAACAATACACAATCACAGTTAATTAAAGTAACCATCCACAAATAAAACACCTAACCGAATAAACCATCAGTCCAAACATCCAATACAAGTAAATATCAGAAAAACATCTCAATAAGTCTATTACTGATAAATGAACTGTGAGCGACAAGCTCAGATAACTACTAGAGAGTCTCTACAAGAATGGAAGAAGGAGGCGTCTATCAAAACCCTGCAACATCCACATGTGCTGCAGCAAAGGATACCTGGAATAGAGTCAAGCTTGGCACCCTTGTGGTTGGACACCAAAAAGGTTTTTAAATTTTTTATAGCAAGGGTTAGTACCCAAAAACATTTGAAAACATTTAACAAATGATTAACTAGCAGTAATAAATAAATATGCATGCTCTTCATATTTTAGTTAGTGCTGCACTCTCTTGTGGACTTCCTCACCCCTCCTCTAATGTGCACTACTAACGCTTCCGTTTAATTTACTAGGTCCTACGCTCCTGACCCAATGCTTACTTTTACCCTTGAATGTTACCTACTCTAACCGAGTATGCCTTAATTAATGATTTTTAAGTTATTATAAACATCAACTTAACTGAATCATTACTCGTTTTAATTTCATATAACATTCACACCTGTTATACACCTAATACATTTTTCACTATGTATTAATTATCCCCTATATAATTATTTACCTAATTATATATTTAATCATATTACAGTATTCACAAACATACTGAAATAACATTTAATACAAACCTTCGGCCGAGTAAGAATACTCACAAAATATAAGTTTTCCCAAGTGCTATCTCACTAGGTGTATTCACGTAACCTAGTTATCCAAGTTAGATTCGCTCACTAACTTAGTTTAACATACGAATTGGAGGCGGTCATATTCCTTTCCTGAAAGTGAGATGCCCCTCACCCATATAACGGACGCTATGACCTGGGATTATACTCACCCTACTCCTCAAGCTAGGGGATTAATCCACTACGCGCAACCTCCCCCTATAGCACTAGAGTATATAATAGTAATATTCAATCTCTGATATTAATGCACACAAACTATATATATATACTATCACGCACCGTATATATATATAAATATAAATTGTCCCGGCTACACCATGTACTAAATCCGTAACACAAGCCTGTTTAATTTATTAAGAGTTTATGGTCTAACCTTAATTATTAATTAATTTTCACATTAATTAATTTAGTCACCTTTGGTATCGCCCCCACCATAAATTTGGACTTACTCTCATAGCCCGAAATAACCTCACTCGAGTCTAAATTCCCGACTCTCGAATTTATAATCATGACGTGTCACCCAAAACTTCCTCAAATCCTAATTAACTTTATTCATGATTAATTAGGTTTAAACCCATGTATTTATTTCCCCATAATTAATTACATAAGGATTTATTATATAAATTTTCTTTTATATACATAACTGTTAGACTTAGGCTTAAAAACATGTCGTTAAAGGGTGAAAATGTAAAACAACCACAAAACACTCCCGTTAGAAGCACGAACACTCTCACGGGACCAATGAAACCTGCAGTAACGAATCTAATACTCACAAGACTTTCGATTTAAGAACACGATGAAAATTTACACACTGTTAGACTGATGCTTAAAACATGTCGTCAAAGGGTGAAAACATAAAACAACCACAAAACGGCCCTATGAGAGGCACGAATACCTCGCATGTGACCATGTAACCCGTCAGAATTGACCGCATACTCGAGGGACTTTCAGTTTGAAAGCAGGACTAAACTTTACAAACTGTTCGACTTAGGCTTAAAAACATACCGTCAAAGGGTGAAAATGTAAAACAACCACAAAATGGCCCCATGAGAGGCACGAACACCTTGCACGAGACCAATGTAACCCGTAAGAACCGATCACGTACTCATGGGACTCCCAATTTGAGAGCATGACAAAAATTTGAAAACCGTTAGACTTTGGATTAAAAGCATCCCGTCAAAGGATGAAAACATAAAATCCCCATAAAACCACCCCTGAGAATCATGAACACCGCGCACGGGACTAATGTAACCCGGAAGAACTGACCGCGTACTCACGGGAGTCCTAGTTTAAAAACAAGACGAAAATTTACAAAGTGTTAGACTTTGGCTTAAAACATGCCGTCAATGGGTGAAAACCTAAAATGGCCCCCAAAATAGCCCCATGAGAGGAACGAACACCTCGTACAGGACCAATGTAACCCACAGGAACCGACCGCATACTCACGAGACTGTCGATTTTAGAGCACGATAAAAATTTATAAACTATTAGACTTAGGGTTAAAAATAAGTTGTCAAAGGTGATAACGTCAAGCAACCATAAAACGGCCTCGTGAGAGGCACGAACACCTCGCACGGGACAAATGTAACCCGCTGGAACTGACCGTGTAAACATTCCGTCAAAGGGTGGTAATGTAAAACAACCATAGAACGGCGTCGTGAAAGGCACGAACACCTCGCATGGGACAAATGTAACACGCAGGAACTGACTGCGTACTCACGGGACTCCCGATTTAATAGCACGATGAAAATTAGAAAAATGTTAAGACTTAGGCTTAAAAACATGTCGTCAAACGGTGAAAACATAAAATGGCATCAAAACTGCCTCGTGAGAGGCATGAACACCTCGCACAAGACTAATGTAACTCGCAAGAACCGATCGCGTACTCACCGAGCTCCTAGTTTGAGAGCACGAAGAAATTTTGCAAAGTTTTAGACTTAGGCTAAAAAATAAGCCATCAAATGGTGACAATATAAAATATCCATAAAACGGCCTCGTGAGATGCACGAACACCTCGCACGGGACCAATGTAACCCACAGGAACCAACCGCATACTCACGAGATTCCCGATTTTAGATCACAATGAAAAATTACAAAATTTTAGACTTAGGCTTAAAACCATGCCGTCAAATGGTGAATACGTCAAACAGCAACAAAACGATCCCGTGAGAGCCACTAACATCTCGCACGGGACCAATGTAACCCACAAGAATCGACCTCGTGCTCATGGAACTCTCGATTTGAGACCAGGATAAAAATTTACAAACTGTTAGACCGAGGCTTAAAAACAAGCCATCAAAGGGTGAAAACATAAAACAACTACAAAATAGCCCCATGAGAGACAGGAACACCTAGCACGGAACCAATGTAACCCATCAGAACTGACCGTGTACTCACGAGACTCTCGATTTGAAAGACTGAGGCTTAAAAACATGTTGTCAAATGGAAAAAATATAAAATAGCCATAAAATGGCCCCGTGAAAGGCACAAATACCTCGCACGGGACCAATGTAACCCGCAAGAACTGATCGCGTACCCACAACGCTCCCGGTTTGAGGGCACGAGGAAAATTTTCAAACTGTTAGACTTTTGATTAAAAACATGCAGTCAAATGGTGAAAATGTAAAACACCCACAAACCGGACCCATGAGAGGGAGTAACACCTCGCAGGAGACCAATGTAAACCACAGGAACTAGCCACGTACTCATGGACTCCCGGTTTAAGAGCATGACAAAAATTTACAAACTATTAGACTTAGGCTTAAAAACATACCGTCAAAGGGTGAAAACATAAAATGGCGACAAAATGGCCCCGTGAGAGGCATGAACACTTCATATGGGGCCAATGTAACCCGTATGAACCGATCGCGTACTCATAGGACTCTCGGTTTGAGAGAACAATGGAATTTTGCAAACTGTTAGACTTACGCTCAAAAACATGCCATCAAAGGGTGAAAACATAAAACAACCACAAAATGTGGCTTTGCGAGGTAAACACTATGCATGCTAATGTAACCCGTAAGAAATGATCGCGTACTCACAACACTCTCGGTTTGACAGCACGAGGAAAATTTGCAAACTTTTACACTTAGGCTTAAAAACATGCGGTCAAAAGGTGAATACATCAAACGGCCACAAAATGACCCAGTGAGAGACACGTACACCTCACACGGGACCAATATAACCTGCAGGAACTGATCGCATACTCAAGGGACTCCCAATTTGAGAGCACGACGAAAATTTACAAACTATTGGACCTAGGCTTAAAAACATGTCGTCAAAGGGTGAAAACGTAAAACAACAATAAAACGACCCCGTGAGAGGCACAAATACCACACACGGGACCAATGTAACCCGCCTGCACCACCCGCGTACTCACAAGACTCCAATTTTGAGAAACAAATACTGAATATTTTAATATTATTATTAAAAATAATCACGAATTTTGACCGTGACCAATTTATTTTAAACATAAAAAATGGTCATGGCCCAAATCCGTGACCATGTTTCGTGGGCATAAAAGGTTATGTCACGGACTTGGGTCTTGACCATTTTTTATTTTAAAAATTAAGTGTTCATAACACGAGTTCGTGACTAGGTTTTGTTGGCACAAATCATTAGGTCACGAACTTGGACCTTGACCAATGATGTTGGTGAGGGGCTTAGTCCGTAACCACCAAAAATGGCCACGCCCGATATGGTCACGGACAAAATTTGCAACCCACCTTCAATGGTCTCGGCCCAAGTTCTTGACCATGTGCAAAATTATGTGTAGTGGGTGTTGCTAGGTTTAGGAAAGGTGCATGCATGGGGGTAAAATCATGACACCGATTTGCTAAGTCACGCATGACATCCGTATTTTACAAATTTGAGAATTATCTTTTCACCTCGATTTACTATTATAGGGGAATTTTTTTTCCATAAGAATTCACAATGGGTCATGTTTTCAATTATAATTCACATTGGGTCATCTTTTTCCCTAGAAGTGCCTGATTATTTTTTCCTCACTTTAATTTTAATATTCTATGAGACATTTCTAAGTGATTTCATCACATTCATCTTATAAAATATATCATTCATCCTTTGTTATAAAATATTGTCAATTGAGTGGTTAAGAAAGAAAAATATATGAATAATTTGGGTGGAATTGTCAAAATTAGATGTGTGGAAGCTAAATGGAGTGTATTATCCTCTCTATAAAGTTTCGGTTTGAGCATAGTAAGAGATTATAAGGGAATTGAAGATAATATACACCTAATTTATTCTAACATATTTTTTTTCTAGTTGATTAGTTGTAGTTTCCCAAGCATTTACCCTACAGTGGGGTATTCAATGTATATATTGTTCACTACATGAAACTATAACAGCGCCCATTTTTAATTAAAGATTGGAAAAATACAATACACTGAAGATGGGGCTTATATTAAAATATATATCATTCTCAGCATCAAAACAACAAAAAAAAACAATAATAATAATAATAATAATAATAATAATAATATCAATAATAATAATATTAAGAATAACAACGATAATAACAATAATAACAATACTAACAACAACAACAACAACAACAACAACAACAACAACAACAACAACAACAACAGCAACAGCAACAATAACAACAACAACAACAATAATAATAATAATAATAATAATAATAATAATAATAATAATAATAATAATAATAATAATAATAATAATAATAATAATAATAATAATAATAAAATAATAATAGCACATTTGACACATTTGAATTTTTAAACCGACATGTAGAGTAAACCATTTAAAAAATAACTGATAATAAATAAGTTCAACATCGAACTAGTAATAAAAACCTCCAACATAAGTATATCTGAGCTCAAAATGACTGAATATTAAACTTTTGGCTTATGCCCATACAATCTCCGAAATAACAAAAATGATTGGAAAGCAAATAAAAACCTAAACTAGAGTCAAACGATTTGAAATAATTAATGATCATATGTTACCACAAGTCTAATCTCCTGTTAAAACTGTTGTCCCTCTCTAGGTAAACCTATCAGAAAAATATTTTATAATTTGGGTCAATGCCCTAGAGTTGCAAAAATTACCTTATGAAATAAAAATGCAATTATACTTTCAATTCACAAAATGTACCGCCCTTCGGCACTCGCATGCAATAAATATATCACCCCTCATCTAAGTGTAATACTATTTGCATAATAACTCGAGTCCCAATTATAGAGTCCAGTAATTACAATGATAATCTAATATTCAAAGTGTCTAACACAATTCATACACTCAAGCTAATCATGTACACATGTGATTCTAGTTCCCATACTAACCCCTACGATACTACCCATAAGAAATAACATATCATCCATTATGCCCATTATGTAATAGTGGGTTCGTTATCAATAGTTTACATCATTAGACTACATGGATTCAATCTCAATTAATTTATATAATTATATATGACCTTATATATATATATATACTAGGGTGTACCCGTGCCGATGGCACGACGATAAATTTGTTCCCGCGATATTTTTTACCCATGTCGATAAATTTGTTCCCGAGATAAATGTATTCATTATTTTATTTAGTTGTTTTTTTAATGTACACTTTTAAGTTTTTAATTTAAAAAAAAATCTTACCGTTTTAATTATCTTATATAAAAAAAACTGCAATATTTCAAAAAAAGCTAAATACTTGTGCTGATGACACATTGATAAATACTAAAAAGTTTAGTAAATGAAACGGTGATAATGTATTTATAAGTATAGTTCTTCACCATATAACATCGAGTTCATAAGGACAAAACAAATATTATGATATTGTATTTTCCAGTATAATTTAAGAAGTTATTTAGTTAAATGTAATTATCATATTCAATAAAGTACTGAAAGATAAGCAAACCAACTGAAAAGGAAATCTCCTTTAGCTTGTCAAATCTCATATCAACATTTTCATATTGTTAAATCTCATATTCTATAATCAAAAATGCCTTTGGAACATAATTTTTTTATCGAAAATGAAGATACCGAATTAGGTGGAGGGTTTCTATTGGTTAGTTTGTGGGGTTCACGCCAGTGGGATAAGGAAACCGACCAATAACACGCTGCCACGTGTGTTTTCAGTCAAAATTTATGTCAAAAATTCGGGTCCAATAGAAAAACTCTTCTATAATATGTAGAATAGTATAATTAAAAGCCATATATTAATAAATGTTTAAAATACTATATATATATATATATATATATATATATATATATATATATATATATATATATATATATATATATGCGTGTGTACTATTTTAACAACTAACATATAAACACAATATTTACTGTCAATCATTTCTAACATCCATCATAGACTACATATATAGACTATAACCTATATAATCATAGAATAATAGTCAAGCAAGGTTAAAGATACAAAATTCTTAGTAGTAGTCAAGCAAGGTTAAAGATACAGAATTCTTAGTAGTATAGTACGACGCATGAGAGATAAAAAGTATAAGTATATTGGGTGTTGGCACTGTCAAATAAATGCATAGCCATTGTCCAATAAATGCACCACCTGCGAAATAAAAATTATAATATATTAATAAATGAGTAAGTTAAAAGGCTACATGAAAGTTCAAATTATCACAAAAAAACATTCTTTTGAAAAATAATCAAATACGGATAAATAATTAACAAAGTCAAGTAAAATATTAAATAAACCATCGTGCCCAAAAATAGGTGCAACTAACAATCCACAAATCTCAAATGTAATTTCATATAGTAGTACTTGTAGAGTTTTGTATTAAATTTCATTATAAATGATTGTCGCTTAGATATGGTGTCTGTGTCCTTTTTCTCGAGTGTTGTGCTCTGATGAGGTGTGACATTGAGCGTAGTTTTTCCTCCTCAGGAAGTACAACCTCTTTACAAACCCTTTTCAGAATAAGAGTTGAGAGGAATCAACTGTCATACCATATTATTAATTCAAAAAAATTCCTGGTAAGAGAAAATTGGTCCAACATCCAATAGAAAACATAGAGGTCTTTAAGAACCCATTAGATTAATATAGGTTCATAATCTACTGTGATAAATTATAGGCTTTATAGCAATAATGCTTCATTTCACAATCTTAGTCTCTACAGATACAATCAATGTCTGAACAATTGCAACATTGGATTTCCATATCCCTTAGGCAGCTTAAGAGATCTTATGATGTCCTTTGTGCAAACCTACGAACACGTGCATCGATAAAAAAAATATTAGAAACTTGTTCAGGTTCAAACATATTTGCTATATATCTAAATACTTAAAAAGTGAAACAATTTAAGGTCAAATTTAAGAAAAATTTATTATAAAAAATATATTCAAATTCAAATTCAAATTTTAATTACCTCTTTAAATGGTCCTGCTTTTGTACACATTAGCATTTTTTAAATTTTTGAATAGCCTCAACTCAAGTTATATACTAATAAAGTCTGCAAGGCTAAATCATAAACACGGTCCTATATGTGAACAAAAAATAATATTTCTTAAAAGTCTCAACTTGAGTTATTTCGCTGTAAAAACCTTAAAGAATGAAAAATGGATACAAAATTGATAAAGAGTTGGTTGAGCATTAACTGACGAAACAACTTCCATTACCTGCTGCAAACCTAGAAAACCCATGAAAATAGGATTCAACAAAGTACCCCAACAAACTAAATCTAACATAAAACAAATACGGATATCTATTGAAAACTGTAGAATATAAACCTGGGTCTTTTAGTTGCGGGTGGGAACCAACTAAAACATTAGTGTACAAACCTGAACAACATGTGTATAAAACTTTTGAGGATGGGAACCCAAAATTTAGACAACATATATGTCTGCAAAATCAAACAATGAACCATATTAGAGTTACAAATACACCTTTATAAACGAAAAAAATCCAAAATAAATGTAAAGCGATCTGTGGCATAAACGAAAATTAAAATAACATAGTATTAGATTTTTTCCTCTCCTTTATCTCTTGTTCTCACAAAAGCAGACATAATTGAAAACCAAAACGATGCAGACACAAAACGATTCAGATAAAATGAAATCAAAAGCAAAAAAAAACACCATTTCTTGGAACCCATTTCATGCAACGCATTTCTTGGAACTGAAAACAAAAAAATCGGAAGTAAAAAAACCCATTTCTTGGGAGCCATTTCGCGGAACCCATTTACAAAAATGATTCAGATAAAATGAAACCGAAAGCAAAAAAAAAACATTTCTTGGAACCCATTTCATGGAACCTATTTCTTGGAGCCGAAAGAAAAAAAAAGGAAGCAAAAAGACCCATTTCTTGAAACTCATTTCTTGGTATAAAAAGATGGAGGAAAACATAAAAAGATGCAAATAAAAGGAACCCATTTCTTGGAACCTAAAAACCCTCACAGGAATACGGGAGGGTGATAGAGAGGGAGTCTTGAGAGAGAGACAATTAAGAGAGAGAGAGAGAGAGAGAGAGAGAGAGAGAGAGAGAGAGAGAGAGAGAGAGAGAGAAAGTTCGTGGTGGGTAAGAGAGAGAAAGAAAGTTCGTGGGTAAGAGAGAGAGAGAAAGAGAAAGAGAAGGGATGGAGGAGTGGGTCAATGTTGTCGGTGACGGGAGTACCAACGTGGTATCAGATTTAGAGAGAAAATTGTGGACAAAAAATTTTAAAAACAAACTCAAGATGTAAACTCAACGATAAAGACCATACTCAATGACTTTCGATCTCCATTATCAGTTGGATCAAGCCTATTTCTTAAACACACGGAAATAAGGAACAAATTTGAGAGAAAAGCTTAAACACGTCGAAACAACGAAGAGACATATTGATGGTTGTACCATCTGAACCGTCTGAACCATATTAAATGCCAGATTATAAGTATCAATGTGTATCTGTCTCGAGCCTTGGGCTGATATTATAAACCAAATTATTTAGGACCCTTGGATTCAATTTTGTAAGATGTAATCCCAGCCATCAGTTGATAAACACCAAACTCATCAACTTTCGATATGAACCATCAGTTGGGTTGGAAAAAAAAGCCCTCCTCCTTTATTATATATATATACTAGCGTATGCCCGTTCCTGAAGGCACGAAATTTTTTTCCAAAGTACGTAATCGTAAAACGACGATAATTTTTTAGAGTACGTAATAGCGAAACGCAAAAATTTCGATGTGTAATTTTAAAACAATGTCAAATAGTCCAATAACATTCAAATATTCTAGATTCATCAAATAAATTCACATATAATACGAAATATACAATATTCATCCATCGAATTCACATTGTCTTAAAAAAACAAAGTGTCAAATTTTAAAAAAAAAATGGGCATAATCTCCTTTGTTTATGAAACTATTCACCCTCCTTAACAAATAACAAATAGGCCAACATCCAAATTGTCTAAATTCTTCAAACAAATTCACATATAAAATGAAATATACAATATTCACCAATCAAATTAACTGTGTATCAAAAACACAAAGTGTCAATTTTTAAAAAAAAATTGGGCATAGTCTCTTTTGTTTATTGGACTATCCACCCTATTTAAGGGGTAACAACAAATCCAACAAATTAAAAAAAATCCCAAATTCGATGATAGGAGCTATAAGGTAGGGAAAGGAGAATATGTGGGACTTCCTCAAAATGTATGTGCCATGGTTCTTCTGGATTAGGTGCTACTACTGCTGTCTTCCCATCCTTCGTCCCACCTCTAGCCATGATCACTCTCTCCCTCTCGGTTTTCTGTACGATTTGACAAACAATAAACATAATTAATCAATTTCTCGAACAAAGATACAGTCACATAAGTAACTATACAATCAGTAAAATGAAATATACAATCACATCCAAATTGTATAAATGCAGTTTCGAGTTTGATCCCATCATATTTGGTCTACAAATAAAATAAATAACAATATTAGGAAAAAGGACCTATTTGAATAATTGCATATGCATATATGCGAGTGCATATATGTAGTGCGTGTATGCATGTTTGTGTGTGCCCGTGTGCGCGTGTGTGAGTGGGAAAGGGGGGGGGTGCATGGGCAGGGGGCGCGCATGTGCGTGTGTGCATGTGAGTGGGGAAGGGGGAGGGGACGGGGCAGGGGGCGTGTGTGCGCGTGTGCATATATGCAGTGCGCGTGTGTGCATGTTTGTGTATGTGTTTGTGTGTCCGTGTGTGAGTGGGTAAGGGGGGAGTGGACGGGCAGGGGGCGCATGTGTTTGTGTCCGCGTGTGTGCATGTGTGCGTGGGGGGGAGGGGATGGGCAGGGGGTGCATGTGTGTGTGTATGTTTGTGTAAGCGTTTGTGAATGGGGAAGGGGGGAAGGGACGGGGCAGGTATGCATATATGCATATGCATATACAGTGCATATATGCATATGCATATATGTAGTGTGTGCGTGCGTGTGTGTGCACGTGTGTGAGTGGAAAAGGGGGGAGGGGACGGGCAGGGGCGCGTGTGTGAGTTGGGAAGGGGGGAGGGGACGGGAAGGGGGAGCATGTGTGCATGTGTGCATGTGTGTGTGTGTGTGTGTGTTTGTGTGCACATGTGTGCGTGTGTGAGTGGGGAAGGGGGGAGGAGATGGGGCAGGTATGCATATATGCAATCTGCATATATGGAGTGCATATATGCATATGCATATATGTAGTGCGAGTGTGTGCGTGTGTGAGTGGGAAAGGGGGGGAGGGGACGGGCAGGGGGCGCGTGTGTGCATGTTTTTGTGTGTGTGTGTGTGAGTGGGGAAGGGGGGAGGGTACGGGAAGGGGGAGCATGTGTGCGTGTTTGCGTGTTCGTGTGCGCATGTGTGCGTGTGTGGGGGGGAGGGGGGAAGGGGGAGGGGACGGGGCAGGTATGCATATATGCAATCTGCATACATGAAGTGTATATATGCAGTGCGAGTGTGTGCGTGTGTGCGTGTGTGCGTGCGTGTGTGCGTGTGCGCGTGTGTGAGTGGGAAGGGGGTAGGGGACGGGAAGGGGGCGCGTGTGTGCGTGTTTATGTGTGCGTTTGTGAGTGGGGAAGGGGGGAGGGGACGGGGCAGGGGCGCGAGTGTGCGTGTGTGCATGTTTGTGTGTGTGTTTGTGTCCGCGTGTGTGTGCGTGTGAGTGGGGAAAGGGGGAGGGGACGGGACAAGTATGCATATATGCAATCTTCATATATGCAGTTTGAGTGTGTGCGTGTGCGTGTGTGAGTGGGGAAGGATGGAGGGGACGGGACAGGTATGCATACATGCAATATGCATATATGCAGTGCATATATGCATATGCATATATGCAGTGCGAGTGTTTTCGTGCGTGTGTTTGTGTGCGCGTGTGTGAGTGGGGAAAGGGGGGAGGGGACAGTCAGGGGGCGCGTGTGTGCGTGTTTGCATGTGTGCGTGTGTGAGCATGTTTGTGTGCGTGTTTGCAGCATATATGCCTTTGTTTATATGCATATTGGAGCATATACACAGTGCGCGTGTGTGCGTGTGTGCGTGCGTGCATGTGTGTTTGTGTGTGTTTGTGTGCGTGTGTGTGCGTGTGTGTGCATGTGTGAGTAGGGAAAGGGGACGGGATGGGTAGGGGGTGCATGTTTGTGTGTGTTTGTGTGCGCGTGTGAGTGAGGAAGGGAGGAGGGGATGGGGCAGGGGGCGCGTGTGTGCGCGTCTTTGTGTGCGCGTGTGTGCGTGTGCAAGTGGGGAAGAGGGGAGGGGACGGGGCAGGGGACACGTGTGTGCGTGTGTTTGTACAACATAAGCAATGGCAAGAAACATTATACTACTAAAAGAGGTTTATCCCCATATCAGTAGCTACACGTAATACCATTTAGTGTAACACTTACGGGTGATGTCTATAATAAAAGTTAACGAATAATTAACTTAAAAGAATATAACATTTATACTAAAAGTATTGAATACACTAAATAAAATGCGATCCGATATGTATACCTGCAAAAAAACTCTTTGCTGAACATCGCTGTAGACATGGATGATATGCAATATTAGTGTACACGTAACATCCACCGTGATGCAACTACAGGAAATTAGTGTACATGCAATATGAACTCGAGGAAAATTTAACGTCATAGCAAAATCAACAATTTTAACTCGAGATGGTCTGTTTAGCTCATCTTACTCTTTAGAAATGTTTTTAGCATCTAAAAATATCACCTAAAATTCACATGACTTCCTAAATGTGCTTTCGAGTTTTTATGCCTCCATGGGGTGGCAATTTTCAATTTTTAGAAACAATACGATAGCATAAAACGACATGACATTAATCCAAAATTGACACGACATGAGTCCAAAACTTTGCAAGTATACTATATCTACGTATATGAACGGTTCAAATCAATGGGTAAGTTAGTTAAAATTAAATTAAAGATCTGCTCTACATATATAGCTGTATATGAACGATTTCAAACCAACAATTATATGAACATAATGACCTCTCAATACATAATAGAAAAACAAAACCCAAATTTTGGTAATGGGAATGGAATACCTGATTTTGCAACCTACAAAACAAAAGAAAGATAAAAGAACAAATGTACACATATATAAGAGAACAAATATATGAATTAAAGCTCATGAACAAACCCAAAATATACATGTAAAGATCTCCTCTACATATAAAGCTATATATGAACAAATCAAACCAATATGAACAAAATATACCAAATTAAAGCTCTGTTCAACATATATAGCTATATAATATTAACAAAATAATCCAATATATGAACAAACCTTATAGATTAAATTAGAAACATAAAATCAAAAACATTTGAAAGATGAAACGCATCCCTAAAATGAGAAACTAAAACTAAAATAGTGCGTGCTTCAAATAATTTATTTGAAACTTACACCATTGCACATCTCAAGTTACTATTGGCTGAAATGTCCACTGTTGCCTGGAAAAATATAAAAATGGTTTGTTAAACATAACCCACTTTGTTAACCACATAAACATGATACAAACATAACAAAACATGATAGCAAAATGAACCTCTCAAATATAAAATCTTCAGTGAAGAATAGACATCATAAACATGATACAAACATAAAAAGAAATCCAAATAAATCGATTCAAGCTCTCAAATTACAACAAATCAAAATGAAAAAACATGATAGAAACAAATCATAAAAAGAACTCAATACCTTTTCTGAGCGGTGAGGCAGGGCAGGGGGCGGGGGAGGGGTTACGGAGGGGGAGGGGCAGGGGGCTGTGTTTGTGTGTGCTCGAGTAAAGCAGCGAGTGGAGGGAGGGAGGGCGAGCGACCAGGGGGCGGAGGGAGGGAGGGAGGGTGAGCGATCAGGGGGCGGAGGGAAGGAAGGAGGCAACGGAGGGAGGGAGGGAGAGCAGCGGGCGGAGGGAGGAAAAAATGGGAGGGGTTTCTGTTGGGAGGCATGGCAAATCCGAAGAGAGCTATTGGGGAGAGAGAATGAAAAGCAGATGGGTTTGAGAGATATCGAGAAAGAGAGAGAGGGCCGTGTGCCTGAAGAGAGAATGTTACTAAAATACCCTCAAATTTGAATTAAAGGGTAATTTTGGTGAGTATAAAAGAGGGGGAAATCAAAGAATTAAGGGGTAGGTTGATAAAAAAGAAAGGGAGGTGATCTCAACCATTAAAATGTGTAAAAATGTGTAAGGATGTGGCACACATCTGAATCGTTAAAATGTGTAGACAATTCAAAAACTTTCCTAACTTATTTATATATATATATATATATATATATATATATATATATATATATATATATATATATATATATATATATATATATACACTAGGGTATGCCCGTGCCTGAAGCCACGCTGATAATCACAAAACGACAAAAATTCGTTCCCCAAGAAAATAAAATGTTGTTTTAAAAAAATTATCATGAAAATAACAATAAAAACTATAATAAAAACTATTAAATAAAAAAAAACAGCACGTAAATTTTTTTCGAAAGTACGTATTTAGTTCGCATCACAAAAGCAGTTTTCGAAATAACCTGTTGTACGAACTTATTAGCTTATAAAAATTGGAAAATTTTGAAAGTTTTTTTTACATACATACAGTGTGTTTATGTACATACATACATACACCATGGTATAAACTTATTATGTCAAAGTTTTTTACAGCACGTAATTTTAAACATTTTAAAAAATGGGAAAATTTTCATGTTTATATAACTATTTACCATGTTTAATCCATAATGGTTCTCGAAATAATTCTGAACTATTGTACAAAACAAATATTTGTAAACAAATTAAAAGCACAACGCAAATTTTTGAAAATGTATGTCGTTGATTGTACCATACATCATTTAGTTCACAACAGATAAATAATTTTTTAAATAACCTATTATTCGACCCTATTAGCTTAAAATAATTAGAAAATATATATTTTTTCACCATGTTTATGTACATACATACACTGTTGTACGAACCTATTATGTCAAAAAGTTTTTTTACTACGCATAATTGTAAATAATTTTAAAAATTATATACCCCTTCGTGCCTAAAGTCACGCATATAATATTCTACAATACAAATTCGTGAAAAGTCATGAAATTTTTACAATATAAATAATCATAAACAGCTCAGTTTTTTGAAAAAACTTTATTTATAGAACTCTCCACAATATTTTAAGTAATCAGGTCTTTGAGGGTGCAACGTTTTCAACCTCCTTACAGCGTTACTTTGGGCTATGTTTTGTAAGGTTCCAAAACCATTTTGACCCGTAAATGACCCACCAGTAAACCGACGCATTGGGTTGCTCAAAATATCTTGAATCACACAAATGACATAAGTGATTAGCCATAGCTCATCCTTCATCGGGGCATAGGCAGCAATGGAGACTTTCACCCCTCATTTCCATGTTTCATTACCATGTCGTCAACTCAAACAAAAAAAACTCCATTAGTAACATCCTTACTTTTATTATTACCCCTCTTTTAAATAAAAATGACAATTGAATACTACTAAATACAAATAATAAAAGGTATTTAAAGCTTTAGTTACTACACCAATGAAGTCGACTAAATTATATCCATAAGTTTCATTTGGATCCCAACTGAGAAACACCCTGTATAAAAATAGGCGAGTCAAGAAACACCCTGCATAAAAATAAAACAAAACAAACAGACCCCATACATAACAATATAATAAATCCTTATAAATAATAAGTCAACTAATTTGAGGTTCGAAACGCTGCACCTCGAAGACCAAAATTTGATATTATGGAGAGTGACTATATACTAAACAGAACAATATACTAAATCCTTAAAAACACCCTGTACTATAGTCACTGTGACTATATATCACTGTGGTATATAATCATTGTGCAAAATTTGATATTGGGGTTTGAAACACCATGTACTATAGTCACTGTTTGGAGAGGAACGGGTAGCTGATAGAATAACTTGCAGGCAATCAGAATGGCCATAGTAGGCAGCAGAGTGCAAGCATGTTCTCCCATTAAGTGAATCAAACACTAAAATCTGATAAAGAATAACTTATCAATTACCACTTCACATTTAAACATCAAAACCTGATGAAGTATAGCCCCTATCAATTATCACTTCACATTTCATATGAAACATGAAGAGACCAAAGCCCCTTTTTAAATAAAAATCACATCAAGATATATTGATATTGTCTAGGGAAAAGAATTTGGCATACATTTGCTCCAGCTTGGATAAGTTTTTCAACACCAGAGATCTTCCCATGCATTGCAGCCAGCATCAGCGGGGTCTACACCATTCCCAATTACAAAATTTAAGAATAAAAAAGGGCAATCAAACGAAATCCCAAAGTATCTTAATAAAATTAAAGGGCAGTATAACTCAATATTTCGCTCCTACAACTTACATGCTTATAACGATTGAGCAAATCTGGATTAACAGAACAATCCAAAAGCATTGACACAATCTAAAACCCACTTGGCAAGAAACAAAACCCACCAATCAAACCCATAAAAATCACATTTACCTTGGTTGGCCCTATTTTGTCTAAAATCGAAGGCGGAACCGTATGTACACCCACACCTGCAACTTTTACGAACCAACTCAGTGATTATATATATATATATATATATATATATATATCGAGAGAGAGAGAGAGAGAGAGAGAGAGAAGCACAAAACAACTGATTTACCTTGGTTGGCCGTGTTTTGTCTAAAATCGGAGGCGGAACCATATGTACACCCACACCTACAAGTTTTACGAACCAACTCAGTGATTATTATATATATATATATATATATATATATATATATATATATATATAGATAGATAGATAGATAGATAGATAGAGAGAGAGAGAGAGAGAGAGAGAGAGAGAGAGGCAAAAAACCATAAATCATCCATGGATCTACACACAAAGACAGATAATGGGTTTCATTAATGATATAGAAAACATAAATCAAATATAAATAAACCCATCATCTCTTTTTTGAACTATTTTTGTAAAATGAAAGAAATGGGTAATGAGAGAGGGTTAGAAAGGTGTTCATTAAATGAGTTGGGTTTGAGATATAGGATGAGGGAATGGCTATGGAAGAAGGAACGGGTGAGCGATGAGAGTCTCGAGGTATTGGTTCATACTTGGGAAAATGGGATATGACGGTATGGGTTTGATATTGTTGGTGCAAACTCGAGGCATCAAATTAGGTAAAAGGTAGAAAATGGGGAAATACTCTTTTAACCTTGATTTTGAATTGTGAAGGAAGGGGGAAAAATATTAGAGTGTTAAAAAGAGGTGGAGTTCAAAACTTTCAAGGGCAAAATAGGAATTGCAGGACATAATTATATTGATGACATCATCTTTTAATCTTATGACATATATAAGTTTTCTACTTTATTATATATATATATATATATATATATATATATATATATATGACACATAAAGGCATCTACTTTCAGTATCCCATTCTTGCTCTATCGACAAGCTCGAAAGAGTCACTCATCAAAACGGATATCTCATAACACACACAAACGGGGGGTCCCTATGTAGTACACCATCGCAAGGTCAATACCCCTAACAATGATAATGGATCCCATGCTCTACATCTACCTCCTCGTAACTCACGTTGCCACGTAGGACCTAAAATAATGACCTATACAACACCGAGCTAACCTGTACCGACACGTGCTACTGTCACGAGATGTACACAACCCTAGTCGATAGACCGTCCACGAACATGGGTATGTTCATATCAATAATTAAATACATATTTTTAACATATAATATGTATAAATAATTAACTCTATAATCCACCCTCCCCCCCCCCCCCCCTCGAAGTCACATTAGTCTCTGATTAATATTCATACTTTAAGAATTAACCATTTAGTTCATTGTCAAATTCCCCAATTGAAAAAATAGTGACACAAATCCATTTTTAATAAATTATTCAGTCACTTGGATGAACTACTCTCCTAAGTTATCTCCTAAGATCATAAAACTCACCTGAACTACTCCCTAGTGATACCCTGACGCAGGCCGTGGGACCGAATTGATTCTCCTCTAGGGCTGAATCGGTTCGCCGCCAGATCGAATTGATTCACCTGGGAGGTCGAATCAATTTGCAATGCAGCAACCCAGAACTGTTATAATTATTCTATACGGGATTCATTCTCCCAAATTAAATTTTCACCATTATGACTTATACATTTACATAGAAATGAACATAGATTATTCATGACCCGATAAAACTATTGTAAGGATTAATTTCCAAACAGTGTCAATTTGTATGTATTGGCATTATTCCGTACAAAAACCACTTTGAGTGATAGGATAGATTTTACTTGCCACGACTCTCATTAAGCCTATGACGTTGTGTTGAAGACGTAGCGTCCAAGCTTTGAAGATAAATCATGTCGTATTTTTGGTGCACATTTTACATTTTCACATTGAATTTTCGAGATTTTCATAAGTATGGATGCATAATGGTTTATGGATACTCGACATTTTTTTTCTAAGGATGTTATTTTATTTAAATCTTATTTCAAAATATTTGTAAAAAGATTTTTTTGAGGTATCATGTGTTTAGAGTCGTATGAATTTTACCTTAGTTTTTATCTAGTTCAAACAACCTTAGCAGCCGTTTAAATGACCTTACCAGTCTAACATATGGTTATGACATATGGTCATGTAAATACAAGATCTTGAACTTTTAAATCGACATGTAGAGTAAACCATTTAAAAAATAACTGATAATAAATAAGTTTAACATCGAACTAGTAATAAAATCCTCCAACATAAATATATCTGAGATCAGAATGACGGAATAATAAACTCCAGGCTTATGCCCATACAATCTCCGAAATAATAAAAATGATTGGAAAGGAAATAACAACCTAAACTAGAGTCAAATGATTTGAAATAATTAATGAGCATATGTGACCACAAGTCTAATTTCCTGTTAAAACTATTGTCCCTATCTAGGTAAACCTGACAGAAAAATATTTTATAATTTGGGTCAACGCCCTAGAGTTGCTAAAATTACCTTACGAAATAAAAATGCAATTATACTTTCAATTCGCAATATGTACCGCCCATCGGCACTAGCATGCAATAAATATATCACCCCTCATCTAAGTGTAATACTATTTGCATAATAACCCAAGTCCCAATTATAGAGTCCGATAATTATAATGATAATGTAATATTCAAAGCGTCTAACACAATTCATACACTCAAGCTAATCATGTACACATATGATTCTAGTTCCCATAGTAACCCCTACGATACTACCCACAAGAAATAACATATCATCCATTATGCGTATTATGTAATAGGGGTTCATTATCAATAGTTTACATCATTAGACTACATGGATTCAATCTCAATTAATTTATCTAATTATATATGTCCTTATATATATATATATATATATATATATATATATATATATATATATATATATGTGTGTGTGTGTGTGTGTGTGTGTGTGTGTGTGTGTGTGTGTGTGACACATAAAGGCATTTACTTTCAGTGTCCCATTCGTGCTCTATCGACAAGCTCGGAAGAGTCACTCATCAAAATGGATATCACATAACACTCACAAACGGGTCAGTCGCTATGTAGTACACCATCGCATGGTCAATACCCCTAACAATGATAATGGATCCCATGCTCTACACCTACCTCCTCGTAACTCACGTTGCCACGTAGGACCTAAAATAATGACCTATACAAAACCGAGCTGACCTGTACCGACCCATGCTACTGTCACGAGATGTACACAACCCTAGCCGATAGACCGTCCATGAACATGGGTATGTTCATATCAATAATTAAATACATATTTTTAACATATAATTGTAACAACCCTCTCTTTTGAGAACATATTCTATATTTATTTACTGTGTGAAGCAATTATATAAAATGCTGGAATATGGAGTACGTATTAATTGAATGAGATAAAAGTTAATATTTACTAAATTGTTGCATATTTATTGTATGTGTAAGTAAATATCACCATGTTGTGTTTTATAGTGTCATAAGATTTAAATGACATTTATGGGTTAAAATGAAACCGAAACTTGAAACGAGTTATAAAATTTCCAAATGATAATTTGGAGGGCGTAGTTAGTCCCAAAATGTGCGAGATAGTCAAAATAAGTGCCATATTGTATTTTTATGTTTCAGGCACTTTTGACTGATTTTAGCATATACGCATAGTTGCGAGTCATTTTAATGTGGTATTAATCATTTAAGTTAGAATATTAGAAAAAAGGCACGATTTAAATCTTGTATTTCATTTATTTCTCTTAAATGCATCTAGTGACCTAGAGAGAAAGAGAGAGGAAGAGAACTTTGGAGAGAAAGAAGAAAAGAGAGAGATTCAAGCTTGGAGATTGTTGCTACTACAAGAAAATATGAGATTTGAACATCAAGGCAAGCTTTCTACTTGCTAATATGTGATTTAAGATGAATAATTTGTATTGATAGTTGTGTTTAGTTATGGTTTAACAATGTTAGAGTTTTTATGGATTTATGGGTTTTGAATCC
Organism: Sambucus nigra; assembly: GCA_949130495.1. Taxonomy (NCBI): domain Eukaryota; kingdom Viridiplantae; phylum Streptophyta; class Magnoliopsida; order Dipsacales; family Adoxaceae; genus Sambucus; species Sambucus nigra. The sequence goes on along the minus strand of OX422209.1, from coordinate 464,453,269 downwards.
TGGGAAGTTGATTTAGATGTTTATTGGGGTTATTTATAGTTACTAGTTGCATTTATGAGTACTTGATTGTGTTAAATGATCTTGGTTTGGGTAGGTTTGAGTTGGGGGAATTTAGGTGTCCAAGACTCCATAGCCAAACTTGAAAAATTCGCAGGGGCGAATCGATTCGGCCAGGGCGAATCGATTCGTTCAAGGGGAAGTTTACAGGTTTGAATGGGCCGAATCGATTCGGCCTATATGAATCAATTCAGAAATTATGCAGAAATTTAGGTTTCCTGACCGAATCGATTCGGCTGGTCCGAATCGATTCACTTTTCTGATCGAATCGATTCGGCCAGGCCGAATCGATTCGGAAATACTGCATTTTTGAGTGATTTTTCTTAGCTCAATTCCAACCCTTTTCTTTAGGCTTAGGACCTAGGAACCTTCTTGTATGAAGTAAACTTAGAGTCCTAGAGTTTTAGATGAGTGGGGTAACTACCCTACATTAGAAATGGGTTAAACGGGGCTTATTCCGTGGGTATACAAATTGAGATTAGGGCATTTCTTTCCTTTAGCTAATTATTAGGAGTCTAGGAGTTGTAAGCCCATACTTGGAGACTTTAGGGGCTCAATTGAAGTATATAAAACCTTATGACTTGTAGAAATATTATGGCCTTTTGGAGAATAATTCGGGACTTAAAATACGATGAATACCAATGAGAATATTCAATGGTTATAGTTTCGGATAAAATGAAACATACATATGAAAAATGGAAATGAAAACGAATATGGTAAATGATAATTTACTTAAACACACCTCTCTAAATGCTATCATAAGGGAAGTTCACGCGTAAGGTGATGCCCCCTGGCTAATGAATGCAGGGTGGATATAGTCCTAGGCCATATGAGCGATTATTGTATGTTTCTGCGCTGGTGAGGTGATTTTGGGTGTGGTCAGGACTCTCTCGCAGGCATATGGCCGCTTACCTATGTCTCGCGCTATAGGTTCCCAGGTTATCTTGGTGATAGGCCCTATAAGATGATAGTCATTTAGGGGGGCGCAAAGTGGGGAAACCTGGAAGGGCGGTCTTAGAATCGTTATATGTATATATATAACTATTCTTAATCAAGTGGGACTTGATGTATAATGAAATGCCATAAAGAGCATGATGAAATGCCACAAATAGCATATAATTCTGATTATGTTTCCTGATAAGGAACGGAACTATGAAATGAATCGGTGTACATAATGAAGGCTTATAATTTATGTTAATTATTCATATCCTCTTGCATAACTAAATAGAATTTATAATCATTTAAATTGTTCTTGTTTATGCTTTGAGATTACATTGATAGATTCTCATATTTATCATTCATGATTAACTGTTCACAACTGTCATACTTTTTATTCATCTGGTGATCATAGAAAATCGGGCCCTGACCCTATCATTTGTCTTGTTGTGCATGATTCTTGTATTCGCTCAGGTGCTCCGCCGCAAGGGCGCCCGTTCTGATTTTCCTACTCCGGTGCTTTCGGGGAGCCATAATACTTTACGGATATTATGGGATTTGTTGTTAGACGCCTTTATTTTAGTATTCTAGTTATGATCGGGTCTTTCGTTCGGGTGTGTGGCCCAAACTTTTGTAACTGTCTAATGAATGTAGTATGTAAATTATTAAACTGTTGTAATACGTTGTATGTACCTGTTGATCGACGGCATATTCAGTCCTCTTATTGTATACTTGTTGTGGATGTAATATAAGTTTTCTTGGGATTCCACTTTCTTCTTAAATTGGGTTGTTTAAATTATTTTCTTAACTTATTATAAAACAAAAAAATTTGGCAACCCGTTTTCTGAATTATTGTATGGTTATCTCGTATACTTATTCTATTGTTGTGATGCTGAGAATGATTCCATCCATGATTCCGTTATATTGGAGTATCGGGCTGGCCACCCCATATTTTGGTGAGCGAGTTGTCACTATAATATGTATAAATAATTAACTCTATGATCCCCCCCCCCCCCCGAAGTCACATTAGTCTCTAATCAATATTCATACTTTAAGAATTAACCAATTAGTTCATTGTCAAATTCCCCAATTGCAAAAATAGTGACACAAATCCATTTTTAATAAATTATTAACTCACTTGGATGACATCCCATATACTCTCCTAAGTTCATAAAACTCACCTGAACTACTCCCCGGTGATACCCTGACGCAGGCCATGGGACCGAATTGATTCTCCTCTAGGGCTGAATCGGTTTGCCCCCAGATCGAATTGATTCACCTAGGAGGTCGAATCAATTTGCAAATATGCAACAACCCAGAACTGTTATAATTATTCTATACGGGATTCATAATTCAATTTTCATTACAATGACTTATACATTTACATAGAAATAAACATATATTATTCATGACCTAATAACACTATTGTAAGTATTAATTTCCAAAGAGTGCCAATTTGTATGTATTGGCATTATTCTGGACAAAAACCACTTTGAATGATAGGATAGATTTTAATAGTCACGATTCTCATTAAGCCTATGACGTTGTGTTGAAGACGTAGCGTCCAAGCTTTGAAGATAAATCATGTCGTATTTTTGGTGCACGTTTTATGTTTTCACATTGGATTTGCGAGATATTGTTAAGTATGGATCAATAATGGTTTATGGATACTCGGTAAATTTTTTCGAAGGATGTTATTTTACTTAAATCTTATTTTAAAATATTTGTAAAAAGATTTTTCTAAGGTATCCCGTGTTTAGAGTCGTATGAACTTTACCTTAGTTTTTATCTAGTTCAAACAACCTTAGCAGCCGTTTAAACGACCTTACCAGTCTAAAATATGGTTATGTAAATACAAGATCTTAAATTTTTAAATCGACATGTAGAGTAAACCATTTTAAAAATAACTGATAATAAATAAGTTCAACATGCAACTAGTAATAAAAACCTCCAACATTAATATATCTAAGCTCAGAATGACGGAATAATAAACTCCGGGCTTATGCCCATACAATCTCCTAAATAACAAAAATGATTGGACGGGAAATAACAACCTAAACTTGAGTCAAATGATTGGAAATAATTAATGAGCCTATGTGACCATAAGTCTAATCTCCTGTTAAAACTGTTTTCCCTATCTAGGTAAATCTAACAGAAAATATTTTATAATTTGGGTCAATGCCCTAGAGTTGCAAAAATTACCTTACGAAGTAAAAATGCAATTATACCTTCAATTCACAATATGTACCGCCCATCGGCACTCGCATGCAATAAATATAGCACCCCTCATCTAAGTGTAATACTATTTGCATAATAACCTAAGTCCCAATTATAGAGTCAGATAATTGCAATGATAATGTAATATTCAAAGCGTTTAACACAATTCATACACTCAAGATAATCATGTACACATGTGATTCTATTTCCCATAGTAACCCCTACGATACTACCCATAAGAAATAACATATCATCCATTATGCACATTATGTAATAGTGGGTTCATTATCAATAGTTTACATCATTAGACTACATGGATTCAATCTCAATTAATATATATATATATATATATATATATATATATATATATATATATATATATATATATATATATATATATATATATATATGACACATAAAGGCATCTACGTTCAGTCTCCCGTTCGTGCTCTAGCGTCAAACTCGGAAGAGTCACTCATCCAAATGGATATCACATAACACACAGAAACGGGGCCGTCCTTATGTAGTACACCATCGCATGGTCAATACCCCTAATGGTGACAATGGATCCCATGCTCTACACCGACCTCCTCGTAACTCGCGTTGCCACGTAGGACCTAAAATAATGACCTATACAACACCAAGCTGACCTGTACCGACATGTGCTACTGTCACGAGATGTACACAACCCTAACCGATAGACCGTCCATGAACATGGGTATGTGCACATCAATAAATAAATACATATTTTTAACAAATAATATGTATAAATAATTAACTCTATAATCCCCCCCCCCCCCGAAGTCACATTATCTCTGATTAATATTCATACTTTAAGAATTAACTATTTAGTTTATTGTCAAATTCCCCAATTGAACAAATAGTGACACAAATCCATTTTTAATAAATTATTCACTCACTTGGATGACCTCCGTATACTGTCCTAAGTTCATAAAACTCACCTGAACTACTCCCTAGTGCTACCCTGACACAGGCCGTAGGACCGAATTGATTCTCCTTCAGGGCCGAATCGGTTTGCCCCCAGATCGAATTGATTCACCTGGGAGGTCGAATCAATTTGCAAATATGAAGTAAACCAGAACTATTATAATTATTCTATACGGGATTCATTCTCCCAAATTCAATTTTCATCACAATGACTTATACATTTACATAGAAATGAACCTATATTATTCATGACCTAAGAACACTATTGTAAGGATAAATTTCCAAATAGTATCAATTTGTATGTATTGGTATTATTTCGGAGAAAAACCACTTTGTGTGATAGGATAGATTTTACTTGTCATGATTCTCATTAAGCCTATGACATTGTGTTGAAGACGTAGTGTCAAGCTTTGAAGATAAATCATGTTGTAGTTTTAGTGCACGTTTTACGTTTTCACATTGGATTTCCGAGATTTTCTTAAGTATTGATGCATAATGGTTTATGGATGCTGAGTAAAAATTTTCTAAGGATGTTATTTTATTAAAATCTTGTTTTAAAATATTTGTAAAAAGATTTTTCTGAGTTATCCCGTGTTTAGAGTCGTATGAACTTTACCTTAGTTTGTATCTAGTTCAAATAACCTTAGCAGCCATTTAAACGACCTTACCAGTCATTCAAATGATATTGGAATGTTGTTCAAATGACATGGCAGTCTCTTTTAAATGAGATGCTATGGTCATTCAAATGACATGTTATTTCGTTAGAACGATGCGCCAACTCAAAAATTTGATTCAAGGCGTACTTTACTCAGGAAAATGGGTGTGTAAAACATACAGAACTAAACAGAACCTATACGTTTTCTTCATTTGTTTACCAAAGGTTTTCAATGATAGAAACATCCTTTGTGTTTACAATATCCGAGTTTTACATAACCATATGTCATAAAGATCTTGTATTTGCACCATTGTTTCATTATTCATCACACAATTTTCAATAAACATGATATCCAACTTCCAAGTTTGTCACCACATAGTTTAAATTTTAAAGCTCATAGTTCCTGATTTATTCTTCAAAATTAATAAAGTTCATTCCAGCTATTCAATCATCCATTTTACTAATGACCTAGAAATTATTATGAGAAATTCATATATGAATTAAGAAACAAATTGAAAATTGATTTACCAAGAGAACTCTTACCTTAGACTTTCGATTGAGATCTTCTACTCTTAGATCTTGACATTTTTACCTTCTCTAGCCTTGTTGGCCTCTCTAATGGGTGTGGGGATACTAGAGTTGTATTGTGGTAGAGGGGTTGACTTCTTACTCATAAATCCCCATATTTAGGGCCCCGAAAAAGCTCAAAACCATACCCGAATTGGCCTAATAACTCTCTTAACGGTATACCTATGCCTCGGTCCTAATTTTAGATATGTAAAATAGCTAAATGAGTCCCCAAATCATCCCAGAACATGTCCAAACTTTATCTAGCCAAGTTATATATTTTTCTTATGTTAAAGGACCACATAGTAATTTAATTAACATGCAATTTATTTTCTATGAGTAAATATAACATGTATAAATGGATCATATAAACTTGCAATTATGACTAAGAAATTTATTCAAGAATTTATATAATTAATTTCGACCAAATTAATATAAATTCTATCGATTTAATTTATTATAATACTACGGGGTATGACAGAAACCTCGCAAAATTTTAGATCTTCAATTGGTAGAGGTTGCTAGATTTTTGAATCTCACATAATTGGAGTTTAATTTAATTAACTTATGTTAATCTTACATAATCTCAAATTTACTTGTAATTGAATCTAAATTGGATTTAGTTGTATAATTCCGACCAAGTTAAATCTCGTTTGGAGGCAATCGAACTTGAACTTTAATTTATTTGGTCACATAAAAGTTTTCCCTAAGTCATCCTTAAATTTCAATTGTGTAAAGGGTAATTGTTCAAAAACCTAACTGACAGTATTATTTTCATTGTGCAAAACGATCGTCAATTTTAAAATTTCCCTTGAGAGGTTTGACTCCATAATTTCGATTTAACATCGTTCTAAAATGGTTATTAAGTGTGCCAAAATATTTTTTCCAATTTGAATTTTAACTCAACCGATTATCATGTAAGATTTTCATTTACCATTAATTAAGCACATGTCCTATTCACCCCTGATATTAGAATAACTAATTATGCGCTTTCAAAGCATTATTAGCTTTTACTCACAACGTTGTTTTTTCTCTACCTACATAAAAAAAATGGTTAATTATGTTAATTAACAAAACCCTCGTAATGCATATTTTCCTTTTTTTAAGCATCTTTGTTTTACATAGGCCCTCATTATTTAATTAGGTTTTTACGGTCTAGTCCCTTGACTGGATATTTTGGATGTTTTAATCGGGTCAAAAAAAATTTAAACGATTAGGTCCATATAAATACCTTTTCCGACATGTCATTCATTTTTTTATTGTTGACCTAACCAGCGATTGGCAGCATTTCCAATAAGCACGTCCTTTTCTTTCTTCATTCTGCTTCTGTCAAACAGGTTCGTTCTCTCCAATAACTTACGATCTTATGATTTATTTTCACTTCTATTCAACGAGCTTTGTTCTGTCAAAGAAAAAGTTATATATTTGTTTGAAGAAATCAATCCTTTGCGCTTTGTTTAACCTAAATTTTCCTTTGCATTTATTCGATCATTTGTAAGTTTATACTTGTTATGAAGAAATGTTTGCATGTTCATCAATTATAATAGCTTGATATATTTTTTTCATTTAATCAAATTATTATAATTGTGTAAATCACATGATGAATTAACTCGAACATTGAATGAATGATTTGGTTGTGTGTTTTTATAATTGTATTTTAATTTTATATGAATATATATTGACTTGTGTTTTGATTTCATAACAGATTGTGTATTTATATATTGTTATATGTGTTTATGTGTATGTGTACTTTATGTATATACAAGTTGTTCATGCATATACCTCAAATGATCATTGCAGTAAAGTACACTCAATTTGATGTAAAGTACACGTGAATTTTGGACTTGATTATTTCTGGTTTTTTCTTTTTACATTAATTTGGAATAATGTTAATGTGTATTTACTTTGTTACTTTTGACTCATTGCATAATAGAGTTTTCATGTGTTGGATGGGCACGTATTTGTTGGTTCGCGCCAGCGGCATTAACCAATTTTGATGTTTTACAATAGTAAAATACTTTGTATATATACCTGAACAGAAAATAGAAATAAAGTACAGGTAATTTCATCTAATGTACACGTGATTTTCTATTGATTAATTTTCATTTTGTTTTTTTATATTATTTTTTCATAATGTTGTTGTGCATTTACTTTGTTAGTGTTGAGTCATGTTTAATAGAATTGTCATGTCTTTGTTGTCCATGTATTTGTTGGTTTGCGCCACCGGCATTAATTAAAATTGAACTTTAACAAAACCATTTTTCTGTTTTAATATAATGGAAAGTTAACGGATTGCTAAGTGTTGTTATTTGGATAATATGGCTTCCATTGAAATTTTTTAGGACAACTAATTAGATTTCATATGCAATGAGTTACGTAGTAGGATATGGATTTGAAAGCTGGATCTTTTTCATTGAAATACGATTTTGGTGATGAAAGTCTATTCATGTTGCTTTGTGATAAATATGTTCGTTATATGTTGCGATCTCAAGTAATTCTCAATGCTGATTTTATTTGGATGTATGTCTTTGATTCAACAGATTTTGTCACTAGTACAATTCATGAATGGGTCGAATGCACTTATAGAATATATGATCGGGTTTACCATAGTTATACAAGTTGTGACAGGGTTGAATGCAGTGGTACAAGTAGAGAAAAGGTATCATCATCCATTGTGATTGATATTAGTAGTGGTGTGGAAAATGATGTTTATATCGGAGGTATGGAGCCGAGTAAGTCAAAAGTTTATCTCTCCAATGATTAGAATACATATATTAGTCATGAAGAGCAGTGTTTCAAATGAGGTGTGGTTGAGTTTCGTGATAAGTTGAGAAAGTATACTGTCGAGGTTGGTTTCAAGTATATATATTTGAAGAATGATAGAACTCGGGTGACAGCAAAGTGTTCTAAAAGGAATACTGAGAATTACATGTGGCGAGTTCATGCTTCATTATCAACATTAAATGGTTACTTTTATATAAGAAGTCTGACCAATGAGCTTACTTGTAGGGGTGTATATCGTAGTCCATTAAGCAAAATGATGGACTCCAAATTGGTTTCTATATTGCTTGTTGATGCGTTAATGGATAAATAATTGCTGAGACCAATTGATGTAGTTAGAGATATGAAGAAGAACTATGGTCTTGATATAGGTTATCATAATGCTTGGCGTGGCAAAGAGATGGTTGCTGCTGAGTTGCATGGTGATGAGAAAGTTTCGTATGCATTAATCAATGATTATAGGGAACTTCTATTGTAATATAATCCAAGATCACATTGCATTCTTGACGTCAAACCAGAGAGAAATTTTTTTAAAAGAATTTTTGTAATGTTTGCAGAATCCATTAATGGATTTCGGTACTGCAGGCCTATTTTGTTTGTTGATCGTTCCTTTATGAAGAGTAGATACCTTGGAACGATTTTGTCAGTAACTGCAAGGAATGAGAACAATGGTAAATATGAAGCATTGAAGTTTACTTGACAATATTATGCCTTTATTTTGTAATCCTTTGTATGTTCTTTCAACAGAAAAAAAAGTACATGCATGACATCACAGAGTACATGTGAATATATGCATGTACTTTGGGAATTACGTGTGTACTCTAAGGTTTGTTTCTTTATTTGCATTAGAATCCCAAAGTACACGCAATAGATAAAACAATACACGTGAATTTATATTATACGTCACGTGTACTGTGTGATGTCATGCGTGTACTTTAGAATTTGTTGTAATGTACACACATTTCATTACTATGTACACGTGACATTCTATTTACAGTGAATGTTAACATTGTAGTGTTTTGCGTGTACTTTGTGATTTTTTCTTTGTTATTGTCAAATGAAACAATCATAATACGTTTATAATTTACATTTGTGTAACCTATCACTACAAATATATTTATTCTCTTGTATAGCCTACGTGTTTATTGGTCCGCTCCAGCAGAAATTTTTTCGGAGTTCATCATAGAATCTATGTGTTGATATATGTTACGGTAAATTCACGTGTATTGTTTTATCTATTGCGTGTACTTTGGAATTCTAATGCAAATAAAGAAACAGACCTCAAAGTACACGCATAATCTCTAAAGTACACACATATATTCACGTGTACTTTGTGATGTCATGCGTGTACTTTTGGATTTGTTGTAAAGTACATGCATTCATTACTATGTACACATGACATCCTTTTTTACACTTAATGTTTACATTGTCATGTTTTGCATTTACTTTGTGATTCTTTTCTTGTTATTATCAAATGAAACAATCATAATATGTTTATAATTTAGATTTGTGTAACCTATCACTATAAATATATTTATTCTCTTGTATAGCCTACGTGTTTATTAGTCCGCGCCAGCGGCAGCATTTTCAGAGTTCATAGAATTTGTGTGTACTGATATATGTCGTTATAATTTCAGGCCTTTATCCTCTTTCATATGCAGTTGTTGATTCAGAGATAGAGGATAATTGGATGTGGTTTCCTATTAATTTGCGTGATGCAATAGCACATCAAGATTGAAACACAACATTCATATATGATCGAAACAATGGTCTTATTGAAGGTGTGTCTAAGATTTTTCCAATGTTCGCACATTGCTATTATATACATCATTTACAGGGAAAAATAAATAAAAAAATATGGGGTACTACAAACATCCGAAAGAAGCTCGTTCAAGATTTCATGCGTTGTGCATATGCTATAACGGTTGATGAATTTTAGAACAACATTGATTCCCTGAAGAAGGAAGGTGGAGTTGTTGTCGCTGATTTTCTTGATAATTTACCTCTGGAGAATTGGTATTGTGCATATTTCACCGGTAAACGTTATGGTGACATGGCATCAAGTGTTGTAGAATTATTCAACTCTTGGACCCTAGAGGAAAGGCATTTACCGATAATTAATATGATGGATAAAATGAGGATCAAAATTATGAATTTCAATGCAAACAAACTTGTTGAATCTGAAACATGGCAAAGGAGTTGTGCCCTCAATTTGATAAATTACTGACTGAAAATTGGAATAAAGGGAGACATTGGAATATTAGCCGCTCGAGTACACATGTATTCGAGGTTCATGCAAATGTGCGGGCCACGGTCGACTTAGAAAAAGGAATTTGCTCTTGTAAGAGTGTAACAACCCAGGTTTTCGAGCGACTATTTTATACTATTTTGCCTAATGGGCTAATTTTATAAAATAGGGAATGCTGGAGTAAATATTATTTCCCGTGAGACTTAGGGATTATATTTACTATGTTCTGACTATTTACCGTTATGAGAAGGTAAATAGTGTTATATTGTGTATTTTGCGTCGTTATATGTAAAACGACGGTTACGACTTATATTTAAATCGGGTATAATTAAGAATTTAAAATAAAATTTGAACGTAAAAATAGTTCACACTTTCCCGAATGCCAAAATAGGGGGTGCGGTTGTTTTTAGAATAGTCGAGATAGTCGAAATAAGTGCCACGTTATATTTTTGGGTTTCGGGCATTTTAAGGGGTTATGACTCAATTAAGTGGTTACGAGTCATTTTAGTGGTGTATTTGCAATTAGGAGTGGGGGTTTATATTTTTAGACCCTTATAAGTCCCCCACCCCTTTTTCTTTCTTCATTTGTGTTAGAAGCCAAAGGAGAGAGAGAGAGAAGAGAGAGTTGGGAGAAATGGAGAGAAAGAGAGAAATGGAAGATTTGGGCCGGAATCCGTCGCTACCGGAGGTGTTCCAAGACTACGAACCTCGAGGCAAGTTTCTTACTTGCTAGATATTGATTTAATGTGATAAATTGCATGTATAGTTAGGTTTTGGAGACTTAACCCATAAATGGGTATTTGTTGATTTTGATGATTAAACCCTTAAATCTTAGTTTTAATTTGATTTGAGGATATATTATTGGTTGTAAATGGTGTAGGATTGATTTAGGTCGAATTGTTGTTGTTGATGTTGGGAGAAATCAAGGTTTTGGGGTTTTGGGATTTTAGGGTTCTTACACCCCGTAGCCCAAATTGGGCAAAATCCCAGGACCGAATCGATTCGGCCCCTAGGGCGAATCGATTCGGATAAGGAGAGGGTTACAGGTCTTGCAGACCGAATCGATTCGGAATGAAACCGAATCGATTCGGCAATTGTAGAAGGTCAGTTTTTGCTCACCAAATCGATTCGGCTGCTCAAGCGAATCGATTCGCAAGGGCGAATCGATTCGGCCCAAGGGGCGAATCGATTCGGTTCCCCTGTTTTTGTGAGATTTTCTTATTTTGATTTTTAGCCCTTTTTCTTTTAGGTCCAAGGTTTAGGAACCTTCCTTTGGGAAGTAATTAAGAGTCCTAGAGGGTGGTTTTGGGTAGACTAATGCCCTAAGATGATAATGGGATATTTAGGCTCACCGAGGGCTAGGTGGCGTAGGTTGATATCCGAATGATTTAGGGGATTAACCTAGAGATTAAATTTGAAGTTAAAATATTAAAAAGTTGAGCTTTTGAGAGACACTCCATTATGGAGACTCACTTTGAGGGTTTATGAATTATATAAACTATTCGAGGTTATTTTGAGGTTAGTGGCACTTTGGGTTTTAGGTCATTAATAATATATGACTTAATAAGAATATAATGCACCTTCTAAAACTTGGTGCCTAATGACTAAATGAATGATTTTTGGAAATATATAAAATATGAGCTTTCAAAAATGGAAAAAGTAATGTTTTTCATAAATGATAATTTATGGATACACACCTCTCTAAATCGCTATCATAAGGGAAGTCGCACGCGTTGTGGTGAAGCCCCCTGGCTAATGATGCAGGGTGGATATAGTCCCGAGGCCATGGGAGCGCTTATGGTTGTATATTTTCTGCGGGGGTAGGGAGATTTCACGTGTGGTCTTGGCTACCACGTAGGCTCATGGCCGCTTCCCGACGTTTCGATAGGATCCCAGGTGGTCTTGGAGGCCCTCGAAGATGATAGCCATTTAGGGGCGCGCTCAATGGGGAAACCCGGACGGGCGGTCTTAGAATCGTTATATATATATATATATGAAAATAACTATTCTAAATCAAGTTGGACTTGATGTTTGATGGGTGCCATATAGAGCACAGTAAAATGCCTTATAGAGCATGATGAAAGTGCCATAAAGAGCACGATGTAAGGCCATAAAGAGCCTATGATTATGATCATATTCCTGATAAGGAAGATATTTTTATAAAGTGAACAATGGTGATAAATGCCAATAGAGCATAAAAAGTATGACTATATTTCCTAATAAGGAACAAATTCATGAAATGAATTAGTTTACGATGAAAGTAATTTGGTAAACATTTGATAAAGTGTTGTACCATTTTTATGTATATTCCTAAAGATAGAATCAGGAATTGTGACATTAGATGATGGATGAGTTTTATTTCTTTTTCTTTGGGTAGTTGTAGATGTGATTTCCCACACTTATGCACACACATGTAATTATTTATTATTTCGTGCTTAGGGTCAATGTATCTCGACGATCAACCTTGCCTATGTAGTAGTGTATCGGGGGGGTTCCTTGTTTGGATTTCGCTTTGCGAGACACCCCACGCACGAATAGGGCATAGTGTTGAGACTGGGGAGAAGTTAGCCTTCTGTTCTTTCTATAACCTGAGCATCATTTATATTGCGCTAGGTTACTGCTAGTTGAGAGGTGAGAAATATTATTGTTATCTGCGAGAGATTTACGCCAGTACCTGCCATGCATTTTAGTCACATGGTAATCATATCAAACCCGGCCCTGACCGGTTTCTCTATTTCTTTGTGCTGCATATTCCTTGCCGTTACAGGTGCTCTTCCGCATGGACACCCGTATTTACATATTCCATTCCAGTTGTCTTGGAGCTACAGCATATTGCGGATGTTGTAGGATACTTGTTGTAGACGCTCCCTTCTATTGTACTCTAATTATGTTTAGTACTTTTATTCGGGCGTGTTTGCCCAAGGTATTGCACTCATTTATAATATTGTAAATATTGATTGTAATACTTAATGTATTATTTGTATTGGTCTGTGCACCGACAGCTTATTCGGTGATTATTTATTGTATTGTCATACTTTTGTCATCGATTTTGATACCCACCGTTTTTACAAATGGGATTGTCTAAGTGTTTCTCTTTTACTTTTAAAATTTTTTTGTATATAACAATCCGTTTTCTAAAATGATTGGTGGTTATCTCATACTATTATGTTAATCGACAGTGATGCTAAGAATGAACCATCTATGATTCCTGTGATTATTGGAGTATTGGGCTGGCCACCTATTATTTTAGTAGGCGGGTTGTCACAAAGAGTTGGCAACTACGATGTTTTCTATGTTCTCATGTAGTTTGTATCGTAAGGAAGATAGGTGAAAGTATTCATGATCATATGGAGGATTATTATAAGGTCTTTTTCTACAAGAAATGATACTCATCACCTATAATTCCTTATCCTGATTTGATGTCCCTAAATATTCCATTACCTGAAAATACAGCAATCCTTCCTCCATTAACAAAGAGACCAATAGGGAGGCCAAGAAATAAGAGAATAAAATAAGTTGGAGAGGTTATAATAAGAGAAGTAACTTGTAATAGGTGTAATAAAATATGTCATTACAGATCCATGTGTAAACAACCAATTTGATTCCTCTTAATTTTGTTCCATTCATCATTGTAACATTAGTTTTAAATAAAATCAATGAACATTCACATTTGAATAAATTATTGTAATTTTATTGTTAAGTGTTCATTTCTATATTATTTATTTTGGAATGGAATCTACATAGAGTACACGCACATTTTTATAAAGTACATACATATTGATATGACCAAAATCTAATACAATATATGTGTAGTTTATCTATTCTACAAATAATTTTATAAAGTAGACGTATATAAATGCATGTACTATTTGGAAAATAGTTTTGGAAATTACAATGTGCTCGTGCCTTATAAAAGATACTTAGGTCACTCATATTCTTAAATTCCTATGTGTATTATGGTCTGCGTCAGCGGCATTATTATACAAGTAATTTAATAAGCGTGCACTTTATAGACTATGCATATACTTTATAAAGTACACGTGTAATATATAAAGTACACGCATTTATATAAAGGTTTGGGACAATACCTTGTGCGTGTGCTTTATAAAAACTTGCGTGTATTATAATTTGTAATAGATAGAATCGTATTTTGACAATACAATCATATTTTGACATACCAATTTTTTTACAATAAATGATATTAATGTTTACATTTTTGACAATACAATGTTGTTTGTTCTTTTTTTTAGTAAAATACACGTGATGATTTTTATAAAGGTTCACGTGTACTTTATTATATTTGGTGTAGATATAAGTGAGAATACATGCATGAAAAAAATACAAATTTTATTAAAACAGAAAAATAAAGTATAATTTTTTCACATAACTAAAGCTGAAAAAACTAAAGAAGGCTTCTATTAGGGAAAGCTATTAAAGGCATCTATGGTGTCAGGAAGAGAGTCAATTAAACTTGACCATACTCAAATTTCTTCTTCTATGATAGCTACCAGGCCTTCATGGTGCGCCTTCTTCTCCTTCGGCTTGGCAATTTTCAAGGGAACTTCTTGTCTATAAAAAGACATGAGGTCTTCATGTGTTTGAGGAGGGTCCTCATCCACATCAAATAAATCTATGGGATTAGGTGGAAGTCCAGAGTAGCCTTCCCTCACATATGTTCGAAACTGCTCGAAGGCAGTTTCATATGAGGAAAGATTTTCCTCAATTTCCCTTATTTCTTTTTATTTCTTTCATCTCTCTCAAGAGTATCTCCCAACTTTTCTGCTGGAATACTCATTATGTAATCTTTACCCTGGAAGTAATGGTTAAGAAAGGAACAAATATTACTCTCTTATAGGTTAGGTTAAAGCTATTTATTTCTTTGACCAGAAGTAGTTGGGATAGTGAGTAGTTGAGCTTAATAAATTGTTTTAATTATTGTGTCCAGCTGAATAAGTATATACAGTAGTTTTATTCATACGTGTTGAATGGTCCTCGCTAGGGGTATAATTTTTTTTACTAGAAATTATATGGAACTACATTGAATATATATATATATATATATATATATATAGAGAGAGAGAGAGAAAAAAAATTAAAATCCTTTGTTATGAAAAAATTTTTAAAAAAAAAAATACAAAGTGTTATGTTGTAAAGTACACGCATAATATTTGGCCTCATTGCGTGTACTTTGTGATTCTTTCTTTGTTATTTTCAAATGAAACATTCATTCCCTTGTATAGCCTACGTGTTTATTGGTCCGCGCCAGCGGTACCATTTTCAGAGTTCATCATAGAATGTATGTACTGTTATATGTCATTATAAATTCACGTGTATTGTTTTATCTATTGCGTGTACTTTGAAATTCTAATGGAGATAAAGGAACAGACCTCATAGTACACGCATAATTCTCAAAGTATACTCATATATTCACGTGTACTCTGTGACGTCATACATGTACTTTTGGATTTGTTGTAAAGTACACGCATTCATTACTATGTACACGTGACATCCTGTTTACACTTAATATTATATAAATTGTATGGAACTACATTGAATAAAAAAAATATAAATACATAAATAAACTATACAGTTTCGTCCTATTAATAACCATGTGATAAAAATTCATTAGCTATATAGGCACTTTGTTGGAGAATTTCATCATCTTCAATTGATGTTTTGAGAGAATTTCCTTTGGAAATTTGCTTCATGTAGTATATACAATACACCCCACAGTCAACACTGAAATTAAAGTAAAACAAACAAATCAGTTAGAAGAATACGGATGAAATTTGTTAAAATGTAACTTATTCAAGATTGTTTTATCTTACCCATTATTTTGTGTCGCGCATTCATTATTGGAGTAGTTTAAAATTTACATCATGACTCAAGAGCCAGTCTATTGTTGTTTTTTCTTTATTGAAAAGTGCATCTTCGAATTCTGTCCCTTCTAAGGATCTTGTTATTGTACCTTTTTGACTTATTAGTGCTTCTTCGGCCTGCAATTTGTACAACATTTCTTTGAAAATGGAAAATTGTTAAGAGGAAAAACCATGAGTATATAAAATACAAAAGTGCATGTAATGTAAATAAGTTTAGGGTGAAACCATTTTATTAGCCTCATTGTAGCATAATGAGGATAAATTTATTTCCAACGGGCAGAGAGAGTCCATATGGATAACATTATTTTTTTATTTGTAGATAACTAATAATGCAAAATTGTCTGCATCATCTTCTCCAATTGAATGTCTCATGTGAATGAAAAGAATATCAGACATTCCAAAAAATTGTATAATATGTTATTCTATCTCTTCTTTTTGCATTTCATGATCACTTTTTCGAACAGACTCCTGTTAAAAGTAATAGATTTGTTAGTAAGATAATTATGATAATATATATTTTAAAATGATGGGCAATAATTTAGGTTTGATTTTCCTTACCCAAGCATATAAGTTAAAGGAGTGCATAGGTCGAAGCCCATTTTTCTTCATTTTTGTCTCCAATAAACGAGAGAAGCATTGAATTATCTAGTTCGATATTTCTTCACCTTTCAGCAATTCCTTAATATCGTCCCCGCAAACGAATGCATCCTCCATTATACAGAGACAATTGTTAAATTTCAATACAGAAAATAACGTTAGAAGAATAATTGAAACATGTATATAATCTATGATCATATAATAATATGTGTGTATTTTATCTTTATGCGTGTACTTTATAAAGTACACGCATAAAGTTCAATACAAAAATGCATGTACTTCATAAAAATAAGTGTGTACTTTATGAAATGGTTGTACTTAATGAAGTACACGCATAAAGTTAGATACAAAAATGTGTTTACTTTATGAAATATGCTTGTACTTTATAAAGTACACGCATAAAGTTATATTCGAAAATGCGTGTACTTTAAAAAGAGATGCATGTACTTTATAAAGTACACGTGTACTTTATAAAGTATATGTATAAAGTTCAATACAAATATAAACAATTAGAAGATTTACCCAGTTTCCTTCTCCTCCACCAAATATTGATCCAATTTATTCTAGGCATCTTTTTCAAGGTATTTTGAACACTTGTAGATTTTTAGGTCAACTTCATGTGTTGCATTTGTTCTACCCTTTTTATTCTGGCCTTTATTGTTCTGTCCTTTTTTTATTTTGTTTGTGACAGTAGAAGTCTTATTGTGTTCATCTCCTTTTGACAAAGCATGAATGGGATGTGAATACATATATATATATATTGTTCAACAATCTTGGGCTTCCTGTCAACTTTTTTCTGTATTATCAAAACCATTGAGTTCTAAATTGAATTTATTTCTTCATCCTTTTTAGATAATGAAGAAGACAAATCTTCTATCTTTTTCTTGAGATTATTATTTTTTGCTTCTTGGTGAAAAGAAAACATCTTGTTTAAATATTAAACATGTCATAAATGTCAATGATAATAAAAAAACTATGTGTGTACATTCATTATTTGAAAAGAAGACCAAAGTACATGTGAAAATTTTCAATATACAAGTAAATGTAAAAATAATTCCACATGTACTTTTGGGTATTTTATAAACAAAGTACACTCATATCACCCAAAAGTACACGTGTACTTTGTTCATAAAGTACACGTGATATGCGTGTACTTTGTTTATAAAATTACTACTTGTACTCTATAGAAAAATGATACAACTGTATTTTAATCAAAAGTACATGTTCATCTTTTTTAACTTCTGACTGATTAAGATCCAGCAACAATGTCCCCTTTTCTACCTCTGTATCTCTCAATTTTGATCACTACATAATCATACTTTTTTTTAGACTTTCATTAGTGTGAGACAGAAATGCATTTTTTTGTTCCAAAATTCTGAATGTTTCAGCCCATTTTCTCAAAATTCTGAATGAGTCATTCATTGTGGCTTGATCAATCTTTTCTTTCAAATAATTGTTTAACAGGACAAGTTGGTCATTTTCCACCTCCAACTTATTTATTAACTATTTTTCTTTCAAAAGGTTGGAATTCTCCACCTTTAACTTCTTTATTTCTTCTTGAGCTTCCAAAAGGGAATTACTATCAAACTGCAACTGTACATTCACAATGGTAAGGTTGGCACTCTCCACCTCTAAAGAGGCCACCTTCTTTTGTGCACAATCAAGGTCTTCAGCTGCTTTAGATAGTTGGTTATTTTTTTTCCAACAGTTCCATTTTCAAACTATCAATTTCTTCCTCCAAATTAACCTTCTCAGGCATTTCAGCATCTGTTGGTTTAATAATTCCCTTTGGTTGAGCATTTCTCTTCTTTTTCTTTGGACTCACCATGTTTTTAAGAGGCATATTCCAAACTGATGATAACTCGTTGTCATTAAAATCTTCAGAAACTTTTTTTAATAATGAATCAGCATGTATATGACTAACTGTAGAAATGTCCAAAGAGTAATTGGGCCCTTCAAACTGAGATTCCCTTTGTACAGAACTATCCTTATAAGCTGGTTTATTTGTAGCCTCCTTTAAATTTACTGTTGCAATGTCATTCTCCGCAAACCAATCTCTCAAATAAGACAATTTCCATCTCAGAAATTTTGGAGTCTTATCATTAAATTTTTCATCAGCAGGAATAATATTCAATTTCTCACATGCCCAATACCGTGATCATGCAAATAAACAAAATGATATTAATAATTGTATTACCTAGTTATTCATAATTGAAAGTACACGTGATTTTTACAAAATACACGCAAAGTTAAGCATGTACTTTGTAAATATAACAAGTGTTTTTTGAAAGTACGTGTGATTTTTACAAAGTACACGTGTACTTTGTCAATATAAGTTAACGTGTACTTTATAAAGTACACTTGTTATATTTACAAAACATATAACATGTGTATTTTGAAAGTACTCGTGATTTGTACAAAGTGCACTTATTATATTTACAAAATATAGTCCACGTGTACTTTGAAAATACACTTGTTATATCACGTGTAATTTGAAAATACACCTGAAATTAATACATTACACGCATGAATTGGTTTAAATATCACGTGTACTTTAATAGTAAACGTGATTTTTACAAAGTACAAGTGATTATTGGTTTGTATATTTATAATATCAGGATGTTGTTTTGCTCACTAGTAGAGAAATGACAAATCCACTTATTGTGCTAGGTATTGAACTTGCTACTTTGTCAAGTGAATTGATGAGAAACTCATGCACAGTAAATGCCCAATCATAGCCATTCATTTCGTCAATAATGTTGATGTATTTTACAAAAAAATCTGCCAGTGTGAAGTTTGAGTTGGAGAAAAACAACATGGTCAAGAAGTGGAGACAAATGTAACAACCCGCCCTTTTGGAGACGATTAAATTCCATAATTAATTATAAATTAGAATTTGGGAAATTTCCCTAAATAGTAATTTTTGGGATTTTCGAGGATTAAATGATTTTCGAAGGATGTTGTGATTATTTTTGGGACTATATAGGTCGAAATATTTTAATTATATGTCGACGTTTAGTAAAGCGACCCGAGGTAAGATTTTTAATTGGAAAACCCGCATTTATTTATTTTGGGTTGGAATAGTGATTTGCGGTCAAGTACCTCGGATGGAAATTTCGACTGCGCCATGAGTCTCGGAATGTCCGAGATAGTCAGAAAAGAGTGTCCGATTGTCAAAAATGAGTTTCGGGTAATTTTAGAGGTAAAAGTAACTCGTAATTGGGTAAACGAGTCATTTTTGGGTTTTAAGGGGTATAACCCTTTTTCTTTCTTTATAAAGAGAGGGATAGGGAGAAAAAGAGAAAGAAAGAAGAGAAAAGAGAGAGAAGAGAGAGAGGAAGAAGAAAAGAGGAAGAAAAGGGGAGATTCCGCCCTACCTCCGCGGGATTCGGCTCGAGGTCTTCAGATTATATCCATGAGGCAAGTGTTTACTTGCTTTATTTATCTTTTTCCATAAATATCTCATACCTTAGTTTGGTATAAACAAACCCTAATGGTTTTGGGGTGGGTTATCGTGGATAAAACGGGTTTTTGGGGGTTAAAACAATTAAACCCCAAATAATATTTCAATTTATGGAACTTAGGTTTTAACGTAAATTAATTGGTGGTTTTGGGTTCTAGGATGTTTAGAACCCTTAATATATGTGTATTTGTAGTTGGTTGAGGTTGTAGGACGTTGGGTGAGGCGACAAAAGCTTGGGAGAAGCTTTAATGGTTGAAATCGTCTCGGAGAAGCCGATGAATAGTAACCCGTCACTTTAGGGGGCCTTTTTGGCTAGGAAAAGAATTGATTTAGCTTTCAGCCAAAACATGAAAGTTGTAGATCTTTTCGATAGGGTCGCGTGGGCGCTGACCGCATATTTTTCTGATTTTTCTACGATTTGATGTGATTTTTACAAGATGACAGCTCCGGGTTGAAATCATCAACTCGGAAATCAAATCGGGAATTGGAAAAATTACGGCTAGAATTAATCGTGTAGATGTGTGCGATTATTTTTGGTGTAGTTTAGAAACCCCGTTAATGAATTTGGGTGGTTGGATTAAGGAATTGAGGAATTTTAATTTGGGAGACCTGGTGTGACCGGTCGACCGCGCCCCTAAGGCTGGTCGACCGCGTCAAGGAGAAAAGGCCTACTGCTTTGTTTTGTAGGCTTATTTGTAACCCGCGGTCGACCGGGGGTCTAGGACCGGTCGACCAGTGCCCTGTTTTCAGCCCAAGATTTTGGAGATTAGGATTATTTCTTCTTTTTGAGTTTAATGTTTAAGGACCTTCCAAATTAGAGATTTTGGAGGGTTATGTCCTAAAGGACTTGAGGAATTGAGAGTGTATATATATGTGTATATTCACTTAGAGTGAATTAGTACAATTGGAGATATCCAAATGAATCCGTAGATGGGATTTTGATATATATTACTTATTAAATTAAGAATATAGTTTGGGTTTAGTATTATGCATGATTATGATTCTTTGAGAGAATCTTTGGGATTATTGGTCATCGATAGATGGTTTGGCAAATATGGCCATTTTTATATATTCAGGTAGGAATATATACTATGTGATTAAATTATATATATGAATTAAGGGAAATGACTTTTGAAAATGTAAAAATAAATGTTTTCAAAAAGGAAAGATAAACGATTTTCTTAATTAATAAAAGTGAGGATACACACCTCTCTAAATCGCTATCATAAGGGAAGTTGCGTGCGTATGGTGAAGCCCCCTGACAAATTAACGCATGGTGGATATAATCCTATAGGCCATATGAGCGTTTGTTGTATTTTTTCTGCACTGGTTAGGAGATTCCGGGGGTGGTCTTGACTATCCCGCAGGCATATGGACGCTTCCCGACGTCTTGCGATGTAGGATCCCAGGTTGTCTTGATTATAGGCCCTGGAAGATGATAGCCATTTAGGGGCGCGCACAGTGGAGAAATCCGGACGGGCGATGTTAGAACGCGTTATATATTAAAGCAATTCATGATAATGGATTGGCTTTAATTACATTTCCTGGATATAGGAAGAGAAATGGGATAGAGGTTTGGCTTCGGTAACACTCCCGGATGGAAGAAGGGTTGTGGAAGCATATGATATGATCAAAGCATTTTTATGATAATGAAAATGGCTTTGAATACATTTCCTGAGTATAAAAAGGGAAATGGGATGATATAAAACGGAAAAGCATTTTTTATGATAATAAAATTGGCTTTTAAAAGTATGTGATTTGTTAAAGCAATTCATGATAATGAATTGGATTTTATATTTACATTTCCTGAGTATAAAAAGGGAAATGGAAAGTTTTGAGAAAAATGAAAGTATTGATAAATACTTGATATATGAATCCTCAGTCCGGGAGATAGATCCGGATGATTATGGAAATATGTATATATAAATGGATGAATCGAGTACCGAGGGTCTAATGGATCCCGATGATCGACCTTGCCGCATAGTAGTGTATCGGGGAGGTTCCTTGTTTGGATTTCGCTTTGCGAGACACCCCACGCACGAATATGTCAATGTGTTGAGACTGGGGAGAAGTTTAATCCTTAGTGCTCTAATATTATAAATGCTTATGGTATATATTTATATATATCTTTCTGTACTGAGGGACTGGCGGATCTCGTTGATCGACCGTGCCGCGTAGTAGTGTATCGGGGGGTTCCCTATTTGGATTTCGCTTTGTGAGACACCCCACGCATGAACATGGCATAGAGTTGAGACTGGGGTGAAGTTTAGCCGTTAGTACATTGCTTGGACTATCTAGGATTGATAGTGGGTTGGTGATAGACTAGTTTAGCAGGATAGCTTTACTAGGATGTTTAGAGGGATGCACTAGGAGTGCACTGTTAGTGGATAGGTGAGGGGTATCTCATGGGAGTGCGATACCAAACTTAAATATGAGGTAAAACCTTTTTCAAAATAATAAGGCATTTATGCAGTTGCTAAATATTTTCAAAACTCGGGTTCTGACCCGTTTATCTACTTTCCTTTCTTGCTATATATTATATATATATTTAGGTGTCCAGACACAGGGACGCCTGGATGGCACTTCTTTCGAGTCAGACGTCAGCTGCAGCAACTGTGGATGCGTGCGGGTTTTTGATAGCCACTTCCATCGTTGTACTCTAGGTAGGAGGTACTGTATAAAAATTCGAGCCAATGGTCCAATTGCATTTAATTATTCTTTCAGTACAACATTCGATATGGTTGTATATTTTGACCAAGTGTTCGGTTACTTTATTTCATTTCAGTTTCATTTACGCATAAACTGTGTTGATGTTTTATTTATTGTTGTTATAAAGAGTAGCAAAGTTAAAATTTTGGCACCGGCCTAATAGGTTATTAGTAATTAAATGGATTTTCGACAGTGATGCTAAGAATGATCCATATGAGACTCCTGTTTTAATTTAATATTGGAGTGATCGCCCGGTATCTTATTAGGCGGGGTGTCACAGATGGTATCAGAGCATCAGGTTCTAGTGTCCTTAGGAATCTGTGCGGACGTACTACGCTTTCAGCGTTGCTCTCGATTTGTTATAGAGCCTCAGGAATAGGATTGTTGATTTCTCTTGTGAGATTTCGTTCTCCCGCTATATTATGAGATTATAGAAATCTTTTGCGCGCTCGTTTGAGAATCGTGTGCGGATCTTGGATGGCAGCAGGAGGTGAGGCTTAGCTGGAGCAGCTGGTAGAAGGTTAGGATGAGGACCTTAGTAGAGGTCACTCTCCCTATGGTAATTGTTAAGGATTTTGGTGGCGACTACTAAATAATATGTAGTTATGAGTACCATAGTACCGCTGAAGTGGAGAGTGGTACTAAAGTCAAATTCCTCATGGAAATTGAGGGTTCGAAAGGGATCTTACGGATAGTTTTAACCGGGAGTCCCCATGAATCAGCAGGATGAGAAGAATGCTGTTTTGGGAATTATTCGCCTAAGGTTCAGCCAGAGGCCGACGGTGAATAAAGAGTATTATGGCGAAGTGAACCTTGTTCCTAAGTGAGTTAGGTGCAATGAATATTGAGTCCTTTCCAAGAAGGATGGGCTCACTAAAGAATGGGTATGTTCGAGGACCCCATGGTTGGACATCCACTCGGGGAATTTTTTAAAATGAAGTTGTTGTTATGAGCTTTACCTCAATTGAGGAGGTATATTTGGCGTGACTAGATAAAGTCGCGGTATTAGTTAGCCCTAGACTCATGTATGTAATTTGAGTTATGGCGGTCACGATAACATAATAACATGTATGCCTATGTATTTTTCCGCGATAGCGGGATTTTGTTTTCCTTCACTCGTCATAGAGGCGGGTGTTTATATTTTATATATTGTATAAGATGATGGTATTTTTGGAACGATAGCAGGCTAATAATGGCAAGACTATCGTGTCCATGGTTCCTGGAGGGAACGGGTTGTAGTTGCGGTGTCTCACCTAGATTTAGGTTGAGTTCACCTTATTTGTTAAGAATTAATGGAACTTCAATGAGAAGAGGTTTCCTTATCGTGATTTGGGTTTATGGCGACCTTATATATATGATTTAAGGCCGCAGGATTTTCGTTGAGCTGAACATAAAGCTCATGATTGTTTGCGCAAGGACTTAAAAATAAGTGCGAGCGCAGGGTTGTATGACTCTTAGTTAGAGATAGGAGTTTAGACAACCTTTTTGTTGGATTAGGGGATAGGGATATCCCGGTTGCATGTTGAAATGACGGAACTCCATAACCAACAAAGTCAAGGTTTAATGTGTGGAGGGGCTCCTTGTTTGGATTTCGCTTTGCGAGACACTCCACACATGACTCTTAACGGCGTCGGGAGTGGGGAGCTGTTATGGGATGCAAGGATGATGATTTTGTGGAAAGGTCTTATAGTGTGGATGAACCACTATAGGCTATGAGCCACATGATATTGATATACTATGGAAAGATTGTGCTATGGAAAAGCACTAAAGTGGTCCCGTCACCACAAGTGGGTGGGTGAGGTTGGACTTAGAGAAATTGATTTGAGGACAATAGTCAGGCCTTAATGAAAAGGCAAATTTTGAGGAGATAAATTTTGGGTATTATGTTCGTGACACTTTCTATAGAAAGTGGGCACTTCGATTGGTTAGGTTTCCTTCCGTATGGGCGGAAGGATATGATAGTAGAAATGCGTTCATAGGCTAGCCTAGTAGGATTTAGGACGTCCCGCTTGTGTGCCTTGGGTCGTTATATCTCGATGACCGACTACGCGAGGGAGTAGTGTAACGGGAGGGTTCCTTGTTTGGATTTCTCCTTGGCGAGACGTCCCACGCACGAAACCGAACAAATGTTGGAAGTTGAGAGAGGCCTTGGGCACTAGGGACATACTTAGGATTATTTCGTTCCTTGTAGGTAGGATATCGCATAGACTTTAGTATTATTTAGGACGTAAGTTCGTTAATGTTAGTGGCGCCGAGATTAGGAGATTTGATTTCGCGGGTTGGGAGTACCCATAGATGAGTATTACACCGAAGAAAGGAGACCCTTAATGGGAGAGAGTGTTACGTGTCAGACGTTCACTATGGATGTGCAGATGTGCACAGGTTAAAAAGGTGTATGGGTACCTTAGTAATGTTGGTTTATATACCGCCTGAAATAGAAAGGGCATAGTATATGAATTTGAAGTTTATGTCGTTAGGCACTATAAATGATGGGTACGATGTGGCGATGCTGGAGTCACTTTACGATCGTGGTAGTCGTATGGTATATGGTTGGGAACCATGGGGTTAGTATCGTTCCCCTAGAGGTATTAGGATTTGGAGCGATCCTAGTTTGTTGATGTAGGTTGTATCCGAATTTCGAGGACGAAATTCCGTTGTAAGGGGGGGGGGGAGTATATAACAACCCGCCCTTTTGGAGACGATTAAATTCCATAATTAATTATAAATTGGAATTTGGGAAATTTCCCTATATAGTAATTTTTGGGATTTTCGAGGATTAAATAATTTTCGAAGGATGTTGTGATTATTTTTGGGACTATATAGGTCGAAATATTTTAATTATATGTCACCGTTGAGTAAAGCGACCCGAGGTAAGATTTTTAATTGGAAAATCTTCATTTATTTATTTTGGGTTGGAATAGTGATTTGCGGTCAAGTGCCTCGGATGGAAATTTCGACTGCGCAGTGAGTCTCGGAATGTCCGAGATAGTCGGAAAAGAGTGTCCGATTGTCGAAAATGAGTTTCGGGTAATTTTAGAGGTAAAAGTAACTCGTAATTGGGTAAACGAGTCATTTTTGGGTTTTAAGGGGTATAACCCTTTTTCTTTCTTTATAAAGAGAGGGAGAGGGAGAAAAAGAGAAAGAAAGAAGATAAAAGAGAGAGAAGAGAGAGAGGAAGAAGAAAAGGGGAGATTCCGCCCTACCTCCGCGGGATTCTGCTCGAGGTCGTCGGATTATATCCACGAGGCAAGTGTTTACTTGGTTTATTTATCTTTTTGCATAAATATCTCATACCGTAGTTTGGTATAAACAAATCCTAATGGTTTTAGGGTGGGTTATCGTGGATAAAACGGGTTTTTGAGAGTTAAAACAATTAAACCCCAAATAATATTTCAATTTATGGAACTTAGGTTTTAACCTAAATTAATTGGTGGTTTTGGGTTCTAGGATGTTTAGAACCCTTAATATATGTGTATTTGTAGTTGGTTGAGGTTGTAGGACGTTGGGTGAGGCGACAAAAGCTTGGGAGAAGCTTTAATGGCTGAAATCGTCTCGGAGAAGATGATGAATAGTAATGCGTCACTTTAGGGGGCCTTTTTGGCCAGGAAAAGAATTGATTTAACTTTTGGCCAAAACATTAAAGTTGTAGATCTTTTTGATACGGTCGCGTGGGCGCCAACCGCGTATTTTTATGATTTTTCTACGATTTGATATGATTTTTACAAGATAACAGCTCCGGGTTAAAATCATCAACTCGGAAATCAAATCGGGAATTGGAAAAATTACGGCTAGAATTAATCGTGTAGATGTGTGCGATTATTTTTGGTGTAGTTTAGAAATCCAGTTAATGAATTTGGGTGGTTGTATTAAGGAATTGAGGAATTTTAATTTGGGAGACCTGGTGTGACCGGTCGATCGCACCCCTAAGGCCGGTCGACCGCGTCAAGGAGAAAGGGCCTACTGCTTTGTTTCGTAGGCTTATTTGTAACCTGCGGTCGACCGGGGGTCTAGGACCGGTCGACCGGTGCCCTATTTTCAGCCCAAGATTTTGGAGATTAGGATTATTTCTCCTTTTTGAGTTTAATGTTTAAGGACCTTCCAAATTAGAAATTATGGAGGGTTATGTCCTAAAGGACTTGAGGAATTGGGAGTGTATATATATGTGTATATTCACTTAGAGTGAATTAGTACAATTGGAGATATCCAAATGAATCCGTAGATGGGATTTTGATATATATTACTTATTAAATTAAGAATATAGTTTGGGTTTAGTATTATGCATGATTATGATTCTTTGAGAGAATCTTTGGGATTATTGGTCATCGATAGATGGTTTGGCAAATATGGCCATTTTTATATATTCAGATAGGAATATATATATACTAGTATATGCCCGTGCCTGAAGGCACGGCGAAAATTTTTCAAAATACGTAATCGCAATCATTCCCCGACAAAACATAGTGCAGTCTAAAGTATACAAATATGTAAACAATTTACATTAATTTTTTACAACACAAATGTGAAAACAATTTAGAAAATTTGGACAAATTTTCCTTTATTTATAGGACTATACACCCTATTCAAAAATAATAATAGTCCTTCTTGGACCTCGCATAAACATCATAGCCATCAAATAGAAATTTAAACATCGTACAAACAATATCATCAATTTAATACAATTCATGAAATATACATTATTCATCAACCGAATTCACATTGTACCTCAAATAAACAAAATGTCAATTTTTAAAAACAATGGACATAGTCTCCTTTGTTTATTGGACTATCCACCCTTAAGGGACAACACTACTTCCAACAATATTCAAAGAACCAAAAAATAATTCACAACAATAATAGTTCCAATAAAGTTTGGAAGTTGTATAGTTTGAATACATTCTTTAACTTGAATCGATTTGCTGGAAATGGCGCTAGATCTGGGACCAATACTGCTACTTTACAATGATCTGGCAGTGCTTCAATTGACTTTTTCTTCAATCTCAACAGCGTAGTCTTAGCCACGTCTCTGATTCAAAATATGTAAGTAAGGTTAAAAGTAAAGAAGAAAGAATCAGATACAAATAGAAGATAGGCCAAAATATGTGTATGTCACTATGTCGTAATTTGATGTAATTTGATGTCTTGTGAGAAGATGGAAAAAAAATTGATATTGGCCTTGACTATCAGAACATTGCACTCAATTGTGAAAAATATCTAATTTTTATTTTTTTTCAATTTGATATACTCTAAAACATGTATAGTTTCGTCTCGCCTGAAACCAAGCCCGATACCAATACAAAATGGGTATCTCGTCCTAGACCAAAACGTGTGTTGAACCATGGATCAAAAATATCTCATAGATCTTTTAGAGGAAGAAGAATACTTAGTTAATCAATATTATGATCGTATTCGACAATAATCATCCGAGTTGCATTCAAAGATGATGCACACTACTATTTAAAATGGGGTATTAAAGTAATTGAATCAAACTACTTTTCGAACGGATTTATTTCTCATCCTTCTAATATAAACACACTACTATACAGGTCTATGATGCATAATGATATTATTTCTCTCATTCAATAGAAGTAAGGATGCTTTGTAAAGACTTATCAGATGTTCCAACCAATGTTCACAATGAATTTCCTCGTTCCATCTCCATATATATAAAAATAATAATCATAAAAAAAAAAATATCAACACAAACCTATTGAGTGTTGAAAACAACTGAAAAGTTCAATGTGATAGAGACATATTAGAAATGGGTTTAGATAGTAAATGTAATAGACATTTTCTCAAACTAATCAAAAAGTTAATGGCATACCTTACATTTTGTTCTCTTAGATTTTTTTTTATATTTAGACTATTTAGTATACAAATACACACATGAGATACTATGTATGTATAATTACCTCCTCTGATGTATGAGATTTTTGTTCAAGTTGCCTTTCTCAGCCCCGATGCTCTGACTTTTGTTGCTCCGCGCTCTGATGATCCAATGCTACTAACTCATTTGTACTTGAAGCATCGTCTATTCAGAGGGTGACATCCTCTGGCTCCAGCGGATGACTCGATGGATCGGTCTGAACAGAGGGTCTGAACAGAGCGTGGTACCTGGCTGCAGTGGCGGGGTTATAAACATCCAAAGTGAGGAATAAGGAAGGGGCATGAGCATTCATAGAGGAATAAGGAAGGTCCACCACATACATTGGAAATGTTTTCAATCTTTTCAAATGCATATAGATGGAATGTTCACTCAAGAATGTATGTGGAAAATTATGGAAAATATATAAGTAACAGGGAATTTGGAAATGCCCTCAATATGAAAGAAAACAAATTGATTTTCGCAAACAAAAAAAATAAGGAAGCTATATTTTGAACAGGAAAATACAACATAAGAGAGGTTTCTTTGATACATATACTAATAATGATACATATACTAATCATATGTTCCAGCTCCTCTGTTCCTTGATTTCAATAAAAATCCAAGGCTTCACCAATGCTCCTCGAGCAATCATGCAGTTAGAAATCTTAGGTCAGTCGAAGTTGTGCTGGTTTTAGTCTGAATACGAAAAGATATCCACCATTCCAAAACTTAACCCTGCAAAACAATTGTGAAAATGAAAAAAATAAACATTAATAACGTAATCAATCATTAAAATCGGAAATATATAACGGTTTCAACCAATGTTTGAAATCATGCTTCAAAAAGTATGTTTAAAAAAATAGGCAAATCATTTAATAGTTTGTAAGAAGTTAAGGAACCAAAATTAATCTTTCAAAGCACCAGAACTTGGGTTGTACTTGAACTAAAAAACTAAAACACAATCTTTCAAACCATCTGTCATACAAAAACTTAAGAAGCTAAAAATCTGAATATTAATACTCCTAAATTGAAATGGAACTAACCCCATAATTTGTCATTTTTACTTACCTACAAACGTTAAGTAAATATAAACTTTGGGACAGTTAACACTTGAGAAAAAAATGAACATAGAGATGACATCTTTGAAAAACTCCACAACTTTGTTGAAGCTATGTGCACAAAGATGACATCTTTAGCTCCTGGAAAAACCCCAGATAATAAAAATCAATACAAAAGTCATAAATTCGAGCTCCAATAAACTTAAACATATATACAAAAGGAATAAAATCGATACATGGCAGCAAACCCTATGGTTTTTGGCTGCCAAAAGCAATGTGAAAAAAACAACAAACCTCCAGTTCACCCGCACAGCCACTTAAAACAGCTCTACTCCATCCTCTACACCATCTCACGTCCAATCTCTCTTTCTACCTAGATTCACTCCACCTCATGTGGAACCACATGATTGACCCCCGCGTTTGGTGCACGGACTCCAACGTTGCCGCCATCGGTAATAAAACCATCATCTCTAGATCTCAGAAGTTATTGAACACTATGGACAGTAAATATTTGTTAAACTTATCTGTAGTCAGAAAGATTATAACACATTAACATCAAAAATAAGTTTAATCAGGTGAGATAGTTCTCTTTCGAATATGGAAGAATGCTCATCGAAGCTCTAACTGCCTAGATCTTAAATGCGGAGATCTTCCCCTTTTTGAAGTTCCTCTATTGTAGATAAACCAAGCATAAAGGTAAATCTGTTAGAGCTTTTAAGAGGAATTTCAAACAGGGGAAGATCTACAAAGCTACAGCAAAAACTACAGCAAAAGCGGAGAATTTGTTGTAGAATTTCAAACAGATCGATATGTTCGGTATGTCTAAATCGAAGAATTTCAAACAGGGGAAGATCTATAAAACTACACCAAAAAGCTACAACAAAAGCTACAGAAAAACGATACAGAAAAAGCTTAAAAGACATACCGGCCTATGTCTTTGATGTAGCTTGGTAGCAGCCCCTGTGTAGCAGCCACAAACATGCTCCTATAGTAGCAGCCCCTGTTGGAGGTGATCAGTCTCAATAGCATGTTCGACCCTCATTACCGGCACCGCAATATTAAATCCAAAAATGTTGTCTCGCAGATGAAATATCAGATCCAAAAATCCCATATCAGATACGCACAAATGCAATAGCAGATTCAAAAATCCCATATCAGGTCTGCATAGATGCAATAGCAGATCCAAAATGGCTACAACCGGTCAGGAGGCGGGTTCGCTTGACCTCGCTTGCTGGTTGGCAACCATAGTTGTTCGATTACCTTTTGTAGGTTAAGGTGAGCCTTCATCAATTTTTGCATTCAAACTGTTTCATGAAGGCAACTGAGATGTAATGTTGAGGTTAGTAATCTTCAACTTGCCTACTCTTTGAGGGAACCAATCCATTTAAGCACTGCAATTATCTGCAATCCAAAATAATAACTATTGGCTAGATATCATCAGAACAAAAAGATGTATTTAAAGATCTATTGAAGGGAATTTATACTTATTAGATGAACCATTTTTTTAGCTGAATCCTATGTTAATGACTAAAAGGGAGAATGCCTTGTTATTCCATCCTAGTCAAGGAAGAGATCAAATAAGAATTTTGAGGTTAGAATGCTGACAATGCCAGGGTTTTCTGTCATTTAAATAAATATATTCAGTCATCAAATTATACAACATATATTCCTATTTTAAATTATGTCAAATTAATACATTTATATTCCATTGTAGTCAACATTAAATTGGTATTCCATCTTAATAATGAATATGAAATTTTCAAGTCAAATCAAATAAGCGACACAACACAACCAAACTTAAAGTAGGTAAAATAATATCTCTATTTGGATGTTAAACAGAAACCATATAGTGTTTTTCATCGCACACACTGTTTTCTCTAACTACAAATTGCTCTGGTCAGGTGCTCAACGTCGGTGGTGCAGTTCAGTCCATGGTGGAAACTGGGGCTTATTCGGTTCAAGCTGTGGTGAAGGGTGATGGAGAATTGAGGGATAATATGCATCAATAATTAGTGTATTACTAATAAAACAATGGGAAAAAATACTTAAGGAGCTTCGAAACTTCCAATCCATCTTCGAAACTTCCACAATCAAATTGCAATAGCCCCTCAACATATATGGATGATCCAACTTGCATACAACTAATTCCCTAATATAATAAAAGAATCATGTTTTATCCTTAATATATTACTAATGGAGTAGAGCTAATCCAACTTGCATACAACTGATTCCATCAAGAGTACACATTATAACACCAAACTTGCATACAACTAATTCCATCAAGAGTACACATTATAACATCATAAATAAGAGTATCATTTCAGATTCTATATCTAACCCAACATGTATCACCAATATCCAAGTTTCAGAAGAAATAATTAGGAGACATTACAGTGCATAAAATGCTACTGCCACTGCCACGACAACAGCACTACTGCCTCGCTGCCAAAGCCAACATGCTACTGCCTCGTTGCCAAAGCCAACATGCTTATACTATGCTCGTTTGACAAAGTATATGCTCGTTTCACAAAGTCTCATAAGCATCTTGTACTCGAATGAGCCTCCTCGTGTACTCCTCTGTTTGGGCATGTGGTGGCACGTCAGGGTGGTACTTAAAGGCTAATTTCTTGAATGACATAGCTGCACAAATCCGAAAAGAAAAGGAGTTTGGATCAATATTTTATAAATAGAACATCAAGAAAATATATACAACTTTAAATGCAGAAATATTAAAGAGTATAATGCAGCGATCCTGTATTCACTTACGTTTTGGGAGCCGGGAGCGAGCACAATTTCAACAACAGTCTCTAACTTCATCTAGGTTCAGATTTGCTTTCTCTATCAATTCATGTACCAACTAAAATAAGAGTCAATTGGATGAAGAGCATCCATTTTACCAAATGAGCTGAATTGCTGCTATACAACTGCAACAGATTCTACTTCACTCTGCCGATCAATATGAAATTTAAACACATTCCAGAAATTCGCTTCAACTTTAAACATACTCCCCAATAACTCCTCATCCTAGTGTTTGGGACCTTTGCTAAACTGGCAGCCATCCTCAATTGTTCAATCAAGGCCTCTGTACCAGCTTCACTCTGCAAACACCTTTGGTGTGTAAAAGAATCCAAACTGATAAAATCACAGTTATTCACCTGATCAAATCACAATTATTGAATGATGCAAATAGACAAAAACAAACTTTAGAATTAAAACAGATGAATAAATAAGATTGAATGATCTCCGAATCATCTCTATACCGAATCAAAAGGCCTTTACAAAGAAAATGATCTTGAGAACATACCATGCAACATACAATTGGCACTCTGTTTGAATAAACTATAAATAGCTCCAAAATAGTATTAGTTTAAATTAAACACCATGGGTGGAAATAGTACCAAAAGTTCATACAAAAATGAAGATCCCGCTATTTGGAACTCCCTTCATCAAAACGTACATAAAAAAAATGATTATAAGAGAACCTCTGGATATACAATGTTAGTAGTTGAACTCCCTTCATCGGTGGGAAGCAGGATAGATATACAGTTAGCACTCGTGCAACGTGATAATGCAACATACAATTGGCCATGACTGAAGACCGGAGTGCGCAAGTCAATCCCAACATACTTGACAGACTGGCCCTGCGATTTGTTCATTGTCATGGCGTAGGCCAACTTGATTGGAAATTGACGGCCCGTCATCTTAATTGGCATTTCAGTAGAGGAAGGTGTTAAAGAGATTCTAGGAATGAAAACTAATGTGCCAAATTTTTCACCAGTAAGGATTTGGGCCTGAATAACATGCTCGGAACATTTTGTAACTATCAAGCGGGTGCCATTACAGAGGCCATCTTTCGGGGCAATATTTCGTAGCAACATTATTGGGCTTCCAACTTTCAAGTCCAATTTAAACAGCGGTAACCCCGATGGGTTAAGGGCATTTAGAAACTCATTTGGGAACTGGTTACTTATGCTGGGATTAGTTTCATCAGGGCACAATTTATCGGCAGCAAAGTATGTAACTGTTTCACTGGGGAAAATACTGAGCGCGGTTGTATTTATGGCATTCACATCGTCATTGCGAGCCGAAAGAATTGTTCTTTCATTGAGGAAGGTAGAGGTAACAGTTCCCTCCACGTGCAATAACGGGTATACAGCCCCCATTAAATCCTCAACGCTTTTACAATGGCGTAGTGTCGAAGGCATAAGCACAGTTTCCTCTGGGCTAGTCCCAATCTGGAGGAAAAAGAGAAGTAAGTAAAAAAACAATATATATATATATATATATATATATATATATATATATATATATATTGTATGTAAACAGCAGTGTCAAAATGATTATCTATATAATATTATACCTCAGTCAAGAAGTTCGAAAATTGCAAACTTTCAACTTCGGTATTATTGAGGCGCATGTTGGAGTTTAAGGTCAGAACATGTATATCTTTCCATAGCGTGGACCGCCTTAAAGAGGCGGCAACGATTTCCTCTCTAACGGCTTTAGGAATTACGGGCAATATTTGACGGAAATCACCACCGAGCACCACTGTGATTCCCCCAAAGGGTCTTTTATTATTACATATATCTTGTAACGACCGATCAACTGCCTCAACACAGAACCGATGTTGCATTGGCACTTCATCCCAGATTATGAGCTTCGCTAGTTTGAACAACTCTGCTTGAATCGACTGTTTTGCAAACCCGCAATTAGAATTTTCAAGAATGTCGAGAGGAATAGAAAACGTCGAATGAGCAGTTCGACCGCCGACTAATAATAAGGAAGCAATTCCAGATGAGGCAACAGTAATCACTATATGTCCGAGACCACGACAAACCGCAGAAATTGTGTTATACAAAAATGTCTTCCCCGTTCCCGCCCCACCATTCAAAAAGAAAGTTTTTCCATTACCCTCAAACACTGAATTAGTTATTTCTGCAAAAGCAATTTGCTGCCCTGGATTAAGACGATCAACGTTAGCTTGCACATTTGAGTGGTTTGTATCAACTTGAAGCTGACGATGCTCCCATATTAGTCGATTTTCTCCAGAGGTACTCCAATTTCTGACAGGGAGTGGCATCGGAGGAAAGTCAGACAAACTCTTGCCTGACTCCTGTAGCAATTCGTTTAGCAGATACAAACCGTAGTCTTTTACTTCGGCTTCCGTTGGACATGGAATAGCGAATAAGCTACGGAGCTTGTGCGCAAGGTCGTCACATATATCCAATGCAAACTGATCCCATAGCAGACCCGAATTTAAAGGGAAACACTGGGTGAGTAAAACGCAGAATAGTCTTCTGAGTTGATAACCTGTCTGCATTATCGCCGCCTCTTGTAAACATTGCACCCATTCGCCATCATCTTCTAAAAGCCCCATAGCCACACACGCGGACTTGAAAGAATCGTGTATGACATTGTTGACAGTCCGTAAGCACTCAAAAGAAGGCGGCCCTTTAACAACGGTTAGCAATAGTCGCAAATAAAATCTTTCTCCTGAGTTTGGGCTGGCATGGTACATCCTACCAATTGCGAAACCCCCATTTTCTGATCTGGGAGTCCAAGTCTTTGAATTCTTATTCCAAACATAGTGTTGGGGAAACTCTTGATAAGTATATGCACGCGCGTCTTCATTCGATGCACAATATGCGAAAAATGCCGTTAAAGAACTTTGTTGAACCGAAGCCCTGCGCACAATTTCATCCATCGACTCACTTGGATTGAAAACAACATGATGCATACCCAGGAGGTGAAGTTCCAATCGCGTAACAGAAGGTTTCTCTTCATGCATTGGATTACCCAATATCCGCCAAGTAGCTTCAGGTGGGCCAATATATCTAGCATCTAAGTATTGTTGGATCTCATCTACACCTCCTAAGACCATAGTGGTGCGATCGTATCCCTTGTAAATGTATTTGTTTATGTACTTGACGCATCGGAGCCCGGCGCAAACTTCAACATTGATCTGGCAATTGAACATCCG
The DNA here is from genome assembly GCA_949130495.1 of Sambucus nigra. Classification (NCBI taxonomy): domain Eukaryota; kingdom Viridiplantae; phylum Streptophyta; class Magnoliopsida; order Dipsacales; family Adoxaceae; genus Sambucus; species Sambucus nigra. The sequence goes on along the minus strand of OX422209.1, from coordinate 464,417,311 downwards.
ACTAAGATGTGGATTATATGGAACGACATCTCGATTATCAACTTTTTTCCCATTTGCAAGAGTAAACACCCGACCATCATTGCGATGCTGATAAATTGGATACCCATCTTTATCCATAGTGGTGGAGTCTGCGAAATCCCTAGGATATTTCTTCGTACATCTACCATTTTCCATGCAAGGAGCTTGAGGAGACTGTGAACCGCACGGTCCATGAACCATACAACCCAAAATAGTTTCAAAAAGTGTCGGATCATCGTCCAAGACCGGAAATTCAGCACACACTATATTATCGACCTGGGCAGATGTTTTAATCTTGCTTGGACCATCAAGAAATAATAAAGCATGCATGTGAGGTAAACCTCGCTTTTGAAATTCAATTGTGAAGACGTGCGCCACTTTTTTGCCAAATACATGTTTATTCTCAATCTCCTTCATGAGTGCCTTCCGTTTAAGTTCAAACACACGTGCAACCAAGTCGGGACGAAGCAAGGCATTCTGATGAGGCATCAATTCCTTTGTAATTTCTGGCCACTTTAGATTTGCGGTCATAGTGAGAAAAACATCGGGATGCTGGTTGAAACGTGTGATGGCCATCGAATCTTGATAAATCTCAAACATATGTCTCGCACTACCAGTGAAAGACGATGGCAGAATCATCCGTTTACCAATCTGATCTGGTTGTAACCCATTCGACATACTGTCACTAAGATCTTTGTATAACTCCGCCCGAAGTTTCCCTTGATTAAGTCTGTAATAAGTTAGACGGTTTTGCTCGGTAGAAGCCCATGCATCAACAATGAACTCCTGGAACAATTTACCCCCTTTAAAGAGGGTGGAGTACTCGGAAGCATGTTGAAACAAACGATAACCATAATAATTCAATTGAGTTAAACGCTTAGTCTGTTCAGTCGAACGTTTCACATCCCATAACTTCATCTCTGAGTGCCAGCCAAGTTCCCCGTAAGGGAACAATAAGACGTAATGCAAAGGTAAATACGCAGGGTGACACTCGTTAATTTGCATTAATTGATTACCGCCTTTGAGCCGAACAATAATATCTCGCATACCACTGACGTTGGAGCCATCCCAAGGTAAAATAACTGCGATTTCATCGAATGATGGCAAATTATACGTGCGACGGTCCTTTGCACAACTATAATGAAGGTAAGCAGGTAAGTCATGGCCCATCCTATTTGAGTGATCCAAAATAGCATATGCCTCACGATATTTGGTCGTGAATGCGTTATTCTCCAACAAAGATTGTTGTATTATATCGAGGACATCCCTCTTCAAATGAGGATTTCTCTGGTGGCGAATATCTAAAGCTACATCTGGATCATAAATGTACAATTGAGCGTAAGTTGCATCATGTTCGTGACCAACATCGGGTAATAAGGATCCAGTACGATGACGAAGCTCACCGTGAATCGTAAAACTCGATGGACCCCTGCCATGGAGGACCCGGTCATCCATCTGAACACCTAAACTCGTAAATGCATTGGCAGCATTATACTCTCTTGTATAAGTACGAAAAGATCTAGACCGATCATCATCACCCTCAAATAGAAGCTTAATTTCAGGCGGGGGTTCAATGAGGGAAGGTAAAAAAATTTGGCCCTGCCAACAACACTTCCCAAACAGCGGTCTTATCTTTGAGGACCCCGACAACCTTTCATCCATCCAGTGTAATGCACTACAGTGAGGGCATATTACATTCATAGGTCCCAAATCATGTCTTCCCGACGTATCATATGCACGACCTCGTGCCCTGCTACTCGATTCATTTCGAAAGGATGGTCTCCCTGTCCTGAAATAGAGGAAAAGATTATTTGTTAAACATAGTGTAAGAGATGCAAAAAACAACCAAATATTTAAATAAAGAAGTGAGTAGGTAAATGTACCTAAATGTCAATGGTATATTATTTCCCAATGGGGGAGTATCTGAATTAAAAGTTGTATCTTGATTAGGCGATTCTTGTTGCACAACTCTTGGAGACGAAGTTACATCCGTCGTTAGTATGTTACAATCGAAATCTAAGTTCAAATTATGCGGCTGAACCAAAGAGGCAAATTGAACCGGATCATCAGAATGTTGGAATGGGAGTGAGATTACGCGGCTGATATCCGTAAGTATGTTTGATACGGGGGTGAGATTACGCATAGGGCAACATTGCGGTGTAGGGGTTCTCAGCAACGGAGAAATTTCCGAACGGTAAACACAGGCGGCATTCTGAGATCGTTCTCGTTCACGTCGGCGTCTCTGACCCAAGATACGGGCGGAAGTGGGTGGAATTTCCTGCTACGTTATAGATAGTTAGTAAATGAAGACGAAAGATAATGAAAGTAAAACAATAATAAATATGAAAATGGAAGAAACGTCACACCGTAGGCACGTTTAAGGTGGAAGTGTGTCTTTCGACGTAGGAAGTTGAACATACCTGCGGATACGGAGAATAAAAAATGAAAACTCAAAATTGCAGTGGTTATATGGTTTAAAAAATGAAATCAAGTACAAATTACAAAAAATCGCACCGACTCAAGGTTACCCATAAGTCGCTCTGGAATGTTCGTATGAATGTTTGATATAGGGGTCTGGTTTCGCAGAGGGCCACATTGCAGTGTAGGTGTGCTTAGAAACGGAGAAGTTGTATCAACGCGACTTGATGTAGGTCGGGAAACACTGGCTTCATTTTGTGACCGTTCTCGTTCGCGACGGCGTCTTTGAGCTACTATGCGGGCAGAAGTAGGTGGAAATTCCTGCTAATTAATAGATAATTAGGAAATGAAGTCTAAATATAATCAAAGGGTTATGGTGTGAAAATTGAATTTCATTACAGAAGAAAGAAGAATCAAACCAAGTAAGGGAGGTCATTCTCTTTCCCTTTCCCCTTTCCGTTATCCAAAAATTGCTCTGCGTGTTTTCTCTTCTGAAAATAAAATAGCGGTGTAAGAAAATAGCAGAACCCCCAAAAATTGCTAATACCAAAAATTGCTAATAAAATAACTGGTATAACAAAAAATTGCTCTTCTATTTAAAAAATGGTTGAAGTTACCTTTGTACGAATGATGTCCAGTTCAGATACATCACGGATGACAACACCCGTGTTTCTGCTACGGAAGCGTTCGAGCTGTTTAGAAAGGGTTATCTGATTCATGTCCACTCAATGATAATAGACTACAAAATTATCAAATATAACAGATGATAAAGTTAATAAGAACTTAAATAGCAGTGTAATCCTAAAAATAGCAGTGTAAACCTAAAAATCTAAAAATAGGAGTGTAAACCTAAAAATCTAAAAATAGCAGGGTAAACCTAAAAATAGGAGGGTAAACCTAAAAATCAAAATCCAATCAATGGTAATAGCAGTGTAAACCTAAAAATCAAAATCCAATGGTTTATGAATTTAAATAATCAAATAAGAACTTAAAGTTAGTAAGAACTAACCTTGTAAATAGCAGATTCAAATAAATCAAAATCCAACCAATGTTAATAGTCAACAAATAAATCAAGTCCACTGCACCTAAAAATAAATCAAAATCCAACCATTGTAAACCTAAAATCATTCTCAAGAAACCAACATTACAAATAGTTGGTTTGGACGAAAAAAAAATAGCCACGGACTGAAAACAAAAAATATCAATATAATCCAACTCCAAATTTCTGGTTCATTCCCTTATTCCATTAAAACCCTTATTCCATTAAAAGCCACGGACTGATATTTTAATGGAATAGGCAAATAACATAGTTAGCTAAATAAAATTCAAATGAAAACCAAAATACCAAATGATTCAAAGAAAACTCACCAATCGGAAACTGAATATAGCTTTCGTACAGAGCTGGGAGAGAGCGTGAATGTGTAAGAGAGGTTGAAAATGGGAGAGAGCGTGAATGTGTTTTGGAGAGAGACTCTGAGGTAAGGTAGTAGGTTTGAAAGGGCAGAGTGAGTGAAAGATTGGACGTTTGGGACGCTCGAGGCAGATTGAACTGGGCGGGAGTTTTGGGTTTGCGGCTGTGTCGATTTTTCCATGTCACAATGTCAACTGGTGACATGGTAAAACCCCACACCCTTAGATCTCCCCAAAAAATTTGATCCCAACCGTTAATTTGTTTTACTATTCAAACACCCCTCTCCCATATTATATATATATATATATATATATATATATATATATATATATATATATATATATATATATATATATATATATATATATATATACTATGTGATTAAAGTATATATATGAATTAAGGGAAATGACTTTTGAAAATGTAAAAATAAATGTTTTCAAAAAGGAAAGATAAACGATTTTCTTAATTAATAAAAGTGAGGATACACACCTCTCTAAATCGCTATCATAAGGGAAGTTGCGTGCGTATGGTGAAGCCCCCTGACAAATTAACGCATGGTGGATATAGTCCTATAGGCCATATGAGCGTTTGTTGTATTTTTTTCGCGCTGGTTAGGAGATTCCGGGGGTGGTCTTGACTATCCCGCAGGCATATGGCCGTTTCCCGACGTCTTGCGATGTAGGATCCCAGGTTGTCTTGATTATAGGCCCTGGAAGATGATAGCCATTTAGGGGCGCGCACAGTGGAGAAATCTGGACGGGCGGTGTTAGAACGCATTATATATTAAAGCAATTCATGATAATGGATTGGCTTTAATTACATTTCCTGGATATAGGAAGGGAAATGGGATAAAGGTTTGGCTTCGGTAACACTCCCGGATGGAAGAAGGGTTGTGGAAGCATATGATATGATCAAAGCATTTTTATGATAATGAAAATGGCTTTGAATACATTTCCTGAGTATAAAAAGGGAAATGGGATGATATAAAACGGAAAAGCATTTTTTATGATAATAAAATTGGCTTTTAAAAGTATGTGATTTGTTAAAGCAATTCATGATAATGAATTGGATTTTATATTTACATTTCCTGAGTATAAAAAGGGAAATGGAAAGTTTTGAGAAAAATGAAAGTATTGATAAATACTTGATATATGAATCCTCAGTCCGGGAGATAGATCCGGATGATTATGGAAATATGTATATATAAATGGATGAATCGAGTACCGACGGTCTAATGGATCCCGATGATCGACCATGCCACATAGTAGTGTATCGGGGGGGGGGGGGGGTTCCTTGTTTGGATTTCGCTTTGCGAGACACCCCACGCACGAATATGTCAATGTGTTGAGACTGGGGAGAAGTTTAATCCTTAGTGATCTAATATTATAAATGCTTATGGTATATATTTATATATATCTTTCTGTACTGAGGGACTGGCGGATCTCGACGATCGACCGTGCCACATAGTAGTGTATCGGGGGGGTTCCTTGTTTGGATTTCGCTTTGCGAGACACCCCACGCACGAACATGGCATAGTGTTGAGACTGGGGTGAAGTTTAACCCTTAGTACATTGCTTGGACTATCTAGGATTGATCTGGGTTGGTGATAGACTAGTTTAGCAGGATAGCTTTACTAGGATGTTTAGAGGGATGCGCTAGGAGTGCATTGTTAGTGGAGAGGTGAGGGGTATCTCATGGGAGTGCGATACCAAACTTAAATATGAGGTAAAACCTTTTTCAAAATAATAAGTCATTTATGTAGTTGCTAAATATTTTCAAAACTCGGGCTCTGACCCGTTTATCTACTTTCCTTTCTTGCTATATATTATATATTTATATTTAGGTGTCCAGACACAGGGATGCCTGGATGGCACTTCTTTCGAGTCAGACGTCAGCTACAGCAGCTGTGGATGCGTGCAAGTTTTTGATAGCCACTTCCATCATTGTACTCTAGATAGGAGGTACTGTATAAACATTCGAGCCAATGGTCCAATTGCATTTAATTATTCTTTCAGTACATCATTCGATATGGTTGTATATTTTGACCGAGTGTTCGGTTACTTTATTTCATTTCAGTTTCATTTACGCATAAATTGTGTGGATGTTTTATTTATTGTTGTTATAAAGAGTAGCAAAGTTAAAATTTTGACACCGACCTAATAGGTTATTAGTAATTAAATGGATTTTCGACAGTGATGCTAAGAATGATCCATATGAGACTCCTGTTTTAATTTAATATTGGAGTGATCGCCCGGTATCTTATTAGGCGGGGTGTCACAACAAACAAGTTTTACAAAATCGGCAATGCCTTCGTCTGTGTCCAACTCGTCCGATTTCTTCAAACTTGCTAATATATTTGACTTCATTGTTTTTTTTGAAGTATCGTGCAAGAAATGCAGGTCTTTGAGACATAGTCGGTCTCTTTTTCAGTTCCATTGATTTTCTCCCCTCAACCAATGGTATGCCAAATATTTCACTTATATCTATTATAATTATTTCAATCCTACTCTTCATATCCAAACTTTTGGTTTCCTTATTGTACATCTCAATAATTGATAAAATATTTTTATCGATCTTCTTGTGGTCCACTTCTAGTACTTGCCATCTATAGTAGGCATTGAAAAACTCTTAGAATGTAGTCTTCTTAAGAAGTTCAATATGCCTATTATTTATTTTCTCTTTCATCTGCCCAAAATCATGAAAAAAGATAACAACATTTGACCTATACGGGTCATTCTTCTTTGCAGCACGTATAGGTTTCAATGCCACACTAGCACTAGTACTAGAACTAGATGAATAACTATCTTCAGAACTGCCCTTTTTTTGGTTATTTCCTTTTCTTGCCTTCATCTTCATCCCCGTTCTATTGATCTATAAAAAAATTTAAATTACTAAACTATAATGATATGTACAAAAAATAAAATACCTGCAAATTAGAATAAAACATAGACTAAAACAATAAAATACAAGCATATTGAACAAAAAAGTACATGCAATATTCTCATAAACAATTCATACAACTCTTAACAAAATACATGCTAAAGGCGGTAATATATATCGTTCGCTTCATGGTAATACCTAACAAAGGTTGTTCGACAAGTCAAAAACCAAGATTCTCTCTTCCTAACATATTCAGAAAAGAAGTGATACAATAGCTCCATGATAAAAGTGCCAACATTATCAAAGCCCCTTAAGCAATACTGCTCAATTCGTTTAGTTAAACCCTTCGCTTTTGATTCAGTTACTTGAAGTTGTTGCACATAAAAAGTGCACTTAATGTCTTCATAGTAGTTATAGAAACCAAGTAACCTTTTAGCTCTATCATTCATGCGAAGGAGAAAATGAATTTCATCATCACTAGTACTATTGACTATTAATGTGAAAGGTTTTGTAATGTTAAGATCTTCAAAGGTACAAGCAGTAGTTTTATAGTTGAAAATGCTTGATGGTATGAATCCTAAATAATAAAACAACAATATATAAAATTAAACTCATAATACATAATAGTACATGCATATTGGATTTAACAAATTCAATTTCAATGTGCATGTACTTTGTGATTTTGCGTGTACTTTAAAAAACTATCCTAAAGTACACAGACAAATCCCAAAGTACACGCAAAATAGCCAAAGTACATGCATCAATACATCAATTTAAAAAACATACAATGATAAATAAAAGCCGCTGGTGTGGACCACAATTTATATAGGAGATAGACAAATAAATCAAGGCATATTTTATTCAAAATATGTACAACTTTTGATATCAAATACATATACATTGTCGCGTATAAAAATCTAAAAATTCCAAAGTAAACATCATATTCTCTAATATCTTTGGCTCCATACAGAACTTTAAAATACATACAATGATAAATGAATGACGCTGGCGCATACCACAATTAATATAGGAGATAAACAAATACATCATGGCATATTTTATTCAAAATATGTACAACTTTTGATATAAAATACATATACATTGTTGTGTACAAAAATCTAAAAAAATCCAAAGTAACCATCACATTCTCTAATATATTTGGCCCCATATGTAAGACATTGAGAAGTTGTATTAGGCAATCCCAAATTCAGATATGTCATTCAGTGCGCGCTCCAATTACTTTTATAGATAGAGGGATAAATATCTTCCATACTTGCATCGCAATACTTGCAATTCCTTGCCTGACGACATTTGGATGTTGAATCACCGCTATTTATAAAGAGCGTTGATTCAACATCCAAACATCGTCAGGAAAGGAACTGCAAGTATTACGATGCAAGTATGAAAGATATTTATCCCTCGCATTCTCTCATGTACGAAATCAGAGTAACTCAAAGAAACCTTCATATTCTCTAATATCTTTGGCCCCACATGTAAGACACTAAGAAGTTTTATTAGGAAATCCCATTGTCTGATATGTCACTTCATTGCACGCTCCAATTACATTTATAGATAGTTTATCTGCCCCATATGTAATTCATTTTGCTAAATCCTTCACTTTCGATTCAGTTACTTGAAGCTTTTGCACATCAAAAGAGAAATTAATGTCTTCATAGTAGTAGAAAAAAACAAATAATCTATTCACTCTATCATTGATGCAAAGGAGAAAACAAATTTCGCCATCATTAAAATAAAAACGTGCACGCATATTGGACTGAATAATTTCAATTTCAATGTCCGTGTACTATGTAGATTTTGCATGTACTTTTTGAAAGTACACGCAAAATTCACAGAGTACACGCAATAAAACAGGGAGGTACATGTACATTATTAAAATCATGCAAATAGTTTGTTTTGCATTTAACATCAGGGCAACAAATGTATTTTTTCATATAGTGAGGAAGAAGAATGTGATTTGATCAATCCATGTGTAATGTCTACAAATTTATACATTACAAAACTTAAGAACATATATATATATATATATATATATATATATATATATATATATCAGTCCTGCTCTTGTGCGGACTACTACGCATTTTAAGAATGCGGACCGGACATGTGTCACCGGGCGGTGAGCCCAAAAAAGAGAGAGAGTGTGCCTATAATTTAGGCGATAATTTCTAGGCGCACCGTTAAGTGACATATGTCCGGTCCGCATTCTTAAAATGCGGACTAGTCCGCACAGGAGCATTATATATATATATATATATATATATATATATATATATATATATATAATGGGACAATTGTGTTATGAATAGTAACTCATGCATGGCATTTTATGTGTTGCATGCTTGTATGCATACACATGCATGTATACATGCATACATACACACATTATTATTTTTAAATTTTTTTTTTTTAAAATATAATTTTTTTATGTTTTTTTTTTAAAAAGGCGGGTTATTATGTGTTGGGTTTTATCACGGGGGAAAATTTATTGTCGTGCCCTCGGACACGGGCATCCGCTAGTATATATAATAAAGGAGGAGGGTGTTTATATAAAACCTATATAAACATATTTTGTATCTATTTGTTTGGTCTTTATCAATGGACGGTTGAGATTCAAAGTTGAATCTTATATCTCAACAGTTATAAATGATATTGAGAGAGGTTAACATTTGGGTCAGTCATACCGAGAATTTGGACTCACGGGACTCGAGAAGCACCGGGAAAAAGTGTACGATTTAACTTTTGTTTTATATTGAACGGAGTTAAAATCTTTTGAAATCTGAAATGACAGCACATGCTCTGACACACCCATGCCTTCATTGTCTAAACATCCAGATTTAATCTTATTGAGTGCACAAGGCTCAATAAGACATCAACGACATTTAAACAGTGAGAGAAGTAAAGAGAGAAAAGCAACATTTTTCGTCTCACCAAAGCTTTTTCAGTATGAGGTGAGTTGTGTTTTTTGGGGATTAACATTTCTCTCAAAGCAACACAGCTTTCTCACGAAAGCTTTTTCGGCAACAACTCGAAATCTCCATCAACTCAAAACCACCATTTCCGTCATCGATTCTCCATTGAAACCACCATATGGACCCCTAAACTGAAAAATAAAATGGAAACGTAGAGAAAATGGTGTGGTTTATCTGAACCTTGAATGGTGGAGAAGATGTAACTGGGTTTCAGCCCTCTCTCTCACTCCTCGGTTTCAGTTCTCTCTTCTTTGCCTATTTCATCAGTGGTAGACACAACATATCTGAATATTTTTTATTTTTAGTTGGTTGTGAACTAATGTTTTGTTTGTTTTGGTAAGAGAACGTATGATTTATTTTAATGGTATTTGTATTGACGTTGGTTGTTTTTGGAGCTTCATCTCACCTCAGCATGTAAGTATTTTTATATTTGTTTATTTGAGTTTGTGTGAATGTTTAAGCTCTCTCTTGATGATTGTTTTCGTTCATGGGATCAATTATTGATTTCATTCGTGGTGGATTTCATGTATTACCTCTCTTTCAAATAGGTAAGCGGTGGTCCCTTATTTTCTACTGGTGGAGATGGAGAAGTAGTTCCCGTATGGTGAACTATGAGTTCTGCAGAAGCAGTTCCCGTGTGTATAATACGCTGTGCAGAGAGATACTTTTAGTTCATTATTTTTCCCTCATTTTGTTTTTGGATTCTAGTTTTAATCTGTCATAGGGTTTTTTGGGTTCATTTTTATTTCTTGCTCTATTGTTGGCTATTTCCAAGATGCTACTGGTGTAGCCGTAGATCTAGTTTTGAAGCGGAGGAGGTCGAAGCATACGACCAACTGACAAATCCAGTTTTGAAGTTTATTTTTTTACAAGATCAAGTCTACATATTGGGGTATCTAAAAATAGTTGGGTCAGGTTAAGCTTATATTCAAAATACTTATAACAATCCATTGATAGTTTTGTATCTGTTCATGTAGGTGGGTATACATGCTTTTTACGCATCCTGGGCGAAAGAAAAAAGCTACTGCATTCTATGTTGGGTTTCTAAATATTCTACAGCAGCAACAAGTGTATAGAACATGTTTAAGTCTAACATGTTACTCCAACTGGGTCGAGTATATTCATAATACTCAGAACACTCCATTCATAGTTTTGTTTATGTTCATGTAGGTGGGTGCTGGTTCTTCACATGGCCATTTGTTCAAGTTTTTTAATGGTTTGTAGTTCGGTTCTTCAGGTGGGTATTTTTATATTTAGTGTATAGTTTTTTATTTGCAATTTCTTTTGTTATTTTATTACAGTTTCTTCTGTTGGGACTGTAATGGTCGAGATAAAAAACAAGTCATTTTTATTGAGATCAAATGTCATATCAAATTCAAAGAGTGTTTTATTTTTGTAACACGCAAATAAGAATCTATTAAGATTAGTGGGTTCGTTCCATATATCAAGGCAGGCCAAGTATATCATGTAGTTGTTGTCGTGTATATAATATGTACTACCTATATGTTTTTTTGGTGTTTTAATTAATATATTTTTGTAACATGCAAATAGGAATCTATAAGTTTTATTTGTGTTTTAATTAATATTCTGAATCTAAAATAAAAATTGTTTTTACTGGTAGGGATCAGATCGTAATATACCAATGCTTTGGTATATTTTTCCAGAAAAAAAATAATAATCCGATTATTATGATGAATGAGGGATCTAAATTAACATATATGTAATTGGAAATATATATACAATGAGAGTTGCATAAAAAATTTGTATCGATCAATTGGCCTATTTACTACTTTTTTGTGCCAGGGTTTGTGCCCTTCTACGGGGTTCGCGTAAACATTTTTAATTTGACCTTTTTCTTTGGACAATATAACTAGGGAGATTCTCAAATTATGCCCAAAAATTCAACTCAAATCCGGTGTCACATGGATATTTTTAAAATAGTTGTGTTTAACCCCCAATTTATTTTAAAACTCAAACCCAACGCTACTTTTATTTTGTGCATAATTGTGTTTAACCCCCAATTTATTTTAAAACGTTATTAAAAATGCTTCATAAAAACGGTTATTTTATTTATAAAATAAAATAAATAAGAAGTTATAAAAAAATTGTTATACAAAAAAAAAATGATAAAAATTCTCTCAAAATTCCCTTTTTTATTTAAAAAAATCATTTACTAATAAAATTAAATTAACAAAGTTACAAAAAATTATTAAAAAAACTAACATACATAAAAAAATGTTTAAAATAAAGTTAGAATTTAATTCGTAAAAAATAGTTTTTTTATCAATGAAAAGATACTTTATAATAAAAAATTGTTTATGAAGGTCACTTTAAAAAGGAAATGTTTTATAAAAAATCAACTTTATACGTTTTGTAAAAAGGTTGCATTTAAAAAAAAAAGTTCCATCGGGCTCTTTAGAAAATGTGTGGAAGAAACTAACGGATTTGTAACGTCGTTGAACATTTTGGGCGTTGAATATTTAAGTGATAAAAATGAGGTTAAGTTAAAAAAATAGTCACGATAAAAATAAATTAAATGAAACCTACGTGTGTTGGTAATGATAGGTTGTTAATAATGCGCACGAGGATAAAACTATGAGCGGGTTTGGTGCCCAGTAGTATAAGGCAGCCACTGGAACAGTCTGGGGGTGGATTAAGTTTGGTCCCCCCAGTTCGACTCTCGACGTAGTCAAAATAATATTTGATTAGCGAAAGATACGAACCGCTAGCTATGATTAGTGGAGGTGAGCTTAAAAGTTGGCCCGGACACCACGTGTCGATCGAGGATTAGTCGAGGTTCGCTTAAAATCGCGAGCGGGGATTATCTTCGTGCCATCGGCACGGGTACATCCTAGTATATATATATATGCGAATGTATCCATACTTGTTAGTGGTGTTTCGAAGAATTTGATTGAGAATTTAAAATGCTTGGTAGAATTTCAATGATTAGGGTTTGATCTTTTAAGGACATAACTCTCTGATTTAGTCTTAATGTAGTGTTGGCTCAATTTTGGATAAAAACATTTGAGCCATAGGATAGTGTTCACGTGTATCCATCCAAGCCTATGACGTGTTAGTTGAAGACGTATTGGCCAAGAGTATAAAGCTTCATCATATGCCGGGTTTAGTGTGCCTCGTTTCTACGTTAACAACATTGTTTCATGCTCCTAAGGTATGAATGCATTTTATATATATATAGGAGCTTGAAAATTTATTGGGTGTGTTTTATAATTTTTTATAAAGTTTAAACGACTCTGTTTTACTCAGAAAATATTATTTAAAACTTTGAATAAAAGTTTTTGGGCTTAAAAACGATTTTTGAACTTTCTGGGATTTCGTTCGAACGAGGTTCGCCAACGACCTTCCACTGTAACTTCGTTAGAAAGTTCGATCGAATGAAATGTCGTTCGAATGAGATTTCGGCGGGAACAGTTTTTGGTACTTTTCCACTACTTTATCCCACTACTATTTCATAGAATTTAATGACTTCGGAACCAGAATTTCTTTATGAACTTTTTCCATCTCCTAGAGAGTTTTGGTGAGCTTAATTCTTTCATAAAAAGTTCCCTTGGTTTTTGATAAAAAAATTTCATCCTTAGAACAAAACCAAGTTTAACACCCAATAGTTTGTTTATCCAAGTATCTTTCATATATATACATTTGCTTGGAGTATTTTGCATCACGGGTTCACTTTTCTACCTAAGAAGAAAATAGTTTAGGTTTTCTTCTACATCCCAAAAAGAAGAAGCTTGTTTGCTGTGACATACCCACTTGGAGAAAGACCCCTTGTTTGGGTGACGGTGACCAGAAAAATTCCGATCGGTGGATTCCAAGACCGCGGTAGACTTCCGTGATTATTCGCTAGGCAGAGGTGTGTACAAGAAGGAGCGTCGGGGCTTGGACGGAGTCAAGTCGAGTGTTTTAAGTCTTATTGTCTTGTACTTGTAAAACCGTACTTAGTGGATTTGAGGCTAGGGTCGTCCGAGGTTTTTTCCTGTTGCGGTTTTTTTCTCGTACATCGCGGCGTAGTTGTTATTTGTTTATTTTATCTTTTACAAAATTCACATTAGATGCATGCTTAGGTAAAAAGATAAAATTGGTTTAAATCACTACTCATGCTTAAGTTGGTGCTAAAATTAATTTGGGTAATGTTTAATTAATTTAGTTCAAGTCATTTACTTTAATTTGATAATTTGGTTTGGCCTAAATTTGCAAAAATGAATTAATTATTTTATTATGCAAATTTCTAGAACTTGGATTGAATTAAGTTGTTTAAGTGAAAAATGTATTTTTTGTTTAATTTAATTTCACTTTGAGTTTAAGTTTAATTTTAATTTGAAAGTAATTAAAATTTGTTGTTTATGTACTTGTTTAATTGAACCATCTATATTCCGCATCTTAAAAGGAAATTATTTTTTGAAAAATTCAAAATTGGGGGGGATTTTGCGACTTTCAAATTGGTATCAGAGCAGGAGCGCTAATTTATGGCGTCAAAGATCTGAGTTTTTTTTTTTGCTTTTATAATTTTTGAACTCCTTGTATTTTTAGGTGGTTCATTTTCTTTACTCACTCTTAATTTTGTTTTGTATCTCTTGATGGGGCGTAATGATAATTTATCTATTTCTAATGATAATGAAATTTTTGATATTCTAGAGGAATTTAACAGGCTTCATAAGTGTAACGAAAATTTAAGATAATTAAATGTGAGATTTGAAAAAAGAATTAAGTTTCTTGAAAATGAAAATTTATGTTTTAATTCTAGAATTGAACGTTTGCAAACCTCACTATCTGAGAAAGATATTTTTCGTGAAAAGCTCATAGACATAAATCACAATTTTAATATTTTAAATATGTCCAAGAAAGAGAGTGATAGTTAAGAAAAGGCCCTTAGGGATAAGTTTGCTCTCATTGAGGGAGAGCATGATAACCTTCTAGGAGTTATAGAAAATTTAAAGAAGGAGTCCCGTAAAATTGAGGAGTCTAATTTATTACTTGAGTCCAATATTTTAAAAATGAAAAATCACTTACAAGACTCGAGTAGTAGTTGTAATGGTTCTATCTCATCTGGTTCAAATATTTTCGTTACTAAAGTTAAGACCATTGTTTGTTTTAAAGGGTCAACTTTATCCAAGGACTTTGGAAAAGGTCACACCTTAGGTATCATTCCTCGTGTTTTCACATGCTTGTATTGTGGTAGGAAAGATCACCTTAGGTCATTTTGTTTTGATCTTAAAAGAAGTCCTAGGAAGTCCATGTCTAGCATTTCATTAGTTCCAAAATCCCATCATTTTAAATATACATCTTTATGGGTTAGGAAATTATTTTTAAACGCGCTAGATATTAGATTTGTTGATTCTCATTTTCTTTCATATGAAACCTCCCTTTCTAAATTTAAAGGTTCAATATGTTAGTTTTGTTTGCATACTCTAGATTTTTGTGCTTCATATTATATATCATTGCTAGGTATATGCATGTTTAATCATTTCCTAGTCATTGCTTTATCACATATCACATGCTAGAATTATGATGTTTGTTTATCTTTTGTATTATATTTCTTTCATTTTAGTTTGTATTAAATGAAAAATACAAAAAGCTTTTTGTTTTATCATTTTTGTTTCACCTTTTAGTAATTTAGGCTTAATGAAAAACACAAATGATTTCTGTGTGTCTTTTGAGTAAATATTTTTTTGTTAAAAATTTTCATAAATTAAAAAAAAATATTTTGTGTGTATTTTAGTTTGACACATTCTATGTGGCATATACTTGTTTTAGAATCCCTTCTTTTTCGCTCCCATGTGGCTAGAACTTTTGGCTAAGATTGCCAATCCTTAAAATGTTCTTTACCATACCTACATGGAGTAGTTGAATTTTGTGTTGATATAATGTATTCTATTTTTTATATGCCTCAATTCACACATGCACGAGCTCACTTGAAATTTTAACTTCACATGTTATATTTGAGCTTTGTGAGGTGTTCTCCTACCAATCTTGTCATCTACATGATATGTGACCTAGGAGGACCAGTGCTTATTAAAATCCGTTGTACGTGAGATTTGTGTGAGACATAAAAATAATATATATATATATATATATATATATATATATATATATGTGTGTGTGTGTGTGTGTGTGTGTGTGTGTGTGTGTGTGTGTGTGTGTGTGTGTGCACGAGGAAGGGCTCCGAAAGGAAATATCATCCTTTGCGAGTAAGCCACCATTTGGAATGGACCTAAAAGAAATACGTGGCCCAAAGGCCTAAAAATAAAATATGGCATTAAAAAAGAAAAATAATTGCCAAGGCCTTGTTTTAATTGATATATTCATTCAAAAATATATATACTTATTTCGGGAGTTTGGATGGTATATCAACAGTTTGCACAATGTCCGTTTATCTTAGTTGTACTTTCAATGTCATGACTCTATTGGTTTGTAGAATCATCAAAATTCTAGGCTTGTATGCATTGTGTATGTTTGTTCATTAAGTTCAATTTATATTCTTACGTGAGGTTATATTCAAATGTGATAAAGTTTTCAATCAAATGAGAACTCCGTGAGCATGTTTTAAGTGATTGGGTCTAAATTTAATTGTTACTAGTTCACACCCCAACACTTCCGTTTCCATATGACACATTTTTGCCATACGAGTGTGAAAAGATTATTGTATTTTGTGTGGTGTGTGGTGTTTATACCTAGTATATGTGTGTGTGCGTTAATGTTATTTACTTTGTACTCATATACAAGGTATTATATTTGTCTTTGCCTTGTTTTTTTGTCCATCTATGCTTCTACTTTATGATTGGTATATATCTTGTTGCATTCTTTATTGATATCACATGCTTATCACTTTATGTATCATATTGGTATCATTTTCTTGCATCTTAGTTGGTATCATTTATTCTTAATATGGATTAGTTATGCTTTTGTTGCCTATATGCTTTCATGTTCTATGCTTTGTATTCACTTTTGTTTTATTAATTCTATCACCTTTGTCTATTCCTGAACAAAAAGGGGGAGAATGATAGGGGGAGAAATAGTATCTAATCATATTGTAACCTTATCTAAGTTTAGGAGATTTAACTTAGGGGGAGAGCGCTATCTTCTTAGGTTGATCATAGTTGATAAAGGGGAGAATTAATTTAGGCAAAGTAATTATTTTAATTGCATTTAATATTTTGATATTCCCTATGGGTTTGATAGTTTGCTTAAGTGTCCAGGAATTCTTCTAGAGGGAAACTTTCATCGGCAAAGATGTTGATCATTAGGTCTTGAGTCAAGTTTGGGTGGGATGTTTTAGTCTAGTAGACCTTGACGGCCCTTTAGGATTTTTATTATTTTTGTCCCGGAATAGCCAAAGGGGGAGATTTGTAAGGACACAAGTCTCCGATTGAGTCTTAATGTAGTGTTGGCTCAATTCTGGACAAAAATATTTGAGTCATAGGATAGTGTTCATGTGTATCCATCCAAGCTTATGACGTGTTAGTTGAAGACGTAACAGTCAGGCGTATAAAGCTTCATCATATGCCGGGTTTAGTGTGCCTCTTTTCTACGTCAACAACATTGTTCCATGCTCCTAAGGTATGAATGCATTATATATATATAGGAGCTTGGAAATTTATTGGGTGTATTTTATAAATTTTTAAAAAGTTTTAACAACTATGTTTTACTCAGAAAATATTATTTTAGAACTTTGAATAAAAAAATTTGGGATTAAAAATGAATTTTGAACTTTCTGGGATTTCGTTCGAACGAGTTTGTCGTTCAAATGAGAATTTCGTTCGAGCGAGGTTTGTCAATGACTTGCCACTGGAACTTCGTTAGAAAGTCCATTCGAACGAAACGTCGTTCGAACGAAAATTTCATTCGAACGAGATTTCGGCGGGAACAGTTTTTACAGTTTTTTGGCACTTTTTCACTACTTTGTCCCACTACTCTTTCATAGAATTTAATGATTTTGGGACCAAAATTTTTTTAAGAACTTTTTCCATCTCCTAGAGAGTTTTGGTGAGCTTAATTCTTTCATAAAAAGTTCCTTTGATTTTTGTTAAAAGTTTTTCATCCTTAGAACAAAACCAAGTTAAACACCCAATAGTTTGTTTATTCAAGTATCTTGCATATATATACATTTTCTTGGAGTGTTTGGCACCACATGTTCGCTTTTCTACCCAAGAAGAAAAGAGTTTGGGTTTGCTTCTACATCTCACAAAGAAGAAGCTTGTTTGATGTGACATACCCACTTGGAGAAAGACTCCTTGTTTGGGTGATGGAGACTAGAAAAAGTCCGATCGGTGGATTCCGAGATCACGATAGACCTCCGTGGTTATTCGTTAGGCAGAGGTGTGTACAAGAAGGAGCGTCAGAGCTTGGACGGAGTCAAGTCGAGTGTTGCAAGTCTTATTGTCTTGTACTTGTAAAACCGTATTTAGTGGATTTGAGGCTAGGGTCGTCCGAGGTTTTTTTCCGTTATGTGTTTTCCTCGTACATCGCGTCGTAGTGGTTATTTGATTATTTTATCTTTTGCAAAATTCACATTAGCTTCATGCTTAGGTAAATAGATAAAATTGGTTTAAATCACTACTCATGCTTAAGTTGGTGCTAAAATTAATTTGTGTAATGTTTAATTAATTTAGTTCAAGTCATTTACTTTAATTTGATAATTTGGTTTGGCCTAAATTTGCAAAAATGAATTAATTATTTTATTAGGCAAATTTCTAGGACTTGGATTGAATTAAGTTGTTTAAGTGAAAAATGTATTTTTTGTTTAATTTAATTTCACTTTGAGTTTAAGTTTAAGTTTAATTTTAAAGAAATTAAAATTTGTTGTTTATGTACTTGTTTAATTGAACCATCTATATTCTGCATCTTAAAAGGAAATTATTTTTTGAAAAATTCAAAATTGGGGGTATTTTGCGACTTTCAGATCCCTTTAACTTTTGTGAACTGCGTTCGTATTAGAATTCAGGGGTATTTATATGTGGTTGTTGAACAAATTTTGATCGAGGATGAGATTCGTTTTGGTGTTTTGATCGAACAGACAATACGGTTAGGATTTTTATCGAAGAGGTTTTTATCGAAGAGGGTTTTTGGCGCTTCGTTTTCTGAAAGTGCGATTCGATTTCTGAAAATTACGTTTTTGTTTTAATTTCGGGGTATTTATATATTGGACCTAATCGTTTAAAATTTCGTGGGCCCAATTTTTTAGTCCATAATTGTTAGTCCAAGGAGTAGACCGTAAAAAGCCTTTGTTTAATTTCGCCTCGGGTCGGAGGTTCTCAAAATGAACCCTAATTATGGAGTAAAAATTTAAGTGGATTTTGCCCCACATGTTCAAGAAGGTACATATAAATGCAGTTCTTAATTGGGAATGTATTCATGATATTATTTTTTTCTTTTATTAAATATTCTTTAAAATAAAAAAAGGGTGAAGAAATGTGGGTGCTGATAAACATAAAAGTTATTTTTTATATTGAGTGTTATTAATGGCATCACCAAAAATTTATAGTAGGAATAATGATATACTTCTCGATTCCATACTTCTCGATTCCATACCCAAAACCATTCTAACCCTTAATCTCATATCCAAAACAATCCTAGTCCTTAATCTTTTTTTAAAACACAATGCATTATGTCAATTAATAAAGTGTCAAAACAAAACTAAAACGTATTCTCTTGATTTTTTTAAAATTTATTTTAAATTGATAATAATTAGAGTTATAATTTATTTTAGGATCAACTATCAAAAAGTCACACAAACATTTTTTTATACACATTTAATTCAAATATCTACTTTGTTTCAAAAAGCCCCTCAAATAACCATTTAATCAATATTCTCTTACTTTTAAAGGTCCGCGTCAGTGGCACTCCCACCTCACACCTCCATTGCCAGAACTCTGACGACCCTCATCGGAACTCCTTTCTTTGAATGTTTTACGTATTGAGTGGCATTTTGGAACAAAATAAAATGACTTGCACTAAACGTGCATTAAAAAAATATTCGAGTGACTATTTGGTATATGCCCCAATTATATTTTAAAGTTAAATAAACGTTATACTAAATTAATATTTAAATGGGTTATTTTGGATTTGATATATAAAAAAATTGAAAAAAACAGTCAATTAGTGCCGCGTTTTTTTTTTTGTCGCGCTTGGCTTAGGCAAAAAAAATAAAATTTTGTGTTATGTGGTGTCGCGTCTTAATTATGTCGGGTGTGATAAAAAACCAGTAATTCTAGGCGGACTCACGAACCCGACTCATTTTATGTGACTCACTAATGTGTCGCGTCTGCATTGGTTCATTTTCAGAGTCCTATGGTGTAGTTCCCGTCTGGGCCTAAAAATGAAGCTATACAGACGCGACATGTCCGTGCATAGCACAAAATGAGTCGGATTAGTGCGTCACTATAGGTCAAAAAAAAATTCACAAAAAAAAATTATTATCTAAAAAAATTAATACATATGTGGCATGTTCAAAAAAATTAGTGACACTGGTGCGGATCAACATTCTCGGACCAATATCATTTGTTGAATGTGGGTCCGCACCAGCGTCACCTAGTCAAAAAAAAATATTACCCAAAAAACTGATTTTATATTAAAACCTTGATGATAGGCCCTAAAACTGTTGTATATATATATATATATATATATATATATATATATATATATGATTTTAATAGAAAAAATTTTATTACCTAAAAAAATTATTACCGAAAAAATTTATGTCGTGTCATGCCGTATTTTAATTAAGTCTTGTTCGTATTTGATAAAAAAAATTATTGTCTTTTATCGCATATAATTGGGTCGGATTCGGACTGTTTTAATTTAGTCATGTTCGTGTTTTTTTTTCTTTAAACACAGTTTGTTATATAAAAAATACAGATTTTTATAAAATTTTATTCAACTTTAAAAAAATAACGAAATATCAATCTAAAATAAATTAATATATTTAAGAAATTATCATGGATCAAACTCATTCCTTAAACTCATATCATATGTGTTTTAAACTTTGAGTTGAAAATGATGGCATGGGTTTGGAACAAGGTTTGAGCGGCCAAGATTGATTTCGGCAGTGGCTCGGTAATCAGGCTCATATAGACTATATGGTATAGTAGTGATGTTGATAAGCCCGGGACAAAAACGCACACATAACAATATTTGTTTTCAAGGAAAAACGTTCCAACTGTGAGCATGTGCTTCTTAACGTACCTTCAATCTCTAAACAGCATTGCATGTGGGTTGTAATATGGAGTTTTAAATGTTGTTTTAATTATTTGATTGTCCAAATCAGGCCTCCATGTTGTTTCGATTAAGGCACAAAATCTCTGATCTTGCCAACTTCAAGGATAATTTAAAAACGTAATAAGTTGAAGCTTCCACAATGGAAGAATCTAACGCATGTTGGTCACCGAAAGAAATATCATGTTTCTCACTTGAGATTTAAAGAGAGATCTATGAAACAGATATGGGATCTCATGCATTCACCACTTACAGGATGAAATACCAATCCTACAAAATATTCAGTCTCACTGCCTTTTTGACTTTATAGTGGGCCTACAACACCTGATCGTGAAGGAATCACCACAACTGGTACGTTAACTGCCTTATCCAGATATCATTCTCGCTCTCACTAGGCTTTCTATATTAAGGGGTTTTATATCATAGATTTCTCCACCAAACGAAAAAACAAGGCATCAGTTATATCTCGTTATACTCTCTATACTACTCCCAAATGGCACAAAAGACGGACCTTTCGAAAGTTGGATCCGAAGGCTTTGCGATGTTGGATGCATGCTTTGGAAGAAATAAAAGGGTGGTTAATAAAGCACCTCAACCTCAACAACAAGCATGTAAGTATCAATATCAACCACAACAGTCCCATGTTTATCAGGTGTCCACAGTTTATGCAACCAAAAACGTGGTTTTAGATTGCTACGAGGCAGCTAAATTTTATGGTGGGACGGTGATTGTTGATTATCCTCAGACAAAACCCACCCGTTTTGCATTTTAGGCTCTTTTAACTCTACTCTTATCAACACCTTGTACTCAAATATGACCCAACCCTTGTATCATAGCCTAATAAAAGGACACTTGTTTAACCTCGCTATTTAGATTCCAGGCCTTAGTAGCTGAAGGTTGTTTTACTCTCTGTTATATCTCTTTCCTTTTATACTTTGAATAGTTGTACATTTTTGTGAATGAAGAAATTATGCAAGACAAATTTCTGCAATCGAACACATCTGAAGTTGGAAGTCATGGAATCTTTCACATTTATCACGACAAATATTGTTTATCAAACACACCATTACCGTGAAATTTTTGGTTGTATCGGAGAATGTTGATTTTATAAATTTATTCTTATTTTTGTACAATTCGAGCTTCCATTGTCTTCCAGGATTGGGCATAGATGTAATACCCCGTATTTTTATGATTTTTAATTATGTGATTTAATAAATTAAATTGCCTTGAATTATGAGATTTATTATAATTAATTTGGGTTAATTAATTGGAAATTTATTCGAATTTAAATGCCAGCGAGACGAGAGTTAGTATTTGATTATTATAATGATGTTGAATGTTACCGAGTGATTATGGTAATATATGATTATTGTATTTATTAAAAATTGTCGTGAGTTGAAAATACGGCAGTTTCGGTAATTAAGTGGGACGCGCGTGTCATTCGTGTCAGGACCAAATTTAATGGATTTAAAAGTATTTTATTTTTATGTCATCCGTATGAATATTTTGAGTGCATCAACGTGTCTGGAAGGGCCAAAATAGTCAGAAAACACTAGTCGGGAGTTTAGTTTTGGTCCCGGGACATTTTTAGGCTTAACCGGCAACCCGGGAGGGTATTTTTGTCATTTTAGATTTTAAGAAAATTAGACCCACGAATTTTAGAGTTTATTTAATTATTATTGGGAAGGCCATTAGGGTCATTATCAGCCAAAAAGTAAGAAGTGGGCTACGTGAGATAGATGAGAAGTTACATAAGGGTTTCCATGACCATAACCACCACATACCACCACCACCGTCGGATTTGTGACCGGAAAGAGAGGGGGAAACCAACCAACAACGTCATCAATGGATCAGAATCACTATTCTACAGGCAAGTGATTTATTTTGCAAAGATTCAAAGCATATATTTTACATGATAGTGTAAATTTGAAGATTTATTATGAACAATGATATAAATTGTAAAATGGGAGCATTAAATATTGAATCCGGGTAGGGTTTCATATAGTTAAAGCTTCTGGACAGGTATTAGGTACGAAATCATGTTCCATGTGTAGGTAATTACGAAATTAAATTAGAATTTATGATGTTCTTGAAGAAATTAGGAAGAACTAGGGTTAGAAGAATAATTATGACTTTTGATCCCAGAAACTGTTGATTGACACTACAAGAAAAAGTCATTTTCACGACATGGTTTCTACGACATTTAACATATGTGTCGTGCAAGGTATATTAAGACGACACATCTGTATTAGGTGTCGTGAATAAAACATTAAAACTAACAACCACGAAATCTGAATTATAGGTGTCGTGGAAAATATTAGAAAATAATTAACACGACACATGAAAGGTGTCGTAAAACTTAGTATCCTTATTTACGACATGGAGACGGTGTCGTAAAAATTTATTACACGACTCATAGGAGGTGTCGTGAAAGGTAGTATAGATTTTACAACCCAATTGGCGGGAACTCTAATTCGGGCGAAAAAAAATTTAGCCAGGAAAAATATTTCAGATCGGCGCCAACTGCTGTTTATCCTTTCTCAACCCCAACAAAAAATAAATCCTCTCGTTTGAAACCGGCTCCCTCCCTCTCCTCTATTTTCGGCGTCTACTCTTAGTTCCGGCGTGGATCTGTTGCTATTTGCAGCACCGATCTGCTCATATTTTTGGGGTCGATCTGCCCTATTTCCGGCATCAAATCTATCGCTATGGAGCTCTATTTCTGGCATGGATCGGTCTCTATTTTCGACGTCGATTTGACACCAGTTTAGATGGTAACTTCTTTCTCTGTTTTTTTTATTTTTAGTGTTTATTTTATGTTTGATATTTGGTCAAATTTATTTCCTGATTTATTTATGTTTATTAATTTCTGTCAACAATTTAAGTGATTTCTGTCAACAAACATTAACATCCCTCAACTCCCAAATAAGTTATATAAACTACTCAAATGAAATGACCTCTATTGGTCACGAGAAGATGTAGAAGATTTTTATTTTTACATAAATAAGCTGTAAACCTTTGAACAAAGTTATAATATCAACCTTCTAAGAAACCCCAGAATTGTCAGTCCAAAGTTAGTCCAACACTAAAAAAAGTATATACTTATCATATGCAGTACATAATACTAAAAAAATTATAAGTACATTTGTCTGGTGATTCATATCCATAAGTCTATAATTTTCACATTCATAATATGCGATTTTTTGCATCTTGCTAGATTTGATTCCCGTAGAAATCATTTGTTTTTTGTAAGTCTCACATTCATATTCATATATGGTTCTTTTATATTGGGATTTCAACATTCCACAACCAAAAACAGAGGAATCACATGGCTTCTTTGTGAGGTGCATGCTTACATCTTAGTGTCAACCAAAGATCTTATTCATGCACTGGAATGAGGTCAGCTCTCATTGAATTCTACAACTCACTTTTCATAGATATTTGGGATTAATTTGATATTATTATTGAAAGGATTTTTAGATTTTTTATTTGAATTTTGTTGTGTGGTGAAAGATTAGATGTAGAAGATTTTCATGAACGGAGACAGTCACGAAACGATGTCGCTTGAAGGAAGTGCGGATGGTCCTTGAATTGAAGGCATATTGGCCACTCATTAATATAATTGTGGGGTAAATTTTCAATTCCACTATTAGATTTTTTTATATAGCAAAGTGTTGCGCTAAAACAGTCCTATGTTAAGCAACCAAGACCATAAAACTCACTTCGGAATTTTACCAAACACTTGGTGTGCGGAAAACACCCAAGACCTTATTCCTAATGAAAACTAAGTGTGAAAACTCAAAATGAATCCAATCAACAATCAACAAGTAGGATAACAAGAACACACAAGCAATCAAAGCAAAGAAACGACAACAATATAACGTGGTTCACCCAAACAAGGGTTACATCCACAATGGTAGGATTTCTTCTTTCTTTGATAAATGGAGGAACCACAAGGTTACACACTCACACTCTTTATCTCTCCAAGAAAGTCACTCACAACCAAGCACAAGAACTAATCTTAAACAAGAAGCTCTCACTCACTTTTCTCTTTGAAAAACTCACAAAATGTTCACTCTAAAGCTGGAAAAACAGCACTGCACCAAAAAACAGAAAATAAGCTTCTATTTATAGATTTTCCTCAAAGTGTCAATTTTGTAAATATCGAGAAAAAACTATTTTTCTCCCAAAACTGCCGTGAACCAATGGGAAGCCACCGGAGAGCCAAAATACACCACAAACTCCACCTTGGCGATCCGAATGATCCAACCAAAAACCCAGAATATTGAACAGCTTGAAGATCACCCCGAAATTTAGCAAGCTTAATGCGGCTCCACCTAACTGAGGAGCCTCTCCTCGAATTTCAACAAGAAGTTAGATTTAGAAGCTTTAGGCAATGCCTAAACTTCTCCGTAGTCACAGGTTTGGTGAGGAAATCTGCTGCATTCTCATCCGTGAGCACCTTCTCAATCAAAACCTCGCCGGAATTAACCCAATCCCGAACTCTATGATACTGCACATCAATATGCTTTGTGCGGGCATGATACACTTGATTCTTAGCTAAATGCATAGCACTTTGATTATCGCAATGAAGACGAACACTATCTTGCTTCATCCCCAATTCACTCACCAAACTCTTTAACCAGACCGCCTCCTTTGATGCTTCCGTAAGTGCCATATACTCCGCCTCCGTGGTAGACAAAGCACTTGTCGCTTGTAACATGGATCTCAAAGATATCGGCCCGCTAGCAATAGTGAATACATACCCCGATGTAGATATCCACTTATCAAGATCCTCCGCATAATCCGAATCCACATACCCCACAATAAACTCGGCCCCTTTCTTCCGTTCAAACACAATGCCCATAGACTTGTTTGCCTTTAGATACCGAAGAATCCGTTTCACCGCTTTTCAATGCTCTTTTCCTGGATTCGACATGTACTTACTAACTACACCCACGGGTTGGGCGATATCCGGCCTCGTGAAAACCATAGCATATATAAGGCACCCCACGACACAAGCATACGACGTTGAAGCCATCTCCTTTAACTCATCATCCGTAGAGGGACATTGCTTTGCACATAAAGCGAAATGTGAAGCTAACGGGGTAGACGTGGCCTTGGCATCCAACATGCCAAATTTCCCGATGACATGCGAAATATAATTTTTCTGAGATAACCACAACTTGCCAACTTTTATAACTCGTCTAATCTCCATACCAAGAATCTTTTGCGCCGCACCAAGATCCTTCATGTCAAACTCCCAGCTCAATTCCACCTTGAGCTCCGTTATCCGTGACATGTCCCGACACGCAATGAGCATTTCATCCACATAGAGAATTAACAAAACAAACGAACCATCATCAAGAACCCGAAAATATGCACAATGGTCATGATCACATCTCGTGTAACCAACCCGCAACATGAAGGTATCGAATCATAGGTACCATTGTCGTGGCGACTGTTTAAGCCCATATAATGACTTCTTAAGCCGGCACACATGATCTTCCTTTCCCACTTCCTTGAACCCCTCCGGTTGCACCATGTAAATAAGCTCCTTCAAATCACCGTGAAGAAAATCCGTTTTCACATCCATTTGCTCCAATTCCATATTGAATTGAGCAACTATTTCCAACAACACCCGTATCGAAGTATGCCTCACCACCGGGGAGAAGATCTCATCATAGTCAATCCCCTCCTTCTGTGAAAACCCCTTCGCTACTAGCCTTGCCTTGTACTTCGGTTCTTCTATTTTGTTAATTGCCTCTTTCTTCCTATACACCCACTTAGAGCCAACAATGTGTCTCCCCTTGGGTTTAGGAACCAACTCCCACACAGAGTTCTTTCGTAGAGCTTCTATCTCTTCCGACATAGCACCCATCCAACTCGCCTTGACATCACAATTAATGGCATCTTTGTATGTCGTTGGATCACCCCCACTAAAAATGAGAGCGTAATTGACCTCTTCCCAACCAAGCCTAGAAGGTGGATTGATCTCCCTACGCTCTCTGTCACATGCTAAGGATGGCACTTGCTCCACCCATTGAGTGTCCTCCACCTTAACCGACTCCTCTCCCAAATCATCCTCATTCGGATCCACCTCAACCGTTTCATCACCTTATTGAGAATCACTTGAACCACTAGTAGATGCACTATCACTATCGGTGGCTGATGATCTCGGAAATACCAAAGGAATCTCGACGGTTCTAACACCACCGTCATCGGTAACTTCCAAGAACTCCTTGGCCTTCAACATGGACGTCTCGTCAAACCTCACATCTCGGCTAACAACTAGCTTCCTCGTAGACGGATCCCAAAGCTTAAACCCCTTTTCCATAGCCTAGGAAAATACACCGGCGAGTTCTCGGGTCATTTTTAGTCCTCTCGTCACTAGGAATGTGAGCGTACCCCAGACATCCGAACACCCTCAAAGTAGAGTAGTCGACCTCGTGCCCCGACCATACTTCCTCCGGACACTTCAAACCAAGAGTCGAATTGGGTGACCGATTCACCAAATGCACGGCGTGATCAAGAGCCGCTGCCCAAAATGATTTCGGTAACCCGGCATGAAACCTCATGCACCTTGCCCTTTCCATAATGGTGCGGTTCATCCTCTCCGCCACCCCATTTTGTTGTGGAGTCTTCCTAACGGTAAAGTTCCTTATGATGCCCACATCTTTACAATACTTGAGAAACCAACCATCTCTATACTCACCCCTGTTGTCGCTCCTCAAATACTTGATCTTCTTCCCCGTTTGATTCTCCACCATGGCTTTCCACTCATTGAACTTCTCAAAAACCTCCGATTTTTCCTTCAAGTAGTAGACCCACACTTTTCGTGAATAAACATCTATGAAAGTCACAAAGTATCTAAAGCCGCCTATGGAAACAACATCTGAAGGCCCACACACGTCGGAATGAATATAGTCAATAGTCCCTTTACTCTTGTTCGTAGATATAGTCAATTGCACTCGAGTTTGCTTTCCCATCACACAATACTTGCAAAAATCGAGCTTGCATTTGTGCACCCCTTTCAACAACTTTCACCGATGAAGTTCTTCCATGCTCCGTTGGCTCATGTGACCAAGTCTCATGTGCCACAATTGTAGCTCGTCGATTTCAGGCTCCGTGGAGACTGCCTCTCCACCCACTATTGTATTTCCCTTCAATCTATAAAGATTGTTCGGTAACTTTGTGCCGTGCAAAATCACCATCGATCCCCTTTTGACCTTCAAAGCCCCACCCTCGGCTTGAATCACACACCCCTTTGAATTGAGTGCGCCTAAGGAAATCAAGTTCTTTTTAAGTGCCGGAACGTGCCTCACTTCACTTAAGGTTCGGACAACCCCATCCCACATCTTTATATGCACCAACCCGATTCCCACTACTTTTCACGTAGCATTATTTCCCATGAGAATCTCACCACCGGTATTGGACGTGAAATCCTCAAACCATTCCCGGTTCGTACACATGTGGTATGAACAACCGGAATCTAGAATCCAACCATCAACATGATCGGTGGAAAAACAAGTAAGAACCTCTTCGCCTTCCTCTAAAGTAGCAACACCGGCCACATCCTTAGTAGCGTCTCCTTTCTTATCATCTTTCTTCCACTCCGGACAATTCCGTTTAAAGTGACCCTTTTTATGGCCCTTGAAACACTCAACCGTGCTAATGTCTCGAGATTGAGACCTTTGGAAGCCCCGGTTATTTGCACCCCGAGACTTCGACCTTCCTCTTCGTCCACCACCACCAACCTTGGCTACCAATCCTTCACCTTGAGAAGATAAACTACCTCCACCGCTACCATTTTTCTTCTTCATGACCACGTGAGAAATGATGTCCTGCATTACATCATTGAACTTGAGAGTAGTCTTCCCAAACATAAGTGTGGTGACAAAGTGCTCATATGAATCGGGCAACGAAGCAAGCAACAATAACGCTCGATCCTCTTCACTAAATTGAACATCAATCCGGTTCAAATCGTTGATCAAAGCATTGAATATATTTATATGCTTCATCATATAACCGCCCTCATTTATTTCTAACTTGAAGAGCATCTTCTTTAGAAATAATTTATTTGACAAAGACTTACCCAAATAAATCTCCTCCAATTGATCCCACATGCCCTTAGCCGTAGTTTCCAATATCACGTGATTGAGCACATTATCCGTGATATACATTTCAATTGAAGAAATCGTCCTTTGATCAATATCGCTCCATTCGGCTTTGGTTATATCCACCAGACGCTTCTCTATACCCAACAATGTTATAACCAACCGTTGTTGAACAAGAACACCCCGCATCCTTCTTTGCCACAAGCCAAAATTAATTTTCTCATCAAAAGGTTTTATCTCAAACTTCATTGAGCCTCTAGATCCATAACTAGGATCCAACTTCTTAGAGCCTCCGCTTGTAGAAGTTGATTCGAGAGTACGCGACACCTCCTCCGCCATTTGGAACAAATTCTAGAACTTATTCCAATATCACTCAAATTGATTCAAGCCGAACCAAAATACCGAGAAAACCAAGCAACCAAAGCTCTAATACCACTTGTTGCGCTAAAACAGTCCTATGCTAAGCAACCAAGACCATAAAACTCACTTCGGAATTTTACCAAACACTTGGTGTGCGGAAAACAACCAAGACCTTGTTCCTAAGGAAAACTAAGTGTGCAAACTGAAAATGAATCCAATCAACAATTAACAAGTAGGATAACAAGAACACACAAGCAATCAAAGCAAAGAAACGACAAAAATATAACGTGGTTCACCCAAACAAGGGTTACATCCACAATGGTAGGATTTCTTCTTTCTTTGATAAATGGAGGAACCACAAGGTTACACACTAACACTCTTTATCTCTCCAAGAAAGTCACTCACAACCAAGCACAAGAACTAATCTTAAACAAGAAGCTCTCACTCACTTTTCTCTTTGAAAAACTCACAAAATGTTCACTCTAAAGCTGGAAAAATAGCACTGCACAAAAAAAGAAAAGAAAATAATCTTCTATTTATAGATTTTCCTCAAAGTGGAAATTTTGTAAATATCGAGAAAAAATTAATTTTCTCCCAAAAAAGCCGTGAACCAACGGGAAGCCACCGGACAGCCAAAATACACCACACAAAGTACTTTTAGGTCCCTCGCAAACAAATTTTAAACACTAAAGGATTTTTGACAAATTTTAAACACTTAGGTCTACTATTTATCTTCTTGTATAAGTCCACGCTAGTGGCATAACAAGTGGACCTAATAGTAAATTACCCTTAAATGTTTAAAAATTGTCAACAAGGGACTTAATTGTAAATTACCCATTTTAATATAAACTTTGATATACAAATTTTATCTACGTTAGTTTTGCTATGGCTTAACCCATAGAATAATTTTGATTCTCCCAACATACTTTACTACTTTTTTCATTGAGAACAACTTTATAGTATCATCTACTCCACATGATGTGAAGGATTTATTTCTACTGATTTCTTTTCTCTCACTGTTTATGGTCCGATTAATAATGAACTTTGCATCCATCCTCTTACCATCAAATAATGCTTTATTTTTGCTCTTCCGAATTTCCCAAATAATACAAAGAAGGATCACTTTAGAAGGTATTTGACCACTTCATTTCTTGAAGCTCTAAGGCACCAGTCTAGCATACCATTAACCGGTGAAAAAGACATTTTAATGCCTAAGATTCCACCAAAGAACTACCATACTTCATATGCTATGGGTCCGTGGATAAATAAGTGATTGATATTCTCAGAATGTTTGTAAGAGTAGCGACACACTGAAGCCAAATTGATTCCAATCAATTGTAGATTATCTTCTAATGGAACAATATTGTTAGTGTACCTAAAACAATGTATATGTTGATAACCAAATTAACAATGTACAATGTATATGTTAATAACCAAATTAACTTGTGTATTTGTTGATCACTTGAAAAAAATATACCATTGTATAATTAACTTAGTTATAGGTATTTTTTACCCACCTAGAATTCGAACACTAGTGTATTGTTGAGGATAGTACCTTAAATAATGTTCTTCAATGAACATCAATTTGACATGAAGATATAATAGTGCTACTTATATATTAATTATTCAGTGAACATTTAGGATTATTTTTAAAAACTCTTTGAGTATTGAGATTGTAATTGAAATTTATGGGGAAGTGTATTAGGCAGACCGTTTAGACAAAAAGCTTTGACTCATATTTGGCATTAATATATAAACTATGCTGATAGGAGTTACAGACAAGCATGAGTAAACATAACAAATATTGTAGGCATAATTGTAACTTCTCTTCACGTTTTCTGCAGGCATCATTATTTGGGTTGTGTTCCTGCAAGTTGTGGTTTCCTCTGTGACTTGATATTCGTAACCTTTTCTAGTTTCAATTTTTTTAATAGTTGCTTGTGTACCATAGCCGTTGCATTTCTCTTGTTAACTTTATTTTCATATCACAATAAATGAAAATACTTGTTGTCTGTGCCTTAGGGCGTACCTTATTATTCTTTGGCCACACTGAACGTTGGATATTAGTTTAAAATTCCTTTGACAAAACTTATTTAATATTTATTAGACCGATAGATAACTTAGGCATGTTACATTTACTCGACACTAATTCGTGTTATATAGAAATGAGCAGGTTAAGGATGTCATTTAGTTCTCTTTTATAAGTTTGGGCTTCATCTTGATGTTTATTTTATCCATTTCTTTCTTACACCAGGTCATTGAAACTAATGCTTATTTTAAAACAGGTCTGGGACAACTACAACTAAAATTGGGAGACTTTAGAAGTTCTCTTTCAAATTTCGAGAAAGTCTTGGAGCTTTATCCTTAAAATTGTGAGACATTTTTGTTCTTGATGTATGTCTGATTTTGAATTTATTTTCAAGTAGTAGCTTATCAAATTGATTTTTTTTCGAAGTCCGATTTCACAGTGATTAATATTTGCTTTTCTTTAATAGAGGCTCTTGGCTACATTTACGTTCAACTTGGCCAGATTGAGAAGTCCCTGGAGTCTTTAAAGAAAACCACTAAGTTTGATCCACGTGATGACCAGGTCACTTATCTTGACTTTTTATACCTTTTTTCTTGCTTTAATTTTTGTATCAATTTGGTTTTGGGGTTAACAAATATTTGCGAGGCATTAAGAGGACTGACTAATGTTAATTTGTGAAATTTTGGAGACTGTAAAATGTATTGACTAGTAAAATTCATATCATGAGTCGTAAGATTATGACAATGACGAACCATCAGTCTATTTCTTTCTCCATTAGGTGAGAAGGTTATCACCCACAAACTTACAATAATCAAATATAGAGGCGTAGAAAAATTTAGAATCTGACAGAACTGTGTTGCACTTTGATACATACATTTAACATCTATGTCAATGAAATAGATAATTAAGAAGTTGGTATATTCTTCTTGGAAGGAAATGGAAAAATACCTGACAAGCAGTCACTTGGTGAAATTATTTTATATATCTATTAATAGGATATAACTTTGCTTAATTTGAAATGAGATTGAAAATCAACCCGGGTTCTTCTTTTCTTATTGGTAGGGAAGTGGAAAAATGCCTGTAAATAAGTCATATGGTAAAATAATGTTATATATCTATTGAGAGGACCTAACATTGCTTTACTTTGAATAAAGAACGAAAATCAACATCTTGAGTTGAATGAAACAAAGTGGTATGAAAATGGTAACATTTTACTGTTTACACTTGGTACTTATGTTTGTTCGTGTAGTGTACAATCAACCACTCTTACTACTGTAGTTGGTGGCAATCAAAAGAAATGAAGAATTATTATGTGATTGTAATTGGATGGGCAAAGAAGAAGCATAAGGAAAAAACACACTTGATCTAGAATCCAGAAAACAATATATGGAATGATCAAAATTACAAATGACTTATTTGGAGGCACCTAAAGAGTCCTAGATAAACAAGAATTTAAAAGATAAAAAAAAAAAGATAAATACTAAAACAGAATAATATTCTTACATTTATTATACTTCTCTCTCTCTCTTTCTCTCTCGTTTGTCAATTTTGTAATGCCTTACCTGTATGTAATATTCCTATTCTTTGTATTGTTTTTCTTTAATGTGTTACCTGTATGTAACATCATAGATGGATATTATTTTTTGTTTATAATTATCTCCAATATTCAATCATTTGATTTGGAACACTAACACTTTACCTTCTCCTTTCACATCCCGTAATACAATATTTTTTAATGTGGAATTATAATGCATAAGCCTCTATGTTACACTGTAATCAAGTGCAACCTTTGCTTCTATTCATCCTCTCCTTAATCTACCTTGATCAGGCATTTCTGGACCTGGGAGGATTGCTAATTTCAAGTGATCTTGCAGCTGCTTTAGATGCCCTTCAAAATAGTAACGGCCTTCTACGTTTTGAGTTTTATTGGATTATTGATGTTGTTATTTTCATATTGAAGGAAATCATTCTCAAGTAAACTTGTGAGGTAGAATTGTAGTAGACTACTATGATTTTGTAGTGACCAGACTACTCTACCTTGGTATTTAAATGTTTGGAAAGTGAAAGGCTCCATGTTGTTGAAAATAATTATAAGCCCCATTTGATTATAGCCAGCAGGTGAAGAGTATTTTCACCTATTTTTGTTTCTGTAAACTGTTTATATGCTGACAGGAGTCAAAGACAAATATGAGTAAACATAACAAATATTGTAGGCATCATTGTAACTTCTCTTCACGTTTTCTCCAGGTACCCAAAAAAAACCTTGATGTTTGGAAGAACTCATCTGCATGCATACCAGATGCCCTGCGCCATTACTATTAATAAATAACAAAACTAATCAGATTAACGAGTTTTTTCTCAATTTGATGCAGTAAGTTGGCTTCCCCGTACCAGATGATGCAGGTTTTTAGGTATTTTTTTATAAATTATAATCCTTTTACTAATATTTTTAAGCTAGTCCGTGCCGCCAGTGAATAGTTATGTTGATGAAAATGTGCTCATTTGTGTAATAATCGGTGTAAATGATTATTGGTGGTTTAGTATTAACTTTTGTTGTTGTTGAGTTGAATTTATTGTTAAAACAGGTTGGGTTTCATGAATAAGCAAAGGAAACTCTTACCAAATTTTCAAAAATAAGAAGTGATATAAAAATAATTAACACGATGACATGTGGATTACCCTAGTTAAATATTTTACTACTTTTAAATGTTATATAATAATATAATTATGCCAAAATATTAGATATTGGACTAAATTATGTTTATTTTTTCTTCCACAGGTCCGGTTACCATATGGTTCAACGTGGATATGAATTGTTAAATGTGTTTATGGCTTTTGGGAGGATGACCAACTTTTTTGGGGAGGAAACAATCTTTTTTTGGGAGGACGCAGCTTGAAGATTACTTTGGGATGCATTATGTTTAGAACTTATTTTAAGTTGTTTGACTTTGTTTCGAATATATGATTAGAGAGATCAATATGTTATTTATGACTATGACCTTATGTTTTAAGACTTTATTTTGGATATTATTATCATGAATGGAACATACTTTCAATTATTTACACAGCTTTAAAATGTCTAATGTAATGTAATGTGATATAATTTATGAAAGATGTTGACTAATTAAAAACAATTTTTTAAAAAATAATTTAACTTTCACGACACAATGAAAGTGTCGAAGAAAATAATTTGCACGACACCTATTTGCGTGTCGTAGAAAGTACTTACAAAGACACCTATCATTAGTCGTGAAAAGTTTTCGACGACATCTAAAAGGTGTCGTGAAAAACGAGGGACTTTCTGCAACTCCCTATCAACGACACCAAAAATGTGTCGTAAAAACTCTTTCACGACACCTATATATATGTCGTAGAAAGTATTTATGACGACACCTAAAAGTAGTCGTGAAAAGGTTTCGACGACACCTGTCAGGTGTCGTGAAAAGCGTTGGACTTTCCATGACTCCCCCTCACAACGACACTAGAAATGTGTCGTAAAATCCATTTTATGACACATTTCAGGTGTCGTGGAAGTGAATTTTTCTTGTAGTGTGAGGATGATTTAATGATTCTAATAATGTTAGAAATTATGTAAACATGTTGGTATGATGATTAGTA
Organism: Sambucus nigra; assembly: GCA_949130495.1. Classification (NCBI taxonomy): domain Eukaryota; kingdom Viridiplantae; phylum Streptophyta; class Magnoliopsida; order Dipsacales; family Adoxaceae; genus Sambucus; species Sambucus nigra. Next base: position 464,382,238 of record OX422209.1, on the reverse strand, counting down.
TACTGGGTTGAGAGTTTTGGATGTTAAAATGAAGAATTTGAGGTGTAAAAAGAGGAATTCTGTAACTATTTAAGCAATTCTGGGAAAATACTTGCTTGATCGATCAATCGATCGACTCAAGAATATCGATCGATCGACCCCTTTTCTCCGATCGATCGACCCGTGCTGATTTTTGGCAATTGTTTCCTTTTAAAGGTTTAATGAAAATCCTAAAGCTGAGGTTGATTCTTAGGGTGATTAATATAATATTGTGGAACTTAGATAAGGTCAGTAAGGTCTTACTTATTTTCGAAAAATATCATAACTTAGGGGATTGAGCGTTGTAATTACGAATGGTTACCGAGTAAGGACGGTTGGAGATCTTTCAATTTTGGGACTGAAAGTGGAATGAATGATAACTTAAGGGATTTTAGATTTGCTGAGATAACCTTAGTTATAAATGGGAGACCTAGTATTCACTTGGGATAGGTATAGGTACCCGAACCCCTATGACGAGACTTGTCGTTAAATAAATAGTACGTACAATCTCCGGGACAAAAATATTGTGGGTGAGACTTAATATATAGGAGAGGAGTGTACCTATATATATATATATATATATATATATATATATATATGATGGTTGTGTGAATGCCTATCGTATGGATTTCCTATGTGTATGACATAACTACCATACTTGCTATCACGGGATGTTATTTTTATGGAAAAGGACCCACTTATCCTTTTGTGCTTCGGGGGGATTTAAATTGGTACCTTAAGGACATAGGGCTGTGGATGACTTATTTATGAGTGGATAAGTCAGCTGACCATGGGAGCGTAGGTATGTGCGTGACCCATGGGTATCTGAACTATGTTCACCTCCAATATATGCGATTTGTATTTAGACAGTTCCTGAGTGATTCGGAACACGTGATACTTACGTGCGTGATGTACATGGATTCGATAGCAGAGTATGCGTGCACCAAAACTTAGCCTAGGGGTGCCATATATGTATTTATGTACTGAGAGTGCTATATTTATATACTTGTGACTGGTTCATTGTTGCTTAGTAGATGTGAATAAGTTAAGATATTTGAATGGGTTAAGAATGAGAATTTAATTAACACTTGAGATAAGTAACTTAATGAATGTGAATATGGGGTCTGAACATAAGTTGTTTGAATATTAAGGGTAGGCATCCTATGGTAGAATGCAAAAGTAGTAGTGGTACAAACTAGTTAGATAGCAGCATAACTAAGATGGGTCAAAGGCATTCGTTAGGCGTGCACAGTAGTTGAGAGGTAAGAAACGCATGTGAGAGTGCGCCATGAACGTGTTTATAATATGTGTTGTTTAATTGTAATTTAAATACTTGCTAAACTTTAAACTGTTTTCACATCAAGCTCTGACCCATTTTCCTCCAAATCTATTTTTGTTTTGTAAAAACATTTTAGGTGCCCAGTCACAGGAACGCCAAGCATAGGAGTTCCATTTTGATGACGTGTTGTAGTTGCTGTGGAAGCTACAGGATCTTGGTAGTAGACGCCTTCATATTTATCCTTGATTCCTTCAGAGTCATTTGTATCAGTTAGGGCATGTCGCCCATTCTTATTTAGAAGTTGTAGTTGCAGACTTTCATCACTTCAGTTATTGGTTTATTTATTCAGCCTCTTGTATTTGGGACATTATTTACTCTGACATATTTTTATTATTGGAGTGTTTACTCCAGACTCGGTTGATTTTATTTTCGTTGGTTATTCATGTGAGATTGTTTATGAGATAAATGGTTAATGACTTAGTTCTTGGTTATTTGTTAACTTAATTAATAAAATTTGACATCTCTCTTTTTAAATATTAGGTGTCTAGTAATTAATTAAATGTTTTTCGACAGTAATGCTAAGACTGAACCAACCTGATATTCTGTTTTAATTTAATAAAGGAGTACCTACCCGGTATTTAATTAGACCGGATGTTACAGGTGGTATCAGAGTCAGGTTCTAGTGTCCTTTAGGATCTGTGCGACTTATTATGCTTCCAGCGTAGCTTTCCTTTGATATAGAGACCTATGTTTAGGATTGTTGATTTCTTTGGTGAGATTTCGTTCTTCTGCTATGATATATACGATAGTGAATCTTATTTACATTCGGGTTTGTTCGGGTGCCGAACAATGCAGTATGTTAGGCGAGGACAGTTGGTCGGACATCAAGAGGCAAAGATAAGTTGAGGTTATTTAATTTATTTAAAGAAGGATGACAGTAGTTGAAGTCACTTATATTATGGCACAGAAGTCCAGGACGGTAAAGAAGGTTAAGTCGTGACTTGTGACTTCCAGGTACAACTATGGTAGGAAGTGGGGTCAATTTAGACCCGCCCTGCAAGGTTGGATTGGGAGAGAGTTAGACGAAACATTGAAAAGAACCAGTAGTGCAAATATTAGAAATGCGGAGATGGCGTGTACTAACCAACTCACGTAATATATCCAAAGGCTTGGACATATGACGGGGTATGGCTAATCGGGAGTGAAAATTTGGGGTAAAATTTTTCCTTGGCTCGTAAGAGTGGAGTTTCAATGGTGAGAGGTAGCCACCACACTTAGAAGTGGAATGTTTTGTCAAGAGAAGGCGCATATGTATGGTTTGACCATAAGTTCCTTCATTCGATGTTCAGAGTAAGATACGAACGTTGTTCTGAACTCACGCCAGAGGGCTGGATAGAGGTCATCTTGTGAAAAAGAAATTTAATTGATTAGCGAACCTTACACCGGATAAAGGAGGTGAAATGGAGAAGAGGACGTTAAAAGGAAAATTTACATGCAAAAAGAATTGTTAGCACTTCTGAGGAATTCTGCTTGGAAGGTCAATGCATATGGTAATAATGTCGTGTTGTGTTAATATGGAGGTTAACGTTTCCTTGGGTGGGGAGACGCAAGAATCAAGGAATTTATATAGAGTAACACTACACCAAATGTGCACTATTGTCACGGTCATTGACCTTGACAAATTGGAGTTGTCAAGGTCAATGACCGTGACAATTCGGGGCGAGACAAATTCTTTTGTCACGGACGTGTCACGGTCATTGACCTTGACAAGTCCATTAGAATTTTCACGGTAGTGTCACGGTCAGAGACCGTGACAAGTTAGTCACAGCTAACAATCGTGACCAACCCGTGACAATATTTAAAAAAATTGTCACGGTCAATGACCGTGACAATTCTGGGCAGAATTGAAAAAAATTCTGCTGGGCAGTATGGCCACTGCCACTGCCCAACACTATATTTGTACCTGATATAACAATGTTGGTTGTACCTATTCCAACATCATATATCCAAATATACCCAATATAGTGCAAATATATATTCATGACGATATAATCCAAATATTCAAAATATAAACAATATACATGACAATATAATCCAAATATAATTAAAATGTACAAACTTAAAAACAATGTTACTACATGTCTTGGGTAAATGTGAGGAGGTGAGTTGGACACATGATATATGAATTGAGACACCCACTAATATACATCGTGCCGCATTGTTCGCGCAACCACAATAGGGAGTTCTCCTTCCCGGGTATCACATGCGTGATGAGCACTCTGGACTCGATCCCTTGAAGCGCACGTCCATGAACTATTCCACCCTCGACGATATTCGGGTCCCTCAACCCCCATCCTATCCGCTGTCCATCAAATACATCCAATATGAACACGCTCGGCCAACCAAGTGTTGACAATGGTCTGGGGAAGGGAGCCAAATAAGGATGTGGATCATCGAAATACGCACGTGACGGTGAAGAAGCAGCAAGATCCACATCCTCGTCCACCTGCACCTCCTCCTCCTCCACCTCCTTGTCCTTCCCTTTCCTTTTCCCCTTCCCCTTTCGGTCTCCGCCCAACATACGCTTCATGAACGCGTACATATCATCGACCGTCGCCTCCAAATGGGATAGCTTCGCATCGTGTGAATCCACCGTTCGAGCTAACCCGATGTCGCTCGTCTCCAATCCGATGATCCTAGATTTGGCCACCCGCGAGCTCACCCCCTTGTCCTCCCCTTATGATCAGAGCTAAGCACTTGGCTGAGTGCGTCTGTGGACAAATACCCCTTGTCGGGATCAGACTGCGACTCATGCACTTCCTTAAGCTTTGCGTGAAACGACAAAAAGCACATGATTAGTAAAATAAGTAAACTAAAAAATTCTAACGTAATTAATAAAAATTAAACCGTCGGATTACATACAATCGTCGCCGCGACGCTCGGGGACACCTCCTTGTCCTTCCCCTTCTTCGTTCGAAGAGCCACATAAGTATCGAGCCTATGTGGCCTACCCCCAGGGCCATTCCTTGTCCCCTGAAATAAAATAAAGTAAAATTAGTATCGGCCTCGCAAAGTAAAATAATGAAGAATAATATATTTTATGTAGTTATAGAAAAATTAAATCTTACCTTCATCCTATGCTCCACCTCGACGTAAGAGGTCCGGCCGGAGTAGTGCACGTCCGTCTTTTTTTCCCGGTTTTTCATTCCCGATTGGCGAGATGCCAATTGTCGATCCTCGATCTCATTGTCAATGAACTTTTGCCATTGTGCCAATGAGATTGGTTCCTTGGGCGGGACGGATCCACGCCATTGTATAATGGACTCTCGTATTTTCCCAAAGTACCGTTTCCGCATATTTTTCTTCAACGTCTTGTGTTGCTCCCTCAACTGCTCCAAGACGGAATTGCGTAGCTTTGGATCCAAGTTGAATTGTTCCTGTCCAACAAATTCAATGTTAGTTGCGAATAAATATAAATATAAATATAAATATAAATATAAATATAAATATAAATATAAATATAAATATAAATATAAATATAAATATAAATATAAATATAAAATGAAATTGAAATTGAAATTGAAATTGAAATTGAAATTGAAATTGAAATTGAAATTGAAATATAAATATATTACCTGTAGTGCCGCCCAAACAGCTAATTTGACCTCATATGGCACCTCCTTCCAACTCATAAACCCCGGGCCGATGGCCGTCTTTAGCATCTCGAGGGATCTCGCTAATAGCTCCGATTTGTTCTCGACGAGAATCCCAAATTTTCCATATTTGGGGAGCCTAGGGGCGGAGGAGCCCTCATCACCTCCGCTACCACCGAGCCCAGACGACATCATCATAAACATCATAATCATCTTCACCTTAATATCTGAAGGAGACATTTGTTGTAAAAAAATGTTATTAGTGCAGATAAAAAAAATGTTAATAGTACACATACACACCCTTACCCCACCCCCACCACACACGCGCACACGTCATGCCACTTTTAAAACTAACCAACCCAACATTTCATCAATTAAACTAACAATTAAAGTATACAATTATTAATTTACTAATTTACAATCCTACTTTCATATGAAATTGACACTAATTATTAATATACTTTCATCTAAAACTATACAATTAAAATTATAATTAAAGCTATACAATTTCTTAATTAAAGCTATACAATTGTTAAAATTTCCCCCCACCCCCCCCCCCCCCCCACCCCCCCACCCCCACCACACCCCTTAATCTACTTCTTTAATCCTTTATCTTTATATTTATTCTTTGAGATTCTTTTATATTTCAAAAGTTTCTTATCCTCATTATATTTTATCACAATATGCATATCTTATAAGAGAGTCGGGTTTGGCATGAATAATTTGTAATGAAGTCTAGAACGAATCTTACTAAATCAATTCGGGTATTTTCATATTTTTATTTCTTTATTAATTTATTGTCTATCAATAAAATTATGACATGAGATAATTATAATTGGAGCATAAATTTCATTATCATAAAGGGATAAATCCAACCAAGTACAAAGATTCTACAAATTAAAGTGAGAATTAAATTTAAGACTTTCTAACAACATGCATGTGTATGCAGTCTACATAGTTGGGCACGAAAGTAACTAATGATAATCCTAAAAACATACAATTGACAACATTTTGTGAATTTACTAAACTTTATATAATATTATCAAATTCTGTAAAAAAATTATCTAGGGTTTTACCTAATTGAATTAATTTCATGAATAAAATTATTATCACACACGCACCACCCCCACCACACCCCTTACACCCTCCCCCCGCCACGCACACACCTACGCACATACACACACACCCCACCCCACCCCACCCCCACCACACCCCTGGCCCCCCTCCCCCCGCCACGCACACACGCACACACCTACGCACGCGGGCGCGCACACACACACACACACACACCCCTTTATCTACTTCTTTAATCCTTTATCTTTATATTTATTCTTTGAGATTCTTTTATATTTCAAAAGTCTCTTATCCTCATTATATTTTATCACAATATGCCTATCTTATAAGAGAGTCGGGCTAGGCATGAATAATTTGTAATGAAGTCTAGAATGAATCTTACTAAATCAATTGGGGTATTTTCATATTTTTATTACTTTATTAATTTATTGTTTATCAATAAAATTATGACATGAGATAATTATAATTGGAGCATAAATTTCATTATCATAAAGGGATAAATCCAAACAAGTACAGAGATTCTACAAATTAAAGTGATAATTAAATTTAAGACTTTCCAACAACATACATGTGTATGGATTCTACATAGTTGGAGAAGAAAGTAACTAATGATATTCCTAAAAACATACAATTGACAACATTTTGTGAATTTACTAAACTTTATATAATATTATCAAATTCTGTTAAAAAATTATCTAGGGTTTTACCTAATTGAATTAATTTCATGAATAAAATTATTATCAAATTTAAATATTTATATAATTAAATTTAACATATGAATTCTAAAACGTTTCTGACATTTACACAATTCTAACTATCACTAACCTTGCATTCATACTAAGGTTTATATAGTTTTAACAAATTATAACAAAATATTATCATATTTTTAGTTAGAAAATTCCACCCCCACCCCCACCCCCTTCCCCTCTCCCCCCACCCCACCCCACCCCCACTACCCCCTTCCCCCCTCCCCCACCACACACCACCACACACATATATACACACACATACACACACATATACACATACCCCACCCCCTCCCCCCTCGCCCCATCACACCCCACCCCCACCACACCTGCACCACCCCACCCCCATTACCCCCTTCCCCCCTCCCCCATCACACACCACCACACACATATATACACACACATACATATACACACATATATATACACACATACACATACACACACATATAGAAATGAAAGAGAAAGAGAGGAAAAAAATATACCTGAGAGAGAGAGAGAGAGAGCAGAAATCGCTTAGAGAGAGAGAGGGGGGAAAACCAAAAAAGGTGGGGAAAAAAGAAGGCTAGGGCTTTTTTTACTGCAAAAGTTGTCACGGTCGTGTCAAGGTCATTGACCGTGACAATTATTTAAAGAATTGTCACGGTCAATGACCGTGACAAGGCTGTGACAAATTAACTTGTCACGACCTTGTCACGATCAATGACCGTGACAATTCTTTGTCACGGTCGTGTCAAGGTCAATGACCGTGACACAAAACGCGTGTTTTTTGTCACGGTTAATGACCTTGACAAGGGTGGCCGGATGAAAGGTGACAATTTTGTCATTTTGGTGTAGTGTAAGACTGGAAGAAACGGTGTTGGTGAAACACCACAAGGGGGAGATGCATCAGGGGACCCGTTTAAATGATTTGGGAAGATGAATTATTTACCGAGCGAAGGTAATTTCAGGAAGAGAGGTTGAAACCAGTAGCATGTTCCTTAGGGCCATCAAAAGTTAAGGGAAAAACAGTGGTAGCCATTAGAGTCAGGACTACCAACGTTCGAGAGAAGGACATCCTTAACATGGTCAATGTGACCGAAGATGAGTGGAGTATGTGTAAAGGTATTTTATGGGGAGTGAAACTCGTGTGTTAAAAATTTTCTGAAGCGAGTAGAGGAATAAAGGGTATGGTGCCTAGCAAGAACAATGGTTATTAAAATTTTCAGTTGGTACGGACATGTCTGTTATGTCCAGGAACCATTTGAACAGCCAGGGCGATTGGCAAGATAGAAGTATGATTTATATCCTCAGATGATGATGCCTGTTGTATGTGATACGAACGAGTTACTACATTTTTATTGTTTCCATATTTGCATGAGAGACGAGTTTAGTGAGTATCTCGACAATTTTATTATTTATGTGAATATTTTCCCTGGTATCGTGGGGTTACCTTATTGTTATCCACGAAGGATGTATGGGGGTATCGATAGTGGTATATACCTTATTGAAATTACTAGTTTTAAGTTTTGTGTTATACGAGTACGATATTATCCTAATTATGGCTTTATGAAAATGATTCAACCGATTGTGTGCGATTATTACTAGTCCATCGGGGTTACTACCTTTGGGTAGAATGTTTTGTTATGGCAAGGCCCCATCTGCGAGAGTGTTGGACTCGAGTTTATATATTTTTATATAGTTATATATATGTATTGTTGAGACTTAGAAAAGTATAATGGTCTCGGATATTTGTTCCCGGTATGAGTAGGGATTTCATTGTTATGATGCGGAGTGTATTTAGTTTACGGTTCAGCGGAAAGATTTAGCTGATTATTATAAATAATGCTCAGAATGTGGTAATAAGAAGAATGCATTGTTTTAACACCCTTTAGAGACTTGGGAGTTTATACTCATAGATGTATGTCTGGGGATGGGATTTCGAGAGCCCCGGTTATATTTGCATGATGTTTATGGAAGGTGATTTTCATTAATGTTAAAGAGACAGTGTCTTGCAGAAGGAGTTCCTTGTTTAAGTGAAATGGCGTAAGGAGATGTAACTTGATTGTCAAGAAACGGGAATATAGGGGTAAATGTTATGGACCGAGGGACTAACAGATCCCGATGATCGACAATGCTAGGGAGTAGTGTATTGGGGGGGTTCCTTGTTTGGATTTCGCTTTGCGAGACATCCCAAGCATGAAACTTAGCATAAGGTTGGTAGTAGGGAGATGTATGACCGTTAGTCTATAATTTGGGTACCTTGATCATTATAGAGTACGTAGTTAGAACTGGAAGTTAAAGGGGAAATTAAAATATAAGGCCAGTATAGCCAATGATGTGGTGAGGAAATGCTGAAAAAAATTTGGTTTTATTGCGGCGGGTTGAAGGATGTAATAAGGTTAAGGAGGACTAAGGATTTCTAATTTGGGGGTGATTGAGAACCGCCTAAGTTGTATAGCCACGTTACAAATGCAAGGGTAATAAAGAGTGGAGTACGTATGGAGCATATCTGATGTTTGAACCCGTATGTATGGGTCAAAAAGGGGTATAGACACCCTGGTTCATTTATGTGTTAATCGAAGGAAGAAGAGGCATAGATGGGTGAATTTTTTACCGGTGAGACTAATATGACGAAATGGAAGTGGTAGAGTGAATTAAGCATCGTGAGAAGGACGACAATCTATTGACTTTTGTGCAATCAGGATAACACGTCCAACATGGGATGAAAGAGAGTGGGAAACCATTTAAAAAGGGAGTACCCCTTGAGAAGACAAATATCTAACTATTATGGACAATTTACAGCAGAGTTCCACCCAATCGAATGTTAAGGGTGGCTTACGCATAAATAGAGTGAGGATGTTGATAAGGTATGAGAGTCCAGATGTGCACAACGTGGTGAAAGGTGCACAGGTAGTAATTTTTGGTATACGCCAAGAGGGGAAGAGGGTTAGTAAGTATCACTTAACGGGAAGAATTATACGTGAAAGTCGGCATTGAAAGGGCTATAGTAAGTAGTAGATCAGTTGGGGTAAGATGATCAACCAGATAATTTGAACAACTGAATCACTTTAAGCATCGTTGTCTATTATGTTTTTGTTTATTATATGTGATTATGAAAGTGATTTATTACCTTTGATTATTAAATTGGACTCACTCCATTTTTAGACATCAACAAGAATAAAATTAAAAAAAATAACATTCTCCGATACAACCAAAAATTTCATAGTAATGGTGTGTTTGATAAATAATATTTGTGATGATAAATGTGAAAGATTGTGTTCAATTGGATGAATTTATCTTCCATAATTTCTTCATTAAGAGAAATGTACAACTATTCAAAGCATAAAAGGAAAGAGAAATAACACAGAGAATAAGAACCTTCAGCTACTAAGGCCTGGAATCTAATAGCGAGGTGAAACAAGTGTCCTTTTATTAGGCTATTATACAAGGGTATATTTAACTACAAGGTGTTGATAAGAGTAGAGTTAAAAGAGCCTAAAATGCAAAACGGGTGGGTTTTGTCTGAGGATAATCCACAATCACTGTCCCACCATACAATTTAGCTGCCTCATAGCAATCTAAAACCACGTCTTTGGTTGCATAAACTGTGGACACCTGATAAACATGGGGATGTTGTGGTTGATATTGATACATACATGCTTGTTGTTGAGGTTGAGGTGCTTTATTAACCACCCTTTTATTTCTTCCAAAGCATGCATCCAACATCGCAAAGCCTTCTGATCCAAATTTCGAAAGGTCCGACTTTTGTGCCATTTGGGAGTAGTATAAAGAGTATAACAAGATATAACTGATGTCTTATTTTTTCATTTGGTGCAGAAATCTATGATATAAAACCACTTAATATAGAAATCCTAGTGAGAGGGAGAATGATATCTGGATAAGGAAGTTAACGTACCCAGTTGTGGTGATTCCTTCACGATCAGGTGTTGTAGGCCCACTATAGAGTTAAAAGATAGTGAAACCGAATATTTTGTAGGATTGGTTTTTCATCCTGTAAGTGGTGAATCATTCACGGATGCATGAGATTCCACATCTGTTTCATAGATCTCTCTCTAAATCTCAAGTGAGAAACATGATATTTCTTTCGGTGACCAACATGCGTTAGATTCTTCCATTGTGGAAGCTTCTACTTATTACGTTTTTAAATTATCCTTGAAGTTGACAAGATCAGAGATTTTGTGACTTAATCGAAAAAACATGGAGGCCTAATTTTGACAATCAAATAGTTAAAACGAAATTTAACCCGTATTATAACAGACATGCAATGCTGTTTAAAGATTGATGGGTGAGAAAACATAAAAGTATGTTAAAAAAAAGCACATTCTCACAGTTTGAACCTTTTTCCTAAAAAACAAAATATTGTCAAGAAATAAAAGAATTCAGTAAGTTGAGATATATAGATAGATAGATAGATAGATAGATAGATAGATAGAGGGAGAGAGAGAGAGAGAGAGAGAGAGAGAGAGAGAGAGAGAGAGAGAGAGAACGTAGTTAGAGAGAATCAAGAATGAAGAAATGAGGTATTTTCACCCTTATCTTCTCATTATCAGAAATGAGGTATTTGGCTTTAATTGATATTTAGTTTATATAGTTGACAAGAGACATGAGGGATATGCTTAAAGTATACATTGACGCAATTTTGGATAGTGTTATAGGCATGACTAATTATACTGGTTCGCACAGACTTTGAGACGATGCGTTATGCAAAATAGCCACAAAACGGCTCCGTAAAAGGTACGAACACCTCACACGAGATCAATATAACCTGTAGAAACTGATCGCGTACTCACGGGACTCTCGATTTGGGAGAACAACAAAAATTTGAAAACTGTAAGACATGAGCTTAAAAACATGATGTCAAAGGGTTAAAATGTAAAATAGTGACAAAATAGCCCCATGAGAGACACGAACACCTCACACGGGACCGATGTAACCCGTAGGAACCGTCCGCATAGTTACAGGGCTCCCAGTTTAAGAGCACGATGAAATTTTGCAAACTATTTGGTTAGTAACACCTCGCACAGGACCAATGTAACCCGAAGGAACTCACCGCGTACTCATGGGACTCCCTATTTCAGAGAACGATGAAAATTTGTAAACTATTTGGTTAGGCTTAAAAACTTGTCGTTAAGGGGTGAAAACATAAAACAACCATAAAACGGCCCCGTGAGAGGCACGAACACCTTGCACTTGACCAATGTAACCGGAAGGAACCGATCGCGTACTCACATGACTCCCAATTTGAAAGAATGAATAATATTTACAAATTATCAGACTTAAGCTTAAAAACATGTCGTCAAAGCGTAAAAATATAAAATAGCCACAAAATGGCTTCGTGAGAGATACGAACCCCTCACACGAGAGCAATATAACCTGTAGAAACTGATCGCGTACTCACGGGACTCTCGATTTGGGAGAACAACAAAAATTTGAAAACTGTAAGACATGAGCTTGAAAACATGATGTCAAAGGGTTAAAATGTAAAATAGTGACAAAATAGCCCCATGAGAGACACGAACACCTCACACGGGACATATGTAACCCGTAGGAACCGTCCGGAAAGTTACGGGGCTCCCAGTTTAAGAGCACGATGAAATTTTGCAAACTATTTGGTTAGTAACGCCTCGCACGGGACCAATGTAACCCGAAGGAACTCACCGCGTACTCATGGGACTCCCTGTTTGAGAGAATGATGAAAATTTGTAAACTATTTGGTTAGGCTTAAAACTTGTCGTTAAGGGGTGAAAACATAAAAAAACCATAAAACGGCCCCGTGAGGGGTACGAACACCTTGCACTTGACCAATGTAACCGGAAGGAACCGATCGCGTACTCACAGGACTTCCGATTTGAAAGAATGAATAATATTTACAAATTATCAGACTTAGGCTTAAAAACATGTCGTCAAAGCGTGAAAATATAAAATAGCCACAAAATTGCTTCGTGAGAGGTAGAACACCTCACACGAGAGCAATATAACCTGTAGAAACTGATCGCGTACTCACGGGACTCTCGATTTGGGAGAACAACAAAAATTTGAAAACTGTAAGACATGAGCTTAAAAACATGATGTCAAAGGGTTAAAATGTAAAATAGTGACAAAATAGCCCCATGAGAGACACGAACACCTCACACGGGACCGATGTAACCCGTAGGAACCGTCCGCATAGTTACGGGGCTCCCAGTTTAAGAGCACGATGAAATTTTGCAAACTATTTGGTTAGTAACAACTCGCATGGGACCAATGTAACCCGAAGGAACTCACCGCGTACTCATGGGACTCACTGTTTGAGAGAACGATGAAAATTTGTAAACTATTTGGTTAGGCTTAAAAACTTGTCGTTAAGGGGTGAAAACATAAAACAACCATAAAACGGCCCCGTGAGGGGTACGAACACCTTGTACTTGACCAATGTAACCGGAAGGAACCGATCGCGTACTCACAGGAGTCCCGATTTGAAAGAATGAATAATATTTACAAATTATCAGACTTCGGCTTAAAAACATGTCGTCAAAGCGTGAAAATATAAAATAGCCACAAAATGGCTTCGTGAGAGGTACGAACACCTCACACGAGAGCAATATAACCTGTAGAAACTGATCGCGTACTCACGGGACTCTCGATTTGGGAGAACAACAAAAATTTGCAAACTGTTAGACATGAGCTTAAAAACATGTCATCAAAGGGTTAAAATGTAAAATAGCGACAAAATAGCCCCATGAGAGGCACGGACACCTCACACGGGACCGATGTAACATGTAGGAACCGTCCATATAGTTACGGGGCTCCCAGTTTAAGAGCACGATGAAAATTTGCAAACTATTTGGTTAGTAACACCACGCAAACGACCAATGTAACCTGAAGGAACTGACCGCGTACTCATGGGACTCCCGATTTGAGAGAACGATGAAAATTTGTAAACTATTTGGTTAGGCTTAAAAACTTGTCGTTAAAGGGTGAAAACGTAAAACAGCCCTAAAACGGCCCCGTGAGAGCCATAAACACCTTGCACTTGACCAATGTAACCGGAAGGAACCGATCGCATACTCACGGTACACTCGGTTTGAGAGCATGAATAATATTTACCAATTATTAGACTTAGTCTTAAAAACATGTCGTCAAAGTGTGAAAATATAAAATAGCCATAAAATAGCTCCGTGAGAGGTACGAACACCTCATACGAGAGCAATGTAACCTGCAGAAACTGATCGCGTACTCACCGGACTCTCGGTTTGGGAGCATAACAAAAATTTGCAAACTGTTAGACATGAGCTTAAAAACATGTCGTCAAAGTATTAAAATGTAAAGTAGCGATAAATTACCCAATGAGAGGCACGAACACCTCACACAGGACTGATGTAACCCGTAGGAAACGTCCGCATAGTTACGGGAATCCCAGTTTAAGAGAGTGATGAAAATTTGCAAACTATTTGGTTACTAACACCTCCCACTTGACCAATGTGACCAAAGGAACTCACCGCGTACTCATGAGAATCCTGGTTTGAGAGAAAGATGAAAATTTGCAAATGATTTGGTTAGGCTTAAAAACTTGTCGTTAAAGGATGAAAATGTAAAAAAACCATAAAACGGCCCAATGAGAGGAACGAACACCTTGCACTTGACCAATGTAATCGGAAGGAACCGATCGCGTACTCCCGGGACTCCTGGTTTGAGAGCATGAGTAATATTTACAAATTATTAGACTAAGGCTTAAAAACATGTCGTCAAAGGGTGAAAATATAAAATAGCCACAAAACGTCTCCGTGAGAGGTACTAACACCTCACACGAGTGCAATATAACCAGTAGAAACTGATCACGTACTCACGGGACTCTCGGTTTGGGAGCACAACAAAAATTTTCAAATTGTTAGACATGAGCTTAAAAACATATCATCAAAGGGTTAAAATGTAAAATAACGATAAAATAGCCTTATAAGAGGCACGAACACCTCGCAAGGGATCGATGTAACCCATACGAACCGTCTGCATTGTTATGGGGCTCCCAGTTTAAGAGCACGATAAAAAATTGTAAACTATTAGACTTGGGCATAAAAACATGCTCTCAAAGGATGAAAGAGTAAAACTGTCTTAAAACAGCCCCATGAGAGGCACGAACACGTCGCACGGAACCAATGTAACCCACAAGTATCGATCAAGTACTCATTGGACTCCCGATTTGAGAGAACAATGAAAAATTCCAAACTATTGGACTTATGCTTAAAAGCATGTCGTTAAAGGGTGAAAATGAAAAATAGTAAAAAAAAGCCACGTGAGAGACACGAATACCTCGCACCGGACCACTGTAACCCGTAGGAACCGAATGCATACTCCCGGGTCTCCTTGTTTGAGAGCACAATGAAATTTGCAAACATTCAGATTTAGGCTTAAAAACATGTCGTGAAATGGTGAACACATAAAATAACAACCAAACGGACCCGTGAGAGGCATGAACACCTAGTATGGTACCAATGTAACCCGCAGAAATCGATCGCGTACCCATGGGACTCCCGATTTGAGTGCGCGATGAAAATTTTCAATCTATTAGACTTAGGCTTAAAAATATGCCGTCAAAGGATAAAAACATTAAATAGCCATAAAACGGCCCCGTGATAGGCATGAACATCTCGCACTAGACCAATGTAACCCGTAGGAACCGACCACGGGCCCACGGGACTCTCGATTTGAGAGAGCGGTGAAAATTTGCAAACTCTTAGACTTAGGCTTAAAAACATGCCGTCAAAGGATAAAAATGTAAAATATCCACAAAACGACCCCATGAGAGGCATGAACACCTCGCGCAAACCAATGTAACCGGTAGGAGACAATCGCGTACTGATGGGACTCCCAATTTGAGAGCATGATGAAAATTTGTAAACTATTAGATTTAGGCTCAAAAACATGCTCTCAAAGGATAAAAACATAAAATTTCCACAAAATGTCCTCGTGAGAGGCACTCACCTCTCACGGGACCAATGTAACCCACAACAACTGTTTGCATACGTACGGGACTCCCAGTTGAGAGTATGAATAAAATTTGCAAACTATTAGACTAGATCTTAAAAACATGTCGTCAAAGGGTGGAAACATAAAATAGCCACAAATCGCCCCGTGAGAGGTACAAACACCCCGCACGGGACCAATGTAACCCATAAAAACTGATCGCATACTCATGGGACTCTCGATTTGAGAGCACGATGAAAATTTTGAAACTGTTAGACTTAGGGTAAAAAAATTGTCAAACGATTAAAACGTAAAATAGCCACAAAATGGTCCCTCGAGAGGCTTGAACACCTCGTATAGGACCAATGTAACCCGCAAGAACCTACCTCATACTCACAGGACTTCTGATTTGTGATCGCGATAAAAATCTACAAACGATTGGACTTAGGCTTAAAAACATACCTTCAAAGGGTGAATACATAAAACAAGCACAAAATCGACCCCATTAGAGGCACGAACACCTCGCACTGGACCGATGTAACCTGTAGGAACCAACCATATACTTACGAGACTCCCGATTTGAAGGTATGACAAAAATGTGCAAACTATTAGACTTAGGGAAAAAAACATGCTATCAAATGATGAAAGCGTACACCAAACAATAAAACGGACTCGGGAGAGGCACAAACACCTCATACGGGACAAATGTAACCCTCAAGAACCGACCGCGTACTCATGGGACTCCCAATTTGAGAGCCCAATGAAAATTTTCACACTGTTAGACTTAGGCTATTAAACATGCCGTCAAACTGTGAAAACGTAAAATAACCTCAAAATGGCTCCTTGAGAGGCCCGTACCTCGAACGGGACCAATGTAAACTCGAAGAATTTATTGTGTACTCATGGGACTCCTAGTTTAAGAGCACGACAAATTTTTTTGAACTATTAGACTTAGTCTTAAAAATATGATGTCAGAGGGTGGAAACATAAAACTGCCACCAAACGGCCCCGTGAGAGGCAGGAATGCCTCGCACGGTACAAATGTAACCCATAGGAACCGACCACATACTCACAGGACTCCCTATTTGAAAGCATGATGAAACTTTACAAACTATTATACTTAGGATTAAAACGTGTACTCAAAGGGTGAAAATGCAAAACGGCAACAAAAAAACCCCGTTAGAGGCAAGAACACCTCGTGCGTGACCAATGAAACCCGTAATAACTGATCGCATACTAACGGGACTCCTCGTTTGAGAGCACGATTTAAATTTACAAACTGTTAGACTGAGGCTTAAAAACAAGGCATCAAAGGGTGAAAACATAAAACAACCATAAAATGGCCCCGTGAAAGGTAAGGAAACCTCGCATGGCACCAATGTAACTCGACAGAATTGACCACGTACTCATAGGAGTCTCATCTTTAGAGCATAATGAAAACATACAAACTACTCAACTTATGCTTAAAAACATGTCGTCAAAGGGTGAAAATGAAAAAAAACCACAAAACATCCTTACCAGAGGCATAGACACCTCGCACGGGATCAATGTAGCCCACAGGAATCGACCACGTGCTCACAGGACTCTCTGTTTGAGATAACGATAAAAATTTGTAAAGTGTTAAACTTAGGCTTAAAAACATGTTGTCAAAGGGTGAAAATGTAAAACATACACCGAAAGGCCCAGTGAGAGGCCTGCATCTCGCACGGGACCAGTGTAAACCCCACGAATCGATTGCATACTCACGGGACTCTTGATTTAAGATCATGATAAAAATTTGCAAACTGTTAGACTTAGGCTAAAAAACATGCTGACAATGGTTAAAAACGTAACATAGCCACCAAATCGCCCCGTGAGAGGCACGAACACCTCGCACGGGACAAATGTAACCTGTAGGAACCGATCACATACTCACAGGACTCTCGATTTGAGAGCGTGATGAAAATTTACAAACTGTTAAACTAAGGCTTAAAAGCATGTCGTCAATGGGTGAAAACTAAAATATCCACAAAATGGCCCCCGGAGAGGCACGAACACCTAGCACGGGATTGTTGAAACCCGTAAGAACCGATCGTGTACTCACGGGACTCACGGTTTGAGAGCAAGATAAAAATTTGAAAATTATTAGACTTAGGCTTTAAAAAATTATCGTGAGAGGGTGAAAATGTAAAATAGCCACAAAACTGCCTCGTGAGACGAATGAACACCTCGTGTTAGACCAATGTAACCCCTAGGGACCGACCGCGTACTCACGAGACTCACTATTTTAGAACACAATAAAAATTTGCAAACATTTATACTTAGGCTTAAAAACATGTTCTCAAAGCGCAAAAATGTAAAACAATCGCAAAAAAGCCCCATAAGAGGCATGAATACCTCACACGGGACCAATGTAACCCACAAGAACCAATCGCGTACTCACAACACTCCCGGTTTGAGATCACAACAAAAATTTACAAATTCTTAAGACTTAGGCTCGAAAACGGGCTATCAAAGGGTGAACACGTAAAACATCCACGAAATGGTCCCATGAGAGGCACTCACCTCGCACGGGACCAATGTAACTCGTAGGAACTGGTCACGTACGCACGGGACTCCCAATTTTAAAGCACGATAAAAATTTGCAAACTGCTAGATTTAGGCTTAAAAACATGCCGTCAAAGGATGAAAATGTAAAACAACAAAAAAATGACCTCGTGAGAAGCACGAAAACCTCGCACAGAAATAATGTAACCCGCAGGAACTGATCGCATAATCATGAGACTCTCAGTTGAGAGAACGATGAAAATTTGAAAACTGTTTGATTTAGGGTTAAAAACATGCCATTAAAGGGTGAAAATGTAAAACATCCTCCAAAACGACCTCGTGAGAGGCACGAACACCTCGTATGGGACTAATGTAACCCGAAGGAAGTGATCACGTACTCACTCGACTCCCGATTTGAGAGCAAGACTAAAATTTGCAAACTATTAGACTTAGGTTTAAAAAATGTCGTCAAAGGGTGAACATGTAAAACAACCACAAAATGACCCCATGAGAGGTACGAACACCTCACACGGGACCAATGTAACCCCCATAAACTGATCTCACACTCACGGGACTCTTGGTTTGAGAGAACGACTAAAATTTGCAAGCTGTTAGACTTAGGCTAAAAAAATACGGTCAAAGGGCTAAAATGTAAAATAGCCACAAATTGGACCCATGAGAGGCATGAACACCTCGTATGTAACCCGCAAGAATCGATCGGATACTCATGATACTTTTGGTTTGTGAGCACGATAAAAATTGGCAAACAGTTGGACTTAGTCTTAAAAACATGCATTCAAAGGGTGAATACATAAAACAACCACAAAATGGCCCCAATGAAAGACACGAACACCTCGCATGGGACCGATGTAACCTGCAGGAACCGAGTGTAAAATTACGGGACACCCAATTTGAGAGCATGAAAAAAAGTTGCAAATTGTTAGACTTAGGCTTAAAAACATGATGTCAAAGCACGAAAACATAAAATAACCATAAAATGGCCCTGTGAGAGGCATGGACACCTCACACGCAACCAATGTAACCCGAAATAACAAAACGTGTACTCATGGGAGTTTCGATTTGACAGAACATTGAAAATTTGCAAACCGTTAGACTTAGGCTAAAAAAGATGTCGTCAAAGGGTGAAACCGTAAAACAACCTCAAAACAACCCCTTAAGAGGCCCGCACCTCGCACAGGACCAATGTAAATTGGAAGAATCGACCTTGTACTCACAGGACTCAGTGTTTGAGAGCACGGTAAAAATTTACAAACTATAAGCCTTAGGCCTGAAAATATGACATCAGAGGGTGAAAATATAAAATAGCCACAAAATGGCCCCGTGAGGGGCACAAACACCTTGCAGGGTACAAATGTAATCCACAGGAACCGGTTGCGTACTCACGGGACTCCCAATTTAAGAGCACGACGAAAATTTGTAAACAATTATACTTAGGCTAAAAAACATGCTCTTAAAGGGTGAAAACGCAAAACGGTAACAAATCGGACATATGAGACGCACGAATACCTCATACGTGACCAGTCACCTGCAGGAACTGATCGTATACTCACGGGACTCTCGATTTGATACCATGATTAAAATTTACAAAATGTTAGACTAAGTCTTAAAAATAAGTCTTTAAAGGGTGAAAATATAAAACAACCACAAAACGGCCCCGTAAGAGGCACGAAAACCTCGCATGGGACCAATGTAACCCGACAGAACAGATCGCGTACTCACGGGACCCTCGGTTTGAGAGCACAACAAAAATTTACAAACTATTAGACTTAGGCTTAAAAACATGTCATAAAAGGGTGAAAATATAAAACAACCACAAAACGGCCCCATGAGAGGCACGAACACCTCGCACGGGACCAATATACCCCATAAGAACTGACCGCATACTCACGGGACTCCCGGTGTGAGAGCACGATGAAAATTTGCAAACTGTTAGACTTAGGCTTAAAAACATGCTATCAAATGGTGAAAACATACAACAACCTCCAAACAGCCTAGTGAAAGGCCCGCACCTTTTACGGGACCATTGTAAACCCTAGGAATTAACCACATACTCACAGGACTCCCAGTTTAAGAGCACGAAGAAAATTTACAAACTGTTAGACTTAGTCTTAAAACCATGATGTCACAGGGCAAAAATGTAAAACACCCCCAAAACGGTCCTGTGAGAGGCACGGACACCTCACACGGGACAAATGTAACTCGTAGGAACCGACCACTCATTCACGAGACTCCCGGTTTGAGAGCATGATGAAAATTTACAAAGTGTTAGACTGACGCTTTAAAAAATTACCGTTAAAGGGTGAAAACGTAAATCAGCCATAAACCTGCCCCGTGAGAGGCATGAACACCTCGCGTGGGACCAATGTTACCCGCAAGAACCGATCGCATACCCACGGAACTCATGCTTTTAGATCACAATGAAAATTTGCAAACTCTTAGACTTAGGCTTAAAAATATGTTGTCAAAGGGCGAAAATGTAAAATAACTATAGAATAGCTCCGTGAGAGGCATGGAAACTTCGCACGGGACTATTGTAACCAGGCAGAATTGATCGTTTACTCAAGGGACTCCCGATTTAACAGCACGATCAAAATTTGCAAATGATTAAACTTAGTCTTAAATACATGCCGTCAAATTGTTAAAATAATAAACAACCTCAAAATGGCCCCGTGAGAGGCTCGCACCTCGCAAGGGGTCAATGTAAATAGAAAGAATCGAACACGTACTCATGCTACTCTCGATTTGAGTGCACAACAAAAATTTACAAACTGTAACACTTAGGCTTAAAAACATGACGCCAGAGGGTGAAAAAATAAAACAACCACAAAACGGCTCTGTAAGAGGCACGAACACCTTGCACGAGACAAATGTAACCCGCAAGAACTGACCGCGTACTCACGGGACTCCCGGTGTGAGAGCACGATGAAAATTTGCAAACTGTTAGACTTAGGCTTAAAAACATGCTATCAAATGGTGAAAACATACAACAACCTCCAAACCGTCTAGTGAAAGGCCGGCACCTTTTACGAGGCCATTGTAAACCCTAGGAATTGACCACGTACTCACAGAACTCCCAGTTTAAGAGCACGAAGAAAATTTACAAACTGTTAGACTTAGGCTTAAAATCATGATGTCACAGGGCGAAAATGTAAAACACCCATAAAACAGTCCTGTGAGAGGCACGTACACCTCACACGGGACAAATGTAACTCGTAGGAACCGACCACGCATTCACGAGACTCCCGATTTGAGAGCATGATGAAAATTTACAAAGTGTTAGACTGACGCTTTAAAAAATTACCGTTAAAGGGTGAAAACGTAAATCAACCATAAACCTGCCCCGTGAGAGGCATGAACACCTCGCGTGGGACCAATGTTACCCGCAAGAACCGATCGCATACCTACGGAACTCATGCTTTTAGATCACAATGATAATTTGCAAACTCTTAGACTTAGGCTTAAAAACATGTTGTCAAAGGGCAAAAATGTAAAACAACTATAAAATATCTCCGTCAGAGGCATGAAAACTTCGCACGGGACTATTGTAACCTGGCAGAATTGATCGTTTACACAAGGGACTCCCGATTTAATAGCACGATGAAAATTTGTAAATGATTAAACTTAGTCTTAAATACATGCCATTAAATTGTTAAAATAATAAACAACCTCAAAATGGCCTCGTGAGAGGCTCGCACCTCGCAAGGGGTCAATGTAAATCGAAAGAATCGAACACGTACTCATGCTACTCCCGATTTGAACGCACGACAAAAATTTACAAACTGTTACACTTAGGCTTAAAAACATGACGTCAGAGGGTGAAAAAATAAAACAACCACAAAACGGCTCTGTAAGAGGCACGAACACCTTGCACGAGACAAATGTAACCCGCAATAACTGACCATGTACTAACGGGACTCTCGGTTTGAGGGCATGACAAAAATTAGCAAATGTTAGACTTAGGCTTAAAAACATGACGTCAGAGGGAGACATCGTAAAACAACCATAAAACGGCCTTGTGACAGGCATGCACCTCGCTTGTGACCAATGTAACTAATAAGCACCAAAAAGTGTCTATTTTATACACCGAATAGATGCATTTTAGTCACTCGCATTAATTAAAATTGGCCTTATGTCGTATTTTATTATTTTTCAGGTCAATACATAGTCACAGTGTTAAATGATGCTAAATCCAGTCAATTGCGATGCAAAAGCGATTAAAAGCATGAAACGAAGAAATCAAAGAGACCGCGAAGCCTAGAGTCCTAATTCAGCTTACCCCGAGATATGTTCTGATGCCCCGAACCAGTCCTGTAACCTTAACCTAGCCCATTCCATACCCCGAGCCCGTTGTGTGTTGAGTTTATACCTTTATTATTTTTAAGATTTTTTTATTTGTGTCGTTTTTATTTTTTGGAGTTATTTTAGAATTTTCTAGGATTTATTTTCTATTTATTTTATTTCTTTATTTTGATTTTGATTTTGATTTTTATTAGTTTTTAATTTTAATCTTTATTTTATTAGGATTAGTTTTTAGAAATTTATTTTCTAGTTTTTATTAGATTTTAATTTCTTTAATTTTAATTTTATTGGGATTATATTCTTTTTTTAGTTTTAATAGAGTTTTGTTTTTATTTTCATTTTTTATTTAGTGTGTTTTGAATTTTATTTTGAGATGTTAGTTTTTTTTAGGTTTATTAGATTTTAAGTTTTTTTATTTTATTTATTTTAGTTTTAGCTTTATTTTTTAGGATTGTGTTAATTTTTAGGGGCACAAATTAAACACAAACAATTCACTCACACCCTAAACCCATACACTTAAACACACAAACACTCTCCCTCACTCACACCATAATTCCTATACACAAACACACACCTAACCACACCCTCCATCATCCTCACCCTTACCCTTTCACCCTACACCCTCACACACCCTAAAACCCCCCACTCCATCTTCTTCACAAACTCAATCAATTCTCTCTCCTCCATCACATCAAACCCACTTCAATTCCCCCATCTTCTACCTCCATTATCACCACACAAAACTCCAACACCATTTCAAACCTCCCCAAATCCATTTAAAAATCAAACTGAAAAAAAAACACGAGACAACCCCTTAACCCATGCCAACCGGCGACCCGGGTTCAACCCGTCATCCCCTCCGAACCTCCACCTGCCAACCCACGAATCAGACTAGATTTCGCCCAACTCGCCAAACCCGAACCTCTGTCCTGCTTACCTTCTGATCATACTCGATCTCCATATCCCACCTTAGCTCGAAACCCATTTCAACGGAGACCTATTTCAATTCCATACCAGCTCCATATCCACCAAAATCGCCATCCCTTAAACATCAGAGT
Source organism: Sambucus nigra (assembly GCA_949130495.1). NCBI lineage: Eukaryota > Viridiplantae > Streptophyta > Magnoliopsida > Dipsacales > Adoxaceae > Sambucus > Sambucus nigra. Next base: position 464,358,621 of record OX422209.1, on the reverse strand, counting down.
AAACCGAAAAGTCTCTTTGACTTGGATAATTCAAAATCCAACAAAATCTTTCATCAACCAAAACAATTCATGGACTTTAAAAGAGAAGGGATTCAACTCATTTTAAAAAAAAGACTCTCATATCAGAAAAAGAGGGGGGCGCATAGGGAAAAAAATTGTGTATATTATGTATAGTTTAGGGTCATGAAAAAAATTCAGAAAAATACAAAAAAAAAATAGTTTAGTTTAGAATAAATTTGTAGGTCTGTTTTCATTCTTTTTGGTGTAATCAAGTGCTGAATTTGTGACAAGATTGAGACGCACTTTTATGAACAAGTTCGACAAGGAAATTTTGCGTATTGAATTTCCTTCCCTTTCCTTTTCATTCCTGCTATATTATTCAATGTTGTTTATTATAACATGAGAATGTTTGGCTAAACACACCGCTCAAGGGGCGGGATGCACTGCGAATGATGTTAATTTAATTAATTGGTTTCATTAATTTTATATTTCTATGTAAATTAATTTTAACTGTCGCCAATTAATTTATGTAACGAGAGTTAGTAAATTAATTGAACAAATTAATGTTTGAATTTAGGAATCTAACTAGAGATAGGTTTTTCCTATATTTGAATATTAATTCGGTGTTGAAATTTGAGGATTCATATTTTTTCGTTAAATTGATCCTAGCGGGTAATTTTCTGAAAATAGTGTAGTCCTAATTTTTCATCCCGTGACATTTTTAAATTAATTTTCTGAAAAAGATTTTATTAAATTTATAATTTTAACGAGAGTTAGATTATCGATTTAATATTATCTTGAAATATTTCAAATTAATAAATTGAGAAATTAAAATAATTGAAAATGCAGTGTAATTCCATCTCTTGACCTTCTCACATACTTCACACTCGCTTGCACATTAGTTATCATTATTTAGTCATTTCATAATTTTTAGCATTTATTACTTCATTCTTCCTTGAAATTGTTTTCAAAAAAAGATTTTAATAAAAAAAAGATGAAATTGCAAGTATTCACATTAATTGTTTCACCTTGGAAGTTGGATTTATACCCGTACTTATCGCAATACGAGTTATTTTTAGACAAGTTTTGTAGGTACTCAAGGGAATTTTGAGAGTGTCTTTTGAAAACAACGATATACCTAAAAAGCTTTCTTATCAGTGTGACACCCCGCCTAATTAATCCCGGGTGATCAGTCCTAAATCAAGTTAGAAAAGGTTTCTCAATTGGTCCATTCTTAGCATCACTGTCGTCTTTTTAAATTACTAACCACCTAAGTGATAAAAGTAGACTGGTGCCAATTTTTATCTTTCAATTAATTAAATAATAACTCATGCGGAACATACAACAATTCACAATCACAGTTAATTAAAGTAACCATCCACAAATAAAATACCAAACCGAATAAACCATCGGTCCAAACATCCAATACAAGTAAATATCAGAAAAACATCTCAACAAGTCTATTACTGATAAATGAACTGTGAGCGACAAGCTCAGATAACTACTAGAGAGTCTCTACAAGAATGGAAGAAGGAGGCGTCTATCAAAACCCCGCAACATCCACATGTGCTGCAGCAAAGGATACCCGGAATAGAGTCAAGCTTGGCGCCCTTGTGGTTGGACACCTAAAAGGTGTTTAAAATTTTTATAGCAAGGGTTCGTACCCAAAAACATTTGAAAACATTTAACAAATGATTAACTTGCAGTAATAAATAAATATGCATGCTCTTCATATTTTAGTTAGTGTCGCACTCTCTTGTGGACTTCCTCACCCCTCCTTTAATGTGCACTACTAACGCTTCCGTTTAATTTACTAGGCCCTACGCTCCTGACCCAATGCTTATTTTTAACCCTTGAATGTTACCTACTCTAACCGAGTATGCCTTAATTCACGATTTTTAAGTTATTATAAACGTCAACTTAATTGAATCAATACTAGTTTTAATTTCATATAACATTCACACCTGTTATACACCTAATACATTTTTCACTATGTATTAATTATCCCCTATATAATTATTTACCTAATTATATATTCAATCATATTACAGTATTCACAAACATACTGAAATAACATTTAATACAAACCTTCGGTCGAGTAAGAATACTCACAAAATATAAGTTTTCCCAAGCGCTATCTCACTAGGTGTATTCACGTAACCTAGTTATCCAAGTTAGATTCTCTAACTAACTTAGTTTAACATACGAATTGGAGGCGGTCATATTCCTTTCCTGAAAGTGAGATGCCCCTCACCCATATAACGGACGCTATGACCTGGGATTATACTCACCCTACTCCTCAAGCTAGGGGATTCATCCACTACGCGCAACCTCCCCCTATAGCACTAGAGTATATAATAGTAATATTCAATCTCTGATATTAATGCACACACACTATATATATATACTATCACGTACCGTATATATATATAAATATAAATTGTCCCGGCTACACCATGTACTAAATCCGTAACACAAGCATGTTTAATTTATTAAGAGTTTATGGTCTAACCCTAATTATTAATTAATTTGCACATTAATTAATTTAGTCACCTTTGGTGTCGCCCCCACCATAAATTTGGACTTACTCTCGTAGCCCGAAATAACCTCACTCGAGTCTAAATTCCCGACTCTCGAATTTATAATCATGACGTGTCACCCAAAACTTCCTCAAATCCTAATTAACTTTATTCATGATTAATTAGGTTTAAACCCATGTATTTATTTCCCCATAATTAATTACATAAGGATTTATTATATAAATTTTCTTTTATATACATAACTGGGCAGAATTGCCGAAATCTGCCGACCTTCGATCGATCGACCCCAGACCTTCGATCGATCGATCGAGCAGGTCTTCGTCTTCTTCGCGAAAACAGAATCAGCCATGGATGAAAATTCTCAAACCCTAATTCCTTCTACCAGTAACCTCAAGCCCTCTTAGCATTAATACATGTTAGAAACCTTATTAGGGACCTCCAGAATGTCCACCAACATCATTAATTCGTCCATTAACTACAATTTCTGGATTTTGGGAAATATCCATCTTTAATTTCTTACACATTTACATCCCAAATCCCTACACCAAATTCGTTTCTATTTATCCAGATATCATCCAACCAGATATGTATCAATTTATAATATCACATTTCGAAAAGAATTCTCATTCAAATTCGTAAATCAGATTATTATTTTTCAAAACCTCATGTTTATGCCATGAACACCCAAAACGAATTTTTATCAAACACATCACATGAATATGAATTTCTAAAGCAGATTCAATACTATTTCAAGTTATCCACTTGCCTTAGGTTTCGTAGCGTCTGATTCGGAGATGAATTTCCAAGGTTGAAGACGATCCTTGTTGGCTCTCTAGTGATCCCAAAGTTGCCCTTAACTGCTATTAGGTTTCTTAATACACTTAGCCTTTTCTAAAACCTTATCATCCGTTTTATCATTCCTCCAAATTCCTTAATTTACCTAATCCCGTTTTTTGCCTAATGGGCCAAGCCCAAGTGACCCAAATGCCCCCGCGTGGGCCCGGCTATGTCTAAAAACGTCCCGTGACCCGTTTACTACCCCCGGGTACACTTTTCCGACTATCCCGGCCCATCCGGACTCAACCGTACACTCAGAATTGGCATCCGAATTAATTTATAAAAATGTTTATCCCCTCACCCCTTTAGTCTGTACTGACTCCCGGTTGAGATAAGTGCATACCCTGTCATTAATACTCGATATGACTTAAATAAATAATTACTATTCACTTAGTAAATAACTTCCCGCAAATATTAACCCTTTACTCCTCGATTAATATTTAAATAAAATTTTCCTTAATTAATTCAATTAAATTACGACTCACAAGTAATTTTCAATTCCCGAATTAATTAAATATTTAATGCACGAGAATGCGGGGTGTTACATACTCCCCCCTTACAAAGGAATTTCGTCCCCGAAATTAGGTCATACCTGTGATGAAAAGCTCTGGATATTGCTCTCGCATATCCTCCTCCCGCTCCCAGGTAGATTCATCAATGTTGTGATGGCCTCACTGTACTCTAACTAGTGGAACAACCTTGGATTGTAATTTTCGCTCTCTACGGTCTAGCATAGCCACCGGCCTCTCCTCATATGAGATGTCTGGCTCTAAATCAATTTCTTCCAGTGGAATGTGCCAGAAGGCCCTCTCACTCCTGCGATAATTCTTCAGCGATGCTACATTGAACACGTCGTGTATCCGCTGAAGATTCTCTGGTAATCCTAGCCTGTAGGCTACAGGCCCCACCCTCTTGATAATAGGGAAAGGTCCCACGTACCTCGGTGCTAGCTTACCCTTCTTTCCGAACCTCATCACCCCTTTCATGGGGGACACCCTGACCAATACCTGATCCCCAACCTCTAGCTCCACGTGTCTTCGTGAAGCATCAGCGTAACTTTTCTGCCTATCCTGAGCTATCCGAATCCTCCCTCGGATCAGCTTTATCTTGGAAGATGTCTCCTGAACAATCTCCGACCCCAAAAGTTTGTTGTCCCCCACCTCTAACCAACAAGCGGGTGAACGACAAGGTCTCCCGTATAATGCCTCGAATGGTGCCATGCTGATCGTGAATTGTTAAGAGTTATTATACGCAAACTCTACCAGAGGAAGATATTTCTCCCCAACCTCCCCCAAAGTCTAGTATACACATTCTGAGCATATCTTCCAACATCTGATTGACTCTCTCGGTATAGGTTGTACTCAAACGTAACTCCGTGCCCATGGCCTCCTGAAAAATCTGCCAAAAATGGGCCACAAAGATCTTGTCCCTATCCAACACAATATTAATCGGTACCCCATGCAGTTTAACAATTTCCGCTATGAATAGCTGTGCATAACGCATCGTCTCAAAGTCTGTGCGAACTGGTAGGAAGTGGGCCACCTTGGTCAACCGATCCACAATAACCCATATGGAATCGTGACCCTTCTGTGATGACGGTAATCCTGTAATGAAGTCCATAGAGATGCTCTCCCACTTCCACACAGGAATTTCAAGTGGCTGTAGTATCCCTGATGGTCTCTGATGGTCAACTTTCACAAGATGACACGTGGCACATTTCGAAACAAATTCTGCTATCTCCCGTTTCATCCCTGCCCACCAATACTACCTCCTCATATCTTGATACATCTTATCCCCACCGGGATGTACCGCGAATCTCGACCCATGAGACTCCGTTATAACAGTGTGCCTCAATTCCGCATCCTCTGGCATAATCAACCTCCCATTATGGCGTAAGCCTCCCTCCGAATTGATCGAGTACCCCTCTGCTCCCTCAGCTAACAACTGGCTCACCCTATCCCGGCAGGTTTAATCCTCTGCCTGAGCCCCCACAACCCACATAATGATCTCGGGTGTGATGGATAATGCTGACATGCAAGCCCTGGCTACATAATCCTCTTATCTAAGTTCTCTCCACTTCGCCTTCCAGACTTCTGATATTTCCCCAGTCGGTCTCCGACTCAATGCATCTGCCACCACATTAGCCTTACCAGGGTGATACTGAATATCAAACTGATAGTCTTTCACGAATTCTAACCATTGCCTCTGTCTCATATTCAAATCCTTCTGAGTGAAGAGATACTGAAGTGATTTGTGATCCGTGAATAGCGTGAACTTCTCCCCCAGGAGATAATGTCTCCATATCCTCAAAGGAAAAACAACCGCTACTAACTCCAGGTCGTGAGTGGGGTAATTCTTCTCATGGGTCTTTAGCTTCCTGGACGCATAAGCTATAGCCCTTTCCTCATGCTGAATCACACCCCCAAGTCCCTGTAAGGATGCGTTAGTGTAAACCCGATACTCTAATCCTCCTTTCGGCAATGCAAACACGGGTGCAGATGTCAACTTGTCCTTTAACTCATCGAAGGCTAATTGACAATGATCATTACAAGTGAAAGGTACCCCTTTCCGGGTAATATTCGCCAAAGGGCCCGCAATCTTCGAGAATCCTTTGATGAACCGTCTGTAATAACCGGCCAACCCCAGAAAAGTGCGCACTTCTGTCGGTGTCGTGGGCTGTCCCCACTCCCTCACCGCCGATACTTTACTTGGATCCACCGCAATACCCCGGTCTGACACCACGTGGCCAAGGAACTGAACCTCCCGTAGCCAAAATCCACACTTACTGAATTTGGCATAGAGTTGGTGATCCCGTAATGTCTATAACATTATATGTAGGTGCTCTGTGTGCTCCTCCTCGGTACACGAGTAGATCAGGATGTCATCAATAAACACGATAACAAACTAATCGAGAAACTCCCTGAATACTCTGTTCATGAGGTCCATGAACACTGCTGGTGCATTGGTGAGTCTGAATGGCATCACCCTGAACTCGTAAGATCCATAACACGACAGGAAAGCGGTCTTCGGAACATCTTCCTCTCGGATACGTAGTTGACGATATCCTGACCTTAAGTCGACCTTAGAGAAATAAGACGCCCCTCTCAACTACTCAAATAGGTCTTCAATCCTAGGCAACAGATACTTATTCCGTATCGTGGCCTTATTCAGCTATCTATAGTCCACGCATAACCGTAGTGAGCCATCTCGCTTTTTCACAAAGAACACCGGTGCACCCCACGGCGAAGTACTCCGTCGTATGAAACCCTGACCCAGAAGCTGCTGAATCTGCTCCCTCAGTTCACGCATCTCTGAAGGGGCCATACGATATGGGGCCCGAGCAATTGGCCTCGTCCCCGGTGCTAAATCGATCACAAATTCAATTTCCCTGCTAGGTGGCAACCCTGGTATCTTCTGAAACACATCCTCAAAGTCTCTCACCACTGGAATTGAACCCAATGGAATAGCCACCTCCTGTGAGGTTTCCTCCTCAATATAATACAAATGCGTGCGTGACCCTCCCTCGGGTAGTGGCATTGCTATTAAGAACATATCCTTTCCTGGAATGGAGAACACGATAGTCCTCTCGTAGCAATCCACCGTCGCCCGATAACCTTCCAACCAATCCATACCCAAGATGACATCGTACCCCTCCATATCTAACACTAGTAGGTCCACTGCTAAACTAAGTCTCCCGATCAAAATGTGCACACCCCGACAAATCGAGTGAATCGTAGCCCCGTTGCCAACTGGTGACTCTACACACATCCAAAAACCTCCTGCGGTCTCTAGTAGTCCGACCCGTTTGGAAAAATTTAATTTAATGAATGAATGTGATGCTCCCGTATCAAAGAGAATACTACCCTCATAACCATGAATGAAAAACATACCCTCAACTACTGGCAGTGCTTGCTGCGTCGGGGGATTAGGAACATCCCGAACGTTATACACACGCCCGTAGTGCATCTGCCCCTGCTGAGGTTGGGCGGGTGGGGCTGGTGCCGCTGGTGGTAATTGCCCCCGTTACCCCTGTTGGGCCTCCTGTTGTTGACCTCTACCCCTCTGTGGGCATTCCGTCTTGAAATGTCCTGGCTGGCCACACACAAAACATCGTCTCTGACCATCCCCCTGTCGTTGGCCATGTTGGCCCTGACGTGGCTGGCCCTGGCCCTGTTGGCCTCCCCCATTGTTCCCTTGGCCCTGACGTCCCTGAGGAACCGGTTGCTGCTGATTCGGGCCCGGCTGCCCCTGCCTGAACCCCTGTCCTCCCTGTCGGAAACCACCAGGCTTAAACTTCTTAGCCTGATTCCCTTGGTGACTACCCGCCTGCTGCTGAGTACTACTTGTGTCACTACTAGTATCAGCATTGCCCTGTTGGCTTGGCTCCACTGTTCGCTTGCTCCCCTTCGCATGGAAGCGATGGTCCTAGCAGTGTACAAGTGCGGAATTAACGACGTCTGTATACGTCACTAACGCCGGATTCCCAATCAAGTGTTCCCTGATTCGCCAGGCTAAGCCGTCCATAAACCTCGATTTCTTCCGCTCCTCATCGCTCACCTCATTTGGCACAAAGTTTGCCAAATGGGTGAACTCTTCCTCGTAGTCTGCCACTGATCGGTCTCCCTGAACTAAATCACTGAATTTCTTCCTCATCTCAGTCTCTACTGCTGGTGGAAAGTATTTGCGGTCGAACCGCACCCAAAACTCTGCTATCGGCATCAAGTCTCGCTCCCCGGCGGTGGTAACTGACTCCCACCACTGTAAGGCTGCCCCTGATAGACGAAAGGTAGCAAGCATCTGCTTCTGTACCTCAGTACACTCTAGCATGCGCAAATGGCGCTGAATGTTCTTCTTCTAGTCACAAGCCTCTATCACATTTGTACTACCCCGGAACTCAGGTGGGTGACCCTTCTGAAAGGTCTCCCTAACTCTCTGCCAAGATGGTGGCCCCACTGGACCCTGAACTGCTGGTGCCACTGGAGGCGGTGCCTGGGTCTATGGAAAGTGAGCTGCCATAGCTCTCATTGCTATTTCGACCGCCTGGGCCACTATCACTGCCACCTGAGTAGTGGAAATCAACTCGGGTGGGAGTGGTGGTAGCGGTACCTATGGCTCCTGATGAGCCTCCCTAATTTCATCCCTAGCCTCATCCCTCTCCGCTCTCATTCTCCTCGGTGGCATCTGAAATAGATCGAATTGTATAAGTGTGACACCCCGCCTAATAAAATACCCGGTGATCAGTCCTATACCAAATTAAAACAGGAATCCCCATTGGATCATCCTTAGCATCACTGTCGAAAACTTTTTTAAAACTTACTAACCATCTAGTATTCCAAAAGTTGGTGCCAATTTTAACTTTTTGATTAAACAAACAATACATGAGAAATTAATATAAACCATTCACACAACTGAATAAAAAAAACTAAATCATAATTACACAACATGTCGAATAAATCACCGGCCACCAAATAAAATAATCCAAATACAAATATCCAACACCTAAATAATCTACACCTGAAAACTGTACCGAGAAGTCTGGGTGACAAGCCCTAAATAAAACTGAAACTGATACAAGATTCCTACTCTAGGAATGAATGAATGATGCGTCTAATCCAAACTCCTGCTAGCATCCACATATGTCGCAGCTCCGTGTCCCTGGAATAGAATATCAATCATGGCGTCCCTGTGGCTGGACACCTAAAAGGTTTTGAAAATAGTTTTATAGCAAGGGTTAGAACCCAAAACATTTTGAAAATATTTATCAAGTGAATTAACTGCATTAATTTAAAATGCATGAATGCGCTTCATATTTAAGTTAGTGTCGCACTCCCTTGTGGACATTCTCACCCCTCCACTATTGTGCACACCTACCGGTTACCTTAACCTCACCTAGTTGTACTACCCCGTCTAACTAGTCCTGGTAAAACCTTCCCTTTCCATACTACTCTAACCCGAGTATAATAATTTCTTGAATTATAAGTTATCTCACAATTAAGTTAATTAATTCCTCTTAAATAGTAGCATATAACCGTCTCACAAGTTATATAAAGTAAATACATCACACACTGTATTATTCCCACAAATGAATAACTTAATTAATTTCTCATTAATTAACTGCATAACTGTAACCCGAGTTATATAAGGTAAATACATCACACACTATATTATCACCTACATATAATATTTATTACCATATTATACGTACCTTGACTAACATCTACACATATAATATACGTGTATCCATCCTTCCGAGTATACCCTCACCGGATGATTCTCTCTAGAATGCTATCTCACTAGGTGTGCTCACAAAACCTAGTTTCCCCAAGTTAGAATCGCTCACCAACTTGGACCAAAATATAAACGAAATGGAGGCTGTCATATTCCTTCCTGAAAGTGAGATAATCTCCTCACCCATGTACCGGACGCTATGACCTGGGGATATACTCGCCCTACTCCTCAAGCTAGGGGATTCACCCACATCGCGTAACCTCCTTTGATAGCATTAGAGTATTTAAATTGAATAAATATCCAGTCACTGATATTTACTATCACACACAATATATACACATATACATATACTATCACTACCCGTATATATATATATTATGAACCCCGATTTTACTATGTACTCAAAATCCCATACACTGCCTGTAATTCCCGTACACTGCCTGTAATTTAATGTCACACACAATACATACACGTATATATATATACTATCACTACACCGTATATATATATTAATAACCCCGACTTTTCCATGTACTCAACATCCCATACACTGCCTGTAATTTCTTGAGTCTATGGCCCGACTCAATGTAATTAATTCTCTCACTTAATAACTTATCCTCTTCCCGAGTCTATGGTCCGACTCTAATATAATTAATTATCACATTAATTAATAAGTACCCTTCACGAGTCTACCATCCAATTCTGATTAAACTAATTATCCCACCCATTAATTTAATCATACCCGAGTCTATAAACCGACTTTAATTATTAATCAACACCCTTGTTAATTTAATCCTACCCGAGTCTACAAACCAACTCTAATTAAATTAATTAATGCACTTATTAATTTAATACTACCCGAGTCTACAATCCAACTCTTATTAAATTAATTATCACTCTTATTAATTTAATAACTTGATGTCACCCAACCATTATCCCCGGACTCTCTCACTTGGCCCGTACCTCAACATTTCCCGAGTCAATGTTCCGACTCCAAACTAATTATTTTCCCTCGATAATTAATTTAATGCCTTGATGTCACTTAACCAACATATCCGGACTCGCTCACTTGGTCCAATTTACTTCTCAAAGTTTCTTTCCCACATTTTTCGCCCACAATGTGTCACACATTTATTTCCATAATTTTTCCAATTATATTTACCTATAATTATCAACATGCCCGGACTCGCCCACTTGGTCCATAATTAAATATTCCCCGAGTCTATATCCCGACTCAAAATTATTTAGTTTATCTCCAAACTTAATTCACTACCTTGGGGTCGCATGACCAATATACCCGGATTCACTCACTTGATCCGTACCTCACTATTTTAGAATAAAATTTCTCAAATTCATCCGTTAAATGCCCCACATAAATTCATCCTAGTCCCAATTACTTTCTCCCATAATTGCTAGGAATATTTGTTTCACAATTATTTACCACTAATAATTGTAGGGAAATTATTTTATAATTAACTCCCCCTTATACTTCACCCAAGGCCGAACTGCCCTGACTTTCCCATCGTCGATCGATCGATGCCCCCGATCGATCGATCGACCCCTTCGTTACAGCTCTTCTTTCCCCCTGTTTTCCACCATTAATGAATTTTAAGGTTTTTAAACCATAATTTACCTCTAATTACATCATCCCATCATCTACACATGGTTAATCCACATCCTATTCATCATAGAGAGCAATAAGATAACCAACCCCTCTAATTATCTCATAATTTTCGAAATGGGTCTTTCTCCATAAAATTCAATTATCTGTTTTAAATCCCAATTTCCAGATTCGATTTCCACTCTTTTATGTTCTGGATTTCTCGTTCAAATCATATACACATTCAGATATCAATCACCCATCTAAATCTTACTTTGAATCTCATTCAAGTGTTTCAAAAACAAAAACCCCATTTTGTTCCCATTTACACCCAAAAACGAATTTTCATACCCACATCACCATGATATGAATTGATTATCATGCTTTAACAATCAAAACAGTTAACCACTTGCCTGAAAGTGTTCGTAGTGTCTGATTCCGTTGGCGTAGTCCCTCGATTTGGCTCCAAAATCCTCAATTTGGCTTTTGCTAAGCTTTCCCCCAATTTCCCTCTCAAGCCCTAGGCTTAGATTTGTGATGGCTGTTGATTTCCTAATCTCCCCATTAGGTTAAAAAACCTTAATCCCGTTTTTCACCTAATGGGCTTAACTAAAGTGGCCCAACTCACCCCGTGTGGGCCCGGCTATGCCCAAAAGTATCCCGAGACCCAATTACTACCCCCGGGTACTCTTTTCTGACTATCTCGACCCATCCGGACTCAACCGCGCACTCAGAATTGGCATCCTAATTAATTTATAAAAATCCTTATCTCACACCCAATTTAGTCTATACCGACTCCCGGCTGGGATAAGTGCATACCTCGTCATTAATACCCGAAATGATGTAATTAAATTATTACTATTCACTTAGTAAATAAATTTCCCTAAACATTAACCATTCACTTCCCGATTAATATTTAAATAAATATATTGTCATAATTAATCAAATTAAAATTACAACACACTAGTAATTTAAAATCCCGAATTAATTAAATATTAAATGCACAAAAATACGGGGTGTTACATACTTCCCCCCTTACAAAGGAATTTTGTCCTCGAAATTAAGATAAGCTTAGTGTTCCAATATTCACATATTACTCACTAATCAAGTGCCTCCAAGCCCACTATATCCATCACATCCGCTTCTAACCATACGTTACACAAGCATGCATTTAAACCTTGTCAGGGCGCCCATACACCCTATACCCGTGCTTAACCGCACAAAATTTGTCTTAATTAACCCGGGTGCCCATACACCCTATCCCCGCACTCTATCGCACGAAAGTTACCCGACTATGCTAGTCATAACCCGTAATATAACTTCGAACCCGTAGTCATATTACATATATATATATACATATATAATTACTGCTTGGGTACTCAACCCATGCTACGTCTAACTATCTCCCCATAAATACTTATCTCTCAACACAAAAGAATATACGCTTACCCTTATGCTACCAAAGACAACATAATACCGCGCCCTTACTACCACTAGTCCTTGCGCAAAATAAACCCCGAGCTATATCTCTTTGCTCGAAAATCAATTTAACCACCCTGATTCACTTCAGTAAACATCCCCACTTACCGGGATAAAATGTGAGAACACAAAACCTCACTATGTGCTATAACACCACGTAATACAACATATATACATCCACATATATATAGGCTATACGCCCTCTCCGGTGATACCTAGTACCAACCATACCCTAGTGTCGCGGACACTAAAATTTAACTCCACTATCCACAATAGTTAAATTCCATCGCTATCCAGCAAATGTTTAAAAAGTATTATCAACCCTACTCCTATAATTCTAGAAAGTAGTAATTCCTCACATAATTCAACCAATCCCTCAATGTATGCCTCCACTCTCCCATGAAGAATACTAAGGAACTCCGCTACCCTACGGAAAGTTTTACCCACATGCTATGGCTGCTACCGCCAACGCACCCACTAAGTTCGACTCACCTGCAAACTCTGGTGAAAAATAAGTCTTATACTGTGACATCCTCTTTGTCACTCAACAATATACCCCATGCCCTTAGGGTAAAATAATTACTTCTATACTCCAGCTGCAACGGCTGGTTCTCGATTTCAGGAGCAGCTTCTCCCTGCCCGAATGCACCCGTGACTTGCTTTAGTGGCTGTACATCCAGGACCTCATCCTGTAGTTGACCCTTGCCTTGCTTAAGGCAATATCTCTTCATATGTCTCTCTTTTCCCACAAACGAAACACTTTCTAATATGTTCACCCTGCCACTGATCCCTTCCATGCCAACCTTGTTGAAATTCCTGGCCATCCCGCCAATAGCCTCCAGTTCTAGATCGTTTGGCATGATTTCCTTGTCGAAAATCCTGCCCCTCATCTCCCCCAGTCTGCTGCTGGGATACCCCACTGGTATTGTTCCCTTCTGCCTCATCCGACTGGTTAATCCCCACTCCCTTCCCGGTTCCTTTCGCGTGGAAGCGATATTCCCAACAGTGCCGGAGTGTTGCGTTAATGACATCAGTATAATCTACTAATGCGGCATTATCAATTAAATGTTGTCTGATTCTCCATACTAACCCATCCATAAACTTTGCTTTCTTTCTCTTTTCCAAGCTTACCATCATCCGGTAAAAATTTGCCAACGAGTGAAATCTTCCTCGTAATCGGCCACTGAACGGTCTCCCTTTGAGTCACCTCACAAAATTTTCTCCTCATTTCGGTCTCAACCACTGAAGGAAAAATACTTGAAGTCGAACCGCACCCAAAACACTGCAGTAGCTAGTGTGTCCCTTTCCTCAACTGTGGTGATCGACTCCCACCACTGTAGCATCGATCCCACTAACTAAAAGTGGTTAGCATTTATTTTCGCACCCCATCGCAATCTCCCATGCATAGGTGACGCTGGATACCTCTCTTCCTTGACACGCTAGTACTACACCTGAACCCCCTCGCAATTCTGGTAGGTTCCCAAAAATAACTCGCATCCTTGTTTCCACCTCGACGACCCCGCGTGAGTCTGAACATCCGATGCCACTAACACTTGTGGCAGATCCTGTGGAAAGTACCTTGTCGTTTGCGACTACCGTCGTTTCAATCACCCGCGCCATTAGTTCGGTCACCTGTGCTGCTAAAATTATCTTTGGTAGTTACTACCGTAACTCTTACTCCTGACGAGCCTCCCTAGTCTCACCTCCCCCTGCTGCCCTAGCTGCTCTCCCTCTCCTGGGCGTCATCTGGATTGAGAATCGAATTGTATGAGTTCACTTTCAAATACAAATTCGCAGAAGATCGTATATGTGCATACGTATGAGAATACAATAATCCTATGATAGGGCTCTATATAAAAGATTTTTAAGCCGAAGCGTGAAAAGCCGCACAGATCCTAAGGACACTAGAACCTGATGCTCTGATACCATCTATGACACCACGCCTAATAAAATACCGGGTGATCAGTCCTATACCAAATTAAAATACGAATCTCCGTTAGATCATCCTTAGCATCACTGTCGAAATTTTTTTTAAAACTTACTAACCACCTAGTATTCCAAAAGTTGGTGCCAATTTTAACTTTTTGATTAAACAAAACAATACATGCGAAATTAATATAAACCATTCACACAACTGAATAAAAAAAACTGAATCATAATTACACAACATGCCGAATAAATCACCCGCCACCAAAGAAAATAATCCAAATACAAATATCCAACACGTGAATAATCTACACTTGAAAATTGTACCAAGAAGTCTGGGCGACAAGCCCTAAATAAAACTGAAACTGATACGAGATTCCTACTCTAGGAATGAATGAATGATGCGTCTAATCCAAACTCCTGCTAGCATCCACATATGCCGCAGCTCCGTGTCCCTGGAATAGAATATCAATCCTAGCGTTCCTGTGGCTGGACACCTAAAAGGTTTTGAAAATAGTTTTATAGAAAGGGTTAGAACCCAAAACATTTTGAAAATATTTAGCAAGTGAATTAACTAGAGTAATTTAAAATGCATGAATGCGCTTCATATTTAAGTTAGTGTCGCACTCCCTTGTGGACATTCTCACCCCTCCACTATTGTGCACACCTACCGGTTACCTTAACCTCACCTAGTTGTACTACCCCGTACAACTAGTCCTGGTAAAACCTTCCCTTGCCATACTACTCTAACCCGAGTATAATAATTTCTTGAATTATAAGTTATCTCACAATTAACTTAATTAATTCCTCTTAAATAGTAGCATATAACCGTCTCACAAGTTATATAAAGTAAATACACGATTCTAACTTGGGGAAACTAGGATTTGTGAGCACACCTAGTGAGATAGCATTCTAGAGAGAATCATCCTGTGAGGGTATACTCGGAAGGATGGATACACGTATATTATATGTGTGGATGTTAGTAAAGGTACGTATAATATGGTAATAAATATTATATATAGGTGATAATACAGTGTGTGATGTATTTACCTTATATAACTCGGGTTACATTTATGCAATTAATTAATGAGAAATTAATTAAGTTATTCATTTGTGGGAATAATACAGTGTGTGAGGTATTTACTTTATATAACTTGTGAGACGGTTATATGCTACTATTTAAGAGGAATTAATTAAGTTAATTGTGAGATAACTTATAATTCAAGAAATTATTATACTCGGGTTAGAGTAGTATGGCAAGGGATGGTTTTTCCAGGACTAGTTGGACGGGGTAGTACAAATAGGTGAGGTTAAGGTAACCGGTAGGTGTGCACAATAGTGGAGGGATGAGAATGTCCACAAGGGAGTGCAACACTAACTTAAATATGAAGCGCATTCATGCATTTTAAATTACTGCAGTTAATTCACTTGCTAAATATTTTCAAAATGTTTTGGGTTCTAAACCTTGCTATAAAACTATTTTCAAAACCTTTTAGGTGTCCAGCCACAGGGACGCCAGGATTGATATTCTATTCCAGTGACACGGAGCTGCGGCATATGTGGATGCTAGCAGGAGTTTGGATTAGACGCATCATTCATTCATTCCTAGAGTAGGAATCTTGTATCAGTTTCAGTTTTATTTAGGGCTTGTCGCTCAGACTTCTCGGTACAGTTTTCAGGTGTAGATTATTCAGGTGTTTGATATTTGTATTTGGATTATTTTCTTTGGTGGTCGGTGATTTATTCGGAAAGTTGTGTAATTATTATTCTATTTACTTTCATTCAGTTGTGTGAAAGGTTTATATTTTAATTCCACATGTATTGTTTTGGTTTAATTAAAAAGTTAAAATTGGCACCAACTTTTGGAATACTAGGTGGTTAGTAAGTTTTAAAAAGTTTTCGTCAGTGATGCTAAGGATGATCCAACTGGGATTCCTGTTTTAATTTGGTATAGGACTGATCACCCGGTATTTAATTAGGTGGAGTGTCACAATAAGTACACAATTTATACAAAAATATACACAGCAAAAATACGATATCTCACAAGCGGAAAATGAATCAACAGTCCTAATAATAGGGCTCTATAACAAATGAGTGCTACACTGAAATGTAGAAAGCCACACAGATCCTAAGGACACTAAAACCTAATGCTCTGATACCATCTGTGACACCCCGCCTAATTAATCCCGGGTGATCAGTCCTAAATCAAGTTAGAAAAAGTTTCTCAGTTGGTCCATTCTTAGCATCACCGTCGTCTTTTTAAATTACTAACCACCTAAGTGAGAAAAGTAGACTGGTGCCAATTTTTATCTTTCAATTAATTAAATAATAACTCATGAGGAACATACAACAATACACAATCAGAGTTAATTAAAGTAACCATCCACAAATAAAACTCCTAATCGAATAAACCATCGGTCCAAATATCCAATACAAGTAAATATCAGAAAAACATCTCAACAAGTCTATTACTGATCAATGAACTGTGAGCGACAAGATCAGATAACTACTAGAGAGTCTCTACAAGAATGGAAGAAGGAGGCGTCTATCAAAACCCCGCAACATCCACATGTGCTGCAGCAAAGGATACCTGGAATAGAGTCAAGCTTGGCACCCTTGTGGTTGGACACCTAAAAGGTTTTTAAATTTTTTATAGCAAGGGTTAGTACCCAAAAACATTTGAAAACATTTAACAAATGATTAACTTGCAGTAATAAATAAATATGCATGCTCTTCATATTTTAGTTAGTGCCGCACTCTCTTGTGGACTTCCTCAGCCCTCCTCTAATGTGCACTACTAACGCTTCCGTTTAATTTACTAGGTCATACGCTCCTCACCCAATGCTTACTTTTAACCCTTGAATGTTACCTACTATAACCGAGTATGCCTTAATTAATGATTTTTAAATTATTATAAACGTCAACTTAATTGAATCATTACTCCTTTTAATTTCATATAACATTCACACATGTTATACACCTAATACATTTTTCACTATCCCCTATATAATTATTTACCTATTTATATATTTAATCATATTACAGTATTCACAAACATACTGAAATAACATTTAATACAAACCTTCGGCCGAGTAATAATACTCACAAAATATAAATTTTCCCAAGTGCTATCTCACTAGGTGTATTCACGTAACCTAGTTATCCAAGTTAGATTCGCTCACTAACTTAGTTTAACATACGAATTGGAGGCGGTCATATTCCTTTCCTGAAAGTGAGATGCCCCTCACCCATATAACGGACGCTATGACCTGGGATTATACTCGCCCTACTCCTCAAGCTAGGGGATTCATCCACTACGCGCAACCTCCCCTTATAGCACTAGAGTATATAATAGTAATATTCAATCTCTCATATTAATGCACACAAACAATATATATATACTATCACGCACCGTATATATATATAAATATAAATTGTCCCGGCTACACCATGTACTAAATCCGTAACAGAAGCCTGTTTAATTTATTAAGAGTTTATGGTCTAACCCTAATTATTAATTAATTTTCACATTAATTAATTTAGTCACCTTTGGTATCGCCCCCACCATAAATTTGGACTTACTCTCGTAGCCCGAAATAACCTCACTCGAGTCTAAATTCCCGACTCTCGAATTTATAATCATGACGTGTCACCCAAAACTTCCTCAAATCCTAATTAACTTTATTCATGATTAATTAGGTTTAAACCCATGTATTTATTTCTCCATAATTAATTACATAAGGATTTATTATATAAATTTTCTTTTATATACATAACTGGGCAAAATTGCCGAAATCTGCCGACCTTCGATCGATCGACCTCAGACTTTCGATCGATCGATCGAGCAGGTCTTCGTCTTCTTCGCGAAAACAGAATCAGCCATGGACGAAAATTCTCAAACCCCAATTCCTTCCACCAGTAACCTCAAGCCCTCTTAGCATTAATACATGTTAGAAACCTTATTAGGGACCTCCAGAATGTCCACCAACATCATTAATTCGTCCATTAACTACAATTTCTAGATTTGGGGAAATATCCATCTTTAATTTCTTACACATTTACATCCCAAATCCCTACACCAAATTCGTTTCTATTTATCCAGATATCATCCTACCAGATATGTATCAATTTATAATATGAGATTTCTAAAAGAATTCTCATTCAAATTCGTAAATCAGATTATTATTTTTCAAAACCTCATGTTTATACCATGAACACCCAAAATGAATTTTTATCAAACACATCACATGAATATGAATTTCAAAAATAGATTCAATACTATTGCAAGTTATCCACTTGCCTTAGGTTTCGTAGCTTCTGATTCGGAGGTGAATTTCCAAGGTTGAAGACGATCCTTGTTGGCTCTCTAGTGATCCCAAAGTTTCCCTTAACTGCTACTAGGTTTCTTAATACACTTAGCCTTTTCAAAAACCTTATCATCCGTTTTATCATTCCTCCAAATTCCTTAATTTACCTAATCCCGTTTTTTGCCTAATGGGCCGAGCCCAAGTGACCCAACTACCCCTGTGTGGGCCCGGTTATGTCTAAAAACGTCCCGTGACCCGTTTACTACCCCCGGGTACACTTTTCTGACTATCCCGGCCCATCCGGACTCAACCGTACACTCAAAATTGGTATCCGAATTAATTTATAAAAATGTTTATCCCCTCACCCGTTTAGTCTATACCGACTCCCGGTTGAGATAATTGCATACCCTGTCATTAATACTCGAAATGAATTAAATAAATAATTACTATTCCCTTAATAAATAACTTCCCGCAAATATTAACCCTTTACTCCTCGATTAATATTTAAATAAAATTTTTCTTAATTAATTCAATTAAATTACGACTCACAAGTAATTTTCAATTCCCGAATTAATTAAATATTTAATGCATGAGAATGCGGGGTGTTACAATCAGTAACCCATAAGAATTGACCGCTTACTCACGGGACTCCCATCTTGAGAGCACGATGAATATTTACAAACTGTCAGACTGAGGGTTAAAAACATGTCGCCAAAGGGTGAAAATGTAAAACAACCATAAAATGGCCCTGTGAACGGCACGGATACCTCGCAAGACCAATGTAACCAAGAAGAACTGACCACGTAATCATGGGACTCTCAATTTGAGAGCATAACGAAAATTTACAAACTATTAGACTTAGGCTTAAAAAAATGTCGTAAAAGAATGAAAACGTAAAGTAACCACAAAACTGCCCCTTGAGAGGCACTAACACTTTACATGGGACCAATGTAAACCGCAGGAACTGATCTCATACTCACGAGACTTCCGATTTGAGAGCACGATGAAAATTTGCAAACTGTTAGACTTAGGCTAAAAAACAAGCTATCAAAGGATAAAAACATAAAATTACCACAAAATGGCCCCGTGAGAGGCCCCTACCTCGCATTGGACCAAAGTAAATCGTAGGAATTGACCTTGTACTGACGGGATTCCAGGTATGAGAGCATAACGAAAATTTATAAACTGTTAGACTTATGCTTAAAAATCATGTCAGAGGGTGAAAACATAAAATAGCCACAAAACAGCCTAGTGAGAGGCACGAACACCTCGCATAGGAAAAATGTAACCCGCAGGAACCGACCGCCTACTTGCGGGACTCCTAGTTTGAGAGCAGGACAAGAATTTACAAACTGTTAGACTTAGGCTTAAAAACATGTCGTTAAAGGGTGAAAATGTAAAACAACCACAAAACACTCCCGTTAGAAGCACGAACACTCTCACGGGACCAATGAAACCTGCAGTAACGAATCTCATACTCACAAGACTTTCGATTTGAGAACACGATGAAAATTTACACACTGTTAGACTGATGCTTAAAACATGTCGTCAAAGGGTGAAAACATAAAACAACCACAAAACGGCCCTATGAGAGGCACGAATTCCTCACATGTGACCATGTAACCCGTCAGAATTGACCGCATACTCGAGGGACTTTCAGTTTGAGAGCAGGACTAAACTTTACAAACTGTTCGACTTAGGCTTAAAAACATACCGTCAAAGGGTGAAAACGTAAAACAACCACAAAATGGCCCCATGAGAGGCACGGACACCTTGCACGAGACCAATGTAACCCGTAAGAACCGATCACGTACTCAGGGGACTCCCAATTTGAGAGCATGACAAAAATTTGAAAACTGTTAGACTTTGGATTAAAAGCATCCCGTCAAAGGATGAAAACATAAAATCCCCATAAAACCACCCCTGAGAGTCATGAACACCGCGCACGGGACTAATGTAACCCGGAAGAACTGACCGCATACTCACGGGAGTCCTAGTTTAAGAACAAGACGAAAATTTACAAAGTGTTAGACTTTAGCTTAAAACATGCCGTCAATGGGTGAAAACATAAAATGGCCCCCAAAATAGCCCCATGAGAGGCACGAACACCTCGTACAGGACCAATGTAACCCACAGGAACCGACCGCATACTCACGGGACTGTCGATTTTAGAGCACAATAAAAATTTATAAACTATTAGACTTAGGGTTAAAAATAAGTTGTCAAAGGTGATAACGTCAAGCAACCATAAAACAGCCTCGTGAGAGTCACGAACACCTCGCACGGGACAAATGTAACCCGCTGGAACTGACCGTGTACTAACGGGACTCTCAGTTTAAGGGCATGACAAAAATTAGCAAATGTTAGACTTAGGCTTAAAAACATGCCATCAAATGGTGAAAGCGTTAAACATCCACAAAACAGCCCTCTGACAGGCACGAACACCTCGCACGAGATCAACGTAACTCGTAAAAACCGATCGTGTACATATGGGACTCTCAATTTTAGAGCGCAACGAAAATTTTCAAACTATTAGACTTCGGATTACAAACATTCCATCAAAGGGTGGTAATGTAAAACAACCATAGAACGGCATCGTTAAAGGCACGAACACCTCGCATGGGACAAATGTAACCCGCAGGAACTGACTTCGTACTCACGGGACTCCCGATTTAATAGCACGATGAAAATTAGAAAAATGTTAAGACTTAGGCTTAAAAACATGTCGTCAAACGGTGAAAACATAAAATGGCATCAAAACTGCCTCGTGAGAGGCATGAACACCTCGCACAAGACTAATGTAACTCGCAAGAACCGATCGCGTACTCACCGAGCTCCTTGTTTGAGAGCACGAAGAAATTTTGCAAAGTTTTAGACTTAGGCTAAAAAATAAGCCATCAAATGGTGACAATATAAAATAGCCATAAAACGGCCTCGTGAGATGCACGAACACCTCGCACAGGACCAATGTAACCCACAGGAACCGACCGCATACTCACGAGATTCCCGATTTTATAGCACAATGAAAAATTGCAAAATTTTAGACTTTGGCTTAAAACCATGCCGTCAAAAGGTGAATATGTCAAACAGCAACAAAACGACCCCATGAGAGCCACTAACATCTCGCACGGGACCAATGTAACCTACAAGAATCGACCTCGTACTCATGGAACTCTCGGTTTGAGAGCGCGATAAAAATTTACGAACTGTTAGACTGAGGCTTAAAAACAAGCCATCAAAGGGTGAAAACATAAAACAACCATAAAATAGCCCCATGAGAGACAGGAACACCTAGCACGGAACCAATGTAACCCGACAGAACTGACCGTGTACTCACGAGACTCTCGATTTGAAAGACTGAGGCTTAAAAACATGTTGTCAAATGGAAAAAATATAAAATAGCCAGAAAATGGCCCCGTGAAAGGCACAAATACCTCGCACGGGAGCAATGTAACCCGCAAGAACTGATCGCGTACCCACAACGCTCCCGGTTTGAGGGCACGAGGAAAATTTTCAAACTGTTAGACTTTTGATTAAAAACATGCAGTCAAATGGTGAAAATGTAAAACACCCACAAACCGGACCCATGAGAGGGAGTAACACGTCGCAGGAGACCAATGTAAACCACAGGAACTAGCCGCGTACTCATGGACTCCCGGTTTAAGAGCATGACAAAAATTTACAAACTATTAGACTTAGGCTTAAAAACATACCGTCAAAGGGTGAAAACATAAAATGGCGACAAAATGGCCTCGTGAGAGGAATGAACACTTCGTATGGGGCCAATGTAACCCGTATGAACCGATCGCGTACTCATAGGACTCTCGGTTTGAGAGCACAATGGAATTTTGCAAACTGTTAGACTTACGCTCAAAAACATGCCATCAAAGGGTGAAAACATAAAACAACCACAAAATGTGCCTTTGCGAGGCAAACACTACGCATGCTAATGTAACCCGTAAGAACTGATTGCGTACTCACAACACTCTCGGTTTGACAGCACGAGGAAAATTTGCAAACTTTTACACTTAGGCTTAAAAACATGCGGTCAAAAGGTGAATACATCAAACGGCCACAAAACGACCCCGTGAGAGACACGTACACCTCACACGGGACCAATATAACCTGCAGGAACTGATCGCATACTCAAGGGACTCCCAATTTGAGAGCACGATGAAAATTTTCAAACTATTGGACCTAGGCTTAAAAACATGTCGTCAAAGGGTGAAAACGTAAAACAGCAATAAAACGACCCCGTGAGAGGCACAAATACCACACACGGGACCAATGTAACCCGCCTGCACCACCCGCGTACTCACGAGACTCCAGTTTTGAGAAACAAATACTGAATATTTTATTATTATAATTAAAAATAATCACGAATTTCGACCGTGACCAATTTATTTTTAACATAAAAAATGGTCATGGCCCAAATCCGTGACCATGTTTCGTGGGCAAAAAAGGTTATGTCACGGACTTGGGTCTTGACCATTTTTTATTTTAAAAATTAAGTGTTCTTAACCCGAGTTCGTGACTAGGTTTTGTTGGCACAAATCATTAGGTCACGAACTTGGACCTTGACCAATGATGTTGGTGAGGGGCTTAGTCCGTAACCACCAAAAATAGCCACGCCCGATATGGTCACGGACCAAATTCGCAACCCACCTTCAATGGTCTCAGCCCAAGTTCTTGACCATGTGCAAAATTATGTGTAGTGGGTGTTGCTAGGTTTAGGAAAGATGCATGCTTGGGGGTAAAATCATGACACCGATTTTCTAAGTCACGCATGACATCCGTATTTTTCAAATTTGAGAATTATCTTTTCACCTCGATTTACTATTATAGGGGAATTTTTTTTCCATAAGAATTCACAATGGGTCATGTTTTCAATTATAATTCACATTGGGTCATCTTTTTCCCTAGAAGTGCTTGATGATTTTTTCCTCACTTTAATTTTAATATTCTATGAGACATTTCTAAGTGATTTCATCACATTCATCTTATAAAATATATCATTCATCCTTTGTTATAAAATATTGTCAATTGAGTGGTTAAGAAAGAATAATATATGAATAATTTGGGTGGAATTCTCAAAATTAGAAGTGTGGAAGCTAAATGGAGTGTATTATCCTCTCTGTAAAGTTTCGGTTTGAGCATAGTAAGAGATTATAAGGGAATTGAAGATAATATACACCTAATATATTCTAACATATTTTTTTTCTAGTTGATTAGTTGTAGTTTCCCAAGCATTTACCCTACAGTGGGGTATTCAATGTATATATTGTTCACTATATGAAACTATAACAACGCCCATTTTTAAGTAAAGATTGGAAAAATACAATACACTGAAGATGGGGCTTGTATTAAAATATATATCATTTTCAGCATCAAAACAACAAAAAAAAACAATAATAATAATAATAATAATAATAATAATAATAATAATAATAATAATAATAATAATAATAATAATAATAATAATAATAATAATAATAATAATAATAATAATATCAATAATAATAATATTAAGAATAACAACGATAATAACAATAATAACAATACTAACAACAACAACAACAACAACAACAACAACAACAACAACAACAACAACAACAACAACAACAACAACAACAACAACAACAACAATAATAATAATAATAATAATAATAATAATAATAATAATAATAATAATAATAATAATAATAATAAAATAATAATAATAGCACATTTGACACATTTGAATTTTTAAACCGACATGTAGAGTAAACCATTTAAAAAATAACTGATAATAAATAAGTTCAACATCGAACTAGTAATAAAAACCTCCAACATAAGTATATCTGAGCTCAGAATGACTGAATATTAAACTTTTGGCTTATGCCCATACAATCTCCGAAATAACAAAAATGATTGGAGAGGAAATAAAAACCTAAACTAGAGTCAAACGATTTGAAATAATTAATGATCATATGTTACCACAAGTCTAATCTCCTGTTAAACCTGTTGTCCCTCTCTAGGTAAACCTATCAGAAAAATATTTTATAATTTGGGTCAATGCCCTAGAGTTGCAAAAATTACCTTATGAAATAAAAATGCAATTATACTTTCAATTCACAAAATGTACCGCCCTTCGGCACTCGCATGCAATAAATATATCACCCCTCATCTAAGTGTAATACTATTTGCATAATAACCCGAGTCCCAATTATAGAGTCCAATAATTACAATGATAATCTAATATTCAAAGTGTCTAACACAATTCATACACTCAAGCTAATCATGTACACATGTGATTCTAGTTCCCATAGTAACCCCTACGATACTACCCATAAGAAATAACAGATCATCCATTATGCCCATTATGTAATAGTGGGTTCGTTATCAATAGTTTACATCATTAGACTACATGGATTCAATCTCAATTAATTTATATAATTATATATGACCTTATATATATATATATACTAGGGTGTACCCGTACCGATGGCACGACGATAAATTTGTTCCCGCGATATTTTGTACCCATGTCGATAAATTTGTTCCCGAGATAAATTTATTCATTATTTTATTTAGTTGTTTTTTTAATGTACACTTTTAAGTTTTTAATTTTAAAAAAAATCTTACCGTTTTAATTGTCTTATATAAAAAAAAAGTGCAATATTTCAAAAAAAGCTAAATACTTGTGCCGATGACACAGTGATAAATACTAAAAAGTTTAGTAAATGAAACGGTGATAATGTATTTATAAGTATAGTTCTTCACCATATAACATCGAGTTCATAAGGACAAAACAAATATTATGATATTGTATTTTCCAGTATAATTTAAGAAGTTATTTAGTTAAATGTAATTATCATATTCAATAAAGTACTGAAAGATAAGCAAACCAACTGAAAAGGAAATCTCCTTTAGCTTGTCAAATCTCATATCAACATTTTCATATTGTTAAATCTCATATTCTATAATCAAAAATGCATTTGGAATAGAATTTTTTTATCGAAAGTGAAGATACCGAATTAGGTGAAGGGTTTCTATTGGTTAGTTTGTGGGGTCCACGCCAGTGGGATAAGGAAACCGACCAATAACACGCTGCCACGTGTGTTTTCAGTCAAAATTTATGTCAAAAATTCGGGTCCAATAGAAAAACTCTTCTATAATATGTAGAATAGTGTAATTAAAAGTCATATATTAATAAATGTTTAAAATACTATATATATATATATATATATATATATATATATATATATATATATATATATATATATATATATATATATGTATGCGTGTTACTATTTTAACAACTAACATATAAACACAATATTTACTGTCAATCATTTCTAACATCCATCATAGACTACATATATAGACTATAACCTATATAATCATAGAATAATAGTCAAGCAAGGTTAAAGATACAGAATTCTTAGTAGTAGTCAAGCAAGGTGAAAGATACAAAATTCTTAGTAGTATAGTACGACGCATGAGAGATAAAAAGTATAAGTATATAGGGTGTTGGCACTATCAAATAAATGCATAGCCATTGTCCAATAAATGCACCACCTGCGAAATAAAAATTATAATATATTAATAAATCAGTAAGTTAAAAGGCAACATGAAAGTTCAAATTATCACAAAAAAACATTCTTTTGAAAAATAATCAAATACGGATAAATAATTAACAAAGTCAAGTAAAATATTAAATAACCCATCGTGCACAAAAATAGGTGCAACTAACAATCCACAAATCTCAAATGTAATTTCATATAGTAGTACTTGTAGAGTTTTGTATTAAATTTCATTATAAATGATTGTCTCTTAGATATGGTGTATCTGTCCTTTTTCTCGAGTGTTGTGCTCTGATGAGGTGTGACATTGAGCGTAGTTTTTCCTCCTCAGGAAGTACAACCTCTTTACAAACCCTTTTCAGAATAAGAGTTGAGAGGAATCAACTGTCATACCATATTATTAATTCAAAAAAATTCCTGGTAAGAGAAAATTGGTCCAACATCCAATAGAAAACATAGAGGTCTTTAAGAACCCATTAGATTAATATAGGTTCATAATCTACTGTGATAAATTATAGGCTTTATAGCAATAATGCTTCATTTCACAATCTTAGTCTCTCCAGATACAATCAATGTCTGAACAATTGCAACATCGGATTTCCATATCCCTTAGGCAACTTAAGAGATCTTATGATGTCCTTTGTGCAAACCTACGAACACGTGCATCGATAAAAAAAATATTAGAAACTTGTTCAGGTTCAAACATATTTGCTATATATCTAAATACTTAAAAAGTGAAACAATTGAAGGTCAAATTTAAGAAAACTTTATTATAAAAAATATATTCAAATTCAAATTCAAATTTTAATTACCTCTTTAAATGGTCCTGCTTTTGTACACATTAGCATTTTTTTAATTTTTGAATAGTCTCAACTCAAGTTATATACTAATAAAGTCTGCAAGGCTAAATCATAAACACGGTCCTATATGTGAACAAAACACAATATTTCTTAAAAGTCTCAACTTGAGTTATTTAGCTGTAAAAACCTTAATGAATGAAAAATGGATACAAAATTGATAAAGAGTTGGTTGAGCATTAACTGATGAAACAACTTCCATTACCTGCTGCAAACCTGGAAAACCCATGAAAATAGGATTCAACAAAGTACCCCAACAAACTAAATCTAACATAAAACAAATACGAATATCTACTGAAAACTGTAGAATATAAACCTGGGTCTTTTAGTTGCGGGTGGGAACCAACTAAAACATTAGTGTACAAACCTGAACAACATGTGTATAAAACTTTTGAGGATGGGAACCCAAAAGTTAGACAACATATATGTCTGCAAAATCAAACAATGAACCATATTAGAATTACAAATACACCTTTATAAACGAAAAAAATCCAAAATAAATGTAAAGCGATCTGTGGCATAAACGAAAATTAAAATAACATAGTATTAGATTTTTTCCTCTCCTTTATCTCTTGTTCTCACAAAAGCAGACATAATTGAAAACCAAAATGATGCAGACACAAAACAATTCAGATAAAATGAAATCAAAAGAAAAAAAAAACACCATTTCTTGGAACCCATTTCATGCAACGCATTTCTTGGAACTGAAAACAAAAAAATCGGACGTAAAAAAACCCATTTCTTGGGAGCCATTTCGCGGAACCCATTTACAAAAATGATTCAGATAAAATGAAACTGAAAGCAAAAAAAAAACATTTCTTGGAACCCATTTCATGGAACCTATTTCTTGTAGCCGAAAGAACAAAAAAGGGAAGCAAAAAGACCCATTTCTTAAAACTCATTTCTTGGAACAAAAAGATGCAGGAAAACATAAAAAGATGAAAATAAAAGGAACCCATTTCTTGGAACCTAAAAACCCTCACAGGAATACGGGAGGGTGATAGAGAGGGAGTCTTGAGAGAGAGACAATTAAGAGAGAGAGAGAGAGAGAAAGAAAGTTCGTGGGTAAGAGAGAGAAAGAGAAAGAGAAAGAGAAAGAGAAGGGATGGAGGAGTGGGTCGATGTTATCGGCGGCGGGAGTACCAACGTGGTATCAGATTTAGAGAGAAAATTGTGGACAAATAATTTTAAAAACAAACTCAAGATGTAAACTCAACGATAAAGACCATACTCAATGACTTTCGATCTCCATTATCAGTTGGATCAAACCTATTTCTTAAACACACGGAAATAAGGAACAAATTTGAGAGAAAAACTTAAACACGTCGAAACAACGAAGAGACATATTGATGGTTGTACCATCTGAACCGTCTGAACCATATTAAATGCCAGATTTGAAGTATCAATGTGTATCTATCTCGAGCCTTGGGCTGATATTGTAAACCAGATTATTTAGGACCCTTGGATTCAATTTTGTAAGATGTAATCACAGCCATCAGTTGATAAACACCAAACTCATCAACTTTCGATCTGAACCATCAGTTGGGGAGGACAAAAAAGGCCCTCCTCCTTTATTAGAAAATTATGGACAAACAATTTTAAAAACAAACTCAAGATGTAAACTCAACGATAAAGACCATACTCAATGACTTTCAATCTCCATTATCAGTTGGGTCAAGCCTATTTCTTAAACACACGGAAATAAGGAACAAATTTGAGAGAAAAGCTTAAACACGTCGAAACAACGAAGAGACATATTGATGGTTGTACCATCTGAACCGTCTGAACCATATTAAATGCCAGATTTGAAGTATCAATGTGTATCTATCTCGAGCCTTGGGCTGATATTGTAAACCAAATTATTTAGGACCCTTGGATTCAATTTTGTATGATGTAATCACAGCCATCAGTTGATAAACACCAAACTCATCAACTTTCGATCTGAACCATCAGTTGGGGAGGACAAAAAAATCCCTCCTCCTTTATTATATATATATACTAGCGTATGCCCGTGCCTGAAGGCACGATTTTTTTTTTCAAAGTACGTAATCGCAAAACGACGATAATTTTTTAGAGTACGTAATAGCGAAATGCAAAAATTTCGATGTGTAATTTTAAAACAGTGTCAAATAGTCCAATAACATTCAAATAGTCTAGTTTCATCAAATAAATTCACATATAATACGAAATATACAATATTCATCCATCGAATTCACATTGTCTCAAAAAAACAAAGTGTCAAATTTTTTTAAAAAAATGGGCATAATCTCCTTTGTTTATGAAACTATTCACCCTCTTTAACAAATAACAAATAGTCCAACATCCAAATTGTCTAAATTCTTCAAACAAATTCACATATAAAATGAAATATACAATATTCACCAATCAAATTAACTGTGTATCAAAAACACAAAGTGTCAATTTTTAAAAAAAATTGGGCATAGTCTCCTTTGTTTATTGGACTATCCACCCTATTTAAGGGGTAATAACAAATCCAACAAATTAAAAAAAATCCCAAATTCGAAGATAGGAGCTATAAGGTAGGGAAAGGAGAATATGTGGGACTTCCTCAAAATGTATGTACCATGGTTCTTCTGGATTAGGTGCTACTACTACTGTCTTCCCATCCTTCGTCCCACCTCCAGCCATGATCACTCTCTCCCTCTCGGTTTTCTGTACGATTTGACAAACAATAAACATAATTAATCAGTTTCTTGAACAAAGATACAGTCACATAAGTAACTATACAATCAGTAAAATGAAATATACAATCACATCCAAATTGTCTAAATGTAGTTTCGAGTTTGATCACATCATATTTGGTCTACAAATAAAATAAATAACAATATTAGGAAAAAGGACCTATTTGAATAATTGCATATGCATATATGCGAGTGCATATATGTAGTGCGTGTATGCATGTTTGTGTGTGCCCGTGTGTGCGTGTGTGAGTGGGAAAGGGGGGAGTGCATGGGCAGGGGGCGCGCGTGTGTGCATGTGAGTGGAGAAGGGGGAGGGGAAGGGGCAGGGGGCTTGTGCGCGCGTGTGCGCGTGTGCGTATATGCAGTGCGCGTGTGTGCATGTTTGTGTATGTGTTTGTGTGCGCGTGTGTCCGTGTGTGAGTGGGTAAGGGGGGAGTGGACGGGCAGGGGGCGCATGTGTTTGTGTCCGCGTGTGTGCATGTGTGCGTGGGGGGGAGGGGATGGGCAGGGGGTGGATGTGTGTGTGTATGTTTGTGTACGCGTTTGTGAGTGGGGAAGGGGGGAGGGGACGGGCAGGTATGCATATATGCAGTGCATATATGCATATGCATATACAGTGCATATATGCATATGCATATATGTAGTGTGTGCGTGCGTGTGTGTGCACGTGTGTGAGTGGAAAAGGGGGGAGGGGACGGGCAGGGGCGCGTGTGTGCATGTTTGTGTGTGCGTGTGTGAGTTGGGAAGGGGGGAGGGGACGGGAAGGGGGAGCATGTGTGCATGTGTGTGTGTGTGTGTGTGTTTGTGTGCGCATGTGTGCGTGTGTGAGTGGGGAAGGGGGGAGGGGATGGGGCAGGTATGCATATATGCAATCTGCATATATGGAGTGCATATATGCATATGCATATATGTAGTGCGAGTGTGTGCGTGTGTGAGTGGGAAAGGGGGGGAGGGGACGGGCAGGGGGTGCGTGTGTGCATGTTTTTGTGTGTGTGTGTGTGTGAGTGGGGAAGGGGGAGCATGTGTGCGTGTGTGAGTGTTCGTGTGCGCATGTGTGCGTGTGGGGGGGGGGGAAGGGGGAGGGGACGGGGCAGGTATGCAAATATGCAATCTGCATACATGCAGTGCATATATGCAGTGCGAGTGTGTGTGTGTGTGAGTGTGTGCGTGCGTGTGTTTGTGTGCGCATGTGTGAGTGGGAAGGAGGTAGGGGACGGGAAGGGGGCGCGTGTGTGCGTGTTTATGTGTGCGTTTGTGAGTGGGGAAGGGGGGAGGAGACGGGGCGCGAGTGTGCATGTGTGCATGTTTGTGTGTGTGTTTGTGTCCGTGTGTGTGTGCGTGTGAGTGGGGAAAGGGGGAGGGGACGGGACAGGTATGCATATATGCAATCTGCATATATGCAGCGTGAGTGTGTGCGTGTGCGTGTGTGAGTGGGGAAGGATGGAGGGGACGGGACAGGTATGCATATATGCAATATGCATATATGCAGTGCATATATGTATATGCATATATGTAGTGCGAGTGTTTTCGTGCGTGTGTTTATGTGCGCGTGTGTGAGTGGGGAAAGGGGGGAGGGGACGGTCTGGGGGCGCGTGTGTGCGTGTTTGCATGTGTTCGCGTGTGAGCATGTTTGTGTGCGTGTTTGTAGCATATATGCCTTTGTTTATATGCATATTGGAGCATATATGACAGTGCATATATACAGTGCGCGTGTGTGCGTGTGTGCGTGCATGCATTTGTGTTTGTGTTTGTGTGTGTTTGTGTGCATGTGTGTGCATGTGTGAGTAGGGAAAGGGGACGGGATGGGTAGGGGTGCATGTTTGTGTGTGTTTGTGTGCGCGTGTGAGTGGGGATGGGGGGAGGGGATGGGGCAGGGGGCGCGTGTGTGCATGTGCGCATCTTTGTGTGCGCGTGTGTGCGTGTGTGCGTGTGCAAGTGGGGAAGAGGGGAGGGGACGGGGCAGGGGACACGTGTGTGCATGTGTTTGTACAACATAAGCAATGGCACGAAACATTATACTACTAAAAGAGGGTTATCCCCATATCAGTAGCTACAGGTAATACCATTTAGTGTAACACTTACGGGTGATGTCTATAATAACAGTTAACGAATAATTAACTTAAAAGAATATAACATTTATATTAAAAGTATTGAATACACTAAATAAAATGCGATCCAATATGTAAACCTGCAAAAAAACTCTTTGCTGAACATCGCTGTAGACATGGATGATATGCAATATTAGTGTACACTTAACATCCACCGTGATGCAACTACGGGAAATTAGTGTACATGCAATATGAACTCGAGGACAATTTAACGTCATAGCAAAATCAACAATTTTATCTCGAGATGGTCTGTTTAGCTCATCTTACTCTTTAGAAATGTTTTTAGCATCTAAAAATATCACCTAAAATTCACATAACTTCCTAAATATGTGCTTTCGAGTTGTTATGCCTCCATGGGGTGGCAATTTTCAATTTTTAGAAACAATACGATAGCATAAAACGACACGACATTAATCCAAAATTGACACGACATGAGTCCAAAACTTTGCAAGTATACTATATCTACGTCTATGAACGATTCAAATCAATGGGTAAGTTAGTTAAAATTAAATTAAAGATCTGCTCTACATATATAGCTGTATATGAACGATTTCAAACCAACAATTATATGAACATAATGACCTCTCAATACATAATAGAGAAACAAAACCCAAATTTTGGTAATGGGAATGGAATACCTGATTTTGTAACCTACAAAACAAAAGAAAGATAAAAGAACAAATGTACACATATATAAGAGAACAAATATATGAATTAAAGCTCACGAACAAACCCAAAATATACATGTAAAGATCTCCTCTACATATAAAGCTATATATGAACAAATCAAACCAATATGAACAAAATATACAAAATTAAAGCTCTGTTCAACATATATAGCTATATAATATTAACAAAATAATCCAATATATGAACAAACCTTATAGATCAAATTAGAAACATAAAATCAAAAACATTTGAAAGATGAAACGCATCCCTAAAATCAGAAACTAAAACTAAAATAGTGCGTGCTTCAAATAATTTATTTGAAACTTACACCATTGCACATCTCAAGTTACTATTGGCTGAAATGTCCACTGTTGCCTGGAAAAATATAAAAATGGTTTGTTAAACATAACCCACTTTGTTAACCACATAAACATGATACAAACATAACAAAACATGATAGCAAAATGAACCTCTCAAATATAAAATCTTCAGTGAAGAATAGACATCATAAACAGGATACAAACATAAAAAGAAATCCAAATAAATCGATTCAAGCTCTCAAATTATAACAAATCAAAATGAAAAAACATGATAGAAACAAATCATAAAAAGAACTCAATACCTTTTCTGAGCGGTGAGGCAGGGCAGGGGGCGGGGGAGGGGTTACGGAGGGGGAGGGGCAGGGAGTTGTGTTTGTGTGTGCTCGAGTAAAGCAGCGAGCGGAGGGAGGGAGGGCGAGCGACCAGGGGGCGGAGGGAGGGAGGGAGGGCGAGCGATTAGGGGGCGGAGGGAAGGAAGGAGGCAGCGGAGGGAGGGAGGGAGGGAGGAAAAAACAGGAGGGGTTTCGGTTGGGAGGCATGGCAAATCCAAAGAGAGCTATTGGGGAGAGAGAATGAAAAGCAGATGGGTTTGAGCGATATCGAGAAAGAGAGAGAGGGTCGTGTGCCTGAAGAGAGAATGTTACTAAAATACCCTCAAATTTGAATTAAAGGGTAATTTTGGTGAGTATAAAAGAGGGGGAAATCAAAGAATTAAGGGGTAGGTTGATAAAAAAGAAAGGGAGGTGATCTCAACCATTAAAATGTGTAAAAATGTGTAAGGATGTGGCACACATCTGAACCGTTAAAATGTGTATACAATTCAAAAACTTTCCTAACTTATTTTATATATATATATATACTAGGGTATGCCCGTGCCTGAAGCCACGCTGATAATCACAAAACAACAAAAATTATCAAAGTACGTAATTATAAAAAAGGAAAAAAATTCGTTCCCCAACAAAATAAAATGTTGTTTTAAAAATATTATCATGAAAATAACAATAAAAACTATAACAAAAACTATTAAATAAAAAAAACAGCACGTAAATTTTTTTCGAAAGTACGTATTTAGTTCGCATCACATAAGCAGTTTTCGAAATAACCTATTCTACGAACATATTAGCTTATAAAAATTGGAAAATTTTGAAAGTTTTTTTACATACATACAGTGTGTTTATGTACATACATACATACACCATGGTATAAACTTATTATGTCAAAGTTTTTTACAGCACGTAATTTTAAACATTTTAAAAAATGGGCAAATTTTCATGTTTATATAACTATTTACCATGTTTAATCCATAATGGTTCTCGAAATAATTCTGAACTATTGTACAACGCAAATATTTGTAAACAAATTAAAAGCACAACGCAAATTTTTGAAAATGTATGTCGTTGATTGTACCATACATCATTTAGTTCACAACATATCAATAAGTTTTTAAATAACCTATTATTCGACCCTATTAGCTTAAAATAATTGGAAAAAATATATTTTTTCACCATGTTTATGTACATACATACACTGTTGTACGAAACTATTATGTCAAAAAGTTTTTTTACTACGCATAATTGTAAATAATTTTAAAAATTATATACCTCTTCGTGCCTAAAGTCACGCATATAATATTCTACAATACAAATTCGTGAAAAGTCATGAAATTTTTACAATATAAATAAGCATAAACCGCTCAGTTTTTTGAAAAAACTTTATTTATACAACTCTCCACAATATTTTAAGTAATCAGGTCTTTGAGGGTGCAACGTTTTCAACCTCCTTGCAGCGTTGCTTTGGGCTATGTTTTGTGAGGTTCCAAAACCATTTTGACCCGTAAATGACCCACCAGTAAACCGACGCATTGGGTTGCTCAAAATATCTTGAATCACACAAATGACATAAGTGATTAGCCATAGCTCATCCTTCATCGGGGCATAGGCAGCAATGGAGACTTTCACCCCTCATTTCCAT
Organism: Sambucus nigra; assembly: GCA_949130495.1. Taxonomy (NCBI): domain Eukaryota; kingdom Viridiplantae; phylum Streptophyta; class Magnoliopsida; order Dipsacales; family Adoxaceae; genus Sambucus; species Sambucus nigra. Next base: position 464,323,512 of record OX422209.1, on the reverse strand, counting down.
GTTTCATTACCATGTCGTCAACTCAAACAAAAAAAACTCCATTAGTAACATCCTTACTTTTATTATTACCCCTCTTTTAAATAAAAATGACAATTGAATACTACTAAATACAAATAATAAAAGGTTTTTAAATCTTTAGTTAGTACACCAATGAAGTCGACTGAAATATATCCATAAGTTTCATTTGGATCCCAACTGAGAAACACCCTGTATAAAAATAGGTGAGTCAAGAAACACCCTGCATAAAAATAAAACAAAACTAACAGACCCCAAACATAACAATATACTAAATCCTTATAAATAATAAGTCAACTAATTTGAGGTTCGAAACGCTGCACCTCGAAGACCAAAATTTGATATTATGGAGAGTGACTATATACTAAATAGAACAATATACTAAATCCTTAAAAACACCCTGTACTATAGTCACTGTGACTATATATCACTGTGATATATAATCATTGTGCAAAATTTGATATTGGGGTTTGAAACACCATGTACTATAGTCACTGTTTGGAGAGGAACGGGTAGCTGATACAATAACTTGCAGGCAATCAGAATGGCCATAGTAGGCAACAGAGTGCAAGCATGTTCTCCCATTAAGTGAATCAAAGACTAAAATCTGATAAAGAATAGCTTATCAATTACCACTTCACATTTAAACATCAAAACTTGATGAAGTATAGCCCCTATCAATTATCACTTCACATTTCATATGAAACATGAAGAGACCAAAGCCCCATTTTAAATAAAAAGCACATTAAGATATATTGATATTGTCTAGGGAAAAGAATTTGGCATACATTTGCTCCAGCTTGGATAAGTTTTTCAACACCAGAGATCTTCCCATGCATTGCAGCCAGCATCAGCAGGGTCTACACCATTCCCAATTACAAAATTTAAGAATAAAAAAGGGCAATCAAACGAAATCCCAAAGTATCTTAATAAAATTAAAGGGCAGTATAACTCAATATTTCGCTCCTACAACTTACATGCTTATAATGATTGAGCAAATCTGGATTAACAGAACAATCCAAAAGCATTGACACAATCTAAAACCCACCTGGCAAGAAACAAAACCCACCAATCAAACCCATAAAAATCACATTTACCTTGGTTGGCCCTGTTTTGTCTAAAATCGAAGGCGAAACTGTATGTACACCCACACCTGCAACTTTTACGAACCAACTCAGTGATTATATATATATATATATATATATATATATATATATATATATATATATATATATATATATATATATATCGAGAGAGAGAGAGAGAGAGAGAGAGAGAGAGAGAGAAGCACAAAACAACTGATTTACCTTGGTTGGTCGTGTTTTGTCTAAAATCGGAGGCGGAACCATATGTACACCCACACCTACAAGTTTTACGAACCAACTCAGTGATTATTTATATATATATATATATAGAGAGAGAGAGAGAGGCAGAAAACCATAAATCATCCATGGATCTACACACAAAGACAGATAATGGGTTTCATTAATGATATAGAAAACATAAATCAAATATAAATAAACCCATCATCTCTTTTTTGAACTATTTTTGTAAAATGAAAGAAATGGGTAATGAGAGAGGGTTAGAAAGGTGTTCATTAAATGAGTTGGGTTTGAGATATAGGATGAGGGAATGGCTATGGAAGAAGGAACAGGTGAGCGATGAGAGTCTCGAGGTATTGGTTCATACTTGGGGAAATGGGATATGACGGTATGGGTTTGATATTTTTGGTGCAAACTCGAGGCATCAAATTAGGTATAAGGGAGAAAATGGGGAAATACTCTTTTAACCTTGATTTTGAATTGTGAAGGAAGGGGGAAAATATTAGAGTGTTAAAAAGAGGTGGAGTTCAAAACTTTCAAGGGCAAAATAGGAATTGCAGGACATAATTATATTGATGACATCATCTTTTGATCTTATGACATATATAAGTTTTCTACTTTATTATATATATATATATATATATATATATATATATATATATATATATATATATATATATGACACATAAAGGCATCTACTTTCAGTATACCATTCCTGCTCTATCGACAAGCTCGAAAGAGTCACTCATCAAAACGGATATCACATAACACACACAAACGGGGGGTCCCTATGTAGTACACCATCGCAAGGTCAATACCCCTAACAATGATAATGGATCCCAGGCTCTACATCTACCTCCTCATAACTCACGTTGCCACGTAGGACCTAAAATAATGACCTATACAACACCGAGCTAACCTATACCGACACGTGCTACTGTCACGAGATGTACACAACCCTAGTCGATAGACCGTCCACGACATATCAATAATTAAATAAATATTTTTAACATATAATATGTATAAATAAATAACTCTATATTCCCCCCTCCCCCCCCCCCCCCCCCCCCCCCCCCGCGAAGTCACATTAGTCTCTGATTAATATTCATACTTTAAGAATTAACCATTTAGTTCATTGTCAAATTCCCCAATTGAAAAAATAGTGACACAAATCCATTTTTAATAAATTATTCACTCACTTGGATGACATCCCATGTACTCTCCTAAGTTCATAAAACTCACCTGAACTACTCCCCGGTGATACCCTGACGCAGGCCATGGGACCGAATTGATTCTCCTCTAGGGCTGAATCGGTTCGCCCCCAGATAGAATTGATTCGCCTAGGAGGTGGAATCAATTTGCAATGCAGCAACCCAGAACTGTTATAATTATTCTATACGGGATTCATTCTCCCAAATTAAATTTTCATCATAATGACTTATACATTTACATAGAAATGAACATATATTATTCAAGACCTGATAACACTATTGTAAGGATTAATTTGCAAATAGTGTCAATTTTTATGTATTGGCATTATTCCGTACAAAAACCACTTTGAGTGATAGGATAGATTTTACTTGTCACGATTCTCATTAAGCCTGTGATGTTGTGTTGAAGACGTAGCGTCCAAGCTTTGACGATAAATCATGTCGTATTTTTGGTGCACATTTTACATTTTCACATTGAATTTTCGAGATTTTCATAAGTATGGATGCATAATGGTTTATGGATACTCGGCAATTTTTTTCTAAGGATGTTATTTTATTTAAATCTTATTTCAAAATATTTGTAAAAAGATTTTTTTGAGGTTTCATGTGTTTAGAGTCGTATGAATTTTACCTTAGTTTTAACCTAGTTCAAACAACCTTAGCAGCCGTTTAAATGACCTTACCAGTCTAACATATGGTTATGACATATGGTTATGTAAATACAAGATCTTGAACATTTAAATCGACATGTAGAGTAAACCATTTAAAAAATAACTGATAATAAATAAGTTTAACATCGAACTAGTAATAAAATCCTCCAACATAAATATATCTGAGATCAGAATGACGGAATAATAAACTCCAGGCTTATGCCCATACAATCTCCGAAATAATAAAAATGATTGGAAAGGAAATAACAACCTAAACTAGAGTCAAATGATTTGAAATAATTAATGAGCATATGTGACCACAAGTCTAATTTCCTGTTAAAACTGTTGTCCCTATCTAGGTAAACCTGACAGAAAAATATTTTATAATTTGGGTCAACGCCCTAGAGTTGCAAAAATTACCTTACAAAATAAAAATGCAATTATACTTTCAATTCGCAATATGTACCGCCCATCGGCACTAGCATGCAATAAATATATCACCCCTCATCTAAGTGTAATACTATTTGCATAATAACCCAAGTCCCAATTATAGAGTCCGATAATTATAATGATAATGTAATATTCAAAGCGTCTAACACAATTCATACACTCAAGCTAATCATGTACGCATATGATTCTAGTTCCCATAGTAACCCCTACGATACTACCCACAAGAATTAACATATCATCCATTATGCGTATTATGTAATAGGGGTTCATTATCAATAGTTTACATCATTAGACTACATGGATTCAATCTCAATTAATTTATCTAATTATATATGTCCTTATATATATATATATATATATGTGTGTGTGTGTGTGACACATAAAGGCATTTACTTTCAGTGTCCCATTCGTGCTCTATCGACAAGATCGGAAGAGTCACTCATCAAAACGGATATCACATAACACTCACAAATGGGTCAGTTACTATGTAGTACACCATCGCATGGTCAATACCCCTAACAATGATAATGGATCCCATGCTCTACACCTACCTCCTCGTAGCTCAAGTTTCCAAGTAGGACCTAAAATAATGACCTATACAAATCCGAGCTGACCTTTACCGACACATGCTACTGTCACGAGATGTACACAACCCTAGCCGATAGACCGTCCATGAACATGGGTATCTTCATATCAATAATTAAATACATATTTTTAACATATAATTGTAACAACCCTCTCTTTTGAGAACCTATTCTATATTTATTTACTGTGTGAGGCAATTATATAAAATGTTGGAATATGGAGTACGTATTAATTGAATGAGATAAAAGTTAATATTTACTAAATTGTTGCATATTTATTGTATGTGTAAGTAAATATCACCATGTTGTGTTTTATAGTGTCATAAGATTTAAATGACATTTATGGGTTAAAATGAAACCGGAACTTGAAACGAGTTATAAAATTTCCAAATGATAATTTGGAGGGCGTAGTTAGTCCCAAAATGTGCGAGATAGTCAAAATAAGTGCCATATTGTATTTTTATGTTTCGGGCACTTTTGACTGATTTTAGCATATACGCATAGTTGCGAGTCATTTTAATGTGGTATTAATCATTTAAGTTAGAATATTAGACAAAAGGCACGATTTAAATCTTGTATTTCATTTATTTCTCTTAAATGCATCTAGTGACCTAGAGAGAAAGAGAGAAAGAAGAAAAGAGAGAGATTCAAGCTTGGAGATTGTTGCTACTACAAGAAAATCTGAGATTTGAACATCAAGGAAAGCTTTCTACTTGATAATATGTGATTTAAGATGAATAATTTGTATTGATAGTTATGTTTAGTTATGGTTTAACAATGTTAGGGTTTTTATGGATTTATGGGTTTTGAATCCTGGGAAGTTGATTTAGATGTTTATTGGGGTTATTTATAGTTACTAGTTTCATTTATGAGTATTTGATTGTGTTAAATGATCTTGGTTTGGGTAGGTTTGAGTTGGGGGAATTTAGGTGTCCAAGACTCCATAGCCAAACTTGGAAAATTCGCAGGGGCGAATCGATTCGGCCAGGGCGAATCGATTCGCTCAAGGGGAAGTTTACAGGTCTGAATGGGCCGAATCGATTCGGCCTATATGAATCAATTCAGAAATTATGCAGAAATTTAGGTTTCCTGACCGAATCGATTCGGCTGGTCCGAATCGATTCACTTTTCTGATCGAATCGATTCGGCCAAGCCGAATCGATTCGGAAATACTGCATTTTTTAGTGATTCTTCTTAGCTCAATTCCAACCCTTTTCTTTAGGCTTAGGACCTAGGAACCTTCTTGTATGAAGTAAACTTAGAGTCCTAGAGTTTTAGATGAGTGGGGTAACTACCCTACATTAGAAATGGGTTAAACGGGGCTTATTCCGTGGGTATACAAATTGAGGTTAGGGCATTTCTTTCCTTTAGCTAATTATTAGGAGTCTAGGAGTTGTAAGCCCATACTTGGAGACTTTAGGGGCTCAATTGAAGTATATAAAACCTTATGACTTGTAGAAATATTATGGCCTTTTGGAGAATAATTCGGGACTTAAAATACGATGAATACCAATGAGAATATTCAATGGTTATAGTTTCGGATAAAATAAAACATACATATGAAAAATGGAAATGAAAACGAATATGGTAAATGATCATTTACTTAAACACACCTCTCTAAATGCTATCATAAGGGAAGTTCGCGCTTAAGGTGATGCCCCCTGGCTAATGAATGCAGGGTGGATATAGTCCTAGGCCATATGAGCGATTATTGTATGTTTCTGCGCTGGTGAGGTGATTTTGGGTGTGGTCATGACTCTCCCGCAGGCATATGGCCGCTTACCTATGTCTTGCGTTATAGGTGCCCAGGTTATCTTGGTGATAGGCCCTGGAAGATGATAGTCATTTAGGGGGGCGCAAAGTGGGGAAACCCGGAAGGGCAGTCTTAGAATCGTTATATGTATATATATATATATATATATATATAACTATTCTTAATCAAGTGGGACTTGATGTATAATGAAATGCCATAAAGAGCATGATGAAATGCCACAAATAGCATATAATTCTGATTATGTTTCCTGATAAGGAACGGAACTATGAAATGAATCGGTGTACATAATGAAGGATTATAATTTATGTTAATTATTCATATCCTCTTGCATAACTAAATAGAATTTATAATCATTTAAATTATTCTTGTTTATGCTTTGAGATTACGTTGATAGATTCTCATATTTATCATTCATGATTAACTGTTCACAACTGTCATACTTTTTATTCATCTGGTGATCATATAAAATCGGGCCCTGACCCGTTCATTTTTCTTGTTGTGCATGATTCTTGTATCCGCTCAGGTGCTCCGCCGCAAGGGCGCCCGTTATGATTTTCCTACTCCGGTGCTTTCGGGGAGCCATAATACTTTACGGATATTATGGGATTTGTTGTTAGATGCCTTTATTTTTGTATTATTGTTATGATCGGGTCTTTCGTTCGGGTGTGTGGCCCAAACTTTTGTAACTGTCTAATGAATGTAGTATGTAAATTATTAAACATTTGTAATACGTTGTATGTACCTGTTAATCGACGACATATTCATTCCTCTTATTGTATACTTGTTGTGTATGTAATATAAGTTTTCTTGGGATTCCACTTTCTTCTTAAATTGGGTTGTTTAAATTATTTTCTTAACTTATTATAAAACAAAAAAATTTGGCAACCCGTTTTCTGAATTATTGTATGGTTATCTCGTATACTTATTCTATTGTTGTGATGCTGAGAATGATTCCATCCATGATTCCGTTATATTGGAGTATCGGGCTGGCCACCCCATATTTTGGTGAGCGGGTTGTCACAATAATATGTATAAATAATTAACTCTATGATCCCCCCCCCCCCCCCCCGAAGTCACATTAGTCTCTAATCAATATTCATACTTTAAGAATTAACCAATTAGTTCATTGTCAAATTCCCCAATTGAAAAAATAGTGACACAAATCCATTTTTAATAAATTATTAACTCACTTGGATGGCATCCCATATACTCTCCTAAGTTCATAAAACTCACCTGAACTACTCCCCGGTGATACCCTGACGCAGGCCATGGGACCAAATTGATTCTCCTCTAGGGCTGAATCGGTTCGCCCCCAGATCGAATTGATTCACCTAGGAGGTCGAATCAATTTGCAAATATGCAACAACCCAGAATTGTTATAATTATTCTATACGGGATTCATTCTCCCAAATTCAATTTTCATTACAATGACTTATACATTTACATAGAAATAAACATCTATTATTCGTGACCTAATAACACTATTTTAAGTATTAATTTCCAAAGAGTGCCAATTTGTATGTATTGGCATTATTCTGGACAAAAACCACTTTGAGTGATAGGATAGATTTTAATAGTCACGATTCTCATTAAGCCTATGACGTTGTGTTGAAGACGTAGCGTCCAAGCTTTGAAGATAAATCATGTCATATTTTTGGTGCACGTTTTACGTTTTCACATTGGATTTGCGAGATATTCTTAAGTATGGATGAATAATGGTTTATGGATACTCGGTAAATTTTTTCGAAGGATGTTATTTTACTTAAATCTTATTTTAAAATATTTGTAAAAATATTTTTCTAAGGTATCCCGTGTTTAGAGTCGTATGAACTTTACCTTAGTTTTTATCTAGTTCAAACAACCTTAGCAGCCGTTTAAACGACCTTACCAGTCTAAAATATGGTTATGTAAATACAAGATCTTTAATTTTTAAATCAACATGTAGAGTAAACCATTTAAAAAATAACTGATAATAAATAAGTTCAACATGCAACTAGTAATAAAAACCTCCTACATAAATATATCTAAGCTCAGAATGACGGAATAATAAACTCTGGGCTTATGCCCATACAATCTCCTAAATAACAAAAATGATTGGACGGAAAATAGCAACCTAAACTTGAGTCAAATGATTGAAATAATTAATGAGCCTATGTGACCATAAGTCTAATCTCCTGTTAAAACTGTTTTCCATATCTAGGTAAATCTAACAGAAAATATTTTATAATTTGGGTCAACGCCCTAGAGTTGCAAAAATTACCTTACGAAATAAAAATGCAATTATACCTTCAATTCATAATATGTACCGCCCATCGGCACTCGCATGCAATAAATATATCACCCCTCATCTAAGTGTAATACTATTTGCATAATAACCTAAGTCCCAATTATAGAGTCAGATAATTGCAATGATAATGTAATATTCAAAGCGTCTAACACAATTTATAAACTCAAGATAATCATGTACACATGTGATTCTAGTTCCCATAGTAACCCCTACGATACTACCCATAAGAAATAACATATCATCCATTATGCACATTATGTAATAGTGGGTTCATTATCAATAGTTTACATCATTAGACTACATGGATTCAATCTCAATTAATATATATACACACACACACACACACATATATATATATATATATATATATATATATATATATATATATATATATGACACATAAAGGCATCTACGTTCAGTGTCCCGTTCGTGCTCTAGCGTCAAACCCGGAAGAGTCACTCATCCAAATGGATATCACATAACAAACAGAAACGGGGCGGTCCTTATGTAGTACACCATCGCATGGTCAATACCCCTAATGGTGATAATGGATCCCATGCTCTACACCGACCTCCTCGTAACTCGCGTTGCCACGTAGGACCTAAAATAATGACCTATACAACACCAAGCTGACTTGTACCGACATGTGCTACTGTCACGAGATGTACACAACCCTAACCGATAGACCGTCCATGAACATGGGTATGTGCACATCAATAAATAAATACATATTTTTAACAAATAATATGTATAAATAATTAACTCTATAATCCCCCCCCCCCCCCCGAAGTCACATTATCTCTGATCAATATTCATACTTTAAGAATTAACCATTTGGTTGATTGTTAAATTCCCCAATTGAACAAATAGTGACACAAATCCATTTTTAATAAATTATTCACTCACTTGGATGACCTCCGTATACTATCCTAAGTTCATAAAACTCACCTGAACTACTCCCTGGTGCTACCCTGACACAGGCCGTGGGACCGAATTGATTCTCCTTCAGGGCCGAATCGGTTTGCCCCCAGATCGAATTGATTCACCTGGGAGGTCGAATCAATTTGCAAATATGCAGTAAACCAGAACTATTATAATTATTCTATACGGGATTTATTCTCCCAAATTCAATTTTCATCACAATGACTTATACATTTACATAGAAATGAACCTATATTTTTCAAGAGAATTCTTACCTTAGACTTTCGATTGAGATCTTCTACTCTTAGATCTTGACATTTTTACCTTCTCTAGCCTTGTTGGCCTCTCTAATGGGTGTGGGGATACTAGAGTTGTATTGTGGTAGAGGGGTTGACTTCTTACTCATAAATCCCCATATTTAGGGCCCCGAACAAGCTCAAAACCATACCCGAATTGGCCCAATAACTCTCTTAACTGTATACCTATGCCTCGGTCCTAATTTTAGATATGTAAAATAGCTAAATGAGTCCCCAAATCATCCCAGAACATGTCCAAACTTTATCTAGCCAAGTTATATATTTTTCTTATGTTAAAGGACCACATAGTAATTTAATTAACATGCAATTTATTTTCTATGAGTAAATATAACATGTATAAATGGATCATATAAACTTGCAATTATGACTAAGAAATTTATTCAAGAATTTATATAATTAATTTTGACCAAATTAATATAAATTCTATCTATTTAATTTATTATAATACTACGGGGTATGACAGCAACCTCGCAAAATTTTAGATCTTCAATTGGTATAGGTTGCTAGATTTTTTAATCTCACATAATTGGAGTTTAATTTAATTAACTTATGTTAATCTTACATAATCTCAAATTTACTTGTAATTGAATCTAAATTGGATTTAGTTGTATAATTCCGACCAAGTTAAATCTCGTTTGGAGGCAATCGAACTTGAACTTTAATTTATTTGGTCACATAAAAGTTTTCCCTAAGTCATCCTTAAATTTCAATTGTGTAAAGGGTAATTGTTCAAAAACCTAACTGACAGTATTATTTTCATTGTGCAAAACGATCGTCAATTTTAAAATTTCCCTTGAGAGGTTTGACTCCATAATTTCGATTTAACATCGTTCTAAAATGGTTATTAAGTGTGCCAAAATATTTTTTCCAATTTGAATTTTAACTCAACCGATTATCATGTAAGATTTTCATTTACCATTAATTAAGCACATGTCCTATTCACCCCCGATATTGGAATAACTAATTATGTGCTTTCAAAGCATTATTAGCTTTTACTCACAACGTTGTTTTTTCTCTACCTACATAAAAAAAATGGTTAATTATGTTAATTAACAAAACCCTCGTAATGCATATTTTCCTTTTTTTAAGCATCTTTGTTTTACATAGGCCCTCATTATTTAATTAGGTTTTTACGGTCTAGTCCCTTGACTGGATATTTTGGATGTTTTAATCGGGTCAAAAAAATTTAAACGATTAGGTCCATATAAATACTTTTTCTAACATGTCATACATTTTGTTATTATTGACCTAACCAGTGATTGGCAGCATTTCCAATAAGCATGTCCTTTTCTTTCTTCATTCTGCTTCTGTCAAACAGGTTCGTTCTCTCCATTAACTTACGATCTTATGATTTCTTTTCACTTCTATTCAACGAGCTTTGTTCTGTCAAAGAAAAAGTTATATATTTGTTTGAAGAAATCAATCCTTTGCGCTTTGTTTAACCTAAATTTTCCTTTGCATTTATTCGATCATTTGTAAGTTTATACTTGTTATGAAGAAATGTTTGCATGTTGATCAATTATAATAGCTTGATATATTTGTTTCATTTAATCAAATTATTATAATTGTGTAAATCACATGATGAATTAACTCGAACATTGAATGAATGATTTGGTTGTGTGTTTTCATAATTGTATTTTAATTTTATATGAATATATATTGACTTGTGTTTTGATTTCATAACAGATTGTATATTTATATATTTTTATATGTGTTTATGTGTATGTGTACTTTATGTATATACAAGTTGTTCATGCATATACCTCAAATGATCATTGCAGTAAAGTACACTCAATTTGATGTAAAGTACACGTGAATTTTGGACTTGATTATTTCTGATTTTTTCTTTTTACATTAATTTGGAATAATGTTAATGTGTATTTACTTTGTTACTTTTGACTCATTGCATAATAGAGTTTTCATGTGTTGGATGGGCACGTGTTTGTTGGTCCGTGCCAGCGGCATTAACCAATTTTGATGTTTTACAATAGTAAAATACTTTGTATATATACCTGAGCAGAAAATAGAAATAAAGTACAGGTAATATGATCTAATGTACACGTGATTTTCTATTGATTAATTTTCATTTTGTTTTTTTATATTAATTTTTCATAATGTTGTTGTGCATTTACTTTGTTAGTGTTGAGTCATGTTTAATAGAATTGTCATGTCTTTATTGGCCATGTATTTGTTGGTTTGTGCCACCGGAATTAATTAAAATTGAACTTTAACAAAACCATTTTTCTGTTTTAATATAATGGAAAGTTAACGGATTGCTAGGTGTTGTTATTTGGATAATATGGCTTGCATTGAAATTTTTTAGGACAGCTCATTAGATTTCATATGCAATGAGTTACGTAGTAGGATATGGATTTGAAAGATGGATCTTTTTCATTGAAATAAAATTTTGGTGATGAAAGTCTCTTCATGTTGCTTTGTGATAAATATGTTCGTTATATGTTGCGATCTCAAGTAATTCTCAATGCTGATTTTATTTGGATATATGTCTTTGATTCAACAGATTTTGTCACTAGTACAATTCATGAATGGGTCGAATGCACTTATAGAATATATGATCGGGTTTACCGTAGTTATACAAGTTGTGAGAGGGTTGAATGCAGTGGTACAAGTAGAAAAAATGTATCATCATCCACTGTGATTGATATTAGTAGTGGTGTGGAAAATGATGTTTATATCGGAGGTATGGAGCCGAGTAAGTCAAAAGTTTATCTCTCCAATGATTAGAATACATATATTAGTCATGAAGAGCAGTGTTTCAAATGAGGTGTGGTTGAGTTTCGTGATAAGTTGAGAAAGTATACTATCGAGGTTGGTTTCAAGTATATATATTTGAAGAATGATAAAACTCGGGTGACAGCAAAGTGTTCTAAAAGGAATACTGAGAATTACATGTGGCGAGTTCATGCTTCATTATCAACATTAAATGGTTACTTTTATATAAGAAGTCTGGCCAATGAGCTTACTTGTAGGGGTGTATATCGTAGTCCATTAAGCAAAATGATGGACTCCAAATTGGTTTCTATATTGCTTGTTGATGCGTTAATGGATAAATAATTGCTGAGACCAATTGATGTAGTCAAAGATATGAAGAAGAACTACGGTCTTGATATATGTTATCATCATGCTTGGCGTGGCAAAGAGATGGTTGCTGCTGAGTTGCATGGTGATGAGAAAGTTTCGTATGCATTAATCAATGATTATAGGGAACTTCTATTGTAATATAATCCAAGATCACATTACATTCTTGACGTCAAACCAGAGAGAAATTTTTTTAAAAGAATTTTTGTAATGTTTGCAGAATCCATTAATGGATTTCGGTACTGCAGGCCTATTTTGTTTGTTGATCGTTCCTTTATGAAGAGTAGATACCGTGGAACGATTTTGTCGGTAACTGCAAGGAATGGGAACAATGGTAAATATGAAGCATTGAAGTTTACTTGACAATATTATGCCTTTATTTTGTAATCCTTTGTATGTTCTTTCAACAGAAAATAAAGTACATGCATGACATCACAGAGTACATGTGAATATATGCATGTACTTTGGGAATTACGTGTGTACTCTAAGGTTTGTTTCTTTATTTGCATTAGAATCCAAAAGTACACGCAATAGATAAAACAATACACGTGAATTTATTTTATATGTCACGTGTACTGTGTGATGTCATGCGTGTACTTTCGAATTTGTTGTAAAGTACACACATTTCATTACTATGTACACGTGACATTCTATTTACAGTGAATGTTAACATTGTAGTGTTTTGCGTGTACTTTGTGATTTTTTCTTTGTTATTGTCAAATGAAACAATCATAATATGTTTATAATTTACATTTGTGTAACCTATCACAACAAATATATTTATTCTCTTGTATAGCCTACGTGTTTATTGGTCCGCTCCAGCAGAAATTTTTTCGGAGTTCATCATAGAATCTATGTGTTGATATATGTTACGGTAAATTCACCTGTATTGTTTTATCTATTGCATGTACTTTGGAATTCTAATGCAAATAAAGAAACAAACCTCAAAGTACACGCATAATTCCTAAAGTACACACATATATTCACGTGTACTTTGTGATGTCATGCGTGTACTTTTGGATTTGTTGTAAAGTACATGCATTCATTACTATGTACACATGACATCCTTTTTACACTTAATGTTTACATTGTCATGTTTTGTATTTACTTTGTGATTCTTTTCTTGTTATTATCAAATGAAACAATCATAATATGTTTATAATTTAGATTTGTGTAACCTATCACTATAAATATATTTATTCTCTTGTATAGCCTACGTGTTTATTAGTCCGTGCCAACGGCAGCATTTTCAGAGTTCATAGAATATGTGTGTACTGATATATGTCGTTATAATTTCAGGCCTTTATCCTCTTTCATATGCAGTTGTTGATTCAGAGATAGAGGATAATTGGATGTGGTTTCCTATTAATTTGCGTGATGCAATAGCACATCAAGATTGGAACACAACATTCATATATGATCGAAACAATGGTCTTATTGAAGGTGTGTCTAAGAATTTTCCAATGTTCGCACATTGCTATTATATACATCATTTACAGGGAAAAATAAATAAAAAAATATGGGGTACTACAAACATCCGAAAGAAGCTCGTTCAAGATTTCATGCGTTGTGCATATGCTATAACGGTTGATGAATTTTAGAACAACATTGATTCCCTGAAGAAGGAAGGTGGAGTTGTTGTCGCTGATTTTCTTGTTAATTTACGTCCGGAGAATTGGTATTGTGCATATTTCACCGGTAAACATTATGGTGACATGGCATCAAGTGTTGTAGAATTATTCAACTCTTGGACCCTAGAGGAAAGGCATTTACCGATAATTAATATGATGGATAAAATGAGGATCAAAATTATGAATTTCAATGCAAACAAACTTGTTGAATCTGAAACATGGTCAAAGGAGTTGTGCCCTTAATTTGATAAATTACTGACTGAAAATTGGAATAAAGGGAGACATTGGAATATTAGCCGCTCGAGAACACATGTATTCGAGGTTCATGCAAATGTGCGGGCCACGGTCGACTTAGAAAAAGGAATTTGCTCTTGTAAGAGTTGGCAACTATGATGTTTTCCATGTTCTCATGTTGTTTGTATCGTAAGGAAGATAGGTGAAAGTATTCATGATCATATTGAGGATTATTATAAGGTCTTTTTCTACAAGAAATGATACTTATCACCTATAATTCCTTATCCTGATTTGATGTCCCTAAATATTCCATTACCTGAAAATCCAGCAATCCTTCCTCCATTAACAAAGAGACCAATAGGGAGGCCAATAAATAAGAGAATAAAATAAGTTGGAGAGGTTATAATAAGAGAAGTAACTTGTTATAGGTGTAATAAAATATGTCATTACAGATCCATGTGTATAGAACCAATTTGATTCCTCTTAATTTGTTCCATTCATCATTGTAACATTAGATTTAAATAAAATCAATGAACATTCACATTTGAATAAATTATTGTTATTTTATTGTTGAGTGTTCATTTCTGTATTATTTGTTTTGGAATGGAATCTACATAGAGTACACGTACATTTTTATAAAGTACATACATATTGATATGACCAAAATCTAATACAATATATGTGTAGTTTATCTATTCTACAAATAATTTTATAAAGTAGACGTATATAAATGCATGTACTATTTTTAAAATAGTTTTGGAAATTACAATGTGCTCGTGCCTTATAAAAGACACTTAGGTCACTCCTATTCTTAAATTCCTATGTGTATTATGGTCTGCTTAAGTGGCATTATTATACAAGTAATTTAATAAGCATGTACTTTATAGACTATGCATATACTTTATAAAGTACACGTGTAATATATAAAGTACACGCATTTATATAAAGGTTTGGGACAATACCTTGTGCGTCTGCTTTATAAAAACATGCGTGTATTATAATTTGTAATAGATAGAATCGTATTTTGACATATTTTGACAATACAATCATATTTTGACATACCAATTTTTTTACAATAAATGATATTAATGTTTACATTTTTGACAATACAATGTTGTTTGTTCTTTTTTTTTGGTAAAATACACGTGATCATTTTTATAAAGGTTCACGTGTACTTTATTATATTTGGTGTAGATATAAGTGAGAATACATGCATGAAAAAAATACAAATTTTATTAAACGGAAAAATAAAGTATAATTTTTTCACATAACTAAAGCTGAAAAAACTAAAGAAGGCTTCTATTAGGGAAAGCTATTAAAGGCATCTATGGTGCCAGGAAGAGAGTCAATTAAATTCGACCATACTCAAATTTCTTCTTCTATGATAGCTACCAGGCCTTCATGGTGCGCCTTCTTCTCTTTCGGCTTAGCAATTTTCAAGGGAACTTCTTGTCTATAAAAAGACACGAGGTCTTCATGTGTTTGAGGAGGGTCCTCATCCACATCAAATAAATCTATGGGATTAGGTGGAAGTATAGAGTAGCCTTCCCTCACATATGTTCGAAACTGCTCGAAGGCAGTTTCATATGAGGAAAGATTTTCCTCAATTTCCCTTATTTCTTTTTATTTCTTTCATCTCTCTCAAGAGTATCTCCCAACTTTTCTGCTGGAATACTCATTATGTAATCTTTACCCTGGATGTAATGGTTAATAAAGGAACAAATATTACTCTTTTATAGGTTAGGTTAAAGCTATTTATTTCTTTGACCAGAAGTAGTTGGGATAATGAGTAGTTGAGCTTAACAAATTGTTTTAGTTATTGTGTCTAGCTGAATAAGTATATACAGTAGTTTTATTCATATGTGTTGAATGGTCCTCGCTAGCGGTATAATTTTTTTTACTAGAAATTATATTGAACTACATTGAATATATATATATATATATATATATATATATATATATATATATATATATATATAGAAAAAAAATTAAAATCCTTTGTTATGAAAAAAATTAAAAAAAAAAATACAAAGTGTTATGTTGTAAAGTACACACATAATATTTGGCCTCATTGCGTTTACTTTGTGATTCTTTCTTTGTTATTTTCAAATGAAACATTCATTCTCTTGTATAGCCTACGTGTTTATTGGTCCGCGCCAGCGGTACCATTTTCAGAGTTCATCATAGAATGTATGTACTGTTATATGTCATTATAAATTCACGTGTACTGTTTTATCTATTGCGTGTACTTTGAAATTCTAATGGAAATAAAGGAACAGACCTCATAGTACACGCATAATTCTCAAAGTATACGCATATATTCACGTGTACTCCGTGATGTCATACATGTACTTTTGGATTTGGTGTAAAGTACACGCATTCATTACTATGTACACGTGACATCATGTTTACACTTAATATTATATAAATTGTATGGAACTACATTGAATAAAAAAAATATAAATACATAAATAAACTGTACAGTTTCCTCCTATTAATAACCATATGATAAAAATTCATTAGCTATATAGGCACTTTGTTGGAGAATTTCGTCATCTTCAATTGATGTTTTGAGAGAATTTCCTTTGGAAATTTGTTCCATGTAGTATATACAATACACCCCACAGTTAACACTGAAATTAAAGTAAAACAAACAAATCAGTTAGAAGAATACGGATGAAATTTGTTAAAATGTAACTTATTCAAGATTGTTTTATCTTACCCATTATTTTGTGTCGCGCATTCATTATTGGAGCAGTTCAAAATTTACATCATGACTCAAGAGCCAGTCTATTGTTGTTTTTCATTTATTGAATAGTGCATCTTCGAATTCCGTCCCTTCTAAGGATCTTGTTATTGTACCTTTTTGACTTATTAGTACTGCTTCGGCCTGCAATTTGTACAACATTTCTTTGAAAATGGAAAATTGTTAAGAGGAAAAACCATGAGTATATAAAATACAAAAGTGCATGTAATGTAAATAAGTTTAGGGTGTAACCATTTTATTAGCCTCATTGTAGCATAATGAGGATAAATTTATTTCCAACGGGCAGAGAGAGTCCAGATGGATAACATTATTTGTTTATTTGTAGATAACTAATAATGCAAAATTGTCTGCATCATCTTCTCCAATTGAATGTCTCATGTGAATGAAAAGAATATCAAAAATTCCAAAAAATTGTATAATATGTTTTTCTATCTCTTCTTTTTGCATTTCATGATCACTTTTTCGAACAGACTCCTGTTAAAAGTAATAGATTTGTTAGTAAGATAATTATGATAATATATATTTTAAAATGACGGGCAATAATTTAGGTTTGATTTTCCTTACCCAATCATATAAGTTAAAGGAGTGCATAGGTCGAAGCCCATTTTTCTTCATTTTTGTCTCCAATAAATGGGAGAATCATTGAGTTATCTAGTTCGATATTTCTTCACCTTTCAGTAATTCCTTAATATCGTCCCCGCAAACGAATGCATCCTCCATTATACAGAGACAATTGTTAAATTTCAATACAGAAAATAACGTTAGAAGAATAATTGAAACATGTATATAATCTATGATCATATAATAATATGTGTGTATTTTATCTTTATGCGTGTACTTTATAAAGTACACGCATAAAGTTCAATACAAAAATGCATGTACTTCATAAAAATAAGTGTGTACTTTATGAAATGGTTGTACTTAATGAAGTACACGCATAAAGTTAGATACAAAAATGTGTGTACTTTATGAAATATGCTTGTACTTTATAAAGTACACGCATAAAGTTATATTCGAAAATGCGTGTACTTTAAAAAGAGATGCATGTACTTTATAAAGTACACGTGTACTTTATAAAGTATATGTATAAAGTTCAATACAAATATAAACAATTAGAAGATTTACCCAGTTTCCTTCTCCTCCACCAAATATTGATCCAATTTATTCTAGGCATCTTTTTCAAGGTATTTTGAACACTTGTAGATTTTTAGGTCAACTTCATGTGTTGCATTTGTTCTACCCTTTTTATTCTGGCCTTTATTGTTCTGTCCTTTTTTTATTTTGTTTGTGACAGTAGAAGTCTTATTGTGTTCATCTCCTTTTGACAAAGCATGAATGGGATGTGAATATATATATATATATATATATATATATATATATATATATATATATATATATTGTTCAGCAATCTTGGGCTTCCTGTCAACTTTTTTCTATATTCTCAAAACCATTGAGTTCTAAATTGAATTTATTTCTTCATCCTTTTTAGATAATGAAGAAGACAAATCTTCTATCTTTTTCTTGAGATTATTATTTTTTGCTTCTTGGTGAAAAGAAAACATCTTGTTTAAATATTAAACATGTCATAAATGTCAATGATAATAAAAAAACTATGTGTGTACATTCATTATTTGAAAAGAAGACCAAAGTACATGTGAAAATTTTCAATATACAAGTAAATGTAAAAATAATTCCACATGTACTTTTGGGTATTTTATAAACAAAGTACACTCATATCACCCAAAAGTGCACGTGTACTTTGTTCATAAAGTACACGTGATATGCGTGTACTTTGTTTATAAAATTACTACTTGTACTCCATAGAAAAATGATACAACTGTATTTTAATCAAAAGTACCTGTTCATCTCTTTTAACTTCTGACTGATTAAGATTCAGCAACAATGTCCCCTTTTCTACCTCTGTATCTCTCAATTTTCCCACTACATAATCATACTTTTTTTTAGACTTTCATTAGTGTGAGACAGAAATGCATTTTTTTGTTCCAAAATTCTGAATGTTTCAGCCCATTTTCTCAAAATTCTGAATGAGTCATTCATTGTGGCTTGATCAAGCTTTTCTTTCAAATAATTGTTTAACAGGACAAGTTGGTCATTTTCCACCTCCAACTTATTTATTAACTATTTTTCTTTCAAAAGGTTGGAATTCTCCACCTTTAACTTCTTTATTTCTTCTTGAGCTTCCAAAAGGGAATTACTATCAAACTGCAACTATACATTCACAATGGTAAGGTTGGCACTCTCCACCTCTAAAGAGGCCACCTTCTTTTGTGCACAATCAAGGTCTTCAGCTGCTTTAGATGGTTGGTTATTTTTTTTCCAACAGTTCCATTTTCAAACTATCAATTTGTTCCTCCAAATTAACCTTCTCAGGCATTTCAGCATCTGTTGGTTTAATAATTTCCTTTGGTTGAGCATTTCTCTTCTTTTTCTTTGGACTCACCATGTTTTTAAGAGGTATATTCCAAACTGATGATAACTCGTTGTCATTAAAATCTTCAGAAACTTTTTTTAATAATGAATCAGCATGTATAGGACTAACTGTAGAAATGTCCAAAGAGTAATTGGGCCCTTCAAACTGAGATTACCTTTGTACAGAACTGTCCTTATAAGCTGGTTTATTTGTAGCCTCCTTTAAATTTACTGTTGCAATGTCATTCTCCGCAAACCAATCTCTCAAATAAGACAATTTCCATCTCAGGAATTTTGGAGTCTTATCATTAAATTTTTCATCAGCAGGAATAATATTCAATTTCTCACATGCCCAATACCGTGATCATGCAAAAAAACAAAATGATATTAATAATTGTATTACCCAGTTATTCATAATTGAAAGTACACGTGATTTTTACAAAATACACGCAAAGTTAAACATGTACTTTGTAAATATAACAAGTGTTTTTTGATAGTACGCGTGATTTTTACAAAGTACACGTGTACTTTGTCAATATACGTTAACATGTACTTTATAAAGTACACTTGTTATATTTACAAAACATATAACATGTGTATTTTGAAAGTACTCGTGATTTGTACAAAGTACACTTATTATATTTACAAAATATAGTACACGTGTACTTTGAAAATACACTTGTTATATCACGTGTAATTTGAAAATACACCTGAAATTAATACATTATACACATGAATTGGTTTAAATATCACGTGTACTTTAATAGTAAACGTGATTTTTACAAAGTACAAGTGATTATTGGTTTGTATATTTATAATATCACGATGTTGTTTTGCTCACTAGTAGAGAAATGACACATCCACTTATTGTGCTAGGTATTGAACTTGCTATTTTGTCATGTGAATTGATGAGAAACTCATGCACAATAAATGCCCAATCATAGCCATTCATTTCATCAATAATGTTGATGTATTTTACAAAAAAATCTGCCAGTGTGAAGTTTGAGTTGGAGAAAAATAACATGGTCAAGAAGTGGAGACAAATGTAACAACCCGCCCTTTTGGAGACGATTAAATTCCATAATTATTTATAAATTGGAATTTGGGAAATTTCCCTAAATAGTAATTTTTGGGATTTTCGAGGATTAAATGATTTTCGAAGGATGTTGTGATTATTTTTGGGACTATATAGGTCGAAATATTTTAATTATATGTCGCCGTTTAGTAAAGCGACCCGAGGTAAGATTTTTAATTGGAAAACCCGCATTTATTTATTTTGGGTTGGAATAGTGATTTGCGGTCAAGTACCTCGGATGGAAATTTCGACTGCGCCGTGAGTCTCGAAATGTCTGAGATAGTCAGAAAAGAGTGTCCAATTGTCGAAAATGAGTTTCGGGTAATTTTAGAGGTAAAAGTAACTCGTAATTGGGTAAACGAGTCATTTTTGGGTTTTAAGGGGTATAACCCTTTTTCTTTCTTTATAAAGAGAGGGAGAGGGAGAAAAAGAGAAAGAAAGAAGAGAAAAGAGAGAGAAGAGATAAAGGAAGAAGAAAAGAGGAAGAAAAGGGGAGATTCCGGCCTACCTCCGCGGGATTCGGCTCGAGGTCGTCGGATTATATCCACAAGGCAAGTGTTTACTTGCTTTATTTATCTTTTTGCATAAATATCTCATACCGTAGTTTGGTATAAACAAACCCTAATGGTTTTGGGGTGGGTTATCGTGGATAAAACGGGTTTTTGGGAGTTAAAACAATTAAACCCCAAATATTATTTCAATTTATGGAACTTAGGTTTTAACCTAAATTAATTGGTGGTTTTGGGTTCTAGGATGTTTAGAACCCTTAATATATGTGTATTTGTAGTTGGTTGAGGTTGTAGGACGTTGGGTGAGGCGACAAAATCTTGGGAGAAGCTTTAATGGTTGAAATCGTCTCGGAGAAGCCGATGAATAGTAACCCGTCACTTTAGGGGGCCTTTTTGGCCATGAAAAAAATCGATTTAGCTTTCGGCCAAAACATGAAAGTTGTAGATATTTTCGATAGGGTCGCGTGGGTGCCGATCAAGTATTTTTCTGATTTTTCTACGATTTGATATGATTTTTACAAGATAACAGCTCCGGGTTAAAATCATCAACTCGGAAATCAAATCGGGAATTGGAAAAATTACGGCTAGAATTAATCGTGTAGATGTGTGCGATTATTTTTGGTGTAGTTTAGAAACCCCGTTAATGAATTTGGGTGGTTGGATTAAGGAATTGAGGAATTTTAATTTGGGAGACCTGGTGTGACCGGTCGACCGCGCCCCTAAGGCCGGTCGACCGCGTCAAGGAGAAAGGGCCTACTGCCTTGTTTCGTAGGCTTATTTGTAACCCGCGTTTGACCGGGGGTCTAGGACCGACCGACCGGTGCCCTGTTTTCAGCCCAAGATTTTGGTGATTAGGATTATTTCTCCTTTTTGAGTTTAATGTTTAAGGACCTTCCAAATTAGAGATTATGGAGGGTTATGTCCTAAAGGACTTGAGGAATTGGGAGTGTATATATATGTGTATATTCACTTAGAGTGAATTAGTATAATTGGAGATATCCAAATGAATCCGTAGATGGGATTTTGATATATATTACTTATTAAAGTAAGAATATAGTTTGGGTTTAGTATTATGCATGATTATGATTCTTTGAGAGAATCTTTGGGATTATTGGTCATCGACAGATGGTTTGGCAAATATGGCCATTTTTATATATTCAGGTAGGAATATATGGCGTATATATATATATATATATATATATACTATGTGATTAAAGTATATATATGAATTAAGGGAAATGACTTTTGAAAATTTAAAAATAAATGTTTTCAAAAAGGAAAGATAAACGATTTTCTTAATTAATAAAAGTGAGGATACACACCTCTCTAAATCGCTATCATAAGGGAAGTTGCGTGCGTATGGTGAAGCCCCCTGACAAATTAACGCATGGTGGATATAGTCCTATAGGCCATATGAGCGTTTATTGTATTTTTTCTGCGCTGGTTAGGAGATTTCGGGGGTGGTCTTGACTATCCCGCAGGCATATGGCCGCTTCCCGACGTCTTACGATGTAGGATCCCAGGTTGTTTTGATTATAGGCCCTGGAAGATGATAGCCATTTAGGGGCGTGCACAGTGCAGAAATCCGGACGGGCGGTGTTAGAACGCGTTATATATTAAAGCAATTCATGATAATGGATTGACTTTAATTACATTTCCTGGATATAGGAAGGGAAATGAGATAAAGGTTTTGCTTTGGTAACACTCCCGGATGGAAGAAGGGTTGTGGAAGCATATCATATGATCAAAGCATTTTTATGATAATGAAAATGGCTTTGAATACATTTCCTGAGTATAAAAAGGGAAATGGGATGATATAAAACGGAAAAGCATTTTTTATGATAATAAAATTGGCTTTTAAAAGTATGTGATTTGTTAAAGCAATTCATGATAATGAATTGGATTTTATATTTACATTTCCTGAGTATAAAAAGGGAAATGGAAAGTTTTGAGAAAAATGAAAGTATTGATAAATACTTGATATATGAATACTCAGTCCGGGAGATAGATCCGGATGATTATGGAAATATGTATATATAAATGGATGAATCGAGTACCGACGGTCTAATGGATCCCGATGATCGACCTTGCCACATAGTAGTGTATCGGGGGGGGTTCCTTGTTTGGATTTCGCTTTGCGAGACACCCCACGCACGAATATGGCAATGTGTTGAGACTGGGGAGAAGTTTAATCCTTAGTGATCTAATATTATAAATGCTTATGGTATATATTTATATATATCTTTCTGTACTGAGGGACTGGCGGATCTCGACGATCGACCGTGCCGCGTAGTAGTGTATCGAGGGGGTTCGTTGTTTGGATTTCTCTTTGCGAGACACCTCACGCACGAACATGGCATAGTGTTGAGACTGGGGTGAAGTTTAGCCCTTAGTACATTGCTTGGACTATCTAGGATTGATAGTGGGTTGGTGATAGACTAGTTTAGCAGGATAGCTTTACTAGGATGTTTAGAGGGATGCGCTAGGAGTGCACTGTTAGTGGAGAGGTGAGGGGTATCTCATGGGAGTGCGATACCAAACTTAAATATGAGGTAAAACCTTTTTCAAAATAATAAGGCATTTATGTAGTTGCTAAATATTTTCAAAACTCGGGCTCTGACCCGTTTATCTACTTTCCTTTCTTGCTATATATTATATATATATATAGGTATCCAGACACAAGGACGCTTGGATGGCACTTCTTTCGAGTCAGACGTCAGCTGCAGCAACTGTGGATGCATGCGGGTTTTTGATAGCCACTTCCATCGTTGTACTCTAGATAGGAGGTACTGTATAAAAATTCGATCTAATGGTCCAATTGCATTTAATTATTCTTTCAGTACAGCATTAGATATGGTTGTATATTTTGACCGAGTGTTCAGTTACTTTATTTCATTTCAGTTTCATTTACGCATAAACAGTGTTGATGTTTTATTTATTGTTGTTATAAAGAGTAGCAAAGTTAAAATTTTGACACCGGCCTAATATGTTATTAGTAATTAAATGGATTTTCGACAGTGATGTTAAGAATGATCCATATGAGACTCCTGTTTTAATTTAATATTGGAGTGATCGCCCGGTATCTTATTAGGCGGGGTGTCACAGATGGTATCAGAGCATCAGGTTCTAGTGTCCTTAGGAATCTGTGCGTACGTACTACGCTTTTGGCGTTGCTCTCGATTTGTTATAGAGCCTCAGGAATAGGATTGTTGATTTCTCTTGTGAGATTTCGTTCTCCCGCCATATTATGAGATTATAGAAATCTTTTGCGCGCTCATTTGAGAATCGTGTGCGGATCTTGGATGGCAGCAGGAGGTGAGGCTTAGCTGGAGCAGCTGGTAGAAGGTTAGGATGAGGACCTCAGTAGAGGTCACTCTCCCTATGGTAATTATTAAGGATTTCGGTGGCGACTACTAAATAATATGTAGTTATGAGTACCGCAGTACCGCTGAAGTGGAGAGTGGTACTAAAGTCGAATTCCTCATGGAAATTGAGGGTTCGAAAGGGATCTTACGGATAGTTCTAACCGGGAGTCCCCATGAATCAGTAGGATGAGAAGAATGCTGTTTTGGGAATTATTCGCCTAAGGTTCAGCCAGAGGCCGACGGTGAATAAAGAGTATTATGGCGAAGTGAACCTTGTTCCTAAGTGAGTTAGGTGCAATGAATATCGAGTCCTTTCCAAGAAGGATGGGCTCACTAAAGAATGGGTATGTTCGAGGACCCCATGGTTGGACATCCACTCGGGGAATTTGTTAAAATGAAGTTGTTGTTATGAGTTTTACCTCAATTGAGGAGGTATATTTGGCGTGACTAGATAAAGTCGCGGTATTAGTTAGCCCTAGACTCATGTGTGTAATTTGAGTTATGGCGGTTACGATAACATAATAACATGTATGTCTATGTATTTTTCCGCGATAGCGGGATTTTGTTTTCCTTCACTCGTCATAGAGGCGGGTGTTTATATTTTATATATTGTATAAGATGATGGTATTTTTGGAACGATAGCAGGCTAATAATGGCAAGACTATCGTGTCCATGGTTCCTGGAGGGAACGGGTTGTAGTTGCGGTGTCTCACCTAGATATAGGTTGAGTTCACCTTATTTGTTAAGGGTTAATGGAACTTCAATGAGAAGAGGTTTCCTTATCGTGATTTGAGTTTATGGCGACCTTATATATATAATTTAAGGCCGCAGGATTTTCGTTGAGCTGAACATAAAGCTCATTATTGTTTGCGCAAGGACTTAAAAATAAGTGCGAGCGCAGGGTTGTATGACTCTTAGTTAGAGATAGGAGTTTAGACAACCTTTTTGTTGGATTAGGGGATAGGGATATCCCGGTTGCATGTTGAAATGACGGAACTCCATAACCAACGAAGTCAAGGGTTAATGTGTGGAGGGGTTCCTTGTTTGGATTTCGCTTTGCGAGACACTCCACACATGACTTTTAACGGCGTCGGGAGTGGGGAGCTGTTATGGGATGCAAGGATGTTGATTTTGTGGAAAGGTCTTATAGTGTTGATGAACAACTATAGGCTATGAGCCACATGATGTTGATATACTATGGAAAGATTGTGCTATGGAAAAGCACTAAAGTGGTCCACTCGCCATAAGTGGGTGGGTGAGGTTGGACTTAGAGAAATTGATTTGAGGACAATAGTCAGGCCTTAATGAAAAGGAAAATTTTGAGGAGATAAATTTTGGGTATTATGTTCGTGACACTTTCTATAGAAAGTGGGCACTTCGATTGGTTAGGTTTCCTTCTGTATGGGCGGAAGGATATGATAGTAGAAATGCGTTCATAGGCTAGCCTAGTAGGATTTAGTACGTCCCACTTGTGTGCCTTGGGTCGTTATATCTCGATGACCGACTACGCGACGGAGTAGTGTAATGGGAGGGTTCCTTGTTGGGATTTCGCCTTGGCGAGACGTCCCACGCACGAAACCGAACAAATGTTGGAAGTTGAGAGAGGCCTTGGGCACTAGGGACATACTTAGGATTATATTCGTTCCGTGTAGGTAGGATATCGCATAGACTTTAGTATTATTTAGGACGTAAGTTCGTTAATGTTAGTGGCGCCGAGATTAGGAGATTTGATTTCGCGGGTTGGGAGTACCCATATATGAGTATTACACCGAAGAAAGGAGACCCTTAATGGGAGAGAGTGTTACGTGTCAGACGTTCACTATGGATGTGAAGATGTGCACATGTTAAAAAGGTGTATGGGCACCTTAGTAATGTTGGTTTATATACCGCCTGAAATAGAAGGGGCATAGTATATAAATTTGAAGTTTATGACGTTAGGCACTATAAATGATGGGTGCGATGTGGCGATGCTGGAGTCACTTTACGATCGTGGTAGTCGTATGGTATATAGTTGGGAACCATGGGGTTAGTATCATTCCCCTAGAGGTATTAGGATTTGGAGCGATCCTAGTTTGTTGATGTAGGTTGTATCCGAATTTCGAGGACGAAATTCCGTTGTAAGGGGGGGAGTATGTAACAACCCGCCCTTTTGGAGACGATTAAATTCCATAATTAATTATAAATTGGAATTTGGGAAATTTCCCTAAATAGTAATTTTTGAGATTTTCGAGGATTAAATAATTTTCGAAGGATGTTGTGATTATTTTTGGGACTATATAGGTCGAAATATTTTAATTATATGTCGCCGTTGAGTAAAGCGACCTGAGGTAAGATTTTTAATTGGAAAATCCGCATTCATTTATTTTGGGTTGGAATAGTGATTTGCGGTCATGTACCTCGGATGGAAATTTCGACTGCGCAGTGAGTCTCAGAATGTCCGAGATAGTCGGAAAAGAGTGTCCGATTGTCGAAAATGAGTTTCGGGTAATTTTAGAGGTAAAAGTAACTCGTAATTGGGTAAACGAGTCATTTTTGGGTTTTAAGGGGTATAACCCTTTTTCTTTCTTTATAAAGAGAGGGAGAGGGAGAAAAAGAGAAAGAAAGAAGATAAAAGAGAGAGAAGAGAGAGAAGAGAGAGAGGAAGAAGAAAAGGGGAGATTCCGCCCTACCTCCGCAGGATTCGGCTCGAGGTCGTCGGATTATATCCACGAGGCAAGTGTTTACTTGCTTTATTTATCTTTTTGCATAAATATCTCATACCGTAGTTTGATATAAACAAACCCTAATGGTTTTGAGGTGGGTTATCGTGGATAAAACGGGTTTTTGGGAGTTAAAACAATTAAACCCCAAATAATATTTCAATTTATGGAACTTAGGTTTTAACCTAAATTAATTGGTGGTTTTGGGTTCTAGGATGTTTAGAACCCTTAATATATGTGTATTTGTAGTTGGTTGAGGTTGTAGGACGTTGGGTGAGACGACAAAAGCTTGGGAGAAGCTTTAATGGCTAAAATCGTCTCGGAGAAGACGATGAATAGTAACCCGTCACTTTAGGGGGCCTTGTTGGCCAGGAAAAGAATTGATTTAGCTTTCGGCCAAAACATGAAAGTTGTAGATATTTTCGATAGGGTCGCGTGGGTGCCGACCAAGTATTTTTCTGATTTTTCTACGATTTGATATGATTTTTACAAGATAACAGCTCCGGGTTAAAATCATCAACTCGGAAATCAAATCGGGAATTGGAAAAATTACGGCTAGAATTAATCGTGTAGATGTGTGCAATTATTTTTGGTGTAGTTTAGAAACCCCGTTAATGAATTTGGGTGGTTGGATTAAGGAATTGAGGAATTTTAATTTCGGAGACCTGGTGTGACCGGTCGACCGCGCCCCTAAGGCCGGTCGACCGCGTCGAGGAGAAAGGGCCTACTGCTTTGTTTCGTAGGCTTATTTGTAACCCGCGTTTGACCGGGGGTCTAAGACCGATCGACCGGTGCCCTGTTTTCAGCCCAAGATTTTGGAGATTAGGATTATTTCACCTTTTTGAGTTTAATGTTTAAGGACCTTCCAAATTAGAGATTATGGTGGGTTATGTCCTAAAGGACTTGAGGAATTGGGAGTGTATATATATGTGTATATTCACTTAGAGTGAATTAGTATAATTGGAGATATTCAAATGAATCCGTAGATGGGATTTTGATATATATTACTTATTAAAGTAAGAATATAGTTTGGGTTTAGTGTTATGCATGATTATGATTCTTTGAGAGAATCTTTGGGATTATTGGTCATCAATAGATGGTTTGGCAAATATGGCCATTTTTATATATTCAGGTAGGTATATATATTTATATATATATATATATATATATATATACTATGTGATTAAAGTATATATATGAATTAAGGGAAATTACTTTTGAAAATGTAAAAATAAATGTTTTCAAAAAGCAAAGATAAACGATTTTCTTAATTAATAAAAGTGAGGATACACACCTCTCTAAATCGCTATCATAAGGGAATTTGCGTGCGTATGGTGAAGCCCCCTGACAAATTAACGCATGGTGGATATAGTCCTATAGGCCATATGAGCATTTGTTGTATTTTTTCTGCACTGGTTAGGAGATTCCGGGGGTGGTCTTGACTATCCCGCAGGCATATGGCCGCTTCCCGACGTCTTGCGATGTAGGATCCCAGGTTGTCTTGATTATAGGCCCTGGAAGATGATAGCCATTTAGGGGCGCGCACAGTGGAGAAATCCGGACGGGCGGTGTTAGAACGCATTATATATTAAAGCATTTCATGATAATGGATTGGTTTTAATTACATTTCCTGGATATAGGAAGGGAAATGGGATAAAGGTTTGGCTTCGGTAACACTCCCGGATGGAAGAAGGGTTGTGGAAGCATATGATATGATCAAAGCATTTTTATGATAATGAAAATGGCTTTGAATACATTTCCTGAGTATAAAAAGGGAAATGGGATGATATAAAACAGAAAAGCATTTTTTATGATAATAAAATTGGCTTTTAAAAGTATGTGATTTGTTAAAGCAATTCATGATAGTGAATTGGATTTTATATTTACATTTCCTGAGTATAAAAAGGGAAATGGAAAGTTTTGAGAAAAATGAAAGTATTGATAAATACTTGATATATGAATCCTCAATCAGGGAGATAGATCCGGATGATTATGGAAATATGTATATATAAATGGATGAATCGAGTACTGAGGGTCTAATGGTTCCCGATGATCGACCTTACCGCATAGTAGTGTCTCGGGGGGGTTCCTTATTTGGATTTCGCTTTGCGAGACACCCCACGCACGAATATGGCAATGTGTTGAGACTGGGGAGAAGTTTAATCCTTAGTGCTCTAATATTATAAATGCTTATGGAATATATTTATATATATCTTTCTGTACTGAGGGACTGGCGGATCTCGACGATCGACCGTGCCGCATAGTAGTGTATCGGGGGGGTTCCTTGTTTGGATTTCGCTTTGCGAGACACCCCACGCACGAACATGGCATAGTGTTGAGACTGGGGTGAAGTTTAGCCCTTAGTACATTGCCTGGACTATCTAGGATTGATAGTGGGTTGGTGATAGACTAGTTTAGCAGGATAGCTTTACTAGGATGTTTAGAGGGATGCACTAGGAGTGCACTGTTAGTGGAGAGGTGAGGGGTATCTCATGGGAGTGCGATACCAAACTTAAATATGAGGTAAAACCTTTTTCAAAATAATAAGGCATTTATGCAGTTGCTAAATATTTTCAAAACTCGGGCTCTGACCCGTTTATTTAACTTTCCTTTCTTGCTATATATATATTTATATTTAGGTGTCCAGACACAGGGACGCCTGGATGGCACTTCTTTCGAGTCAGACGTCAGCTGCAGCAGCTGTGGATGTGTGCAGGTTTTTGATAGCCACTTCCATCATTGTACTCTAGATAGGAGGTACTGTATAAACATTCGAGCCAATGGTCCAATTGCATTTCATTATTCTTTCAGTACAGCATTCGATATGGTTGTATATTTTGACCGAGTGTTCGGTTACTTTATTTCATTTCAGTTTCATTTACGCATAAACTATGTGGATGTTTTATTTATTGTTTTTATAAAGAGTAGCAAAGTTAAAATTTTGACACCGGCCTAATAAGTTATTAGTAATTAAATGGATTTTCGGCAGTGATGCTAAGAATGATCCATATGAGACTCCTGTTTTAATTTAATATTGGGGTGATCACCCGGTATCTTATTAGGCGGGGTGTCGCAACAAACAAGTTTTACAAAATCGGCAATGCCTT
This sequence comes from Sambucus nigra, assembly GCA_949130495.1. Taxonomy (NCBI): domain Eukaryota; kingdom Viridiplantae; phylum Streptophyta; class Magnoliopsida; order Dipsacales; family Adoxaceae; genus Sambucus; species Sambucus nigra. The sequence continues at coordinate 464,293,065 of OX422209.1, read as the reverse complement.
CGTCTGTGTCCAAATCGACCGATTTCTTCAAACTCGCTAATATATTTGACTTTCTTATTTTTTTTGAAGTATCGTGCAAGAAATGTAGGTCTTTGAGACATAGTCGGTCTCTTTTTCAGTTCCATTGATTTTTTCCCCTCAACCAATGGTATGCCAAATATTTCACTTATATCTATTATAATTATTTCAATCCTACTCTTCATATCCAAACTTTTGGTTTCCTTATTGTACATCTCAATAATTGATAAAATATATTTATCAATCTTCTTGTGGTCCACTTCTACTACTTTCCATCTATAGTAGGCATTGAAAAACTCTTAGAATGTAGTCTTCTTAAGAAGTTCAATATGCCTATTATTTATTTTCTCTTTCATCTATCCAAAATCATGAAAAAAGCTAACAACATTTAACCTATATGGGTCATTCTTCTTTGCAGCACGTATAGGTTTCAATGCCACACTAGCACTAGTACTGGAACTAGATGAATAACTATCTTCAGAACAACCCTTTTTTTGGTTATTTCCTTTTCTTGCCTTCATCTTCATCCCCGTTCGATTCATCTATAAAAAAATTTAAATTACTAAACTATAATGATATGTACAAAAAATAAAATACCTGCAAATTAGAATAAAACATAGACTAAAACAATAAAATACAAGCATATTTAACAAAAAAGTTCATGCAATATTCTCACAAACAATTCATACAGCTCTTAACAAAATACATGCTAAAGGCGGTAATATATATCGTCCGCTTCATGGTAATACCTAACAAAGGTTGTTCGACAAGTCAAAAACCAAGATTCTCTCTTCCTAACATATTCAGAAAAGAAGTGATACAATAGCTCCATGATAAAAGTGCCAACATTATCAAAGCCCCTTAAGCAATATTGCTCAATTCGTTTAGTTAAACCCTTCGCTTTCGATTCAGTTACTTGAAGTTGTTGCACATAAAAAGTGCACTTAATGTCTTCATAGTAGTTATAGAAACCAAGTAACCTTTTAGCTCTATCATTCATGCGAAGGAGAAAATGAATTTCGTCATCACTAGTACTATTGACTATTAATGTGAAAGGTTTTGTAATGTTAAGATCTTCAAAGGTACAAGCAGTAGTTTTATAGTTGAAAATGCTTGATGGTATGAATCCTAAATAATAAAACAACAATATATAAAAAGTAAACTCATAATACATAATAGTACATGCATATTGGATTGAACAAATTCAATTTCAATGTGCATGTACTTTGTGATTTTGCGTGTACTTTAAAAAACTATCCTAAAGTACACAGACAAATCCCAAAGTACACACAAAATAGCCAAAGTACATGCATCAATACATCACTTTAAAAAACATACAATGATAAATAAATGCCGTTGCTGTGGACCACGATTTATATAGGAGATAGACAAATAAATCATGGCATATTTTATTCAAAATATGTACAACTTTTGATATCAAATACATATACATTGTCGCATATAAAAATCTAAAAATTCCAAAGTAACCATCATATTCTCTAATATCTTTGGCTCCATACAGAACTTTAATATACATACAATGATAAATGAATGCCGCTGGCGCAGACCACAATTAATATAGGAGATAAACAAATACATCATGGCATATTTTATTCAAAATATGTACAAATTTTGATATAAAATACATATACATTGTTGTGTACAAAAATCTAAAAAAATCCAAAGTAACCATCACATTCTCTAATATCTTTGGCCCCACATGTAAGATATTGAGAAGTTGTATTAGGCAATCCCAAATTCAGATATGTCATTTAGTGCGCGCTCCAATTACTTTTACAGATAGAGGGATAAATATCTTCCATACTTGCATCGCAATACTTGCAGTTCCTTGCCTGACGACATTTGGATGTTGAATCACTGCTATTTATAAAGAGCGTTGATTCAACATCCAAACATCGTCAGGAAAGGAACTGCGAGTATGACGATGCAAGTATGAAAGATATTTATCCATCGCATTCTCTCATGTACGAAAATCAGAGTAACTCAAAGAAACCTTCATATTCTCTAATATCTTTGGCCCCACATGTAAGACACTAAGAAGTTTTATTAGGAAATCCCATTGTCTGATCTGTCACTTCATTGCACGCTCCAATTACATTTATCGATAGTTTATTTGCCCCATATGTAATTCATTTTGCTAAATCCTTCACTTTCGATTCAGTTACTTGAAGCTTTTGCACATCAAAAGAGAAATTAATGTCTTCATAGTAGTAGAAAAAAACAAATAATCTATTCACTCTATCATTGATGCAAAGGAGAAAACAAATTTCGCCATCATTAAAATAAAAACGTGCACGCATATTGGACTGAATAATTTCAATTTCAATGTGCGTGTACTATGTGGATTTTGCATGTACTTTTTGAAAGTACACGCAAAATTCATAGAGTACACGCAATAAAACAGGGAGGTACATGTACATTATTAAAATCATGCAAATAGTTTGTTTTCCATTTAACATCAGGGCAACAAATGTATTTTTTCATATAGTGAGGAAGAAGAATGTGATTTGATCAATCCATGTGTAATGTCTACAAATTTATATATTACAAAACTTAAGAACATATATATATATATATATATATATATATATATATATATATCAGTCCAGCTCTTGTACAGACTACTACGCATTTTAAGAATGCGGACCGGACATGTGTCACCGGGCGGTGAGCCCAGAAAAGAGAGAGAGTGTGCCTATAATTTAGGCGATAATTTCTAGGCCCATCGTTAAGTGACACATGTCCGGTCCGCATTCTTAAAATGCGGACTAGTCCGCACAGGAGCATTATATATATATATATAATATGGGACAATTGTGTTATGAATAGTAACTCATGCATGGCATTTTATGTGTTGCATGGTTGCATGCATACACATGCATGTATACATGCATACATACACACATTATTATTTTTTATTTTTTTATTAAAAAAAATTTTTAAAATGTTTTTTTTTAAAAAATATAATTTTTTAAAAAATATATATAATTTTTTTTTATGTTTTTTTAAAAAAGGCGGGTTATTATGTGTTGAATTTTATCACGGGGGAAAATTTATCGTCGTGCCCTCGGACACGGGCATCCGCTAGTATATATAATAAAGGAGGAGGGTGTTTATATAAAACCTATATAAACAGATTTTGTATCTATTTGTTTGGTCTTTATCAATGGACGGTTGAGATTCAAAGTTGAATCTTATATCTCAACGGTTATAAATGATCTTGAGAGAGGTTAACATTTGGGTCAATCATACCGAGAATTCGAACTCACGGGACTCGAGAAGCACCGGGAAAAAGTGTACGATTTAACTTTTGTTTTATATTGAACGGAGTTAAAATCTTTTGAAATCTGAAATGACAGCACATACTCTGACACACCCATGCCTTCATTGTCTAAACATTCAGATTTAATCTTATTGAGTGCACAAGGCTCAATAAGACATCAACGACATTTAAACAGTGAGAGAAGTAAAGAGAGAAAAGCAACATTTTTTGTCTCACCAAAGCTTTTTCAGTATGGGTTGAGTTGTGTTTTTTGGGGATTAACATTTCTCTCAAAGCAACACAGCTTTCTCACGAAAGCTTTTTCGGCAACAACTCAAAATCTCCATCAACTCAAAACCATCATTTCCGTCATCGATTCTCCATTGAAACCACCATATGGACCCCTAAACTGAAAAAGAAAATGGAAACGTAGAGAAAATGGTGTGGTTTATCTGAACCTTGAATGGTGGAGAAGATGTAACTGGGTTTCAGCCCTCTCTCTCACTCCTCGGTTTCAGTTCTCTCTTCTTTGCCTATTTCATCAGTGGTCGACACAACATATCTGAATATTTTTTATTTTTAGTTGGTTGTGAACTAATGTTTTGTTTGTTTTAGTAAGAGAACGTATGATTTATTTTAATGGTATTGGTATTGATGTTGGTTGTTTTTGGAGCTTCATCTCACCTCAGCATGTAAGTATTTCTATATTTGTTTATTTGAGTTTGTGTGAATGTTTAAGCTATCTCTTGATGATTGTTTTCGTTCATGGGATCAATTATTGACTTCATTCGTGGTGGATTTCGTGTATTACCTCTCTTTCAAATAGGTAAGCGGTGGTCCCTTATTTTCTACTGGTGGAGATGGAGAAGTAGTTCCCGTATGGTGAACCATGAGTTCTGCAGAAGCAGTTCCCGTGTGTATAATACGCTGTGCAGAGAGGTACTTTTAGTTCATTATTTTTCCCTCATTTTGTTTTTGGATTCTATTTTTAATCTGTCATAGGGTTTTTTGGGTTCATTTTTATTTCTTGCTCTATTGTTGGCTATTTCCAAGATGCTACTGGTGTAGCCGTAGATCTAGTTTTGAAGCGGAGGAGGTCGAAGCATACGACCAACTGACAAATCCAGTTTTGAAGTTTATTTTTTTACAAGATCAAGTCTACATATTGGGGTATCTAAAAATAGTTGGCTATCTAAAAATAGTTGGGTCAGGTTAAGCTTATATTCAAAATACTTATAACAATCCATTGATAGTTTTCTATCTGTTCATGTAGGTGGGTATACATGCTTTTTACGCATCCTGGGCGAAAGAAAAAAGCTACTGCATTCTATGTTGGGTTTCTAAATATTCTACAGCAGCAACAAGTGTATAGAACATGTTTAAGTCTAACATGTTACTCCAACTGGGTCGAGTATATTCATAATACTCAGAACACTCCATTCATAGTTTTGTTTATGTTCATGTAGGTGGGTGCTCGTTCTTCACATGACCATTTGTTCAAGTTTTTTAATGGTTTGTGGTTTGGTTCTTCAGGTGGGTATTTTTATATTTAGTGTATAGTTTTTTATTTGCAATTTCTTTTGTTATTTTATTACAGTTTCTTCTGTTGGAACTGTAATGGTCGAGATAAAAAACAAGTCATTTTTATTGAGATCAAATGTCATATCAAATTCAAAGAGTGTTTTATTTTTGTAACACGCAAATAAGAATCTATTAAGATTAATGGGTTCGTTCCATATATCAAGGCAGGCCAAGTATATCATGTAGTTGTTTCCGTGTATATAATATGTACTACCTATATGTTTTATTGGTATTTTAATTAATATATTTTTGTAACATGCAAATACGAATCTATAAGTTTTATTTGTGTTTTAATTAATATTCTGAATCTGAAATAAAAATTGTTTTTACTGGTAGGGATCAGATCGTAATATACCAATGCTTTGGTATATTTTTCCAGAATAAAAAATAATAATCCGATTATTATGATGAATGGGGGAACTAAATTAACATATATGTAATTGGAAATATATATACAATGAGAGTTGCATCAAAAATTTGTATCGATCAATTGGCCTATTTACTACTTTTTTGTGCCAGGGTTTGTGCCCTACTACGGGGTTCGCGTAAACATTTTTAATTTGACCTTTTTCTTTGGACAATATAACTAGGGAGATTCTCAAATTATGCCCAAAAATTCAACTCAAATCCGGTGTCACATGGATATTTTTAAAATAGTTGTGTTTAACCCCCAATTTATTTTAAAACTCAAACCCAACGCTACTTTTATTTTGTGCGTAATTGTGTTTAACCCCCAATTTATTTTAAAACGTTATTAAAAATGCTTCATAAAAACGGTTTTTTTATTTATAAAATAAAATAAATAAGAAGTTATAAAAAATGTTATACAAAAAAAAAATGATAAAAATTCTCTCAAAATTCCCTTTTTTATTTAAAAAAATCATTTACTAATAAAATTAAATTAACAAAGTTACAAAAAATTATTAAAAAAACAAACATACATAAAAAAATGTTTAAAATAAAGTTAGAATTTAATTCGTAAAAAATAGTTTTTTTATCAATGAAAAGATACTTTATAATAAAAAATTGTTTATGAAGGTCACTTTAAAAAGGAAATGTTTTATATAAAAATCAACTTTATACGTTATGTAAAAAGGTTGCATTTAAAAAAAAAGTTCCATCGGGCTCTTTAGAAAATGCGTGGAAGAAACTAACGGATTTGTAACGTCGTTAAACATTTTGGGCGTTGAATATTTAAGTGACAAAAATGAGGTTAAGTTAAAAAAATAGTCACGATAAAAATAAATTAAATGAAACTTACGTGTGTTGGTAATGATAGGTTGTTAGTAATGTGCACGAGGATAAAACTATGAGCGGGTTTGGTCCCTCGTAGTATAAGGCAGCCACTGGAACAGTCTGGGGTGGATTAAGTTTGGTCCCCCCAGTTTGGCTCTCGACGTAGTCAAAATAATATTTGATCAGCGAAAGCTACGAACCGCTAGCTATGATTAGTGGAGGTGAGCTGAAAAGCTGGCCCGGACACCACGTGTCGATCGAGGATTAGTCGAGGTTCGCTTAAAATCGCGAGCGGGGATTATCGCCGTTCCATCGGCACGGGTACATCCTAGTATATATATATATATGAGAATGTATCCATACTTGTTAGTGGGGTTTCGAAGAATTTGATTGAGAATTTGAAATGCTTGGTAGAATTTCAATGATTAGGGTTTGATCTTTTAAGGACATAACTCTCTGATTTAGTCTTAATGTAGTGTTGGCTCAATTTTGGATAAAAACATTTGAGCCATAGGATAGTGTTCACGTGTATCCATCCAAGCCTATGACGTATTAGTTGAAGACGTATTAGCCAAGAGTATAAAGCTTCATCATATGCCGGGTTTAGTGTGCCTCGTTTCTACGTTAACAACATTGTTTCATGCTCCTAAGGTATGAATGCATTATATATATATATATATATAGGAGCTTGAAAATTTATTGGGTGTATTTTATAAATTTTTATAAAGTTTTAACGACTCTGTTTTACTCAGAAAATATTATTTAAAACTTTGAATAAAAGTTTTTGGGCTTAAAAACGATTTTTGAACTTTCTGGGATTTCGTTCGAACGAGGTTTGCCAACGACCTTCCACTGTAACTTCGTTAGAAAGTTCGATCGAATGAAATGTCGTTCGAACGAAAATGTCGTTCGAATGAGATTTCGGCGGGAACAGTTTTTGGCAGTTTTTGGTACTTTTCCACTACTTTATCCCACTACTATTTCATAGAATTTAATGACTTCGGAACCAGAATTTCTTTATGAACTTTTTCCATCTCCTAGAGAGTTTTGGTGAGCTTAATTCTTTCATAAAAAGTTCCCTTGGTTTTTGATAAAAAAATTTCATCCTTAGAACAAAACCAAGTTTAACACCCAATAGTTTGTTTATCCAAGTATCTTTCATATATATACATTTTCTTGGAGTATTTTGAATCACGGGTTCAGTTTTCTACCTAAGAAGAAAATAGTTTAGGTTTTCTTCTACATCCCACAAAGAAGAAGCTTGTTTGCTGTGACATACCCACTTGGAGAAAGACCCCTTGTTTGGGTGACGGTGACCAGAAAAAGTCCGATCGGTGGATTCCAAGACCGGGGTAGACCTCCGTGATTATTCTCTAGGCAGAGGTGTGTACAAGAAGGAGCGTCGGGGCTTGGACGGAGTCAAGTCGAGTGTTTTAAGTCTTATTGTCTTGTACTTGTAAAACCGTACTTAGTGGATTTGACGCTAGGGTCGTCCGAGGTTTTTTCCTGTTGCGGTTTTTTTCTTGTACATCACGGCGTAGTTGTTATTTGTTTATTTTATCTTTTGCAAAATTCACATTAGATGCATGCTTAGGTAAAAAATAAAATTGGTTTAAATCACTACTCATGCTTAATTGGTGCTAAAATTAATTTGGGTAATGTTTAATTAATTTAGTTCAAGTCATTTACTTTAATTTAATAATTTGGTTTGGCCTAAATTTGCAAAAATGAATTAATTATTTTATTATGCAAATTTCTAGGACTTGGATTGAATTAAGTTGTTTAAGTAAAAAATGTATTTATTTTTTAATTTAATTTCACTTTGAGTTTAAGTTTAATTTTAATTTGAAATAAATTAAAATTTGTTGTTTATGTACTTGTTTAATTGAACCATCTATATTCCGCATCTTAAAAGGAAATTATTTTTTGAAAAATTCAAAATTGGGGGGGTTTTGCGACTTTCAAATTGGTATCAGAGCAGGAGCGCTAATTTATGGCGTCAAAGATCCGGGTTTTTTTTTTTGCTTTTATAATTTTTGAACTCCTTGTATTTTTAGGTGGTTCATTTTCTTTACTCACTCTTAATTTTGTTTTGTATCTCTCGATGGGGCGTCTTAATGATAATTTATCTATTTCTAATGATAATGAAATTTTTGATATTCTAGAGGAATTTAACAGGCTTCATAAGTGTAACGAAAATTTAAGATAATTAAATGTGAGATTTGCAAAAAGAATTAAGTTTCTTGAAAATGAAAATTTATGTTTTAATTCTAGAATTGAACGTTTGCAAACCTCACTATCTGAGAAAGATATTTTTCGTGAAAAGCTCATAGACATAAATCACAATTTTAATATTTTAAATATGTCCAAGAAAGAGAGTGATAGTTGAGAAAAGGCTCTTAGGGATAAGTTTGCTCACATTGAGGGAGAGCATGATAACCTTCTAGGAGTTATAGAAAATTTAAAGAAGGAGTCCCGTAAAATTGAGGAGTCTAATTTATTACTTGAGTCCAATATTTTAAAAATGAAAAATCACATACAAGACTCGAGTAGTAGTTGTAATGGTTCTAGCTCATCTGGTTCAAATATTTTCGTTACTAAAGTTAAGACCATTGTTTGTTTTAAAGGGTCAACTTTATCCAATGACTTTAGAAAAGGTCACACCTTAGGTATCATTCCTCATGTTTTCACATGCTTGTATTGTGGTAGGAAAGATCACCTTAGGTCATTTTGTTTTGATCTTAAAAGAAGTCCTAGGAAGTCTATATCTAGCATTTCATTAGTTCCAAAATCCCATCATTTTAAATATACATCTTTATGGGTTAGGAAATTATTTTTAGACGCGCTAGATATTAGATTTATTGATTCTCATTTTCTTTCATATGAAACCTCCCTTTCTAAATTTAAAGGTTCAATATGTTAGTTTTGTTTGCATACTCTAGCTTTTTGTGCTTCATATTATATATCATTGCTAGGTATATGCATGTTTAATCATTTCCTAGTCATTGCTTTATCACATATCACATGCTAGAATTATGATGTTTGTTTATCTTTTGTATTATATTTCTTTCATTTTAGTTTGTATTAAATGAAAAATACAAAAAGTTTTTTGTTTTATCATTTTTGTTTCACCTTTTAGTAATTTAGGCTTAATGAAAAACACAAATGATTTCTATGTGTCTTTTGAGTAAATATTTTTTTGTTAAAAATTTTCAAAAATTAAAAAAAAATTATTTTGTGTGTATTTTAGTTTGACACATTCTATGTGGCATATACTTGTTTTAGAATCCCTTCTTTTTCGCTCCCATGTGGCTAGAACTTTTGGCTAAGATTGCCAATCCTTAAAATGTTCTTTACCATGCTTATATGGAGTAGTTGAATTTTGTGTTGATATAATGTATTCTATTTTTTATATGCCTCAATTCACACATGCACGAACTCACTTGAAATTTTAACTTCACATGTTATATTTGAGCTTTGTGAGGTGTTCTCCTACCAATCTTGTCATCTACATGATATGTGACCTAGGAGGACCAGTGCTTATTAAAATCCGTTGTACGTGAGATTTGTGTGAGACATAAAAATAATATATATATATATATATGTGTGTGTGTGTGTGTGTGTGCACGAGGAAGGGCTCCGAAAGGAAATATCATCCTTTGCGAGTAAGCCACCATTTGGAATGGACCTAAAAGAAATACGTGGCCCAAAGGCCTAAAAATAAAATATGGCATTAAAAAAGAAAAATAATTGCCAAGGCCTTGTTTTAATTGATATATTCATTCAAAAATATATATGCTTATTGAGGGAGTTTGGATGGTATATCAACGGTTTGCACAATGTCCGTTTATCTTAGTCGTACTTTCAATGTCATGACTCTATTGGTTTGTAGAATCATCAAAACTCTAGGCTTGTATGCATTGTGTATGTTTGTTCATTGAGTTCAATTTATATTCTCACGTGAGGTTATATTCAAATGTGATAAAGTTTTCAATCAAATGAGAACTCCGTGAGCATGTTTTAAGTGATTGGGTCTAAATTTAATTGTTACTAGTTCACACCCCAACACTTCCGTTTCCATATGACACATTTTTGCCATACGAGTGTGAAAAGCTTATTGTATTTTGTGTGGTGTGTGGTGTTTATACCTAGTATATGTGCGTGTGCGTTAATGTTATTTACTTTGTACTCATATACAAGGTATTATATTTGTCTTTGCCTTGTTTTTTTGTCCATCTATGCTTCTACTTTATGATTGGTATCTATCTTATTGCATTCTTTATTGATATCACATGCTTATCACTTTATGTATCATATTGGTATCATTTTCTTGCATCTTAGTTGGTATCATTTATTCTTAATATGGATTAGTTATGCTTTTGTTGCCTATATGCTTTCATGTTCTATGATTTGTATTCACTTTTGTTTTATTAATTCTATCACCTTTGTCTATTCCTGAACAAAAAGGGGGAGAATGATAGGGGGAGAAATAGTATCTAATCATATTGTAACCTTATCTAAGTTTAGGAGATTTAACTTCGGGGGAGAGCGCTATCTTCTTAGGTTGATCATAGTTGATAAAGGGGAGAATTAATTTAGGGAAAGTAATTATTTTAATTGCATTTAATATTTTGATATTCCCTATGGGTTTGATAGTTTGGTTAAGTGTGCAGGAATTCTTCTAGAGGGAAACTTTCATCGGCAAAGATGTTGATCATTGGGTCTTGAGTCAAGTTTGGGTGGGATGTTTTAGTCTAGTAGACCTTGACGGCCCTTTAGGATTTTTATTATTTTTGTCCCGGAATAGCCAAAGGGGGAGATTTGTAAGGACACAAATCTCCGATTGAGTCTTAATGTAGTGTTGGCTCAATTCTGGACAAAAATATTTGAGTCATAGGATAGTGTTCATGTGTATCCATCCAAGCTTATGACGTGTTAGTTGAAGACGTAACAGTCAGGCGTATAAAGCTTCATCATATGCCGGGTTTAGTGTGCCTCTTTTCTACGTCAACAACATTGTTCCATGCTCCTAAGGTATGAATGCATTATATATATATAGGATCTTGGAAATTTATTGGGTGTATTTTATAAATTTTTATAAAGTTTTAACAACTATGTTTTACTCAGAAAATATTATTTTAGAACTTTGAATAAAAAAATTTGGGATTAAAAATGAATTTTGAACTTTCTGGGATTTCGTTCGAACGAGTTTGTCGTTCAAATGATAATTTCGTTCGAGCGAGGTTTGTCAATGACTTGCCACTAAAACTTCGTTAGAAAGTCCATTCGAACGAAACGTCGTTCGAACGAAAATGGCATTCGAACGAGATTTCGGCGGGAACAGTTTTTACAGTTTTTTGACACTTTTTCACTACTTTGTCCCACTACTCTTTCATAGAATTTAATGATTTTGGGACCAAAATTTTTTAAGAACTTTTTCCATCTCCTAGAGAGTTTTGGTGAGCTTAATTTTTTCATAAAAAGTTCTTTTGATTTTTGTTAAAAGTTTTTCATCCTTAGAACAAAACCAAGTTAAACACCCAATAGTTTGTTTATTCAAGTATCTTGCATATATATACATTTTCTTGGAGTGTTTGGCACCACATGTTCGCTTTTCTACCCAAGAAGAAAAGAGTTTGGGTTTGCTTCTACATCTCACAAAGAAGAAGCTTGTTTGATGTGACATACCCACTTGGAGAAATACTCCTTGTTTGGGTGATGGTGACCAGAAAAAGTCCGATCGGTGGATTCCGATATCACGATAGACCTCCGTGGTTATTCGTTAGGCAGAGGTGTGTACAAGAAGGAGCGTTAGAGCTTGGACGGAGTCAAGTCGAGTGTTGTAAGTCTTATTGTCTTGTACTTGTAAAACCGTACTTAGTGGATTTGAGGCTAGGGTCGTCCAAGGTTTTTTTTCGTTATGGGTTTTCCTCGTACATCGCGGCGTAGTGGTTATTTGATTATTTTATCTTTTGCAAAATTCACATTAGATTCATGCTTAGGTAAATAGATAAAATTGGTTTAAATCACTACTCATGCTTAAGTTGGTGCTAAAATTAATTTGTGTAATGTTTAATTAATTTAGTTCAAGTCATTTACTTTAATTTGATAATTTGGTTTGGCCTAAATTTGCAAAAATGAATTAATTATTTATTAGGCAAATTTCTAGGACTTGGATTGAATTAAGTTGTTTAAGTGAAAAATGTATTTTTTGTTTAAATTAATTTCACTTTGAGTTTAAGTTTAAGTTTAATTTTAAAGAAATTAGAATTTGTTGTTTATGTACTTGTTTAATTGAACCATCTATATTCTGCATCTTAAAAGGAAATTATTTTTTGAAAAATTCAAAATTGGGGGTATTTTGCGACTTTCAGATCCCTTTAACTTTTGTGAACTGTGTTCGTATTAGAATTCAGGGGTATTTATATGTGGTTGTTGAACAAATTTTGATCGAGGATGAGATTCGTTTTGGTGTTTTGATCGAACAGACAATACGGTTAGGGTTTTTATCGAAGAGGGTTTTTGGCGCTTCGTTTTCTGAAAGTGTGATTCGATTTCTGAAAATTACGTTTTTGTTTTAATTTCGGGGTATTTATATATTGGACCTAATCGTTTAAAATTTCTTGGGCCCAATTTTTTAGTCCATAATTGTTAGTCCAAGGAGTAGACCGTAAAAAGCCTTTGTTTAATTTCGCCCCGGGTCTGGGGTTCTCAAAATGAACCCTAATTATGGAGTAAAAATTTAAGTGGATTTTGCCCCACATGTTCAAGAAGGTACATATAAATGCAGTTCTTAATTGGAAATGTATTCATGATATTATTTTTTTCTTTTATTAAATATTCTTTAAAATAAAAAAAGGGTGAAGAAATGTGGGTGCTGATAAACATAAAAGTTATTTTTTATATTGACTGTTATTAATGGCATCACCAAAAATTTATAGTAGGAATAATGATATACTTCTCGATTCCATACTTCCCGATTCCATACCCAAAACCATTCTAACCCTTAATCTCATATCCAAAACAATCCTAGTCCTTAATCTTTTTTTAAAACACAATGCATTATGTCAATTAATAAAGTGTCAAAACAAAACTAAAACGTATTCTCTTGATTTTTTTAAAATTTATTTTAAATTGATAATAATTAGAGTTATAATTTATTTTAAGATCAACTATCAAAAAGTCACACAAACATTTTTTTATACACATTTAATTCAAATATCTATTTTGTTTCAAAAAGCCCCTCAAATAACCACTTAATCAATATTTTCTTACTTTTAAAGGTCCGCGTCAGTGGCACTCCCACCTCACACCTCCATTGCCATAACTCTGACGGCCCTCATCGGAACTCCTTTCTTTTAATGTTTTACGTATTGAGTGGCATTTTGGAACAAAATAAAATGACTTGCACTAAACGTGCATTAAAAAAATATTCGAGTGACTATTTGGTATATGCCCCAATTATTTTAAAGTTAAATAAACGTTATACTAAATTAATATTTAATTGGGTTATTTTGGATTTGATATATAAAAAAATTGAAAAAAACAGTCAATTAGTGCCGCGTTTTTTTTTTGTCGCGCTTGGCTTAGGCAAAAAAAATAAAATTTTGTGTTATGTGGTGTCGCGTCTTAATTATGTCGTGTGTGATAAAAAACCAGTAATTCTAGGCGGACTCACGAACCCGACTCATTTTATGTGACTCACTAATGTGTCGCGTCTGCATTGGTTCATTTTGAGAGTACTATGGTGTAGTTCCCGTCAGGGCCTAAAAATGAAGCTATACAGGCGCGACATGTCCGTGCATAGCACAAAATGAGTCGGATTAGTGCGTCACTATAGGTAAAAAAAAATTCACAAAAAAAAATTATTATCTAAAAAAATTAATACATATGTGGCATTTTCAAAAAAATTAGTGACACTGGTGCGGACCAACATTCTCGGACCAATATCATTTGTTGAATGTGGGTCCGCACCAGCGTCACCTAGTCAAAAAAAAATATTACCCAAAAAACTGATTTTATATTAAAACCTTGATGATAGGCCCTAAAATTGTTGTATATATATATATATGATTTTAATAGAAAAAATTTTATTACCTAAAAAAATTATTACCGAAAAAATTTATGTCGTGTCATGCCGTATTTTAATTAAGTCTTGTTCGTATTTGATAAAAAAAATTATTGTCTTTTATCGCATATAATTGGGTCGGATTCGGACTGTTATAATTTAGTCATGTTCGTGTTTTTTTTTCTTTAAACACAGTTTGTTATATAAAAAATACAGATTTTTATAAAATTTTATTCAACTTTAAAAAAAATAACGAAATATCAATCTAAAATAAATTAATATATTTAAGAAATTATCATGGATCAAACTCATTCCTTAAACTCATATCATATGTGTTTTAAACTTTGAGTTGAAAATGATGGCATGGGTTTGGAACAAGGTTTGAGCGGCCAAGATTGATTTCGGCAGTGGCTCGGTAATCAGGCTCATATAGACTATATGGTATAGTAGTGATGTTGATAAGCCCGGGACAAAAACGCACACATAACAATATTTGTTTTCAAGGAAAAACGTTCCAACTGTGAGCATGTGCTTCTTAACGTACCTTCAATCTCTAAACAGCATTGCATGTGGGTTGTAATATGGAGTTTTAAATGTTGTTTTAATTATTTGATTGTCCAAATCAGGCCTCCATGTTGTTTCGATTAAGGCACAAAATCTCTGATCTTGCCAACTTCAAGGATAATTTAAAAACGTAATAAGTTGAAGCTTCCACAATGGAAGAATCTAACGCATGTTGGTCACCGAAAGAAATATCATGTTTCTCACTTGAGATTTAAAGAGAGATCTATGAAACAGATATGGGATCTCATGCATTCACCACTTACAGGATGAAATACCAATCCTACAAAATATTCAGTCTCACTGCCTTTTTGACTTTATAGTGGGCCTACAACACCTGATCGTGAAGGAATCACCACAACTGGTACGTTAACTGCCTTATCCAGATATCATTCTCGCTCTCACTAGGCTTTCTATATTAAGGGGTTTTATATCATAGATTTCTCCACCAAACGAAAAAACAAGGCATCAGTTATATCTCGTTATACTCTCTATACTACTCCCAAATGGCACAAAAGACGGACCTTTCGAAAGTTGGATCCGAAGGCTTTGCGATGTTGGATGCATGCTTTGGAAGAAATAAAAGGGTGGTTAATAAAGCACCTCAACCTCAACAACAAGCATGTAAGTATCAATATCAACCACAACAGTCCCATGTTTATCAGGTGTCCACAGTTTATGCAACCAAAAACGTGGTTTTAGATTGCTACGAGGCAGCTAAATTTTATGGTGGGACGGTGATTGTTGATTATCCTCAGACAAAACCCACCCGTTTTGCATTTTAGGCTCTTTTAACTCTACTCTTATCAACACCTTGTACTCAAATATGACCCAACCATTGTATCATAGCCTAATAAAAGGACACTTGTTTCACCTCGCTATTTAGATTCCAGGCCTTAGTAGCTGAAGGTTGTTTTACTCTCTGTTATATCTCTTTCCTTTTATACTTTGAATAGTTGTACATTTTTGTGAATGAAGAAATTATGCAAGACAAATTTCTGCAATCGAACACATCTGAAGTTGGAAGTCATGGAATCTTTCACATTTATCACGACAAATATTGTTTATCAAACACACCATTACCGTGAAATTTTTGGTTGTATCGGAGAATGTTGATTTTATAAATTTATTCTTATTTTTGTACAATTCGAGCTTCCATTGTCTTCCAGGATTGGGCATAGATGTAATACCCCGTATTTTTATGATTTTTAATTATGTGATTTAATAAATTAAATTGCCTTGAATTATGAGATTTATTATAATTAATTTGGGTTAATTAATTGGAAATTTATTCGAATTTAAATGCCAGCGAGACGAGAGTTAGTATTTGATTATTATAATGATGTTGAATGTTACCGAGTGATTATGGTAATATATGATTATTGTATTTATTAAAAATTGTCGTGAGTTGAAAATACGGCAGTTTCGGTAATTAAGTGGGACGCGCGTGTCATTCGTGTCAGGACCCAATTTAATGGATTTAAAAGTATTTTATTTTTATGTCATCCGTATGAATATTTTGAGTGCATCAACGTGTCTGGAAGGGCCAAAATAGTCAGAAAACACTAGTCGGGAGTTTAGTTTTGGTCCCGGGACATTTTTAGGCTTAACCGGCAACCCGGGAGGGTATTTTTGTCATTTTAGATTTTAAGAAAATTAGACCCACGAATTTTAGAGTTTATTTAATTATTATTGGGAAGGCCATTAGGGTCATTATCAGCCAAAAAGTAAGAAGTGGGCTACGTGAGATAGATGAGAAGTTACATAAGGGTTTCCATGGCCATAACCACCACATACCACCACCACCGTCGGATTTGTGACCGGAAAGAGAGGGGGAAACCAACCGACAACGTCATCAATGGATCAGAATCACTATTCTACAGGCAAGTGATTTATTTTGCAAAGATTCAAAGCATATATTTTACATGATAGTGTAAATTTGAAGATTTATTATGAACAATGATATAAATTGTAAAATGGGAGCATTAAATATTGAATCCGGGTAGGGTTTCATATAGTTAAAGCTTCTGGACAGGTATTAGGTACGAAATCATGTTCCATGTGTAGGTAATTACGAAATTAAATTAGAATTTATGATGTTCTTGAAGAAATTAGGAAGAACTAGGGTTAGAAGAATAATTATGACTTTTGATCCCAGAAACTGTTGATTGACACTACAAGAAAAAGTCATTTTCACGACATGGTTTCTACGACATTTAACATATGTGTCGTGCAAGGTATATTAAGACGACACATCTGTATTAGGTGTCGTGAATAAAACATTAAAACTAACAACCACGAAATCTGAATTATAGGTGTCGTGGAAAATATTAGAAAATAATTAACACGACACATGAAAGGTGTCGTAAAACTTAGTATCCTTATTTACGACACGGAGACGGTGTCGTAAAAATTTATTACACGACTCATAGGAGGTGTCGTGAAAGGTAGTATAGATTTTACAACCCAATTGGCGGGAACTCTAATTCGGGCGAAAAAAATTTTAGCCAGGAAAAATATTTCAGATCGGTGCCAACTGCTGTTTATCCTTTCTCAACCCCAACAAAAAATAAATCCTCTCGTTTGAAACCGGCTCCCTCCCTCTCCTCTATTTTCGGCGTCTACTCTTAGTTCCGGCGTGGATCTGTTGCTATTTGCAGCACCGATCTGCTCATATTTTTGGGGTCGATCTGCCCTATTTCCGGCATCAAATCTATCGCTATGGAGCTCTATTTCTGGCATGGATCGGTCTCTATTTTCGACGTCGATTTGACACCAGTTTAGATGGTAACTTCTTTCTCTATTTTTTTTATTTTTAGTGTTTATTTTATGTTTGATATTTGGTCAAATTTATTTCCTGATTTATTTATGTTTATTAATTTCTGTCAACAATTTAAGTGATTTCTGTCAACAAACATTAACATCCCTCAACTCCCAAATAAGTTATATAAACTACTCAAATGAAATGACCTCTATTGGTCACGAGAAGATGTAGAAGATTTTTATTTTTACATAAATAAGCTGTAAACCTTTGAACAAAGTTATAATATCAACCTTCTAAGAAACCCCAGAATTGTCAGTCCAAAGTTAGTCCAACACTAAAAAAAGTATATACTTATCATATGCAGTACATAATACTAAAAAAATTATAAGTACATTTGTCTGGTGATTCATATCCATAAGTCTATAATTTTCACATTCATAATATGCGATTTTTTGCATCTTGCTAGATTTGATTCCCGTAGAAATCATTTGTTTTTTGTAAGTCTCACATTCATATTCATATATGGTTCTTTTATATTGGGATTTCAACATTCCACAACCAAAAACAGAGGAATCACATGGCTTCTTTGTGAGGTGCATGCTTACATCTTAGTGTCAACCAAAGATCTTATTCATGCACTGGAATGAGGTCAGCTCTCATTGAATTCTACAACTCACTTTTCATAGATATTTGGGATTAATTTGATATTATTATTGAAAGGATTTTTAGATTTTTTATTTGAATTTTGTTGTGTGGTGAAAGATTAGATGTAGAAGATTTTCATGAACGGAGACAGTCACGAAACGATGTCGCTTGAAGGAAGTGCGGATGGTCCTTGAATTGAAGGCATATTGGCCACTCATTATAATAATTGTGGGGTAAATTTTCAATTCCACTATTAGATTTTTTTATATAGCAAAGTGTTGCGCTAAAACAGTCCTATGTTAAGCAACCAAGACCATAAAACTCACTTCGGAATTTTACCAAACACTTGGTGTGCGGAAAACACCCAAGACCTTATTCCTAATGAAAACTAAGTGTGAAAACTCAAAATGAATCCAATCAACAATCAACAAGTAGGATAACAAGAACACACAAGCAATCAAAGCAAAGAAACGACAACAATATAACGTGGTTCACCCAAACAAGGGTTACATCCACAATGGTAGGATTTCTTCTTTCTTTGATAAATGGAGGAACCACAAGGTTACACACTCACACTCTTTATCTCTCCAAGAAAGTCACTCACAACCAAGCACAAGAACTAATCTTAAACAAGAAGCTCTCACTCACTTTTCTCTTTGAAAAACTCACAAAATGTTCACTCTAAAGCTGGAAAAACAGCACTGCACCAAAAAACAGAAAATAAGCTTCTATTTATAGATTTTCCTCAAAGTGTCAATTTTGTAAATATCGAGAAAAAACTATTTTTCTCCCAAAACAGCCGTGAACCAATGGGAAGCCACCGGAGAGCCAAAATACACCACAAACTCCACCGTGGCGATCCGAATGATCCAACCAAAAACCCAGAATATTGAACAGCTTGAAGATCACCCCGAAATTTAGCAAGCTTAATGCGGCTCCACCTAACTGAGGAGCCTCTCCTCGAATTTCAACAAGAAGTTAGATTTAGAAGCTTTAGGCAATGCCTAAACTTCTCCGTAGTCACAGGTTTGGTGAGGAAATCTGCTGCATTCTCATCCGTGAGCACCTTCTCAATCAAAACCTCGCCGGAATTAACCCAATCCCGAACTCTATGATACTGCACATCAATATGCTTTGTGCGGGCATGATACACTTGATTCTTAGCTAAATGCATAGCACTTTGACTATCGCAATGAAGACGAACACTATCTTGCTTCATCCCCAATTCACTCACCAAACTCTTTAACCAGACCGCCTCCTTTGATGCTTCCGTAAGTGCCATATACTCCACCTCCGTGGTAGACAAAGCACTTGTCGCTTGTAACATGGATCTCAAAGATATCGGCCCGCTAGCAATAGTGAATACATACCCCGATGTAGATATCCACTTATCAAGATCCGCCTCATAATCCGAATCCACATACCCCACAATAAACTCGGCCCCTTTCTTCCGTTCAAACACAATGCCCATAGACTTGTTTGCCTTTAGATACCGAAGAATCCGTTTCACCGCTTTTCAATGCTCTTTTCCTGGATTCGACATGTACTTACTAACTACACCCACGGGTTGGGCGATATCCGGCCTCGTGAAAACCATAGCATATATAAGGCACCCCATGACACAAGCATACGACGTTGAAGCCATCTCCTCTAACTCATCATCCGTAGAGGGACATTGCTTTGCACATAAAGCGAAATGTGAAGCTAACGGGGTAGACGTGGCCTTGGCATCCAACATGCCAAATTTCCCGATGACATGCGAAATATAATTTTTCTGAGATAACCACAACTTGCCAACTTTTATAACTCGTCTAATCTCCATACCAAGAATCTTTTGCGCCGCACCAAGATCCTTCATGTCAAACTCCCAGCTCAATTCCACCTTGAGCTCCGTTATCCGTGACATGTGCCGACACGCAATGAGCATTTCATCCACATAGAGAATTAACAAAACAAACGAACCATCATCAAGAACCCGAAAATATGCACAATGGTCATGATCACATCTCGTGTAACCAACCCGCAACATGAAGGTATCGAATCATAGGTACCATTGTCGTGGCGACTGTTTAAGCCCATATAATGACTTCTTAAGCCGGCACACATGATCTTCCTTTCCCACTTCCTTGAACCCCTCCGGTTGCACCATGTAAATAAGCTCCTTCAAATCACCGTGAAGAAAATCCGTTTTCACATCCATTTGCTCCAATTCCATATCGAATTGAGCAACTATTTCCAACAACACCCGTATCGAAGTATGCCTCACCACCGGGGAGAAGATCTCATCATAGTCAATCCCCTCCTTCTGTGAAAACCCCTTCGCTACTAGCCTTGCCTTGTACTTCGGTTCTTCTATTTTGTTAATTTCCTCTTTCTTCCTATACACCCACTTAGAGCCAACAATGTGTCTCCCCTTGGGTTTAGGAACCAACTCCCACACAGAGTTCTTTCGTAGAGCTTCTATCTCTTCCGACATAGCACCCATCCAACTCGCCTTGACATCACAATTAATGGCATCTTTGTATGTCGTTGGATCACCCCCACTAAAAATGAGAGCGTAATTGACCTCTTCCCAACCAAGCCTAGAAGGTGGATTGATCTCCCTACGCTCTCTGTCACATGCTAAGGATGGCACTTGCTCCACCCATTGAGTGTCCTCCACCTTAACCGACTCCTCTCCCAAATCATCCTCATTCGGATCCACCTCAACCGTTTCATCACCTTATTGAGAATCACTTGAACCACCAGTAGATGCACTATCACTATCGGTGGCTGATGATCTCGAAAATACCAAAGGAATCTCGACGGTTCTAACACCACCGTCATCGGTAACTTCCAAGAACTCCTTGGCCTTCAACATGGACGTCTCGTCAAACCTCACATCTCGGCTAACAACTAGCTTCCTCGTAGACGGATCCCAAAGCTTAAACCCCTTTTCCATAGCCTAGGAAAATACACCGGCAAGTTCTCGGGTCATTTTTAGTCCTCTCGTCACTAGGAATGTGAGCGTACCCCAGACATCCGAACACCCTCAAAGTAGAATAGTCGACCTCGTGCCCCGACCATACTTCCTCCGGACACTTCAAACCAAGAGTCGAATTGGGTGACCGATTCACCAAATGCACAGCCTGATCAAGAGCCGCTGCCCAAAATGATTTCGGTAACCCGGCATGAAACCTCATGCACCTTGCCCTTTCCATAATGGTGCGGTTCATCCTCTCCGCCACCCCATTTTGTTGTGGAGTCTTCCTAACAGTAAAGTTCCTTATGATGCCCACATCTTTACAATACTTGAGAAACCAACCATCTTTATACTCACCCCCGTTGTCGCTCCTCAAATACTTGATCTTCTTCCCCGTTTGATTCTCCACCATGGCTTTCCACTCATTGAACTTCTCAAAAACCTCCGATTTTTCCTTCAAGTAGTAGACCCACACTTTTCGTGAATAAACATCTATGAAAGTCACAAAGTATCTAAAGCCGCCTATGGAAACAACATCTGAAGGCCCACACACGTCGGAATGAATATAGTCAAGAGTCCCTTTACTCTTGTTCGTAGATATAGTCAATTGCACTCGAGTTTGCTTTCCCATCACACAATACTTGCAAAAATCGAGCTTGCATTTGTGCACCCCTTTCAACAAATTTCACCGATGAAGTTCTTCCATGCTCCGTTGGCTCATGTGACCAAGTCTCATGTGCCACAATTGTAGCTCGTCGATTTCAGGCTCCGTGGAGACTGCCTCTCCACCCACTATTGTATTTCCCTTCAATCTATAAAGATTGTTCGGTAACTTTGTGCCGTGCAAAATCACCATCGATCCCCTTTTGACCTTAAGGTTCGGACAACCCCATCCCACATCTTTATATGCACCAACCCGATTCCCACTACTTTTCACGTAGCATTATTTCCCATGAGAATCTCACCACCGGTATTGGACGTGAAATCCTCAAACCATTCCCGGTTCGTACACATGTGGTATGAACAACCGGAATCTAGAATCCAACCATCAACATGATCGGTGGAAAAACAAGTAAGAACCTCTTCGCCTTCCTCTAAAGTAGCAACACCGGCCACATCCTTAGTAGCGTCTCCTTTCTTATCATCTTTCTTCCACTCCGGACAATTCCGTTTAAAGTGACCCTTTTTATGGCCCTTGAAACACTCAACCGTGCTAATGTCTCGAGATTGAGACCTTTGGAAGCCCCGGTTATTTGCACCCCGAGACTTCGACCTTCCTCTTCGTCCACCACCACCAACCTTGGCTACCAAGCCTTCACCTTGAGAAGATAAACTACCTCCACCGCTACCATTTTTCTTCTTCATGATCACGTGAGAAATGATGTCCTGCATTACATCATTGAACTTGAGAGTAGTCTTCCCAAACATAAGTGTGGTGACAAAGTGCTCATATGAATCGGGCAACGAAGCAAGCAACAATAACGCTCGATCCTCTTCACTAAATTGAACATCAATCCGGTTCAAATCGTTGATCAAAGCATTGAAGATATTTATATGCTTCATCATATAACCTCCCTCATTTATTTCTAACTTGAAGAGCATCTTCTTTAGAAATAATTTATTTGACAAAGACTTACCCAAATAAATCTCCTCCAATTGATCCCACATGCCCTTAGCCGTAGTTTCCAATATCACGTGATTGAGCACATTATCCGTGATATACATTTCAATTGAAGAAATCGCCCTTTGATCAATATCGCTCCATTCGGCTTTGGTTATATCCACCAGACGCTTCTCTATACCCAACAATGTTATAACCAACCGTTGTTGAACAAGAACACCCCGCATCCTTCTTTGCCACAAGCCAAAATTAATTTTCTCATCAAAAGGTTTTATCTCAAACTTCATTGAGCCTCTAGATCCATAACTAGGATCCAACTTCTTAGAGCCTCCGCTTATAGAAGTTGATTCGAGAGTACGCGACACCTCCTCCGCCATTTGGAACAAATTCTAGAACTTATTCCAATATCACTCAAATTGATTCAAGCCGAACCAAAATACCGAGAAAACCAAGCAACCAAAGCTCTAATACCACTTGTTGCGCTAAAACAGTCCTATGCTAAGCAACCAAGACCGTAAAACTCACTTCGGAATTTTACCAAACACTTGGTGTGCGGAAAACAACCAAGACCTTGTTCCTAAGGAAAACTAAGTGTGCAAACTGAAAATGAATCCAATCAACAATTAACAAGTAGGATAACAAGAACACACAAGCAATCAAAGCAAAGAAACGACAAAAATATAACGTGGTCCACCCAAACAAGGGTTACATCCACAATGGTAGGATTTCTCCTTTCTTTGATAAATGGAGGAACCACAAGGTTACACACTAACACTCTTTATCTCTCCAAGAAAGTCACTCACAACCAAGCACAAGAACTAATCTTAAACAAGAAGCTCTCACTCACTTTTCTCTTTGAAAAACTCACAAAATGTTCACTCTAAAGCTGGAAAAATAGCACTGCACAAAAAAAGAAAAGAAAATAATCTTCTATTTATAGATTTTCCTCAAAGTGGAAATTTTGTAAATATCGAGAAAAAATTAATTTTCTCCCAAAAAAGCCGTGAACCAACGGGAAGCCACCGGACAGCCAAAATACACCACACAAAGTACTTTTAGGTCCCTCGCAAACAAATTTTAAACACTAAAGGATTTTTGACAAATTTTAAACACTTAGGTCTACTAATTATCTTCTTGTATAAGTCCACGCTAGTGGCATAACAAGTGGACCTAATAGTAAATTACCCTTAAATGTTTAAAAATTGTCAACAAGGGACTTAATTGTAAATTACCCATTTTAATATAAACTTTGATATACCAATTTTATCTACGTTAGTTTTGCTATGGCTTAACCCATAGAATAATTTTGATTCTCCCAACATACTTTACTACTTTTTTCAATGAGAACAACTTTATAGTATCATCTACTCCACATGATGTGAAGGATTTATTTCTACTGATTTCTTTTCTCTCACTGTTTATGGTCCGATTAATAATGAACTTTGCATCCATCCTCTTACCATCAAATAATGCTTTATTTTTGCTCTTCCGAATTTCCCAAATAATACAAAGAAGGATCACTTTAGAAGGTATTTGACCACTTCATTTCTTGAAGCTCTAAGGCACCAGTCTAGCATACCATTAACCGGTGAAAAAGACATTTTAATGCCTAAGATTCCACCAAAGAACTACCATACTTCATATGCTATGGGTCCGTGGATAAATAAGTGATTGATATTCTCAGAATGTTTGTAAGAGTAGCGACACACTGAAGCCAACTTGATTCCAATCAATTGTAGATTATCTTCTAATGGAACAATATTGTTAGTGTACCTAAAACAATGTATATGTTGATAACCAAATTAACAATGTACAATGTATATGTTAATAACCAAATTAACTTGTGTATTTGTTGATCACTTGAAAAAAATATACCATTGTATAATTAACTTAGTTATAGGTATTTTTTACCCACCTAGAATTCGAACACTAGTGTATTGTTGAGGATAGTACCTTAAATAATGTTCTTCAATGAACATCAATTTGACATGAAGATATAATAGTGCTACTTATATATTAATTATTCAGTGAACATTTAGGATTATTTTTAAAAACTCTTTGAGTATTGAGATTGTAATTGAAATTTATGGGGAAGTGTATTAGGCAGACCGTTTAGACAAAAAGCTTTGACTCATATTTGGCATTAATATATAAACTATGCTGATAGGAGTTACAGACAAGCATGAGTAAACATAACAAATATTGTAGGCATCATTGTAACTTCTCTTCACGTTTTCTGCAGGCATCATTATTTGGGTTGTGTTCCTGCAAGTTGTGGTTTCCTCTGTGACTTGATATTCGTAACCTTTTCTAGTTTCAATTTTTTTTAATAGTTGCTTGTGTGCCATAGCCGTTGCATTTCTCTTGTTAACTTTATTTTCATATCACAATAAATGAAAATACTTGTTGTCTGTGCCTTAGGGCGTACCTTATTATTCTTTGGCCACACTGAACGTTGGATATTAGTTTAAAAATCCTTTGACAAAACTTATTTAATATTTATTAGACCGATAGATAACTTAGGCATGTTACATTTACTCGACACTAATTCGTGTTATATAGAAATGAGCAGGTTAAGGATGTCATTTAGTTATCTTTTATAAGTTTGGGCTTCATCTTGATGTTTATTTTATCCATTTCTTTCTTACACCAGGTCATTGAAACTAATGCTTATTTTAAAACAGGTCTGGGACAACTACAACTAAAATTGGGAGACTTTAGAAGTTCTCTTTCAAATTTCGAGAAAGTCTTGGAGCTTTATCCTTAAAATTGTGAGACATTTTTGTTCTTGATGTATGTCTGATTTTGAATTTATTTTCAAGTAGTAGCTTATCAAATTGATTTTTTTTCAAAGTCCGATTTCACAGTGATTAATATTTGCTTTTCTTTAATAGAGGCTCTTGGCTACATTTACGTTCAACTTGGCCAGACTGAGAAAACCCTGGAGTCTTTAAAGAAAACCACTAAGTTTGATCCACGTGATGACCAGGTCACTTATCTTGACTTTTTATACCTTTTTTCTTGCTTTAATTTTTGTATCAATTTGGTTTTGGGGTTAACAAATATTTGCGAGGCATTAAGAGGACTGACTAATGTTAATTTGTGAAATTTTGGAGACTGTAAAATGTATTGACTAGTAAAATTCATATCATGAGTCGTAAGATTATGACAATGACGAACCATCAGTCTATTTCTTTCTCCATTAGGTGAGAAGGTTATCACCCACAAACTTACAATAATCAAATATAGAGGCGTAGAAAAATTTAGAATCTGACAGAACTGTGTTGCACTTTGATACATACATTTAACATCTATGTCAATGAAATAGATAATTAAGAAGTTGGTATATTCTTCTTGGAAGGAAATGGAAAAATACCTGACAAGCAGTCACTTGGTGAAATTATTTTATATATCTATTAATAGGATATAACTTTGCTTAATTTGAAATGAGATTGAAAATCAACCCGGGTTCTTCTTTTCTTATTGGTAGGGAAGTGGAAAAATGCCTGTAAATAAGTCATATGGTAAAATAATGTTATATATCTATTGAGAGGACCTAACATTGCTTTACTTTGAATAAAGAACGAAAATCAACATCTTGAGTTGAATGAAACAAAGTGGTATGAAAATGGTAACATTTTACTGTTTACACTTGGTACTTATGTTTGTTCGTGCAGTGTACAATCAACCACTCTTACTACTGTAGTTGGTGGCTATCAAAAGAAATGAAGAATTATTATGTGATTGTAATTGGATGGGCAAAGAAGAAGCATAAGGCAAAAACACACTTGATCTAGAATCCAGAAAACAATATATGGAATGATCAAAATTACAAATGACTTATTTGGAGGCACCTAAAGAGTCCTAGATAAACAAGAATTTAAAAGATAAAAAAAAGATAAATACTAAAACAGAATAATATTCTTACATTTATTATACTTCTCTCTCTCTCTCTCTCTCTCTCTCTCTCTCTCTCTCTCTCTCTTTCTCTCTCGTTTGTCAATTTTGTAATGCCTTACCTGTATGTAATATTCCTATTCTTTGTATTGTTTTTCTTTAATGCGTTACCTGTATGTAACATCATAGATGGATATTATTTTCTGTTTATAATTATCTCCAATATTCAATCATTTGATTTGGAACACTAACACTTTACCTTCTCCTTTCACATCCCGTAATACAATATTTTTTAATGTGGAATTATAATGCATAAGCCTCTATGTTACACTGTAATCAAGTGCAACCTTTGCTTCTATTCATCCTCTCCTTAATCTACCTTGATCAGGCATTTCTGGACCTGGGAGGATTGCTAATTTCAAGTGATCTTGCAGCTGCTTTAGATGCCCTTCAAAATAGTAACGGCCTTCTACGTTTTGAGTTTTATTGGATTATTGATGTTGTTATTTTCATATTGAAGGAAATCATTCTCAAGTAAACTTGTGAGGTAGAATTGTAGTAGACTACTATGATTTTGTAGTGACCAGACTACTCTACCTTGGTATTTAAATGTTTGGAAAGTTAAAGGCTCCATGTTGTTGAAAATAATTATAAGCCCCATTTGATTATAGCCAGCAGGTGAAGAGTATTTTCACCTATTTTTGTTTCTGTAAACTGTTTATATGCTGACAGGAGTCAAAGACAAATATGAGTAAACATAACAAATATTGTAGGCATCATTGTAACTTCTCTTCACGTTTTCTCCAGGTACCCAAAAAAAACCTTGATGTTTGGCAGAACTCATCTGCATGCATACCAGATGCCCTGCGCCATTACTATTAATAAATAACAAAACTAATCAGATTAACGAGTTTTTTCTCAATTTGATGCAGTAAGTTGGCTTCCCCGTACCAGATGATGCAGGTTTTTAGGTATTTTTTTATAAATTATAATCCTTTTACTAATATTTTTAAGCTAGTCCGTGCCGCCAATGAATAGTTATGTTGATGAAAATGTGCTCATTTGTGTAATAATCGGTGTAAATGATTATTGGTGGTTTAGTATTAACTTTTGTTGTTGTTGAGTTGAATTTATTGTCAAAACAGGTTGGGTTTCATGAATAAGCAAAGGAAACTCTTACCAAATTTTCAAAAATAAGAAGTGATATAAAAATAATTAACACGATGACATGTGGATTACCCTAGTTAAATATTTTACTACTTTTAAATGTTATATAATAATATAATTATGCCAAAATATTAGATATTGGACTAAATTATGTTTATTTTTTCTTCCACAGGTCCGGTTACCATATGGTTCAACGTGGATATGAATTGTTAAATGTGTTTATGGCTTTTGGGAGGATGACCAACTTTTTTGGGGAGGAAACAATCTTTTTTTGGGAGGACGCAGCTTGAAGATTACTTTGGGATGCATTATGTTTAGAACTTATTTTAAGTTGTTTGACTTTGTTTCGAATATATGATTAGAGATCAATATGTTATTTATGACTATGACCTTATGTTTTAAGACTTTATTTTGGATATTATTATCATGAATGGAACATACTTTCAATTATTTACACAGCTTTAAAATGTCTAATGTAATGTAATGTGATATAATTTATGAAAGATGTTGACTAATTAAAAACAATTTTTTAAAAAATAATTTAACTTTCACGACACAATGAAAGTGTCGAAGAAAATAATTTGCACGACACCTATTTGCGTGTCGTAGAAAGTACTTACAAAGACACCTATCATTAGTCGTGAAAAGTTTTCGACGACATCTAAAAGGTGTCGTGAAAAACGAGGGACTTTCTGCAACCCCCTATCAACGACACCAAAAATGTGTCGTAAAAACTCTTTCACGACACCTATATATATGTCGTAGAAAGTATTTATGACGACACCTAAAAGTAGTCGTGAAAAGGTTTCGACGACACCTGTCAGGTGTCGTGAAAAGCGTTGGACTTTCCATGACTCCCCCTCACAACGACACTAGAAATGTGTCGTAAAATCCATTTTATGACACATTTCAGGTGTCGTGGAAGTGAATTTTTCTTGTAGTGTGAGGATGATTTAATGATTATAATAATGTTAGAAATTATGTAAACATGTTGGTATGATGATTAGTATACTGGGTTGAGAGTTTTGGATGTTAAAATGAAGAATTTGAGGTGTAAAAAGAGGAATTCTGTAACTGTTTAAGCAATTCTGGGAAAATACTTGCTTGATCGATCGATCGATCGACTCAAGAATATCGATCGATCGACCCCTTTTCTCCGATCGATCGACTCGTGCTGATTTTTGGCAATTGTTTCCTTTTAAAGGTTTAATGAAAATCCTAAAGCTGAGGTTGATTCTTAGGGTGGAACTTAGATAAGGTCAGTAAGGTCTTACTTATTTTCGAAAAATATCATAACTTAGGGGATTGAGCGTTGTAATTACGAATGGTTACCGAGTAAGGACGGTTGGAGATCTTTCAATTTTGGGACTGAAAGTGGAATGAATGATAACTTAAGGGATTTTAGATTTGCTGAGATAACCTTAGTTATAAATGGGAGACCTAGTATTCACTTGGGATAGGTATAGGTACCCGAACCCCTATGACGAGACTTGTCGTTAAATAAATAGTACGTAGAATCTCCGGGACATAAATATTGTGGGTGAGACTTAATATATAGGAGAGGAGTGTACCTATATATATATATATATATATATATATATATATATATATATATATATATATATATATATGCTGGTTGTGTGAATGCCTATCGTATGGATTTCCTATGTGTATGACATAACTACCATACTTGCTATCACGGGATGTTATTTTTATGGAAAAGGACCCACTTATCCTTTTGTGCTTCGGGGGGATTTAAATTGGTACCTTAAGGACATAGGGCTGTGGATGACTTATTTATGAGTGGATAAGTCAGCTGACCATGGGAGCGTAGGTATGTGCGTGACCCATGGGTATCTGAACTATGTTCACCTCCAATATATGCGATTTGTATTTAGACAGTTCCTGAGTGATTCGGAACACGTGATACTTACGTGCGTGATGTACATGGATTCGATAGCAGAGTATGCGTGCACCAAAACTTAGCCTAGGGGTGCCATATATGTATTTATGTACTGAGAGTGCTATATTTATATACTTGTGACTGGTTCATTGTTGCTTAGTAGATGTGAATAAGTTAAGATATTTGAATGGGTTAAGAATGAGAATTTAATTAACACTTGAGATAAGTAACTTAATAAATGTGAATATGGGGTCTGAACATAAGTTGTTTGAATATTAAGGGTAGGCATCCTATGGTAGAATGCAAAAGTAGTAGTGGTACAAACTAGTTAGATAGCAGCATAACTAAGATGGGTCAAAGGCATTCGTTAGGCGTGCACAGTAGTTGAGAGGTAAGAAACGCATGTGAGAGTGCGCCATGAACGTGTTTATAATATGTGTTGTTTAATTGTAATTTAAATACTTGCTAAACTTTAAACTGTTTTCACATCAAGCTCTGACCCATTTTCCTCCAAATCTATTTTTGTTTTGTAAAAACATTTTAGGTGCCCAGTCACAGGAACGCCAAGCATAGGAGTTCCATTTTGATGACGTGTTGTAGTTGCTGTGGAAGCTACAGGATCTTGGTAGTAGACGCCTTCATATTTATCCTTGATTCCTTCAGAGTCATTTGTATCAGTTAGGGCATGTCGCCCATTCTTATTTAGAAGTTGTAGTTGCAGACTTTCATCACTTCAGTTATTGGTTTATTTATTCAGCCTCTTGTATTTGGGACATTATTTACTCTGACATATTTTTATTATTGGAGTGTTTACTCCAGACTCGGTTGATTTTATTTTCGTTGGTTATTCATGTGAGATTGTTTATGAGATAAATGGTTAATGACTTAGTTCTTGGTTATTTTTCAACTTAATTAATAAAATTTGACATCTCTCTTTTTAAATATTAGGTGTCTAGTAATTAATTAAATGTTTTTCGACAGTAATGCTAAGACTGAACCAACCTGATATTCTGTTTTAATTTAATAAAGGAGTACCTACCCGGTATTTAATTAGACCGGGTGTTACAGGTGGTATCAGAGTCAGGTTCTAGTGTCCTTTAGGATCTGTGCGACTTATTATGCTTCCAGCGTAGCTTTCCTTTGATATAGAGACCTATGTTTAGGATTGTTGATTTCTTTGGTGAGATTTCGTTCTTCTGCTATGATATATACGATAGTGAATCTTATTTACATTCGGGTTTGTTCGGGTGCCGAACAATGCAGTATGTTAGGCGAGGACAGTTGGTCGGACATCAAGAGGCAAAGATAAGTTGAGGTTATTTAATTTATTTAAAGAAGGATGACAGTAGTTGAAGTCACTTATATTATGGCACAGAAGTCCAGGACGGTAAAGAAGGTTAAGTCGCGACTTGTGACTTCCAGGTACAACTATGGTAGGAAGTGGGGTCAATTTAGACCCGCCCTGCAAGGTTGGATTGGGAGAGAGTTAGACGAAACATTGAAAAGAACCAGTAGTGCAAATATTAGAAATGCGGAGATGGCGTGTACTAACCAACTCACGTAATATATCCAAAGGCTTGGACATATGACGGGGTATGGCTAATCGGGAGTGAAAATTTGGGGTAAAATTTTTCCTTGGCTCGTAAGAGTGGAGTTTCAATGGTGAGAGGTAGCCACCACACTTAGAAGTGGAATGTTTTGTCAAGAGAAGGCGCATATGTATGGTTTGACCATAAGTTCCTTCATTCGATGTTCAGAGTAAGATACGAACGTTGTTCTGAACTCACGCCAGAGGGCTGGATAGAGGTCATCTTGTGAAAAAGAAATTTAATTGATTAGCGAACCTTACACCGGATAAAGGAGGTGAAATGGAGAAGAGGACGTTAAAAGGAAAATTTACATGCAAAAAGAATTGTTAGCACTTCTGAGGAATTCTGCTTGGAAGGTCAATGCAGATGGTAATAATGTCGTGTTGTGTTAATATGGAGGTTAACGTTTCCTTGGGTGGGGAGACGCAAGAATCAAGGAATTTATATAGAGTAACACTACACCAAATGTGCACTATTGTCACGGTCATTGACCTTGACAAATTGGAGTTGTCAAGGTCAATGACCGTGACAATTCGGGGCGAGACAAATTCTTTTGTCACGGACGTGTCACGGTCATTGACCTTGACAAGTCCATTAGAATTTTCACGGTCGTGTCACGGACAGAGACCGTGACAAGTTAGTCACGGCTAACAATCGTGACCAACCCGTGACAATATTTAAAAAAATTGTCACGGTCAATGACCGTGACAATTCTGGGCAGAATTGAAAAAAATTCTGCTGGGCAGTATGGCCACTGCCACTACCCAACACTATATTTGTACCTGTTATAACAATGTTGGTTGTACCTATTCAAACATCATATATCCAAATATACACAATATAGTGCAAATATATATTCATGACGATATAATCCAAATATTCAAAATATAAACAATATACATGACAATATAATCCAAATATAATTAAAATGTACAAACTTAAAAACAATGTTACTACATGTCTTGGGTAAATGTGAGGAGGTGAGTTGGACACATGATATATGAATTGAGACACCCACTAATATACATCGTGCCGCATTGTTCGCGCAACCACAATAGGGAGTTCTCCTTCCCGGGTATCACATGCGTGATGAGCACTCTGGACTCGATCCCTTGAAGCGCACGTCCATGAACTATTCCACCCTCGACGATATTCGGGTCCCTCAACCCCCATCCTATCCGCTGTCCATCAAATACATCCAATATGAACACGCTCGGCCAACCAAGTGTTGACAATGGTCTGGGGAAGGGAGCCAAATAAGGATGTGGATCATCGAAATACGCACGTGACGGTGAAGAAGCAGCAAGATCCACATCCTCGTCCACCTGCACCTCCTCCTCCTCCTCCTCCACCTCCTTGTCCTTCCCTTTCCTTTTCCCCTTCCCCTTTCGGTCTCCGCCCAACATACGCTTCATGAACGCGTACATATCATCGACCGTCGCCTCCAAATGGGATAGCTTCGCATCGTGTGAATCCACCGTTCGAGCTAACCCGATGTCGCTCGTCTCCAATCCGATGATCCTAGATTTGGCCACCCGCGAGCTCACCCCCTTGTCCTCCCCTTATGATCAGAGCTAAGCACTTGGCTGAGTGCGTCTGTGGACAAATACCCCTTGTCGGGATCAGACTGCGACTCATGCACTTCCTTAAGCTTTGCGTGAAACGACAAAAAGCACATGATTAGTAAAATAAGTAAACTAAAAAATTCTAACGTAATTAATAAAAATTAAACCGTCGGATTACATACAATCGTCGCCGCGACGCTCGGGGACACCTCCTTGTCCTTCTCCTTCTTCGTTCGAAGAGCCACATAAGTATCGAGCCTATGTGGCCTACCCCCAGGGCCATTCCTTGTCCCCTGAAATAAAATAAAGTAAAATTAGTATCGGCCTCGCAAAGTAAAATAATGAAGAATAATATATTTTATGTAGTTATAGAAAAATTAAATCTTACCTTCATCCTATGCTCCACCTCGACGTAAGAGGTCCGACCGGAGTAGTGCACGTCCGTCTTTTTTTCCCGGTTTTTCATTCCCGATTGGCGAGATGCCAATTGTCGATCCTCGATCTCATTGTCAATGAACTTTTGCCATTGTGCCAATGAGATTGGTTCCTTGGGCGGGACGGATCCACGCCATTGTATAATGGACTTTCGTATTTTCCCAAAGTACCGTGTCCGCATATTTTTCTTCAACGTCTTGTGTTGCTCCCTCAACTGCTCCAAGACGGAATTGCGTAGCTTTGGATCCAAGTTGAATTGTTCCTGTCCAACAAATTCAATGTTAGTTGCGAATAAATATAAATATAAATATAAATATAAATATAAATATAAATATAAATATAAATATAAATATAAATATAAAATGAAATTGAAATTGAAATTGAAATTGAAATTGAAATTGAAATTGAAATTGAAATTGAAATTGAAATTGAAATTGAAATTGAAATATAAATATATTACCTGTAGTGCCGCCCAAACAGCTAATTTGACCTCATATGGCACCTCCTTCCAACTCATAAACCCCGGGCCGATGGCCGTCTTTAGCATCTCGAGGGATCTCGCTAATAGCTCCGATTTGTTCTCGACGAGAATCCCAAATTTTCCATATTTGGGGAGCCTAGGGGCGGAGGAGCCCTCATCACCTCCGCTACCACCGAGCCCAGACGACATCATCATAAACATCATAATCATCTTCACCTTAATATCTGAAGGAGACATTTGCTGTAAAAAAATGTTATTAGTGCAGATAAAAAAATGTTAATAGTACACATACACACCCTTACCCCACCCCCACCACACACGCGCACACGTCATGCCACTTTTAAAACTAACCAACCCAACATTTCATCAATTAAACTAACAATTAAAGTATACAATTATTAATTTACTAATTTACAATCCTACTTTCATATGAAATTGACACTAATTATTAATATACTTTCATCTAAAACTATACAATTAAAATTATAATTAAAGCTATACAATTTCTTAATTAAAGCTATACAATTGTTAAAATTTCCCCCCCCCCCCCACCCCCCCACCCCCACCACACCCCTTAATCAACTTCTTTAATCCTTTATCTTTATATTTATTCTTTGAGATTCTTTTATATTTCAAAAGTTTCTTATCCTCATTATATTTTATCACAATATGCATATCTTATAAGAGAGTCGGGTTTGGCATGAATAATTTGTAATGAAGTCTAGAACGAATCTTACTAAATCAATTTGGGTATTTTCATATTTTTATTTCTTTATTAATTTATTGTCTATCAATAAAATTATGACATGAGATAATTATAATTGGAGCATAAATTTCATTATCATAAAGGGATAAATCCAACCAAGTACAAAGATTCTACAAATTAAAGTGAGAATTAAATTTAAGACTTTCTAACAACATGCATGTGTATGCAGTCTACATAGTTGGGCACGAAAGTAACTAATGATAATCCTAAAAACATACAATTGACAACATTTTGTGAATTTACTAAACTTTATATAATATTATCAAATTCTGTAAAAAAATTATCTAGGGTTTTACCTAATTGAATTAATTTCATGAATAAAATTATTATCACACACGCACCACCCCCACCACACCCCTTACACCCTCCCCCCGCCACGCACACACCTACGCACATACACACACACCCCACCCCACCCCACCCCCACCACACCCCTGGCCCCCCTCCCCCCGCCACGCACACACGCACACACCTACGCACGCGGGCGCGCACACACACACACACACACACCCCTTTATCTACTTCTTTAATCCTTTATCTTTATATTTATTCTTTGAGATTCTTTTATATTTCAAAAGTCTCTTATCCTCATTATATTTTATCACAATATGCCTATCTTATAAGAGAGTCGGGCTTGGCATGAATAATTTGTAATGAAGTCTAGAATGAATCTTACTAAATCAATTGGGGTATTTTCATATTTTTATTACTTTATTAAGACTTTCCAACAACATACATGTGTATGGATTCTACATAGTTGGAGAAGAAAGTAACTAATGATATTCCTAAAAACATACAATTGACAACATTTTGTGAATTTACTAAACTTTATATAATATTATCAAATTCTGTTAAAAAATTATCTAGGGTTTTACCTAATTGAATTAATTTCATGAATAAAATTATTATCAAATTTAAATATTTATATAATTAAATTTAACATATGAATTCTAAAACGTTTCTGACATTTACACAATTCTAACTATCACTAACCTTGCATTCATACTAAGGTTTATATAGTTTTAACAAATTATAACAAAATATTATCATATTTTTAGTTAGAAAATTCCACCCCCACCCCCTTCCCCTCTCCCCCCACCCCACCCCACCCCCACTACCCCCTTCCCCCCTCCCCCACCACACACATATATACACACACATACACACACATATACACATACCCCACCCCCTCCCCCCTCGCCCCACCACACCCCACCCCCACCACACCTGCACCACCCCACCCCCATTACCCCCTTCCCCCCTCCCCCATCACACACCACCACACACATATATACACACACATACACACATACATATACACACATATATATACACACATACACATACACACACATATAGAAATGAAAGAGAAAGAGAGGAAAAAAATATACCTGAGAGAGAGAGAGAGAGAGAGAGAGAGCAGAAATCGCTTAGAGAGAGAGAGGGGGGAAAACCAAAAAAGGTGGGGAAAAAAGAAGGCTATGGCTTTTTTTACTGCAAAAGTTGTCACGGTCGTGTCAAGGTCATTGACCGTGACAATTATTTAAAGAATTGTCACGGTCAATGACCGTGACAAGGCCGTGACAAATTAACTTGTCACGACCTTGTCACGATCAATGACCGTGACAATTCTTTGTCACGGTCGTGTCAAGGTCAATGACCGTGACACAAAACGCGTGTTTTTTGTCACGGTTAATGACCTTGACAAGGGTGGCCGGATGAAAGGTGACAATTTTGTGATTTTGGTGTAGTGTAAGACTGGAAGAAACGGTGTTGGTGAAACACCACAAGGGGGAGATGCATCAGGGGACCCGTTTAAATGATTTGGGAAGATGAATTATTTACCGAGCGAAGGTAATTTCAGGAAGAGAGGTTGAAACCAGTAGCATGTTCCTTAGGGCCATCAAAAGTTAAGGGAAAAACAGTGGTAGCCATTAGAGTCAGGACTACCAACGTTCGAGAGAAGGACATCCTTAACATGGTCAATGTGACTGAAGATGAGTGGAGTATGTGTAAAGGTATTTTATGGGGAGTGAAACTCGTGTGTTAAAAATTTTCCGAAGCGAGTAGAGGAATAAAGGGTATGGTGCCTAGCAAGAACAATGGTTATTAAAATTTTCAGTTGGTACGGACATGTGTGTTATGTCCAGGAACCATTTGAACAGCCAGGGCGATTGGCAAGATAGAAGTATGAGTTATATCCTCAGATGATGATGCCTGTTGTATGTGATACGAACGAGTTACTACATTTTTATTGTTTCCATATTTGCATGAGAGACGAGTTTAGTGAGTATCTCGACAATTTTATTATATATGTGAATATTTTCCCTGGTATCGTGGGGTTACCTTATTGTTATCCACGAAGGATGTATGGGGGTATCGATAGTGGTATATACCTTATTGAAATTACTAGTTTTAAGTTTTGTGTTATACGAGTACGATATTATCCTAATTATGGCTTTATGAAAATGATTCAACCGATTGTGTGCGATTATTACTAGTCCATCGGGGTTACTACCTTTGGGTAGAATGTTTTGTTATGGCAAGGCCCCATCTGCGAGAGGGCCGGACTCGAGTTTATATATTTTTATATAGTTATATATATGTATTGTTGAGACTTAGAAAAGTATAATGGTCTCGGATATTTGTTCCCGGTATGAGTAGGGATTTCATTGTTATGATGCGGAGTGTATTTAGTTTACGGTTCAGCGGAAAGATTTAGCTGATTATTATAAATAATGCTCAGAATGTGGTAATAAGAAGAATGCATTGTTTTAACACCCTTTAGAGACTTGGGAGTTTATACTCATTGATGTATGTCTGGGGATGGGATTTCGAGAGCCCCGGTTATATTTGCATGATGTTTATGGAAGGTGATTTTCATTAATGTTAAAGAGACAGTGTCTTGCAGAAGGAGTTCCTTGTTTAAGTGAAATGGCGTAAGGAGATGTAACTTGATTGTCAAGAAACGGGAATATAGGGGTAAATGTTATGGACCGAGGGACTAACAGATCCCGATGATCGACAATGCTAGGGAGTAGTGTATCGGGGGGGTTCCTTGTTTGGATTTCGCTTTGCGAGACATCCCAAGCATGAAACTTAGCATAAGGTTGGTAGTAGGGAGATGTATGAACGTTAGTCTATAATTTGGGTACCTTGATCATTATAGAGTACGTAGTTAGAACTGGAAGTTAAAGGGGAAATTAAAATATAAGGCCAGTATAGCCAATGATGTGGTGAGGAAATGCTGAAAAAAATTTGGTTTTATTGCGGCGGGTTGAAGGATGTAATAAGGTTAAGGAGGACTAAGGATTTCTAATTTGGGGGTGATTGAGAACCGCCTAAGTTGTATAGCCACGTTACAAATGCAAGGGTAATAAAGAGTGGAGTACGTATGGAGCATATCTGATGTTTGAACCCGTATGTATGGGTCAAAAAGGGGTATAGACACCCTGGTTCATTTATGTGTTAATCGAAGGAAGAAGAGGCATAGATGGGTGAATTTTTTACCGGTGAGACTAATATGACGAAATGGAAGTGGTAGAGTGAATTAATCATCGTGAGAAGGACGACAATCTATTGACTTTTGTGCAATCAGGATAACACGTCCAACATGGGATGAAAGAGAGTGGGAAACCATTTAAAAAGGGAGTACCCCTTGAGAAGACAAATATCTAACTATTATGGACAATTTACAGCAGAGTTCCACCCAATCGAATGTTAAGGGTGGCTTACGCATAAATAGAGTGAGGATGTTGATAAGGTATGAGAGTCCAGATGTGCACAACGTGGTGAAAGGTGCACAGGTAGTAATTTTTGGTATACGCCAAGAGGGGAAGAGGGTTAGTAAGTATCACTTAACGGGAAGAATTATACGTGAAAGTCGACATTGAAAGGGCTATAGTAAGTAGTAGATCAGTTGGGGTAAG
Source organism: Sambucus nigra (assembly GCA_949130495.1). Taxonomy (NCBI): domain Eukaryota; kingdom Viridiplantae; phylum Streptophyta; class Magnoliopsida; order Dipsacales; family Adoxaceae; genus Sambucus; species Sambucus nigra. The sequence goes on along the minus strand of OX422209.1, from coordinate 464,254,594 downwards.
ATGATCAGCCAGATAATTTGAACAACTGAATCACTTTAAGCATCGTTGTCTATTATGTTTTTGTTTATTATATGTGATTATGAAAGTGATTTATTACCTTTGATTATTAAATTGGACTCACTCCATTTTTAGACATCAACAAGAATAAAATTAAAAAAAATAACATTCTCCGATACAACCAAAAATTTCATAGTAATGGTGTGTTTGATAAATAATATTTGTGATGATAAATGTGAAAAATTGTGTTCAATTGGATGAATTTATCTTCCATAATTTCTTCATTAAGAAAAATGTACAACTATTCAAAGCATAAAAGGAAAGAGAAATAACACAGAGAATAAGAACCTTCAGCTACTAAGGCCTGGAATCTAATAGCGAGGTGAAACAAGTGTCCTTTTATTAGGCTATTATACAAGGGTATATTTAACTACAAGGTGTTGATAAGAGTAGAGTTAAAAGAGCCTAAAATGCAAAACGGGTGGGTTTTGTCTGAGGATAATCCACAATCACTGTCCCACCATACAATTTAGCTGCCTCATAGCAATCTAAAACCACGTCTTTGGTTGCATAAACTGTGGACACCTGATAAACATGGGGATGTTGTGGTTGATATTGATACATACATGCTTGTTGTTGAGGTTGAGGTGCTTTATTAACCACCCTTTTATTTCTTCCAAAGCATGCATCCAACATCGCAAAGCCTTCTGATCCAAATTTCGAAAGGTCCGACTTTTGTGCCATTTGGGAGTAGTATAAAGAGTATAACAAGATATAACTGATGTCTTATTTTTTCATTTGGTGCAGAAATCTATGATATAAAACCACTTAATATAGAAATCCTAGTGAGAGGGAGAATGATATCTGGATAAGGAAGTTAACGTACCCAGTTGTGGTGATTCCTTCACGATCAGGTGTTGTAGGCCCACTATAGAGTTAAAAGATAGTGAAACCGAATATTTTGTAGGATTGGTTTTTCATCCTGTAAGTGGTGAATCATTCACGGATGCATGAGATTCCACATCTGTTTCATAGATCTCTCTCTAAATCTCAAGTGAGAAACATGATATTTCTTTCGGTGACCAACATGCGTTAGATTCTTCCATTGTGGAAGCTTCTACTTATTACGTTTTTAAATTATCCTTGAAGTTGACAAGATCAGAGATTTTGTGACTTAATCGAAAAAACATGGAGGCCTAATTTTGACAATCAAATAGTTAAAACGAAATTTAACCCGTATTATAACAGACATGCAATGCTGTTTAAAGATTGATGGGTGAGAAAACATAAAAGTATGTTAAAAAAAAGCACATTCTCACAGTTTGAACCTTTTTCCTAAAAAACAAAATATTGTCAAGAAATAAAAGAATTCAGTAAGTTGAGATATATAGATAGATAGATAGATAGATAGAGGGAGAGAGAGAGAGAGAGAGAGAGAGAGAGAGAGAGAGAGAGAGAGAGAGAACGTAGTTAGAGAGAATCAAGAATGAAGAAATGAGGTATTTTCACCCTTATCTTCTCATTATCAGAAATGAGGTATTTGGCTTTAATTGATATTTAGTTTATATAGTTGACAAGAGACATGAGGGATATGCTTAAAGTATACATTGACGCAATTTTGGATAGTGTTATAGGCATGACTAATTATACTGGTTCGCACAGACTTTGAGACGATGCGTTATGCAAAATAGCCACAAAACGGCTCCGTAAAAGGTACGAACACCTCACACGAGATCAATATAACCTGTAGAAACTGATCGCGTACTCACGGGACTCTCGATTTGGGAGAACAACAAAAATTTGAAAACTGTAAGACATGAGCTTAAAAACATGATGTCAAAGGGTTAAAATGTAAAATAGTGACAAAATAGCCCCATGAGAGACACGAACACCTCACACGGGACCGATGTAACCCGTAGGAACCGTCCGCATAATTACAGGGCTCCCAGTTTAAGAGCACGATGAAATTTTGCAAACTATTTGGTTAGTAACACCTCGCACAGGACCAATGTAACCCGAAGGAACTCACTGCGTACTCATGGGACTCCCTATTTCAGAGAACGATGAAAATTTGTAAACTATTTGGTTAGGCTTAAAAACTTGTCGTTAAGGGGTGAAAACATAAAACAACCATAAAACGACCCCGTGAGAGGCACGAACACCTTGCACTTGACCAATGTAACCGGAAGGAACCGATCGCGTACTCACATGACTCCCGATTTGAAAGAATGAATATTATTTACAAATTATCAGACTTAAGCTTAAAAACATATCGTCAAAGCGTGAAAATATAAAATAGCCACAAAATGGCTTCGTGAGAGATACGAACCCCTCACACGAGAGCAATATAACCTGTAGAAACTGATCGCGTACTCACGGGACTCTCGATTTAGGAGAACAACAAAAATTTGAAAACTGTAAGACATGAGCTTGAAAACATGATGTCAAAGGGTTAAAATGTAAAATAGTGACAAAATAGCCCCATGAGAGACACGAACACCTCACTCGGGACATATGTAACCCGTAGGAACCGTCCGGATAGTTACGGGGCTCCCAGTTTAAGAGCACGATGAAATTTTGAAAACTATTTGGTTAGTAACGCCTCGCACGGGACCAATGTAACCCGAAGGAACTCACCGCGTACTCATGGGACTCCCTGTTTGAGAGAATGATGAAAATTTGTAAACTATTTGGTTAGGCTTAAAACTTGTCGTTAAGGGGTGAAAACATAAAAAAACCATAAAACGGCCCCGTGAGGGGCACGAACACCTTGCACTTGACCAATGTAACCGGAAGGAACCGATCGCGTACTCACAGGACTTCCGATTTGAAAGAATGAATAATATTTACAAATTATCAGACTTAGGCTTAAAAACATGTCGTCAAAGCGTGAAAATATAAAATAGCCACAAAATTGCTTCATGAGAGGTAGAACACCTCACACGAGAGCAATATAACCTGTAGAAACTGATCGCGTACTCACGGGACTCTCGATTTGGGAGAACAACAAAAATTTGAAAACTGTAAGACATGAGCTTAAAAACATGATGTCAAAGGGTTAAAATGTAAAATAGTGACAAAATAGCCCCATGAGAGACACGAACACCTCACACGGGACCGATGTAACCCGTAGGAACCGTCCTCATAGTTACGGGGCTCCCAGTTTAAGAGCACGATGAAATTTTGCAAACTATTTGGTTAGTAACAACTCGCATGGAACCAATGTAACCCGAAGGAACTCACCGCGTACTCATGGGACTCACTGTTTGAGAGAACAATGAAAATTTGTAAACTATTTGGTTAGGCTTAAAAACTTGTCGTTAAGGGGTGAAAACATAAAACAACCATAAAACGGCCCCGTGAGGGGCACGAACACCTTGCACTTGACCAATGTAACCAGAAGGAACCGATCGCGTACTCACAGGAGTCCCGATTTGAAAGAATGAATAATATTTACAAATTATCAGACTTCGGCTTAAAAACATGTCGTCAAAGCGTGAAAATATAAAATAGCCACAAAATGGCTTCGTGAGAGGTACGAACACCTCACACGAGAGCAATATAACCTGTAGAAACTGATCGCGTACTCACGGGACTCTCGATTTGGGAGAACAACAAAAATTTGCAAACTGTTAGACATGAGCTTAAAAACATGTCATCAAAGGGTTAAAATGTAAAATAGCGACAAAATAGCCCCATGAGAGGCACGGCCACCTCACACGGGACCGATGTAACATGTAGGAACCGTCCATATAGTTACGGGGCTCCCAGTTTAAGAGCACGATGAAAATTTGCAAACTATTTGGTTAGTAACACCACGCAAACGACCAATGTAACCTGAAGGAACTGACCGCGTACTCATGGGACTCCCGATTTGAGAGAACGATGAAAATTTGTAAACTATTTGGTTAGGCTTAAAAACTTGTCGTTAAAGGGTGAAAACGTAAAACAGCCCTAAAACGGCCCCGTGAGAGCCATAAACACCTTGCACTTGACCAATGTAACCGGAAGGAACCGACCGCATACTCACGGTACACTCGGTTTGAGAGCATGAATAATATTTACCAATTATTAGACTTAGTCTTAAAAACATGTCATCAAAGTGTGAAAATATAAAATAGCCATAAAATAGCTCCGTGAGAGGTACGAACACCTCATACGAGAGCAATGTAACCTGCAGAAACTGATCGCGTACTCACCGGACTCACGGTTTGGGAGCACAACAAAAATTTGCAAACTGTTCGACATGAGCTTAAAAACATGTCGTCAAAGTATTAAAATGTAAAGTAGCGATAAATTACCCAATGAGAGGCACGAACACCTCACACAGGACTGATGTAACCCGTAGGAAACGTCCGCATAGTTACGGGAATCCCAGTTTAAGAGAGTGATGAAAATTTGCAAACTATTTGGTTACTAACACCTCCCACTTGACCAATGTGACCAAAGGAACTCACCGCGTACTCATGAGAATCCCGGTTTGAGAGAAAGATGAAAATTTGCAAATGATTTGGTTAGGCTTAAAAACTTGTCGTTAAAGGATGAAAATGTAAAAAAACCATAAAACGGCCCAATGAGAGGAACGAACACCTTGCACTTGACCAATGTAATCGGAAGGAACCGATCGCGTACTCCCGGGACTCCTGGTTTGAGAGCATGAGTAATATTTACAAATTATTAGACTAAGGCTTAAAAACATGTCGTCAAAGGGTGAAAATATAAAATAGCCACAAAACGTCTCTGTGAGAGGTACTAACACCTCACACGAGTGCAATATAACCAGCAGAAACTGATCACGTACTCACGGGACTCTCGGTTTGGGAGCACAACAAAAATTTTCAAATTGTTAGACATGAGCTTAAAAACATATCATCAAAGGGTTAAAATGTAAAATAGCGATAAAATAGCCTTATAAGAGGCACGAACACCTCGCACGGGATCGATGTAACCCATAGGAACCGTTTGCATAGTTATGGGGCTCCCAGTTTAAGAGCACGATAAAAAATTGTAAACTATTAGACTTGGGCATAAAAACATGCTCTCAAAGGATGAAAGAGTAAAACTGTCTTAAAACGGCCCCATGAGAGGCACGAACACCTCGCACGGAACCAATGTAACCCACAAGTATCGATCAAGTACTCATTGGACTCCCGATTTGAGAAAACAATGAAAAATTCCAAACTATTGGACTTATGCTTAAAAGCATGTCGTTAAAGGGTGAAAATGAAAAATAGTAAAAAAAAGCCACGTGAGAGACACGAATACCTCGCACCGGACCACTGTAACCCGTAGGAACCGAATGCATACTCCCGGGTCTCCTTGTTTGAGAGCACAATGAAATTTGCAAACATTCAGATTTAGGCTTAAAAACATGTCGTGAAATGGTGAACACATAAAATAACAACCAAACGGACCCGTGAGAGGCATGAACACCTAGTATGGTACCAATGTAACCCGCAGAAATCGATCGCGTACCCATGGGACTCCCGATTTGAGTGCGCGATGAAAATTTTCAATCTATTAGACTTAGGCTTAAAAATATGCTGTCAAAGGATAAAAACATTAAATAGCCATAAAACGGCCCCGTGATAGGCATGAACATCTCGCACTAGACCAATGTAACCCGTAGGAACCGACCACGGGCCCACGGGACTCTCGATTTGAGAGAGCGGTGAAAATTTGCAAACTCTTAGACTTAGGCTTAAAAACATGCCGTCAAAGGATAAAAATGTAAAATATCCACAAAACGACCCCATGAGAGGCATGAACACCTCGCGCAAACCAATGTAACCGGTAGGAGCCAATCGCGTACTGATGGGACTCCCAATTTGAGAGCATGACGAAAATTTGTAAACTATTAGATTTAGGCTCAAAAACATGCTCTCAAAGGATAAAAACATAAAATTTCCACAAAATGTCCTCGTGAGAGGCACTCACCTCTCACGGGACCAATGTAACCCACAACAACTGTTTGCGTACGCACGGGACTCCCAGTTGAGAGTATGAATAAAATTTGCAAACTATTAGACTAGATCTTAAAAACATGTCGTCAAAGGGTGGAAACATAAAATAGCCACAAATCGCCCCGTGAGAGGTACAAACACCCCGCACGGGACCAATGTAACCCATAAAAACTGATCACATACTCATGGGACTCTCGATTTGAGAGCACGATGAAAATTTTGAAACTGTTAGACTTAGGGTAAAAAAATTGTCAAATGATTAAAACGTAAAATAGCCACAAAATGGTCCCTTGAGAGGCTTGAACACCTCGTATAGGACCAATGTAACCCGCAAGAACCTACCTCATACTCACAGGACTTCTGATTTGTGATCGCGATAAAAATCTACAAACGATTGGACTTAGGCTTAAAAACATACCTTCAAAGGGTGAATACATAAAACAAGCACAAAATCGACCCCATTAGAGGCACGAACACCTCGCACTGGACCGATGTAACCTGTAGGAACCAACCATATACTTACGAGACTCCCGATTTGAAGGTATGACAAAAATGTGCAAACTATTAGACTTAGGGAAAAAAAACATGCTATCAAATGATGAAAACGTACACCAAACAGTAAAACGGACTCGGGAGAGGCACAAACACCTCATACGGGACAAATGTAACCCTCAAGAACCGACCGCGTACTCATGGGACTCCCAATTTGAGAGCCCAATGAAAATTTTCACATTGTTAGACTTAGGCTATTAAACATGCCGTCAAACTGTGAAAACGTAAAATAACCTCAAAATGGCTCCTTGAGAGGCCCGTACCTCGAACGGGACCAATGTAAACTCGAAGAATTTATTGTGTACTCATGGGACTCCTAGTTTAAGAGCACGACAAATTTTTTTGAACTATTAGACTTATTCTTAAAAATATGATGTCAGAGGGTGGAAACATAAAACTGCCACCAAACGGCCCCATGAGAGGCAGGAATGCCTCGCACGGTACAAATGTAACCCATAGGAACCGACCACATACTCACAGGACTCCCTATTTGAAAGCATGATGAAACTTTACAAACTATTATACTTAGGATTAAAACGTGTACTCAAAGGGTGAAAATGCAAAACGGCAACAAAAAACCCCGTTAGAGGCAAGAACACCTCGTGCGTGACCAATGAAACCCGTAAGAACTGATCGCATACTAACGGGACTCCTCGTTTGAGAGCACGATTTAAATTTACAAACTGTTAGACTGAGGCTTAAAAACAAGGCATCAAAGGGTGAAAACATAAAACAACCATAAAATGGCCCCGTGAAAGGTAAGGAAACCTCGCATGGCACCAATGTAACTCGACAGAATTGACCACGTACTCATAGGAGTCTCATCTTTAGAGCATAATGAAAACATACAAACTACTCAACTTATGCTTAAAAACATGTCGTCAAAGGGTGAAAATGAAAAACAACCACAAAACATCCTTACCAGAGGCATAGACACCTCGCACGGGATCAATGTAGCCCACAGGAATCGACCACATGCTCACAGGACTCTCTGTTTGAGATAACGATAAAAATTTGTAAAGTGTTAAACTTAGGCTTAAAAACATGTTGTCAAAGGGTGAAAATGTAAAACATACACCGAAAAACCCAGTGAGAGGCCTGCATCTCGCACGGGACCAGTGTAAACCCCACGAATCGATTGCATACTCACGGGACTCTTGATTTAAGATCACGATAAAAATTTGCAAACTGTTAGACTTAGGCTAAAAAACATGCTGACAAAGGTTAAAAACGTAACATAGCCACCAAATCGCCCCGTGAGAGGCACGAACACCTCGCACGGGACAAATGTAACCTGTAGGAACCGATCACATACTCACAGGACTCTCGATTTGAGAGCGTGATGAAAATTTACAAACTGTTAAACTAAGGCTTAAAAGCATGTCGTCAATGGGTGAAAACTAAAATATCCACAAAATGGCCCCCGGAGAGGCACGAACACCTAGCACGGGATTGTTGAAACCCGTAAGAACCGATCGTGTACTCACGGGACTCACGGTTTGAGAGCAAGATAAAAATTTGAAAATTATTAGACTTAGGCTTTAAAAAATTATCGTGAGAGGGTGAAAATGTAAAATAGCCACAAAACTGCCTCGTGAGACGAATGAACACCTCGTGTTAGACCAATGTAACCCCTAGGGACCGATCGCGTACTCACGAGACTCACTATTTTAGAACACAATAAAAATTTGCAAACTTTTATACTTAGGCTTAAAAACATGTTCTCAAAGCGCAAAAATGTAAAACAATCGCAAAAAAGCCCCATAAGAGGCATGAATACCTCACACGGGACCAATATAACCCACAAGAACCAATCGCGTACTCACAGCACTCCCGGTTTGAGATCACAACAAAAATTTACAATTTCTTAAGACTTAGGCTCGAAAACGGGCTATCAAAGGGTGAACACGTAAAACATCCACGAAATGGTCCCATGAGAGGCACTCACCTCGCACGGGACCAATGTAAATCGTAGGAACTGGTCACGTACGCACGGGACTCCCAATTTTAAAGCACGATAAAAATTTGCAAACTGCTAGATTTAGGCTTAAAAACATGCCGTCAAAGGATGAAAATGTAAAACAACAAAAAAATGACCTCGTGAGAAGCACGAAAACCTCGCACAGAAATAATGTAACCCGCAGGAACTGGTCACATAATCATGAGACTCTCAGTTGAGAGAACGATGAAAATTTGAAAACTGTTTGATTTAGGGTTAAAAACATGCCATTAAAGGGTGAAAATGTAAAACATCCACCAAAACGACCTCGTGAGAGGCACGAACACCTCGTATGGGACTAATGTAACCCGAAGGAAGTGATCACGTACTCACTCGACTCCCGATTTGAGAGCAAGACTAAAATTTGCAAACTATTAGACTTAGGTTTAAAAAATGTCGTCAAAGGGTGAACATGTAAAACAACCACAAAATGACCCCATGAGAGGTACGAACACCTCACACGGGACCAATGTAACCCCCATAAACTGATCTCACACTCACGGGACTCTTGGTTTGAGAGAACGACTAAAATTTGCAAGCTGTTAGACTTAGGCTAAAAAAATGCGGTCAAAGGGCTAAAATGTAAAATAGCCACAAATTGGACCCATGAGAGGCATGAACACCTCGTATGTAACCCGCAAGAATCGATCGGATACTCATGATACTTTTGGTTTGTGAGCACGATAAAAATTGGCAAACAGTTGGACTTAGTCTTAAAAACATGCATTCAAAGGGTGAATACATAAAACAACCACAAAATGGCCCCAATGAAAGGCACGAACACCTCGCATGGGACCGATGTAACCTGCAGGAACCGACTGTAAAATTACGGGACAGCCAATTTGAGAGCATGAAAAAAAGTTGCAAATTGTTAGACTTAGGCTTAAAAACATGATGTCAAAGCACGAAAACATAAAACAACCATAAAATGGCCCTGTGAGAGGCATGGACACCTCACACGCAACCAATGTAACCCGAAATAACAAAACGTGTACTCATGGGAGTTTCGATTTGACAGAACATTGAAGATTTGCAAACCGTTAGACTTAGGCTAAAAAAGATGTCGTCAAAGGGTGAAACCGTAAAACAACCTCAAAACAACCCCTTAAGAGGCCCGCACCTCGCACGGGACCAATGTAAATTGGAAGAATCGACCTTGTACTCACAGGACTCAGTGTTTGAGAGCACGATAAAAATTTACAAACTATAAGCCTTAGGCCTGAAAATATGACATCAGAGGGTGAAAATATAAAATAGCCACAAAATGGCCCCGTGAGGGGCACAAACACCGTGCACGGTACAAATGTAATCCACAGGAACCGGTTGCGTACTCACGGGACTCCCAATTTAAGAGCACGACGAAAATTTGTAAACAATTATACTTAGGCTAAAAAACATGCTCTTAAAGGGTGAAAACGCAAAACGGTAACAAATCGGACATATGAGACGCACGAATACCTCATACGTGACCAGTCACCTGCAGGAACTGATCGCATACTCACGGGACTCTCGATTTGATACCACGATTAAAATTTACAAAATGTTAGACTAAGTCTTAAAAATAAGTCTTTAAAGGGTGAAAATATAAAACAACCACAAAACGGCCCCGTAAGAGGCACGAAAACCTCGCATGGGACCAATGTAACCCGACAGAACAGATCGCGTACTCACGGGACCCTCGGTTTGAGAGCACAACAAAAATTTACAAACTATTAGACTTAGGCTTAAAAACATGTCATAAAAGGGTGAAAATATAAAACAACCACAAAACGGCCCCATGAGAGGCACGAACACCTCGCACGGGACCAATATACCCCATAAGAACTGACCGCGTACTCACGGGACTCCCGGTGTGAGAGCACGATGAAAATTTGCAAACTGTTAGACTTAGGCTTAAAAACATGCTATCAAATGGTGAAAACATACAACAACCTCCAAACAGCCTAGTGAAAGGCCCGCACCTTTTACGGGACCATTGTAAACCCTAGGAATTGACCACGTACTCACAGGACTCCCAGTTTAAGAGAACGAAGAAAATTTACAAACTATTAGACTTAGTCTTAAAACCATGATGTCACAGGGCAAAAATGTAAAACACCCCCAAAACGGTCCTGTGAGAGGCACGGACACCTCACACGGGACAAATGTAACTCGTAGGAACCGACCACTCATTCACGAGACTCCCGGTTTGAGAGCATGATGAAAATTTACAAAGTGTTAGACTGACGCTTTAAAAAATTACCGTTAAAGGGTGAAAACGTAAATCAGCCATAAACCTGCCCCGTGAGAGGCATGAACACCTCGCGTGGGACCAATGTTACCCGCAAGAACCGATCGCATACCCACGGAACTCATGCTTTTAGATCACAATGAAAATTTGCAAACTCTTAGACTTAGGCTTAAAAATATGTTGTCAAAGGGCGAAAATGTAAAATAACTATAGAATAGCTCCGTGAGAGGCATGGAAACTTCGCACGGGACTATTGTAACCTGGCAGAATTGATCGTTTACTCAAGGGACTCCCGATTTAACAGCACGATCAAAATTTGCAAATGATTAAACTTAGTCTTAAATACATGCCGTCAAATTGTTAAAATAATAAACAACCTCAAAATGGCCCCGTGAGAGGCTCGCACCTCGCAAGGGGTCAATGTAAATAGAAAGAATCGAACACGTACTCATGCTACTCTCGATTTGAGTGCATAACAAAAATTTACAAACTGTAACACTTAGGCTTAAAAACATGACGCCAGAGGGTGAAAAAATAAAACAACCACAAAACGGCTCTGTAAGAGGCACGAACACCTTGCACGAGACAAATGTAACCCGCAAGAACTGACCGCGTACTCACGGGACTCCCGGTGTGAGAGCACGATGAAAATTTGCAAACTGTTAGACTTAGGCTTAAAAACTTGCTATCAAATGGTGAAAACATACAACAACCTCCAAACCGTCTAGTGAAAGGCCGGCACCTTTTACGGGGCCATTGTAAACCCTAGGAATTGACCACGTACTCACAGAACTCCCAGTTTAAGAGCACGAAGAAAATTTACAAACTGTTAGACTTAGGCTTAAAATCATGATGTCACAGGGCGAAAATGTAAAACACCCATAAAACAGTCCTGTGAGAGGCACGTACACCTCACACGGGACAAATGTAACTCGTAGGAACCGACCACGCATTCACGAGACTCCCGGTTTGAGAGCATGATGAAAATTTACAAAGTGTTAGACTGACGCTTTAAAAAATTATCGTTAAAGGGTGAAAACGTAAATCAACCATAAACCTGCCCCGTGAGAGACATGAACACCTCGCGTGGGACCAATGTTACCCGCAAGAACCGATCGCATACCTACGGAACTCATGCTTTTAGATCACAATGAAAATTTGCAAACTCTTAGACTTAGGCTTAAAAACATGTTGTCAAAGGGCAAAAATGTAAAACAACTATAAAATATCTCCGTCAGAGGCATGAAAACTTCGCACGGGACTATTGTAACCTGGCAGAATTGATCGTTTACACATGGGACTCCCGATTTAATAGCACGATGAAAATTTGTAAATGATTAAACTTAGTCTTAAATACATGCCATTAAATTGTTAAAATAATAAACAACCTCAAAATGGCCTCGTGAGAGGCTCGCACCTCGCAAGGGGTCAATGTAAATCGAAAGAATCGAACACGTACTCATGCTACTCCCGATTTGAACGCACGACAAAAAGTTACAAACTGTTACACTTAGGCTTAAAAACATGACGTCAGAGGGTGAAAAAATAAAACAACCACAAAACGGCTCTGTAAGAGGCACGAACACCTTGCACGAGACAAATGTGACCCGCAATAACTGACCATGTACTAACGGGACTCTCGGTTTGAGGGCATGACAAAAATTAGCAAATGTTAGACTTAGGCTTAAAAACATGACGTCAGAGGGAGACATCGTAAAACAACCATAAAACGGCCTTGTGACAGGCATGCACCTCGCTTGTGACCAATGTAACTAATAAGCACCAAAAAGTGTCTATTTTATACACTGAATAGATGCATTTTAGTCACTCGCATTAATTAAAATTGGCCTTATGTCGTATTTTATTATTTTTCAGGTCAATACATAGTCACAGTGTTAAATGATGCTAAATCCAGTCAATTGCGATGCAAAAGCGATTAAAAGCATGAAACGAAGAAATCAAAGAGACCGCGAAGCCTAGAGTCCTAATTGAGCTTACCCCGAGATATGTTCTGATGCCCCGAACCAGTCCTGTAACCTTAACCTAGCCCATTCCATACCCCGAGCCCGTTGTGTGTTGAGTTTATACCTTTATTATTTTTAAGATTTTTTTATTTGTGTCGTTTTTATTTTTTGGAGTTATTTTAGAATTTTCTAGGATTTATTTTCTATTTATTTTATTTCTTTATTTTGATTTTGATTTTGATTTTTATTAGTTTTTAATTTTAATCTTTATTTTATTAGGATTAGTTTTTAGAAATTTATTTTCTAGTTTTTATTAGATTTTAATTTCTTTAATTTTAATTTTATTGGGATTATATTCTTTTTTTAGTTTTAATAGAGTTTTGTTTTTATTTTCATTTTTTATTTAGTGTGTTTTGAATTTTATTTTGAGATGTTAGTTTTTTTTAGGTTTATTAGATTTTAAGTTTTTTTATTTTATTTATTTTAGTTTTAGCTTTATTTTTTAGGATTGTGTTAATTTTTAGGGGCACAAATTAAACACAAACAATTCACTCACACCCTAAACCCATACACTTAAACACACAAACACTCTCCCTCACTCACACCATAATTCCTATACACAAACACACACCTAACCACACCCTCCATCATCCTCACCCTTACCCTTTCACCCTACACCCTCACACACCCTAAAACCCCCCACTCCATCTTCTTCACAAACTCAATCAATTCTCTCTCCTCCATCACATCAAACCCACTTCAATTCCCCCATCTTCTACCTCCATTATCACCACACAAAACTCCAACACCATTTCAAACCTCCCCAAATCCATTTAAAAATCAAACTGAAAAAAAAACACGAGACAACCCCTTAACCCATGCCAACCGGCGACCCGGGTTCAACCCGTCATCCCCTCCGAACCTCCACCTGCCAACCCACGAATCAGACTAGATTTCGCCCAACTCGCCAAACCCGAACCTCTGTCCTGCTTACCTTCTGATCATACTCGATCTCCATATCCCACCTTAGCTCGAAACCCATTTCAACGGAGACCTATTTCAATTCCATACCAGCTCCATATCCACCAAAATCGCCATCCCTTAAACATCAGAGTAAACCGAAAAGTCTCTTTGACTTGGATAATTCAAAATCCAACAAAATCTTTCATCAACCAAAACAATTCATGGACTTTAAAAGAGAAGGGATTCAACTCATTTTAAAAAAAAGACTCTCATATCAGAAAAAGAGGGGGGCGCATAGGGAAAAAAATTGTGTATATTATGTATAGTTTAGGGTCATGAAAAAAATTCAGAAAAATACAAAAAAAAAATAGTTTAGTTTAGAATAAATTTGTAGGTCTGTTTTCATTCTTTTTGGTGTAATCAAGTGCTGAATTTGTGACAAGATTGAGACGCACTTTTATGAACAAGTTCGACAAGGAAATTTTGCGTATTGAATTTCCTTCCCTTTCCTTTTCATTCCTGCTATATTATTCAATGTTGTTTATTATAACATGAGAATGTTTGGCTAAACACACCGCTCAAGGGGCGGGATGCACTGCGAATGATGTTAATTTAATTAATTGGTTTCATTAATTTTATATTTCTATGTAAATTAATTTTAACTGTCGCCAATTAATTTATGTAACGAGAGTTAGTAAATTAATTGAACAAATTAATGTTTGAATTTAGGAATCGAACTAGAGATAGGTTTTTCCTATATTTGAATATTAATTCGGTGTTGAAATTTGAGGATTCATATTTTTTCGTTAAATTGATCCTAGCGGGTAATTTTCTGAAAATAGTGTAGTCCTAATTTTTCATCCCGTGACATTTTTAAATTAATTTTCTGAAAAAGATTTATTAAATTTATAATTTTAACGAGAGTTAGATTATCGATTTAATATTATCTTGAAATATTTCAAATTAATAAATTGAGAAATTAAAATAATTGAAAATGCAGTGTAATTCCATCTCTTGACCTTCTCACATACTTCACACTCGCTTGCACATTAGTTATCCTTATTTAGTCATTTCATAATTTTTTGCATTTATTACTTCATTCTTCCTTGAAATTGTTTTCAAAAAAAGATTTTAATAAAAAAAAGATGAAATTGCAAGTATTCACATTAATTGTTTCACCTTGGAAGTTGGATTTATACCCGTACTTATCGCAATACGAGTTATTTTTAGACAAGTTTTGTAGGTACTCAAGGAAATTTTGAGAGTGTCTTTTGAAAACAACGATATACCTAAAAAGCTTTCTTATCAGTGTGACACCCCGCCTAATTAATCCCGGGTGATCAGTCCTAAATCAAGTTAGAAAAGGTTTCTCAATTGGTCCATTCTTAGCATCACTGTCGTCTTTTTAAATTACTAACCACCTAAGTGATAAAAGTAGACTGGTGCCAATTTTTATCTTTCAATTAATTAAATAATAACTCATGCGGAACATACAACAATTCACAATCACAGTTAATTAAAGTAACCATCCACAAATAAAATACCAAACCGAATAAACCATCGGTCCAAACATCCAATACAAGTAAATATCAGAAAAACATCTCAACAAGTCTATTACTGATAAATGAACTGTGAGCGACAAGCTCAGATAACTACTAGAGAGTCTCTACAAGAATGGAAGAAGGAGGCGTCTATCAAAACCCCGCAACATCCACATGTGCTGCAGCAAAGGATACCCGGAATAGAGTCAAGCTTGGCGCCCTTGTGGTTGGACACCTAAAAGGTGTTTAAAATTTTTATAGCAAGGGTTCGTACCCAAAAACATTTGAAAACATTTAACAAATGATTAACTTGCAGTAATAAATAAATATGCATGCTCTTCATATTTTAGTTAGTGTCGCACTCTCTTGTGGACTTCCTCACCCCTCCTTTAATGTGCACTACTAACGCTTCCGTTTAATTTACTAGGCCCTACGCTCCTGACCCAATGCTTATTTTTAACCCTTGAATGTTACCTACTCTAACCGAGTATGCCTTAATTCACGATTTTTAAGTTATTATAAACGTCAACTTAATTGAATCAATACTAGTTTTAATTTCATACAACATTCACACCTGTTATACACCTAATACATTTTTCACTATGTATTAATTATCCCCTATATAATTATTTACCTAATTATATATTCAATCATATTACAGTATTCACAAACATACTGAAATAACATTTAATACAAACCTTCGGCCGAGTAAGAATACTCACAAAATATAAGTTTTCCCAAGCGCTATCTCACTAGGTGTATTCACGTAACCTAGTTATCCAAGTTAGATTCTCTAACTAACTTAGTTTAACATACGAATTGGAGGCGGTCATATTCCTTTCCTGAAAGTGAGATGCCCTCACCCATATAACGGACGCTATGACCTGGGATTTTACTCACCCTACTCCTCAAGCTAGGGGATTCATCCACTACGCGCAACCTCCCCCTATAGCACTAGAGTATATAATAGTAATATTCAATCTCTGATATTAATGCACACACACTATATATATATATACTATCACGTACCGTATATATATATAAATATAAATTGTCCCGGCTACACCATGTACTAAATCCGTAACACAAGCATGTTTAATTTATTAAGAGTTTATGGTCTAACCCTAATTATTAATTAATTTGCACATTAATTAATTTAGTCACCTTTGGTGTCGCCCCCACCATAAATTTGGACTTACTCTCGTAGCCCGAAATAACCTCACTCGAGTCTAAATTCCCGACTCTCGAATTTATAATCATGACGTGTCACCCAAAACTTCCTCAAATCCTAATTAACTTTATTCATGATTAATTAGGTTTAAACCCATGTATTTATTTCCCCATAATTAATTACATAAGGATTTATTATATAAATTTTCTTTTATATACATAACTGGGCAGAATTGCCGAAATCTGCCGACCTTCGATCGATCGACCCCAGACCTTCGATCGATCGATCGAGCAGGTCTTCGTCTTCTTCGCGAAAACAGAATCAGCCATGGATGAAAATTCTCAAACCCTAATTCCTTCTACCAGTAACCTCAAGCCCTCTTAGCATTAATACATGTTAGAAACCTTATTAGGGACCTCCAGAATGTCCACCAACATCATTAATTCGTCCATTAACTACAATTTCTGGATTTTGGGAAATATCCATCTTTAATTTCTTACACATTTACATCCCAAATCCCTACACCAAATTCGTTTCTATTTATCCAGATATCATCCTACCAGATATGTATCAATTTATAATATCACATTTCGAAAAGAATTCTCATTCAAATTCGTAAATCAGATTATTATTTTTCAAAACCTCATGTTTATGCCATGAACACCCAAAACGAATTTTTATCAAACACATCAAATGAATATGAATTTCTAAAGCAGATTCAATACTATTTCAAGTTATCCACTTGCCTTAGGTTTCGTAGCGTCTGATTCGGAGATGAATTTCCAAGGTTGAAGACGATCCTTGTTGGCTCTCTAGTGATCCCAAAGTTGCCCTTAACTGCTATTAGGTTTCTTAATACACTTAGCCTTTTCTAAAACCTTATCATCCGTTTTATCATTCCTCCAAATTCCTTAATTTACCTAATCCCGTTTTTTGCCTAATGGGCCAAGCCCAAGTGACCCAAATGCCCCCGCGTGGGCCCGACTATGTCTAAAAACGTCCCGTGACCCGTTTACTACCCCCGGGTACACTTTTCCGACTATCCCGGCCCATCCGGACTCAACCGTACACTCAGAATTGGCATCCGAATTAATTTATAAAAATGTTTATCCCCTCACCCCTTTAGTCTGTACTGACTCCCGGTTGAGATAAGTGCATACCCTGTCATTAATACTCGATATGACTTAAATAAATAATTACTATTCACTTAGTAAATAACTTCCCGCAAATATTAACCCTTTACTCCTCGATTAATATTTAAATAAAATTTTCCTTAATTAATTCAATTAAATTACGACTCACAAGTAATTTTCAATTCCCGAATTAATTAAATATTTAATGCACGAGAATGCGGGGTGTTACATACTCCCCCCTTACAAAGGAATTTCATCCCCGAAATTAGGTCATACCTGTGATGAAAAGCTCTGGATATTGCTCCCGCATATCCTCCTCCCGCTCCCAGGTAGACTCATCAATGTTGTGATGGCCTCACTGTACTCTAACTAGTGGAACAACCTTGGATTGTAATTTTCGCTCTCTACGGTCTAGCATAGCCACCGGCCTCTCCTCATATGAGATGTCTGGCTCTAAATCAATTTCTTCCAGTGGAATGTGCCAGAAGGCCCTCTCACTCCTGCGATAATTCTTCAGCGATGCTACATTGAACACGTCGTGTATCCGCTGAAGATTCTCCGGTAATCCTAGCCTGTAGGCTACAGGCCCCACCCTCTTGATAATAGGGAAAGGTCCCACATACCTCGGTGCTTGCTTACCCTTCTTTCCGAACCTCATCACCCCTTTCATGGGGGACACCCTGACCAATACCTGATCCCCAACCTCTAGCTCCACGTGTCTTCGTGAAGCATCAGCGTAACTTTTCTGCCTATCCTGAGCTATCCGAATCCTCCCTCGGATCAGCTCTATCTTGGAAGATGTCTCCTGAACAATCTCCGACCCCAAAAGTTTGTTGTCCCCCACCTCTAACCAACAAGCGGGTGAACGACAAGGTCTCCCGTATAATGCCTCGAATGGTGCCATGCTGATCGTGAATTGTTAAGAGTTATTATACGCAAACTCTACCAGAGGAAGATATTTCTCCCCAACCTCCCCCAAAGTCTAGTATACACATTCTGAGCATATCTTCCAACATCTGATTGACTCTCTCGGTATAGGTTGTACTCAAACGTAACTCCGTGCCCATGGCCTCCTGAAAAATCTGCCAAAAATGGGCCACAAAGATCTTGTCCCTATCCAACACAATATTAATCGGTACCCCGTGCAGTTTAACAATTTTCGCTATGAATAGCTGTGCATAACGCATCGTCTCAAAGTCTGTGCGAACTGGTAGGAAGTGGGCCACCTTGGTCAACCGATCCACAATAACCCATATGGAATCGTGACCCTTCTGTGATGACGGTAATCCTGTAATGAAGTCCATAGAGATGCTCTCCCACTTCCACACAGGAATTTCAAGTGGCTGTAGTATCCCTGATGGTCTCTGATGGTCAACTTTCACAAGATGACACGTGGCACATTTCGAAACAAATTCTGCTATCTCCCGTTTCATCCCTGCCCACCAATACTACCTCCTCATATCTTGATACATCTTATCCCCACCGGGATGTACCGCGAATCTCGACCCATGAGACTCCGTCATAACAGTGTGCCTCAATTCCGCATCCTCTGGCATAATCAACCTCCCATTATGGCGTAAGCCTCCCTCCGAATTGATCGAGTACCCCTCTGCTCCCTCAGCTAACAACTGGCTCACCCTATCCCGGCAGGTTTGATCCTCTGCCTGAGCCCCCACAACCCACATAATGATCTCGGGTGTGATGGATAATGCTGACATGCAAGCCCTGGCTACATAATCCTCTTATCTAAGTTCTCTCCACTTCGCCTTCCAGACTTCTGATATTTCCCCAGTCGGTCTCCGACTCAATGCATCTGCCACCACATTAGCCTTACCAGGGTGATACTGAATATCAAACTGATAGTCTTTCACGAATTCTAACCATTGCCTCTGTCTCATATTCAAATCCTTCTGAGTGAAGAGATACTGAAGTGATTTGTGATCCGTGAATAGCGTGAACTTCTCCCCCAGGAGATAATGTCTCCATATCCTCAAAGGAAAAACGACCGCTACTAACTCCAGGTCCTGAGTGGGGTAATTCTTCTCATGGGTCTTTAGCTTCCTGGACGCATAAGCTATAGCCCTTTCCTCATGCTGAATCACACCCCCAAGTCCCTGTAAGGATGCGTTAGTGTAAACCCGATACTCTAATCCTCCTTTCGGCAATGCAAACACGGGTGCAGATGTCAACTTGTCCTTTAACTCATCGAAGGCTAATTGACAATGATCATTACAAGTGAAAGGTACCCCTTTTCGGGTAATATTCGCCAAAGGGCCCGCAATCTTCGAGAATCCTTTGATGAACCGTCTGTAATAACCGGCCAACCCCAGAAAAGTGCGCACTTCTGTCGGTGTCGTGGGCTGTCCCCACTCCCTCACCGCCGATACTTTACTTGGATCCACCGCAATACCCCGGTCTGACACCACGTGGCCAAGGAACTGAACCTCCCGTAGCCAAAATCCACACTTACTGAATTTGGCATAGAGTTGGTGATCCCGTAATGTCTATAACATTATATGTAGGTTCTCTGCGTGCTCCTCCTCGGTACACGAGTAGATCAGGATGTCATCAATAAACACGATAACAAACTAATCGAGAAACTCCCTGAATACTCTGTTCATGAGGTCCATGAACACTGCTGGTGCATTGGTGAGTCTGAATGGCATCACCCTGAACTCGTAAGATCCATACCACGACAGGAAAGCGGTCTTCGGAACATCTTCCTCTCGGATACGTAGTTGATGATATCCTGACCTTAAGTCGACCTTAGAGAAATAAGACGCCCCTCTCAACTACTCAAATAGGTCTTCAATCCTAGGCAACAAATACTTATTCCGTATCGTGGCCTTATTCAGCTATCTATAGTCCACGCATAACCGTAGTGAGCCATCTCGCTTTTTCACAAAGAACACCGATGCACCCCACGGAGAAGTACTCCGTCGTATGAAACCCTGACCCAGAAGCTGCTGAATCTGCTCCCTCAGTTCACGCATCTCTGAAGGGGCCATAGGATATGGGGCCCGAGCAATTGGCCTCGTCCCCGGTGCTAAATCGATCACAAATTCGATTTCCCTGCTAGGTGGCAACCCTGGTATCTTCTGAAACACATCCTCAAAGTCTCTCACCACTGGAATTGAACCCAATGGAATAGCCACCTCTTGTGAGGTTTCCTCCTCAATATAATACAAATGCGTGCGTGACCCTCCCTCGGGTAGTGGCATTGCTATTAAGAACATCTCCTTTCCTAGAATGGAGAACACGATAGTCCTCTCGTAGCAATCCACCGTCGCCCGATAACCTTCCAACCAATCCATACCCAAGATGACATCGTACCCCTCCATATCTAACACTAGTAGGTCCACTGCTAAACTAAGTCTCCCGATCAAAATGTACACACCCCGACTAATCGAGTGAATCGTAGCCCCGCTGCCAACTGGTGACTCTACACACATCCAAAAACCTCCCGCGGTCTCTAGTAGTCCGACCCGTTTGGAAAAATTTAATTTAATGAATGAATGTGATGCTCCCGTATCAAAGAGAATACTATCCTCATAACCATGAATGAAAAACATACCCTGAACTACTGGCAGTGCTTGCTGCGTCGGGGGATTAGGAACATCCCGAACGTTATACACACGCCCGTAGTGCATCTGCCCCTGCTGAGGTTGGGCGGGTGGGGCTGGTGCCGCTGGTGGTAATTGCCCCCGTTACCCCTGTTGGGCCTCCTGTTGTTGACCTCTACCCCTCTGTGGGCATTCCCTCTTGAAATGTCTTGGCTGGCCACACACAAAACATCGTCTCTGACCATCCCCCTGTCGTTGGCCATGTTGGCCCTGACGTGGCTGGCCCTGGCCCTGTTGGCCTCCCCCATTGTTCCCTTGGCCCTGACGTCCCTGAGGAACCGGCTGCTGCTGATTCGGGCCCGGCTGCCCCTGCCTGAACCCCTGTCCTCCCTGTCGGAAACCACCAGGCTTAAACTTCTTAGCCTGATTCCCTTGGTGACTACCCGCCTGCTGCTGAGTACTACTTGTGTCACTACTAGTATCAGCATTGCCCTGTTGGCTCGGCTCCACTGTTCGCTTGCTCCCCTTCGCATGGAAGCGATGGTCCTGGCAGTGTACAAGTGCGGAATTAACGACGTCTGTATACGTCACTAACGCCGGATTCCCAATCAAGTGTTCCCTGATTCGCCAGGCTAAGCCGTCCATAAACCTCGATTTCTTCCGCTCCTCATCGCTCACCTCATTTGGCACAAATTTTGCCAAATGGGTGAACTCTTCCTCGTAGTCTGCCACTGATCGGTCTCCCTGAACTAAATCACTGAATTTCTTCCTCATCTCAGTCTCTACTGCTGGTGGAAAGTATTTGCGGTCGAACCGCACCCAAAACTCTGCTATCGGCATCAAGTCTCGCTCCCCGGCGGTGGTAACTGACTCCCACCACTGTAAGGCTGCCCCTGATAGACGAAAGGTATCAAGCATCTGCTTCTGTACCTCAGTACACTCTAGCATGCGCAAATGGCGCTGAATGTTCTTCTTCTAGTCACAAGCCTCTATCACATCTGTACTACCCCGGAACTCAGGTGGGTGACCCTTCTGAAAGGTCTCCCTCACTCTCTGCCAAGATGGTGGCCCCACTGGACCCTGAACTGCTGGTGCTACTGGAGGCGGTGCCTAGGTCTATGGAAAGTGAGCTGCCATAGCTCTCATTGCTATTTCGACCGCCTGGGCCACTATCACTGCCACCTGAGTAGTGGAAATCAACTCGGGTGGGAGTGGTGGTAGCGGTACCTATGGCTCCTGATGAGCCTCCCTAATTTCATCCCTAGCCTCATCCCTCTCCGCTCTCATTCTCCTCGGTGGCATCTGAAATAGATCGAATTGTATAAGTGTGACACCCCGCCTAATAAAATACCCGGTGATCAGTCCTATACCAAATTAAAACAGGAATCCCCATTGGATCATCCTTAGCATCACTGTCGAAAACTTTTTTAAAACTTACTAACCACCTAGTATTCCAAAAGTTGGTGCCAATTTTAACTTTTTGATTAAATAAACAATACATGAGAAATTAATATAAACCATTCACACAACTGAATAAAAAAAACTAAATCATAATTACACAACATGTCGAATAAATCACCGGCCACCAAATAAAATAATCCAAATACAAATATCCAACACCTGAATAATCTACACCTGAAAACTGTACCGAGAAGTCTGGGTGACAAGCCCTAAATAAAACTGAAACTGATACAAGATTCCTACTCTAGGAATGAATGAATGATGCGTCTAATCCAAACTCCTGCTAGCATCCACATATGTCGCAGCTCCGTGTCCCTGGAATAGAATATCAATCCTGGCGTCCCTGTGGCTGGACACCTAAAAGGTTTTGAAAATAGTTTTATAGCAAGGGTTAGAACCCAAAACATTTTGAAAATATTATCAAGTGAATTAACTGCATTAATTTAAAATGCATGAATGCGCTTCATATTTAAGTTAGTGTCGCACTCCCTTGTGGACATTCTCACCCCTCCACTATTGTGCACACCTACCGGTTACTTTAACCTCACCTAGTTGTACTACCCCGTCCAACTAGTCCTGGTAAAACCTTCCCTTGCCATACTACTCTAACCCGAGTATAATAATTTCTTAAATTATAAGTTATCTCACAATTAACTTAATTAATTCCTCTTAAATAGTAGCATATAACCGTCTCACAAGTTATATAAAGTAAATACATCACACACTGTATTATTCCCACAAATGAATAACTTAATTAATTTCTCATTAATTAACTGCATAACTGTAACCCGAGTTATATAAGGTAAATACATCACACACTATATTATCACCTACATATAATATTTATTACCATATTATACGTACCTTGACTAACATCTACACATATAATATACGTGTATCCATCCTTCCGAGTATACCCTCACCGGATGATTCTCTCTAGAATGCTATCTCACTAGGTGTGCTCACAAAACCTAGTTTCCCCAAGTTAGAATCGCTCACCAACTTGGACCAAAATATAAACGAAATGGAGGCTGTCATATTCCTTCCTGAAAGTGAGATAATCTCCTCACCCATGTACCGGACGCTATGACCTGGGGATATACTCGCCCTACTCCTCAAGCTAGGGGATTCACCCACATCGCGTAACCTCCTTTGATAGCATTAGAGTATTTAAATTGAATAAATATCCAGTCACTGATATTTACTATCACACACAATATATACACATATACATATACTATCACTACCCGTATATATATATATATATTATGAACCCCGATTTTACTGTGTACTCAAAATCCCATACACTGCCTGTAATTCCCGTACACTGCCTGTAATTTAATGTCACACACAATACATACACGTATATATATATACTATCACTACACCGTATATATATATTAATAACCCCGACTTTTCCATGTACTCAACATCCCATACACTGCCTGTAATTTCTTGAGTCTATGGCCCGACTCAATGTAATTAATTCTCTCACTTAATAACTTATCCTCTTCCCGAGTCTATGGTCCGACTCTAATATAATTAATTATCACATTAATTAATAAGTACCCTTCACGAGTCTACCATCAAATTCTGATTAAACTAATTATCCCACCCATTAATTTAATCATACCCGAGTCTATAAACCGACTTTAATTAAATTAATCAACACCCTTGTTAATTTAATCCTACCCGAGTCTACAAACCAACTCTAATTAAATTAATTAATGCACTTATTAATTTAATACTACCCGAGTCTACAATCCAACTCTTATTAAATTAATTATCACTCTTATTAATTTAATAACTTGATGTCACCCAACCATTATCCCCGGACTCTCTCACTTGGCCCGTACCTCAACATTTCCCGAGTCAATGTTCCGACTCCAAACTAATTATTTTCCCTCGATAATTAATTTAATGCCTTGATGTCACTTAACCAACATATCCGGACTCGCTCACTTGGTCCAATTTACTTCTCAAAGTTTCTTTCCCACATTTTTCGCCCACAATGTGTCACACATTTATTTCCATAATTTTTCCAATTATATTTACCTATAATTATCAACATGCCTGGACTCGCCCACTTGGTCCATAATTAAATATTCCCCGAGTCTATATCCCGACTCAAAATTATCTAGTTTATCTCCAAACTTAATTCACTACCTTGGGGTCGCATGACCAATATACCCGGATTCACTCACTTGATCCGTACCTCACTATTTTAGAATAAAATTTCTCAAATTCATCCGTTAAATGCCCCACATAAATTCATCCTAGTCCCAATTACTTTCTCCCATAATTGCTAGGAATATTTGTTTCACAATTATTTACCACTAATAATTGTAGGGAAATTATTTTATAATTAACTCCCCCTTATACTTCACCCAAGGCCGAACTGCCCAGACTTTCCCATCGTCGATCGATCGATGCCCCCGATCGATCGATCGACCCCTTCGTTACAGCTCTTCTTTCCCCCTGTTTTCCACCATTAATGAATTTTAAGGTTTTTAAACCATAATTTACCTCTAATTACATCATCCCATCATCTACACATGGTTAATCCACATCCTATTCATCATAGAGAGCAATAAGATAATCAACCCCTCTAATTATCTCATAATTTTCGAAATGGGTCTTTCTCCATAAAATTCAATTATCTGTTTTAAATCCCAATTTCCAGATTCGATTTCCACTCTTTTATGTTCTGGATTTCTCGTTCAAATCATATACACATATTCAGATATCAATCACCCATCTAAATCTTACTTTGAATCTCATTCAAGTGTTTCAAAAACAAAAACCCCATTTTGTTCCCATTTACACCCAAAAACGAATTTTCATACCCACATCACCATGATATGAATTGATTATCATGATTTAACAATCAAAACAGTTAACCACTTTCCTGAAAGTGTTCGTAGTGTCTGATTCCGTTGGCGTAGTCCCTCGATTTGGCTCCAAAATCCTCAATTTGGCTTTTGCTAAGCTTTCCGCCAATTTCCCTCTCAAGCCCTAGGCTTAGATTTGTGATGGCTGTTGATTTCCTAATCTCCCCATTAGGTTAAAAAACCTTAATCCCGTTTTTCACCTAATGGGCTTAACTAAAGTGGCCCAACTCACCCCGTGTGGGCCCGGCTATGCCCAAAAGTATCCCGAGACCCAATTACTACCCCCGGGTACTCTTTTCTGACTATCTCGACCCATCCGGACTCAACCGCGCACTCAGAATTGGCATCCTAATTAATTTATAAAAATCCTTATCTCACACCCAATTTAGTCTATACCGACTCCCGGCTGGGATAAGTGCATACCTCATCATTAATACCCGAAATGATGTAATTAAATTATTACTATTCACTTAGTAAATAAATTTCCCTAAACATTAACCATTCACTTCCCGATTAATATTTAAATAAATATATTGTCATAATTAATTCAATTAAAATTAAAACACACTAGTAATTTAAAATCCCGAATTAATTAAATATTAAATGCACAAAAATACGGGGTGTTACATACTTCCCCCCTTACAAAGGAATTTCGTCCTCGAAATTAAGATAAGCTTAGTGTTCCAATATTCACATTTTACTCACTAATCAAGTGCCTCCAAGCCCGCTATATCCATCACATCCGCTTCTAACCATACGTTACACAAGCATGCATTTAAACCTTGTCAGGGCGCCCATACACCCTATACCCGTGCTTAACCGCACAAAATTTGTCTTAATTAACCCGGGTGCCCATACACCCTATCCCCGCACTCTATCGCACGAAAGTTACCCGACTATGCTAGTCATAACCCGTAATATAACTTCGAACCCGTAGTCATATTACATATATATATATATACATATATAATTACTGCTTGGGTACTCAACCCATGCTACGTCTAACTATCTCCCCATAAATACTTATCTCTCAACACAAAAGAATATACGCTTACCCTTATGCTACCAAAGACAACATAATACCGCGCCCTTACTACCACTAGTCCTTGCGCAAAATAAACCCCGAGCTATATCTCTTTGCTCGAAAATTAATTTAACCACCCTGATTCACTTCAGTAAACATCCCCACTTACCGGGATAAAATGTGAGAACACAAAACCTCACTATGTGCTATAACACCACGTAATACAACATATATACATCCACATATATATAGGCTATACGCCCTCTCCGGTGATACCTAGTACCAACCATACCCTAGTGTCGCGGACACTAAAATTTAACTCCACTATCCACAATAGTTAAATTCCATCGCTATCCAGCAAATGTTTAAAAAGTATTATCAACCCTACTCCCATAATTCTAGAAAGTAGTAATTCCTCACATAATTCAACCAATCCCTCAGTGTACACCTCCACTCTCCCATGAAGAATACTAAGGAACTCCGCTACCCTACGGAAAGTTTTACCCACATGCTATGGCTGCTACCGCCAACGCACCCACTAAGTTCGACTCACCTGCAAACTCTGGTGAAAAATAAGTCTTATACTGTGACATCCTCTTTGTCACTCAACTATATACCCCATGCCCTTAGGGTAAAATAATTACTTCTATACTCCAGCTGCAACGGCTGGTTCTCGATTTCAGGAGCAGCTTCTCCCTGCCCGAATGCACCCGTGACTTGCTTTAGTGGCTGTACATCCAGGACCTCATCCTGTAGTTGACCCTTGCCTTGCTTAAGGCAATATCTCTTCATATGTCTCTCTTTTCCCACAAACGAAACACTTTCTAATATGTTCACCCTGCCACTGATCCCTTCCATGCCAACCTTGTTGGAATTCCTGGCCATCCCGCCAATAGCCTCCAGTTCTAGATCGTTTGGCATGATTTCCTTGTCGAAAATCCTGCCCCTGATCTCCCCCAGTCTGCTGCTGGGATACCCCACTGGTATTGTTCCCTTCTGCCTCATCCGACTGGTTAATCCCCACTCCCTTCCCGGTTCCTTTCGCGTGGAAGCGATATTCCCAACAGTGCCGGAGTGTTGCGTTAATGACATCAGTATAATCTACTAATGCGGCATTATCAATTAAATGTTGTCTGATTCTCCATACTAACCCATCCATAAACTTTGCTTTCTTTCTCTTTTCCAAGCTTACCATCATCCGGTAAAAATTTGCCAACGAGTGAAATCTTCCTCGTAATCGGCCACTGAACGGTCTCCCTTTGAGTCACCTCACAAAATTTTCTCCTCATTTCGGTCTCAACCACTGAAGGAAAAATACTTGAAGTCGAACCGCACCCAAAACACTGCAGTAGCTAGTGTGTCCCTTTCCTCAACTGTGGTGATCGACTCCCACCACTGTAGCATCGATCCCACTAACTAAAAGTGGTTAGCATTTATTTTCGAACCCCATCGCAATCTCCCATGCATAGGTGACGCTGGATACCTCTCTTCCTTGACACGCTAGTACTACACCTGAACCCCCTCGCAATTCTGGTAGGTTCCCAAAAATAACTCGCATCCTTGTTTCCACCCCGACGACCCCGCGTGAGTCTGAACATCCGATGCCACTAACACTTGTGGCAGATCCTGTGGAAAGTACCTTATCGTTTGCGACTACCGTCGTTTCAATCACCCTCGCCATTAGTTCGGTCACCTGTGCTGCCAAAATTATCTTTGGTAGTTGCTACCGTAACTCTTACTCCTGACGAGCCTCCCTAGTCTCACCTCCCCCTGCTGCCCTAGCTGCTCTCCCTCTCCTGGGCGTCATCTGGAATGAGAATCGAATTGTATGAGTTCACTTTCAATACAAATTCGCAGAAGATCGTATATGCGCATACGTATGAGAATACAATAATCCTATGATAGGGCTCTATATAAAAGATTTTTAAGCCGAAGCGTGAAAAGCCGCACAGATCCTAAGGACACTAGAACCTGATGCTCTGATACCATCTGTGACACCCCGCCTAATAAAATACCGGGTGATCAGTCCTATACCAAATTAAAATACGAATCTCCGTTAGATCATCCTTAGCATCACTGTCGAATTTTTTTTTAAAACTTACTAACCACCTAGTATTCCAAAAGTTGGTGCCAATTTTAACTTTTTGATTAAACAAAACAATACATGCGAAATTAATATAAACCATTCACACAACTGAATAAAAAAAACTGAATCATAATTACACAACATGCCGAATAAATCACCCGCCACCAAAGAAAAGAATCCAAATACAAATATCCAACACGTGAATAATCTACACTTGAAAATTGTACCGAGAAGTCTGGGTGACAAGCCCTAAATAAAACTGAAACCGATACGAGATTCCTACTCTAGGAATGAATGAATGATGCGTCTAATCCAAACTCCTGCTAGCATCCACATATGCCGCAGCTCCGTGTCCCTGGAATAGAATATCAATCCTAGCGTTCCTGTGGCTGGACACCTAAAAGGTTTTGAAAATAGTTTTATAGAAAGGGTTAGAACCCAAAACATTTTGAAAATATTTAGCAAGTGAATTAACTAGAGTAATTTAAAATGCATGAATGCGCTTCATATTTAAGTTAGTGTCGCACTCCCTTGTGGACATTCTCACCCCTCCACTATTGTGCACACCTACCGGTTACCTTAACCTCACCTAGTTGTACTACCCCGTACAACTAGTCCTGGTAAAACCTTCCCTTGCCATACTACTCTAACCCGAGTATAATAATTTCTTGAATTATAAGTTATCTCACAATTAACTTAATTAATTCCTCTTAAATAGTAGCATATAACCGTCTCACAAGTTATATAAAGTAAATACACGATTCTAACTTGGGGAAACTAGGATTTGTGAGCACACCTAGTGAGATAGCATTCTAGAGAGAATCATCCGGTGAGGGTATACTCGGAAGGATGGATACACGTATATTATATGTGTGGATGTTAGTAAAGGTACGTATAATATGGTAATAAATATTATATATAGGTGATAATACAGTGTGTGATGTATTTACCTTATATAACTCGGGTTACATTTATGCAATTAATTAATGAGAAATTAATTAAGTTATTCATTTGTGGGAATAATACAGTGTGTGAGGTATTTACTTTATATAACTTGTGAGACGGTTATATGCTACTATTTAAGAGGAATTAATTAAGTTAATTGTGAGATAACTTATAATTCAAGAAATTATTATACTCGGGTTAGAGTAGTATGGCAAGGGATGGTTTTTCCAGGACTAGTTGGATGGGGTAGTACAAATAGGTGAGGTTAAGGTAACCGGTAGGTGTGCACAATAGTGGAGGGATGAGAATGTCCACAAAGGAGTGCAACACTAACTTAAATATGAAGCGCATTCATGCATTTTAAATTACTGTAGTTAATTCACTTGCTAAATATTTTCAAAATGTTTTGGGTTCTAAACCTTGCTATAAAACTATTTTCAAAACCTTTTAGGTGTCCAGCCACAGGGACGCCAGGATTGATATTCTATTCCAGTGACACGGAGCTGCGGCATATGTGGATGCTAGCAGGAGTTTGGATTAGACGCATCATTCATTCATTCCTAGAGTAGGAATCTTGTATCAGTTTCAGTTTTATTTAGGGCTTGTCGCTCAGACTTCTCGGTACAGTTTCCAGGTGTAGATTATTCAGGTGTTTGATATTTGTATTTGGATTATTTTCTTTGGTGGCCGGTGATTTATTCGGCAAGTTGTGTAATTATTATTCTATTTACTTTCATTCAGTTGTGTGAAAGGTTTATATTTTAATTCCACATGTATTGTTTTGGTTTAATTAAAAAGTTAAAATTGGCACCAACTTTTGGAATACTAGGTGGTTAGTAAGTTTTAAAAAGTTTTCGTCAGTGATGCTAAGGATGATCCAACTGGGATTCCTGTTTTAATTTGGTATAGGACTGATCACCCGGTATTTAATTAGGTGGGGTGTCACAATAAGTACACAATTTATACAAAAATATACACAGCAAAAATACGATATGTCACAAGCGGAAAATGAATCAACAGTCCTAATAATAGGGCTCTATAACAAATGAGTGCTACACTGAAACGTAGAAAGCCGCACAGATCCTAAGGACACTAAAACCTGATGCTCTGATACCATCTGTGACACCCCGCCTAATTAATCCCGGGTGATCAGTCCTAAATCAAGTTAGAAAAAGTTTCTCAGTTTGTCCATTCTTAGCATCACCGTCGTCTTTTTAAATTACTAACCACCTAAGTGAGAAAAGTAGACTGGTGCCAATTTTTATCTTTCAATTAATTAAATAATAACTCATGAGGAACATACAACAATACACAATCAGAGTTAATTAAAGTAACCATCCACAAATAAAACTCCTAATCGAATAAACCATCGGTCCAAATATCCAATACAAGTAAATATCAGAAAAACATCTCAACAAGTCTATTACTGATCAATGAACTGTGAGCGACAAGATCAGATAACTACTAGAGAGTCTCTACAAGAATGGAAGAAGGAGGCGTCTATCAAAACCCCGCAACATCCACATGTGCTGCAGCAAAGGATACCTGGAATAGAGTCAAGCTTGGCACCCTTGTGGTTGGACACCTAAAAGGTTTTTAAATTTTTTATAGCAAGGGTTAGTACCCAAAAACATTTGAAAACATTTAACAAATGATTAACTTGCAGTAATAAATAAATATGCATGCTCTTCATATTTTAGTTAGTGCCGCACTCTCTTGTGGACTTCCTCAGCCCTCCTCTAATGTGCACTACTAACGCTTCCGTTTAATTTACTAGGTCATACGCTCCTCACCCAATGCTTACTTTTAACCCTTGAATGTTACCTACTATAACCGAGTATGCCTTAATTAATGATTTTTAAGTTATTATAAACGTCAACTTAATTGAATCATTACTCCTTTTAATTTCATATAACATTCACACATGTTATACACCTAATACATTTTTCACTATCCCCTATATAATTATTTACCTATTTATATATTTAATCATATTACAGTATTCACAAACATACTGAAATAACATTTAATACAAACCTTCGGCCGAGTAATAATACTCACAAAATATAAATTTTCCTAAGTGCTATCTCACTAGGTGTATTCACGTAACCTAGTTATCCAAGTTAGATTCGCTCACTAACTTAGTTTAACATACGAATTGGAGGCGGTCATATTCCTTTCCTGAAAGTGAGATGCCCCTCACCCATATAACGGACGCTATGACCTGGGATTATACTCGCCCTACTCCTCAAGCTAGGGGATTCATCCACTACGCGCAACCTCCCCTTATAGCACTAGAGTATATAATAGTAATATTCAATCTCTCATATTAATGCACACAAACTATATATATATACTATCACGCACCGTATATATATATAAATATAAATTGTCCCGGCTACACCATGTACTAAATCCGTAACAGAAGCCTGTTTAATTTATTAAGAGTTTATGGTCTAACCCTAATTATTAATTAATTTTCACATTAATTAATTTAGTCACCTTTGGTATCGCCCCCACCATAAATTTGGACTTACTCTCGTAGCCCGAAATAACCTCACTCGAGTCTAAATTCCCGACTCTCGAATTTATAATCATGACGTGTCACCCAAAACTTCCTCAAATCCTAATTAACTTTATTCATGATTAATTAGGTTTAAACCCATGTATTTATTTCTCCATAATTAATTACATAAGGATTTATTATATAAATTTTCTTTTATATACATAACTGGGCAAAATTACCGAAATCTGCCGACCTTCGATCGATCGACCTCAGACTTTCGATCGATCGATCGAGCAGGTCTTCGTCTTCTTCGCGAAAACAGAATCAGCCATGGACGAAAATTCTCAAACCCCAATTCCTTCCACCAGTAACCTCAAGCCCTCTTAGCATTAATACACGTTAGAAACCTTATTAGGGACCTCCAGAATGTCCACCAACATCATTAATTCGTCCATTAACTACAATTTCTGGATTTGGGGAAATATCCATCTTTAATTTCTTACACATTTACATCCCAAATCCCTACACCAAATTCGTTTCTATTTATCCAGATATCATCCTACCAGATATGTATCAATTTATAATATCAGATTTCTAAAAGAATTCTCATTCAAATTCGTAAATCAGATTATTATTTTTCAAAACCTCATGTTTATACCATGAACACCCAAAATGAATTTTTATCAAACACATCACATGAATATGAATTTCAAAAATAGATTCAATACTATTGCAAGTTATCCACTTGCCTTAGGTTTCGTAGCTTCTGATTCGGAGGTGAATTTCGAAGGTTGAAGACGATCCTTGTTGGCTCTCTAGTGATCCCAAAGTTTCCCTTAACTGCTACTAGGTTTCTTAATACACTTAGCCTTTTCAAAAACCTTATCATCCGTTTTATCATTCCTCGAAATTCCTTAATTTACCTAATCCCGTTTTTTGCCTAATGGGCCAAGCCCAAGTGACCCAACTACCCCTGTGTGGGCCCGGTTATGTCTAAAAACGTCCCGTGACCCGTTTACTACCCCCGGGTACACTTTTCCGACTATCCCGGCCCATCCGGACTCAACCGTACACTCAAAATTGGTATCCGAATTAATTTATAAAAATGTTTATCCCCTCACCCGTTTAGTCTATACCGACTCCCGGTTGAGATAATTGCATACCCTGTCATTAATACTCAAAATGAATTAAATAAATAATTACTATTCCCTTAATAAATAACTTCCCGCAAATATTAACCCTTTACTCCTCGATTAATATTTAAATAAAATTTTCCTTAATTAATTCAATTAAATTACGACTCACAAGTAATTTTCAATTCCCGAATTAATTAAATATTTAATGCATGAGAATGCGGGGTGTTACAATCAGTAACCCATAAGAATTGACCGCTTACTCACGGGACTCCCATCTTGAGAGCACGATGAATATTTACAAACTGTCAGACTGAGGGTTAAAAACATGTCGCCAAAGGATGAAAATGTAAAACAACCATAAAATGGCCCTGTGAACGGCACGGATACCTCGCAAGACCAATGTAACCAAGAAGAACTGACCACGTAATCATGGGACTCTCAATTTGAGAGCATAACGAAAATTTACAAACTATTAGACTTAGGCTTAAAAAAATGTCGTAAAAGAATGAAAACGTAAAGTAACCACAAAACTGCCCCTTGAGAGGCACTAACACTTTACATGGGACCAATGTAAACCGCAGGAACTGATCTCATACTCACGAGACTTCCGATTTGAGAGCACGATGAAAATTTGCAAACTGTTAGACTTAGGCTAAAAAACAAGCTATCAAAGGATAAAAACATAAAATTACCACAAAATGGCCCCGTGAGAGGCCCCTACCTCGCATTGGACCAAAGTAAATCATAGGAATTGACCTTGTACTGACGGGATTCCAGGTATGAGAGCATAACGAAAATTTATAAACTGTTAGACTTATGCTTAAAAATCATGTCAGAGGGTGAAAACATAAAATAGCCACAAAACAGCCTAGTGAGAGGCACGAACACCTCGCATAGGAAAAATGTAACCCGCAGGAACCGACCGCCTACTTGCGGGACTTCTAGTTTGAGAGCAGGACGAGAATTTACAAACTGTTAGACTTAGGCTTAAAAACATGTCGTTAAAGGGTGAAAATGTAAAACAACCACAAAACACTCCCGTTAGAAGCACGAACACTCTCACGGGACCAATGAAACCTGCAGTAACGAATCTCATACTCACAAGACTTTCGATTTGAGAACACGATGAAAATTTACACACTGTTAGACTGATGCTTAAAACATGTCGTCAAAGGGTGAAAACATAAAACAACCACAAAACGGCCCTATGAGAGGCACGAATTCCTCACATGTGACCATGTAACCCGTCAGAATTGACCGCATACTCGAGGGACTTTCAGTTTGAGAGCAGGACTAAACTTTACAAACTGTTCGACTTAGGCTTAAAAACATACCGTCAAAGGGTGAAAACGTAAAACAACCACAAAATGGCCCCATGAGAGGCACGGACACCTTGCACGAGACCAATGTAACCCGTAAGAACCGATCACGTACTCAGGGGACTCCCAATTTGAGAGCATGACAAAAATTTGAAAACTGTTAGACTTTGGATTAAAAGCATCCCGTCAAAGGATGAAAACATAAAATCCCCATAAAACCACCCCTGAGAGTCATGAACACCACGCACGGGACTAATGTAACCCGAAAGAACTGACCGCGTACTCACGGGAGTCCTAGTTTAAGAACAAGACGAAAATTTACAAAGTGTTAGACTTTGGCTTAAAACATGCCGTCAATGGGTGAAAACATAAAATGGCCCCCAAAATAACCCCATGAGAGGCACGAACACCTCGTACAGGACCAATGTAACCCACAGGAACCGACCGCATACTCACGGGACTGTCGATTTTAGAGCACAATAAAAATTTATAAACTATTAGACTTAGGGTTAAAAATAAGTTGTCAAAGGTGATAACGTCAAGCAACCATAAAACAGCCTCGTGAGAGGCACGAACACCTCGCACGGGACAAATGTAACCCGCTGGAACTGACCGTGTACTAACGGGACTCTCAGTTTAAGGGCATGACAAAAATTAGCAAATGTTAGACTTAGGCTTAAAAACATGCCATCAAATGGTGAAAGCGTTAAACATCCACAAAACAGCCCTCTGACAGGCACGAACACCTCACACGAGATCAACGTAACTCGTAAAAACCGATCGTGTACATATGGGACTCTCAATTTTAGAGCGCAACGAAAATTTTCAAACTATTAGACTTCGGATTACAAACATTCCATCAAAGGGTGGTAATGTAAAACAACCATAGAACGGCGTCGTTAAAGGCACGAACACCTCGCATGGGACAAATGTAACCCGCAGGAACTGACTTCGTACTCACGGGACTCCCGATTTAATAGCACGATGAAAATTAGAAAAATGTTAAGACTTAGGCTTAAAAACATGTCGTCAAACGGTGAAAACATAAAATGGCATCAAAACTGCCTCGTGAGAGGCATGAACACCTCGCACAAGACTAATGTAACTCGCAAGAACCGATCGCGTACTCACCGAGCTCCTTGTTTGAGAGCACGAAGAAATTTTGCAAAGTTTTAGACTTAGGCTAAAAAATAAGCCATCAAATGGTGACAATATAAAATAGCCATAAAACGGCCTCGTGAGATGCACGAACACCTCGCACAGGACCAATGTAACCCACAGGAACCGACCGCATACTCACGAGATTCCCGATTTTAGAGCACAATGAAAAATTGCAAAATTTTAGACTTTGGCTTAAAACCATGCCGTCAAAAGGTGAATATGTCAAACAGCAACAAAACGACCCCATGAGAGCCACTAACATCTCGCACGGGACCAATGTAACCTACAAGAATCGACCTTGTACTCATGGAACTCTCGGTTTGAGAGCGCGATAAAAATTTACGAACTGTTAGACTGAGGCTTAAAAACAAGCCATCAAAGGGTGAAAACATAAAACAACCATAAAATAGCCCCATGAGAGACAGGAACACCTAGCACGGAACCAATGTAACCCGACAGAACTGACCGTGTACTCACGAGACTCTCGATTTGAAAGACTGAGGCTTAAAAACATGTTGTCAAATGGAAAAAATATAAAATAGCCAGAAAATGGCCCCGTGAAAGGCACAAATACCTCGCACGGGAGCAATATAACCCGCAAGAACTGATCGCGTACCCACAACGCTCCCTGTTTGAGGGCACGAGGAAAATTTTCAAACTGTTAGACTTTTGATTAAAAACATGCAGTCAAATGGTGAAAATGTAAAACACCCACAAACCGGACCCATGAGAGGGAGTAACACGTCGCAGGAGACCAATGTAAACCACAGGAACTAGCCGCGTACTCATGGACTCCCGGTTTAAGAGCATGACAAAAATTTACAAACTATTAGACTTAGGCTTAAAAACATACCGTCAAAGGGTGAAAACATAAAATGGCGACAAAATGGCCTCGTGAGAGGAATGAACACTTCGTATGGGGCCAATGTAACCCGTATGAACCGATCGCGTACTCATAGGACTCTCGGTTTGAGAGCACAATGGAATTTTGCAAACTGTTAGACTTACGCTCAAAAACATGCCATCAAAGGGTGAAAACATAAAACAACCACAAAATGTGCCTTTGCGAGGCAAACACTACGCATGCTAATGTAACCCGTAAGAACTGATTGCGTACTCACAACACTCTCGGTTTGACAGCACGAGGAAAATTTGCAAACTTTTACACTTAGGCTTAAAAACATGCGGTCAAAAGGTGAATACATCAAACGGCCGTGAGAGACACGTACACCTCACACGGGACCAATATAACCTGCAGGAACTGATCGCATACTCAAGGGACTCCCAATTTGAGAGCACGATGAAAATTTTCAAACTATTGGACCTAGGCTTAAAAACATGTCGTCAAAGGGTGAAAACGTAAAACAGCAATAAAACG
Source organism: Sambucus nigra (assembly GCA_949130495.1). Classification (NCBI taxonomy): domain Eukaryota; kingdom Viridiplantae; phylum Streptophyta; class Magnoliopsida; order Dipsacales; family Adoxaceae; genus Sambucus; species Sambucus nigra. Next base: position 464,217,611 of record OX422209.1, on the reverse strand, counting down.
ACCCCGTGAGAGGCACAAATACCACACACGGGACCAATGTAACCCGCCTGCACCACCCGCGTACTCACGAGACTCCAGTTTTGAGAAACAAATACTGAATATTTTATTATTATAATTAAAAATAATCCCGAATTTCGACTGTGACCAATTTATTTTTAACATAAAAAATGGTCATGGCCCAAATCCGTGACCATGTTTCGTGGGCATAAAAGGTTATGTCACGGACTTGGGTCTTGACCATTTTTTATTTTAAAAATTAAGTGTTCTTAACCCGAGTTCGTGACTAGGTTTTGTTGGCACAAATCATTAGGTCACGAACTTGGACCTTGACCAATGATGTTGGTGAGGGGCTTAGTCCGTAACCACCAAAAATAGCCACGCCCGATATGGTCACGGACCAAATTCGCAACCCACCTTCAATGGTCTCGGCCCAAGTTCTTGACCATGTGCAAAATTATGTGTAGTGGGTGTTGCTAGGTTTAGGAAAGATGCATGCTTGGGGGTAAAATCATGACACCGATTTTCTAAGTCACGCATGACATCCGTATTTTTCAAATTTGAGAATTATCTTTTCACCTCGATTTACTATTATAGGGGAATTTTTTTTCCATAAGAATTCCCAATGGGTCATGTTTTCAATTATAATTCACATTGGGTCATATTTTTCCCTAGAAGTGCTTGATGATTTTTTCCTCACTTCAATTTTAATATTCTATGAGACATTTCTAAGTGATTTCATCACATTCATCTTATAAAATATATCATTCATCCTTTGTTATAAAATATTGTCAATTGAGTGGTTAAGAAAGAATAATATATGAATAATTTGGGTGGAATTCTCAAAATTAGAAGTGTGGAAGCTAAATGGAGTGTATTATCCTCTCTGTAAAGTTTCGGTTTGAGCATAGTAAGAGATTATAAGGGAATTGAAGATAATATACACCTAATATATTCTAACATATTTTTTTTCTAGTTGATTAGTTGTAGTTTCCCAAGCATTTACCCTACAGTGGGGTATTCAATGTATATATTGTTCACTATATGAAACTATAACAACGCCCATTTTTAAGTAAAGATTGGAAAAATACAATACACTGAAGATGGGGCTTGTATTAAAATATATATCATTTTCAGCATCAAAACAACAAAAAAAAACAATAATAATAATAATAATAATAATAATAATATCAATAATAATAATATTAAGAATAACAACGATAATAACAATAATAACAATACTAACAACAACAACAACAACAACAACAACAACAACAACAACAACAACAACAACAATAATAATAATAATAATAATAATAATAATAATAATAATAATAATAATAATAATAATAATAATAATAATAATAAAATAATAATAATAGCACATTTGACACATTTGAATTTTTAAACCGACATGTAGAGTAAACCATTTAAAAAATAACTGATAATAAATAAGTTCAACATCGAACTAGTAATAAAAACCTCCAACATAAGTATATCTGAGCTCAGAATGACTGAATATTAAACTTTTGGCTTATGCCCATACAATCTCCGAAATAACAAAAATGATTGGAGAGGAAATAAAAACCTAAACTAGAGTCAAACGATTTGAAATAATTAATGATCATATGTTACCACAAGTCTAATCTCCTGTTAAACCTGTTGTCCCTCTCTAGGTAAACCTATCAGAAAAATATTTTATAATTTGGGTCAATGCCCTAGAGTTGCAAAAATTACCTTATGAAATAAAAATGCAATTATACTTTCAATTCACAAAATGTACCGCCCTTCGGCACTCGCATGCAATAAATATATCACCCCTCATCTAAGTGTAATACTATTTGCATAATAACCCGAGTCCCAATTATAGAGTCCAATAATTACAATGATAATCTAATATTCAAAGTGTCTAACACAATTCATACACTCAAGCTAATCATGTACACATGTGATTCTAGTTCCCATAGTAACCCCTACGATACTACCCATAAGAAATAACAGATCATCCATTATGCCCATTATGTAATAGTGGGTTCGTTATCAATAGTTTACATCATTAGACTACATGGATTCAATCTCAATTAATTTATATAATTATATATGACCTTATATATATATATATATACTAGGGTGTACCCGTACCGATGGCACGACGATAAATTTGTTCCCGCGATATTTTGTACCCATGTCGATAAATTTGTTCCCGAGATAAATTTATTCATTATTTTATTTAGTTGTTTTTTTAATGTACACTTTTAAGTTTTTAATTTTAAAAAAAATCTTACCGTTTTAATTGTCTTATATAAAAAAAAGTGCAATATTTCAAAAAAAGCTAAATACTTGTGCCGATGACACAGTGATAAATACTAAAAAGTTTAGTAAATGAAACGGTGATAATGTATTTATAAGTATAGTTCTTCACCATATAACATCGAGTTCATAAGGACAAAACAAATATTATGATATTGTATTTTCCAGTATAATTTAAGAAGTTATTTAGTTAAATGTAATTATCATATTCAATAAAGTACTGAAAGATAAGCAAACCAACTGAAAAGGAAATCTCCTTTAGCTTGTCAAATCTCATATCAACATTTTCATATTGTTAAATCTCATATTCTATAATCAAAAATGCATTTGGAATAGAATTTTTTTATCGAAAGTGAAGATACCGAATTAGGTGAAGGGTTTCTATTGGTTAGTTTGTGGGGTCCACGCCAGTGGGATAAGGAAACCGACCAATAACACGCTGCCACGTGTGTTTTCAGTCAAAATTTATGTCAAAAATTCGGGTCCAATAGAAAAACTCTTCTATAATATGTAGAATAGTGTAATTAAAAGTCATATATTAATAAATGTTTAAAATACTATATATATATATATATATATGTATTCGTGTGTACTATTTTAACAACTAACATATAAACACAATATTTACTGTCAATCATTTCTAACATCCATCATAGACTACATATATAGACTATAACCTATATAATCATAGAATAATAGTCAAGCAAGGTTAAAGATACAGAATTCTTAGTAGTAGTCAAGCAAGGTGAAAGATACAAAATTCTTAGTAGTATAGTACGACGCATGAGAGATAAAAAGTATAAGTATATAGGGTGTTGGCACTATCAAATAAATGCATAGCCATTGTCCAATAAATGCACCACCTGCGAAATAAAAATTATAATATATTAATAAATCAGTAAGTTAAAAGGCAACATGAAAGTTCAAATTATCACAAAAAAACATTCTTTTGAAAAATAATCAAATACGGATAAATAATTAACAAAGTCAAGTAAAATATTAAATAACCCATCGTGCACAAAAATAGGTGCAACTAACAATCCACAAATCTCAAATGTAATTTCATATAGTAGTACTTGTAGAGTTTTGTATTAAATTTCATTATAAATGATTGTCTCTTAGATATGGTGTATCTGTCCTTTTTCTCGAGTGTTGTGCTCTGATGAGGTGTGACATTGAGCGTAGTTTTTCCTCCTCAGGAAGTACAACCTCTTTACAAGCCCTTTTCAGAATAAGAGTTGAGAGGAATCAACTGTCATACCATATTATTAATTCAAAAAAATTCCTGGTAAGAGAAAATTGGTCCAACATCCAATAGAAAACATAGAGGTCTTTAAGAACCCATTAGATTAATATAGGTTCATAATCTACTGTGATAAATTATAGGCTTTATAGAAATAATGCTTCATTTCACAATCTTAGTCTCTCCAGATACAATCAATGTCTGAACAATTGCAACATCGGATTTCCATATCCCTTAGGCAACTTAAGAGATCTTATGATGTCCTTTGTGCAAACCTACGAACACGTGCATCGATAAAAAAAATATTAGAAACTTGTTCAGGTTCAAACATATTTGCTATATATCTAAATACTTAAAAAGTGAAACAATTGAAGGTCAAATTTAAGAAAACTTTATTATAAAAAATATATTCAAATTCAAATTCAAATTTTAATTACCTCTTTAAATGGTCCTGCTTTTGTACACATTAGCATTTTTTTAATTTTTGAATAGTCTCAACTCAAGTTATATACTAATAAAGTCTGCAAGGCTAAATCATAAACACAGTCCTATATGTGAACAAAACACAATATTTCTTAAAAGTCTCAACTTGAGTTATTTAGCTGTAAAAACCTTAATGAATGAAAAATGGATACAAAATTGATAAAGAGTTGGTTGAGCATTAACTGATGAAACAACTTCCATTACCTGCTGCAAACCTGGAAAACCCATGAAAATAGGATTCAACAAAGTACCCCAACAAACTAAATCTAACATAAAACAAATACGAATATCTACTGAAAACTGTAGAATATAAACCTGGGTCTTTTAGTTGCGGGTGGGAACCAACTAAAACATTAGTGTACAAACCTGAACAACATGTGTATAAAACTTTTGAGGATGGGAACCCAAAAGTTAGACAACATATATGTCTGCAAAATCAAACAATGAACCATATTAGAGTTACAAATACACCTTTATAAACGAAAAAAATCCAAAATAAATGTAAAGCGATCTGTGGCATAAACGAAAATTAAAATAACATAGTATTAGATTTTTTCCTCTCCTTTATCTCTTGTTCTCACAAAAGCAGACATAATTGAAAACCAAAATGATGCAGACACAAAACAATTCAGATAAAATGAAATCAAAAGAAAAAAAAAACACCATTTCTTGGAACCCATTTCATGCAACGCATTTCTTGGAACTGAAAACAAAAAAATCGGACGTAAAAAAACCCATTTCTTGGGAGCCATTTCGCGGAACCCATTTACAAAAATGATTCAGATAAAATGAAACCGAAAGCAAAAAAAAAACATTTCTTGGAACCCATTTCATGGAACCTATTTCTTGTAGCCGAAAGAACAAAAAAGGGAAGCAAAAAGACCCATTTCTTAAAACTCATTTCTTGGAACAAAAAGATGCAGGAAAACATAAAAAGATGCAAATAAAAGGAACCCATTTCTTGGAACCTAAAAACCCTCACAGGAATACGGGAGGGTGATAGAGAGGGAGTCTTGAGAGAGAGACAATTAAGAGAGAGAGAGAGAGAGAGAGAGAGAGAGAGATAGAGAGAGAGATAGAGAGAGAGAGAGAGAGAAAGAAAGTTCGTGGGTAAGAGAGAGAAAGAGAAAGAGAAAGAGAAAGAGAAGGGATGGAGGAGTGGGTCGATGTTGTCGGCGACGGGAGTACCAACGTGGTATCAGATTTAGAGAGAAAATTGTGGACAAATAATTTTAAAAACAAACTCAAGATGTAAACTCAACGATAAAGACCATACTCAATGACTTTCGATCTCCATTATCAGTTGGATCAAACCTATTTCTTAAACACACGGAAATAAGGAACAAATTTGAGAGAAAAACTTAAACACGTCGAAACAACGAAGAGACATATTGATGGTTGTACCATCTGAACCGTCTGAACCATATTAAATGCCAGATTTGAAGTATCAATGTGTATCTATCTCGAGCCTTGGGCTGATATTGTAAACCAAATTATTTAGGACCCTTGGATTCAATTTTGTAAGATGTAATCACAGCCATCAGTTGATAAACACCAAACTCATCAACTTTCGATCTGAACCATCAGTTGGGGAGGACAAAAAAGGCCCTCCTCCTTTATTAGAAAATTATGGACAAACAATTTTAAAAACAAACTCAAGATGTAAACTCAACGATAAAGACCATACTCAATGACTTTCGATCTCCATTATCAGTTGGGTCAAGCCTATTTCTTAAACACACGGAAATAAGGAACAAATTTGAGAGAAAAGCTTAAACACGTCGAAACAACGAAGAGACATATTGATGGTTGTACCATCTGAACCGTCTGAACCATATTAAATGCCAGATTTGAAGTATCAATGTGTATCTATCTCGAGCCTTGGGCTGATATTGTAAGCCAAATTATTTAGGACCCCTGGATTCAATTTTGTAAGATGTAATCACAGCCATCAGTTGATAAACACCAAACTCATCAACTTTCGATCTGAACCATCAATTGGGGAGGACAAAAAAATCCCTCCTCCTTTATTATATATATATACTAGCGTATGCCCGTGCCTGAAGGCACGATTTTTTTTTTCAAAGTACGTAATCGCAAAACGACGATAATTTTTTAGAGTAAGTAATAGCGAAATGCAAAAATTTCGATGTGTAATTTTAAAACAGTGTCAAATAGTCCAATAACATTCAAATAGTCTAGTTTCATCAAATAAATTCACATATAATACGAAATATACAATATTCATCCATCGAATTCACATTGTCTCAAAAAAACAAAGTGTCAAATTTTTAAAAAAAAATGGGCATAATCTCCTTTGTTTATGAAACTATTCACCCTCCTTAACAAATAACAAATAGTCCAACATCCAAATTGTCTAAATTCTTCAAACAAATTCACATATAAAATGAAATATACAATATTCACCAATCAAATTAACTGTGTATCAAAAACACAAAGTGTCAATTTTTAAAAAAAATTGGGCATAGTCTCCTTTGTTTATTGGACTATCCACCCTATTTAAGGGGTAATAACAAATCCAACAAATTAAAAAAAATCCCAAATTCGAAGATAGGAGCTATAAGGTAGGGAAAGGAGAATATGTGGGACTTCCTCAAAATGTATGTACCATGGTTCTTCTGGATTAGGTGCTACTACTGCTGTCTTCCCATCCTTCGTCCCACCTCCAGCCATGATCACTCTCTCCCTCTCGGTTTTCTGTACGATTTGACAAACAATAAACATAATTAATCAATTTCTTGAACAAAGATACAGTCACATAAGTAACTATACAATCAGTAAAATGAAATATACAATCACATCCAAATTGTCTAAATGTAGTTTCGAGTTTGATCACATCATATTTGGTCTACAAATAAAATAAATAACAATATTAGGAAAAAGGACCTATTTGAATAATTGCATATGCATATATGCGAGTGCATATATGTAGTGCGTGTATGCATGTTTGTGTGTGCCCGTGTGTACGTGTGTGAGTGGGAAAGGGGGGAGTGCATGGGCAGGGGGCGCGCGTGTGTGCATGTGAGTGGAGAAGGGGGAGGGGAAGGGGCAGGGGGCTTGTGCGCGCGTGTGCGCGTGTGCGTATATGCAGTGCGCGTGTGTGCATGTTTGTGTATGTGTTTGTGTGCGCATGTGTCCGTGTGTGAGTGGGTAAGGGGGGAATGGACGGGCAGGGGGCGCATGTGTTTGTGTCCGCGTGTGTGCATGTGTGCGTGGGGGGGAGGGGATGGGCAGGGGGTGGATGTGTGTGTGTATGTTTGTGTACGCGTTTGTGAGTGGGGAAGGGGGGAGGGGACGGGCAGGTATGCATATATGCAGTGCATATATGCATATGCATATACAGTGCATATATGCATATGCATATACAGTGCATATATGCATATGCATATATGTAGTGTGTGCGTGCGTGTGTGTGCACGTGTGTGAGTGGAAAAGGGGGGAGGGGACGGGCAGGGGCGCATGTGTGCATGTTTGTGTGTGCGTGTGTGAGTTGGGAAGGGGGGAGGGGACGGGAAGGGGGAGCATGTGTGCATGTATGCATGTGTGTGTGTGTGTGTGTGTTTGTGTGCGCATGTGTGCGTGTGTGAGTGGGGAAGGGGGGAGGGGATGGGGCAGGTATGAATATATGCAATCTGCATATATGGAGTGCATATATGCATATGCATATATGTAGTGCGAGTGTGTGCGTGTGTGAGTGGGAAAGGGGGGGAGGGGACGGGCAGGGGGTGCGTGTGTGCATGTTTTTGTGTGTGTGTGTGTGTGAGTGGGGAAGGGGGGAGGGTACGGGAAGGGGGAGCATGTGTGCGTGTGTGAGTGTTCGTGTGCGCATGTGTGCGTGTGGGGGGGGGGGGGGGGGGAAGGGGGAGGGGACGGGGCAGGTATGCAAATATGCAATATGCATACATGCAGTGCATATATGCAGTGCGAGTGTGTGTGTGTGTGTGAGTGTGTGCGTGCGTGTGCTTGTGTGCGCGTGTGTGAGTGGGAAGGAGGTAGGGGACGGGAAGGGGGCGCGTGTGTGCGTGTTTATGTGTGCGTTTGTGAGTGGGGAAGGGGGGAGGAGACGGGGCAGGGGGCGCGAGTGTGCGTGTGTGCATGTTTGTGTGTGTGTTTGTGTCCGCGTGTGTGTGCGTGTGAGTGGGGAAAGGGGGAGGGGACGGGACAGGTATGCATATATGCAATCTGCATATATGCAGCGTGAGTGTGTGCGTGTGCGTGTGTGAGTGGGGAAGGATGGAGGGGACGGGACAGGTATGCATATATGCAATATGCATATATGCAGTGCATATATGTATATGCATATATGTAGTGCGAGTGTTTTCGTGCGTGTGTTTATGTGCGCGTGTGTGAGTGGGGAAAGGGGGGAGGGGACGGTCTGGGGGCGCGTGTGTGCGTGTTTGCATGTGTTCGCGTGTGAGCATGTTTGTGTGCGTGTTTGTAGCATATATGCCTTTGTTTATATGCATATTGGAGCATATATGACAGTGCATATATACAGTGCGCGTGTGTGCGTGTGTGCGTGCATGCATTTGTGTTTGTGTGTGTTTGTGTGCGTGTGTGTGCATGTGTGAGTAGGGAAAGGGGACGGGATGGGTAGGGGTGCATGTTTGTGTGTGTTTGTGTGTGCGTGTGAGTGGGGATGGGGGGAGGGGATGGGGCAGGGGGCGCGTGTGTGCATGTGCGCATCTTTGTGTGCGCGTGTGTGCGTGTGTGCGTGTGCAAGTGGGGAAGAGGGGAGGGGACGGGGCAGGGGACACGTGTGTGCATGTGTTTGTACAACATAAGCAATGGCACGAAACATTATACTACTAAAAGAGGGTTATCCCCATATCAGTAGCTACAGGTAATACCATTTAGTGTAACACTTACGGGTGATGTCTATAATAACAGTTAACGAATAATTAACTTAAAAGAATATAACATTTATACTAAAAGTATTGAATACACTAAATAAAATGCGATCCAATATGTAAACCTGGAAAAAAACTCTTTGCTGAACATCGCTGTAGACATGGATGATATGCAATATTAGTGTACACTTAACATCCACCGTGATGCAACTACGGGAAATTAGTGTACATGCAATATGAACTCGAGGACAATTTAACGTCATAGCAAAATCAACAATTTTATCTCGAGATGGTCTGTTTAGCTCATCTTACTCTTTAGAAATGTTTTTAGCATCTAAAAATATCACCTAAAATTCACATAACTTCCTAAATATGTGCTTTCGAGTTGTTATGCCTCCATGGGGTGGCAATTTTCAATTTTTAGAAACAATACGATAGCATAAAACGACACGACATTAATCCAAAATTGACACGACATGAGTCCAAAACTTTGCAAGTATACTATATCTACGTCTATGAACGGTTCAAATCAATGGGTAAGTTAGTTAAAATTAAATTAAAGATCTGCTCTACATATATAGTTGTATATGAACGATTTCAAACCAACAATTATATGAACATAATGACCTCTCAATACATAATAGAGAAACAAAACCCAAATTTTGGTAATGGGAATGGAATACCTGATTTTGTAACCTACAAAACAAAAGAAAGATAAAAGAACAAATGTACACATATATAAGAGAACAAATATATGAATTAAAGCTCACGAACAAACCCAAAATATACATGTAAAGATCTCCTCTACATATAAAGCTATATATGAACAAATCAAACCAATATGAACAAAATATACAAAATTAAAGCTCTGTTCAACATATATAGCTATATAATATTAACAAAATAATCCAATATATGAACAAACCTTATAGATCAAATTAGAAACATAAAATCAAAAACATTTGAAAGATGAAACGCATCCCTAAAATCAGAAACTAAAACTAAAATAGTGCGTGCTTCAAATAATTTATTTGAAACTTACACCATTGCACATCTCAAGTTACTATTGGCTGAAATGTCCACTGTTGCCTGGAAAAATATAAAAATGGTTTGTTAAACATAACCCACTTTGTTAACCACATAAACATGATACAAACATAACAAAACATGATAGCAAAATGAACCTCTCAAATATAAAATCTTCAGTGAAGAATAGACATCATAAACAGGATACAAACATAAAAAGAAATCCAAATAAATCGATTCAAGCTCTCAAATTATAACAAATCAAAATGAAAAAACATGATAGAAACAAATCATAAAAAGAACTCAATACCTTTTCTGAGCGGTGAGGCAGGGCAGGGGGCGGGGGAGGGGTTACGGAGGGGGAGGGGCAGGGAGCTGTGTTTGTGTGTGCTCGAGTAAAGCAGCGAGCGGAGGGAGGGAGGGCGAGCGACCAGGGGGCGGAGGGAGGGAGGGAGGGAGAGCGATTAGGGGGCGGAGGGAAGGAAGGAGGCAGCGGAGGGAGGGAGGGAGGGAGGAAAAAACAGGAGGGGTTTCGGTTGGGAGGCATGGCAAATCCAAAGAGAGCTATTGGGGAGAGAGAATGAAAAGCAGATGGGTTTGAGAGATATCGAGAAAGAGAGAGAGGGTCGTGTGCCTGAAGAGAGAATGTTACTAAAATACCCTCAAATTTGAATTAAAGGGTAATTTTGGTGAGTATAAAAGAGGGGGAAATCAAAGAATTAAGGGGTAGGTTGATAAAAAAGAAAGGGAGGTGATCTCAACCATTAAAATGTGTAAAAATGTGTAAGGATGTGGCACACATCTGAACCGTTAAAATGTGTATACAATTCAAAAACTTTCCTAACTTATTATATATATATATATATACTAGGGTATGCCCGTGCCTGAAGCCACGCTGATAATCACAAAACAACAAAAATTATCAAAGTACGTAATTATAAAAAAGGAAAAAAACTCGTTCCCCAACAAAATAAAATGTTTTTTTAAAAATATTATCATGAAAATAACAATAAAAACTATAACAAAAACTATTAAATAAAAAAAAACAGCACGTAAATTTTTTTCGAAAGTACGTATTTAGTTCGCATCACATAAGCAGTTTTCGAAATAACCTATTCTACGAACATATTAGCTTATAAAAATTGGAAAATTTTGAAAGTTTTTTTACATACATACAGTGTGTTTATGTACATACATACATACACCATGGTATAAACTTATTATGTCAAAGTTTTTTACAGCACGTAATTTTAAACATTTTAAAAAATGGGCAAATTTTCATGTTTATATAACTATTTACCATGTTTAATCCATAATGGTTCTCGAAATAATTCTGAACTATTGTACAACGCAAATATTTGTAAACAAATTAAAAGCACAACGCAAATTTTTGAAAATGTATGTCGTTGATTGTACCATACATCATTTAGTTCACAACATATCAATAATTTTTTAAATAACCTATTATTCGACCCTATTAGCTTAAAATAATTGGAAAAAATATATTTTTTCACCATGTTTATGTACATACATACACTGTTGTACGAAACTATTATGTCAAAAAGTTTTTTTACTACGCATAATTGTAAATAATTTTAAAAATTATATACCTCTTCGTGCCTAAAGTCACGCATATAATATTCTACAATACAAATTCGTGAAAAGTCATGAAATTTTTACAATATAAATAAGCATAAACCGCTCAGTTTTTTGAAAAAACTTTATTTATAGAACTCTCCACAATATTTTAAGTAATCAGGTCTTTGAGGGTGCAACGTTTTCAACCTCCTTGCAGCGTTGCTTTGGGCTATGTTTTGTGAGGTTCCAAAACCATTTTGACCCGTAAATGACCCACCAGTAAACCGACGCATTGGGTTGCTCAAAATATCTTGAATCACACAAATGACATAAGTGATTAGCCATAGCTCATCCTTCATCGGGGCATAGGCAGCAATGGAGACTTTCACCCCTCATTTCCATGTTTCATTACCATGTCGTCAACTCAAACAAAAAAAACTCCATTAGTAACATCCTTACTTTTATTATTACCCCTCTTTTAAATAAAAATGACAATTGAATACTACTAAATACAAATAATAAAAGGTTTTTAAATCTTTAGTTACTACACCAATGAAGTCGACTGAAATATATCCATAAGTTTCATTTGGATCCCAATTGAGAAACACCCTGTATAAAAATAGGTGAGTCAAGAAACACCCTGCATAAAAATAAAACAAAACTAACAGACCCCAAACATAACAATATACTAAATCCTTATAAATAATAAGTCAACTAATTTGAGGTTCGAAACGCTGCACCTCGAAGACCAAAATTTGATATTATGGAGAGTGACTATATACTAAATAGAACAATATACTAAATCCTTAAAAACACCCTGTACTATAGTCACTGTGACTATATATCACTGTGATATATAATCATTGTGCAAAATTTGATATTGGGGTTTGAAACACCATGTACTATAGTCACTGTTTGGAGAGGAACAGGTAGCTGATACAATAACTTGCAGGCAATCAGAATGGCCATAGTAGGCAACAGAGTGCAAGCATGTTCTCCCATTAAGTGAATCAAAGACTAAAATCTGATAAAGAATAGCTTATCAATTACCACTTCACATTTAAACATCAAAACCTGATGAAGTATAGCCCCTATCAATTATCACTTCATATTTCATATGAAACATGAAGAGACCAAAGCCCCATTTTAAATAAAAAGCACATTAAGATATATTGATATTGTCTAGGGAAAAGAATTTGGCATACATTTGCTCCATCTTGGATAAGTTTTTCAACACCAGAGATCTTCCCATGCATTGCAGCCAGCATCAGCAAGGTCTACACCATTCCCAATTACAAAATTTAAGAATAAAAAAGGGCAATCAAACGAAATCCCAAAGTATCTTAATAAAATTAAAGGGCAGTATAACTCAATATTTCGCTCCTACAACTTACATGCTTATAATGATTGAGCAAATCTGGATTAACAGAACAATCCAAAAGCATTGACACAATCTAAAACCCACCTGGCAAGAAACAAAACCCACCAATCAAACCCATAAAAATCACATTTACCTTGGTTGGCCCTGTTTTGTCTAAAATCGAAGGCGAAACTGTATGTACACCCACACCTGCAACTTTTACGAACCAACTCAGTGATTATATATATATATATATATATATATATATATATATCGAGAGAGAGAGAGAGAGAGAGAGAGAGAGAGAGAGAGAGAGAGAGAGAGAGAGAAGCACAAAACAACTGATTTACCTTGGTTGGCCGTGTTTTATCTAAAATCGGAGGCGGAACCATATGTACACCCACACCTACAAGTTTTACGAACCAACTCAGTGATTATTTATATATATATATATATATATATAGAGAGAGAGAGAGAGGCAGAAAACCATAAATCATCCATGGATCTACACACAAAGACAGATAATGGGTTTCATTAATGATATAGAAAACATAAATCAAATATAAATAAACCCATCATCTCTTTTTTGAACTATTTTTGTAAAATGAAAGAAATGGGTAATGAGAGAGGGTTAGAAAGGTGTTCATTAAATGAGTTGGGTTTGAGATATAGGATGAGGGAATGGCTATGGAAGAAGGAACGGGTGAGCGATGAGAGTCTCGAGGTATTGGTTCATACTTGGGGAAATGGGATATGACGGTATGGGTTTGATATTTTTGGTGCAAACTCGAGGCATCAAATTAGGTATAAGGGAGAAAATGGGGAAATACTCTTTTAACCTTGATTTTGAATTGTGAAGGAAGGGGGAAAAATATTAGAGTGTTAAAAAGAGGTGGAGTTCAAAACTTTCAAGGGCAAAATAGGAATTGCAAGACATAATTATATTGATGACATCATCTTTTAATCTTATGACATATATAAGTTTTCTACTTTATTATATATATATATATATATATATATATATATATATATATATATATATGACACATAAAGGCATCTACTTTCAGTATACCATTCCTGCTCTATCGACAAGCTCGAAAGAGTCACTCATCAAAACGGATATCACATAACACACACAAACGGGGGGTCCCTATGTAGTACACCATCGCAAGGTCAATACCCCTAACAATGATAATGGATCCCAGGCTCTACATCTACCTCCTCATAACTCACGTTGCCACGTAGGACCTAAAATAATGACCTATACAACACCGAGCTAACCTATACCGACACGTGCTACTGTCACGAGATGTACACAACCCTAGTCGATAGACCGTCCACGAACATGGGTATGTTCATATCAATAATTAAATAAATATTTTTAACATATAATATGTATAAATAAATAACTCTATATTCCCCCCTCCCCCCCCCCCCCCCCCCCCCCGCGAAGTCACATTAGTCTCTGATTAATATTCATACTTTAAGAATTAACCATTTAGTTCATTGTCAAATTCCCCAATTGAAAAAATAGTGACACAAATCCATTTTTAATAAATTATGCACTCACTTGGATGACATCCCATGTACTCTCCTAAGTTCATAAAACTCACCTGAACTACTCCCCGGTGATACCCTGACGCAGGCCATGGGACCGAATTGATTCTCCTCTAGGGCTGAATCGGTTCGCCCCCAGATAGAATTGATTCGCCTAGGAGGTGGAATCAATTTGCAATGCAGCAACCCAGAACTGTTATAATTATTCTATACGGGATTCATTCTCCCAAATTAAATTTTCATCATAATGACTTATACATTTACATAGAAATGAACATATATTATTCAAGACCTGATAACACTATTGTAAGGATTAATTTCCAAATAGTGTCAATTTTTATGTATTGGCATTATTCCGTACAAAAACCACTTTGAGTGATAGGATAGATTTTACTTGTCACGATTCTCATTAAGCCTGTGATGTTGTGTTGAAGACGTAGCGTCCAAGCTTTGAAGATAAATCATGTCGTATTTTTGGTGCACATTTTACATTTTCACATTGAATTTTCGAGATTTTCATAAGTATGGATGCATAATGGTTTATGGATACTTGGCAATTTTTTTCTAAGGATGTTATTTTATTTAAATCTTATTTCAAAATATTTGTAAAAAGATTTTTTTGAGGTATCATGTGTTTAGAGTCGTATGAATTTTACCTTAGTTTTTATCTAGTTCAAACAACCTTAGCAGCCGTTTAAATGACCTTACCAGTCTAACATATGGTTATGACATATGGTTATGTAAATACAAGATCTTGAACATTTAAATCGACATGTAGAGTAAACCATTTAAAAAATAACTGATAATAAATAAGTTTAACATCGAACTAGTAATAAAATCCTCCAACATAAAAATATCTGAGATCAGAATGACGGAATAATAAACTCCTGGCTTATGCCCATACAATCTCCGAAATAATAAAAATGATTGGAAAGGAAATAACAACCTAAACTAGAGTCAAATGATTTGAAATAATTAATGAGCATATGTGACCACAAGTCTAATTTCCTGTTAAAACTGTTGTCCCTATCTAGGTAAACCTGACAGAAAAATATTTTATAATTTGGGTCAACGCCCTAGAGTTGCAAAAATTACCTTACAAAATAAAAATGCAATTATACTTTCAATTCGCAATATGTACTGCCCATCGGCACTAGCATGCAATAAATATATCACCCCTCATCTAAGTGTAATACTATTTGCATAATAACCCAAGTCCCAATTATAGAGTCCGATAATTATAATGATAATGTAATATTCAAAGCGTCTAACACAATTCATACACTCAAGCTAATCATGTACACATATGATTCTAGTTCCCATAGTAACCCCTACGATACTACCCACAAGAATTAACATATCATCCATTATGCGTATTATGTAATAGGGGTTCATTATCAATAGTTTACATCATTAGACTACATGGATTCAATCTCAATTAATTTATCTAATTATATATGTCCTTATATATATATATATATATATATATATATATATATATATATATATATGTGTGTGTGTGTGTGTGTGTGTGTGTGTGTGTGTGTGTGTGACACATAAAGGCATTTACTTTCAGTGTCCCATTCGTGCTCTATCGACAAGATCGGAAGAGTCACTCATCAAAACGGATATCACATAACACTCACAAATGGGTCAGTTACTATGTAGTACACCATCGCATGGTCAATACCCCTAACAATGATAATGGATCCCATGCTCTACACCTACCTCCTCGTAGCTCACGTTTCCACGTAGGACCTAAAATAATGACCTATACAAATCCGAGCTGACCTTTACCGACACATGCTACTGTCACGAGATGTACACAACCCTAGCCGATAGACCGTCCATGAACATGGGTATCTTCATATCAATAATTAAATACATATTTTTAACATATAATTGTAACAACCCTCTCTTTTGAGAACCTATTCTATATTTATTTACTGTGTGAGGCAATTATATAAAATGTTGGAATATGGAGTACGTATTAATTGAATGAGATAAAAGTTAATATTTACTAAATTGTTGCATATTTATTTTATGTGTAAGTAAATATCACCATGTTGTGTTTTATAGTGTCATAAGATTTAAATGACATTTATGGGTTAAAATGAAACCGGAACTTGAAACGAGTTATAAAATTTCCAAATGATAATTTGGAGGGCGTAGTTAGTCCCAAAATGTGCGAGATAGTCAAAATAAGTGCCATATTGTATTTTTATGTTTCGGGCACTTTTGACTGATTTTAGCATATACGCATAGTTGCGAGTCATTTTAATGTGGTATTAATCATTTAAGTTAGAATATTAGACAAAAGGCACGATTTAAATCTTGTATTTCATTTATTTCTCTTAAATGCATCTAGTGACCTAGAGAGAAAGAAGAAAAGAGAGAGATTCAAGCTTGGAGATTGTTGCTACTACAAGAAAATCTGAGATTTGAACATCAAGGAAAGCTTTCTACTTGATAATATGTGATTTAAGATGAATAATTTGTATTGATAGTTATGTTTAGTTATGGTTTAACAATGTTAGGGTTTTTATGGATTTATGGGTTTTGAATCCTGGGAAGTTGATTTAGATGTTTATTGGGGTTATTTATAGTTACTAGTTTCATTTATGAGTATTTGATTGTGTTAAATGATATTGGTTTGGGTAGGTTTGAGTTGGGGAAATTTAGGTGTCCAAGACTCCATAGCCAAACTTGGAAAATTCGCAGGGGCGAATCGATTCGGCCAGGGCGAATCGATTCGCTCAAGGGGAAGTTTACAGGTCTGAATGGGCCGAATCGATTCGGCCTATATGAATCAATTCAGAAATTATGCAGAAATTTAGGTTTCCTGACCGAATCGATTCGGCTGGTCCGAATCGATTCACTTTTCTGATCGAATCGATTCGGCCAAGCCGAATCGATTCGGAAATACTGCATTTTTTAGTGATTCTTCTTAGCTCAATTCCAACCCTTTTCTTTAGGCTTAGGACCTAGGAACCTTCTTATATGAAGTAAACTTAGAGTCCTAGAGTTTTAGATGAGTGGGGTAACTACCCTACATTAGAAATGGGTTAAACGGGGCTTATTCCGTGGGTATACAAATTGAGGTTAGGGCATTTCTTTCCTTTAGCTAATTATTAGGAGTCTAGGAGTTGTAAGCCCATACTTGGAGACTTTAGGGGCTCAATTGAAGTATATAAAACCTTATGACTTGTAGAAATATTATGGCCTTTTGGAGAATAATTCGGGACTTAAAATACGATGAATACCAATGAGAATATTCAATGGTTATAGTTTCGGATAAAATAAAACATACATATGAAAAATGGAAATGAAAACGAATATGGTAAATGATCATTTACTTAAACACACCTCTCTAAATGCTATCATAAGGGAAGTTCGCGCTTAAGGTGATGCCCCCTGGCTAATGAATGTAGGGTGGATATAGTCCTAGGCCATATGAGCGATTATTGTATGTTTCTGCGCTGGTGAGGTGATTTTGGGTGTGGTCATGACTCTCCCGCAGGCATATGGCCGCTTACCTATGTCTTGCGTTATAGGTGCCCAGGTTATCTTGGTGATAGGCCCTGGAAGATGATAGTCATTTAGGGGGGCGCAAAGTGGGGAAACCCGGAAGGGCAGTCTTAGAATCGTTATATGTGTATATATATATATATATATATATATATAAAACTATTCTTAATCAAGTGGGACTTGATGTATAATGAAATGCCATAAAGAGCATGATGAAATGCCACAAATAGCATATAATTCTGATTATGTTTCCTGATAAGGAACGGAACTATGAAATGAATCGGTGTACATAATGAAGGATTATAATTTATGTTAATTATTCATATCCTCTTGCATAACTAAATAGAATTTATAATCATTTAAATTATTCTTGTTTATGCTTTGAGATAACGTTGATAGATTCTCATATTTATCATTCATGATTAACTGTTCACAACTGTCATACTTTTTATTCATCTGGTGATCATATAAAATCGGGCCCTGACCCGCTCATTTGTCTTGTTGTGCATGATTCTTGTATCCGCTCAGGTGCTCCGCCGCAAGGGCGCCCGTTATGATTTTCCTACTCCGGTGCTTTCGGGGAGCCATAATACTTTACGGATATTATGGGATTTGTTGTTAGACGCCTTTATTTTTGTATTATTGTTATGATCGGGTCTTTCGTTCGGGTGTGTGGCCCAAACTTTTGTAACTGTCTAATGAATGTAGTATGTAAATTATTAAACTGTTGTAATACGTTGTATGTACCTGTTAATCGACGACATATTCATTCATCTTATTGTATACTTGTTGTGGATGTAATATAAGTTTTCTTGGGATTCCACTTTCTTCTTAAATTGGGTTGTTTAAATTATTTTCTTAACTTATTATAAAACAAAAAAAATTTGCAACCCGTTTTCTGAATTATTGTATGGTTATCTCGTATACTTATTCTATTGTTGTGATGCTGAGAATGATTCCATCCATGATTCCGTTATATTGGAGTATCGGGCTGGCCACCCCATATTTTAGTGAGAGGGTTGTCACAATAATATGTATAAATAATTAACTCTATGATCCCCCCCCCCCCCCCCCCCCCGAAGTCACATTAGTCTCTAATCAATATTCATACTTTAAGAATTAACCAATTAGTTCATTGTCAAATTCCCCAATTGAAAAAATAGTGACACAAATCCATTTTTAATAAATTATTAACTCACTTGGATGGCATCCCATATACTCTCCTAAGTTCATAAAACTCACCTGAACTACTCCCCGGTGATACCCTGACGCAGGCCATGGGACCAAATTGATTCTCCTCTAGGGCTGAATCGGTTCGCCCCCAGATCGAATTGATTCACCTAGGAGGTCGAATCAATTTGCAAATATGCAACAACCCAGAATTGTTATAATTATTCTATACGGGATTCATTCTCCCAAATTCAATTTTCATTACAATGACTTATACATTTACATAGAAATAAACATCTATTATTCATGACCTAATAACACTATTGTAAGTATTAATTTCCAAAGAGTGCCAATTTGTATGTATTGGCATTATTCTGGACAAAAACCACTTTGAGTGATAGGATAGATTTTAATAGTCACGATTCTCATTAAGACTATGACGTTGTGTTGAAGACGTAGCGTCCAAGCTTTGAAGATAAATCATGTCATATTTTTGGTGCACGTTTTACGTTTTCACATTGGATTTGCGAGATATTCTTAAGTATGGATGAATAATAGTTTATGGATACTCGGTAAATTTTTTCGAAGGATGTTATTTTACTTAAATCTTATTTTAAAATATTTGTAAAAATATTTTTCTAAGGTATCCCGTGTTTAGAGTCGTATGAACTTTACCTTAGTTTTTATCTAGTTCAAACAACCTTAGCAGCCGTTTAAACGACCTTACCAGTCTAAAATATGGTTATGTAAATACAACATCTTTAATTTTTAAATCAACATGTAGAGTAAACCATTTAAAAAATAACTGATAATAAATAAGTTCAACATGCAACTAGTAATAAAAACCTCCTACATAAATATATCTAAGCTCAGAATGACGGAATAATAAACTCTGGGCTTATGCCCATACAATCTCCTAAATAACAAAAATGATTGGACGAAAAATAGCAACCTAAACTTGAGTCAAATGATTGAAATAATTAATGAGCCTATGTGACCATAAGTCTAATCTCCTGTTAAAACTGTTTTCCCTATCTAGGTAAATCTAACAGAAAATATTTTATAATTTGGGTCAACGCCCTAGAGTTGCAAAAATTACCTTACGAAATAAAAATGCAATTATACCTTCAATTCATAATATGTACCGCCCATCGGCACTCGCATGCAATAAATATATCACCCCTCATCTAAGTGTAATACTATTTGCATAATAACCTAAGTCCCAATTATAGAGTCAGATAATTGCAATGATAATGTAATATTCAAAGCGTCTAACACAATTTATACACTCAAGATAATCATGTACACATGTGATTCTAGTTCCCATAGTAACCCCTACGATACTACCCATAAGAAATAACATATCATCCATTATGCACATTATGTAATAGTGGGTTCATTATCAATAGTTTACATCATTAGACTACATTGATTCAATCTCAATTAATATATATACACACACATATATATATATATATATATATATATATATATATATATGACACATAAAGGCATCTACGTTCAGTGTCCCGTTCGTGCTCTAGCGTCAAACCCGGAAGAGTCACTCATCCAAATGGATATCACATAACAAACAGAAACGGGGCGGTCCTTATGTAGTACACCATCGCATGGTCAATACCCCTAATGGTGATAATGGATCCCATGCTCTACACCGACCTCCTCGTAACTCGCGTTGCCACGTAGGACCTAAAATAATGACCTATACAACACCAAGCTGACTTGTACCGACATGTGCTACTGTCACGAGATGTACACAACCCTAACCGATAGACCGTCCATGAACATGGGTATGTGCACATCAATAAATAAATACATATTTTTAACAAATAATATGTATAAATAATTAACTCTATAATCCCCCCCCCCCCGAAGTCACATTATCTCTGATCAATATTCATACTTTAAGAATTAACCATTTAGTTGATTGTTAAATTCCCCAATTGAACAAATAGTGACACAAATCCATTTTTAATAAATTATTCACTCACTTGGATGACCTCCGTATACTATCCTAAGTTCATAAAACTCACCTGAACTACTCCCTGGTGCTACCCTGACACAGGCCGTGGGACCGAATTGATTCTCCTTCAGGGCCGAATCGGTTTGCCCCCAGATCGAATTGATTCACCTGGGAGGTCGAATCAATTTGCAAATATGCAGTAAACCAGAACTATTATAATTATTCTATACGGGATTTATTCTCCCAAATTCAATTTTCATCACAATGACTTATACATTTACATAGAAATGAACCTATATTTTTCAAGAGAATTCTTACCTTAGACTTTCGATTGAGATCTTCTACTCTTAGATCTTGACATTTTTACCTTCTCTAGCCTTGTTGGCCTCTCGAATGGGTGTGGGGATACTAGAGTTGTATTGTGGTAGAGGGGTTGACTTCTTACTCATAAATCCCCATATTTAGGGCCCCGAACAAGCTCAAAACCATACCCGAATTGGCCCAATAACTCTCTTAACTGTATACCTATGCCTCGGTCCTAATTTTAGATATGTAAAATAGCTAAATGAGTCCCCAAATCATCCCAGAACATGTCCAAACTTTATCTAGCCAAGTTATATATTTTTCTTATGTTAAAGGACCACATAGTAATTTAATTAACATGCAATTTATTTTCTATGAGTAAATATAACATGTATAAATGGATCATATAAACTTGCAATTATGACTAAGAAATTTATTCAAGAATTTATATAATTAATTTTGACCAAATTAATATAAATTCTATCTATTTAATTTATTATAATACTACGGGGTATGACAGCAACCTCGCAAAATTTTAGATCTTCAATTGGTATAGGTTGCTAGATTTTTGAATCTCACATAATTGGAGTTTAATTTAATTAACTTATGTTAATCTTACATAATCTCAAATTTACTTGTAATTGAATCTAAATTGGATTTAGTTGTATAATTCCGACCAAGTTAAATCTCGTTTGGAGGCAATCGAACTTGAACTTTAATTTATTTGGTCACATAAAAGTTTTCCCTAAGTCATCCTTAAATTTCAATTGTGTAAAGGGTAATTGTTCAAAAACCTAACTGACAGTATTATTTTCATTGTGCAAAACGATCGTCAATTTTAAAATATCCCTTGAGAGGTTTGACTCCATAATTTCGATTTAACATCGTTCTAAAATGGTTATTAAGTGTGCCAAAATATTTTTTCCAATTTGAATTTTAACTCAACCGATTATCATGTAAGATTTTCATTTACCATTAATTAAGCACATGTCCTATTCACCCCCGATATTGGAATAACTAATTATGTGCTTTCAAAGCATTATTAGCTTTTACTCACAACGTTGTTTTTTCTCTACCTACATAAAAAAAATGGTTAATTATGTTAATTAACAAAACCCTCGTAATGCATATTTTCCTTTTTTTAAGCATCTTTGTTTTACATAGGCCCTCATTATTTAATTAGGTTTTTACGGTCTAGTCCCTTGACTGGATACGATTAGGTCCATATAAATACTTTTTCTAACATGTCATACATTTTGTTATTGTTGACCTAACCAGTGATTGGCAGCATTTCCAATAAGCATGTCCTTTTCTTTCTTCATTCTGCTTCTGTCAAACAGGTTCGTTCTCTCCATTAACTTACGATCTTATGATTTCTTTTCACTTCTATTCAACGAGCTTTGTTCTGTCAAAGAAAAAGTTATATATTTGTTTGAAGAAATCAATCCTTTGCGCTTTGTTTAACCTAAATTTTCCTTTACATTTATTCGATCATTTGTAAGTTTATACTTGTTATGAAGAAATGTTTGCATGTTGATCAATTATAATAGCTTGATATATTTGTTTCATTTAATCAAATTATTATAATTGTGTAAATCACATGATGAATTAACTCGAACATTGAATGAATGATTTGGTTGTGTGTTTTCATAATTGTATTTTAATTTTATATGAATATATATTGACTTGTGTTTTGATTTCATAACAGATTGTATATTTATATATTTTTATATGTGTTTATGTGTATGTGTACTTTATGTATATACAAGTTGTTCATGCATATACCTCAAATGATAATTGCAGTAAAGTACACTCAATTTGATGTAAAGTACACGTGAATTTTGGACTTGATTATTTCTGATTTTTTCTTTTTACATTAATTTGGAATAATGTTAATGTGTATTTACTTTGTTACTTTTGACTCATTGCATAATAGAGTTTTCATGTGTTGGATGGGCACGTGTTTGTTGGTCCGTGCTAGCGGCATTAACCAATTTTGATGTTTTACAATAGTAAAATACTTTGTATATATACCTGAGCAGAAAATAGAAATAAAGTACAGGTAATTTGATCTAATGTACACGTGATTTTCTATTGATTAATTTTCATTTTGTTTTTTTATATTAATTTTTCATAATGTTGTTGTGCATTTACTTTGTTAGTGTTGAGTCATGTTTAATAGAATTGTCATGTCTTTATTGGCCATGTATTTGTTGGTTTGTGCCACCGGAATTAATTAAAATTGAACTTTAACAAAACCATTTTTCTGTTTTAATATAATGGAAAGTTAACGGATTGCTAGGTGTTGTTATTTGGATAATATGGCTTGCATTGAAATTTTTTAGGACAGCTCATTAGATTTCATATGAAATGAGTTACGTAGTAGGATATGGATTTGAAAGATGGATCTTTTTCATTGAAATAAAATTTTGGTGATGAAAGTCTATTCATGTTGCTTTGTGATAAATATGTTCGTTATATGTTGCGATCTCAAGTAATTCTCAATGCTGATTTTATTTGGATATATGTCTTTGATTCAACAGATTTTGTCACTAGTACAATTCATGAATGGGTCGAATGCACTTATAGAATATATGATCGGGTTTACCATAGTTATACAAGTTGTGAGAGGGTTGAATGCAGTGGTACAAGTAGAAAAAAGGTATCATCATCCAGTGTGATTGATATTAGTAGTGGTGTGGAAAATGATGTTTATATCGGAGGTATGGAGCCGAGTAAGTCAAAAGTTTATCTCTCCAATGATTAGAATACATATATTAGTCATGAAGAGCAGTGTTTCAAATGAGGTGTGGTTGAGTTTCGTGATAAGTTGAGAAAGTATACTATCGAGGTTGGTTTCAAGTATATATATTTGAAGAATGATAAAACTCGGGTGACAGCAAAGTGTTCTAAAAGGAATACTGAGAATTACATGTGGCGAGTTCATGCTTCATTATCAACATTAAATGGTTACTTTTATATAAGAAGTTTGGCCAATGAGCTTACTTGTAGGGGTGTATATCGTAGTCCATTAAGCAAAATGATGGACTCCAAATTGGTTTCTATATTGCTTGTTGATGCGTTAATGGATAAATAATTGCTGAGACCAATTGATGTAGTCAAAGATATGAAGAAGAACTACGGTCTTGATATATGTTATCATCATGCTTGGCGTGGCAAAGAGATGGTTGCTGCTGAGTTGCATGGTGATGAGAAAGTTTCGTATGCATTAATCAATGATTATAGGGAACTTCTATTGTAATATAATCCAAGATCACATTACATTCTTGACGTCAAACCAGAGAGAAATTTTTTTAAACGAATTTTTGTAATGTTTGCAGAATCCATTAATGGATTTCGGTACTGCAGGCCTATTTTGTTTGTTGATCGTTCCTTTATGAAGAGTAGATACCGTGGAACGATTTTGTCGGTAACTGCAAGGAATGGGAACAATGGTAAATATGAAGCATTGAAGTTTACTTGACAATATTATGCCTTTATTTTGTAATCCTTTGTATGTTCTTTCAACAGAAAATAAAGTACATGCATGACATCACAGAGTACATGTGAATATATGCATGTACTTTGGGAATTACGTGTGTACTCTAAGGTTTGTTTCTTTATTTGCATTAGAATCCAAAAGTACACGCAATAGATAAAACAATACACGTGAATTTATTTTATATGTCACGTGTACTGTGTGATGTCATGCGTGTACTTTCGAATTTGTTGTAAAGTACACACATTTCATTACTATGTACACGTGACATTCTATTTACAGTGAATGTTAACATTGTAGTGTTTTGCATGTACTTTGTGATTTTTTCTTTGTTATTGTCAAATGAAACAATCATAATATGTTTATAATTTACATTTGTGTAACCTATCACAACAAATATATTTATTCTCTTGTATAGCCTACGTGTTTATTGGTCCGCTCCAGCAGAAATTTTTTCGGAGTTCATCATAGAATCTATGTGTTGATATATGTTACGGTAAATTCACCTGTATTGTTTTATCTATTGCGTGTACTTTGGAATTCTAATGCAAATAAAGAAACAAACCTCAAAGTACACGCATAATTCCTAAAGTACACACATATATTCACGTGTACTTTGTGATGTCATGCGTGTACTTTTGGATTTGTTGTAAAGTACATGCATTCATTACTATGTACACATGACATCCTTTTTACACTTAATGTTTACATTGTCATGTTTTGTATTTACTTTGTGATTCTTTTCTTGTTATTATCAAATGAAACAATCATAATATGTTTATAATTTAGATTTGTGTAACCTATCACTATAAATATATTTATTCTCTTGTATAGCCTACGTGTTTATTAGTCCGTGCCAACGGCAGCATTTTCAGAGTTCATAGAATATGTGTGTACTGATATATGTCGTTATAATTTCAGGCCTTTATCCTCTTTCATATGCAGTTGTTGATTCAGAGATAGAGGATAATTGGATGTGGTTTCCTATTAATTTGCGTGATGCAATAGCACATCAAGATTGGAACACAACATTCATATATGATCTAAACAATGGTCTTATTAAAGGTGTGTCTAAGAATTTTCCAATGTTCGCACATTGCTATTATATACATCATTTACAGGGAAAAATAAATAAAAAAATATGGGGTACTACAAACATCCGAAAGAAGCTCGTTCAAGATTTCATGCGTTGTGCATATGCTATAACGGTTGATGAATTTTAGAACAACATTGATTCCCTGAAGAAGGAAGGTGGAGTTGTTGTCGCTGATTTTCTTGTTAATTTACGTCAGGAGAATTGGTATTGTTCATATTTCACCGGTAAACGTTATGGTGACATGGCATCAAGTGTTGTAGAATTATTCAACTCTTGGACCCTAGAGGAAAGGCATTTACCGATAATTAATATGATGGATAAAATGAGGATCAAAATTATGAATTTCAATGCAAACAAACTTGTTGAATCTGAAACATGGTCAAAGGAGTTGTGCCCTCAATTTGATAAATTACTGACTGAAAATTGGAATAAAGGGAGACATTGGAATATTAGCCGCTCGAGAACACATGTATTCGAGGTTCATGCAAATGTGCGGGCCACGGTCGACTTAGAAAAAGGAATTTGCTCTTGTAAGAGTTGGCAACTATGATGTTTTCCATGTTCTCATGTTGTTTGTATCGTAAGGAAGATAGGTGAAAGTATTCATGATCATATTGAGGATTATTATAAGTTCTTTTTCTACAAGAAATGATACTCATCACCTATAATTCCTTATCCTGATTTGATGTCCCTAAATATTCCATTACCTGAAAATCCAGCAATCCTTCCTCCATTAACAAAGAGACCAATAGGGAGGCCAATAAATAAGAGAATAAAATAAGTTGGAGAGGTTATAATAAGAGAAGTAACTTGTTATAGGTGTAATAAAATATGTCATTACAGATCCATGTGTATAGAACCAATTTGATTCCTCTTAATTTGTTCCATTCATCATTGTAACATTAGATTTAAATAAAATCAATGAACATTCACATTTGAATAAATTATTGTAATTTTATTGTTGAGTGTTCATTTCTGTATTATTTGTTTTGGAATGGAATCTACATAGAGTACACGTACATTTTTATAAAGTACATACATATTGATATGACCAAAATCTAATACAATATATGTGTAGTTTATCTATTCTACAAATAATTTTATAAAGTAGACGTATATAAATGCATGTACTATTTGTAAAATAGTTTTGGAAATTACAATGTGCTCGTGCCTTATAAAAGACACTTAGGTCACTCCTATTCTTAAATTCCTATGTGTATTATGGTCTGCTTCAGTGGCATTATTATACAAGTAATTTAATAAGCATGTACTTTATAGACTATGCATATACTTTATAAAGTACACGTGTAATATATAAAGTACACGCATTTATATAAAGGTTTGGGACAATACCTTGTGCGTCTGCTTTATAAAAACATGCGTGTATTATAATTTGTAATAGATAGAATCGTATTTTGACATATTTTGACAATACAATCATATTTTGACATACCAATTTTTTTACAATAAATGATATTAATGTTTACATTTTTGACAATACAATGTTGTTTGTTCTTTTTTTTTGGTAAAATACACGTGATCATTTTTATAAAGGTTCACGTGTACTTTATTATATTTGGTGTAGATATAAGTGAGAATACATGCATGAAAAAAATACAAATTTTATTAAAACGGAAAAATAAAGTATAATTTTTTCACATAACTAAAGCTGAAAAAACTAAAGAAGGCTTCTATTAGGGAAAGCTATTAAAGGCATCTATGGTGCCAGGAAGAGAGTCAATTAAATTCGACCATACTCAAATTTCTTCTTCTATGATAGCTACCAGGCCTTCATGGTGCGCCTTCTTCTCCTTCGGCTTAGCAATTTTCAAGGGAACTTCTTGTCTATAAAAAGACACGAGGTCTTCATGTGTTTGAGGAGGGTCCTCATCCACATCAAATAAATCTATGGGATTAGGTGGAAGTATAGAGTAGCCTTCCCTCACATATGTTCGAAACTGCTCGAAGGCAGTTTCATATGAGGAAAGATTTTCCTCAATTTCCCTTATTTCTTTTTATTTCTTTCATCTCTCTCAAGAGTATCTCCCAACTTTTCTGCTGGAATACTCATTATGTAATCTTTACCCTGGATGTAATGGTTAATAAAGGAACAAATATTACTCTTTTATAGGTTAGGTTAAAGCTATTTATTTCTTTGACCAGAAGTAGTTGGGATAATGAGTAGTTGAGCTTAACAAATTGTTTTAGTTATTGTATCTAGCTGAATAAGTATATACAGTAGTTTTATTCATACGTGTTGAATGGTCCTCGCTAGCGGTATAATTTTTTTTACTAGAAATTATATTGAACTACATTGAATATATATATATATATATATATATATATATATATATAGAAAAAAAATTAAAATCCTTTGTTATGAAAAAAATTTAAAAAAAAAATACAAAGTGTTATGTTGTAAAGTACACACATAATATTTGGCCTCATTGCGTGTACTTTGTGATTCTTTCTTTGTTATTTTCAAATGAAACATTCATTCTCTTGTATAGCCTACGTGTTTATTGGTCCGCGCCAGCGGTACCATTTTCAGAGTTCATCATAGAATGTATGTACTGTTATATGTCATTATAAATTCACGTGTACTGTTTTATCTATTGCGTGTACTTTGAAATTCTAATGGAAATAAAGGAACAGACCTCATAGTACACGCATAATTCTCAAAGTATACGCATATATTCACGTGTACTCCGTGATGTCATACATGTACTTTTGGATTTGGTGTAAAGTACACGCATTCATTACTATGTACACGTGACATCCTGTTTACACTTAATATTATATAAATTGTATGGAACTACATTGAATAAAAAAAATATAAATACATAAATAAACTGTACAGTTTCCTCCTATTAATAACCATATGATAAAAATTCATTAGCTATATAGGCACTTTGTTGGAGAATTTCGTCATCTTCAATTGATGTTTTGAGAGAATTTCCTTTGGAAATTTGTTCCATGTAGTATATACAATACACCCCACAGTTAACACTGAAATTAAAGTAAAACAAACATATCAGTTAGAAGAATACGGATGAAATTTGTTAAAATGTAACTTATTCAAGATTGTTTTATCTTACCCATTATTTTGTGTCGCGCATTCATTATTGGAGCAGTTCAAAATTTACATCATGACTCAAGAGCCAGTCTATTGTTGTTTTTCATTTATTGAATAGTGCATCTTCGAATTCCGTCCCTTCTAAGGATCTTGTTATTGTACCTTTTTGACTTATTAGTACTGCTT
This sequence comes from Sambucus nigra, assembly GCA_949130495.1. Classification (NCBI taxonomy): domain Eukaryota; kingdom Viridiplantae; phylum Streptophyta; class Magnoliopsida; order Dipsacales; family Adoxaceae; genus Sambucus; species Sambucus nigra. The sequence goes on along the minus strand of OX422209.1, from coordinate 464,188,347 downwards.
CGGCCTGCAATTTGTACAACATTTCTTTGAAAATGGAAAATTGTTAAGAGGAAAAACCATGAGTATATAAAATACAAAAGTGCATGTAATGTAAATAAGTTTAGGGTGTAACCATTTTATTAGCCTCATTGTAGCATAATGAGGATAAATATATTTCCAACGGGCAGAGAGAGTCCATATGGATAACATTATTTGTTTATTTGTAGATAACTAATAATGCAAAATTGTCTGCATCATCTTCTCCAATTGAATGTCTCATGTGAATGAAAAGAATATCAAAAATTCCAAAAAATTGTATAATATGTTTTTCTATCTCTTCTTTTTGCATTTCATGATCACTTTTTCGAACAGACTCCTGTTAAAAGTAATAGATTTGTTAGTAAGATAATTATGATAATATATATTTTAAAATGACGGGCAATAATTTAGGTTTGATTTTCCTTACCCAATCATATAAGTTAAAGGAGTGCATAGGTCGAAGCCCATTTTTCTTCATTTTTGTCTCCAATAAATGGGAGAATCATTGAATTATCTAGTTCGATATTTCTTCACCTTTCAGCAATTCCTTAATATCGTCCCCGCAAACGAATGCATCCTCCATTATACAGAGACAATTGTTAAATTTCAATACAGAAAATAACGTTAGAAGAATAATTGAAACATGTATATAATCTATGATCATATAATAATATGTGTGTATTTTATCTTTATGCGTGTACTTTATAAAGTACACGCATAAAGTTCAATACAAAAATGCATGTACTTCATAAAAATAAGTGTGTACTTTATGAAATGGTTGTACTTAATGAAGTGCACGCATAAAGTTAGATACAAAAATGTGTGTACTTTATGAAATATGCTTGTACTTTATAAAGTACACGCATAAAGTTATATTCGAAAATGCGTGTACTTTAAAAAGAGATGCATGTACTTTATAAAGTACACGTGTACTTTATAAAGTATATGTATAAAGTTCAATACAAATATAAACAATTAGAAGATTTACCCAGTTTCCTTCTCCTCCACCAAATATTGATCCAATTTATTCTAGGCATCTTTTTCAAGGTATTTTGAACACTTGTAGATTTTTAGGTCAACTTCATGTGTTGCATTTGTTCTACCCTTTTTATTCTGGCCTTTATTGTTCTGTCCTTTTTTTATTTTGTTTGTGACAGTAGAAGTCTTATTGTGTTCATCTCCTTTTGACAAAGCATGAATGGGATGTGAATACATATATATATATATATATATATATATATATTGTTCTGCAATCTTGGGCTTCCTGTCAACTTTTTTCTATATTCTCAAAACCATTGAGTTCTAAATTGAATTTATTTCTTCATCCTTTTTAGATAATGAAGAAGACAAATCTTCTATCTTTTTCTTGAGATTATTATTTTTTGCTTCTTGGTGAAAAGAAAACATCTTGTTTAAATATTAAACATGTCATAAATGTCACTGATAATAAAAAAACTATGTGTGTACATTCATTATTTGAAAAGAAGACCAAAGTACATGTGAAAATTTTCAATATACAAGTAAATGTAAAAATAATTCCACATGTACTTTTGGGTATTTTATAAACAAAGTACACTCATATCACCCAAAAGTGCACGTGTACTTTGTTCATAAAGTACACGTGATATGCGTGTACTTTGTTTATAAAATTACTACTTGTACTCCATAGAAAAATGATACAACTGTATTTTAATCAAAAGTACCTGTTCATCTCTTTTAACTTCTGACTGATTAAGATTCAGCAACAATGTCCCCTTTTCTACCTCTGTATCTCTCAATTTTCCCACTACATAATCATACTTTTTTTTAGACTTTCATTAGTGTGAGACAGAAATGCATTTTTTTGTTCCAAAATTCTGAATGTTTCAGCCCATTTTCTCAAAATTCTGAATGAGTCATTCATTGTGGCTTGATCAAGCTTTTCTTTCAAATAATTGTTTAACAGGACAAGTTGGTCATTTTCCACCTCCAACTTATTTATTAACTATTTTTCTTTCAAAAGGTTGGAATTCTCCACCTTTAACTTCTTTATTTCTTCTTGAGCTTCCAAAAGGGAATTACTATCAAACTGCAACTATACATTCACAATGGTAAGGTTGGCACTCTCAACCTCTAAAGAGGCCACCTTCTTTTGTGCACAATCAAGGTCTTCAGCTGCTTTAGATGGTTGGTTATTTTTTTTCCAACAGTTCCATTTTCAAACTATCAATTTGTTCCTCCAAATTAACCTTCTCAAGCATTTCAGCATCTGTTGGTTTAATAATTTCCTTTGGTTGAGCATTTCTCTTCTTTTTCTTTGGACTCACCATGTTTTTAAGAGGTATATTCCAAACTGATGATAACTCGTTGTCATTAAAATCTTCAGAAACTTTTTTTAATAATGAATCAGCATGTATAGGACTAACTGTAGAAATGTCCAAAGAGTAATTGGGCCCTTCAAACTGAGATTACCTTTGTACAGAACTGTCCTTATAAGCTGGTTTATTTGTAGCCTCCTTTAAATTTACTGTTGCAATGTCATTCTCCGCAAACCAATCTCTCAAATAAGACAATTTCCATCTCAGGAATTTTGGAGTCTTATCATTAAATTTTTCATCAGCAGGAATAATATTCAATTTCTCACATGCCCAATACCGTGATCATGAAAAAAAACAAAATGATATTAATAATTGTATTACCTAGTTATTCATAATTGAAAGTACACGTGATTTTTATAAAATACACGCAAAGTTAAACATGTACTTTGTAAATATAACAAGTGTTTTTTGATAGTACGCGTGATTTTTACAAAGTACACGTGTACTTTGTCAATATACGTTAACATGTACTTTATAAAGTACACTTGTTATATTTACAAAACATATAACATGTGTATTTTGAAAGTACTCGTGATTTGTACAAAGTACACTTATTATATTTACAAAATATAGTACACGTGTACTTTGAAAATACACTTGTTATATCACGTGTAATTTGAAAATACACCTGAAATTAATACATTATACACATTAATTGGTTTAAATATCACGTGTACTTTAATAGTAAACGTGATTTTTACAAAGTACAAGTGATTATTGGTTTGTATATTTATAATATCACGATGTTGTTTTGCTCACTAGTAGAGAAATGACACATCCACTTATTGTGCTAGGTATTGAACTTGCTATTTTGTCATGTGAATTGATGAGAAACTCATGCACAGTAAATGCCCAATCATAGCCATTCATTTCATCAATAATGTTGATGTATTTTACAAAAAAATCTGCCAGTGTGAAGTTTGAGTTGGAGAAAAATAACATGGTCAAGAAGTGGAGACAAATGTAACAACCCGCCCTTTTGGAGACGATTAAATTCCATAATTATTTATAAATTGGAATTTGGGAAATTTCCCTAAATAGTAATTTTTGGGATTTTCGAGGATTAAATGATTTTCGAAGGATGTTGTGATTATTTTTGGGACTATATAGGTCGAAATATTTTAATTATATGTCGCCGTTTAGTAAAGCGACCCGAGGTAAGATTTTTAATTGGAAAACCCGCATTTATTTATTTTGGGTTGGAATAGTGATTTGCGGTCAAGTACCTCGGATGGAAATTTCGACTGCGCCGTGAGTCTCGAAATGTCTGAGATAGTCAGAAAAGAGTGTCCAATTGTCGAAAATGAGTTTCGGGTAATTTTAGAGGTAAAAGTAACTCGTAATTGGGTAAACGAGTCATTTTTGGGTTTTAAGGGGTATAACCCTTTTTCTTTCTTTATAAAGAGAGGGAGAGGGAGAAAAAGAGAAAGAAAGAAGAGAAAAGAGAGAGAAGAGATAGAGGAAGAAGAAAAGAGGAAGAAAAGGGGAGATTCCGGCCTACCTCCGCGGGATTCGGCTCGAGGTCGTCGGATTATATCCACAAGGCAAGTGTTTACTTGCTTTATTTATCTTTTTGCATAAATATCTCATACCGTAGTTTGGTATAAACAAACCCTAATGGTTTTGGGGTGGGTTATCGTGGATAAAACGGGTTTTTGGGAGTTAAAACAATTAAACCCCAAATATTATTTCAATTTATGGAACTTAGGTTTTAACCTAAATTAATTGGTGGTTTTGGGTTCTAGGATGTTTAGAACCCTTAATATATGTGTATTTGTAGTTGGTTGAGGTTGTAGGACGTTGGGTGAGGCGACAAAATCTTGGGAGAAGCTTTAATGGTTGAAATCGTCTCGGAGAAGCCGATGAATAGTAACCCGTCACTTTAGGGGGCCTTTTTGGCCAGGAAAATAATCGATTTAGCTTTCGGCCAAAACATGAAAGTTGTAGATATTTTCGATAGGGTCGCGTGGGTGCCGATCAAGTATTTTTCTGATTTTTCTACGATTTGATATGATTTTTACAAGATAACAGCTCCGGGTTAAAATCATCAACTCGGAAATCAAATCGGGAATTGGAAAAATTACGGCTAGAATTAATCGTGTAGATGTGTGCAATTATTTTTGGTGTAGTTTAGAAACCCCGTTAATGAATTTGGGTGGTTGGATTAAGGAATTGAGGAATTTTAATTTCGGAGACCTGGTGTGACCGGTCGACCGCGCCCCTAAGGCCGGTCGACCGCGTCAAGGAGAAAGGGCCTACTGCTTTGTTTCGTATGCTTATTTGTAACCCGCGTTTGACCGGGGGTCTAGGACCGACCGACCGGTGCCCTGTTTTCAGCCCAAGATTTTGGTGATTAGGATTATTTCTCCTTTTTGAGTTTAATGTTTAAGGACCTTCCAAATTAGAGATTATGGAGGGTTATGTCCTAAAGGACTTGAGGAATTGGGAGTGTATATATATGTGTATATTCACTTAGAGTGAATTAGTATAATTGGAGATATCCAAATGAATCCGTAGATGGGATTTTGATATATATTACTTATTAAAGTAAGAATATAGTTTGGGTTTAGTATTATGCATGATTATGATTCTTTGAGAGAATCTTTGGGATTATTGGTCATCGATAGATGGTTTGGCAAATATGGCCATTTTTATATATTCAGGTAGGAATATATGGTGTATATATATATATATACTATGTGATTAAAGTATATATATGAATTAAGGGAAATGACTTTTGAAAATTTAAAAATAAATGTTTTCAAAAAGGAAAGATAAACAATTTTCTTAATTAATAAAAGTGAGGATACACACCTCTCTAAATCGCTATCATAAGGGAAGTTGCGTGCGTATGGTGAAGCCCCCTGACAAATTAACGCATGGTGGATATAGTCCTATAGGCCATATGAGCGTTTATTGTATTTTTTCTGCGCTGGTTAGGAGATTCCGGGGGTGGTCTTGACTATCCCGCAGGCATATGGCCGCTTCCCGACGTCTTGCGATGTAGGATCCCAGGTTGTTTTGATTATAGGCCCTGGAAGATGATAGCCATTTAGGGGCGTGCACAGTGCAGAAATCCGGACGGGCGGTGTTAGAACGCGTTATATATTAAAGCAATTCATGATAATGGATTGACTTTAATTACATTTCCTGGATATAGGAAGGGAAATGGGATAATGGTTTTGCTTTGGTAACACTCCCGGATAGAAGAAGGGTTGTGGAAGCATATCATATGATCAAAGCATTTTTATGATAATGAAAATGGCTTTGAATACATTTCCTGAGTATAAAAAGGGAAATGGGATGATATAAAACGGAAAAGCATTTTTTATGATAATAAAATTGGCTTTTAAAAGTATGTGATTTGTTAAAGCAATTCATGATAATGAATTGGATTTTATATTTACATTTCCTGAGTATAAAAAGGGAAATGGAAAGTTTTGAGAAAAATGAAAGTATTGATAAATACTTGATATATGAATCCTCAGTCCGGGAGATAGATCCGGATGATTATGGAAATATGTATATATAAATGGATGAATCGAGTACCGACGGTCTAATGGATCCCGATGATCGACCTTGCCACATAGTAGTGTATCGGGGGGGGGGGTTCCTTGTTTGGATTTCGATTTGCGAGACACCCCACGCACGAATATGGCAATGTGTTGAGACTGGGGAGAAGTTTAATCCTTAGTGATCTAATATTATAAATGCTTATGGTATATATTTATATATATCTTTCTGTACTGAGGGACTGGCGGATCTCGACGATCGACCGTGCCGCGTAGTAGTGTATCGGGGGGGGGTTCGTTGTTTGGATTTCTCTTTGCGAGACACCCCACGCATGAACATGGCATAGAGTTGAGACTGGGGTGAAGTTTAGCCCTTAGTACATTGCTTGGACTATCTAGGATTGATAGTGGGTTGGTGATAGACTAGTTTAGCAGGATAGCTTTACTAGGATGTTTAGAGGGATGCGCTAGGAGTGCACTGTTAGTGGAGAGGTGAGGGGTATCTCATGGGAGTGCGATACCAAACTTAAATATGAGGTAAAACCTTTTTCAAAATAATAAGGCATTTATGTAGTTGCTAAATATTTTCAAAACTCGGGCTCTGACCCGTTTATCTACTTTCCTTTCTTGCTATATATTATATATATATATAGGTGTCCAGACACAGGGACGCTTGGATGGCACTTCTTTCGAGTCAGACGTCAGCTGCAACAACTGTGGATGCATGCGGGTTTTTGATAGACACTTCCATCGTTGTACTCTAGATAGGAGGTACTGTATAAAAATTCGATCCAATGGTCCAATTGCATTTAATTATTCTTTCAGTACAGCATTCGATATGGTTGTATATTTTGACCGAGTGTTCAGTTACTTTATTTCATTTCAGTTTCATTTACGCATAAACTGTGTTGATGTTTTATTTATTGTTGTTATAAAGAGTAGCAAAGTTAAAATTTTGACACCGGCCTAATATGTTATTAGTAATTAAATGGATTTTCGACAGTGATGTTAAGAATGATCCATATGAGACTCCTGTTTTAATTTAATATTGGAGTGATCGCCCGGTATCTTATTAGGCGGGGTGTCACAGATGGTATCAGAGCATCAGGTTCTAGTGTCCTTAGGAATCTGTGCGTACGTACTACGCTTTTGGCGTTGCTCTCGATTTGTTATAGAGCCTCAGGAATAGGATTGTTGATTTCTCTTGTGAGATTTCGTTCTCCCGCCATATTATGAGATTATAGAAATCTTTTGTGCGCTCATTTGAGAATCGTGTGCGGATCTTGGATGGCAGCAGGAGGTGAGGCTTAGCTGGAGCAGCTGGTAGAAGGTTAGGATGAGGACCTCAGTAGAGGTCACTCTCCCTATGGTAATTATTAAGGATTTCGGTGGCGACTACTAAATAATATGTAGTTATGAGTACCGCAGTACCACTGAAGTGGAGAGTGGTACTAAAGTCGAATTCCTCATGGAAATTGAGGGTTCGAAAGGGATCTTACGGATAGTTCTAACCGGGAGTCCCCATGAATCAGTAGGATGAGAAGAATGTTGTTTTGGGAATTATTCGCCTAAGGTTCAGCCAGAGGCCGACGGTGAATAAAGAGTATTATGGCGAAGTGAACCTTGTTCCTAAGTGAGTTAGGTGCAATGAATATCGAGTCCTTTCCAAGAAGGATGGGCTCACTAAAGAATGGGTATGTTCGAGGACCCCATGGTTGGACATCCACTCGGGGAATTTGTTAAAATGAAGTTGTTGTTATGAGTTTTACCTCAATTGAGGAGGTATATTTGGCGTGACTAGATAAAGTCGCGGTATTAGTTAGCCCTAGACTCATGTGTGTAATTTGAGTTATGGCGGTCACGATAACATAATAACATGTATGTCTATGTATTTTTCCGCGATAGCGGGATTTTGTTTTCCTTCACTCGTCATAGAGGCGGGTGTTTATATTTTATATATTGTATAAGATGATGGTATTTTTGGAACGATAGCAGGCTAATAATGGCAAGACTATCGTGTCCATGGTTCCTGAAGGGAACGGGTTGTAGTTGCGGTGTCTCACCTAGATATAGGTTGAGTTCACCTTATTTGTTAAGGGTTAATGGAACTTCAATGAGAAGAGGTTTCCTTATCGTGATTTGAGTTTATGGCGACCTTATATATATAATTTAAGGCCGCAGGATTTTCGTTGAGCTGAACATAAAGCTCATTATTGTTTGCGCAAGGACTTAAAAATAAGTGCGAGCACAGGGTTGTATGACTCTTAGTTAGAGATAGGAGTTTAGACAACCTTTTTGTTGGATTAGGGGATAGGGATATCCCGGTTGCATGTTGAAATGACGGAACTCCATAACCAACGAAGTCGAGGGTTAATGTGTGGAGGGGTTCCTTGTTTGGATTTCGCTTTGCGAGACACTCCACACATGACTTTTAACGGCGTCGGGAGTGGGGAGCTGTTATGGGATGCAAGGATGTTGATTTTGTGGAAAGGTCTTATAGTGTTGATGAACAACTATAGGCTATGAGCCACATGATGTTGATATACTATGGAAAGATTGTGCTATGGAAAAGCACTAAAGTGGTCCACTCGCCATAAGTGGGTGGGTGAGGTTGGACTTAGAGAAATTGATTTGAGGACAATAGTCAGGCCTTAATGAAAAGGAAAATTTTGAGGAGATAAATTTTGGGTATTATGTTCGTGACACTTTCTATAGAAAGTGGGCACTTCGATTGGTTAGGTTTCCTTCTGTATGGGCGGAAGGATATGATAGTAGAAATGCGTTCATAGGCTAGCCTAGTAGGATTTAGTACGTCCCACTTGTGTGCCTTGGGTCGTTATATCTCGATGACCGACTACGCGACGGAGTAGTGTAATGGGAGGGTTCCTTGTTGGGATTTCGCCTTGGCGAGACGTCCCACGCACGAAATCGAACAAATGTTGGAAGTTTAGAGAGGCCTTGGGCACTAGGGACATACTTAGGATTATATTCGTTCCGTGTAGGTAGGATATCGCATAGACTTTAGTATTATCTAGGACGTAAGTTCGTTAATGTTAGTGGCGCCGAGATTAGGAGATTTGATTTCGCGGGTTGGGAGTACCCATATATGAGTATTACACCGAAGAAAGGAGACCCTTAATGGGAGAGAGTGTTACGTGTCAGACGTTCACTATGGATGTGAAGATGTGCACATGTTAAAAAGGTGTATGGGCACCTTAGTAATGTTGGTTTATATACCGCCTGAAATAGAAGGGGCATAGTATATAAATTTGAAGTTTATGACGTTAGGCACTATAAATGATGGGTGCGATGTGGCGATGCTGGAGTCACTTTACGATCGTGGTAGTCGTATGGTATATAGTTGGGAACCATGGGGTTAGTATCATTCCCCTAGAGGTATTAGGATTTGGAGCGATCCTAGTTTGTTGATGTAGGTTGTATCCGAATTTCGAGGACGAAATTCCGTTGTAAGGGGGGGAGTATGTAACAACCCGCCCTTTTGGAGACGATTAAATTCCATAATTAATTATAAATTGGAATTTGGGAAATTTCCCTAAATAGTAATTTTTGAGATTTTCGAGGATTAAATAATTTTCGAAGGATGTTGTGATTATTTTTGGGACTATATAGGTCGAAATATTTTAATTATATGTCGCCGTTGAGTAAAGCGACCTGAGGTAAGATTTTTAATTGGAAAATCCGCATTTATTTATTTTGGGTTGGAATAGTGATTTGCGGTCATGTACCTCGGATGGAAATTTCGACTGCGCAGTGAGTCTCAGAATGTCCGAGATAGTCGGAAAAGAGTGTCCGATTGTCGAAAATGAGTTTCGGGTAATTTTAGAGGTAAAAGTAACTCGTAATTGGGTAAACGAGTCATTTTTGGGTTTTAAGGGGTATAACCTTTTTCTTTCTTTATAAAGAGAGGGAGAGGGAGAAAAAGAGAAAGAAAGAAGATAAAAGAGAGAGAAGAGAGAGAGGAAGAAGAAAAGGGGAGATTCCGCCCTACCTCCGCGGGATTAGGCTCGAGGTCGTCGGATTATATCCACGAGGCAAGTGTTTACTTGCTTTATTTATCTTTTTGCATAAATATCTCATACCGTAGTTTGATATAAACAAACCCTAATGGTTTTGAGGTGGGTTATCGTGGATAAAACGGGTTTTTGGGAGTTAAAACAATTAAACCCCAAATAATATTTCAATTTATGGAACTTAGGTTTTAACCTAAATTAATTGGTGGTTTTGGGTTCTAGGATGTTTAGAACCCTTAATATATGTGTATTTGTAGTTGGTTGAGGTTGTAGGACGTTGGGTGAGACGACAAAAGCTTGGGAGAAGCTTTAATGGCTAAAATCGTCTCGGAGAAGATGATGAATAGTAACCCGTCACTTTAGGGGGCCTTGTTGGCCAGGAAAAGAATTGATTTAGCTTTCGGCCAAAACATGAAAGTTGTAGATATTTTCGATAGGGTCGCGTGGGTGCCGACCAAGTATTTTTCTGATTTTTCTACGATTTGATATGATTTCTACAAGATAACAGCTCCGGGTTAAAATCATCAACTCGGAAATCAAATCGGGAATTGGAAAAATTACGGCTAGAATTAATCGTGTAGATGTGTGCAATTATTTTTGGTGTAGTTTAGAAACCCCGTTAATGAATTTGGGTGGTTGGATTAAGGAATTGATGAATTTTAATTTCGGAGACCTGGTGTGACCGGTTGACCGCGCCCCTAAGGCCGGTCGACCGCGTCAAGGAGAAATGGCCTACTGCTTTGTTTCGTAGGCTTATTTGTAACCCGCGTTTGACCGGGGGTCTAGGACCGATCGACCGGTGCCCTGTTTTCAGCCCAAGATTTTGGAGATTAGGATTATTTCTCCTTTTTGAGTTTAATGTTTAAGGACCTTCCAAATTAGAGATTATGGTGGGTTATGTCCTAAAGGACTTGAGGAATTGGGAGTGTATATATATGTGTATATTCACTTAGAGTGAATTAGTATAATTGGAGATATCCAAATGAATCCGTAGATGGGATTTTGATATATATTACTTATTAAAGTAAGAATATAGTTTGGGTTTAGTATTATGCATGATTATGATTCTTTGAGAGAATCTTTGGGATTATTGGTCATCGATAGATGGTTTGGCAAATATGGCCATTTTTATATATTCAGGTAGGTATATATATATATATAATATATATATATATATATATATATATATATATATATATATATATATATATATATATATATATATATATATATATATATATATATATATATATATATATATATATATACTATGTGATTAAAGTATATATATGAATTAAGGGAAATTACTTTTGAAAATGTAAAAATAAATGTTTTCAAAAAGCAAAGATAAACGATTTTCTTAATTAATAAAAGTGAGGATACACACCTCTCTAAATCGCTATCATAAGGGAATTTGCGTGCGTATGGTGAAGCCCCCTGACAAATTAACGCATGGTGGATATAGTCCTATAGGCCATATGAGCATTTGTTGTATTTTTTCTGCACTGGTTAGGAGATTCCGGGGGTGGTCTTGACTATCCCGCAGGCATATGGCCGCTTCCCGACGTCTTGCGATGTAGGATCCCAGGTTGTCTTGATTATAGGTCCTGGAAGATGATAGCCATTTAGGGGCGCGCACAGTGGAGAAATCCGGACGGGCAGTGTTAGAACGCATTATATATTAAAGCATTTCATGATAATGGATTGGTTTTAATTACATTTCCTGGATATAGGAAGGGAAATGGGATAAAGGTTTGGCTTCGGTAACACTCCCGGATGGAAGAAGGGTTGTGGAAGCATATGATATGATCAAAGCATTTTTATGATAATGAAAATGGCTTTGAATACATTTCCTGAGTATAAAAAGGGAAATGGGATGATATAAAACGGAAAAGCATTTTTTATGATAATAAAATTGGCTTTTAAAAGTATGTGATTTGTTAAAGCAATTCATGATAGTGAATTGGATTTTATATTTACATTTCCTGAGTATAAAAAGGGAAATGGAAAGTTTTGAGAAAAATGAAAGTATTGATAAATACTTGATATATGAATCCTCAATCAGGGAGATAGATCCGGATGATTATGGAAATATGTATATATAAATGGATGAATCGAGTACCGAGGGTCTAATGGTTTCCGATGATCGACCTTACCGCATAGTAGTGTCTCGGGGGGGTTCCTTGTTTGGATTTCGCTTTGCGAGACACCCCACGCACGAATATGGCAATGTGTTGAGACTGGGGAGAAGTTTAATCCTTAGTGCTCTAATATTATAAATGCTTATGGAATATATTTATATATATCTTTCTGTACTGAGGGACTGGCGGATCTCGACGATCGACCGTGCCGCATAGTAGTGTATCGGGGGGGTTCCTTGTTTGGATTTCGCTTTGCGAGACACCCCACGCACGAACATGGCATAGCGTTGAGACTGGGGTGAAGTTTAGCCCTTAGTACATTGCCTGGACTATCTAGGATTGATAGTGGGTTGGTGATAGACTAGTTTAGCAGGATAGCGTTACTAGGATGTTTAGAGGGATGCACTAGGAGTGCACTGTTAGTGGAGAGGTGAGGGGTATCTCATGGGAGTGCGATACCAAACTTAAATATGAGGTAAAACCTTTTTCAAAATAATAAGGCATTTATGCAGTTGCTAAATATTTTCAAAACTCGGGCTCTGACCCGTTTATTTAACTTTCCTTTCTTGCTATATATATATTTATATTTAGGTGTCCAGACACAGGGACGCCTGGATGGCACTTCTTTCGAGTCAGACGTCAGCTGCAGCAGCTGTGGATGTGTGCAGGTTTTTGATTGCCACTTCCATCATTGTACTCTAGATAGGAGGTACTGTATAAACATTCGAGCCAATGGTCCAATTGCATTTCATTATTCTTTCAGTACAGCATTCGATATGGTTGTATATTTTGACCGAGTGTTTGGTTACTTTATTTCATTTCAGTTTCATTTACGCATAAACTATGTGGATGTTTTATTTATTGTTTTTATAAAGAGTAGCAAAGTTAAAATTTTGACACCGGCCTAATAAGTTATTAGTAATTAAATGGATTTTCGGCAGTGATGCTAAGAATGATCCATATGAGACTCCTGTTTTAATTTAATATTGGGGTGATCACCCGGTATCTTATTAGGCGGGGTGTCGCAACAAACAAGTTTTACAAAATCGGCAATGCCTTCGTCTGTGTCCAAATCGACCGATTTCTTCAAACTCGCTAATATATTTGACTTTCTTATTTTTTTTGAAGTATCGTGCAAGAAATGTAGGTCTTTGAGACATAGTCGGTCTCTTTTTCAGTTCCATTGATTTTTTCCCCTCAACCAATGGTATGCCAAATATTTCACTTATATCTATTATAATTATTTCAATCCTACTCTTCATATCCAAACTTTTGGTTTCCTTATTGTACATCTCAATAATTGATAAAATATATTTATCGATCTTCTTATGGTCCACTTCTACTACTTTCCATCTATAGTAGGCATTGAAAAACTCTTAGAATGTAGTCTTCTTAAGAAGTTCAATATTCCTATTATTTATTTTCTCTTTCATCTGCCCAAAATCATGAAAAAAGCTAACAACATTTAACCTATATGGGTCATTCTTCTTTGCAGCACGTATAGGTTTCAATGCCACACTAGCACTAGTACTGGAACTAGATGAATAACTATCTTCAGAACAACCCTTTTTTTGGTTATTTCCTTTTCTTGCCTTCATCTTCATCCCCGTTCGATTGATCTATAAAAAAATTTAAATTACTAAACTATAATGATATGTACAAAAAATAAAATACCTGCAAATTAGAATAAAACATAGACTAAAACAATAAAATACAAGCATATTTAACAAAAAAGTTCATGCAATATTCTCACAAACAATTCATACAACTCTTAACAAAATACATGCTAAAGGCGGTAATATATATCGTCCGCTTCATGGTAATACCTAACAAAGGTTGTTCGACAAGTCAAAAACCAAGATTCTCTCTTCCTAACATATTCAGAAAAGAAGTGATACAATAGCTCCATGATAAAAGTGCCAACATTATCAAAGCCCCTTAAGCAATATTGCTCAATTCGTTTAGTTAAACCCTTCGCTTTCGATTCAGTTACTTGAAGTTGTTGCACATAAAAAGTGCACTTAATGTCTTCATAGTAGTTATAGAAACCAAGTAACCTTTTAGCTCTATCATTCATGCGAAGGAGAAAATGAATTTCGTCATCACTAGTACTATTGACTATTAATGTGAAAGGTTTTGTAATGTTAAGATCTTCAAAGGTACAAGCAGTAGTTTTATAGTTGAAAATGCTTGATGGTATGAATCCTAAATAATAAAACAACAATATATAAAAAGTAAACTCATAATACATAATAGTACATGCATATTGGATTGAACAAATTCAATTTCAATGTGCATGTACTTTGTGATTTTGCGTGTACTTTAAAAAACTATCCTAAAGTACACAGACAAATCCCAAAGTACACACAAAATAGCCAAAGTACATGCATCAATACATCACTTTAAAAAACATACAATGATAAATAAATGCCGTTGGTGTGGACCACAATTTATATAGGAGATAGACAAATAAATCATGGCATATTTTATTCAAAATATGTACAACTTTTGATATCAAATACATATACATTGTCGCATATAAAAATCTAAAAATTCCAAAGTAACCATCATATTCTCTAATATCTTTGGCTCCATACAGAACTTTAATATACATACAATGATAAATGAATGCCGCTGGCGCAGACCACAATTAATATAGGAGATAAACAAATACATCATGGCATATTTTATTCAAAATATGTACAAATTTTGATATAAAATACATATACATTGTTGTGTACAAAAATCTAAAAAAATCCAAAGTAACCATCACATTCTCTAATATCTTTGGCCCCACATGTAAGATATTGAGAAGTTGTATTAGGCAATCCCAAATTCAGATATGTCATTCAGTGCGCGCTCCAATTACTTTTACAGATAGAGGGATAAATATCTTCCATACTTGCATCGCAATACTTGCAGTTCCTTGCCTGACGACATTTGGATGTTGAATCACTGCTATTTATAAAGAGCGTTGATTCAACATCCAAACATCGTCAGGAAAGGAACTGCGAGTATGACGATGCAAGTATGAAAGATATTTATCCATCGCATTCTCTCATGTACGAAAATCAGAGTAACTCAAAGAAACCTTCATATTCTCTAATATCTTTGGCCCCACATGTAAGACACTAAGAAGTTTTATTAGGAAATCCCATTGTCTGATCTGTCACTTCATTGCACGCTCCAATTACATTTATCGATAGTTTATTTGCCCCATATGTAATTCATTTTGCTAAATCCTTCACTTTCGATTCAGTTACTTGAAGCTTTTGCACATCAAAAGAGAAATTAATGTCTTCATAGTAGTAGAAAAAAACAAATAATCTATTCACTCTATCATTGATGCAAAGGAGAAAACAAATTTCGCCATCATTAAAATAAAAACGTGCACGCATATTGGACTGAATAATTTCAATTTCAATGTGCGTGTACTATGTGGATTTTGCATGTACTTTTTGAAAGTACACGCAAAATTCATAGAGTACACGCAATAAAACAGGGAGGTACATGTACATTATTAAAATCATGCAAATAGTTTGTTTTCCATTTAACATCAGGGCAACAAATGTATTTTTTCATATAGTGAGGAAGAAGAATGTGATTTGATCAATCCATGTGTAATGTCTACAAATTTATATATTACAAAACTTAAGAACATATATATATATATATATATATATATATATATATCAGTCCTGCTCTTGTACAGACTACTACGCATTTTAAGAATGCGGACCGGACATGTGTCACCGGGCGGTGAGCCCAGAAAAGAGAGAGAGTGTGCCTATAATTTAGGCGATAATTTCTAGGCCCATCGTTAAGTGACACATGTCCGGTCCGCATTCTTAAAATGCGGACTAGTCCGCACAGGAGCATTATATATATATATATATATATATATAATATGGGACAATTGTGTTATGAATAGTAACTCATGCATGGCATTTTATGTGTTGCATGGTTGCATGCATACACATGCATGTATACATGCATACATACACACATTATTATTTTTTATTTTTTTATTAAAAAAAATTTTTAAATTTTTTTTTAAAAAAATATAATTTTTTAAAAAATATATATAATTTTTTTTTATGTTTTTTTAAAAAATGCGGGTTATTATGTGTTGGATTTTATCACGGGGGAAAATTTATCGTCGTGCCCTCGGACATGGGCATCCGCTAGTATATATAATAAAGGAGGAGGGTGTTTATATAAAACCTATATAAACAGATTTTGTATCTATTTGTTTGGTCTTTATCAATGGACGGTTGAGATTCAAAGTTGAATCTTATATCTCAACGGTTATAAATGATCTTGAGAGAGGTTAACATTTGGGTCAATCATACCGAGAATTCGAACTCACGGGACTCGAGAAGCACCGGGAAAAAGTGTACGATTTAACTTTTGTTTTATATTGAACGGAGTTAAAATCTTTTGAAATCTGAAATGACAGCACATGCTCTGACACACCCATGCCTTCATTGTCTAAACATTCAGATTTAATCTTATTGAGTGCACAAGGCTCAATAAGACATCAACGACATTTAAACAGTGAGAGAAGTAAAGAGAGAAAAGCAACATTTTTTGTCTCACCAAAGCTTTTTCAGTATGGGTTGAGTTGTGTTTTTTGGGGATTAACATTTCTCTCAAAGCAACACAGCTTTCTCACGAAAGCTTTTTCGGCAACAACTCAAAATCTCCATCAACTCAAAACCACCATTTCCGTCATCGATTCTCCATTGAAACCACCATATGGACCCCTAAACTGAAAAAGAAAATGGAAACGTAGAGAAAATGGTGTGGTTTATCTGAACCTTGAATGGTGGAGAAGATGTAACTGGGTTTCGGCCCTCTCTCTCACTCCTCGGTTTCAGTTCTCTCTTCTTTGCCTATTTCATCAGTGGTCGACACAACATATCTGAATATTTTTTATTTTTAGTTGGTTGTGAACTAATGTTTTGTTTGTTTTAGTAAGAGAACGTATGATTTATTTTAATGGTATTGGTATTGATGTTGGTTGTTTTTGGAGCTTCATCTCACCTCAGCATGTAAGTATTTCTATATTTGTTTATTTGAGTTTGTGTGAATGTTTAAGCTCTCTCTTGATGATTGTTTTCGTTCATGGGATCAATTATTGACTTCATTCGTGGTGGATTTCGTGTATTACCTCTCTTTCAAATAGGTAAGCGGTGGTCCCTTATTTTCTACTGGTGGAGATGGAGAAGTAGTTCCCGTATGGTGAACCATGAGTTCTGCAGAAGCAGTTCCCGTGTGTATAATACGCTGTGCAGAGAGGTATTTTTAGTTCATTATTTTTCCCTCATTTTGTTTTTGGATTCTATTTTTAATCTGTCATAGGGTTTTTTGGGTTCATTTTTATTTCTTGCTCTATTGTTGGCTATTTCCAAGATGCTACTGGTATAGCCGTAGATCTAGTTTTGAAGCGGAGGAGGTCGAAGCATACGACCAACTGACAAATCCAGTTTTGAAGTTTATTTTTTTACAAGATCAAGTCTACATATTGGGGTATCTAAAAATAGTTGGCTATCTAAAAATAGTTGGGTCAGGTTAAGCTTATATTCAAAATACTTATAACAATCCATTGATAGTTTTCTATCTGTTCATGTAGGTGGGTATACATGCTTTTTACGCATCCTGGGCGAAAGAAAAAAGCTACTGCATTCTATGTTGGGTTTCTAAATATTCTACAGTAGCAACAAGTGTATAGAACATGTTTAAGTCTAACATGTTACTCCAACTGGGTCGAGTATATTCATAATACTCAGAACACTCCATTCATAGTTTTGTTTATGTTCATGTAGGTGGGTGCTGGTTCTTCACATGACCATTTGTTCAAGTTTTTTAATGGTTTGTGGTTTGGTTCTTCAGGTGGGTATTTTTATATTTAGTGTATAGTTTTTTATTTGCAATTTCTTTTGTTATTTTATTACAGTTTCTTCTGTTGGAACTGTAATGGTCGAGATAAAAAACAAGTCATTTTTATTGAGATCAAATGTCATATCAAATTCAAAGAGTGTTTTATTTTTGTAACACGCAAATAAGAATCTATTAAGATTAATGGGTTCGTTCCATATATCAAGGCAGGCCAAGTATATCATGTAGTTGTTTCCGTGTATATAATATGTACTACCTATATGTTTTATTGGTATTTTAATTAATATATTTTTGTAACATGCAAATAGGAATCTATAAGTTTTATTTGTGTTTTAATTAATATTCTGAATCTGAAATAAAAATTGTTTTTACTGGTAGGGATCAGATCGTAATATACCAATGCTTTGGTATATTTTTCCAGAATAAAAAATAATAATCCGATTATTATGATGAATGGGGGAACTAAATTAACATATATGTAATTGGAAATATATATACAATGAGAGTTGCATCAAAAATTTGTATCGATCAATTGGCCTATTTACTACTTTTTTGTGCCAGGGTTTGTGCCCTACTACGGGGTTCGCGTAAACATTTTTAATTTGACCTTTTTCTTTGGACAATATAACTAGGGAGATTCTCAAATTATGCCCAAAAATTCAACTCAAATCCGGTGTCACATGGATATTTTTAAAATAGTTGTGTTTAACCCCCAATTTATTTTAAAACTCAAACCCAACGCTACTTTTATTTTGTGCGTAATTGTGTTTAACCCCCAATTTATTTTAAAACGTTATTAAAAATGCTTCATAAAAACGGTTTTTTTATTTATAAAATAAAATAAATAAGAAGTTATAAAAAATGTTATACAAAAAAAAAATGATAAAAATTCTCTCAAAATTCCCTTTTTTATTTAAAAAAATCATTTACTAATAAAATTAAATTAACAAAATTACAAAAAATTATTAAAAAAACAAACATACATAAAAAAATGTTTAAAATAAAGTTAGAATTTAATTCGTAAAAAATAGTTTTTTTATCAATGAAAAGATACTTTATAATAAAAAATTGTTTATGAAGGTCACTTTAAAAAGGAAATGTTTTATAAAAAATCAACTTTATACGTTATGTAAAAAGGTTGCATTTAAAAAAAAAGTTCCATCGGGCTCTTTAGAAAATGCGTGGAAGAAACTAACGGATTTGTAACGTCATTAAACATTTTGGGCGTTGAATATTTAAGTGATAAAAATGAGGTTAAGTTAAAAAAATAGTCACGATAAAAATAAATTAAATGAAACTTACGTGTGTTGGTAATGATAGGTTGTTAGTAATGCGCACGAGGATAAAACTATGAGCGGGTTTGGTCCCTAGTAGTATAAGGCAGCCACTGGAACAGTCTGGGGTGGATTAAGTTTGGTCCCCCCAGTTCGGCTCTCGACGTAGTCAAAATAATATTTGATCAGCGAAAGCTACGAACCGCTAGCTATGATTAGTGGAGGTGAGCTGAAAAGCTGGCCCGGACACCACGTGTCGATCGAGGATTAGTCGAGGTTCGCTTAAAATCGCGAGCGGGGATTATCGCCGTTCCATCGGCACGGGTACATCCTAGTATATATATATATATGAGAATGTATCCATACTTGTTAGTGGGGTTTCGAAGAATTTGATTGAGAATTTGAAATGCTTGGTAGAATTTCAATGATTAGGGTTTGATCTTTTAAGGACATAACTCTCTGATTTAGTCTTAATGTAGTGTTGGCTCAATTTTGGATAAAAACATTTGATCCATAGGATAGTGTTCACGTGTATCCATCCAAGCCTATGACGTATTAGTTGAAGACGTATTGGCCAAGAGTATAAAGCTTCATCATATGCCGGGTTTAGTGTGCCTCGTTTCTACGTTAACAAGATTGTTTCATGCTCCTAAGGTATGAATGCATTATATATATATATATAGGAGCTTGAAAATTTATTGGGTGTATTTTATAAATTTTTATAAAGTTTTAACGACTCTGTTTTACTCAGAAAATATTATTTAAAACTTTGAATAAAAGTTTTTGGGCTTAAAAACGATTTTTGAACTTTCTGGGATTTCGTTCGAACGAGGTTTGCCAACGACCTTCCACTGTAACTTCGTTAGAAAGTTCGATCGAATGAAATGTCGTTCGAACGAAAATGTCGTTCGAATGAGATTTCGGCGGGAACAGTTTTTGGCAGTTTTTGGTACTTTTCCACTACTTTATCCCACTACTATTTCATAGAATTTAATGACTTCGGAACCAGAATTTCTTTATGAACTTTTTCCATCTCCTAGAGAGTTTTGGTGAGCTTAATTCTTTCATAAAAAGTTCCCTTGGTTTTTGATAAAAAAATTTCATCCTTAGAACAAAACCAAGTTTAACACCCAATAGTTTGTTTATCCAAGTATCTTTCATATATATACATTTTCTTGGAGTATTTTGAATCACGGGTTCAGTTTTCTACCTAAGAAGAAAATAGTTTAGGTTTTCTTCTACATCCCACAAAGAAGAAGCTTGTTTGCTGTGACATACCCACTTGGAGAAAGACCCCTTGTTTGGGTGACGGTGACCAGAAAATGTCCGATCGGTGGATTCCAAGACCGGGGTAGAACTCCGTGATTATTCTCTAGGCAGAGGTGTGTACAAGAAGGAGCGTCGGGGCTTGGACGGAGTCAAGTCGAGTGTTTTAAGTCTTATTGTCTTGTACTTGTAAAACCGTACTTAGTGGATTTGACGCTAGGGTCGTCCGAGGTTTTTTCCTGTTGCGGTTTTTTTCTTGTACATCACGGCGTAGTTGTTATTTGTTTATTTTATCTTTTGCAAAATTCACATTAGATGCATGCTTAGGTAAAAAATAAAATTGGTTTAAATCACTACTCATGCTTAATTGGTGCTAAAATTAATTTAAGTAATGTTTAATTAATTTAGTTCAAGTCATTTACTTTAATTTAATAATTTGGTTTGGCCTAAATTTGCAAAAATGAATTAATTATTTTATTATGCAAATTTCTAGGACTTGGATTGAATTAAGTTGTTTAAGTAAAAAATGTATTTATTTTTTAATTTAATTTCACTTTGAGTTTAAGTTTAATTTTAATTTGAAAGAAATTAAAATTTGTTGTTTATGTACTTGTTTAATTGAACCATCTATATTCCGCATCTTAAAAGGAAATTATTTTTTGAAAAATTCAAAATTGGGGGGGTTTTGCGACTTTCAAATTGGTATCAGAGCAGGAGCGCTAATTTATGGCGTCAAAGATCCGGGTTTTTTTTTTTTGCTTTTATAATTTTTGAACTCCTTATATATTTAGGTGGTTCATTTTCTTTACTCACTCTTAATTTTGTTTTGTATCTCTCGATGGGGCGTCTTAATGATAATTTATCTATTTCTAATGATAATGAAATTTTTGATATTCTAGAGGAATTTAACAGGCTTCATAAGTGTAACGAAAATTTAAGATAATTAAATGTGAGATTTGCAAAAAGAATTAAGTTTCTTGAAAATGAAAATTTATGTTTTAATTCTAGAATTGAACGTTTGCAAACCTCACTATCTGAGAAAGATATTTTTCGTGAAAAGCTCATAGACATAAATCACAATTTTAATATTTTAAATATGTCCAAGAAAGAGAGTGATAGTTGAGAAAAGGCTCTTAGGGATAAGTTTGCTCACATTGAGGGAGAGCATGATAACCTTCTAGGAGTTATAGAAAATTTAAAGAAGGAGTCCCGTAAAATTGAGGAGTCTAATTTATTACTTGAGTCCAATATTTTAAAAATGAAAAATCACTTACAAGACTCGAGTAGTAGTTGTAATGGTTCTAGCTCATCTGGTTCAAATATTTTCGTTACTAAAGTTAAGACCATTGTTTGTTTTAAAGGGTCAACTTTATCCAATGACTTTAGAAAAGGTCACACCTTAGGTATCATTCCTCATGTTTTCACATGCTTGTATTGTGGTAGGAAAGATCACCTTAGGTAATTTTGTTTTGATCTTAAAAGAAGTCCTAGGAAGTCTATATCTAGCATTTCATTAGTTCCAAAATCCCATCATTTTAAATATACATCTTTATGGGTTAGGAAATTATTTTTAGACGCGCTAGATATTAGATTTATTGATTCTCATTTTCTTTCATATGAAACCTCCCTTTCTAAATTTAAAGGTTCAATATGTTAGTTTTGTTTGCATACTCTAGCTTTTTGTGCTTCATATTATATATCATTTCTAGGTATATGCATGTTTAATCATTTCCTAGTCATTGCTTTATCACATATCACATGCTAGAATTATGATGTTTGTTTATCTTTTGTATTATATTTCTTTCATTTTAGTTTGTATTAAATGAAAAATACAAAAAGTTTTTTGTTTTATCATTTTTGTTTCACCTTTTAGTAATTTAGGCTTAATGAAAAACACAAATGATTTCTATGTGTCTTTTGAGTAAATATTTTTTTGTTAAAAATTTTCAAAAATTAAAAAAAAAATTATTTTGTGTGTATTTTAGTTTGACACATTCTATGTGGCATATACTTGTTTTAGAATCCCTTCTTTTTCGCTCCCATGTGGCTAGAACTTTTGGCTAAGATTGCCAATCCTTAAAATGTTCTTTACCATGCTTATATGGAGTAGTTGAATTTTGTGTTGATATAATGTATTCTATTTTTTATATGCCTCAATTCACACATGCACGAACTCACTTGAAATTTTAACTTCACATGTTATATTTGAGCTTTGTGAGGTGTTCTCCTACCAATCTTGTCATCTACATGATATGTGACCTAGGAGGACCAGTGCTTATTAAAATCCGTTGTACGTGAGATTTGTGTGAGACATAAAAATAATATATATATATATATATATATATATATATATATATATATATATATATATATATATATATATATATATATATATATGTGTGTGTGTGTGTGTGTGTGTGTGTGTGTGTGTGTGTGTGTGTGTGTGTGTGTGTGTGTGTGTGCACGAGGAAGGGCTCCGAAAGGAAATATCATCCTTTGCGAGTAAGCCACCATTTGGAATGGACCTAAAAGAAATACGTGGCCCAAAGGCCTAAAAATAAAATATGGCATTAAAAAAGAAAAATAATTGCCAAGGCCTTGTTTTAATTGATATATTCATTCAAAAATATATATGCTTATTGAGGGAGTTTGGATGGTATATCAACGGTTTGCACAATGTCCGTTTATCTTAGTCGTACTTTCAATGTCATGACTCTATTGGTTTGTAGAATCATCAAAACTCTAGGCTTGTATGCATTGTGTATGTTTGTTCATTGAGTTCAATTTATATTCTCACGTGAGGTTATATTCAAATGTGATAAAGTTTTCAATCAAATGAGAACTCCGTGAGCATGTTTTAAGTGATTGGGTCTAAATTTAATTGTTACTAGTTCACACCCCAACACTTCCGTTTCCATATGACACATTTTTGCCATACGAGTGTGAAAAGCTTATTGTATTTTGTGTGGTGTGTGGTGTTTATACCTAGTATATGTGCGTGTGCGTTAATGTTATTTACTTTGTACTCATATACAAGGTATTATATTTGTCTTTGCCTTGTTTTTTTGTCCATCTATGCTTCTACTTTATGATTGGTATCTATCTTATTGCATTCTTTATTGATATCACATGCTTATCACTTTATGTATCATATTGGTATCATTTTCTTGCATCTTAGTTGGTATCATTTATTCTTAATATGGATTAGTTATGCTTTTGTTGCCTATATGCTTTCATGTTCTATGAATTGTATTCACTTTTGTTTTATTAATTCTATCACCTTTGTCTATTCCTGAACAAAAAAGGGGGAGAATGATAGGGGGAGAAATAGTATCTAATCATATTGTAACCTTATCTAAGTTTAGGAGATTTAACTTCGGGGGAGAGCGCTATCTTCTTAGGTTGATCATAGTTGATAAAGGGGAGAATTAATTAAGGGAAAGTAATTATTTTAATTGCATTTAATATTTTGATATTCCCTATGGGTTTGATAGTTTGGTTAAGTGTGCAGGAATTCTTCTAGAGGGAAACATTCATCGGCAAAGATGTTGATCATTGGGTCTTGAGTCAAGTTTGGGTGGGATGTTTTAGTCTAGTAGACCTTGACGGCCCTTTAGGATTTTTATTATTTTTGTCCCGGAATAGCCAAATGGGGAGATTTGTAAGGACACAAGTCTCCGATTGAGTCTTAATGTAGTGTTGGCTCAATTCTGGACAAAAATATTTGAGTCATAGGATAGTGTTCATGTGTATCCATCCAAGCTTATGACGTGTTAGTTGAAGACGTAACAGTCAGGCGTATAAAGCTTCATCATATGCCGGGTTTAGTGTGCCTCTTTTCTACGTCAACAACATTGTTCCATGCTCCTAAGGTATGAATGCATTATATATATATAGGAGCTTGGAAATTTATTGGGTGTATTTTATAAATTTTTAAAAAGTTTTAACAACTATGTTTTACTCAGAAAATATTATTTTAGAACTTTGAATAAAAAAATTTGGGATTAAAAATGAATTTTGAACTTTCTGGGATTTCGTTCGAACGAGTTTGTCGTTCAAATGAGAATTTCGTTCGAGCGAGGTTTGTCAATGACTTGCCACTGGAACTTCGTTAGAAAGTCCATTCGAACGAAACGTCGTTCGAACGAAAATTTCATTCGAACGAGATTTCGGCGGGAACAGTTTTTACAGTTTTTTGGCACTTTTTCACTACTTTGTCCCACTACTCTTTCATAGAATTTAATGATTTTGGGACCAAAATTTTTTTAAGAACTTTTTCCATCTCCTAGAGAGTTTTGGTGAGCTTAATTCTTTCATAAAAAGTTCCTTTGATTTTTGTTAAAAGTTTTTCATCCTTAGAACAAAACCAAGTTAAACACCCAATAGTTTGTTTATTCAAGTATCTTGCATATATATACATTTTCTTGGAGTGTTTGGCACCACATGTTCGCTTTTCTACCCAAGAAGAAAAGAGTTTGGGTTTGCTTCTACATCTCACAAAGAAGAAGCTTGTTTGATGTGACATACCCACTTGGAGAAAGACTCCTTGTTTGGGTGATGGAGACCAGAAAAAGTCCGATCGGTGGATTCCGAGATCACGATAGACCTCCGTGGTTATTCGTTAGGCAGAGGTGTGTACAAGAAGGAGCGTCAGAGCTTGGACGGAGTCAAGTCGAGTGTTGCAAGTCTTATTGTCTTGTACTTGTAAAACCGTATTTAGTGGATTTGAGGCTAGGGTCGTCCGAGGTTTTTTTCCGTTATGTGTTTTCCTCGTACATCGCGTCGTAGTGGTTATTTGATTATTTTATCTTTTGCAAAATTCACATTAGCTTCATGCTTAGGTAAATAGATAAAATTGGTTTAAATCACTACTCATGCTTAAGTTGGTGCTAAAATTAATTTGTGTAATGTTTAATTAATTTAGTTCAAGTCATTTACTTTAATTTGATAATTTGGTTTGGCCTAAATTTGCAAAAATGAATTAATTATTTTATTAGGCAAATTTCTAGGACTTGGATTGAATTAAGTTGTTTAAGTGAAAAATGTATTTTTTGTTTAATTTAATTTCACTTTGAGTTTAAGTTTAAGTTTAATTTTAAAGAAATTAAAATTTGTTGTTTATGTACTTGTTTAATTGAACCATCTATATTCTGCATCTTAAAAGGAAATTATTTTTTGAAAAATTCAAAATTGGGGGTATTTTGCGACTTTCAGATCCCTTTAACTTTTGTGAACTGCGTTCGTATTAGAATTCAGGGGTATTTATATGTGGTTGTTGAACAAATTTTGATCGAGGATGAGATTCGTTTTGGTGTTTTGATCGAACAGACAATACGGTTAGGATTTTTATCGAAGAGGTTTTTATCGAAGAGGGTTTTTGGCGCTTCGTTTTCTGAAAGTGCGATTCGATTTCTGAAAATTACGTTTTTGTTTTAATTTCGGGGTATTTATATATTGGACCTAATCGTTTAAAATTTCGTGGGCCCAATTTTTTAGTCCATAATTGTTAGTCCAAGGAGTAGACCGTAAAAAGCCTTTGTTTAATTTCGCCTCGGGTCGGAGGTTCTCAAAATGAACCCTAATTATGGAGTAAAAATTTAAGTGGATTTTGCCCCACATGTTCAAGAAGGTACATATAAATGCAGTTCTTAATTGGGAATGTATTCATGATATTATTTTTTTCTTTTATTAAATATTCTTTAAAATAAAAAAAGGGTGAAGAAATGTGGGTGCTGATAAACATAAAAGTTATTTTTTATATTGAGTGTTATTAATGGCATCACCAAAAATTTATAGTAGGAATAATGATATACTTCTCGATTCCATACTTCTCGATTCCATACCCAAAACCATTCTAACCCTTAATCTCATATCCAAAACAATCCTAGTCCTTAATCTTTTTTTAAAACACAATGCATTATGTCAATTAATAAAGTGTCAAAACAAAACTAAAACGTATTCTCTTGATTTTTTTAAAATTTATTTTAAATTGATAATAATTAGAGTTATAATTTATTTTAGGATCAACTATCAAAAAGTCACACAAACATTTTTTTATACACATTTAATTCAAATATCTACTTTGTTTCAAAAAGCCCCTCAAATAACCATTTAATCAATATTCTCTTACTTTTAAAGGTCCGCGTCAGTGGCACTCCCACCTCACACCTCCATTGCCAGAACTCTGACGGCCCTCATCGGAACTCCTTTCTTTGAATGTTTTACGTATTGAGTGGCATTTTGGAACAAAATAAAATGACTTGCACTAAACGTGCATTAAAAAAATATTCGAGTGACTATTTGGTATATGCCCCAATTATTTTAAAGTTAAATAAACGTTATACTAAATTAATATTTAAATGGGTTATTTTGGATTTGATATATAAAAAAATTGAAAAAAACAGTCAATTAGTGCCGCGTTTTTTTTTTGTCGCGCTTGGCTTAGGCAAAAAAAATAAAATTTTGTGTTATGTGGTGTCGCGTCTTAATTATGTCGGGTGTGATAAAAAACCAGTAATTCTAGGCGGACTCACGAACCCGACTCATTTTATGTGACTCACTAATGTGTCGCGTCTGCATTGGTTCATTTTCAGAGTCCTATGGTGTAGTTCCCGTCTGGGCCTAAAAATGAAGCTATACAGACGCGACATGTCCGTGCATAGCACAAAATGAGTCGGATTAGTGCGTCACTATAGGTCAAAAAAAAATTCACAAAAAAAAATTATTATCTAAAAAAATTAATACATATGTGGCATGTTCAAAAAAATTAGTGACATTGGTGCGGATCAACATTCTCGGACCAATATCATTTGTTGAATGTGGGTCCGCACCAGCGTCACCTAGTCAAAAAAAAATATTACCCAAAAAACTGATTTTATATTAAAACCTTGATGATAGGCCCTAAAACTGTTGTATATATATATATATATATATATGATTTTAATAGAAAAAATTTTATTACCTAAAAAAATTATTACCGAAAAAATTTATGTCGTGTCATGCCGTATTTTAATTAAGTCTTGTTCGTATTTGATAAAAAAAATTATTGTCTTTTATCGCATATAATTGGGTCGGATTCGGACTGTTTTAATTTAGTCATGTTCGTGTTTTTTTTTCTTTAAACACAGTTTGTTATATAAAAAATACAGATTTTTATAAAATTTTATTCAACTTTAAAAAAATAACGAAATATCAATCTAAAATAAATTAATATATTTAAGAAATTATCATGGATCAAACTCATTCCTTAAACTCATATCATATGTGTTTTAAACTTTGAGTTGAAAATGATGGCATGGGTTTGGAACAAGGTTTGAGCGGCCAAGATTGATTTCGGCAGTGGCTCGGTAATCAGGCTCATATAGACTATATGGTATAGTAGTGATGTTGATAAGCCCGGGACAAAAACGCACACATAACAATATTTGTTTTCAAGGAAAAACGTTCCAACTGTGAGCATGTGCTTCTTAACGTACCTTCAATCTCTAAACAGCATTGCATGTGGGTTGTAATATGGAGTTTTAAATGTTGTTTTAATTATTTGATTGTCCAAATCAGGCCTCCATGTTGTTTCGATTAAGGCACAAAATCTCTGATCTTGCCAACTTCAAGGATAATTTAAAAACGTAATAAGTTGAAGCTTCCACAATGGAAGAATCTAACGCATGTTGGTCACCGAAAGAAATATCATGTTTCTCACTTGAGATTTAAAGAGAGATCTATGAAACAGATATGGGATCTCATGCATTCACCACTTACAGGATGAAATACCAATCCTACAAAATATTCAGTCTCACTGCCTTTTTGACTTTATAGTGGGCCTACAACACCTGATCGTGAAGGAATCACCACAACTGGTACGTTAACTGCCTTATCCAGATATCATTCTCGCTCTCACTAGGCTTTCTATATTAAGGGGTTTTATATCATAGATTTCTCCACCAAACGAAAAAACAAGGCATCAGTTATATCTCGTTATACTCTCTATACTACTCCCAAATGGCACAAAAGACGGACCTTTCGAAAGTTGGATCCGAAGGCTTTGCGATGTTGGATGCATGCTTTGGAAGAAATAAAAGGGTGGTTAATAAAGCACCTCAACCTCAACAACAAGCATGTAAGTATCAATATCAACCACAACAGTCCCATGTTTATCAGGTGTCCACAGTTTATGCAACCAAAAACGTGGTTTTAGATTGCTACGAGGCAGCTAAATTTTATGGTGGGACGGTGATTGTTGATTATCCTCAGACAAAACCCACCCGTTTTGCATTTTAGGCTCTTTTAACTCTACTCTTATCAACACCTTGTACTCAAATATGACCCAACCCTTGTATCATAGCCTAATAAAAGGACACTTGTTTCACCTCGCTATTTAGATTCCAGGCCTTAGTAGCTGAAGGTTGTTTTACTCTCTGTTATATCTCTTTCCTTTTATACTTTGAATAGTTGTACATTTTTGTGAATGAAGAAATTATGCAAGACAAATTTCTGCAATCGAACACATCTGAAGTTGGAAGTCATGGAATCTTTCACATTTATCACGACAAATATTGTTTATCAAACACACCATTACCGTGAAATTTTTGGTTGTATCGGAGAATGTTGATTTTATAAATTTATTCTTATTTTTGTACAATTCGAGCTTCCATTGTCTTCCAGGATTGGGCATAGATGTAATACCCCGTATTTTTATGATTTTTAATTATGTGATTTAATAAATTAAATTGCCTTGAATTATGAGATT
The DNA here is from genome assembly GCA_949130495.1 of Sambucus nigra. Lineage (NCBI taxonomy): Eukaryota > Viridiplantae > Streptophyta > Magnoliopsida > Dipsacales > Adoxaceae > Sambucus > Sambucus nigra. The sequence continues at coordinate 464,159,101 of OX422209.1, read as the reverse complement.
TATTATAATTAATTTGGGTTAATTAATTGGAAATTTATTCGGATTTAAATGCCAGCGAGACGAGAGTTAGTATTTGATTATTATAATGATGTTGAATGTTACCGAGTGATTATGGTAATATATGATTATTGTATTTATTAAAAATTGTCGTGAGTTGAAAATACGACAGTTTCGGTAATTAAGTGGGACGCGCGTGTCATTCGTGTCAGGACCCAATTTAATGGATTTAAAAGTATTTTATTTTTATGTCATACGTATGAATATTTTGAGTGCGTCAACGTGTCCGGAAGGGCCAAAATAGTTAGAAAACACTAGTCGGGAGTTTAGTTTTGGTCCCGGGACATTTTTAGGCTTAACCGGCAACCCGGGAGGGTATTTTTGTCATTTTAGATTTTAAGAAAATTAGACCCACGAATTTTAGAGTTTATTTAATTATTATTGGGAAGGCCATTAGGGTCATTATCGGCCAAAAAGTAAGAAGTGGGCTACGTGAGATAGAGGAGAAGTTACATAAGGGTTTCCATGGCCATAACTACCACATACCACCACCACCGTCGGATTTGTGACCGGAAAGAGAGGGGGAAACCAACCGACAACGTCATCAACGGATCAGAATCACTATTCTACAGGCAAGTGATTTATTTTGCAAAGATTCAAAGCATATATTTTACATGATAGTGTAAATTTGAAGATTTATTATGAACAATGATATAAATTGTAAAATGGGAGCATTAAATATTGAATCCGGGTAGGGTTTCATGTAGTTAAAGCTTCTGGACAGGTATTAGGTACGAAATCATGTTCCATGTGTAGGTAATTATGAAATTAAATTAGAATTTATGATGTTCTTGAAGAAATTAGGAAGAACTAGGGTTAGAAGAATAATTATGACTTTTGATCCCAGAAACTGTTGATTGACACTACAAGAAAAAGTCATTTTCACGACATGGTTTCTACGACATTTAACATATGTGTCGTGCAAGGTATATTAAGACGACACATCTGTATTAGGTGTCGTGAATAAAACATTAAAACTAAGAACCACGACATTTGAATTATAGGTGTCGTGGAAAATAATTAACACGATGTGCTGGAGGTGTCGTAAAACTTAATACGTCATTTTTTAAGTACGAGTCATAGAAAATAATTAACACGACACATGAGAGGTGTCGTAAAACTTAGTATCCTTGTTTACGACATGGAGCTGGTGTCGTAAAAATTTATTACACGACTCATAGGAGGTGTCGTGAAAGGTAGTATAGATTTTACAACCCAATTGGCGGGAACTCTAATTCGGGCGAAAAAGCCAGGAAAAATATTTCAGATCGGCGCCAACTGCTGTTTATCCTCTCTCAACCCCAATAAAAAATAAATCCTCTCATTTGAAACCGGCTCCCTCCCTCTCCTCTATTTTCGGCGTCTACTCTTAGTTCCGGTGGCGTCACCTGCTCCTAGTTCCGACGTGGATCTGTTGCTATTTGCAGCACCGATCTGCTCATATTTTTGGGGTCGATCTGCCCTATTTCCGACATCAAATCTATCGCAATGGAGCTCTATTTCTGGCATGGATCGGTCTCTATTTTCGACGTCGATTTGACACCAGTTTAGATGGTAACTTCTTTCTCTGTTTTTTTTATTTTTAGTGTTTATTTTATGTTTGATATTTGGTCAAATTTATTTCCTGATTTATTTATGTTTGTTAATTTCTGTCAACAATTTAAGTGATTTCTGTCAACAAACACTAACATCCCTCAACTCCCAAATAAGTTATATAAACTACTCAAATGAAATGAACTCTGTTGGTCACGAGAAGATGTAGAAGATTTTTATTTTTACATAAATAAGCTGTAAACGTTTGAACAAAGTTATAATATCAACCTTCTAAGAAACCCCAGAATTGTCAGTCCAAAGTTAGTCCAACACTAAAAAAAGTATATACCTAATATATGCAGTACATAATACTAAAAAAATTATAAGCACATTTGTCTGGTGATTCATATCCATAAGTCTATAATTTTCACATTCATAATATGCGATTTTTTGCATCTTGCTAGATTTGATTCCCGTAGAAATCATTTGTTTATTGTAAGTCTCACATTCATATTCATATATGGTTCTTTTATATTGGGATTTCAACATTTCACAACCAAAAACAGAGGAATCACATGGCTTCTTTGTGAGGTTCATGCTTACATATTAGTGTCAACCAAAGATCTTATTCATGCACTGGAATGAGGTCAGCTCTCATTGTATTCTACAACTCACTTTTCATAGATATTTGGGATTAATTTGATATTATTATTGAAAGGGTTTTTAGATTTTTTATTTGAATTTTGTTGTGTGGTGAAAGATTAGATGTAGAAGATTTTCATGAACGGAGACAGTCACGAAAGGATGTCGCTTGAAGGAAGTGCGGATGGTCCTTGAATTGAAGGCATATTGGCCACTCATTATAATAATTGTGGGGTAAATTTTCAATTCCACTATTAGATTTTTTTTATAGCAAAGTGTTGCGCTAAAACAGTCATATGTTAAGCAACCAAGACCATAAAACTCACTTCGGAATTTTACCAAACACTTGGTGTGCGGAAAACACCCAAGACCTTATTCCTAATGAAAACTAAGTGTGCAAACTCAAAACGAATCCAATCAACAATCAACAAGTATGATAACAAGAACACACAAGCAATCAAAGCAAAGAAACGATAACAATAAACGTGGTTCACCCAAACAAGGGTTACATCCACAATGGTAGGATTTCTTCTTTCTTTGATAAATGGAGGAACCACAAGGTTACACACTCACACTCTTTATCTCTCCAAGAAAGTCACTCACAACCAAGCACAAGAACTAATCTTAAACAAGAAGCTCTCACTCACTTTTCTCTTTGAAAAACTCAAAAAAAGTTCACTCTAAAGCTGGAAAAACAGCACTGCACCAAAAAACAGAAAATAAGCTTCTATTTATAGATTTTCCTCAAAGTGTCAATTTTGTAAATATCGAGAAAAAACTGTTTTTCTCCCAAAACAGCCGTGAACCAACGGGAAGCCACCGGAGAGCCAAAATACACCACAAACTCCACCTTGGCGATCCGAATGATCCAACCAAAAACCCAGCATATTGAACAGCTTGAAGATCACCCCGAAATTTAACAAGCTTAATGCGGCTCCACCTAACCGAGGAGCCTCTCCTCGAATTTCAACAAGAAGTGAGATTTAGAAGCTTTAGGCAATGCCTAAACTTCTCCGTAGTCACAGGTTTGGTGAGGAAATCTACTGCATTCTCATCCGTGAGCACCTTCTCAATCAAAACCTCGCCGGAATTAACCCAATCACGAACTCTATGAAACTGCACATCAATATGCTTTGTGCGGGCATGATACACTTGATTCTTAGCCAAATGCATAGCACTTTGACTATCGCAATGAAGACGAACACTATCTTGCTTCATCCCCAATTCACTCACCAAACTCTTTAACCAGACCGCCTCCTTTGATGCTTCCGTAAGTGCCATATACTCCGCCTCCGTGGTAGACAAAGCACTTGTCGCTTGTAACATGGATCTCCAAGATACCGGCCTGCTAGCAATAGTGAATACATACCCCGATGTAGATCTCCGCTTATCAAGATCCGCCGCATAATCCGAATCCACATACCCCACAATAAACTCAGCCCCTTTCTTCCATTCAAACACAATGCCCATAGACTTGTTTCCCTTTAGATACCGAAGAATCCATTTCACCGCTTTTCAATGCTCTTTTCCCGGATTCGACATCTACTTACTAACTACACCCACGAGTTGGGCGATATCCGGCCTCGTGAAAACCATAGCATATATAAGGCACCCCACGGCACAAGCATACGACGTTGAAGCCATCTCCTCTAACTCATCATCTATAGAGGGTCATTGCTTTGCACATAAAGCAAAATGTGAAGCTAACGGGTTAGACGTGGCCTTGGCATCCAACATGCCAAATTTCCCGATGACATGCGAAATATAATTTTTCTGAGATAACCACAACTTGCCAACTTTTCTATCTCGTCTAATCTTCATACTAAGAATCTTTTGCGCCGCACCAAGATCTTTCATGTCAAACTCCCGGCTCAATTCCACCTTGAGCTCCGTTATCCGTGACATGTCCCGACACGCAATGAGCATGTCACCCACATAGAGAATTAACAAAACAAACGGACCATCATCAAGAACCCGAAAATATGCACAATGGTCATGATCAAATCTCGTGTAACCAACCCGCAACATGAAGGTATCGAACCATAGGTACCATTGTCGTGGCGACTGTTTAAGCCCATATAATGACTTCTTAAGCCGGCACACATGATCTTCCTTTCCCACTTCCTTGAACCCCTCCGGTTGCACCATGTAAATAAGCTCCTTCAAATCACCGTGAAGAAAATCCGTTTTCACATCCATTTGCTCCAATTCCATATCGAATTGAGCAACTATTGCCAACAACACCCATATCGAAGTATGCCTCACCACCGGGGAGAAGATCTCATCATAGTCAATCCCCTCCTTTTGTGAAAACCCCTTCCCTACTAGCCTTGCCTTGTACTTCAGTTCTTCTATTTTTTTAATTGCCTCTTTCTTCCTATACACCCACTTAGAGCCAACAATGTGTCTCCCCTTGGGTTTAGGAACCAACTCCCATACAGAGTTCTTTCGTAGAGCTTCTATCTCTTCCGACATAGCACCCATCCAACTCGCCTTGACATCACAATTAATGGCATCTTTGTATGTCGTTGGATCACCCCCACTAAAAATGAGAGCGTAATTGACCTCTTCCCAACCAAGCCTAGATGGTGGCTTGATCTCCCTACGCTCTCTGTCACATGCTAAGGATGGCACTTGCTCCTCCCATTGAGTGTCCTCCACCTCAATCGACTCCTCTCCCAAATCATCCTCATTCGGCTCCACCTCAACCGTTTCATCACCTGATTGAGAATCACTTAACCACTAGTAGATGCACTATCACTATCGGTGGTTGATGATCTCGGAAATACCAAAGGAATCTCGATGGTTCTAACACCATCGTCATCGGTAACTTCCAAGAACTCCTTGGCCTTCAACATGGACATCTCGTCAAACCTCACATCTCGGCTAACAACTAGCTTCCTCGTAAATGGATCCCAAAGCTTAAACCCCTTTTCCATAGCCTAGGAAAATACAGCGGCGAGTTCTCGGGTCATTTTTAGTCCTCTCGTCACTAGGAATGTGAGCGTACCCCGGACATCCGAACACCCTCAAAGTAGAGTAGTCGACCTCGTGCCCCGACCATACTTCCTCCGGACACTTCAAACCAAGAGTCGAATTGGGTGACCGATTCACCAAATGCACGGCGTGATCAAGAGCCGCTGCCCAAAATGATTTTGGTAACCCGGCATGAAACCTCATGCACCTTGCCCTTTCCATAATGGTGCGGTTCATCCTCTCCGCCACCCCATTTTGTTGTGGAGTCTTCTTAACGGTAAAGTTCCTTATGATGCCCACATCTTTACAATACTTGAGAAACCCACCATCTCTATACTCACCCCCGTTGTCGCTCCTCAAATACTTGATCTTCTTCCCCGTTTGATTCTCCACCATGGCTTTCCACTCCCTGAACTTCTCAAAAACCTCCAATTTTTCCTTCAAGTAGTAGACCAACACTTTTCGTGAATAAACATCTATGAAAGTCACAAAGTATCTAAAGTCGCCTATGGAAACAACATCTGAAGGCCCACACACGTCGGAATGAATATAGTCAAGAGTCCCTTTACTCTTGTTCGTAGATATAGTGAATTGCACTCGAGTTTGCTTTCCCAGCACACAATACTTGTAAAAATCGAGCTTGCATCCGTCCACCCCTTTCAACAACTTTCACCGATGAAGTTCTTCCATGCTCCGTTGGCTCATGTGACCAAGTCTCATGTGCCACAATTGTAGCTCGTCGATTTTCGGCTCCGTGGAGACTGCCTCTCCACCCACTACTGTATTTCCCTTCAATCTATAAAGATTGTTCGGTAACTTTGTGCCGTGCAAAATCACCATCGATCCCCTTTTGACCTTCAAAGCCCCACCCTCGGCTTGAATCACACACCCATTTGAATTGAGTGCGCCTAAGGAAATCAAGTTCTTTTTAAGTTCCGAAACGTGCCTCACTTCACTTAAGGTTCGGACAACCCCATCCCACATCTTTATATGCACCGACCCGATTCCCACTACTTTTCGCGTAGCATTATTTCCCATGAGAATCTCACCACCGGTATTGGACGTGAAATCCTCAAACCATTCCCGGTTCGTACACATGTGGTATGAACAACCGGAATCTAGAATCCAACCATCAACGTGATCGGTGGAAAAACAAGTAAGAACCTCTTCGCCTTCCTCTAAAGTAGCAACACCGGCCACATCCTTAGTAGCGTCTCCTTTCTTATCTTTTTTCTTCCACTCCGGACAATTCCGTTTAAAGTGACCCTTTTTATGGCCCTTGAAACACTCAACCGTGCTAATGTCTCTAGATTGAGACCTTTGGAAGCCCCGGTTATTTACACCCCGAGACTTCGACCTTCCTCTTCGTCCACCACCACCAACCTTGGCTACGAAGCCTTCACCTTGAGAAGATAAACTACCTCCACCGCTACCATTTTTCTTCTTCATGACCACGTGAGAAATGATGTCCTGCATTACATCATTGAACTTGAGAGTAGTCTTCCCAAACATAAGTGTGGTGATAAAGTGCTCATATGAATCGGGCAACGAAGCAAGCAACAATAACGCTCGATCCTCTTCGCTAAATTGAACATCAATCCGGTTCAAATCGTTGATCAAAGCATTGAAGATATTTATATGCTTCATCATATCACCGCCCTTATTTATTTCTAACTTGAAGAGCATCTTCTTTAGAAACAATTTATTTGACAAAGACTTGCCCAAATAAATCTCCTCCAATTAATCCCACATGCCCTTAGCCGTAGTTTCCAATATCACGTGATTAAGCACATTATCCGTGATATACATTTCAATTGAAGAAATCGCCCTTTGATCAATATCGCTCCATTCGGCTTTGGTTATATCCACCAGACGCCTCTCTATACCCAACAATGTTATAACCAACCGTTGTTGAACAAGAACACCCCGCATCCTTCTTTGACACAAGCCAAAATTAATTTTCTCATCAAAAGGTTTTATCTCAAACTTCATTGAGCCTCCAGATCCATAACTAGGATCCAGCTTCTTAGAGCCTTCGCTTGTAGAAGTTGATTCGAGAGTACGCGACACCTCCTCCGCCATTTGGAACAAATTCTAGAACTTATGCCAATATCACTCAAATTGATTCAAGCCGAACCAAAATACCGAGAAAACCAAGCAACCAAAGCTCTAATACCACTTGTTGCGCTAAAACAATCCTATGTTAAGCAACCAAGACCATAAAACTCACTTCGGAATTTTACCAAACACTTGGTGTGCGGAAAACAACCAAGACCTTGTTCCTAAGGAAAACTAAGTGTGCAAACTGAAAATGAATCCAATCAACAATCAACAAGTAGGATAACAAGAACACACAAGCAATCAAAGCAAAGAAACGACAAAAATATAACGTGGTTCACCCAAACAAGGGTTACATCCACAATGGTAGGATTTCTTCTTTCTTTGATAAATGGAGGAACCACAAGGTTACACACTCACACTCTTTATCTCTCCAAGAAAGTCACTCACAACCAAGCACAAGAACTAATCTTAAACAAGAAGCTCTCACTCACTTTTCTCTTTGAAAAACTCACAAAATGTTCACTCTAAAGCTGGAAAAATAGCACTGCACCAAAAAAAAAGAAAATAATCTTCTATTTATAGATTTTCCTCAAAGTGGAAATTTTGTAAATATCGAGAAAAAATTATTTTTCTCCCAAAACACTCGTGAACCAACGGGAAGCCACCGGACAGCCAAAATACACCACACAAAGTACTTTTAGGTCCCTCACAAACAAATTTTAAACACTAAAGGATTTTTGACAAATTTTATACACTTAGGTCTACTAATTATCTTCTTGTATAAGTCCACGCTAGTGGCATAACAAGTGGACCTAATAGTAAATTACCCTTAAATGTTTAAAAATTGTCAATAAGGGACTTAATTGTAAATTACCCTTTTTAATATAAACTTTAATATACCAATTTTATCTACGTTAGTTTTGCTATGGCTTAACCCATTGAATAATTTTGATTCTCCCAACATACTTTACTACTTTTTTCAATGAGAACAACTTTATAGTATCATCTACTCCACATGATGTGAAGGATTTATTTCTACTGATTTCTTTTCTCTCACTGTTTATGGTCCGATTAATAATGAACTTTGCATCCATCCTCTTACCATCAAATAATGCTTTATTTTTGCTCTTCCAAATTTCCCAAATAATACAAAGAGGGATCACTTTAGAAGGTATTTGACCACTTCATTTCTTGAAGCTCTAAGCCACCAGTCTAGCATACCATTAACCGGTGAAAAAGACATTTTAATGCCTAGGATTCCACCAAAGAACTACCATACTTCATATGCTATGGGTCCGTGGATAAGTAAGTGATTGATATTCTCAGAATGTTTGTAAGAGTAGCGACACACTGAAGCCAACTTGATTCCAATCAATTGTAGATTATCTTCTAATGGAACAATATTGTTAGTGTACCTGCACATTATATAACAATGTATATGTTGATAACCAAATTAACAATGTACAATGTATATGTTAATAACCAAATTAACTTGTGTATTTGTTGATCACTTGAAAAAAATGTACCATTGTATAATTAACTTAGTTATAGGTATTTTTTACCCACCTAGAATTCGAACACTAGTGTATTGTTGAGGATAGTACCTTAAATAATGTTCTTCAATGAACATCAATTTGACTTGAAGATATAATAGTGCTACTTATATATTAATTATTCAGTGAACATTTAGTATTATTTTTAAAAACTCTTTGAGTATTGAGACTGTAATTGGAATTTATGGGGAAGTGTATTAGGTAGACCGTTTAGACAAAAAGCTTTGAATCATATTTGGCATTCATATATAAACTATGCTGATAGGAGTTACAGACAAGCATGAGTAAACATAACAAATATTGTAGGCATCACTGTAACTTCTCTTCACGTTTTCTGCAGGCATCATTATTTGGGTTGTGTTCCTGCAAGTTGTGGTTTCCTCTGTGACTTGATATTCGTAACCTTTTCTAGTTTCAATTTTTTTTAATAGTTGCTTATGTGCCATAGCCGTTGCATTTCTCTTGTTAACTTTATTTTCATATCACAATAAATGAAAATACTTGTTGTCTGTACCTTAGGGCATACCTTATTATTCTTTGGCAACACTGAACTTTGGATATTAGTTTGAAATGCCTTTGACAAAACTTATTTAATATTTATTAGACCGATAGATAACTTAGGCCTGTTACATTTACTCGACACTGATTCGTGTTATATAGAAATGAGCAGGTTGAGGATGTCATTTAGTTCTCTTTTATGAGTTTGGGCTTCATCTTGATGTTTATTTTATCCATTTCTTTCTTACACCAGGTCATTGAAACTAATGCTTATTTTAAAACAGGTCAGGGACAAGTACAACTGAAATTGGGAGACTTTATAAGTTCTCTTTCAAATTTCGAGAAAGTCTTGAAGGTTTATCCTTAAAATTGTGAGACATTTTTATTCTTGATGTATGTCTGATTTTGAATTTATTTTCAAGTAGTAGCTTATCAAATTGATTTTTTTTCAAAGTCCGATTTCACAGTGACTAATATTTTCTTTTCTTTAATAGAGGCTCTTAGCTACATTTACGTTCAACTTGGCCAGACTAAGAAGTTCCTGGAGTCTTTAAAGAAAACCACTAAGTTTGATCCACGTGATGACCAGGTCACTTATCTTGCCTTTTTATACCTTTTTTCTTGCTTTAATTTTTGTATCAAATTGGTTTTGGGGTTAACAAATATTTGCGAGGCATTAAGAGGACTGACTAATGTTAATTTGTGAAATTTTGGAGACTGTAAAATGTATTGACTAGTAAAATTCATATCATGAGTCGTAAGATTCTGACAATGACGAACCATGCGTCTATTTCTTTCTCCATTAGGTGAGAAGGTTATCACCCACAAACTTACAATAATCAAATATAGAGGCGTAGAAAAATTTAGAATCTGATAGAACTGTGTTGCACTTTGATACATACATTTAACATCTATGTCAATGAAATAGATAATTAAGAAGCTGGTATATTCTTCTTAGAAGGAAATGGAAAAATACCTGTCAAGCAGTCACTTGGTGAAATTATTTTATATATCTATTAATAGGATATAACTTTGCTTAATTTGAAATGAGATTGAAAATCAACCCGGGTTCTTCTTTTCATATTGGTAGGGAAGTGGAAAAATGCCTGTAAATAAGACATATGGTAAAATAATGTTATATATCTATTGAGAGGACCTAACATTTCTTTACTTTGAATAAAGAACGAAAATCAACATCTTGAGTTAAATGAAACAAAGTGGTATGAAAATGGTAACATTTTACTGTTAACACTTGGTACTTATGTTTGTTCGTGCAGTGTACAATCAATCACTCTTACTACTGCAGTTGGTGGCTATCAAAAGAAATGAAGAATTATTATGTGATTATAATTGGATGGACAAAGAAGAAGCATAAGGAAAAAACACACTTGATCTAGAATCCAGAAAACAATATATGGAATGATCAAAATTACAAATGACTTATTTGGAGGCACCTAAAGAGTCCTAGATAAACAAGAATTTAAAAGATAAAAAAAAGATAAATACTAAAACAGAATAATATTCTTACATTTATTATACTTCTCTCTCTCTCTCTCTCTCTCTCTCTCTCTCTCTCTCTCTCTCTCTCTCTTCTCTCTCGTTTGTCAATTTTGTAATGCCTTACCTGTATGTAATATTCCTATTCTTTGGATTGTTTTTCTTTAATGCGTTACCTGTATGTAACATCATAGATGGATATTCTTTTCTGTTTATAATTATCTCCAATATTCAATCATTTGATTTGGAACACTAACACTTTACCTTCTCCTTTCACATCCCGTAATACAATATTTTTTAATGTGGAATTATAATGCATAAGCCTCTATGTTACACTGTAATCAAGTGCAACCTTTTCTTCTATTCATCCTCTCCTTAATCTACCTTGATCAGGCATTTCTGGACCTGGGAGGATTGCTAATTTCAAGTGATCTTGCAGCTGCTTTAGATGCCCTTCAAAATAGTAACGACCTTCTACGTTTTGAGTTTTATTGGATTATTGATGTTGTTATTTTCATATTGAAGGAAATCATTCTCAAGTAAACTTGTGAGGTAGAATTGTAGTAGACTACTATGATTTTGTAGTGATCAGACTACTCTACCTTAGTATTTAAATGTTTCAAGAGTGCAAGGCTCCATGTTGTTGAAAATAATTATAAGCCCCATTTGATTATGGCCAGCAGGTGAAGAGTATTTTCACCTATTTTTGTTTCTGTAAACTATTTATATGCTGACAGGAGTCACAGACAAATATGAGTAAACATAACAAATATTGTAGGCATCATTGTAACTTCTCTTCACGTTTTCTGCAGGTACCCAAAAAAAACCTTGATGTTTGGCAGAACTCATCTGCATGCGTACCAGATGCCCTGCGCCATTACTATTAATAAATAACAAAACTAATCAGATTAACGAGTTTTTTCTCAATTTGATGCAGTAAGTTGACTTCCCCGTACCAGATGATGTAGGTTTTTAGGTATTTTTTTATAAATTATAATCCTTTTACTAATATTTTTAAGCTAGTCCGTGCCGCCAGTGAATATTTATGTTGATGAAAATGTGCTCATTTGTGTTATAATCGGTGTAAATGATTATTGGTGGTTTAGTATTAACTTTTGTTGTTGTTGAGTTGAATTTATTGTTAAAACAGGTTGGGTTTCATGAATAAGCAAAGGAAACTCTTCCGAAATTTTTAAAAAATAACAAGTGATATAAAAATAATTAACACGATGACATGTGGATTACCCTAGTTAAATATTTTACTACTTTGAAATGTTATATAATAATATAATTATGCCAAAATATTAGATATTGGACTAAATTATGTTTATTTTTTCTTCCACAGGTCCGGTTACCATATGGTTCAACGTGGATATGAATTGTTAAATGTGTTTATGGCTTTTGGGAGAATGAACATCTTTTTTGGGGAGGACACAATATTTTTTTGGGAGGACGCAGCTTGAAGATTACTTTGGGATGCATTATGTTTAGAACTTATTTTAAGTTGTTTGACTTTGTTTCGAATATATGATTAGAGATCAATATGTTATTTATGACTATGACCTTATGTTTTAAGTCTTTATTTTGGATATTATTATCATGAATGTAACATACTTTCAATTATTTACACAGCTTTAAAATGTCTAATGAAATGTAATGTGATATAATTTATGAAAGATGTTGACTAATTAAAAACAATTTTTTTAAAAATAATTTAACTTTCACGACACAATGAAAGTGTCGAAGAAAATAATTTGCACGACACCTATTTGCGTGTCATAGAAAGTACTTACAAAGACACCTAACATTAGTCGTGAAAAGTTTTCGACGACATCTAAAAGGTGTCGTGAAAAACGAGGGACTTTCTGCAACCCCCTATCAACAACACCAAAAATGTGTCGTAAAAACTCTTTCATGACACCTATATATATGTCGTAGAAAGTATTTATGACGACACCTAAAAGTAGTCGTGAAAAGGTTTCGACGACACCTGTCAGGTGTAGTGAAAAGCGTTGGACTTTCCATGATTCCCCCTCACAACGACACTAGAAATGTGTCGTAAAAGCCATTTTATGACACATTTCAGGTGTCGTGGAAGTGAATTTTTCTTGTAGTGTGAGGATGATTTAATGATTCTAATAATGTTAGAAATTATGTAAACATGTTGGTATGATGATTAATATACTTGGTTGAGAGTTTTGGATGTTAAAATGAAGAATTTGAGGTGTAAAAAGAGGATTTCCGTAACTGTTTAAGCAATTCTGGGAAAATACATGCTTGATCGATCGATCGATCGACTCAAGAATATCGATCGATCGACCCTTTTTCTCCGATCGATCGACCCGTGCTGATTTTTGGCAATTGTTTCCTTTTAAGGTTTAATGAAAATCCTAAAGCTGAGGTTGATTCTTAGGGTGATTAATATAATATTGTGGAACTTAGATAAGGTCAGTAGGGTCTTAGTTATTTTCGAAAAATATCATAACTTAGGGGATTGAGCGTTGTAATTACGAATGGTTACCGAGTGAGGACGGTTGGAGATCTTTCAATTTGGGACTGAAAGTGGAATGAATGATAACTTAAGGGATTTTAGATTTGCTGAGATAACCTTAGTAATAAATGGGAGACCTAGTATTCACTTGGGATAGGTATAGGTACCCAAACCCGTATGACGAGACTTGTCGTTAAATAAATAGTACGTAGAATCTCCGGGACATAAATATTGTGGGTGAGACTTAATATATAGGAGAGGAGTGTACCTATATATATATATATATATATATATATATATATATATATATATATATATATATATATATATATATATATATATATATATATATATATATATGTTGGTTGTGTGAATGCCTATCGTATGGATTTCCTATGTGTATGACATACCTACCATACTTGCTATCACAGGAGGTTATTTTTATGGAAAAGGACCCTCTTATCCTTATGTGCTTCGGGGGGATTTAGATTGGTACCTTAAGGACATAGGCCTGTGGATGACTTATTTATGAGTGGATAAGTCAGCTGACCATGGGAGCGTAGGTATGTGCGTGACCCATGGGTATCTGAACTATGTTCACCTCCAATATATGTGATTTGTATTTAGACAGTTCCTGAGTGATTCGGAACACGTGATACTTACGTGCGTGATGTACATGGATTCGATAGCAGAGTATGCATGCACCAAACTTAGCCTAGGGGTGCCATATATGTATTTATGTACTGAGAGTGCTATATTTATATACTTTTGACTGGTTCATTGTTGCTTAGTAGATGTGAATAAGTTAAGATATTTGAATGGGTTAAGAATGAGAATTTAATTAACACTTGAGATAAGTAACTTAATGAATGCGAATATGGGGTCTGAACATAAGTTGTTTGAATATTAAGGGTAGGCATCCTATGGTAGAATGCAAAAGTAGTAATGGTACAAACTAGTTAGATAGCAGCATAACTAAGATGGGTCAAAGGCATTCGTTAGGCGTGCACAGTAGTTGAGAGGTAAGAAACGCATGTGAGAGTGCGCCATGAACGTGTTTATAATATGTGTTGTTTAATTGTAATTTAAATACTTGCTAAACTTTAAACTGTTTTCACATCAAGCTCTGAGCCATTTTCCTCCAAATCTATTTTTGTTTTGTAAAAACATTTTAGGTGCCCAGTCACAGGGACGCCAAGCATAGGAGTTCCATTTTGATGATGTGTTGTAGTTGCTGTGGAAGCTACAGGATCTTGGTAGTAGACGCCTTCATATTTATCCTTGATTCCTTCAGAGTCATTTGTATCAGTTAGGGCATGTCACCCATTCTTATTTAGAAGTTGTAGTTGCAGACTTTCATCACTTCAGTTATTGGTTTATTTATTCAGCCTCTTATACTTGGGACATTATTTACTCTGACATATTTTTATTATTGGAGTGTTTACTCCAGACTCAGTTGATTTTATTTTCATTGGTTATTCATGTGAGATTGTTTATGAGATAAATGGTTAATGACTTAGTTCTTAGTTATTTGTTAACTTAATTAATAAGATTTGACATCTCTCTTTTTAAATATTAGGTGTCTAGTAATTAATTAAATGTTTTTCGACAGTAATGCTAAGACCGAACCAACTTGATATTCTGTTTTAATTTAATAAAGGAGTAGCTACTCGGTATTTAATTAGACAGGGTGTTACAGGTGGTATCAGAGTCAGGTTCTAGTGTCCTTTAGGATCTGTGCGACTTATTATGCTCCCAACGTAGCTTTCCTTTGATATAGAGACCTATGTTTAGGATTGTTGATTTCTTTGGTGAGATTTCGTTCTTCTGCTATGATATATACGATAGTGAATCTTATTTACATTCGGGTTTGTTCGGGTGACGAACAATGCAGTATGTTAGGCGAGGACAGTTGGGCGGACAGCAGGAGGCAAAGATAAGTTGAGCTTATTTGATTTATTTAAAGAAGGATGACAGTACTTGAAGTCACTCATATTATGGCACAGAAGTCCAGGACGGTAAAGAAGGTTAAGTCGCGACTTGTGACTTCCAGGTACAACTATGGTAGGAAGTGGGGTCAATTTAGACCCTCCCTGCAAGGTTGGATTGGGAGAGAGTTAGACGAAACATTGAAAAGAACCAGTAGTGCAAATATTAGAAATGCGGAGATGGCGTGTACTAACCAACTCACGTAATATATCCAAAGGCTTGGACATATGATGGGGTATGGTTAATCATGAGTGAAAATTTGGGGTAAAATTTTTCCTTGGCTCGTAAGAGTGGAGTTTCAATGGTGAGAGGCAGCCACCACACTTAGAAGTGGAATGTTTTGTCAAGAGAAGGCGCATATGTATGGTTTGACCATAAGTTCCTTCATTAGATGTTCAGAGTAAGATACGAACGTTGTTCTGAACTCACGCCAGAGGGCTGGACAGAGGTCATCTTGTGAAAAAGAAATTTAATTGATTAGCGAACCTTACACCGGATAAAGGAGGTGAAATGGAGAAGAGGACGTTTAAAGGAAAATTTACATGCAAAATGAATTGTTAGAACTTCTGAGGAATTATGCTTGGAAGGTCAATGCAGATGGTAATAATGTCGTGTTGTGTTAATATGGAGGTTAATGTTTCCTTGGGTGGGGAGATGCAAGAATCAAGGAATTTATATAGAGTAACACTACACCAAATCTGGACTATTGTCACGGTCATTGACCTTGACAAATTGGACTTGTCAAGGTCAATGACCGTGACAGTTCGGGGCGAGACAAATTCTTTTGTCATGGACGTGTCACGGTCATTGACCTTGACAAGTCCATTAGAATTTTCATGGTCGTGTCACGGTCAGAGACCGTGGCAAGTTAGTCACGGCTAACAACCGTGACCAACCTGTGACAATATTTAAAAAAATTGTCACGGTCAATGACCGTGACAATTCTGGGCAGAATTGAAAAAAATGTTGCTGGGCAGTATGGCCACTGCCACTGCCCAGCACTATATTTGTACCTGTTATAACAATGTTGGTTGTACCTATTCAAACATCATATATCCAAATATACCCAATATAGTGCAAATATATATTCATGACGATATAATCCAAATATTCAAAATATAAATAATATACATGACAATATAATCCAAATATAATTCAAATGTACAAACTTAAAAACAATGTTACTACATGTCTTGGGTAAATGTGAGGAGGTGAGTTGGACACACGATATATGAATTGAGACACCTACTAATATACATCGTGCCGCATTGTTCGCGCAACTACAATAGGGAGTTCTCCTTCCCGGGTATCACATGCGTGATCAGCACTCCGGACTCGATCCCTTGAAGCGCACGTCCATGAACTATTCCACCCTCGACGATATTCGGGTCCCTCAACCCCCGTCCTATCCGCTGGCCATCAAATACATCCAATATGAACACGATCGGCCAACCAAGTGTTGACAATGGTCTGGGGAAGGGAGCCAAATAAGGAAGTGGATCATCGAAATACGCACGTGACGGTGAAAAAGCAGCGAGGTCCACATCCTCGTCCACCTATACTTCGTTCTCCTGCACCTCCTCCTCCTCCTCCTCCTCCACCGCCTTGTCCTTCCCTTTCCTTTTCCCCTTACCCTTTCGGTCTCCGCCCAACATACGCTTCATGAACGCGTACATATCATCGACCGTCGCCTCCAAATGGGATAGCTTCGCATCGTGTGAATCCACCGTTCGAGCCAACCCGATGTTGCTCGTCTCCAATCCGATGATCCTAGATTTGTCCACCTGCGAGCTCACCCCCTTGTCCTCCCCTTGTGATCAGAGCTAAGCACTTGGCTGAGTGCGTCTGTGGACAAATACGCCTTGTCGGGATCAGACTGCGACTCATGCACTTCCTTAAGCTTTGCGTGAAACGACAAAAAGCACATGATTAGTAAAATAAGTAAACTAAAAAATTCTAACGTAATTAACAAAAATTAAACTGTCGGATTACTTACAATCGTCACCGCGACGCTCGGGGACACCTCCTTGTCCTTCCCCTTCTTCGTCCGAAGAGCCACATAAGTATCGAGCCTATGTGGCCTACCTCCAGGGCCATTCCTTGTCCCCTGAAATAAAATAAAGTAAAATTAGTATCGGCCTCGCAAAGTAAAATAATGAAGAATAATATATTTTATGTAGTTATAGAAAAATTAAATCTTACCTTCATCCTATGCTCCACCTCGGCGTAAGAGGTCCGGCCGGAGTAGTGCACGTCCGTCTTTTTTGCCCTGCTTTTCCTTCCCGATTGGCGAGATGCCAATTGTCGATCCTCGATCTCATTGTCAATGAACTTTTGCCATTGTGCCAATGAGATTGGCTACTTGAGCGGGACGAATCCACGCCATTGTATAATGGACTCTCGTATTTTCCCAAAGTACCGTGTTCGCATATTTTTCTTCAACGTCTTGTGTTGCTCCCTCAACTGCTCCAAGACGGAATCATGTAGCTTTGGATCCAAGTTGAATTGTTCCTATCCAACAAAATCAATGTTAGTTGCGAATAAATATAAATATAAATATAAAATGAAATTGAAATTGAAATTGAAATTGAAATTGAAATTGAAATTGAAATTGAAATATATTACGTGTAGTGCCGCCCAAACAGCTAATTTGAGCTCATATGGCACCTCCTTCCAACTCATAAACCACGGGCCGATGACCGTCTTTAGCATCTTGAGGGATCTCGCTAATAGCTCCGATTTGTTCTCGACAGGAATCCCAAATTTTCCATATTTGGGGAGCCTAGGGGCGGAGGAGCCCTCATCGCCGCCGCTACCACCGAGCCCAGACGACATAATCATAAACAGCATAATCATCTTCGCCTTAATATCTGAAGGAGACATTTGCTGTAAAAAAATGTTATTAGTGCAGATAAAAAAAAATGTTAATAGTACACATACACACCCCTACCCCACCCCCACCACACACACGCACACGTCATGCCACTTTCAAAACAAACCAACCCAACATTTCATCAATTAAACTAACAATTAAAGTATACAATTATTAATTTACTAATTTACAATCCTACTTTCATATGAAATTGGCACTAATTATTAATATACTTTCATCTAAAACTATACAATTAAAATTATAATTAAAGCTATACAATTTCTTAATTAAAGCTATACAATTGTTAAAATTCCCCCCCCCCCCCCACCACACCCCCTTTCCCCCTCCCCCCGCCACGCACACACGCACACACACGCCCCACCCCCACCACACCCCTTAATCTACTTCTTTAATCCTTTATCTTTATATTTATTCTTTGAGATTCTTTTATATTTCAAAAGTTTCTTATCCTCATTATATTTTATCACAATATGCATATCTTATAAGAGAGTCGGGTTTGGCATGAATAATTTGTAATGAAGTCTAGAACGAATCTTACTAAATCAATTGGGGTATTTTCATATTTTTATTTCTTTATTAATTTATTGTCTATCAATAAAATTATGACATGGGATAATTATAATTGGAGCATAAATTTCATTATCATAAAGAGTAAATCCAACCAACTACAAAGATTCTACAAATTACAGTGAGAATTAAATTTAAGACTTTCTAACAACATGCATGTGTATGGAGTCTACATAGTTGGGCACGAAAGTAACTAATGATAATACTAAAAACATACAATTGACAACATTTTGTGAATTTACTAAACTTTATATAATATCTCTGTTCTAAAAAACCCGCCTAGGCTCCGCCTAGGCACGCCTAGGCTTGGGGCTTGGGAGAAACGCCCCGCCTTAAGATTTTGACGCCTTATTCTTGGTAAAACCCTTAAAGCGTACTTTTTCTCTAAAAACAATAATGCTTTAGTGAAACGATATCGCTTTTTACAGATTTTTTTGCAAACCGGACCATTATCTCATCCAAAATAATCAAATAGTTTTTTTATTTGCAAATATTCAGACATATTTTTATTATATGTACAATTTTAGTATTTTAATAGCCTTGTTATCGTTAAAAAATATTAAAATATATTAAAAAGACCTAAACGCCTTTTCACGCCTTTTTACGCCAAGGCCCGCCTAGGCTTCTAAGGCTTAAGGCTTGGCCTCCACGCCTCGATCACGCCCTGCGTTTTTTCGAACCTTGTATAATATTATCAAATTCTGTAAAAAAATTATCTAGGGTTTTACCTAATTGAATTAATTTCATGAATAAAATTATTATCACACACGCACCACCCCCACCACACCCCTTACCCCCTCCCCCCGCCACGCACACACCTACGCACACACACACACACACCACCCCACCACACCCCTTGCCCCCTCCCCCCTCCACGCACACACCTACGCGCGCGGGCGCGCACACACACACACAAACACACACACACACTCCACACCCCTTTATCTACTTCTTTAATCCTTTATCTTTATATTTATTCTTTGAGATTCTTTTATATTTCAAAAGTCTATTATCCTCATTATATTTTATCACAATATGCCTATCTTATAAGAGAGTCGGGCTTGGCATGAATATTTTGTAATGAAGTATAGAATGAATCTTACTAAATCAATTGGGGTTTTTTCATATTTTTATTACTTTATTAATTTATTGTTTATCAATAAAATTATGACATGAGATAATTATAATTGGAGCATAAATTTCATTATCATAAAGCGATAAATCCAAACAAGTACAGAGATTCTACAAATTAAAGTGATAATTAAATTTAAGACTTTCCAACAACATGCATGTGTATGGATTCTACATAGTTGGGCAAGAAAGTAACTAATGATATTCCTAAAAACATACAATTGGCAACATTTTGTGAATTTACTAAACTTTATATAATATTATCAAATTCTGTTAAAAAATTATCTAGGGTTTTACCTAATTGAATTAATTTCATGAATAAAATTATTATCAAATTTGAATATTTATATAATTAAATTTAACATATGAATTCTAAAACGTTTCTAACATTTACACAATTCTAACTATCACTAACCTTGCATTCATACTAAGGTTTATATAGTTTTAACAAATTATAACAAAATATTATAATATTTTTAGTTAGAAAATTCCACCCCCACCCCCTTCCCCTCTCCCCCCACCCCACCCCCACTACCCCCTTCCCCCCTCCCCCACCACACACCACCACACACATATATACACACACATACACACACATATACACATACCCCACCCCCTCCCCCTCGCCCCACCACACCCCACCCCCATCACACCTGCAGCACCCCACCCCCATTACCCCCTTGCCCCCTCCCCCATCACACACCACCACACACATATATACACACACATACACATATACATATACACACATATATATACACACATACACATACACACACATATAGAAATGAAAGAGAAAGAGAGGAAAAAAATATACCTTAGAGAGAGAGAGAGCAGAAATCGCTTAGAGAGAGAGAGGGGGGAAAACCAAAAAAGGTGGGGAAAAAAGAAGGCTAGGGCTTTTTTTACTGCAAAAGTTATCACGGTCGTGTCAAGGTCATTGACCGTGACAATTATTTAAAGAATTGTCACGGTCAATGACCGTGACAAGGCCGTGACAAATTAACTTGTCACGACCTTGTCACGATCAATGACCGTGACAATTCTTTGTCACGGTCGTGTCAAGGTCAATGATCGTGACACAAAATGCGTTTTTTTTGTCACGGTTAATGACCTTGACAAGGGTGGCCGGCTGAAAGGTGACAATTTTGTCATTTTGGTGTAGTGTAAGACTGGAAGAAACGGTGTTGGTGAAACACCACAAGGGGGAGATGCATCAGGGGACCCGTTTAAATGATTTGGGAAGCTTAATTATTTACCGAGCGAAGGTAATTTCAGGAAGAGAGGTTGAAACTAGTAGCATGTTCCTTAGGGCCATCAAAAGTTAAGGGAACAACAGTGGTAGCCATTAGAGTCAGGACTACCAACGTTCGAGAGAAGGACATCCTTAACATGGTCAATGTGACCGAAGATGAGTGGAGTATGTGTAAAGGTATTTTATGGGGAGTGAAACTCTTGTGTTAAAATTTTTCCGAAGCGAGTAGAGGAATAAAGGGTATGGTGCCTAGCAAGAACAATGGTTATTAAAATTTTCGGTTGGTACGAACAGGTGTGTTAAGTCCAGGAACAGCCAGGGCGATTGGCAAGATAGAAGTATGAGTTATATCCTCAGATTATGATGCCTGTTGTATGTGATACGAACGAGTTACTACATTTTTATTGTTTCCATATTTGCATGAGAGACGAGTTTAGTGAGTATCTCGACAATTTTATTATTTATGTGAATATTTTCCCTGGTATCGTGGGGTTACCTTTATTGTTATCCACGAAGGATGTATGGGGGTATCGATAGTGGTATATACCTTATTGAAATTACTCGTTTTAAGTTTTGTGTTATACGAGTACGATATTATCCTAATTATGGCTTTATGAAAATGATTCAACCGATTGTGTGCGATTATTACTAGTCCATCGGGGTTACTACCTTTGGGTATAATGTTTTGTTATGGCAAGGCCCCATCTGCGAGAGGGCCGGACTCGAGTTTATATATTTTTATATAGTTACATATATGTATTGTTGAGACTTCGAAAAGTATAATGGTCTCGGATATTTGTTCCCGGTATGAGTAGGCATTTCATTTTTATGATGCGGAGTGTATTTAGTTTACTGTTCAGCGGAAAGATTTAGCTGATTATTATAAATAATGCTCAGAATGTGGTAATAAGAAGAATGCATTGTTTTAACACCCTTTAGAGACTTAGGAGTTTATAATCATAGATGTATGTCTGGGGATGGGATTTCGAGAGCCCCGGTTATATTTGCATGATGTTTATGGAAGGTGATTTTCATTAATGTTAAAGAGACAGTGTCTTTCAGAAGGAGTTCCTTGTTTAAGTGAAATGGCGTAAGGAGATGTAACTTGATTGTCAAGAAACGGGAATATAGGAGTAAATGTTATGGACCGAGGGCCTAACAGATCCCGATGATCGACAATGCTAGGGAGTAGTGTATCGGGGGGGTTCCTTGTTTGGATTTCACTTTGCGAGACATCCTAAGCATGAAACTTAGCATAAGGTTGGTAGTAGGGAGATGTATGACCGTTAGTATATAATTTGGGTACCTTGATGATTATAGAGTACGTAGTTAGAACTGGAAGTTAAAGGGGAAATTAAAATATAAGGCCAGTATAGCCAATGATGTGGTGAGGAAATGCTGAAAAAAATTTGGTTTTATTGCTGCGAGTTGAAGCATGTAATAAGGTTAAGGAGGACTAAGGATTACTAATTTGGGGGTGATTGAGAACCGCCTAAGTTGTATAGCCACGTTACAAATGCAGGGGTAATAAAGTGTGGAGTACGTATGGAGCATATCTGATGTTTGAACCCGTATGTATGGGTTAAAAAGGGGTATAGACACCCTGGTTCGTTTATGTGTTAATCGAAGGAAGAAGAGGCATAGATGGGTGAATTTTTTACCGGTGAGACTAATATGACGAAATGGAAGTGGTAGAGTGAATTAAGCGTCGTGAGAAGGACGACAATCTATTGACTTTTGTGCAATCAGGATAACACATCCAACATGGGATGAAAGAGAGTGGGAAACCATTTAAAAAGGGAGTACCCCTTGAGAAGATAAATATCTAACTATTATGGACAATTTACAGCAGAGTTCCACTCAATCGAATGTGAAGGGTGGCTTACGCATAAATAGAGTGAGGATGTTGATAAGGTATGAGAGTCCAGATGTGCACAACGTGGTGAAAGGTGCACAGGTAGAAATTTTTGGTATACGCCAAGAGGGGAAGAGGGTTAGTAAGTATCACTTAACGGGAAGAATTATACGTGAAAGTCGGCATTGAAACGGGTATAGTAAGTAGTAGATCGGTTGGGGTAAGATGATCAACCAGATAATTTGAACAACTGAATCACTTTAAGCATCGTTGTCTATTATGTTTTTGTTTATTATATGTGATTATAAAAGTGATTTATTACCTTTGATTATAAAATTGGACTCACTCCATTTTTAGACATCAACAAGAATAAAATTTAAAAAAATAACATTCTCCGATACAACCAAAAATTTCATAGTAATGGTGTGTTTGATAAATAATATTTGTGATGATAAATGTGAAAGATTGTGTTCAATTGGATGAATTTATCTTCCATAATTTCTTCATTAAGAAAAATGTACAACTATTCAAAGCATAAAAGGAAAGAGAAATAACACAGAGAATAAGAACCTTCAGCTACTAAGGCCTGAAATCTAATAGCGAGGTGAAACAAGTGTCCTTTTATCAGGCTATTATACAAGGGTATATTTAACTACAAGGTGTTGATAAGAGTAGAGTTAAAAGAGCCTAAAATGCAAAACGGGTGGGTTTTGTCTGAGGATAATCCACAATCACTGTCCCACCATAAAATTTAGCTGCCTCATAGCAATCTAAAACCACGTCTTTGGTTGCATAAATTGTGGACACCTGATAAACATGGGGATGTTGTGGTTGATATTGATACTTACATGCTTGTAGTTGAGGTTGAGGTGCTTTATTAACCACCCTTTTATTTCTTCCAAAGCATGAATCCAACATCACAAAGCCTTCTGATCCAAATTTCGAAAGGTCCGACTTTTGTGCCATTTGGGAGTAGTATAAAGAGTATAACAAGATATAACTGATGTCTTATTTTTTTCGTTTGGTGCAAAAATCTATGATATAAAACCCCTTAATATAGAAATCCTAGTGAGAGGGAGAATGGTATCTGGATAAGGAAGTTAACGTACCTTGTTGTGGTGATTCCTTCATGATCAGGTGTTGTAGGCCCACTATAAAGTTAAAAGACAGTGAAACCGAATATTTTGTAGGATTGGTTTTTCATCCTGTAAGTGGTGAATCATTCACGAATGCATGAGATTCAACATATGTTTCATAGATCTCTCTCTAAATCTCAAGTGAGAAACATGATATTTCTTTCGGTGACCAACATGCGTTAGATTCTTCCATTGTGGAAGCTTCTACTTATTACGTTTTTAAATTATCCTTGAAGTTGACAAGATCAGAGATTTTGTGACTTAATCGAAAAAACATGGAGGCCTAATTTTGACAATCAAATAGTTAAAATGACATTTAACCCGTATTATAACACACATGCAATGCTGTTTAAAGATTGATGGGTGAGAAAACATAAAAGTATGTTAAAAAAAGCACATTCTCACAGTTCGAACCTTTTTTCTAGAAAATGAAATATTGTCAAGAAATAAAAGAATACAGTAAGTTGAGATAGATAGATAGATAGATAGATAGATAGATAGATAGATAGATAGATAGATAGAGAGAGAGAGAGAGAGAGAGAGAGAGAATGTAGTTAGAGAGAATCAAGAATGAAGAAATGAGGTATTTTCACCCTTATCTTCTCATTATCAGAAATGAGGTATTTGGCTTTAATTGATATTTAGTTTATATAGTTGACAAGAGACATGAGGGATATGCTTAAAGTATACATTGACGCAATTTTGGATAGTGTTATAGGCATGACTAATTATACTGGTTCGCACAGACTTTGAGACGATGCGTTATGCAAAATAGCCACAAAACGGCTCTGTAAAGGTACGAACACCTCACACGAGATCAATATAACCTGTAGAAACTGATCGCGTACTCATGGGACTCTCGATTTGGGAGAACAACAAAAATTTGAAAACTGTAAGACATGAGCTTAAAAACATGATGTCAAAGGGTTAAAATGTAAATAGTGACAAAATAGCCCCATGAGAGACACGAACACCTCACACGGGACCGATGTAACCCGTAGGAACCGTCCGCATAGTTACGGGGCTCCCAGTTTAAGAGCACGATGAAATTTTGCAAACTATTTGGTTAGTAACACCTCGCACAGGACCAATGTAACCCGAAGGAACTCACCGCGTAGTCATGGGACTCCCTATTTCACAGAATGATGAAAATTTGTAAACTATTTGGTTTGGCTTAAAAACTTGTCGTTAAGGGGTGAAAACATAAAACAACCATAAAACGGCCCCGTGAGAAGCACGAACACCTTGCACTTGACCAATGTAACCGGAAGGAACCGATCGCGTACTCACAGGACTCCCGATTTGAAAGAATGAATAATATTTACAAATTATCAGACTTAAGCTTAAAAATATGTCGTCAAAGCGTGAAAATATAAAATAGCCACAAAATGGCTTCGTGAGAGATACGAACACCTCACACGAGAGCAATATAACCTGTAGAAACTGATCGCGTACTCAGGGGACTCTCGATTTGGGAGAACAACAAAAATTTGAAAACTGTAAGACATGAGCTTGAAAACATGATGTCAAAGGGTTAAAATGTAAAATAGTGACAAAATAGCCCCATGAGAGACACGAACACCTCACACGGGACCGATGTAACCCGTAGGAATCGTCCGCATAGTTACGGGGCTCCCAGTTTAAGAGCACGATGAAATTTTGTAAACTATTTGGTTAGTAACGCCTCGCACGGGACCAATGTAACCCGAAGGAACTCACCGCGTACTCATGGGACTCCCTGTTTGAGAGAATGATGAAAATTTGTAAACTATTTGGTTAGGCTTAAAAACTTGTCGTTAAGGGGTGAAAACATAAAACAACCATAAAACGGCCCCGTGAGAGGCACGAACACCTTGCACTTGACCAATGTAACCGGAAGGAACCGATCGCGTACTCACATGACTCCCGATTTGAAAGAATGAATAATATTTACAAATTATCAGACTTAAGCTTAAAAACATGTCGTCAAAGCGTGAAAATATAAAATAGCCACAAAATGGCTTCGTGAGAGATACGAACCCCTCACACGAGAGCAATATAACCTGTAGAAACTGATCGCGTACTCACGGGACTCTCAATTTGGGAGAACAACAAAAATTTAAAAACTGTAAGACATGAGCTTAAAAACATGATGTCAAAGGGTTAAAATGTAAAATAGCGACAAAGTAGCCCCATGAGAGGCACGAACACCTCACACGGGACCGATGTAACATGTAGGAACCGTTCGTATAGTTACGGGGTTCCCAGTTTAAGAGCACGATGAAAATTTGCAAACTATTTGGTTAGTAACACCTCGCAAAGGACCAATGTAACCTGAAGGAACTGACTGCGTACTCATGGGACTCCCGATTTGAGAGAACGATGAAAATTTGTAAACTATTTGTTTAGGCTTAAAAACTTGTCGTTAAAGGGTGAAAACGTAAAATAGCCCTAAAACGGCCCCGTGAGAGCCATAAACACCTTGCACTTGACCAATGTAACCGGAAGGAACCGATCGCATACTCACGGTACACTCGGTTTGAGAGCATGAATAATATTTACAAATTATTAGACTTAGTCTTAAAAACATGTCGTCAAAGTGTGAAAATATAAAATAGCCATAAAAGAGAGGTACGAACACCTCATACGAGAGCAATGTAACCTGCAGAAACTGATCGCGTTCTCACGGGACTCTCGGTTTGGGAGCACAACAAAAATTTGCAAACTGTTAGACATGAGCTTAAAAACATGTCGTCAAAGTATTAAAATGTAAAGTAGCGATAAATTACCCCATGAGAGGCACGAACACCTCACACAGGACTGATGTAACCCGTAGGAAACGTCCGCATAGTTACGGGAATCCCAGTTTAAGAGAACGATGAAAATTTGCAAACTATTTGGTTACTAACACCTCCCACTTGACCAATGTGACTGAAGGAACTCACCGCGTACTCATGAGAATCCCGGTTTGAGAGAACGATGAAAATTTGCAAATGATTTGGTTAGGCTTAAAAACTTGTCGTTAAAGGGTGAAAATGTAAAACAACCATAAAACGGCCCAATGAGAGGAAGGAACACCTTGCACTTGATCAATGTAACCGAAAGGAACCGATCGCGTACTCCCGGGACTCCCGGTTTGAGGGCATGAGTAATATTTACAAATTATCAGACTAAGGCTTAAAAACATGTCGTCAAAGGGTGAAAATATAAAATAGCCACAAAACGTCTCCGTGAGAGGTACGAACACCTCACACGAGTGCAATGTAACCAGCAGAAACTGATCACGTACTCACGGGACTCTCGGTTTGGGAGCACAACAAAAATTTTCAAATTGTTAGACATGAGCTTAAAAACATACCATCAAAGGGTTAAAATGTAAGATAGCGATAAAATAGCCTTATAAGATGCACGAACACCTCGCACGGGATCGATGTAACCCATAGGAACCGTCTGCATAGTTATGGGGCTCCCAGTTTAAGAGCACGATAAAAATTTGTAAACTATTAGACTTGGGCATAAAAACATGCTCTCAAAGGATGAAAGAGTAAAACTGTCTTAAAACGGCCCCATGAGATGCACGAACACCTCGTACGGAACCAATGTAACCCACAAGTATCGATCGAGTACTCATTGGACTCCCGATTTGAGAGAACAATGAAAAATTCCAAACTATTGGACTTATGCTTAAAAGCATGTCGTTAAAGGGTGAAAATGAAAAATAGTAAAAAAAAAGCCACGTGAGAGACACTAATACCTCGCACCAGACCACTGTAACCCGTAGGAACCGAATGCATACTCCCGGGTCTCCTTGTTTGAGAGCAAAATGAAATTTGCAAACATTTAGATTTAGGCTTAAAAACATGTCGTGAAATGGTGAACACATAAAATAACAACCAAACGGACCCGTGAGAGGCATGAACACCTAGTATGGTACCAATGTAACCCACAGAAATCGATCGCGTACCCATGGGACTCCCGATTTGAGTGCGCGATGAAAATTTTCAATCTGTTAGACTTAGGCTTAAAAATATGCCGTCAAAGGATAAAAACATTAAATATCCATAAAACGGCCCCGTGATAGGCATGAACACCTCGCACTAGACCAATGTAACCCGTAGGAACCGACCACGGGCCCATGGGACTCTTGATTTGAGAGAGCGGTGAAAATATGCAAACTCTTAGACTTAGGCTTAAAAACATGCCGTCAAAGGATAAAAATGTAAAATATCCACAAAACGGCCCCATGAGAGGCATGAACACCTCGCACAAACCAATGTAACCGGTAGGAGACAATCGCGTACTGATGGGACTCCCAATTTGAGAGCATGATGAAAATTTGTAAACTATTAGACTTAGGCTCAAAAACATGCTCTCAAAGGATAAAAAAATAAAATTTCCACAAAATCGCCTCGTGAGAGGCACTCACCTCTCACGGGACCAATGTAACCCACAACAACTGTTTGGTTACGCACGGGACTCCCAGTTGAGAGTATGAATAAAATTTGCAAACTATTAGACTAGATCTTAAAAACATGTCGTCGAAGGGTGGAAACATAAAATAGCCACAAATCACCCCGTGAGAGGTACAAACACCCCGCACGGGACCAATGTAACCCATAAAAACTGATCGCATACTCATGGGACTCTCGATTTGAGAGCACGATGAAAATTTTGAAACTGTTAGACTTAGGGTAAAAAAATTGTCAAACGATTAAAACGTAAAATAGCCATAAAATGGTCCCTTGAGAGGCTTGAACACCTCGTATAGGACCAATGTAACCCGCAAGAACCTACCTCATACTCACAGGACTTCTGATTTGTGATCGAGATAAAAATCTACAAACGATTGGACTTAGGCTTAAAAACATACCTTCAAAGGGTGAATACATAAAACAAGCACAAAATGAACCCCATTAGAGGCACGAACACCTCGCACTGGACCGATGTAACCTGTAGGAACCAACCATATACTTACGAGACTCCCGATTTGAAGGTATGACAAAAATGTGCAAACTATTAGACTTGGGCAAAAAAAGCATGCTATCAAATGATGAAAACGTACACCAAACAATAAAACGGACTCGGGAGAGGCACGAACACCTCATACGGGACAAATGTAACCCTCAAGAACCGACCGCGTACTCATGGAACTCCCAATTTGAGAGCCTGATGAAAATTTTCACACTGTTAGACTTAGGCTATTAAACATGCCGTCAAACTGTGAAAACGTAAAATAACCTCAAAATGGCTCCTTGAGAGGCCCGTACCTCGAACGGGACCAATGTAAACTCGAAGAATTTATTGTGTACTCATGGGACTCCTAGTTTAAGAGCACGACAAAATTTTT
This sequence comes from Sambucus nigra, assembly GCA_949130495.1. NCBI lineage: Eukaryota > Viridiplantae > Streptophyta > Magnoliopsida > Dipsacales > Adoxaceae > Sambucus > Sambucus nigra. Next base: position 464,129,641 of record OX422209.1, on the reverse strand, counting down.
GAACTATTAGACTTAGTCTTAAAAATATGATGTCAGATGGTGGAAACATAAAACTGCCACCAAACGGCCCCGTGAGAGGCAGGAATGCCTCGCACGATACAAATGTAACCCATAGGAACCGACCACATACTCATAGGACTCCCTATTTGAAAGCACGATAAAACTTTACAAACTATTATACTTAGGATTAAAACGTGTACTCAAAGGGTGAAAATGCAAAACGACAACAAAATAACCCCGTTAGAGGCAAGAACACCTCGTGCGTGGCCAATGAAACCCATAAGAACTGATCGCATACTAACGGGACTCCTCATTTGAGAGAACGATTTAAATTTACAAACTGTTAGACTGAGACTTAAAAACAAGGCACCAAAGGGTGAAAACATAAAACAACCATAAAATGGCCCCGTGAAAGGTAAGGAAACCTCGCATGGCACCAATGTAACCTGACAGAATTGACCACGTACTCGCAGGACTCTCAGCTTTAGAGCATAATGAAAACATACAAACTACTCAACTTAAGCTTAAAAACATGTCGTCAAAGGGTGAAAATGAAAAACAAGCACAAAACAGCCCTACGAGAGGCATAAACACCTCGCACGGGATCAATGTAACCCACAGGAATCGACCACGTGCTCACAGGACTCTCAGTTTGAGAGAACGATAAAAATATGTAAAGTGTTAAACTTAGGCTTAAAAACATGTTGTCAAAGGGTGAAAATATAAAACAGACACCGAAAGGCCCAGTGAGAGGCTTGCATCTCGCACGGGACCAATGTAAACCCCACGAATCGATTGCATACTCACGGGACTCCTGATTTAAGATCACGATAAAAATTTGCAAACTGTTAGACTTAGGCTAAAAAACATGCTGACAAAGGTTAAAAACGTAACATAGACACCAAATCACTCCGTGAGAGGCACGAACACCTCGCACGGGACAAATGTAACCAGTAGGAACCGATCGCATACTCACAGGACTCTCAATTTGAGAGAATCATGGAAATTTATAAACTGTTAAACTAAGGCTTACAAGCATGCCGTCAATGGGTGAAAACTAAAATAGCCATAAAACGTCCCCCGGAGAGGCACGAACACCTAGCACAGGATTGTTGAAACCCGTAAGAACCGATCGTGTACTCACGGGACTCACGGTTTGAGAGCACGATAAAAATTTGAAAATTATTAGACTTAGGATTTAAAAAATTACCGTGAGAGGGTGAAAATGTAAAATAGCCACAAAACTGCCTCGTGAGATGAATGAACACCTCGTGTTAGACCAATGTAACCCCTAGGGACCGACCGCGTACTCACGAGACTCACTATTTTAGAACACAATAAAAATTTACAAACTTTTATACTTAGGCTTAAAAACATGTTGTCAAAGCGCGAAAATGTAAAACAATGGCAAAAAAGCCCCATAAGAGGCATGAATACCTCACACGGGACCAATGTAACCCACAAGAACCAATCGCGTACTCACAGAACTCCCGGTTTGAGATCACAACAAAAATTTGCAAATTATTAAGACTTAGGCTCGAAAACATGCTATCAAAGGGTGAACACGTAAAATATCCAAGAAATGGTCCCATGAGAGGCACTCACCTCGCAAGGGGCCACTGTAACTCGTAGGAACTGGTCACGTACGCACGGGACTCCCAATTTTAAAGCACGATAAAAATTTGCAAACTGCTAGATTTAGGCTTAAAAACATGCCGTCAAAGGATGAAAATGTAAAACAACAAAAAAATGACCGCGTGAGAAGCACGAAAACCTTGCACATAAATAATGTAACCCGCAGGAACTGATCGCATAATCATGAGACTCTCAGTTGAGAGAACGATGAAAATTTGAAAACTGTTGGATTTAGGGTTAAAACATGCCATTAAAGGGTGAAAATGTAAAACATCCACCAAAACGACCTCGTGAGAGGCACGAACACCTCGTATGGGACTAATGTAACCCGAAGGAAGTGATCACGTACTCACTCGACTCCCGATTTGAGAGCAAGACTAAAATTTGCAAACTATTAGACTTAGGTTTAAAAAATGTCGTCAAAGGGTGAAAATGTAAAAGAACCACAAAATGACCCCATGAGAGGTACGAACACCTCACACGGGACCAATGTAACCCCCAGAAACTGATCTCACACTCACGGGACTCTTGGTTTGAGAGAACGACTAAAATTTTCAAATTGTTAGACTTAGGCTAAAAAAATGTGGTCGAAGTGCTAAAATGTAAAATAGCCACAAATTGGACCCATGAGAGGCATGAACACCTCGTATGTAACCCGCAAGAATCGATCGGATACTCATGATACTTTTGGTTTGTGAGCACGATAAAAATTGGAAAACAGTTGGACTTAGTCTTAAAAACATGCATTCAAAGGGTGAATACATAAAACAACCACAAAATGGCCCCAATGAGAGGCACGAACATATCGCATGGGACCGATGTAACCTGCAGGAACCGACTGTAAAATTACGGGACACCCAATTTGAGAGCATGACAAAAAGTTGCAAATTGTTAGACTTAGGCTTAAAAACATGATGTCAAAGCACGAAAACATAAAACAACCATAAAATGGCCATGTGAGAGTCATGGACACCTCACACGCAACCAATGTAACCCGAAATAACAAAACACATACTCATGGGAGTTTCAATTTGACAGCACATTGAAGATTTACAAACCGTTAGACTTAGGCTAAAAAAGATGTCGTCAAAGGGTGAAACCGTAAAACAACCTCAAAACAACCCCTTAAGAGGCCCGCACCTCGCACGGGACCAATGTAAATTGGAAGAATCGACCTTGTACTCACAGGACTCCCTATTTGAGAGCACGGTAAAAATTTACAAACTGTAAGACTTAGGCCTGAAAATATGACATCAGAGGGTGAAAATGTAAAATAGCCACAAAATGGCCCCGTGAGGGGCACAAACACCTTGCACGGTACAAATGTAATCCACAGGAACCGGTCGCGTACTCACGGGACTCCCAATTTAAGAGCACGACAAAAGTTTGTAAACAATTATACTTAGGCTAAAAAACATGCTCTTAAAGGGTGAAAACGCAAAACGATAACAAAACGAACCTATGAGACGCACGAATACCTCATGCGTGACCAGTCACCCGCAGGAACTGATCGCATACTCACGTGACTCTCGATTTGATAGCACGATTAAAATTTACAAAATGTTAGACTAAGTCTGAAAAATAAGTCTTTAAAGGGTGAAAATATAAAACAACCACAAAACGGCCCCGTAAGAGGCACGAAAACCTCGCATGGGACCAATGTTACCCGGCAGAACAGATCGCGTACTCACGGGACTCTCGGTTTGAGAGCACAACAAAAATTTACAAATTATTAGACTTAGGCTTAAAAACATGTCATAAAAGGGTGAAAATATAAAACAACCACAAAACGGCCCCATGAGAGGCACGAACACCTCGCACGGGACCAATATACCCCATAAGAACTGACCGCGTACTCACGGGACTCCCGATGTGAGAGCACGATGAAAATTTGCAAACTGTTCGACTTAGGCTTAAAAACATGCTATCAAATGGTGAAAACATACAACAACCTCCAAACAGCCTAGTGAAAGGCCCACACCTTTTACGGGACCATTGTAAACCCTAGGGATTGACCACGTACTCACAGGACTCCCAGTTTAAGAGCACGAAGAAAAATTACAAACTGTTGGACTTGGGCTTAAAACCATGATGTCACAGGGTGAAAATGTAAAACACCCACAAAATGGTCCTGTGAGAGGCACGGACACCTCACACGGGACCAATGTAAGTCGTAGGAACCGACCACGCATTCACGAGACTCCCGATTTGAGAGCATGATGAAAATTTACAAAGTGTTAGACTGACGCTTTAAAAAATTACCGTTAAAGGGTGAAAACGTAAATCAGCCATAAACCTGCCCCGTGAGAGTCATGAACACCTCGCGTGGGACCAATATTACCCGCAAGAACCGATCGCATACCCACGGAACTCATGCTTTTAGATCACAATGAAAATTTGCAAACTCTTAGACTTAGGCTTAAAAACATGTTGTCAAAGGGCAAAAATGCAAAACAACTATAAAATAGCTCCGCGAGAGGCATGAAAACTTCGCACGGGACTATTGTAACCTGGCAGAATTGATCGTTTACTCATGGGACTCCTGATTTAACAGCACGATGAGAATTTGCAAATGATTAAACTTAGTCTTAAATACATGCCGTCAAATTATTAAAATAATAAACAACCTCAAAATGGCCCCATGAGAGGCTTGCACCTTGCAAAGGGTCAATGTAAATCGAAAGAATCGAACACGTAATCATGGTACTCCCGATTTGAGCGCACGATAAAAATTTACACACTGTTACACTTAGGCTTAAAAACATGACGTCAGAGGGTGAAAAAATAAAAAAATCACAAAATGGCTCTGTAAGAGTCACGAACACCTTGCACGAGACAAATGTAACCCGCAAGAACGGACCGCGTACTAACGGGACTCCCGGTGTGAGAGCACGATGAAAATTTGCAAACTGTTAGACTCAGGCTTAAAAACATGCTATCAAATGGTGAAAACATACAACAACCTCCAAACAGCCTAGTGAAAGGCCCGCACCTTTTACGGAACCATTGTAAACCCTAGGAATTGACCACGTACTCACAGGACTCCCATTTTAAGAGCACGAAGAAAAATTACAAACTGTTAGACTTAGGCTTAAAACCATGATGTCACAGGGCGAAAATGCAAAACACCCACAAAACGATCCTGTAAGAGGCACGGACACCTCACACGGGACAAATGTAACTCATAGTAACCGACCACGCATTCACGAGACTCCCGGTTTGAGAGCATGATGAAAATTTATAAAGTGTTAGACTGGCGCTTTAAAAAATTACCGTTAAAGGGTGAAAACGTAAATCAGCCATAACCTTGCTCCGTGAGAGGCATGAACACCTCGCGTGGGACCAATGTTACCCGCAAGAACCGATCGCATACCCACGGAACTCATGCTTTTAGATCACAATGAAAATTTTCAAACTCTTAGACTTATCCTTAAAAACATGTTGTCAAAGGGAAAAAATGTAAAACAACTATAAAATAGTTCCGTGAGAGGCATGAAAACTTCGCATGGGACTATTGTAACCTGGAAGAATTGATCGTTTACTCATGGGACTCCCGATTTAACATCACGATGAAAATTTGCAAATGATTAAACTTAGTCTTAAAAACATGCCGTCAAATTGTTGAAATAATAAACAACCTCAAAATGGCCCCGTGAGAGGCTTGCACCTCGCAAGGGGTCAATGTAAATCGAAAGAATCGAACACGTACTCATGCTACTCCCGATTTGAGCGCACGACAAAAATTTACAAACTGTTACACTTAGGCTTAAAAACATGACGTCAGGGGGTGAAAAAATAAAACAACCACAAAACGGCTCTGTAAGAGGCACGAACATCTTGCACGAGACAAATGTAACCCGCAAGAACTGACCGCGTACTCACGGGACTCCCGGTGTGAGAGCACGATGAAAATTTGCAAACTGTTAGACTTAGGCTTAAAAACATGCTATCAAATGGTGAAAACATACAACAACCTCCAAACAGCCTAGTGGAAGGCCCGCACCTTTTACGGGACCATTGTAAACCCTAGGAATTGACCACGTACTCACAGGACTCCCAGTTTAAGAGCACGAAGAAAAATTACAAACTATTAGACTTAGGCTTAAAACCATGATGTCATAGGGTGAAAATGTAAAACACCCACAAAACGGTCCTGTGAGAGGCACGGACACCTCAAATGGGACAAATGTAACTCGTAGGAACCGACCACGCATTCACGAGACTCCCAATTTGAGAGCATGATGAAAATTTACAAAGTGTTAGACTGACGCTTTAAAAAATTACCGTTAAAGGGTGAAAACGTAAATCAGCCATAAACCTGCCCCGTGAGACACATGAACACCTCGCGTGGGACCAATGTTACCCGCAAGAACCGATCGCATACCCACGGAACTCATGCTTTTAGATCATAATGAAAATTTGCAAACTCTTAGAGTTAGGCTTAAAAACATGTTGTCAAAGGGCGAAAATGTAAAACAACTATAAAATAGCTCCGTGAGAGGCATGAAAACTTCGTACGGGACTATTGTAACCTGGTATAATTGATCGTTTACTCATGGGACTCCCGATTTAACAACACGATGAAAATTTACAAATGATTAAACTTAGTCTTAAATGCATGCCATCAAGTTGTTAAAATAATAAACAACCTCAAAATGGGCCCGTGAGAGGCTCGCACCTCGCAAGGGGTCTATGCAAATCGAAAGAATCGAGCACGTACTCATGCTACTCTCGATTTGAGCGCACGACAAAAATTTACAAACTGTTACACTTAGGCTTAAAAACATGATGTCAGAGGGTGAAAAAATTAAACAACCACAAAACGGCTCTGTAAGAGGCATGAACACCTTGCACGAGACAAATGTAACCCGCAAGAACTGGTCGTTTACTAACGGGACTCTCGGTTTGAGGGCATGACAAAAATTAGCAAATGTTAGACTTAGGCTTAAAAACATGCCGTTAGAGGGAGACATCGTAAAACAACCAAAAAACGGCCTTGTGACAGGCATGCACCTCGCTTGTGACCAATGTAACTAATAAGCACCCAAAAGTGTCTATTTTATACACCGAATAGATGCATTTTAGTCACTCGCATTAATTAAAATTGGCCTTATGTCGTATTTTATTATTTATCAGGTCAATACATAGTCGCAGTGTTAAATGATGCTAAATCCAGTCAATTACGATGCAGAAGCGATTAAAAGCATGAAACGAAGAAATCAAAGAGACCGCGAAGTCTGGAGTCCTAATTGAGCTTGCCCCGAGATATGTTCGGATGCCCCGAACCAGTCCTGTAACCTTAACCTAGCCCAGTCCATACCCCGAGCCCATTGTGTGTTGAGTTTATACCTTCATTATTTTTAAGATTTTTTTATTTGTGTCATTTTTATTTTTTGGAATTATTTTAGAATTTTCTAGGATATATTTTCTATTTATTTTATTTCTTTATTTTGATTTTGATTTTTATTAGTTTTTAATTTTAATCTTTATTTTATTAGGATTAGTTTTTAGAAGTTTATTTTCTAGTTTTTATTAGATTTTAATTTCTTTTATTTTAATTTTATTAGGATTATATTCTTTTTTTAGTTTTAATAGAGTTTTATTTTTATTTTTTATTTAGTGTGTTCTGAATTTTATTTTGAGATGTTAGTTTTTTTTAGGTTTATTAGATTTTAAGTTTTTTTTAATTTTATTTATTTTAGTTTTAGCTTTATTTTTTAGGATTGTGTTAATTTTTAGGGGTACAAATTAAACACACACAATCCACTCACACCCTAAACCCATAGACCTAAACACACAAACACTCTCCCTCACTCACACCATAATTCCTATACACAAACACACACCTAACCACACCCTCCATCATCCTCACCCTTACCCTTTCACCCTACACCCTCACACACCCTAAAACCCCCCACTCCATCTTCTTCACAAACTCAATCAATTCTCTCTCCTCCATCACACCAAACCCACTTCAAATCCCCTATCTTCCACCTCCATTATCACCACACAAAACTCCAACACCATTTCAAACCTCCCCAACTCCATTTAAAAATCAAACTGAAAGAAAAAACACGAGACAGTCCCTTAACCCATGCCAACGGGCGACCCGGGTTCAACCCGTCATCCCCGTCGAACCTCCACCTGGCAACCCGCGAATCAGACCAGATTTCGCCCAACTTGCCTGAAAGTGCGGAAGCCCCCAATTTTTAAATTCAAATATAATGAAATGGTTCAAATTTTAATTTTTCAAAAGTTATTTAAAATTTTCTTTTCTTAAAGAGAACAAACCAACTTATGAAAAAATTAAAACTAAACGAAAAGTGAAATTAAACTACACACACAATTTTCATTTAGACTTAAACACACATTAATCCAATTCAAGTTAAACTTGCATGCTATCAAGATAAAGTAATTTTGCACTTGAATTAAATTGAACATACCCAAACATTAAATTTTCACCAAATTAAATAGATTTTGATTTTGAACTAATTTTATCTTTTAGTCCTAAGCATGCATCTAGGTGATATAGCAAGATAAAATAAATATCAATAGCACTACGCCGGATGTACGAGGAAAACCCAAATGGAAAAAACCTCGGACGGCCGTAGCCACAAATTCACTAAGTATGGTAGTTTTTACAAAGACTCGACACAAGAGGACTTACACAAACTGACTTGAGTCCGTCCAAGCCTTGACGCGCTCCTTCGGTCTTCAACCTCCGCCGAGTGTATAACCGTGGACTCCTCCACAGTCTCGAACTCCATCGATGGGGCTATGGTCACCGTCAACCCACACGTGAAGCCTTTCTTCGAGTGAGAACACCGCAATAAACTTTTCTCCTTTTTTGGGGTAGAGAAGAACCCAAACTCTCTTCTTGTTGGTGTAGAGAAAACCAGGTGCCAAAAGTCTCCAAGAAATGATATATCAATAGGTACTTGGAATAAACTAAATAAATGGGTGTGTATGTAATTTTTGATGAGTTTAATCCATAAAAATCAAACACAAAACATGGAACTTTTTCTTAAAAGTTTTGCTCTCAAAAGACTCTTAGAATGTGAAAAAAATGTCTTCAAAAAGTTAGTTCCCGCACTTAAGAAGTATGTCAAAAAGGAAGTGGGGTAAAGTAGTGGAAGAGTGGAAAAAACTGGCTTAAAACTGTTCCCGCTGTTTTTTCGTTAGAAATCTCGTTCGAACGAGACTTCTAACGAAGAGACAGAAAGGAAAAAAAAATTCTCGTTTGAAAACTCGTTCGAACGACTTCTCATTCGAACTAGGTCGTTCGAATGACCTATCTATCGAGATCTTAGGCTATGGTTCTAGATAATTTCGATACGAACGCGTGGCCGCCAGTTTCGTGTCATTCTGATTTTTTTTGGATTTGATATGATTTTTCTACTGAAAGGTGTCCGAGAACAAAATATTTAGAACTATGAATTCAAAAAAAGTTTAACAAAAAAATACTAACACCCAAAATAAATTTCTAAAATACACCAAATAAATAATGTTCCCAACTCCTATATATATATATATATATTAAAATGCATTCATACCTTAGGAGAAATGGAACCATGTTGATGACGTAGAAACGAGGCACAACACACACGTCATTTGATGAATCTTTAATATCTTGGCCGCTACGTCTTCAACAAACACGTCATAGGCTTGAATGGATAAACTTGAACTCTATCCTATGACTCAAATGTTTTTGTCCGGAATTGAGCCAAAACTACAAAGTACTCAATTGGAAATTTGTGTCCTTACAAATCTCCCCCTTTGGCTATTTCGGGACAAAAACTAAATAAAAATCCTAAAGGGCCGTCAAGCTCACTAGACTCAAAAACAATGTCCCACCCGAAATAAAAATACAATGCTTGACGTAAACAACCCAAGGATCAATATCTTTACCGATGTTGAATGTTGCCATTTAAAAGTATTCCTGCACACTTAAGCAAACTATCAAACGCATAGGGAATATCAAAATATTAAATGCAATTAAATAATTAATCCCCCTAAATCAATTCTCCCCTTTATCAAACAAATGACCTACTTAGAAAGACGTCTCCCCCTAAGATAAATCTCCCCCAAACTAAGATACGATAATAATAGGATTAGATACCATTTCTCCCCCTATCAAAGTAGTAACTTATATACCCCAAATAAAGCATATAAACCCTTTAAACTAAGAAAGGGATAAAAGAATGGGATAACAAGCTAAAACATGTAATTGTGCATATAGTGATGAGAACGTTAAAGCATATGGGCAACAAAATTTCAACTAATCCAAACAATAACATCGGATACCAACTAGGATGCAATAAAATGATACCAATATGATATATAAATTATTAAGCACGTGATATCAACAAAGAATGCAATAAGATGGATACCAAGTATGAATTAAAGCATATATGGATTAGAAATCAAAGCAAAGACTAAACAAAAATATCAAATATATGTATACATAATATATATCAAAGAGACTCAAGTACACATATATATATATAAACACACAAATGACACACACTAAATATAATAGGAGTCTTTCACACTCGTATGGCAAAAATGTGTCATATGGAAATGGTAGTGTTGGGGTGTGAACTAGTAACGATTAAATTTAGACCCAATCACTTAAAACATGTTCACGGAGTTCTCAATTGATTGTAAACTTCATCACATTTGAATATAACCTCATGTGACAATATAAATTGAACTCAATGAACAAAGATACACAATGCATACAAGCCTAGCATATTGATAATTCTACAAACCAATAGAGTCATGACATGAAATACGCAACTAGGATAAACGGACATTGTGCAAACCGTTGATATACCATCCAATCTCCCTCAATATGCATTTATATTAAATTTGAATGAATATATCTGTTGATGTAAAAAACTAGATTACTCTAATTATTCAATCACAGATAAATAAATGAGACAAAGAATTTTAAAGTGGTTCAGCCTTATATGAATGGCCTACGTCCACTGTTATGTTATTGCTGAGTGTTTGGGAATTCTCGATTACAAGTACTATCCAGAAATTTCGGTCCCTTTGAATGAGGGTGATACAAGGTATTTATAGCCCTTATGCTGTACATGAAAGGGTGATACATTAAATGATATACATATGAAAGGGTAACTCATTTAATGCTCTTCAAGCGTGTGTGTCAAGATGATAAGCATTCAATAAATAGTTGAACTGTTGATTATCTGGCAATCAGTGCTGTGGTCGAGATGCATCTCGAACCGCCTTAGTTGCTCGTCGTCCAAGAGTTCCTCGGAGCACTGGAGTTCCTCGGAGGACTGGTGTTCCTCGGAGGACTGGTGTTCCTCGGAGTACACCTGTTGCTCGGAGTGAGTATGACTAGGTCGGGGGAATGATCTTCCTCGTTGCTATTGTGCCACGTAGATTGACACGTGTCTTCTTATTATTTGTCCCCATCAGCATACTAATTTTGGTATCAACAGAAGCCCCCAATGTTTCATATTTCGAACTTTGAGGAGTATGGAACATTCTTTCTCGGTATATGGCAATATTAAATGACCTTCCTGGGTTTTAGGAGCCTTTTCTTCGTATTTGCATTTCCTTCCAGATTCGCAGAATCCGCCTTTTTGCATTTTTATAAGCGCTTCGATCTTCGTGCACTTTTTATCCTTTTAGCCGCCGGTAGCGTAATAGGTTCCTTTTTGTAATCATTTCTTTCGCCGTTTCCCAAGGCAAAGTATTTAAGCTTCAGAGGCAATCCCATCGTCTTCTACCTTTTTCAATTTCTTCTTTCGAGTTTTCTATAGCTTTTCTCTCTCATGTGCGTTCATCCCTTTCTTCGTTTGTTTGTCAACAGATCTCCTTTTTCCTGTAAGATTTTCTTCCTTCTCCTTCATTTCTTTTTATTCACCATGGTTTATATTATCGAATCTCTTGAGAAATTCCGTTCTGACTTTTCTATTCCTTCTTGGGTAACTTTGGAGAGTCTTTCTGAGCCTTCAAATTATTTTAATTTGGCTGAGGGACATTGGTTCCCTAGCCTCTTTATTGCTGAATATGGATTTCTTTTCCACCAAACCCTTTGTGTTTAGAGTTCTGTCAGTATTTCGATGTTGTCCCTGCAAAAATAGCCTCCAACACATGGAGAATAGTTAATGGGGTGTATTGGTTAAATCAAACTCATGGAACTCCTATAGGAATTCCTGAGATTATGTACTGTTACAGATGGGTTGTTTTAGACAATGTTTTTTATTTAAAAACTAGATTTTTGAATAGGGCCTTAGTAGTCAACCTCCCTGATGCAAACATGGATTATTTTGAACACGGGGTAGTTATCAAAAATTGGCAACATACCCCTTTGGTTGGAGATGAAGTATATGAAGGTCCCATATGCCCCCCATATGGCAATGGGATAGGTTGTTTTCATTTTATTTCATTTTTGAAATTATGATTTCATTATGTTTGAATAAATGCATGATTGACATTTCAATATGTTTTTGTTTGCAGTCGACAGCAAGAGAAAAACTCCCAAAGAATCAGAAGTTAATATAAAGCATTTGAAACATATCTGGAATTTGCATCGAAGAGTTGCAGACGAGCACATCAGGTCTGCTTCATATTTGTTGTAGTATAGGAGCTACACATCATCCTTTACTGCTCGTCCTGTGATCAGCATTAGTGAACCATTGCTAGCTTCTGAGGAATCTTCACCAGAATCTCACATTCCTCTGAGTCAGAAGATGGGCAAAAGAAGAGTTCCTGCTATCTTCGAGGAGACTTCCTCTACTGGAGATGGAAAGAGAAACAAGAATGATGTCCCAAAGGGGACAAAGAAAGTAGATGTTGCCCCTTCTGTTGCTCCTCAAAAGGCTGCCGAGAAGCCCCCAGTGGCTCCGAGCAAGAAAAATGCACCTGTGGAAGTGGTCCCAACCAAAAGTTCTTTGGTTGAAACTGTTGAAGTGCCACTGAGGAGATTGAAGAAATCCTCCTCGGTCAGTTTTTCTGAAACCATTCCCCAGCTCCAAGCTAGTGGGTCTGGTGTCCCAACCATTATTCCCCCGAGTTCTGCAATGAGCTCGATAAAGACTTGGATTATTCCTGAAGTCCAAGGAATTGAAGAAAACATGTCTAGGGATATGCTGACATCCCTAGCTACTCGTCACATTGCTTCAGTAAGTTTTTCTTATCCTGAAATTTTCTTTCTTTCAGTCAATATATGTATCTCGACACTGACTTATCATTATTTTCTTCTTTTTACAGCTGGTGAGTTGCTTTAACACCATAGTAAAGAAAGATGAAGCCCTCAAGGCTTCTAGCTCCTCGTCTGGAGTGGAGGATGCTTTTATGGGTTTGGCCCAATCTTTGAAGGATTCTTGTCAAAAATATGACGAGGATAGGGGTGAATGGGAGAAGAAGATGGCTGCATCTAAGGCATAGAAGGTGCAGTTGGGAAGTAAAGTGAAGGACTTGGAGAGAGAGAATAAGAAATATGCCGAGAAGCTCACAAACTTTGGGGAGCTTGAAAACAAGTTGAAGTCGGCTGAGGAAGAGCTAACCCTTCTGTGAGAAGTAAATCGCCAGAAGGAGGAGGTGGAGGCCAATTTGAAAGCCTCCGAGGATCTTCTATCCGATAAGCTCTCCTCGGAGAAAATGAAAAGAAAGGTGGCTGTGAAAAAATATTGCCGCACCGGTTGGGATAAAGGATGGGGGGGGGGGGGGGTGGAGGCAATGATGACCCAGGTCAAGTATGGGAGTTTAAAATACTTCCGAGATGGTTGGGTTGCTGCCCTGCAGGAACTGAAGGTTAGCGAGGACTCTGAACTATTCCAATAACATCTTCCTGGACCTCCTCCTGTAATTGAAGATGAGGAAGAAGACAAAGCTTCTTCCGAGGAGTCTTCAATGATAGTAGGTGAGAAAGTCCTTGCTCCACAACCCAATCAGACAGCCACCGAGGAGATCTCATCTTTGCCTGCTCCTCCTGAACAAGTCTCAACTTCTGCCAATCAACTCATTGTTCCCACCGAGCAACCAAGTTCCTCGTCCCAGCCTCCCGAGAAAGTCTTGGGAGACAAGGAAAAGGTGTGAAGTTGTTCGATATTCTGTTTCTGTTTTTCTTTTACTTGTACTCTGTATTCTGAACGATGTACTCCTTTCGATGATGTAATAAAATAACCTTTTTTTATCCTCTGCATTGTTGATGTTCTGTCTTCTTCTTTATTAACTCTTGCCTTCTCTTCTTTATTAGTTTGTGTCTAGAATGGAATTATTATCTGCCAATGATACAAAGTTCATGCAGCAATGCCATGAATATTATAAAGTTGGTCACACAGAATTGAGTGTATCAGAAGTTGCTGACATCCTCGGTCATGATGCTTCAAAGCAGGCAGTAGAAGCTTATCAATACCTGAAGGACTTACTTGATCGAGCTGTGGCCAATAACGTGGCTTACTATGACATGATCGAGGAGCTTCAATATACTTTAGAAGATCTTCAGACTCAGTACAAAGAATCAACTGCCCTTTTGCACGAGGGGTATGAAAAGAGGTATCAACAGCTTTCTACCGAGACAGGCCACAAAAAGATCCTTGCTGGGTACGATATCAGGGAGAGAACCCTAAGGGGTGAAGTTGAAGCTTGTAGACAGATTGCCGAGCTGCTAGAGCAAGAAAATAACAATTTGCAAAAAGAGCCGGCACAGTATAAGTCTGCAGCATCTTCTTCAACAGCTGTAATCCTAGTGACTGACGAGGGATTTTCCTTTCTAGAGGTTGAGAATGCCAAATTAAGGCAAGAGTTGGATACCTTGAGAAGATCTGGTACTTCTACTGCTACTCGGGGACGAGGAAGAGGTTCTCGTGGTCGAGGAAGAGCTGCTTAGAATGTTGCCGAGGAACCAAGTTCTCGACCTGCTCGGGGAGGATCAAGAGCTCTTAGTCGTAATGTTGAAGAGGCTCGTACTCGATCAACGTTGGAAAACCAAGCATTCCAATTAATGGCTAAGAACCAAGCTCTGTTTGATCTGTCCAAGAAGGTTAGAGAACTGGAACAACAACTTTCTTCAAAGGACTCAGTATTGAAGACTAATGAACTTTTCATCCAAAGTCTTAACGAGAAGATTGTAAGGTTGACATTTCAAGTTAATAAATAGCCCAGGGAATTTTGGATGGCTGGATACAACGAAGCTTTATTCCATTTAGATGATCGTATCCAGAATGCCAATAATGAGGGCTACAACCAAGGTTGGCTGAATGCCTTGGGCGTGTTGAAGCTCGAACAAGGGAACTACCTGTGGGACTATCATGATCCTGGGGTACTAGACTTGCCCGTGCCACCTTATAAATTGGACATGGAATGGATCCCAGCTCGTGCCATTCCTCGGAACTTAATTGCAAAATACCTCGGTGACTACAATCTTCATTCTCAGATCGAGGTACCTCGTCCTGAGCATCTACTGGACACTCCTTCAATAATGAACGTCACAATGCTCCGAGATATTAATTTCATTAATTCTCCCCTTTGCCTGGAAGATCCTCCTGCTGGCGAGGAGCCTATTTCAAAAGCAAAAGGGAAAAGAGCAGTAGAATAGGAAATTCTGATGTAATAATTAGTACACAATTTAATATCAATGTAATAAACTTGTGTAATTCATTTTGAATTTAATGAAAGAATTTCATTTTTATTTGCAAATTTGCACTGCTCTTGTATTTGTCAAACACTTTATATTTGTGCTTGCATAACAATATTGTGTGGTTCATCGACCAACTTAGTAAAAAATTATAAGTATTAGTAATGTTGCTCGATCACTTAATAATAAAGTAATGAGTATAAAAATGTTTAAAATTTTTCCAACCAACCAAGGTTGTTAAATTGTGCTCGTCGACCAATTATAGTTAGTGAGAGTT
Source organism: Sambucus nigra (assembly GCA_949130495.1). Lineage (NCBI taxonomy): Eukaryota > Viridiplantae > Streptophyta > Magnoliopsida > Dipsacales > Adoxaceae > Sambucus > Sambucus nigra. The sequence goes on along the minus strand of OX422209.1, from coordinate 464,114,111 downwards.
TTTATCCCCGACCAGCTATACTTGGTAAATTTTTGTCTTTTTCATAAAATGTGCCCGACCAACCAAGGTCGATGATTTTTCCTCGTCGACCAACTACAGTTAGTGGGTTTTTATCCCCGACCAACTATACTTGGTTCAGTTTGGAATATTTGTTCTTCGAGGAACTTTTATGTAATAAACTTACTTCCCGACCAACATAAGTTGGCATTTGAGATAATATCTTACTTCTCGACCAACATAAGTTGGCATTTGAGAGCATATTTTGTTTCCTAACCAACCGAGATTGGCCTTTCATCGATCATCTTGTGTTCTCGCTCTTTTACCAACCGGAGTTGGTCTGAGTTCGAACTATCATGTCCACTAGCTCTTTTACCAACCTGAGTTGGTCACGCTAGTGTACGCCTCCTAACCAAAGGAGTATAGTTTGTTCTCGCCCTTTTACCAACTGGAGTTGGTCGTGGGTTTGAACTATCTTGTCCACTAGCTCTTTTACCAACCTAAGTTAGTCACGCTAGTGTACGCCTCCTAACCAAAGGAGTATAATTTGTTCTCGCCCTTTTACCAACCGGAGTTGGTCGTGGGTTTGAACTATCATGTCCACTAGTTCTTTTACCAACCTGAGTTAGTCACGCTAGTGTATGCCTCCTAACCAAAGGAGTATAGTTTGTTCTCGCCCTTTTACCAACCGGAGTTGGTCGTGGGTTTGAACTATCATCTTCTTTTTACTGCCGAGCAGCGTTGCGTACCGAGCAGCGTAGTGTTAAACACACTAGTATTCCCCGAAAAACTTTCAATAAAAGGAGAGAAGATTGTGAAATATCATCGTTTTATTCATATTGATGGAACTGCTTTACATTTTACATCACTGATAATACTTGCGTAGGTGTTCAGCATTCCATGCATTCTTAAATTCCTCTCCTTTTAGAGTTGCTATTCGGTAAGTTCCTGGTCGGACAACTACAGTAACTCGGTAAGGTCCATGACAGTTTTCTTCCAACTTATTGTGCTTCTGAATGACCTTCTTTAGCACCTAATCTCCTTCTTTTAAGTCGCATTTTTTCATCCTCTTGTTGTAGAACAGGGCTGTTCGCTGTTGATAAGCAGCATTCCTAATGGCTGCCTCTTCTCTAACTTCCTCGAGCATGTACAAATCTAATATCCTCATCTAGTCGCTGACTAGAGAATTGAAATTCAGCACTCTGTGTGTTGGAAGACCCAACTCGGCAGGTATTGCAGCATCACTTCCAAATGCCAGCATATATGGTGATTCTCCAGTTGCTTCTCGGGGAGTTGTTCGGTAAGCCCACAATACTGACTGTAGCTCATTAATCCAATTAGCTTTAGCCTCACTTAGCCTCTTCTTCAAACCATTTAGTAATGTTCTGTTTGTCACTTCAGTCTACCCATTGCTTTGAGGATGGCCTGGTGCTGAATGAACTTTCAAAATGTTTGACTGATGACAATTGGCGGCAAACTCCTCGTTATCAAATTATGTTCCATGGTCTGTGATGAAGGCATGAGGGAGACCATATCGATAAATGATGTTCTTCCAAACGAATTGGTATACCTTCTCGTACGTCATATCAATAAGTGGCTCAGATTCTACCCACTTAGTAAAATAATCCACTGCGATGACGAGGTACTTAAATCTTCCTCGGGTCGTTGGCAGTGGTCCAACCAAATCCATTCCCCACATGGATAAAGGCCAAGGGGAAGTTATGGGTGTCAATAATGCTTGTGGAGTTCGTTGGATGGAGGAAAAACGTTGGCATTTATCACATCTCTTAGCATAGGCTATACAATCAGCCCTCATCGTTGGCCAGTAGTATCCCTGCGTCATCACCCTTTGCAAAAGTGTCCGACCTGCTACATGGGCTCCACAGGACCCTTCATGGATCTCTTCAATCAATTCCTTCACCTCGGAGGGATGCACACATCTTTGCAAACCTGCCATAATTCCTCGTCTATACAAGACACCATTAGTTAGTACATACCGAGCAACTTTAAACTTCAACTTCTTTGCAGAGAGCTTATCTTCCGACAATTTTCCCTCTTCAATATATGCCCTGATGGGATCCATCCAAGATGGTCCTAAATCAAGGGTAATAACATTCATCGTCAGGTCTTCATCTATGCTCCGAGTTTCTAATACTTCAATTGGTATCGTTCTTCGCAGCTCGGTACGAGTAGCTGATGCTAGTCGGACCAGTGCGTCTGCTTGTGCATTCTCCATTCTCGGTATTCTGATCAACTGAATGACATCAAATTCTATCAACAACTCCATCGCCTTTGCATGATACTTGACCATTAATTCTCCTTTAACTGCATATGTTCCCATCATCTGATTCACAATTAATTGAGAATCACTGAATACCATCACTTGTTGTGCTTCCATAATCTTTGCTAAATTAAGACCTACTATCAAGGCTTCATACTCAGCCTCATTATTGGAGGCTTTGAATTAGAATCGCAAGGCATATTCCATGTCAATCTCGTCGGGGGTTTTCAAAACAATCCCTTCCCCACAACCTGTTGTGCAAGATGACCCATCTACATATAATCTCCATGTAGGTAACTCGTCTTCAAATTTCTTATCTGATAGAGTTCCTCGGTGAAAAATCTGTTGTTTCCTTTCATCCTCCCCTGGTATTTTTCGCTCTTCGTCGACCATCTCTTCTCGCCCTTTTACCAACCGGAGTTGGTCTGGGTTTGAGTTTGATGATCTTTCTACATCCACAAGCCCTTTTACCAACCAGAGTTTATCTGAATTATGTCTGTTGATCCTGTAACATCCACAGGTTGGTCAGCGAGCAACTTTTGTTCCTCGGGGGTATCAGGATATGTAAATTCTGCTATAAAGTCTGCTACAGCCTGCCCTTTTAATGATGATCTGGGTTCATACATAATATCATATTCACCGAGCTCTATTGCCCAATACATTAGTCTCCCCGATTTATCTGGCTTATGAAGGGCTTGTCTCAATGGCATGTCGGTATACACGACGATGGTATGGGCCTGGAAATAAGGCCTCATTCTTCTACTTGCTTCAATCAATGCTAATGCCAATTTTTCCAGCTTTGGGTACTTGATCTCTGCACCTTGGAAAGCCTTACTTGTGTAATAAATTGGCTTCTGGACTCCATTCTCCATTCTTATCAATGCCGAGCTGACTGCATTCTCTGATACTGCCAGGTATAAGTACAACTTTTCTCCCATTACTTGTCTGGACAACAGTGGAGGTGCTCCCAAATATTTTTTCAAGTCTTGAAAAGCTTTATCACATTCATCATTCCACTCGAAAGTTTTTCGAAGCGTTTTGAAGAATGGGAGGCATCTATCAGTTGCTCGAGATACAAATCTGTTGAGCGCTGCAACTCGTCCTGTAACACTCTGCACTTCTTTTTTCGTCGTTAGAGATCGCAACCCTAAAAGAGCTTTGATCTTTGCTGGATTTGCCTCAATGCCTTGCTGGTTGACGATGTACCCTAGGAATATTCCTTCTCGTACTCCAAAGGTGCACTTCGTCGGGTTGAGCTTCATTTGGTATTTATCCAGTTTATCAAAGGTCTGACCTAGGTCAACTAGATGATCAGTAGCTTTCTTGCTCTTTGTCAGCATATCATCGACATAGACTTCCATATTGAAACTTATTTGTTCGGCAAAAACCTTGTTCATCAGCCGCTGGTATGTCACTCCTGCATTTTTCAAACCAAAAGGCATAACATTATAACAATAAGTTCCCCTAGGGGTAATAAAAAAAGTGCTTTCCCTATCTTGAGGTTTCATTTTGATCTGGTTATATCCAGAGTAAGCATCCACGAAGCTGGGCAGCTCATGTCCCGAGGTAGCGTCCACTAGTTGGTCAATTCTGGGCAATGGGAATTGATCCTTTGGGCAGACCTTGTTGAGATCAGTGAAATCAACACACATTCTCCATTTATTGTTTTTATTCTTTACCATCACCACATTTGCTAACCAGTCTGGATATTTTACATCTTCAATGAATTGGTCTTTCTGGAGCTTCTCGACCTCCTCTTGTATGGCTTGATTCTTCTCGGGACTAAACACTCTTCTTCTCTGTTTTATAGGCTTGATCTCCTTATTCGCATTGAGTTCATGGCATAAAAAGTTTGGATCTATTCCTGGCATGTCTTTATGACTCTATGCAAAAGTTTTCTTTCTATCTCTCAAGAAAGTTATCAACTCCCGTTTTATTGAAGCATCCAACGTTGAACCAATTTGGGTTGTTCGTTCAGGGTGTTCGTCGTCCAGAATAACATTTTCTGTAGATTCCACCACCTGTCCTTTTACAAGTTGGGATTCATCTCTGGGATCCAGTGTTTCAATTTCTGTACCTTCATCCACCTGATAGGTAGTAGTCTTTTTCCTTGAATCTTCAAACTCCTCTTACTCGGCAGAAAAATAATAGCATTCCCGAGCTACTTTCTGATCACCTTTCACAACTCCTACTCCAAAATTTGTAGGAAATTTCAAACACTGATGTACTGTAGATGGAACTGCTTCGAACTTCTTCAAACCAACTCTTCCCATGATGATGTTGTAAGCTGACTGCACATTCTTATCCATCACAAAGAAGCGTATTCTTTCTGTTCGACAAGCAGTCCAAGTTCCAATGAATATATCCAACTTGATCGTCCCAAGTGGAAAGACTTTCTCGCCAGCAAAACCCAATAGAGGTCCGTGATAAGGTTCCAATTGAGATAATTTCAACTTTAAACTGTCAAAGCATGAATAGTACATGATGTCTGCCGAACTACCATTATCTACTAGCACCCTTGAAATCACTACTTCTTTCATCCACATTTTGATCACCAAAGGGTCGTCGTGAGGGTAAAGAACACCTGCAGGGTCATTTTTTGAAAAACCGATGACCATCTTCTCTTTGTTTACCTTCCTCGGGTGATCCTCTTCAGCCAAATTTATCCGTTGAATGTATGAGAAAGCCTGAGCCTCACCGAGGTAAGCTTTTCTTTCTGCAGTAAGGTCTCCTCCTCCTGCATCTCCTCCTGTAATGACATTACAATCAAATGACCCAAAGTGTATTGAAAATACCTCTCGTTCTGGCTGTCTTGGTTTCTTGGGAAGATCGGGGTCATCCTCTGTATCATCTTCATGATCCCTTTTCTTTTTCTCCTCTGCTCGACGAGGAGATCTATACCTTTCTCTAGTTCGGTCATTATTCCTTCTTTCGCCTCCTCGATCAACATACTTCGCTAGCTTCCCTCTTCGGCTGAGTGTTTCGATCTCGTTCTGAAGAGTTATGCAATTTTTGGTCATATGGCCATGATCCTTATGGAACTCACAATATTTCTCCCTATTCCTCAGGTCAGGGTCTGACCTCAGTTTCTTTGGCCACTTTACTTCCTCGTTATTCTTGATTCTTCCAAGACATGATTAATACCCATTTTCAAAGGAGTATAATTATCGAATTTCTTCAGGACTTCCCATGATAATTTATTATTCTTGGAATGCTTGTCACCACCATTGCCCTTATGCTCTTTCTTCTTGGATTTGTCGTCTTCCACCTTGGTTTCTTTATCCATATTCTTCTTCGCAGCCATAGCCTCCTCGGCATTCATTATTTTGGCTGCTTTTCCCATCAACTCAGACATGGTTGTAGGTGGATCTTTCGCCAAAGTGTAATACAACTTATTAGGCAACAACCCACTCATCAAGGCGGTGATTGCTGTCTTTTCTTCATAATCTATGACTTCCAGCTTCTCGTTATTGAAACGAGTTATGTAATCTCTAGTACTCTCACCAGATTTTTGTCTAACACTTAACAAGTGTGCTAATCTTTTTACTGGTTTTGCCCCAAAATAGAAATTGCCGATGAACAACTCGGCCAACTGAAAGAAAGTTGAAATCTTACCCCGAGGAATATTGTTGTACCATATCTAGGCAGATCCAGTAAGAGTTCCTGAGAATGCTCTGCATCTCATCTCGTCGGGGACGACATAGATGTCGGTAGCAGCTTGATATTGCTCTATGTGTAGAATAGGATCTGTCTTTCCATCATATTTGGGGGTCACTACTGGTGCTTTAAACTTTGACGCGGTAGGAAAACCCACAATGGCCTGGACAAAAGGTGTCCCTTGAACAAAAGTTCGTTGTAAGGGATTCTTCGCCTTAGCCATTTCTCCCAATCTATCCTCCAAGTGCTGAATGGAACACTTCCACGCATCGTTTCCTTCCTCGGGCTTATTAGTTCGAGCAATTGATTGTTCTGATGTGGCCTCTTGAGATCTATCTTGATGAGCAACTGGTCGTGATTGTGCTGATCCTTCTCTTAGATCTGATGGTCGTCGAAAACTCCTCGACATGGTCTTAGGTGGACTCCTATTCCTCCTAGGGCCTAATCGACTGAAAGGAGACACCCTACTCAGTCTTTCCAATGCAATGGGTATTTCTGGAGAGAGAGTGATACGTTGATCAGTATTTGTAGCCCTTATTGACGAAGTTCGCCCAGGTTGATAAGAGAAATCATCAGATTCCTCATTACGATATGACTTAGTACGCCTGGATCGTGAAGAAAGTAAATAAGTTTGCTTCTGACCACTTCGTTGTCCTGAACGTGCAGGTGCACCGCCATGAAGGGTTTGTATGAGTTACCTCATTGTTTCTTGCATGGCGGTTTGTCCTTGAGCCAGATTCGTCATAATCCAAGCCAGATCTGGAGTTGCAGAGGGATTTGGCAAATTTCCAGCACTTCCAGGATTTCGATTGCTGGATTCCGGGTTATCTGCCATTGATGATGAGTGATTTTTGGTGAAAAACGATAATAACAATCGTTCCCACAGACAGCGCCAATCTGTTGATGTAAAAAACTAGATTACTCTAATTATTCAATCACAGATAAATAAATGAGACAAAGAATTTTAAAGTGGTTCAGCCTTATATGAATGGCCTACGTCCACTGTTATGTTATTGCTGAGTGTTTGGGAATTCTCGATTACAAGTACTATCCAGGAATTCTGATCCTTTTGAATGAGGGTGATACAAGGTATTTATAGCCCTTAGGCTGTATATGAAAGGGTGATACATTAAATGATATACATATGAAAGGGTAACTCATTTAATGCTCTTCAACCGTGTGCATCAAGATGATACGCATTCAGTGAATAGTTGAACTGTTGATTATCTGGCAATCAATGCTTTGGTCGAGATGCAGCTCGAACCGCCTTAGTTCCTCGTCGTCCAAGAGTTCCTTAAAGCACTGGAGTTCCTCGGAGGACTGGTGTTCCTCGGAGTACACCTGTTGCTCGGAGTGAGTATGACTAGGTCGGGGGAATGATCTTCATCGTTGCTATTGTGCCACGTATATTGACACGTGTCTTCTTCTTATTTGTCCACATCAGCATACTAATTTTGGTATCAACAATATCAATCAAACATAGGCCTTGGTAAATTATTTTTCTTGTTAATGCCGTATTTTCTATTTTTAGGCCTTTGGACCACGTATTTCTTTTAGGTCCATTCAAAACGGTGGCTTACAATCGCAAAGGATCACTTAATCCTTTCGGATCCCTTCCCCGTGCACATTTTTATTTATCATGTTTTCATTTTTCACACAAATCTCACATGCAACGGATTTTGACATGCACTAGTCCTCCTAAGTCACAAATATGTAGATGACAAGATTGGTAGGAGAACATCTCACATAGCTCAAATATACATATGAAGTTAAAATTTCAAAAGATCTCGTGCATGTGTGAATAAAGGCATATAAAAATAGAATCCATTTGACCAACACAAAATTCAACTTCTCCATAAAAATATGGTAAAGAACATTTTAAGGATTGACAATCTAAACCAAAAGTTCTAGCCACGTGGGAGCGTTAAAGGAGGGATTCAAACACAAGTGTATTCCACATAAAGTGTGTCAAACTAAACTACACACAAAATAAAATCTTTTTGAGTTTTTGAAATTTTTAACCAAAATAAATAATATATACTCAAAAGTCAAAGAAAAATCATTTGAATTTTTTTTTATTAAGCTTAAATTACCAAGAGATAAAATCCAAATGATAAACACAAATCTTTTTGTATTTTTCAATTAATGCAAACAAAATGAAGGAAATATAATACAAAAGATAAACAAAAATCATAATTCTAGCATGTGATAAGCATGGAGCATAGACTAGAAAATGATTAAACAAGCATACATTTAGCATGTCAATATAGCATGAAGTACAAAAGCTAAAGTATGCAAACACTAACACATTCATATTTTAGATTTAGCAAGGGAGGAAGCATGTGAAAGTAAATGAGAATCAAAAACCCCATTTTGCAAGGCAACCAAGTCGGATTTCCTAACCCAAATTAATGAAGAATGGCTATCTTGGGGTGTAGGAATTTTAACTACCTTGGTTGCTTTACGTTGGGATTTTCTAGGAATACGTTTAAGATCAATTTTTTTTTCTAAGATGACCTTTTCGACCACAATGTGTACAAGTAAAAACATGTCGAAAAGATTTACCTAAGGAGTGATCTCTAAATACTTTCCTAGTAGATTCTCCTAAAACATTGGTTTTGGCGTTATGAGTAAATTCATTACAAGTATTGAAGCCTAAACCACAAGTGTCATTTTTAATTTGGACCGTTCCTAATATTTTATCTAATTTTTCCGAACGACACTCCAAATCAAATTTGACATTACTAGAGTCTTTTAATTTATTTTGCAATTCTAAAATGTTAGACTCTAATAAAACATTTCACTCTTCAAAAGTAAGAAGCTCCTTTTTCAAGGATTTCGTTAAACCCCTAAGGCTATCTCTCTCGCCTTCTATATGTTCAAGCTTCTCTAGAAGAGCTTTCTCTCATCTCCTAAGGTCTTTAACCAACATGCTATTATCAACGACCTTGACACGTTCTTTTAAACTAGCTTCTAACTTCAAATTAGCTCTTTTCAATTTAATAGATTCTTTATAAAGTTCTTGAAAAGCATTTTGAAGTTCACTCACATTAACCTCTTCTTCATTTTCACTCTCTCTTTCTTCTCCACTCTCACTATCATAAAAAACAAGGGAATAAAAAACTTTGACCTCGGAAGTGTCATATGTTAAAGTTTCATCAATCGACGAGTTCTCACTATCACTCACATGACTAGCCATAAAAGCCACAAAGTTGGGCTTAGTGGGGGAATCGGGTCCCTCTTCCTTATCACTATCACTAAGGGTCGTATTATATGAAATGGGTCGCTTACCCTCTTTCCTTAGTTTAGTGAGGCAGTCAAAAGCCCTATGGCCATAACCCTCACAACCAAAACACCTATTTGACTCGTCCTTATTTAAAGTTTCATTAATGGGTTTAGGGATCTTCTCGACTTTGTCATACTTAGAAGTTTCAAATTTCTTAAAATCATTTTTGAATTTATCTTTGTTAAATTTAAGAAATTTTCTAAATTTACGAGCAAACAAAGCCATGTCTTCCGAATCACTATCACTCTCGCTCTCTACTACTTGTTTGACCTCTTTTCGGGCTTTTAAAGCAACGCCCTTTTCAATTTTCTTTTTAGTTTTAGAGGGGAACATGTCTAGTTCATAGGTTTGTAAATCACCTACAAGCTCTTGTAATTTCATAGAGGCTAAAGTTGGTAAAGAATTTAAAACGATCACTTTTGGAATAAATCTATCGGGAAGGGACCTTAAAATTTTCTTTACAACTCGGTTGTCGGGTATTTTCTCTCCCAAGTTAAAAGATGAATTAACAATATCAGAAAGTCTAGCATAAAATTCATCAAAAGTTTATTTTTCATTCATTTTGATAGTTTCAAATTGAGTGGTGAGGTTTTGAAGTTTCGAAGCTTTAACGACACTAGTACCTTCATGAGTGAGTTGCAAAATATCCCACGCTTCTTTAGCTGTATCACACGTCATAATGCGTCGGAATTCATCTGGTGTGACAGCGCCAAATAAGGCATTTAAACCTCGGGAATTAAAGTTAGAAAGTTTAAATTCACCCTCACTCCATCTATCGGTGGGTTTGGGAACACGCTCATTATCTACTAAATGAGTAGGTGGGGACCACCCGTTAACAACAGACATCCAAACTCTCTCATCGATAGATTTTAGTGCCGATTTCATTCGCGCTTTCCAATACGCGTAGTTTGAACCATCGAAAAGAGGAAATTTTGAAAATGGGGAAAATTCCATTTTAGCAAAAAATTATTTAAAAGATCTTTAACGAAATAATTTATCGCTTTGGCTCTGATACCAATTTGAAAGTGCTGAAGCCCCCAATTTTTAAATTCAAATATAATGAAATGGTTCAAATTTTAATTTTTCAAAAGTTATTTAAAATTTTCTTTTCTTAAAGAGAACAAACCAACTTATGAAAAAATTAAAACTAAACGAAAAGTGAAATTAAACTACACACACAATTTTCATTTAGACTTAAACACACATTAATCCAATTCAAGTTAAACTTGCATGCTATCAAGATAAAGTAATTTTGCACTTGAATTAAATTGAACATACCAAAACATTAAATTTTCACCAAATTAAATAGATTTTGATTTTGAACTAATTTTATCTTTTAGTCCTAAGCATGCATCTAGGTGATATAGCAAGATAAAATAAATATCAATCGAACTACGCCGGATGTACGAGGAAAACCCAAATGGGAAAAACCTCGGATGTCCCTAGCCACGAATTCACTAAGTATGGTAGTTTTTACAAAGACTCGACACAAGAGGACTTACACAAACTTACTTGAGTCCGTCCAAGCCTTGACGCGCTCCTTCGGTCTTCATCCTCCGCCCAGTGCATAACCGTGGACTCCTCCACAGTCTCGAACTCCATCGATGGGGCTATGGTCACCGTCAACCCACACGCGAAGCCTTTCTTCGAGTGAGAACACCGCAATAAACTTTTCTCCTTTTTGGGGTAGAGAAGAACCCAAACTCTCTTCTTGTTGGTGTAGAGAAAACCAGGTGCCAAAAGTCTCCAAGAAATGATATATCAATAGGTACTTGGAATAAACTAAATAAATGGGTGTGTATGTAATTTTTGATGAGTTTAATCCATAAAAATCAAACACAAAACATGGAACTTTTTCTTAAAAGTTTTGCTCTCAAAAGACTCTTAGAATGTGAAAAAGTTGTCTTCAAAAAGTTAGTTCCCGCACTTAAGAAGTATGTCAAAAAGGAAGTGGGGTAAAGTAGTGGAAGAGTGGAAAAAACTGGCTTAAAACTGTTCCCGCTGTTTTTTCGTTAGAAATCTCGTTCGAACGAGACTTCTAACGAAGAGACAGAAAGGAAAAAAAAATTGTCGTTTGAAAACTCGTTCGAACGACTTCTCATTCGAACTAGATCGTTAGAACGACCTATCTAATGAGATCTTAGGCTATGGTTCTAGATAATTTCGATATGAACGCGTGGCCGCAAGTTTCGTGTCATTCTGATTTTTTTTGGATTTGATATGATTTTTCTACTGAAAGGTGTCCGAGAACAAAATATTTAGAACTATGAATTCAAAAAAAGTTTAACAAAAAAATACTAACACCCAAAATAAATTTCTAAAAGACACCCAATAAATAGTGTTCCAAGCTCCTATATATATTAAAATGCATTCATACCTTAGGAGCAATGGAACCATGTTGATGACGTAGAAACGAGGCACAACACACACGTCATTTGATGAATCTTTAATATCTTGGCCGCTACGTCTTCAACAAACACGTCATAGTCTTGAATGGATAAACTTGAACTCTATCTTATGACTCAAATGTTTTTGTCCGGAATTGAGCCAAAACTACAAAGGACTCAATTGGAAATTTGTGTCCTTACATCGCCAAACCCGAACCTCTGTCCTGCTTACCTTCTGATCATACTCGATCTTCATATCCCACCTTAGCTCGAAACCCATTTCAACGGAGACCTATTTCAATTCCATACCAGCTCCATATCCACCAAAATCCCCATCCCTTAAAAATCGGAGTAAACCCAAAAGTCTCTTTGACTTGGATAATTCAAAATCCCACAAAATCTCTAATCAACCAAAACACTTCGTGGACTTTAAAAGAAAAGGGATTCAACTCATTTTAAAAAAAAGACTCTCATATCAGAAAAAGAGGGGGACGCATAGGGAAAAAAATTGTGTATATTATGTATAGTTTAGGGTCATGAATAAAATTCATAAAAATACAAAAAAAAATTATTTAGTTTAGAATAAATTTGTAGGTTTGTTTTCACTCTTTTTGGTGTAATCAAGTGCTGAATTTGTGACAAGATTGAGACGCACTTTTATGAACAAGTTCTACAAGAAAATTTTGCGTATTGAATTTCCTTCCCTTTCCTTTTCATTCTTGCTATATTATTCAATTTTGTTTATTATAACATGAGAATGTTTGGCTAAACACCTCGTTCAAGGGGTGGGATGCACTTCGAATGATGTTAATTTAATTAATTAGTTTCATTAATTTTATATTTCTATGTAAATTAATTTTGACTATCGCCAATTAATTTATGTAACGAGAGTTAGTAAATTAATTGAACAAATTAATGTTTGAATTTAGGAATCGAACTAGAGATAGGTTTTTCCTATATTTGAATATTAATTCGATGTTGAAATTTGAGGATTGATATTTTTTCGTTAAATTGATCCTAGCGGGTAATTTTCTGAAAATAGTGTAGTCCTAATTTTTCATCCCGTGACATTTTAAAATTAATTTTCTGAAAAAGATTTTATTAAATTTATAAGTTTAACGAGAGTTAGATTATCGATTTAATATTATCTCGAAATATTTCAAATTAATAAATTGAGAAATTAAAATAATTGAAAATGCAGTGTAATTCCATCTCTTGACCTTCTCACATACTTCACACTCGCTTGCACATTAGTTTTCCTTATTTAGTCATTTCATAATTTTTAGCATTTATTTGTTCATTCTCCCTTGAAATTGTTTTTAAAAAAAGATTTTAATAAAAAAAAGTTGAAATTGCAAGTATTCACATTAATTGTTTCACCTTGGAAGTTGGATTGATACCCGTACTTATCGCACTACCAGTTATTTTTAGACAAGTTTTGTAGGTACTCAAGGGAATTTTGAGAGTGGCTTTTGAAAACAACGATATACCTAAAAATCTTTCTTATCAGTAACCCATAAGAATTGATCGCTTACTCACGGGACTCCCATCTTAAGAGCACGATGAATATTTACAAACTGTTAGACTGAGGGTTAAAAACATGTCGCCAAAGGGTGAAAACGTAAAACAACCATAAAATGGCCCCGTGAGCGGCACGGATACCTCGCAAGACCAATGTAACCGGGAAGAACTGACCACGTACTCATGGGACTCTCGATTTGAGAGCATAACGAAAATTTACAAACTATTAGACTTAGGCTTAAAAACATGTCGTAAAAGAATGAAAACGTAAAATAACCACAAAACTGCCCCTTGAGAGGCACTAACACTTTACATGGGACCAATGTAAACCGCGGGAACTGATCGCATACTCACGAGACTTCCGATTTGAGAGCACGATGAAAATTTGCAAACTGTTAGACTTAGGCTAAAAAGCAAGCTATCAAAGGATAAAAACATAAAATTACCACAAAATGGCCCCGTGAGAGGCCCCCACCTCGCATTGGACCAAAGTAAATCGTAGGAATTGACCGTGTACTGACGGGATTCCAGGTATGAGAGCATAACGAAAATTTATATACTGTTAGACTTATGATTAAAAAATCATGTTAGAGGGTGAAAACATAAAATAGCCACAAAACGGCCTAGTGAGAGGCACGAACACCTTGCATAGGAAAAATGTAACCCGCAGGAACCGACCGCCTACTTGCGGGACTCCTAGTTTGAGAGCAGGACGAAAATTTACAAACTGTTAGACTTAGGCTTAAAAACATGTCGTTAAAGGGTGAAAATGTAAAACAACCACAAAACACTCCCGTTAGAAGCACGAACACTCTCACGGGACCATGAAACCTGCTGTAACGAATCTCATACTCACAAGACTTTTGATTTGAGAACACGATGAAAATATATACACTGTTAGACTGATGCTTAAAACATGTCGTCAAACGGTGAAAACATAAAACAACCACAAAACGGCCCTATGAGAGGCACGGATACCTCGCATGTGACCAATGTAACCCGCCAGAATTGACCGCATACTCGAGGGACTTTCAGTTTGAGAGAAGGACTAAACTTTACAAACTGTTCGACTTAGGCTTAAAAACATTCCGTCAAAGGGTGAAAACGTAAAACAACCACAAAATGCCCCATGAGAGGCACGAACACCTTGCATGAGACCAATGTAACCCGTAAGAACCGATCACGTACTCAGGGGACTCCCAATTTGAGAGCATGACAAAAATTTGAAAACCGTTAGACTTTGGATTAAAAGCATCCCGTCAAAGGATGAAAACATAAAATCCCCATAAAACCACCCCTGAGAGTCATGAACACCGCGCACGGGACTAATGTAACCCGGAAGAACTGACCGCGTACTCACGGGAGTCCTGGTTTAAGAAACAGATGAAAATTTACAAAATGTTAGACTTTGGCTTAAAAACATGCCGTCAATGGGTGAAAACATAAAATGGCCCCCAAAATAGCCCCATGAGAGGCACGAACACCTCGTACAGGAGCAATGTAACCCATAGGAACCTACCGCATAGTCACGGGACTGTCGATTTTAGACCATGATAAAAATTTATAAACTATTAGACTTAGGGTTAAAAATAAGTTGTCAAAGGTGATAACGTCAAGCAACCATAAAACGGCCTTGTGAGAGGCACGAACACCTCGCACGGGACAAATGTAACCCGTTGGAACTGACCGTGTACTAACGGAACTCTCGGTTTAAGGGCATGACAAAAATTAGCAAATGTTAGACTTAGGCTTAAAAACATGCCATCAAATGGTGAAAGCATTAAACATCCACAAAATGGCCCTCTAACAGGTACGAACACCTCGCACGAGATCAACGTAACTCGTAAAAACCAATCGTGTACATATGGGACTCTCAATTTTAGAGCGCGACGAAAATTTTTAAACTATTAGACTTCGGATTACAAACATTCCGTCAAAGGGTTGTAATGTAAAACAACCATAGAACGGCATCATGAAAGGCACGAACACCTCGCATGGGATAAATGTAACCCGCAGGAGCTGACTGCGTACTCACGGGACTCC
Organism: Sambucus nigra; assembly: GCA_949130495.1. Taxonomy (NCBI): domain Eukaryota; kingdom Viridiplantae; phylum Streptophyta; class Magnoliopsida; order Dipsacales; family Adoxaceae; genus Sambucus; species Sambucus nigra. The sequence continues at coordinate 464,098,939 of OX422209.1, read as the reverse complement.
CGATTTAATAGCACGATGAAAATTAGCAAAATGTTAGACTTAGGCTTAAAAACATGTCGTCAAATGGTGAAAACATCAAATGGCATCAAAACTTCCTCGTGAGAGGCATGAACACCTCGCACAAGACTAATGTAACTCGCAAGAACCGATCGCGTACTCACCGAGCTCCTAGTTTGAGAGCACGAAGAAAATTTGCAAAGTTTTAGACATAGGCTCAAAAATAAGCCATCAAATGGTGAAAATATAAAATAGCCATAAAACAGCCTCGTGAGAGGCACGAACACCTCGCACGGGACCAATGTAACCCACAGGAACCGACCGCATACTCACGAGATTCCCGATTTTAGAGCACAATGAAAAATTGCAAAATTTTAGACTTAGGCTTAAAAGCATGCCGTCAAATGGTGAATACGTCAAACAGCAACAAAATGACACCGTGAGAGCCATTAACATCTCGCACGGGACCAATGTAACCCAAAAGAATCGATCTCGTACTCATGGAACTCTCGATTTGAGAGCACGATAAAAATTTACAAACTGTTAGACTGAGGCTTAAAAACAAGCCATCAAAGGGTGAAAACATAAAACAACCACAAAATAGCCCCATGAGAGGCAGGAACACCTAGCACGGGTGTAACAACCCTCGCTTTTGAGAACCCATTTTATATTTATTTACTATGTTGAGTAGTTGCATATATATAATGCTGCATGTGGGTAAGTATTAATTTGATGAAATAAGTTAATATTTGCTAATAAGTTGAATGATTACCATGTGGGTATGTGATCATTACCATGTGGTGTTCTATTTTGTCATGAAAATTAAAATGGCAATTTGAATTAAATTGGAACCGGAACTTGAAATGGCTTATAAAATCTCCAAATGATAATTTGGATTGTGTAGTTAGTTTCGGGAGGTGCGAGACCGTCGAAATGTGTGCCATATTGTATTTTGAGATTTTGGGCACTTTTGACTGGTTTTGGCATATTGCGTATTAGAAATTAACTATTGTGGTATTTTTACTTAAAGGTTGGAGACTTTTAATCTTAAGCCATGTTTTAGTCTTTCCCCAAGTCTTTCATTTCCTCTTATTTGCCCTAAGTGTTCTAGCCCTAAGAGTGAGAGTGAGAGTGGAAGATTGGAGAGAAAAGAGAGAAATCTTGAAGATTTGTGGTTTGATCTTGCATTCTGCTTCAACCAAGCCTAAAATTGAAGCCCCAAGGCAAGTTTTCTACTTGCTATTATATGGTTTAAGATGAATAATTAGTATGGGTAGATATGTATAGTTTTGATGTAATATAATTGTAGTTTTTGGTTGGATTTATCGGAATCAACATCTTTGGTAGAGATAGATTATTGATTGAGGTAGAAAAATGTTAATGGGAGCATTTATGATCTTTTGGTATAATTAAATGTGGTTGGATGATTTTGGTTGGTTATTGATTGCGGGTTTAGAAGGAAATAGGAGAAATGGGTCTAGGTCTGCAATGGCCGGTCGACCGCGTATCTCAGACCGATCGACCGGGCCTTCGGAGGAGGGCACACTGCTTTCTTTCAAAGGCATGAAAATAAGGGCACGGTCGACCGCGGTTCTACCACAGGTCGACCGGTCCGTCCGAAATGAACTTTCTTCTTTCTTTCAAAAGCTAAACTTTGAGACGCGGTCGACCGCGGTCTTGGGACCGGTCGACCGGTCCCCTGTTTTCTTAACCAATTTCCTACTTTTGTTTTAATCCTTTTCTTCCCCTAGGAACTTAGGACTCTTCTTGAATGAAGTAAACCTTGGCTTTTAGAGTCCTAGTTGAGTTGGTTGTCACCCTAGTGTTGAATGGGTTCACTTCGGGTTAAGTCCGGGGGAAGGGTTGTCCTAAGTGATGCTAAGGCATCACTTTTCATGGTGCATCCTATAAATATGGATGGGAATTATAGGCCCATACTTGGAGACTTTAGGGGCTTAAATTGAGATATATATAAAACCTTATGTTTGGGAAGTGAATATGATCCCTTTGAGATTTATTCGAGGCATAACCTAGGATGAGAAAAATGAATTATCCTATGATAACGGTTTCAAACAAATGAAACATGTAAATGTAAATGAAAATGAAAAGTATGGTTTTTATAGTAAATGCTAATTTACTTAAACACACCTTTCTAAAGGCTATCATAAGGGAAGCTCGCGCATGAGGTGATGTTCCTTGACTAGTGAATGCAGGGAGACTATAGTCCTCGGCCATATGCGGGTTTATTATATGTATTTTTCTGTGCTAGTGAAGTAATTCCGGGTGTGGTTATGAGTCACTCGCAAGCATATGGCCACTTCCCGACGTGCGTTAGGTACCCAGGCTGCCTTGTTTGATGGGCCCCTGGAAGATGATAGTCATTTAGGTGCGCGCCCAGTGGGGAAACTCGGAGGGGCGGTCTTAGAATCTTTATATGTATAAGAATATTGCTTTTCTAAAAACTCAAGTGGGACTTGAGGATTGTATAATTCCACTAAATGATATTATGACAATTACATTCCTGCTAAGGAATGGGAATTGGAATGAAATAAGAAGATAATGTTAGTATATTCCTGTTAAGGAATTGAGACTGGATTAAAGTGGAAATTGGTGAATACAAGCTTTTAATTTAGTTTTAATTTAATTATTGCATAATTTCATCTTCATGCATAGTCTCTTTTAGTCATGTTATTTTCACTTGTTTTCTTATGATTCATGCTTAGGTTGTTAGAGTGTTGATTTCTATACCCATGTTTTGCTATTCATATCTAGCATGCTTTTTGTTCATCTGGGAACTATATATAAACCGGGTCCTGACCCGTTCATTTTCCTCTATGTTGTGCTTGTTATTGTATCCTCCCAGGTGCTCCTCCGCAAGGACGCCCGTGTTGATATTCCCACTCTTTTGCTTTTAAGGAGCTGTATGAAATTGCGGATATTACAGGATATTTTGTTAGACGCCATCATTCTTTTTGATATCTAGTTATGATCGGGTCTATTACTCGGGCGAGTGTCCCAAACTTGTAATTGTTTAATGAATGTAAAACATAACATCTAACTGTTGTGATTACTTTTGTGTAGCTGTGAACCGACAACATATTCGGTTCTTCTCTTTGTATATAGTGGTTTTAGACGTATGTTAATTATGTTTCTTTGAATTCCACTATTGTTCTAGAATGGATTATTTAAATTGTTTTCTTAACTTAATTTTTTTTTATCACATAAATTGTTTTGACAACCCGTTTTCTGAATTATTGGGTGGTTTTCTCGGTTAGTCTTACTATATTTGTGGTGCTGAGAATGATTTCCGTCCATGATTACCGTATATGTCGGAGTATCGGGCTGGCCAACCCTTATTTCAGAGTGCGGGTTATCACAGATGGTATCAGAGCACTGGGTTTTAGAGTACTAGGATCTATGTGGACTTGTCACGATCTACCGTAGCGTTCTTTGATATAGAGCCTAATGATAAGACTGCTTTGATGCTTATAATTGCGATCTTCTATGAAATAGATTGTTGTAAATTGTATTCTAATACTATTGTCCCTTCATCTCAGATGCCGCCTAAGAGAGGTCGCCCCGCGAGACGCAATAGAGTTGTAGAAGAGGATGTTGGTCCTCCACCGCCCCAAGGAACTTTTAATGCTGCCGACGTAACCAATATCGTGGCTCCTGCAGTTAATGCTGCTATGACCGCAGTAGCTCAACAGATGCCAATAGCTCAACAATGGGCACAGGATGCTCCAGCGCCTACGGGACCTTCTCCGTGGGAAAGAGTAAGGGAGTCCTTTTTAAAGGGCCATCCCCCAGAGTTTGACGGAGGTTCTGATGTTGTTCGAGCAAATCAATGGAAGAAGGATATGCAACGCCATTTGCGAATGGTGGATTGTAGTGAGGAAAAGAAGCAAGTCCTTGCTACTTTCAAGTTGGTTGGGGTAGCGTTACATTGGTGGGAGTCGATGACTACGCCAGAACAGAGGGATACTATGTCCATTACTGATTTCTGGGTCTTGTACGACCGAAAATATTTTCCTCCCGCGATTCAGAGGGAGATGAGGAGGAAACTTCAAGATCTAGTTCAGGGAGAACGATCGGTTGCCGAATATGAGGAGGAGTTTACCCGTCTAGCTGGTTTTGTGCCGGAAGAGGTCACTCCGGAGGAAAGAAAAGTCTCAAAATTCATGGGAGGTCTAAACTGGAGAATCCGGCAGCATTTGTTGGGTAATCCGGATTTACAAACTTTTGGTGAAGTAATGAATGCGGCATTGCTTCATTGTCAGGAGCATCGGTTGTTTATATAGAATAGCAAGAAAGCTTCAGGAATGGGGCAAGTAGGGAAGCCCGGGGTGAGTGGGAATGGAGGAGGAGCCTTTCCTTCGTCCCAACCTGCGGGTAATAAGCAACGAGAAAGGGATCCCCAGCAAGGGGATGGATCGAAAAGGCAACGCTCTGGCGGGTTTAATGTTAGTGGAAATGCTAACAGGAAAGGTCAGGGTGCCGTACCACAACAAGCGGGTCGAGGTGGCCAGGGAGGTAGGGGCCATCCGGGCCAAGGTTTCGAGCAGTTCAGAAATAACAGAGGCCGAGGTCAGGAGAATATGGTGGGGAAATGTTTCCAATGTGGAGAAGCTAGTCATTTTAAGAGAGATTGTCCTCAGGTGATTGGGGGACAACCTCCACGAGTTCCTCAGCAGCCTTATGTGCAGTTCCCTCCACAAGCACCGAATCCAGTTGTCCCTCTGCAGCAGGGTCAACTACAGTATGGGAGAGTCTACCACATTCAGGATGCTATGCTCCCTCCTATTCATCCAGCGCCGCCAGCTATAGAGGGTAAGTTCCCTATTCAGGGACACATGGGTCGCGTTCTGTTTGATACGGGTGCGACACATTCTTTTATTTCCAGAAGTTTCTCTCAGTCCACAGAGTTGATAAAATCTGCGGAAAGTACCTTTACTAGTGTGGAGTCCTCTATGGGTGATGGTTCCCTTATTTTCTTTATTTGCAAACATATAGGGATCACTCTTGGTAATTTGTGTTTTGATGCCGACTTACTCGTCCTAGACATGGTCGGGTATGATGTTATTTTGGGCATGGATTGGCTTGTTAAGTATCATGCTATAGTTAATTGTTACGGGAAGAGTATAGTCTTCGCCGTTCCGGGACAAGATATGTTCCTGGTAGTTATGCCTCGTTTAGAGGGAGATTCTGGTACTTATTTATATTGTATTGCAGAAGAGAATTCTCGGGGTGTAGTTGTTCCCTTAGATTCTATTCCTGTTGTTCGAGATTTTGAGGACATTTTTCGGGAGATACCGGGTTTGCCTCCTAGTAGAGAGATTGAGTTTCTAATTGACTTAGCGCCGGGAACTCGACCGATTGTGCGAACTCCTTATCGTATGGCTCCTGTGGAAATGAGGGAGCTAAGAGATCAGCTTCAGCAGTTGTTGGAACAGGGGTTTATCAGGCGTAGCACATCGCCGTGGGGTGCTCCTGTGTTATTCGTAAAGAAAAGAGATGGTTCTCTCCGGTTGTGTGTTGACTATAGAGAGTTGAATAAGGTCACCATCCGGAATAAATACCCTTTGCCTCCCATAGATGATTTGTTTGATCAGCTCAGGGGAGCGACCTACTTCTCTAAGATAGATTTGAGAACGGGGTATCACCAGTTGAGGATACGGGAGCAAGATCTATCCAAGACTGCTTTTCTGACGAGGTACGGGTCTTATGAGTTTTTGGTTATGCCTTTTGGGCTAACCAATTCCCCTGCGGTATTCATGGATCTCATGAATAGGGTATTTCGGGACTTCCTGGACCAATTTGTTATCGTATTTATTGATGACATCCTTGTGTATTCTCAAACGAAAGATGACCATGCTACTCATTTGGGGTTGGTCCTGAAAAGGTTAAGGGATCACCAATTGTACGCTAAGTTTGAGAAGTGTGGTTTTTGGTTGCGGGAAGTGCAATTTTTGGGTCACGTTGTGACTTCGCAAGGTATATCGGTGGACCCAAGTTAAGTTATTGCAGTGAGCGAGTGGGGTCAACCCACGACACCTACCGAGATACGCAGTTTTCTGGGTTTGGAGGGCTATTACCGTCGATTTATCAAGGGATTTTCTAAGATTGCTAGTCTTTGATAAATTTGACCAGGAAAGGGGTTAGATTTGTTTGGGATGCCGCCTGTCAAGATGCGTTCGATGAGATTAAGGATAGATTGACTTCGGCTCCAGTCCTCGCTTTACCCAAGCCAGGGTTGGAATATTTAGTCTTCACCGATGCATCTCTACAGGGTTTGGGAGGTGTGTTTCAGCAGGAGCGACAAGCTATTGCATATGCTTCCAGAAAACTCAAGCCTCATGAAAGAAATTACCCGGTGCATGACTTAGAATTAGCCGTCGTTGTCTTTGCCTTAAAGATTTGGAGGCACTATCTTCTCGGGGAGAAGTTTAGTCTTTTCAAGGACCATAAGTTGTTGCAATATTTATTTTCTCAGAAAGATTTGAATATGCGGCAGCGAAGATGGTTGGAGTTCGTGAAATATTATCAATTTGATATTCATTATCATCCGGGTAAGGCGAACGTGGTGGCGGATGCCTTGAGTAGGAAACCTGAGGGAGAATTAGCTGATGTGTGGAAAGCTAAATGGAAGGAACTCAGTCATGAGGATGCGGTTGCTAGGGCGTTTATGTCCGTGTTGACCGTTACTCCGACGATTGTGGCAAGGGTTGTGGAAGCCCAAGGTAGAGATAAAGAATGTCAAGACTGCATTCGCTAGTTATTCACTGGGGGAGCAGAGTCCTACTCGGTAAGTTCTGAGGGTGGATTGCGCTTTCATGGAAGGCTATTTGTTCCGGAGGATGGAGATTTGCGACGGGATGTGATGGCGGAATCTCACAGCTCTAAATTTTTGGTGCATCCGGGAAACGATAAAATTTATCAAGATATGCGCCGTCAATATTGGTGGTCGGGTATGAAACGAGATATTTCGGAGTTTGTATCTCGATGCACTACTTGTCAGTTAGTTAAGGTTGACCATCAGCTACCGGCAGGTTTGTTACAACCATTGGAAATTCCTGTTTGGAAATGGGAGAGCATTTCAATGGATTTTATCACCGGCTTGCCAACGTCACAAAAGGGTCACGATTCTATTTGGGTTATCATGGATCGCTTGACAAAGTCGGCGCACTTCCTTCCCGTCTGTACCGATTATAATACCGCTCGTTATGCTCGGTTGTTTATTGATGAGATTGTTAGATTACATGGGGTGCCATTGAATATTGTTTCCGACAGAGACAAGAGCTTTGTTTCCCACTTTTGGCAAAGTTTCCAAGAGGCCATGGGAACCTAATTGAAATTAATTACTTCCTATCATCCTCAAACAGATGGCTAGACTGAAAGGGTTAACCAAATGTTGGAGGATATGCTTCGTATGTGCATGCTTCATTTCAAGGGTAGTTGGGAACAATATCTCCCTTTGGTTGAATTTGCTTATAATAACTCATACCAGTTTACTATTGGGATGGTGCCCTATGAAGCCTTGTATGGTAGGCCTTGTAGATCCCCCACGTGTTGGTTAGAAGTGGGAGATAACAAGTTTCTCAGACCTGAAATGATTCAGGATACTTCTTCTAAGATCGAGCTTATTCGAGATCGTATTCGGATAGCCCAAGATAGACAAAAGAGCTATGCCTATGCGGGGAGAAGGCATGTGGAATTGGAAGTTGGAGACCAAGTGTTGGTACCGGTGTCACCTATGAAAGGCGTTAAGCATTTCGGAAAGAAAGGGAAGCTTCCACCACGTTTCGTTGGGCCTTTTCCTGTACATTCTAAGGTAGGCCCAGTGGCGTATCAAATTGCCCTACCGGAACCTTTGCAGCAGATTCATGATGTTTTCCACATCTCCTCTTTGAAGAAGTATAAGAGGTGTGATGGTGCCCTTTGGCACATTCCTTTCGAGGATATAGAGTTACTACCCGATGTTTCTTATGAAGAGCAACCCGTGGCCATTTTGGAGCATGGGGAACGTAGATTGAGATCTCGTGTGGTGCCCTTGGTTAGAGTACAATGGATTCATCACAGTGTCGATGAATCTACTTGGGAGCGTGAGGATGATATGCGGGAAAAGTATCCGCATCTTTTTATCCAAGGTACGCTTGAATTTTGGGGGCAAAATACCCTCATAAGGGGGGGAGTATGTAACAACCCTCGCTTTTGAGAACCCATTTTATATTTATTTACTATGTTGAGTAGTTGCATATATAAAATACTGCATGTGGGTAAGTATTAATTTGATGAAATAAGTTAATATTTGCTAATAAGTTGCATGATTACCATGTGGGTATGTGATCATTACCATGTGGTGTTCTATTTTGTCATGAAAATTAAAATGGCAATTTGAATTAAATTGGAACCGGAACTTGAAATGGCTTATAAAATCTCCAAATAATAATTTGGAGGGTGTAGTTAGTTTCGAGAGGTGCGAGACAGTCGAAATGTGTGCCATATTGTATTTTGAGATTTTGGGCATTTTTGACTGGTTTTGGCATATTGCGTATTAGAAATTAACTATTGCGATATTTTTACTTAAAGGTTGGAGACTTTTAATCTTGAGCCACATTTTAGTCTTTCCCCAAGTCTTTCATTTCCTCTTATTTTCCCTAAGTGTTCTAGCCCTAAGAGTGAGAGTGAGAGTGGAAGATTGGAGAGAAAAGAGAGAAATCTTGAAGATTTGTGGTTTGATCTTGCATTCTTCTTCAACCAAGCCTGAAATTGAAGCCCCAAGGCAAGTTTTCTACTTTCTATTATATGGTTTAAGATGAATAATTAGTATGGGTAGATATGTATAGTTTTGATGTAATATAATTGTGGTTTTTGGTTGGATTTATGGGTATCAACATATTTGGTAGAGATAGATTGTTGATTGAGGTAGAAAAATGTTAATGGGAGCATTTATGATCTTTTGGTATCATTAAATGTGGTTGGATGATTTTGTTTGGTTATTGATTGTGGGTTTAGAAGGAAATAGGAGAAATGGGTCTAGGTCTGTAATGGCCGGTCGACCGCGTATCTCAGACCGGTCGACCGGGCCTTCGGAGGAGGGCACACTACTTTCTTTCAAAGGCATGAAAATAAGGGTGAGGTCGACCGCGGTTCTACCACAGGTAGACCGATCCGTCGGAAATGAACTTTCTGCTTTCTTTCAAAAGCTAAACTTTGAGACTCGGTTGACCGCGGTCTTGGGACCGGTCCCCTGTTTTCTTAACCAATTTCCTACTTTTGTTTTAATCCTTTTCTTCCCCTAGGAACTTAGGACTCTTCTTGAATGAAGTAAACCTTGGCTTTTAGAGTCCTAGTTGAGTTGGTTGTCACCCTAGTGTTGAGTGGGTTCACTTCGGGTTAAGTCCGGGGGAAGGGTTGTCCTAAGTGATGCTAAGGCATCACTTTTCATGGTGCATCCTATAAATATGGATGGGAATTATAGGCCCATACTTGGAGACTTTAGGGGCTTAAATTGAGATATATATAAAACCTTATGTTTGGGAAGTGAATATGATCCCTTGGAGATTTATTCGAGGCATAACCTAGGATGAGAAAAATGAATTATCCTATGATAACGGTTTCAAACAAATGAAACATGTAAATGTAAATGAAAATGAAAAGTATGGTTTTTATAGTAAATGCTAATTTACTTAAACACACCTCTCTAAATGCTATCATAAGGGAAGCTCGCGCATGAGGTGATGTTCCTTGACTAGTGAATGCAGGGAGACTATAGTCCTCGGCCATATGCGGGTTTATTATATGTATTTTTCTGCGCTAGGGAAGTAATTCCGGGTGTGGTTATGACTCACTCGCAGGCATATGTCCACTTCCCGACGTGCGTTAGGTACCCAGACTGCCTTGTTTGATGGGCCCCTGGAAGATGATAGTCATTTAGGTGCGCGCCCAGTGGGGAAACTCGGAGGGGCGGTCTTAGAATCTTTATATGTATAAGAATATTGCTTTTCTAAAAACTCAAGTGGGACTTGAGGGTTGTATAATTCCACTAAATGATTCATGCATAGTCTCTTTTAGTCATGTTATTTTCACTTGTTTTCTTATGATTCATGCTTAGGTTGTTAGAGTGTTGATTTCTATACCCATGTTTTGCTATTCATATCTAGCATGCTTTTTGTTCATCTGGGAACTATATATAAACCGGGTCCTAACCCGTTCATTTTCCTCTATGTTGTTCTTGTTATTGTATCCGCCCAGGTGCTCCTTCGCAAGGACGCCCGTGTTGATATTCCCACTCTTTTGCTTTTAAGGAGCTGTATGAAAATTGCGGATATTACAGGATATTTTGTTAGACGCCATCATTCTTTTTGATATCTAGTTATGATCGGGTCTATTACTCGGGCGAGTGGACCAAACTTGTAATTGTTTAATGAATGTAAAACATAACATCTAACTGTTGTGATTACTTTTGTGTAGCTAGGAACCGACAGCATATTCAGTTCTTCTCTTTGTATATAGTGGTTTTAGACGTATGTTAATTATGTTTCTTTGAATTCCACTATTGTTCTAGAATGGATTGTTAAAATTGTTTTCTTAACTTAAATTTTTTTTATCACATAAATTGTTTTGACAACCCGTTTTCTGAATTTTTGGGTGGTTTTCTCGGTTACTCTTACTATATTTGTGGTGCTGAGAATGATTTTTCGTCCATGATTACTGTCTATGTCGGAGTATCGGGCTGGCCACCTCTTATTTTGGAGTGCGAGTTGTCACAACGGGACCAATGTAACCCGTCAGAACTGACCGTGTACTCACGAGACTCTCGATTTGAAAGACTGAGGCTTAAAAACATGTTGTCAAATGGTAAAAATATAAAATAGCCATAAAACGGCCCCGTGAAAGGCACAAATACCTCGCACGGGACCAATGTAACTCGCAAGAACTAATCGCGTACCCACAACGCTCCCGGTTTGAGGGCACGAGGAAAATTTTCAAACTGTTAGACTTTTAATTAAAAACATGCAGTCAAATGGTGAAAATGTAAAACACCCACAAACTGGACCCATGAGAGGGAGTAACACCTCGCAGGAGACCAATGTAAACCACAGGAACTAGCCGCGTACTCATGGACTCTCGGTTTAAGAGCATGACAAAAATTTACAAACTATTAGACTTATGCTTAAAAACATACCGTCAAAGGATGAAAACATAAAATGGCGACAAAATGGCCCCGTGAGAGGCATGAACACTTCTTATGGAGCCAATGTAACCTATATGAACCGATCGCGTACTCATAGGACTCTCGGTTTGAGAGCACAATGGAATTTTGCAAACTGTTAGACTTACGCTCAAAAACATGCCATAAAAAGGTGAAAACATAAAACAACCCCAAAACGGGCCTTTGCGAGGCAAACACTACGCATGCTAATGTAACCCGTAAGAACTGATCGGGTACTCACAACACTCTTGGTTTGACAACACGAGGAAAATTTGCAAACTTTTACACTTAGGATTAAAAACATGCGGTCAAAAGGTGATACATCAAACGGCCACAAAACGACCCCGTGAGAGACACGTACACCTCACACGGGACCAATATAACCTGCAGGAACTGATTGCGTACTCAAGGGACTCCCAATTTGAAAGCACGACGAAAATTTACAAACTATTAGACCTAGGCTTAAAAACTTGTCGTCAAAGGGTGAAAACATAAAACAGCAATAAAACGACCCCGTGAGAGGCACGAATACCACACACGGGACCAATGTAACCCGCATGCACCACCTGCGTACTCAGAAGACTCCAGTTTTAAGAAACAAATACTGAATATTTTATTATTATTATTAAAAATAGTCACAAATTTTGACCGTGACCAATTTATTTTTAACATAAAGAATGGTCATGGCCCAAATCCGTGACCATGTTTCTTGGGCATAAAAGGTTATGTCACGAACACGGGTCTTGACCATTTTTTATTTTAAAAATTAAGTGTTCATAACCAGAGTTCGTGACTTGGTTTTTTTGGCACAAATAATTAGGTCACGAACTTGGACCTTGACCAATGATGTTGGTGAGGGGCTTAGTCCGTAACCACCAAAAATGGCCACGCCCGATATGGTCACGGACCACATTCGCAACACACCTTCAATGGTCTCGGCCCAAGTTATTGACCATGTGCAAAATTTGGTGTAGTGGGTGTTGCTAGGTTTAGGAAAGGTGCATGCATGGGGGTAAAATCATGACACCGATTTGCTAAGTCACGCATGACATCCGTATTTTCCAAATTTGAGAATTATCTTTTCACCTCGATTTACTATTATAGGGGAATTTTTTTTCCATAAGAATTCACAATGGGTCATGTTTTCAATTATAATTCACATTGGGTCATCTTTTTCCCTAGAAGTGCTTGATGATTTTTTCCTCCCTTTAATTTTAATATTCTATGAGACATTTCTAAGTGATTTCATCACATTCATCTTATAAAAGATATCATTCATCCTTTGTTATAAATTATTGTCAATTGAGTGGTTAAGAAAGAAAAATATATGAATAATTTGGGTGGAATTCTCAAAATTAGATGTGTGGAAGCTAAATGGAGTGTATTATCCTCTCTATGAAGTTTCGGTTTGAGCATAGTAAGAGATTATAAGGGAATTGAAGATAATATACACCTAATATATTCTGACATATTTTTTTTTCTAGTTGATTAGTTGTAGTTTCCCAAGCATTTACCCTATAGTGGGGTATTCAATGTATATATTGTTCACTACATGAAACTATAACAACGCCCATTTTTAAGTAAAGATTGGACAAATACAATACGTTGAAGATGGGGCTTGTATTAAAATATATATCATTCTCAGCATCAAAACAACAAAAAAAAAAACAACAACAACAACAACAATAATAATAATAATAATAATAATATTAAGAATAACAACGTTAATAACAATACTAACAATACTAACAACAACAACAACAACAACAACAACAACAACAACAATAACAATAACAATAATTATAATAATAATAATAATAACAATAATTATAATAATAATAATAATAATAATAATAATAATAATAATAATAATAATAATAATAATAATAATAATAATAATAAAATAATAATAGCACATTTGAATTTTTAAACCAACATGTAGAGTAAACCATTTAAAAAATAACTGATAATAAATAAGTTCAACATCGAACTAGTAATAAAAACCTCCAACATAAGTATATCTGAGCTCAGGATGACTGAATATTAAACTTTGGGCTTATGCCCATACAATCTCCGAAATAACAAAAATGATTGGAAAGGAAATAAAAACCTAAACTAGAGTCAAACGATTTGAAATAATTAATGATCATATGTTACCACAAGTCTAATCTCCGGTTAAAACTGTTGTCCCTCTCTAGGTAAACCTATCAGAAAAATATTTTATAATTTGGTTCAATGCCCTAGAGTTGCAAAAATTACCTTATGAAATAAAAATGCAATTATACTTTCAATTCACAATATGTACCGCCCATCGGCACTCGCATGCAATAAATATATCACCCCTCATCTAAGTGTAATACTATTTGCATAATAACTCGAGTCCCAATTATAGAGTCCAGTAATTAGAATGATAATCTAATATTCAAAGTGTCTAACACAATTCATACACTCAAGCTAATCATGTACACATGTGATTCTAGTTCCCATACTAACCCCTACGATACTACCCATAAGAAATAACATTTCATCCATTATGCCCATTATGTAATAGTGGGTTCGTTATCGATAGTTTACATCATTAGTCTACATGGATTCAATCTCAATTAATTTATATAATTATATATGACCTTATATATATATATATATATATATATATATATATACTAGCGTATGCCCATGCCTGAAGGCACGACAAAATTTTCCAAAGTATGTAATCGCAAAACGACGATAATTTTTCAAAGTACGTAATAGCGAAACGCAAAAATTTCGAAGTGTAATTTTAAAACAATGTCAAATAGTCCAATAACATTCAAACAGTCTAGATTCATCAAATAAATTCACATATAATATGAAATATACAATATTCATCCATCGAATTCACATTGTCTCAAAAAAACAAAGTGTCAAATTTAAAAAAAAAATGGGCATAATCTCCTTTGTTTATGAAACTATTCACCCTCCTTAACAAATAACAAATAGTCTAACATCCAAATTGTCTAAATTCTTCAAACAAATTCACGTATAAAATGAAATATACAATATTCACCAATCAAATTAACTGTGTATCAAAAACACAAACTGTCAATTTTTAAAAAAAATTGGGCATAGTCTCCTTTGTTTATTGGACTATCCACCCTATTTAAGGGGTAACAACAAATCCAACAAATTAAAAAAAATCCTAAATTCGAAGATGGGAGCTATAAGGTAGGGAAATGAGAATATGTGGGACTTCCTCAAAATGTCTGTGTCATGGTTCTTCTGGATTAGGTGCTACTACTGATGTCTTCCCATCCTTCTTCCCACCTCTAGCCATGATCACTCTCTCCCTCTCGGTTTTCTGTACGATTTGACAAACAATAAACATAATTAATCAGTTTCTCGAACAAAGATACAGTCACATAAGTAACTATACAATCAGTAAAATGAAATATACAATCACATCCAAATTGTCTAAATGCAGTTTCGAGTTTGATCCCATCATATTTGGTCTACAAATAAAACAAATAACAATATTAGGAAAAAGGAACTATTTGAATAATTGCATATGCATATATGCGAGTGCATATATGTAGTGCGTGTATGCGTGTTTGTGTGTGCGCGTGTGTGAGTGGGAAAGGGGGGAGTACATGGGCAGGGGGCGCGCGTGTGCGTGTGCGTGTGTGAATGGGGAAGGGGGAGGGGACGGGAAGGGGCCACGTGTGTTCATGTGTGTGCGTGTGTTTGTGTGTGCATGTGAGTGGGGAAGGGGGGAGGGGACGGGAAGGGGCCACGTGTGTGCGCATGTGTACGTGTGCGCGTGTGCATATATGCAGTGCGCGTCTGTGCATGTTTGTGTATCTGTTTGTGTGCGCGTGTGTCCGTGTGTGAGTGGGGAAGGGGGAGTGGACGGGTAGGGGGAGCATGTGTTTGTGTCCGCGTGTGTGCATGTGTGCGTGGGGGGGGGGGGAGGGGATGGGCAGGGGGCGCATGTGTGTGTGCGTGTGTGTGTGTGTTTGTGTACGCGTGTGTGAGTGGGGAAGGGGGGGGGGGGACGGGGCACGTATGCATATATGCAGTGCATATATGCAATCTACATATATGCATATGCATATATAGTGCATATATGCATATGCATATAAGTAGTGTGTGCGTGGGTGTGTGTGCACGTGTGTGAGTGGAAAAGGGGGGAGGGGACGGGCAGGGGTGCGTGTGTGCATGTTTGTGTGTGCGTATGTGAGTGGGGAAGGGGGGAGGGGACGGGAAGGGGGAGCATGTGTGCATGTGTGTGTGTGTGTTTGTGTGCGCATGTGTGCGTGTGGGAGTGGGGAAGGGGGAGGGAATGGGGCAGGTATGCATATATGCAATCTGCATATATGGAGTGCATATATGCATATGCATATATGTAGTGCGAGTGTGTGCGTGTGTGAGTGCGAAAGGGGGAGGGGACGGGCAGGGGGCGCGTGTGTGCATGTTTTTACGTGTGCGTGTGACTGGGGAAGGGGGGAGGGTACGGGAAGGGGTAGCATGTGTGCGTGTGTGTGTTCGTGTGCGCATGTGTGCATGTGTGGGGGGGGAGGGGATGGGGCAGGTATGCATACATGCAGTGCATATGTGCAGTGCGAGTGTGTGCGTGCGTGTGTTTGTGTGCGCGTGTGTGAGTGGGAAAAGGGGTAGGGGACAGGAAGGGGGCGCGTGTGTGCGTGTTTGTGTGTGCGTGTGTGAGTGGGGAAGGGGGAGGGGATGGGGCAGGGGGCGCGTGTGTGCATGTTTTTGTGTGTGTTTGTGTCCGCGTGTGTGTGCGTGTGAGTGGGTAAAGGGGGAGGGGACGGGACAGGTATGCATATATGCAATCTGCATATATGCAGTGCGAGTGTGTGCGTGTTCATGTGTGAGTGGGGAAGGATGGAGGGGACGAGACAGGTATGCATGTATGCAATATGCATATGTGCAGTGCATATATGCAGTGCGTGTGTTTGTGTGTGCGTGTGTGAGTGGGGAAAGGGGGGAGGGGGGAGGGGACGGTCAGGGGGCGCGTGTGTGCGTGTTTGCATGTGTGCGTGTGTGAGCGTGCTTGTGTGCGTGTTTGCAGCATATATGCCTTTGTTTATATGCATATTGGAGCATATATGCCAGTGCATATATACAATGCGCGTGTGTGCGTGTGTGTGCATGTGTGAGTAGGGAAGGGGGGATGGGACGGGTAGGGGGTGCATGTTTGTGTGTGTTTGTGTGCGCGTGTGAGTGGGGAAGGGGGGAGGGATGGGGCAGGGGGTGAGTGTGTGCGTGTGCGCATCTTTGTGTGCGTGTGCGAGTGGGGAAGAGGGGAGGGGACGGGCAGGGGACACGTGTGTGCATGTGTTTGTACAACATAAGCAATGGCACGAAACATTATACTACTAAAAGAGGTTTATCCCCATATCAGTAGCTACAGGTAATACCATTTAGTGTAACACTTACGGGTGATGTCTATAATAACAGTTAACGAATAATTAACTTAAAAGAATATAACATCTATACTAAAAGTATTGAATACACTAAATAAAATGCGATCCAATATGTATACCTGCAAAAAAACTTTTCGCTGAACATCGTTGTAGACATGGATGATATGCAATATTAGTGTACACGTAACATCCACCATGATGCAACTACAGGAAATTAGTGTACATGCAATATGAACTCGAGGACAATTTAACGTCATAGCAAAATCAACAATTTTAACTCGAGATGGTCTGTTTAGCTCATCTTACTCTTTAGAAATGTTTTTAGCATCTAAAAATATCATCTCAAATTCACATAACTTCCTAAATATGTGCTTTCGAGTTGTTATGCCTCCATGGGGTGGCAATTTTCAATTTTTAGAAACAATACGATATCATAAAACGACACGACATTAATCCAAAATTGACACGACATGAGTCCAAAACTTTGCAAGTATACTATATCTACGTATATGAACGGTTCAAATCAATGGGTAAGTTAGTTAAAATTAAATTAAAGATCTGTTCTACATATATAGCTATATATGAACGATTTCAAACCAACAATTATATGAACATAATTACCTCTCAATACATAATAAAGAAACAAAACCCAAATTTCGGTAACGGGAATGGAATACCTGATTTTGCAACCTACAAAACAAAAGAAAGATAAAAGAACAAATGTACACATATATAAGAGAACAAATATATGAATTAAAGCTCACGAACAAACCTAAAATATACATGTAAAGCTCTGCTCTACATATAAAGCTATATATGAACAAATCAAACCAATATGAACAAAATATACCAAATTAAAGCTCTGTTCAACATATATAGCTATATAATATTAACAAAATAAACCAATATATGAACAAACCTTATAGATCAAATTAGAAACATAAAATCAAAAACATTTGAAAGATGAAACGCATCCCTAAAATCAGAAACTAAACCTAAAATTGTGCGTGCTTCAAATAATTTATTTGAAACTTACACCATTGCACATCTCAAGTTACTATTGGCTGAAATGTCCACTATTGCCTGGAAAAATATAAAAATGGTTTGTTAAACATAACCCACTTTGTTAACCACATAAACATGATACAAACATAACAAAACATGATAGCAAAATGAACCTCTCAAACATAAAATCTTCAGTGAAGAATAGACATCATAAACAGGATACAAACATAAAAAGAAATCCAAATAAATCGATTCAAGCTCTCAAATTACAACAAATCAAAATGAAAAAACATGATAGAAACAAATCATAAAAAGAATGGAATACCTTTTCTGAGCGGTGAGGCAGGGCAGGGGGCGGGGGAGGGGTTGCGTAGGGGGAGGGGCAGGGGGTTTTGTTTGTGTGTGCATGCGTGTGTTTGTGTGTGCACAAGTAAAGTAGCGAGCGGAGGGAGGAAGGGAGGGCGAGCAATCAGGGGGTGGAGGGAGGGAGGGCGAGCGACCAGGGGGCGGAGGGAAGGAAGGAGGCAGCGGAGGGAGGGACGGAGGGAGAGCAGCGGGCGGAGGGAGGGAGGAAAAAATGGGAGGGGTTTTCGTTGGGAGGCATGGAAAATCCGGAGAGAGCTATTGGGGTGAGAGAATGAAAAGTAGATTTGAATGTTACTAAAATACCCTCAAATTTGAATTAAAGGGTAATTTTGGTGAGTATAAAAGAGGGGGAAATCAAAGAATTAAGGGGTAGGTTGATAAAAAAGAAAGGGAGGTGATCTGAACCATTAAAATGTGTAAAAATGTGTAAGCATGTGGCACACATCTGAACCATTAAAATGTGTAGACAATTCAAAAACTTTCCTAACTTATTATATATATATATATACTAGGGTATACCCGTGCCTGAAGGCACGCTGATAATCGCAAAATGACAAAAATTATCAAAGTACGTAATTATAAAAAAGGAAAAAAAATCGTTCCCCAACAAAATAAAATGTTGTTTTAAAAAAATTATCATGAAAATAACAATAAAAACTATAACAAAAACAATTAAATAAAAAAAACAACACGTAATTTTTTTTCGAAAGTACGTATTTAGTTCGCATCACATAAGCAGTTTTCAAAATAACCTGTTGTACGAACCTATTAGCTTATAAAAATTGGAAAATTTTGAACGTTTTTTACACACATACACTGTGTTTATGTACATACATACATACACCATGGTACAAACCTATTATGCCAAATTTTTTTACAGCACGTAATTTTAAACATTTTAAAAAATGGGCAAATTTTCATGTTTATATAACGATTTACAATGTTTAATCCATAATGGTTCTCGAAATAATTCTGAACTATTGTACAACACAAATATTTGTAAACAAATTAAAAGCACAACGCAAATTTTTGAAAATGTATGTCGTTGATTGTACCATACATCATTTAGTTCACAACAGATAAATAATTTTATAAATAACCTATTATTCGACCCTATTAGCTTAAAATAATTGGAAAAAAATATGTTTTTTCACCTTGTTTATGTACATACATACACTATTGTACGAACCTATTATGTCAAAAAGTTTTTTTACTACGCATAATTGTAAATAATTTTAAAAATTATATACCTCTTCGTGCCTAAAGTCACGCATATAATATTCTACAATACAAATTCGTGAAAAGTCATGGATTTTTTACAATATAAATAAGCATAAACAACTCAGTTTTTTGAAAAAACTTTATTTATAGAACTCTTCACAATCTTTTAAGTAATCAGGTCTTTGAGGGTGCAACGT
This sequence comes from Sambucus nigra, assembly GCA_949130495.1. NCBI lineage: Eukaryota > Viridiplantae > Streptophyta > Magnoliopsida > Dipsacales > Adoxaceae > Sambucus > Sambucus nigra. The sequence goes on along the minus strand of OX422209.1, from coordinate 464,079,515 downwards.
TTTCAACCTCCTTGCAACATTACTTTGGGCTATGTTTTGTGAGGTTCCAAAGCCATTTTGACTCGTAAATGACCCACCAGTAAATCGATGCATTGAGTTGCTCAAAATATCTTGAATCACACAAATGACATATATGATTAGCCATAGCTCATCCTTCATCGGGGCATAGGCAGAAATGGAGACTTTCACCCCTCATTTCCATGTTTCATTACCATGTCGTCAACTCAAACAAAAAAAACTCCATTAGTAACATCCTTACTTTTATTATTACCGCTCTTTTAAATAAAAATGACAATTGAATACTACTAAATACAAATAATAAAACGTATTTAAAGCTTTAGTTACTACACCAATGAAATCGACTGAAATATATCCATAAGTTTCATTTGGATCCCAACTGAGAAACACCCTGTATAAAAATAGGCGAGTCAAGAAACACCCTGCATAAAAATAAAACAAAACAAACAGACCCAAAACATAACAATATACTAAATCCTTATAAATAATAAGTCAACTAATTTGAGGTTGGAAACGCTGCACCTCAAAGACCAAAATTTCATATTATGGAGAGTGACTATATACTAAATAGAACAATATACTAAATCCCTAAAAACACCTTGTACTATAGTCACTGTGACTATATATCACTGTGATATATAATCACTGTGCGAAATTTGATATTGGGATTTGAAACACCATGTACTATAGTCACTGTTTGGAGAGGAATGGGCAGCTGATAGAATAACTTGCAGGCAATCAGAATGGCCATAGTAGGTAGCAGAGTGCAAGCATGTTCTCCTATTAAGTGAATTAAACACTAAAATCTGATAAAGAATAGCTTATCAATTACCACTTCACATTTAAACATCAAAACCTGATGAAGTATAGCCCCTATCAATTATCACTTCACATTTCATATGAAACATGAAGAGACCAAAGCCCCATTTTAAATAAACAGCACATCAAGATATATTGATATTGTCTAGGGAAAAGAATTTGGCATACATTTGCTCCAGCTTGGATAAGTTTTTCAACACCGGAGATCTTCCCATGCATTGCAGCCAGCATCAGCAGGGTCTACACCATTCCCAATTACAAAAGTTAAGAATAAAAAAGGGCAATCAAACGAAATCCCAAAGTGCCTTAATAAAATTAAAGGGCAGTATAACTCAATATTTCGCTCCTACAACTTACTTGCTTATAACGATTGAGCAAATCTGGATTAACACAACAATCCAAAAGCATTGACACAATCTAAAACCAACCTGGGAAGAAACAAAACCCACCAATCAAACCCATAAAAATCATATTTACCTTGGTTGGCCCTGTTTTGTCTAAAATCGAAGGCGGAACCGTATGTACACCCACACCTGCAAATTTTACGAAAAAACTCAGTGATTATATATATATATATATATATATATATATATATATATATATCGAGAGAGAGAGAGAGAGAGAGAGAGAGAGAGAGAGAGAAGCACAAAACAACTGATTTACATTGGTTGGCCCTGTTTTGTCTAAAATCGGAGGCGGAACCATATGTACACCCACACCTACAACTTTTACGAACGAACTCAATGATTATATATATATATATATATATATATATATATATATATATATATATATATATATATATATATATATATATATATATATATATAGAGAGAGAGAGAGAGAGAGAGAGAGGCAGAAAACCATAAATCATCCATGGATCTACACACAAAGACAGATAATGGGTTTCATTAATGATATAGAAAACATAAATCACATATAAATAAACCCATCATCTCTTTTTCGAACTATTTTTGTAAAATGAAAGAAATGGGTAATGAGAGAGGGTTAGAAAGGTGTTCATTAAATGAGTTGGGTTTGAGATATAGGATGAGGGACTGGCTATGGAAGAAGGAACGGGTGAAAGATGAGAGTCTCGAGGTATTGGTTCATACTTGGGGAAATGGGATATGACGGTATGGGCTTGATATTGTTGGTGCAAACTCGAAGCATCAAATTAGGTAAAAGGGAGAAAATGGTGAAATACTCTTTTAACCTTGATTTTGAATTGTGAAGGAAGGGGGCAAAATATTAGAGTGTTAAAAAGAGGTGGAGTTCAAAATTTTCAAGGGCAAAAGAGGAATTGCAGGATAGAATTATATTGATGACATCATCTTTTAATCTTATGACATATATAAGTTTTCTACTTTATTATATATATATATATGACACATAAAGGCATCTACTTTCAGTATCCCATTCGTGCTCTATCGACAATCTTGAAAGAGTCACTCATCAAAACGGATATCACATAACACACACAAACGGGAGGTCCCTATGTATTACACCATCGCAAGGTCAATACCCTTAACAATGATAATGGATCCCATGCTCTACATCTACCTGCTCATAAATCACGTTGCCACATAGGACCTAAAATAATGACCTATACAACACCGAGCTAACCTGTACCGACACGTGCTACTGTCACGAGATGTACACAACCCTAGTCGATAGACCGTCCACGAACATGGGTATGTTCATATCAATAATTAAATACATATTTTTAACATATAATATGTATAAATAATTAACTCTATAATCCCCCCTCCCCCGCGAAGTCACATTAGTCTCTGATCAATATTCATACTTTAAGAATTAACCATTTAGTTCATTGTCAAATTCCCCAATTGAAAAAATAGTGACACAAATCCATTTTTAATAAATTATTCACTCACTTGGATGAACTACTCTCCTAAGTTCTCTCATAAGTTCATAAAACTCACCTGAACTACTCCCTGGTGATACCATGACGCAGGCCGTGGGACTGAATTGATTCTCCTCTAGGGCCGAATCTGTTCGCCCCCAGATCGAATTGATTCACCTGGGAGGTCGAATCAATTTGCAATGCAGCAACCCAGAACTGTTATAATTATTCTATACGGGATTCATTCTCCCAAATTAAATTTTCATCATAATGACTTATACATTTACATAGAAATGAACATAGATTATTCATGACCCGATAACACTATTGTAAGGATTAATTTCCAAACAGTGCCAATTTGTATGTATTGGCATTATTCCGTACAAAAACCACTTTGAGTGATAGGATAGATTTTACTTGCCACGATTCTCATTAAGCCTGTGACGTTGTGTTGAAGACATAGCATCCAAGCTTTGAAGATAAATCATGTCGTTATTTTGGTGCACATTTTACATTTTCACATTGAATTTTCGAGATTTTCATAAGTATGGATGCATAATGGTTTATGGATACTCGACAATTTTTTTCTAAGGATGTTATTTTATTTAAATCTTATTTCAAAATATTTGTAAAAATATTTTTTTGAGGTATCACGTGTTTAGAGTCGTATGAATTTTACCTTAGTTTTTATCTAGTTCAAACAACCTTAGCAGCCATTTAAATGACCTTACCAGTCCAACATATGGTTATGACATATGGTTATGTAAATACAAGATCTTGAACTTCTAAATCAACATGTAGAGTAAACCATTTAAAAAATAACTGATAATAAATAAGTTTAACATCGAACTAGTAATAAAATCCTCCAACATAAATATATCTGAGATCAGAATGACGGAATAATAAACTCCAGGCTTATGCCCATACAATCTCCGAAATAATAAAAGTGATTGGAAAGGAAATAACAACCTAAACTAGAGTCAAATGATTTGAAATAATTAATGAGCATATGTGACCACAAGTCTAATTTCCTGTTAAAACTGTTGTCCCTATCTAGGTAAACCTGACAGAAATATATTTTATAATTTGGGTCAACGCCCTAGAGTTGCAAAAATTACCTTACGAAATACAAATGCAATTATACTTTCAATTCGCAATATGTACCGTCCATCGGCACTAGCATGCAATAAATATATCACCCCTCATCTAAGTGTAATACTATTTGCATAATAACCCAAGTCCCAATTATAGAGTCCGATAATTACAATGATAATGTAATATTCAAAGCGTCTAACACAATTCATACACTCAAGCTAAGCATGTACACATATGATTCTAGTTCCCATAGTAACCCCTACGATACTACCCACAAGAAATAACATATAATCCATTATGCGTATTATGTAATAGGGGTTCATTATCAATAGTTTACATCATTAGACTACATGGATTCAATCTCAATTAATTTATCTAATTATATATGTCCTTATATATATATGTGTGTGTGTGTGTGTGACACATAAAGGCATTTACTTTCAGTGTCCCATTCGTGCTCTATCGACAAGCTCGGAAGAGTCACTCATCAAAATGAATATCACATAACACACACAAATGGGTCAGTCACTATGTAGTACACCATCGCATGGTCAATACCCCTAGCAATGATAATGGATCCCATGATCTACACCTACCTCCTCGTAACTCACGTTGCCACGTAGGACCTAAAATAATGACCTATACAAAACCGAGTTGACCTGTACCAACACATGCTACTGTCACGAGATGTACACAAACCTAGCCGATAGACCGTCCATGAATATGGGTATGTTCATATCAATAATTAAATACATATTTTTAACATATAATTGTAACAACCCTCGCTTTTGAGAACCTATTCTATATTTATTTACTGTGTGAAGTAATTAAATAAAATGCTGGAATATGGAGTACGTATTAATTGAATGATATAAAAGTTAATATTTACTAAATTGTTGCATATTTATTGTATGTGTAAGTAAATATCACCATGTTGTGTTTTATAGTGTCATAAGATTTAAATGACATTTATGGGTTAAAATGAAACCAGAACTTGAAACGAGTTATAAAATTTCCAAATGATAATTTGGAGGGCGCGGTTAGTCCCAAAATGTGCGAGATAGTCAAAATAAGTGCCATATTATATTTTTATGTTTCGGGCACTTTTGACTGATTTTAGCATATACGCATAGTTGCGAGTCATTTTAATGTGGTATTAATCATTTAACTTAGAATATTAGACAAAAGGCACGATTTAAATCTTGCATTTCATTTATTTCTCTTAAATGCATCTAGTGACCTAGAGAGAAAGAGAGAGGACGAGAACTTTGGAGAGAAAGAAGAAAAGAGAGAGATTCAAGCTTGGAGATTGTTGCTACTACAAGAAAATCTGAGATTTGAACATCAAGGAAAGTTTTCTACTTGCTAATATGTGATTTAAGATGAATAATTTGTATTGATAGTTGTGTATTAGTTATGGTTTAACAATGTTAGGGTTTTTATGGACTTATGGGTTTTGAATTCTTGGAAGTTAATTTAGATGTTTATTGGGGTTATTTATAGTTTCTAGTTGCATTTATGAGTAGTTGATTATGTTAAATGATCTTGGTTTGGGTTGGTTTGAGTTGGGGGACTTTAGGAGTCCAAGACTCCATAGCCAAACTTGGAAAATTCGCAGGGGCGAATCGATTCGGCCAGGGCGAATCGATTCGCTCAAGGGGAAGTTTACAGGTCTGAATGGGCCGAATCGATTCGAAAATTTTGGAGAAAGTTAGGTTTCCTGGCCGAATCGATTTGCCTGGTCCGAATCGTTTCACTTTTCTGATCGAATCGATTCATCCAGGCCGAATCGATTCGAAAATACTGCATTTTTGAGTGATTTTTCTTAGCTCAATTCCAACCCTTTTCTTTAGGCTTAGGACCTAGGAACCTTCTTGTATGAAGTAAACTTAGAGTCCTAGAGTTTTAGATGAGTGGGGTAACTACTCTACATTAGAAATGGGTTAAACGGGGCTTATTCCGTGGGTGTACAAATTGAGGTTAGGGAATTTCTTTCCTTTAGCTAATTATTAGGAGTCTAGGAGTTGTAAGCCCATACTTGGAGACTTTAGGGGCTCAATTGAAGTATATAAAACCTTATGACTTGTAGAAATATTATGGCCTTTTGGAGAATAATTCGGGACTTAAATACGATGAATACCAATGAGAATATTCAATGGTTATGGTTTCAGATAAAATGAAACATACATATGAAAAATGGAAATGAAAATGAATATGGTAAATGATAATTTACTTAAACACACCTCTCTAAATGCTCTCATAAGGGAAGTTCGCGCATAAGGTGATGCCCCCTGGCTAATGAATGCAGGGTGGATATAGTCCTAGGCCATATGAGCGATTATTGTATGTTTCTGCACTGGTGAGGTGATTTTGGGTGTGGTCATGACTCTCCCGCATGCATATGGCCGCTTCCCTATGTCTTGCGTTATAGGTGCCCAGGTTATCTTGGTGATAGGACCTGGAAGATGATATTCATTTAGGGGGGTGCAAAGTGGGGAAACCCAGAAGGGCGATCTTAGAATCGTTATATGTATATGAATATAACTATTCTTAATCAAGTGGGACTTGATGTATAATGAAATGCCATAAAGAGCATGATGAAATGCCACAAATAGCATATAATTCTGATTATGTTTCCAGATAAGGAACGGAACTATGAAATGAATCGGTGTACATAATGAAGGCTTATAATTTATGTTAATTATTCATATCCCCTTGCATAACTAAATAGAATTTATAATCATTTAAATTGTTCTTGTTTATGCTTTGAGATTACGTTGATAGATTCTCATCTTTATCATTCATGATTAACTGTTCATAACTGTCATACTTTTTATTCATTTGGTGATCATATAAAATCGGGCCCTATCCCGTTCATTTGTCTTGTTGTGCATGATTCTTGTATCCGCTCAGGTGCTCCGCCGCAAGGGCGCCCGTTCTGATTTTCCTACTCCGGTGCTTTCGGGGAGCCATAATACTTTACGGATATTATGGGATTTGTTGTTAGACGCCTTTATTTTTGTATTCTAGTTATGTTCGGGTCTTTCCTTCGGGTGTGTGGCCCAAACTTTTGTAACTGTCTAATGGATGTAGTATGTAAATTATTAAACTGTTGTAATACGTTGTATGTACTTGTTGACCGATGGAATATTCGGTCCTCTTATTGTATACTTGTTATGGATGTAATATATGTTTTCTTGGGATTCCACTTTCTTCTTAAATTGGGTTGTTTAAATTATTTTCTTAACTTATTATAAAACAATATAAGTTGAAATTGCAAGTATTCACATTAATTGTTTCACCTTGGAAGTTGGATTGATACCCGTACTTATCGCACTACCAGTTATTTTTAGACAAGTTTTGTAGGTACTCAAGGGAATTTTGAGAGTGGCTTTTGAAAACAACGATATACCTAAAAATCTTTCTTATCAGTAACCCATAAGAATTGATCGCTTACTCACGGGACTCCCATCTTAAGAGCACGATGAATATTTACAAACTGTTAGACTGAGGGTTAAAAACATGTCGCCAAAGGGTGAAAACGTAAAACAACCATAAAATGGCCCCGTGAGCGGCACGGATACCTCGCAAGACCAATGTAACCGGGAAGAACTGACCACGTACTCATGGGACTCTCGATTTGAGAGCATAACGAAAATTTACAAACTATTAGACTTAGGCTTAAAAACATGTCGTAAAAGAATGAAAACGTAAAATAACCACAAAACTGCCCCTTGAGAGGCACTAACACTTTACATGGGACCAATGTAAACCGCGGGAACTGATCGCATACTCACGAGACTTCCGATTTGAGAGCACGATGAAAATTTGCAAACTGTTAGACTTAGGCTAAAAAGCAAGCTATCAAAGGATAAAAACATAAAATTACCACAAAATGGCCCCGTGAGAGGCCCCCACCTCGCATTGGACCAAAGTAAATCGTAGGAATTGACCGTGTACTGACGGGATTCCAGGTATGAGAGCATAACGAAAATTTATATACTGTTAGACTTATGATTAAAAAATCATGTCAGAGGGTGAAAACATAAAATAGCCACAAAACGGCCTAGTGAGAGGCACGAACACCTTGCATAGGAAAAATGTAACCCGCAGGAACCGACCGCCTACTTGCGGGACTCCTAGTTTGAGAGCAGGACGAAAATTTACAAACTGTTAGACTTAGGCTTAAAAACATGTCGTTAAAGGGTGAAAATGTAAAACAACCACAAAACACTCCCGTTAGAAGCACGAACACTCTCATGGGACCATGAAACCTGCTGTAACGAATCACATACTCACAAGACTTTTGATTTGAGAACACGATGAAAATATATACACTGTTAGACTGATGCTTAAAACATGTCGTCAAACGGTGAAAACATAAAACAACCACAAAACGGCCCTATGAGAGGCACGGATACCTCGCATGTGACCAATGTAACCCGCCAGATTTGACCGCATACTCGAGGGACTTTCAGTTTGAGAGAAGGACTAAACTTTACAAACTGTTCGACTTAGGCTTAAAAACATACCGTCAAAGGGTGAAAACGTAAAACAACCACAAAATGCCCCATGAGAGGCACGAACACCTTGCATGAGACCAATGTAACCCGTAAGAACCGATCACGTACTCAGGGGACTCCCAATTTGAGAGCATGACAAAAATTTGAAAACCGTTAGACTTTGGATTAAAAGCATCCCGTCAAAGGATGAAAACATAAAATCCCCATAAAACCACCCCTGAGAGTCATGAACACCGCGCACGGGACTAATGTAACCCGGAAGAACTGACCGCGTACTCATGGGAGTCCTGGTTTAAGAAACAGACGAAAATTTACAAAATGTTAGACTTTGGCTTAAAAACATGCCGTCAATGGGTGAAAACATAAAATGGCTCCCAAAATAGCCCCATGAGAGGCACGAACACCTCGTACAGGAGCAATGTAACCCATAGGAACCTACCGCATAGTCACGGGACTGTCGATTTTAGACCATGATAAAAATTTATAAACTATTAGACTTAGGGTTAAAAATAAGTTGTCAAAGGTGATAACGTCAAGCAACCATAAAACGGCCTTGTGAGAGGCACGAACACCTTGCACGGGACAAATGTAACCCGCTGGAACTGACCGTGTACTAACGGAACTCTCGGTTTAAGGGCATGACAAAAATTAGCAAATGTTAGACTTAGGCTTAAAAACATGCCATCAAATGGTGAAAGCATTAAACATCCACAAAATGGCCCTCTAACAGGTACGAACACCTCGCACGAGATCAACGTAACTCGTAAAAACCAATCGTGTACATATGGGACTCTCAATTTTAGAGCGCGATGAAAATTTTCAAACTATTAGACTTCGGATTACAAACATTCCGTCAAAGGGTTGTAATGTAAAACAACCATAGAACGGCATCATGAAAGGCACGAACACCTCGCATGGGATAAATGTAACCCGCAGGAGCTGACTGCGTACTCACGGGACTCCCGATTTAATAGCACGATGAAAATTAGCAAAATGTTAGACTTAGGCTTAAAAACATGTCGTCAAATGGTGAAAACATCAAATGGCATCAAAACTTCCTCGTGAGAGGCATGAACACCTCACACAAGACTAATGTAACTCGCAAGAACCGATCGCGTACTCACCGAGCTCCTAGTTTGAGAGCACGAAGAAAATTTGCAAAGTTTTAGACATAGGCTCAAAAATAAGCCATCAAATGGTGAAAATATAAAATAGCCATAAAACAGCCTCGTGAGAGGCACGAACACCTCGCACGGGACCAATGTAACCCACAGGAACCGACCGCATACTCACGAGATTCCCGATTTTAGAGCACAATGAAAAATTGCAAAATTTTAGACTTAGGCTTAAAAGCATGCCGTCAAATGGTGAATACGTCAAACAGCAACAAAATGACACCGTGAGAGCCATTAACATCTCGCACGGGACCAATGTAACCCACAAGAATCGATCTCGTACTCATGGAACTCTCGATTTGAGAGCACGATAAAAATTTACAAACTGTTAGACTGAGGCTTAAAAACAAGCCATCAAAGGGTGAAAACATAAAACAACCACAAAATAGCCCCATGAGAGGCAGGAACACCTAGCACGGGTGTAACAACCCTCGCTTTTGAGAACCCATTTTATATTTATTTACTATGTTGAGTAGTTGCATATATAAAATGCTGCATGTGGGTAAGTATTAATTTGATGAAATAAGTTAATATTTGCTAATAAGTTGAATGATTACCATGTGGGTATGTGATCATTACCATGTGGTGTTCTATTTTGTCATGAAAATTAAAATGGCAATTTGAATTAAATTGGAACCGGAACTTGAAATGGCTTATAAAATCTCCAAATGATAATTTGGATTGTGTAGTTAGTTTCGGGAGGTGCGAGACCGTCGAAATGTGTGCCATATTGTATTTTGAGATTTTGGGCACTTTTGACTGGTTTTGGCATATTGCGTATTAGAAATTAACTATTGTGGTATTTTTACTTAAAGGTTGGAGACTTTTAATCTTAAGCCATGTTTTAGTCTTTCCCCAAGTCTTTCATTTCCTCTTATTTGCCCTAAGTGTTCTAGCCCTAAGAGTGAGAGTGAGAGTGGAAGATTGGAGAGAAAAGAGAGAAATCTTGAAGATTTGTGGTTTGATCTTGCATTCTGCTTCAACCAAGCCTAAAATTGAAGCCCCAAGGCAAGTTTTCTACTTGATATTATATGGTTTAAGATGAATAATTAGTATGGGTAGATATGTATAGTTTTGATGTAATATAATTGTAGTTTTCGGTTGGATTTATCGGAATCAACATCTTTGGTAGAGATAGATTATTGATTGAGGTAGAAAAATGTTAATGGGAGCATTTATGATCTTTTGGTAAAATTAAATGTGGTTGGATGATTTTGATTGGTTATTGATTGTGGGTTTAGAAGGAAATAGGAGAAATGGGTCTAGGTCTGCAATGGCCGGTCGACCGCGTATCTCAGACCGATCGACCGGGCCTTCGGAGGAGGGCACACTGCTTTCTTTCAAAGGCATGAAAATAAGGGCACGGTCGACCGCGGTTCTACCACAGGTCGACCGGTCCGTCCGAAATGAACTTTCTTCTTTCTTTCAAAAGCTAAACTTTGAGACGCGGTCGACCGCGGTCTTGGGACCGGTCGACCGGTCCCCTGTTTTCTTAACCAATTTCCTACTTTTGTTTTAATCCTTTTCTTCCCCTAGGAACTTAGGACTCTTCTTGAATGAAGTAAACCTTGGCTTTTAGAGTCCTAGTTGAGTTGGTTGTCACCCTAGTGTTGAATGGGTTCACTTCGGGTTAAGTCCGGGGGAAGGGTTGTCCTAAGTGATGCTAAGGCATCACTTTTCTTGGTGCATCCTATAAATATGGATGGGAATTATAGGCCCATACTTGGAGACTTTAGGGGCTTAAATTGAGATATATATAAAACCTTATGTTTGGGAAGTGAATATGATCCCTTTGAGATTTATTCGAGGCATAACCTAGGATGAGAAAAATGAATTATCCTATGATAACGGTTTCAAACAAATGAAACATGTAAATGTAAATAAAAATGAAAAGTATGGTTTTTATAGTAAATGCTAATTTACTTAAACACACCTTTCTAAAGGCTATCATAAGGGAAGCTCGCGCATGAGGTGATGTTCCTTGACTAGTGAATGCAGGGAGACTATAGTCCTCGGCCATATGCGGGTTTATTATATGTATTTTTCTGTGCTAGTGAAGTAATTCCGGGTGTGGTTATGAGTCACTCGCAAGCATATGGCCACTTCCCGACGTGCGTTAGGTACCCAGGCTGCCTTGTTTGATGGGCCCCTGGAAGATGATAGTCATTTAGGTGCGCGCCCAGTGGGGAAACTCGGAGGGGCGGTCTTAGAATCTTTATATGTATAAGAATATTGCTTTTCTAAAAACTCAAGTGGGACTTGAGGATTGTATAATTCCACTAAATGATATTATGACAATTACATTCCTGCTAAGGAATGGGAATTGGAATGAAATAAGAAGATAATGTTAGTATATTCCTATTAAGGAATTGAGACTGGATTAAAGTGGAAATTGGTGAATACAAGCTTTTAATTTAGTTTTAATTTAATTATTGCATAATTTCATCTTCATGCATAGTCTCTTTTAGTCATGTTATTTTCACTTGTTTTCTTATGATTCATGCTTAGGTTGTTAGAGTGTTGATTTCTATACCCATGTTTTGCTATTCATATCTAGCATGCTTTTTGCTCATCTGGGAACTATATATAAACCGGGTCCTGACCCATTCATTTTCCTCTATGTTGTGCTTGTTATTGTATCCGCCCAGGTGCTCCTCCGCAAGGACGCCCGTGTTGATATTCCCACTCTTTTGCTTTTAAGGAGTTGTATGAAATTGCGGATATTACAGGATATTTTGTTAGACCCAATCATTCTTTTTGATATCTAGTTATGATCGGGTCTATTACTCGGGCGAGTGTCCCAAACTTGTAATTGTTTAATGAATGTAAAACATAACATCTAACTGTTGTGATTACTTTTGTGTAGCTGTGAACCGACAACATATTCGGTTCTTCTCTTTGTATATAGTGGTTTTAGACGTATGTTAATTATGTTTCTTTGAATTCCACTATTGTTCTAGAATGGATTGTTTAAATTGTTTTCTTAACTTAATTTTTTTTTATCACATAAATTGTTTTGACAACCCGTTTTCTGAATTATTGGGTGGTTTTCTCGGTTAGTCTTACTATATTTGTGGTGCTGAGAATGATTTCCGTCCATGATTACCGTATATGTCGGAGTATCGGGCTGGCCAGCCCTTATTTCGGAGTGCGGGTTATCACAGATGGTATCAGAGCACTGGGTTTTAGAGTACTAGGATCTATGTGGACTTGTCACGATCTACCGTAGCGTTCTTTGATATAGAGCCTAATGATAAGACTGCTTTGATGCTTATAATTGCGATCTTCTATGAAATAGATTGTTGTAAATTGTATTCTAATACTATTGTCCCTTCATCTCAGATGCCGCCTAAGAGAGGTCGCCCCGCGAGACGCAATAGAGTTGTAGAAGAGGATGTTGGTCCTCCACCGCCCCAAGGAACTTTTAATGCTGCCGACGTAACCAATATCGTGGCTCCTGCAGTTAATGCTGCTATGACCGCAGTAGCTCAACAGATGCCAATAGCTCAACAACGGGCACAGGATGCTCCAGCGCCTACGGGACCTTCTCCGTGGGAAAGAGTAAGGGAGTCCTTTTTAAAGGGCCATCCCCCAGAGTTTGACGGAGGTTCTGATGTTGTTCGAGCAAATCAATGGAAGAAGGATATGCAACGCCATTTGCGAATGGTGGATTGTAGTGAGGAAAAGAAGCAAGTCCTTGCTACTTTCAAGTTGGTTGGGGTAGCGTTACATTGGTGGGAGTCGATGACTACGCCAGAACAGAGGGATACTATGTCCATTACTGATTTCTGGGTCTTGTACGACCGGAAATATTTTCCTCCCGCGATTCAGAGGGAGATGAGGAGGAAACTTCAAGATCTAGTTCAGGGAGAACGATCGGTTGCCGAATATGAGGAGGAGTTTACCCGGCTAGCTGGTTTTGTGCCGGAAGAGGTGACTCCGGAGGAAAGAAAAGTCTCAAAATTCATGGGAGGTCTAAACTGGAGAATCCGGCAGCATTTGTTGGGTAATCCGGATTTACAAACTTTTGGTGAAGTAATGAATGCGGCATTGCTTCATTGTCAGGAGCATCGGTTTTTTATATAGAATAGCAAGAAAGCTTCAGGAATGGGGCAAGTAGGGAAGCCCGGGGTGAGTGGGAATGGAGGAGGAGCCTTTCCTTCGTCCCAACCTGCGGGTAATAAGCAACGAGAAAGGGATCCCCAGCAAGGGGATGGATCGAAAAGGCAACGCTCTGGCGGGTTTAATGTTAGTGGAAATGCTAACAGGCAAGGTCAGGGTGCCGTACCACAACAAGCGGGTCGAGGTGGCCAGGGAGGTAGGGGCCATCCGGGCCAAGGTTTCGAGCAGTTCAGAAATAACAGAGGCCGAGGTCAGGAGAATATGGTGGGGAAATGTTTCCAATGTGGAGAAGCTAGTCATTTTAAGAGAGATTGTCCTCAGGTGATTGGGGGACAACCTCCACGAGTTCCTCAGCAGCCTTATGTGCAGTTCCCTCCACAAGCACCGAATCCAGTTGTCCCTCTGCAGCAGGGTCAACTACAGTATGGGAGAGTCTACCACATTCAGGATGCTATGCTCCCTCCTATTCATCCAGCGCCGCCAGCTATAGAGGGTAAGTTCCCTATTCAGGGACACATGGGTCGCGTTCTGTTTGATACGGGTGCGACACATTCTTTTATTTCCAGAAGTTTCTCTCAGTCCACAGAGTTGATAAAATCTGCGGAAAGTACCTTTACTAGTGTGGAGTCCTCTATGGGTGATGGTTCCCTTATTTTCTTTGTTTGCAAACATATAGGGATCACTCTTGGTAATTTGTGTTTTGATGCCGACTTACTCGTCCTAGACATGGTCGGGTATGATGTTATTTTGGGCATGGATTGGCTTGTTCAGTATCATGCTATAGTTAATTGTTACGGGAAGAGTATAGTCTTCGCCGTTCCGGGACAAGATATGTTCCTGGTAGTTATGCCTCGTTTAGAGGGAGATTCTGGTACTTATTTATATTGTATTGCAGAAGAGAATTCTCGGGGTGTAGTTGTTCCCTTAGATTCAATTCCTGTTGTTCGAGATTTTGAGGACATTTTTCGGGAGATACCGGGTTTGCCTCCTAGTAGAGAGATTGAGTTTCTCATTGACTTAGCGCCGGGAACTTGACCGATTGTGCGAACTCCTTATCGTATGTCTCCTGTGGAAATGAGGGAGCTAAGAGATCAGATTCAGCAGTTGTTGGAACAGGGGTTTATCAGGCGTAGCACATCGCCGTGGGGTGCTCCTGTGTTATTCGTAAAGAAAAGAGATGGTTCTCTCCGGTTGTGTGTTGACTATAGAGAGTTGAATAAGGTCACCATCCGGAATAAATACCCTTTGCCTCCCATAGATGATTTGTTTGATCAGCTCAGGGGAGCGACCTACTTCTCTAAGATAGATTTGAGAACGGGGTATCACCAGTTGAGGATACGGGAGCAAGATCTATCCAAGACTGCTTTTCTGACGAGGTACGGGTCTTATGAGTTTTTGGTTATGCCTTTTGGGCTAACCAATTCCCCTGCGGTATTCATGGATCTCATGAATAGGGTATTTCGGGACTTCCTGGACCAATTTGTTATCGTATTTATTGATGACATCCTTGTGTATTCTCAAACGAAAGATGACCATGCTACTCATTTGGGGTTGGTCCTGAAAAGGTTAAGGGATCACCAATTGTACGCTAAGTTTGAGAAGTGTGGTTTTTGGTTGCGGGAAGTGCAATTTTTGGGTCACGTTGTGACTTCGCAAGGTATATCGGTGGACCCAAGTTAAGTTATTGCAGTGAGCGAGTGGGGTCAACCCACGACACCTACCGAGATACGCAGTTTTCTGGGTTTGGAGGGCTATTACCGTCGATTTATCAAGGGATTTTCTAAGATTGCTAGTCTTTGATAAATTTGACCAGGAAAGGGGTTAGATTTGTTTGGGATGCCGCCTGTCAAGATGCGTTCGATGAGATTAAGGATAGATTGACTTCGGCTCCAGTCCTCGCTTTACCCAAGCCAAGGTTGGAATATTTAGTCTTCACCGATGCATCTCTACAGGGTTTGGGAGGTGTGTTTCAGCAGGAGCGACAAGCTATTGCATATGCTTCCAGAAAACTCAAGCCTCATGAAAGAAATTACCCGGTGCATGACTTAGAATTAGCCGTCGTTGTCTTTGCCTTAAAGATTTGGAGGCACTATCTTCTCGGGGAGAAGTTTAGTCTTTTCAAGGACCATAAGTTGTTGCAATATTTATTTTCTCAGAAAGATTTGAATATGCGGCAGCGAAGATGGTTGGAGTTCGTGAAATATTATCAATTTGATATTCATTATCATCCGGGTAAGGCGAACGTGGTGGCGGATGCCTTGAGTAGGAAACCTGAGGGAGAATTAGCTGATGTGTGGAAAGATAAATGGAAGGAACTCAGTCATGAGGATGCGGTTGCTAGGGCGTTTATGTCCGTGTTGACCGTTACTCCGACGATTGTGGCAAGGGTTGTGGAAGCCCAAGGCAGAGATAAAGAATGTCAAAACTGCATTCGCTAGTTATTCACTGGGGGAGCAGAGTCCTACTCGGTAAGTTCTGAGGGTGGATTGCGCTTTCATGGAAGGCTATTTGTTCCGGAGGATGGAGATTTGCGACGGGATGTGATGGCGGAATCTCACAGCTCTAAATTTTCGGTGCATCCGGGAAACGATAAAATTTATCAAGATATGCGCCGTCAATATTGGTGGTCGGGTATGAAACGAGATATTTCGGAGTTTGTATCTCGATGCACTACTTGTCAGTTAGTTAAGGTTGACCATCAGCTACCGGCAGGTTTGTTACAACCATTGGAAATTCCTGTTTGGAAATGGGAGAGCATTTCAATGGATTTTATCACCGGCTTGCCAACGTCACAAAAGGGTCACGATTTTATTTGGGTTATCATGGATCGCTTGACAAAGTCGGCGCACTACCTTCCCGTCTGTACCGATTATAATACCGCTCGTTATGCTCGGTTGTTTATTGAAGAGATTGTTAGATTACATGGGGTGCCATTGAATATTGTTTCCGACAGAGACAAGATCTTTGTTTCCCACTTTTGGCAAAGTTTCCAAGAGGCCATGGGAACCGAATTGAAATTAATTACTTCCTATCATCCTCAAACAGATGGCTAGATTGAAAGGGTTAACCAAATGTTGGAGGATATGCTTCGTGTGTGCATGCTTCATTTCAAGGGTAGTTGGGAACAATATCTCCCTTTGGTTGAATTTGCTTATAATAACTCATACCAGTTTACTATTGGGATGGTGCCCTATGAAGCCTTGTATGGTAGGCCTTGTAGATCCCCCACGTGTTGGTTAGAAGTGGGAGATAACAAGTTTCTCAGACCTGAAATGATTCAGGATACTTCTTCTAAGATCGAGCTTATTCGAGATCGTATTCGGATAGCCCAAGATAGACAAAAGAGCTATGCCTATGCGGGGAGAAGGCATGTGGAATTGGAAGTTGGAGACCAAGTGTTGGTACCGGTGTCACCTATGAAAGGCGTTAAGCATTTCGGAAAGAAAGGGAAGCTTCCACCACGTTTCGTTGGGCCTTTTCCTGTACATTCTAAGGTAGGCCCAGTGGCGTATCAAATTGCCCTACCGGAACCTTTGCAGCAGATTCATGATGTTTTCCACATCTCCTCTTTGAAGAAGTATAAGAGGTGTGATGGTGCCCTTTGGCACATTCCTTTCGAGGATATAGAGTTACTACCCGATGTTTCTTATGAAGAGCAACCCGTGGCCATTTTGGAGCATGGGGAACGTAGATTGAGATCTCGTGTGGTGCCCTTGGTTAGAGTACAATGGATTCATCACAGTGTCGATGAATCTACTTGGGAGCGTGAGGATGATATGCGGGAAAAGTATCCGCATCTTTTTATCCAAGGTACGCTTAAATTTTGGGGGCAAAATACCCTCATAAGGGGGGGAGTATGTAACAACCCTCGCTTTTGAGAACCCATTTTATATTTATTTACTATGTTGAGTAGTTGCATATATAAAATACTGCATGTGGGTAAGTATTAATTTGATGAAATAAGTTAATATTTGCTAATAAGTTGCATGATTACCATGTGGGTATGTGATCATTACCATGTGGTGTTCTATTTTGTCATGAAAATTAAAATGGCAATTTGAATTAAATTGGAACCGGAACTTGAAATGGCTTATAAAATCTCCAAATAATAATTTGGAGGGTGTAGTTAGTTTCGAGAGGTGCGAGACAGTCGAAATGTGTGCCATATTGTATTTTGAGATTTTGGGCATTTTTGACTGGTTTTGGCATATTGCGTATTAGAAATTAACTATTGCGATATTTTTACTTAAAGGTTGGAGACTTTTAATCTTGAGCCACGTTTTAGTCTTTCCCCAAGTCTTTCATTTCCTCTTATTTTCCCTAAGTGTTCTAGCCCTAAGAGTGAGAGTGAGAGTGGAAGATTGGAGAGAAAAGCGAGAAATCTTGAAGATTTGTGGTTTGATCTTGCATTCTTCTTCAACCAAGCCTGAAATTAAAGCCCCAAGGCAAGTTTTCTACTTTCTATTATATGGTTTAAGATGAATAATTAGTATGGGTAGATATGTATAGTTTTGATGTAATATAATTGTGGTTTTTGGTTGGATTTATGGGTATCAACATATTTGGTAGAGATAGATTGTTGATTGAGGTAGAAAAATGTTAATGGGAGCATTTATGATCTTTTGGTATCATTAAATGTGGTTGGATGATTTTGTTTGGTTATTGATTGTGGGTTTAGAAGGAAATAGGAGAAATGGGTCTAGGTCTGCAATGGCCGCCGCGTATCTCAGACCGGTCGACCGGGCCTTCGGAGGAGGGCACACTACTTTCTTTCAAAGGCATGAAAATAAGGGTGAGGTCGACCGCGGTTCTACCACAGGTCGACCGATCCGTCGGAAATGAACTTTCTGCTTTCTTTCAAAAGCTAAACTTTAAGACGTGGTCGACCGCGGTCTTGGGACCGGTCGACCGGTCCCCTGTTTTCTTAACCAATTTCCTACTTTTGTTTTAATCCTTTTCTTCCCCTAAGAACTTAGGACTCTTCTTGAATGAAGTAAACCTTGGATTTTAGAGTCCTAGTTGAGTTGGTTGTCACCCTAGTGTTGAGTGGGTTCACTTCGGGTTAAGTCCGGGGGAAGGGTTGTCCTAAGTGATGCTAAGGCATCACTTTTCTTGGTGCATCCTATAAATATGGATGGGAATTATAGGCCCATACTTGAAGACTTTAGGGGCTTAAATTGAGATATATATAAAACCTTATGTTTGGGAAGTGAATATGATCCCTTGGAGATTTATTCGAGGCATAACCTAGGATGAGAAAAATGAATTATCCTATGATAACGGTTTCAAACAAATGAAACATGTAAATGTAAATGAAAATGAAAAGTATGGTTTTTATAGTAAATGCTAATTTACTTAAACACACCTCTCTAAATGCTATCATAAGGGAAGCTCGCGCATGAGGTGATGTTCCTTGACTAGTGAATGCAGGGAGACTATAGTCCTCGGCCATATGCGGGTTTATTATATGTATTTTTCTGCGCTAGTGAAGTAATTCCGGGTGTGGTTATGACTCACTCGCAGGCATATGTCCACTTCCCGACGTGCGTTAGGTACCCAGACTGCCTTGTTTGATGGGCCCCTGGAAGATGATAGTCATTTAGGTGCGCGCCCAGTGGGGAAACTCGGAGGGGCGGTCTTAGAATCTTTATATGTATAAGAATATTGCTTTTCTAAAAACTCAAGTGGGACTTGAGGGTTGTATAATTCCACTAAATGATTCATGCATAGTCTCTTTTAGTCATGTTATTTTCACTTGTTTTCTTATGATTCATGCTTAGGTTGTTAGAGTGTTGATTTCTATACCCATGTTTTGCTATTCATATCTAGCATGCTTTTTGTTCATCTGGGAACTATATATAAACCGGGTCCTAACCCGTTCATTTTCCTCTATGTTGTGCTTGTTATTGTATCCGCCCAGGTGCTCCTTCGCAAGGACGTCCGTGTTGATATTCCCACTCTTTTGCTTTTAAGGAGCTGTATGAAAATTGCGGATATTACAGGATATTTTGTTAGACGCCATCATTCTTTTTGATATCTAGTTATGATCGGGTCTATTACTCGGGCGAGTGGACCAAACTTGTAATTGTTTAATGAATGTAAAACATAACATCTAACTGTTGTGATTACTTTTGTGTAGCTAGGAACCGACAGCATATTCAGTTCTTCTCTTTGTATATAGTGGTTTTAGACGTATGTTAATTATGTTTCTTTGAATTCCACTATTGTTCTAGAATGGATTGTTAAAATTGTTTTCTTAACTTAAATTTTTTTTATCACATAAATTGTTTTGACAACCCGTTTTCTGAATTTTTGGGTGGTTTTCTCGGTTACTCTTACTATATTTGTGGTGCTGAGAATGGTTTTTCGTCCATGATTACTGTCTATGTCGGAGTATCGGGCTGGCCACCTCTTATTTTGGAGTGCGAGTTGTCACAACGGGACCAATGTAACCCGTCAGAACTGACCGTGTACTCACGAGACTCTCGATTTGAAAGACTGAGGCTTAAAAACATGTTGTCAAATGGTAAAAATATAAAATAGCCATAAAACGGCCCCGTGAAAGGCACAAATACCTCGCACGGGACCAATGTAACCCGCAAGAACTAATCCCGTACCCACAACGCTCCCGGTTTGAGGGCACGAGGAAAATTTTCAAACTGTTAGACTTTTAATTAAAAACATGCAGTCAAATGGTGAAAATGTAAAACACCCACAAACCGGACCCATGAGAGGGAGTAACACCTCGCAGGAGACCAATGTAAACCACATGAACTAGCCGCGTACTCATGGACTCTCGGTTTAAGAGCATGACAAAAATTTACAAACCATTAGACTTATGCTTAAAAGCATACCGTCAAAGGATGAAAACATAAAATGGCGACAAAATGGCCCCGTGAGAGGCATGAACACTTCGTATGGAGCCAATGTAACCTGTATGAACCGATCGCGTACTCATAGGACTCTCGGTTTGAGAGCACAATGGAATTTTGCAAACTGTTAGACTTACGCTCAAAAACATGCCATAAAAAGGTGAAAACATAAAACAACCCCAAAACGGGCCTTTGCGAGGCAAACACTACGCATGCTAATGTAACCCGTAAGAACTGATCGGGTACTCACAACACTCTTGGTTTGACAACACGAGGAAAATTTGCAAACTTTTACACTTAGGATTAAAAACATGCGGTCAAAAGGTGATACATCAAACGGCCACAAAACGACCCCGTGAGAGACACGTACACCTCACACGGGACCAATATAACCTGCAGGAACTGATTGCGTACTCAAGGGACTCCCAATTTGAAAGCACGACGAAAATTTACAAACTATTAGACCTAGGCTTAAAAACATGTCGTCAAAGGGTGACAACATAAAACAGCAATAAAACGACCCCGTGAGAGGCACGAATACCACACACGGGACTAATGTAACCCGCCTGCACCACCTGCATACTCAGAAGACTCCAGTTTTAAGAAACAAATACTGAATATTTTATTATTATTATTAAAAATAGTCACAAATTTTGACCGTGACCAATTTATTTTTAACATAAAAAATGGTCATGGCCCAAATCCGTGACCATGTTTCTTGGGCATAAAAGGTTATGTCACGAACACGGGTCTTGACCATTTTTTATTTTAAAAATTAAGTGTTCATAACCAGAGTTCGTGACTTGGTTTTTTTGGCACAAATAATTAGGTCACGAACTTGGACCTTGACCAATGATGTTGGTGAGGGGCTTAGTCCGTAACCACCAAAAATGGCCACGCCCGATATGGTCACGGACCACATTCGCAACACACCTTCAATGGTCTCGGCCCAAGTTATTGACCATGTGCAAAATTTGGTGTAGTGGGTGTTGCTAGGTTTAGGAAAGGTGCATGCATGGGGGTAAAATCTTGACACCGATTTGCTAAGTCACGCATGACATCCGTATTTTCCAAATTTGAGAATTATCTTTTCACCTCGATTTACTATTATAGGGGAATTTTTTTTCCATAAGAATTCACAATGGGTCATGTTTTCAATTATAATTCACATTGGGTCATCTTTTTCCCTAGAAGTGCTTGATGATTTTTTCCTCCCTTTAATTTTAATATTCTATGAGACATTTCTAAGTGATTTCATCACATTCATCTTATAAAATATATCATTCATCCTTTGTTATAAATTATTGTCAATTGAGTGGTTAAGAAAGAAAAATATATGAATAATTTGGGTGGAATTCTCAAAATTAGATGTGTGGAAGCTAAATGGAGTGTATTATCCTCTCTATGAAGTTTCGGTTTGAGCATAGTAAGAGATTATAAGGGAATTGAAGATAATATACACCTAATATATTCTGACATATTTTTTTTTCTAGTTGATTAGTTGTAGTTTCCCAAGCATTTACCCTACAGTGGGGTATTCAATGTATATATTGTTCACTACATGAAACTATAACAACGCCCATTTTTAAGAAAAGATTGGACAAATACAATACGTTGAAGATGGGGCTTGTATTAAAATATATATCATTCTCAGCATCAAAACAACAAAAAAAAAAACAACAACAACAACAACAACAATAATAATAATAATAATAATAATAATAATAATAATAATAATAATAATAATAATAATATTAAGAATAACAACGTTAATAACAATACTAACAATACTAACAACAACAACAACAACAACAACAACAACAACAATAACAATAACAATAATTATAATAATAATAATAATAATAATAATAATAATAATAATAATAATAATAATAATAATAATAATAATAATAATAATAATAATAAAATAATAGCACATTTGAATTTTTAAACCAACATGTAGAGTAAACCATTTAAAAAATAACTGATAATAAATAAGTTCAACATCGAACTAGTAATAAAAACCTCCAACATAAGTATATCTGAGCTCAGGATGACTGAATATTAAACTTTGGGCTTATGCCCATACAATCTCCGAAATAACAAAAATGATTGGAAAGGAAATAAAAACCTAAACTAGAGTCAAACGATTTGAAATAATTAATGATCATATGTTACCACAAGTCTAATCTCCGGTTAAAACTGTTGTCCCTCTCTAGGTAAACCTATCAGAAAAATATTTTATAATTTGGTTCAATGCCCTAGAGTTGCAAAAATTACCTTATGAAATAAAAATGCAATTATACTTTCAATTCACAATATGTACCGCCCATCGGCACTCGCATGCAATAAATATATCACCCCTCATCTAAGTGTAATACTATTTGCATAATAACTCGAGTCCCAATTATAGAGTCCAGTAATTAGAATGATAATCTAATATTCAAAGTGTCTAACACAATTCATACACTCAAGCTAATCATGTACACATGTGATTCTAGTTCCCATACTAACCCCTACGATACTACCCATAAGAAATAACATTTCATCCATTATGCCCATTATGTAATAGTGGGTTCGTTATCGATAGTTTACATCATTAGTCTACATGGATTCAATCTCAATTAATTTATATAATTATATATGACCTTATATATATATATATATATATACTAGCGTATGCCCATGCCTGAAGGCACGACAAAATTTTCCAAAGTATGTAATCGCAAAACGACGATAATTTTTCAAAGTACGTAATAGCGAAACGCAAAAATTTCGAAGTGTAATTTTAAAACAATGTCAAATAGTCCAATAACATTCAAACAGTCTAGATTCATCAAATAAATTCACATATAATATGAAATATACAATATTCATCCATCGAATTCACATTGTCTCAAAAAAACAAAGTGTCAAATTTAAAAAAAAAATGGGCATAATCTCCTTTGTTTATGAAACTATTCACCCTCCTTAACAAATAACAAATAGTCTAACATCCAAATTGTCTAAATTCTTCAAACAAATTCACGTATAAAATGAAATATACAATATTCACCAATCAAATTAACTGTGTATCAAAAACACAAACTGTCAATTTTTAAAAAAAATTGGGCATAGTCTCCTTTGTTTATTGGACTATCCACCCTTTTAAGGGGTAACAACAAATCCAACAAATTAAAAAAAATCCTAAATTCGAAGATGGGAGCTATAAGGTAGGGAAATGAGAATATGTGGGACTTCCTCAAAATGTCTGTGTCATGGTTCTTCTGGATTAGGTGCTACTACTGATGTCTTCCCATCCTTCTTCCCACCTCTAGCCATGATCACTCTCTCCCTCTCGGTTTTCTGTACGATTTGACAAACAATAAACATAATTAATCAGTTTCTCGAACAAAGATACAGTCACATAAGTAACTATACAATCAGTAAAATGAAATATACAATCACATCCAAATTGTCTAAATGCAGTTTCGAGTTTGATCCCATCATATTTGGTCTACAAATAAAACAAATAACAATATTAGGAAAAAGGAACTATTTGAATAATTGCATATGCATATATGCGAGTGCATATATGTAGTGCGTGTATGCGTGTTTGTGTGTGCGCGTGTGTGAGTGGGAAAGGGGGGAGTGCATGGGCAGGGGGCGCGCGTGTGCGTGTGTGAATGGGGAAGGGGGAGGGGACGGGAAGGGGCCACGTGTGTTCATGTGTGTGCGTGTGTTTGTGTGTGCATGTGAGTGGGGAAGGGGGGAGGGGACGGGAAGGGGCCACGTGTGTGCGCATGTGTACGTGTGCGCGTGTGCATATATGCAGTGCGCGTCTGTGCATGTTTGTGTATCTGTTTGTGTGCGCGTGTGTCCATGTGTGAGTGGGGAAGGGGGAGTGGACGGGTAGGGGGCGCATGTGTTTGTGTCCGCGTGTGTGCATGTGTGCGTGGGGGGGGGGGAGGGGATGGGCAGGGGGCGCATGTGTGTGTGTGTGTGTGTGTGTGTGTTTGTGTACGCGTGTGTGAGTGGGGAAGGGGGGGGGACGGGGCACGTATGCATATATGCAGTGCATATATGCAATCTGCATATATGCAGTGCATATATGCATATGCATATATAGTGCATATATGCATATGCATATAAGTAGTGTGTGCGTGGGTGTGTGTGCACGTGTGTGAGTGGAAAAGGGGGGAGGGGACGGGCAGGGGTGCGTGTGTGCATGTTTGTGTGTGCGTGTGTGAGTGGGGAAGGGGGGAGGGGACGGGAAGGGGGAGCATGTGTGCATGTGTGTGTGTGTGTGTGTGTGTTTGTGTGCGCATGTGTGCGTGTGGGAGTGGGGAAGGGGGAGGGAATGGGGCAGGTATGCATATATGCAATCTGCATATATGGAGTGCATATATGCATATGCATATATGTAGTGCGAGTGTGTGCGTGTGTGAGTGCGAAAGGGGGAGGGGACGGGCAGGGGGCGCGTGTGTGCATGTTTTTATGTGTGCGTGTGTGACTGGGGAAGGGGGTAGGGTACGGGAAGGGGTAGCATGTGTGCGTGTGTGTGTGTTCGTGTGCGCATGTGTGCATGTGTGGGGGGGGGAGGGGATGGGGCAGGTATGCATACATGCAGTGCATATGTGCAGTGCGAGTGTGTGCGTGCGTGTGTTTGTGTGCGCGTGTGTGAGTGGGAAAAGGGGTAGGGGACGGGAAGGGGGCGCGTGTGTGCGTGTTTGTGTGTGCGTGTGTGAGTGGGGAAGGGGGAGGGGATGGGGCAGGGGGCGCGTGTGTGCATGTTTTTGTGTGTGTTTGTGTCCGCGTGTGTGTGCGTGAGAGTGGGTAAAGGGGGAGGGGACGGGACAGGTATGCATATATGCAATCTGCATATATGCAGTGCGAGTGTGTGCGTGTGTGAGTGGGGAAGGATGGAGGGGACGAGACAGGTATGTATGTATGCAATATGCATATGTGCAGTGCATATATGCAGTGCGTGTGTTTGTGTGCGCGTGTGTGAGTGGGGAAAGGGGGGAGGGGGGAGGGGACGGTCAGGGGGCGCGTGTGTGCGTGTTTGCATGTGTGCGTGTGTGAGCGTGCTTGTGTGCGTGTTTGCAGCATATATGCCTTTGTTTATATGCATATTGGAGCATATATGCCAGTGCATATATACAATGCGCGTGTGTGCGTGTGTGTGCATGTGTGAGTAGGGAAGGGGGGATGGGACGGGTAGGGGGTGCATGTTTGTGTGTGTTTGTGTGTGCGTGTGAGTGGGGAAGGGGGGAGGGATGGGGCAGGGGGCGAGTGTGTGCGTGTGCGCATCTTTGTGTGCGTGTGCGAGTGGGGAAGAGGGGAGGGGACGGGGCAGGGGACACGTGTGTGCATGTGTTTGTACAACATAAGCAATGGCATGAAACATTATACTACTAAAAGAGGTTTATCCCCATATCAGTAGCTACAGGTAATACCATTTAGTGTAACACTTACGGGTGATGTCTATAATAACAGTTAACGAATAATTAACTTAAAAGAATATAACATCTATACTAAAAGTATTGAATACACTAAATAAAATGCGATCCAATATGTATACCTGCAAAAAAACTTTTCGCTGAACATCGTTGTAGACATGGATGATATGCAATATTAGTGTACACGTAACATCCACCATGATGCAACTACAGGAAATTAGTGTACATGCAATATGAACTCGAGGACAATTTAACGTCATAGCAAAATCAACAATTTTAACTCGAGATGGTCTGTTTAGCTCATCTTACTCTTTAGAAATGTTTTTAGCATCTAAAAATATCATCTCAAATTCACATAACTTCCTAAATATGTGCTTTCGAGTTGTTATGCCTCCATGGGGTGGCAATTTTCAATTTTTAGAAACAATACGATATCATAAAACGACACGACATTAATCCAAAATTGACACGACATGAGTCCAAAACTTTGCAAGTATACTATATCTACGTATATGAACGGTTCAAATCAATGGGTAAGTTAGTTAAAATTAAATTAAAGATCTGTTCTACATATATAGCTATATATGAACGATTTCAAACCAACAATTATATGAACATAATTACCTCTCAATACATAATAAAGAAACAAAACCCAAATTTCGGTAACGGGAATGGAATACCTGATTTGGCAACCTACAAAACAAAAGAAAGATAAAAGAACAAATGTACACATATATAAGAGAACAAATATATGAATTAAAGCTCACGAACAAACCTAAAATATACATGTAAAGCCCTGCTCTACATATAAAGCTATATATGAACAAATCAAACCAATATGAACAAAATATACCAAATTAAAGCTCTGTTCAACATATATAGCTATATAATATTAACAAAATAAACCAATATATGAACAAACCTTATAGATCAAATTAGAAACATAAAATCAAAAACATTTGAAAGATGAAACGCATCCCTAAAATCAGAAACTAAACCTAAAATTGTGCGTGCTTCAAATAATTTATTTGAAACTTACACCATTGCACATCTCAAGTTACTATTGGCTGAAATGTCCACTGTTGCCTGGAAAAATATAAAAATGGTTTGTTAAACATAACCCACTTTGTTAACCACATAAACATGATACAAACATAACAAAACATGATAGCAAAATGAACCTCTCAAACATAAAATCTTCAGTGAAGAATAGACATCATAAACAGGATACAAACATAAAAAGAAATCCAAATAAATCGATTCAAGCTCTCAAATTACAACAAATCAAAATGAAAAAACATGATAGAAACAAATCATAAAAAGAATGGAATACCTTTTCTGAGCGGTGAGGCAGGGCAGGGGGCGGGGGAGGGGTTGCGTAGGGGGAGGGGCAGGGGGTTTTGTTTGTGTGTGCATGCGTGTGTTTGTGTGTGCACAAGTAAAGTAGCGAGCGGAGGGAGGAAGGGAGGGAGAGCAATCAGGGGGCGGAGGGAGGGAGGGCGAGCGACCAGGGGGGCGGAGGGAAGGAAGGAGGCAGCGGAGGGAGGGACGGAGGGAGAGCAGCGGGCAGAGGGAGGGAGGAAAAAATGGGAGGGGTTTTCGTTGGGAGGCATGGAAAATCCGGAGAGAGCTATTGGGGTGAGAGAATGAAAAGCAGATTTGAATGTTACTAAAATACCCTCAAATTTGAATTAAAGGGTAATTTTGGTGAGTATAAAAGAGGGGGAAATCAAAGAATTAAGGGGTAGGTTGATAAAAAAGAAAGGGAGGTGATCTGAACCATTAAAATGTGTAAAAATGTGTAAGCATGTGGCACACATATGAACCATTAAAATGTGTAGACAATTCAAAAACTTTCCTAACTTATTATATATATATATATACTAGGGTATACCCGTGCCTGAAGGCACGCTGATAATCGCAAAATGACAAAAATTATCAAAGTACGTAATTATAAAAAAGGAAAAAAAATCGTTCCCCAACAAAATAAAATGTTGTTTTAAAAAAATTATCATGAAAATAACAATAAAAACTATAACAAAAACAATTAAATAAAAAAAACAACACGTAATTTTTTTTCGAAAGTACGTATTTAGTTCGCATCACATAAGCAGTTTTCAAAATAACCTGTTGTACGAACCTATTAGCTTATAAAAATTGGAAAATTTTGAACGTTTTTTACACACATACACTGTGTTTATGTACATACATACATACACCATGGTACAAACCTATTATGCCAAATTTTTTTACAGCACGTAATTTTAAACATTTTAAAAAATGGGCAAATTTTCATGTTTATATAACGATTTACAATGTTTAATCCATAATGGTTCTCGAAATAATTCTGAACTATTGTACAACACAAATATTTGTAAACAAATTAAAAGCACAACGCAAATTTTTGAAAATGTATGTCGTTGATTGTACCATACATCATTTAGTTCACAACAGATAAATAATTTTATAAATAACCTATTATTCGACCCTATTAGCTTAAAATAATTGGAAAAAAATATGTTTTTTCACCTTGTTTATGTACATACATACACTATTGTACGAACCTATTATGTCAAAAAGTTTGTTTACTATGCATAATTGTAAATAATTTTAAAAATTATATACCTCTTCGTGCCTAAAGTCACGCATATAATATTCTACAATACAAATTCGTGAAAAGTCATGGATTTTTTACAATATAAATAAGCATAAACAACTCAGTTTTTTGAAAAAACTTTAATTATAGAACTCTCCACAATCTTTTAAGTAATCAGGTCTTTGAGGGTGCAACGTTTTCAACCTCCTTGCAGCATTACTTTGGGCTATGTTTTGTGAGGTTCCAAAGCCATTTTGACTCGTAAATGACCCACCAGTAAATCGATGCATTGGGTTGCTCAAAATATCTTGAATCACACAAATGACATAGATGATTAGCCATAGCTCATCCTTCATCGGGGCATAGGCAGAAATGGAGACTTTCACCCCTCATTTCCATGTTTCATTACCATGTCGTCAACTCAAACAAAAAAAACTCCATTAGTAACATCCTTACTTTTATTATTACCGCAATTTTAAATAAAAATGACAATTGAATACTACTAAATACAAATAATAAAACGTATTTAAAGCTTTAGTTACTACACCAATGAAATCGACTGAAATATATCCATAAGTTTCATTTGGATCCCAACTGAGAAACACCCTGTATAAAAATAGGCGAGTCAAGAAACACCCTGCATAAAAATAAAACAAAACAAACAGACCCAAAACATAACAATATACTAAATCCTTATAAATAATAAGTCAACTAATTTGAGGTTGGAAACGCTGCACCTCAAAGACCAAAATTTCATATTATGGAGAGTGACTATATACTAAACAGAACAATATACTAAATCCCTAAAAACACCTTGTACTATAGTCACTGTGACTATATATCACTGTGATATATAATCACTGTGCGAAATTTGATATTGGGATTTGAAACACCATGTACTATAGTCACTGTTTGGAGAGGAATGGGCAGCTGATAGAATAACTTGCAGGCAATCAGAATGGCCATAGTAGGTAGCAGAGTGCAAGCATGTTCTCCTATTAAGTGAATTAAACACTAAAATCTAATAAAGAATAGCTTATCAATTACCACTTCACATTTAAACATCAAAACCTGATGAAGTATAGCCCCTATCAATTATCACTTCACATTTCATATGAAACATGAAGAGACCAAAGCCCCATTTTAAATAAAAAGCACATCAAGATATATTGATATTGTCTAGGGAAAAGAATTTGGCATACATTTGCTCCAGCTTGGATAAGTTTTTCAACACCGGAGATCTTCCCATGCATTGCAGCCAGCATCAGCAGGGTCTACACCATTCCCAATTACAAAAGTTAAGAATAAAAAAGGGCAATCAAACGAAATCCCAAAGTACCTTAATAAAATTAAAGGGCAGTATAACTCAATATTTCGCTCCTACAACTTACTTGCTTATAACGATTGAGCAAATCTGGATTAACACAACAATCCAAAAGCATTGACACAATCTAAAACCCACCTGGCAAGAAACAAAACCCACCAATCAAACCCATAAAAATCATATTTACCTTGGTTGGCCCTGTTTTGTCTAAAATCGAAGGCGGAACCGTATGTACACCCACACCTGCAAATTTTACGAAAAAACTCAGTGATTATATATATATATATATATATATATATATATATATATATATATATATATATATATCGAGAGAGAGAGAAAGAGAGAGAGAGAGAGAGAGAGAGAGAGAAGCACAAAACAACTGATTTACCTTGGTTGGCCCTGTTTTGTCTAAAATCGGAGGCGGAACCATATGTACACCCACACCTACAACTTTTACGAACCAACTCAATGATTATATATATATATATATATATATATATATATATATATATATAGAGAGAGAGAGAGAGAGAGAGGCAGAAAACCATAAATCATCCATGGATCTACAGACAAAGACAGATAATGGGTTTCATTAATGATATAGAAAACATAAATCAAATATAAATAAACCCATCATCTCTTTTTCGAACTATTTTTGTAAAATGAAAGAAATGGGTAATGAGAGAGGGTTAGAAAGGTGTTCATTAAATGAGTTGGGTTTGAGATATAGGATGAGGGACTGGCTATGGAAGAAGGAACGGGTGAAAGATGAGAGTCTCGAGGTATTGGTTCATACTTGGGGAAATGGGATATGACGGTATGGGCTTGATATTGTTGGTGCAAACTCGAGGCATCAAATTAGGTAAAAGGGAGAAAATGGGGAAATACTCTTTTAACCTTGATTTTGAATTGTGAAGGAAGGGGGCAAAATATTAGAGTGTTAAAAAGAGGTGGAGTTCAAAATTTTCAAGGGCAAAAGAGGAATTGCAGGATAGAATTATATTGATGACATCATCTTTTAATCTTATGACATATATAAGTTTTCTACTTTATTATATATATATATATGACACATAAAGGCATCTACTTTCAGTATCCCATTCGTGCTCTATCGACAATCTTGAAAGAGTCACTCATCAAAACGGATATCACATAACACACACAAACGGGGGGTCCCTATGTAGTACACCATCGCAAGGTCAATACCCTTAACAATGATAATGGATCCCATGCTCTACATCTACCTCCTCATAAATCACGTTGCCACATAGGACCTAAAATAATGACCTATACAACACCGAGCTAACCTGTACCGACACGTGCTACTGTCACGAGATGTACACAACCCTAGTCGATAGACCGTCCACGAACATGGGTATGTTCATATCAATAATTAAATACATATTTTTAACATATAATATGTATAAATAATTAACTCTATAATCCCCCCTCCCCCGCGAAGTCACATTAGTCTCTGATCAATATTCATACTTTAAGAATTAACCATTTAGTTCATTGTCAAATTCCCCAATTGAAAAAATAGTGACACAAATCCATTTTTAATAAATTATTCACTCACTTGGATGAACTACTCTCCTAAGTTCTCTCCTAAGTTCATAAAACTCACCTGAACTACTCCCTGGTGATACCCTGACGCAGGCCGTGGGACCGAATTGATTCTCCTCTAGGGCCGAATCTGTTCGCCCCCAGATCGAATTGATTCACCTGGGAGGTCGAATCAATTTGCAATGCAGCAACCCAGAACTGTTATAATTATTCTATACGGGATTCATTCTCCCAAATTAAATTTTCATCATAATGACTTATACATTTACATAGAAATGAACATAGATTATTCATGACCCGATAACACTATTGTAAGGATTAATTTCCAAACAGTGCCAATTTGTATGTATTGGCATTATTCCGTACAAAAACCACTTTGAGTGATAGGATAGATTTTACTTGCCACGATTCTCATTAAGCCTGTGACGTTGTGTTGAAGACATAGCGTCCAAGCTTTGAAGATAAATCATGTCGTATTTTTGGTGCACATTTTACATTTTCACATTGAATTTTCGAGATTTTCATAAGTATGGATGCATAATGGTTTATGGATACTCGACAATTTTTTTCTAAGGATGTTATTTTATTTAAATCTTATTTCAAAATATTTGTAAAAATATTTTTTTGAGGTATCACGTGTTTAGAGTCGTATGAATTTTACCTTAGTTTTTATCTAGTTCAAACAACCTTAGCAGCCATTTAAATGACCTTACCAGTCCAACATATGGTTATGACATATGGTTATGTAAATACAAGATCTTGAACTTCTAAATCAACATGTAGAGTAAACCATTTAAAAAATAACTGATAATAAATAAGTTTAACATCGAACTAGTAATAAAATCCTCCAACATAAATATATCTGAGATCAGAATGACGGAATAATAAACTCCAGGCTTATGCCCATACAATCTCCGAAATAATAAAAATGATTGGAAAGGAAATAACAACCTAAACTAGAGTCAAATGATTTGAAATAATTAATGAGCATATGTGACCACAAGTCTAATTTCCTGTTAAAACTGTTGTCCCTATCTAGGTAAACCTGACAGAAATATATTTTATAATTTGGGTCAACGCCCTAGAGTTGCAAAAATTACCTTACGAAATACAAATGCAATTATACTTTCAATTCGCAATATGTACCGTCCATCGGCACTAGCATGCAATAAATATATCACCCCTCATCTAAGTGTAATACTATTTGCATAATAACCCAAGTCCCAATTATAGAGTCCGATAATTACAATGATAATGTAATATTCAAAGCGTCTAACACAATTCATACACTCAAGCTAAGCATGTACACATATGATTCTAGTTCCCATAGTAACCCCTACGATACTACCCACAAGAAATAACATATAATCCATTATGCGTATTATGTAATAGGGGTTCATTATCAATAGTTTACATCATTAGACTACATGGATTCAATCTCAATTAATTTATCTAATTATATATGTCCTTATATATATGTGTGTGTGTGTGTGTGTGACACATAAAGGCATTTACTTTCAGTGTCCCATTCGTGCTCTATCGACAAGCTCGGAAGAGTCACTCATCAAAATGAATATCACATAACACACACAAATGGGTCAGTCACTATGTAGTACACCATCGCATGGTCAATACCCCTAGCAATGATAATGGATCCCATGATCTACACCTACCTCCTCGTAACTCACGTTGCCACGTAGGACCTAAAATAATGACCTATACAAAACCGAGCTGACCTGTACCAACACATGCTACTGTCACGAGATGTACACAAACCTAGCCGATAGACCGTCCATGAATATGGGTATGTTCATATCAATAATTAAATACATATTTTTAACATATAATTGTAACAACCCTCGCTTTTGAGAACCTATTCTATATTTATTTACTGTGTGAAGTAATTAAATAAAATGCTGGAATATGGAGTACGTATTAATTGAATGATATAAAAGTTAATATTTACTAAATTGTTGCATATTTATTGTATGTGTAAGTAAATATCACCATGTTGTGTTTTATAGTGTCATAAGATTTAAATGACATTTATGGGTTAAAATGAAACCAGAACTTGAAACGAGTTATAAAATTTCCAAATGATAATTTGGAGGGCGCGGTTAGTCCCAAAATGTGCGAGATAGTCAAAATAAGTGCCATATTATATTTTTATGTTTTGGGCACTTTTGACTGATTTTAGCATATACGCATAGTTGCGAGTCATTTTAATGTGGTATTAATCATTTAACTTAGAATATTAGACAAAAGGCACGATTTAAATCTTGCATTTCATTTATTTCTCTTAAATGCATCTAGTGACCTAGAGAGAAAGAGAGAGGAAGAGAACTTTGGAGAGAAAGAAGAAAAGAGAGAGATTCAAGCTTGGAGATTGTTGCTACTACAAGAAAATCTGAGATTTGAACATCAAGGAAAGTTTTCTACTTGCTAATATGTGATTTAAGATGAATAATTTGTATTGATAGTTGTGTATTAGTTATGGTTTAACAATGTTAGGATTTTTATGGACTTATGG
Source organism: Sambucus nigra (assembly GCA_949130495.1). Lineage (NCBI taxonomy): Eukaryota > Viridiplantae > Streptophyta > Magnoliopsida > Dipsacales > Adoxaceae > Sambucus > Sambucus nigra. Next base: position 464,045,564 of record OX422209.1, on the reverse strand, counting down.
GTTTTGAATCCTGGGAAGTTAATTTAGATGTTTATTGGGGTTATTTATAGTTTCTAGTTGCATTTATGAGTAGTTGATTATGTTAAATGATCTTGGTTTGGGTTGGTTTGAGTTGGGGGACTTTAGGAGTCCAAGACTCCATAGCCAAACTTGGAAAATTCGCAGGGGCGAATCGATTCGGCCAGGGCGAATCGATTCGCTCAAGGGGAAGTTTACAGGTCTGAATGGGCCGAATCGATTCGAAAATTTTGCAGAAAGTTAGGTTTCCTGACCGAATCGATTTGGCTGGTCCGAATCGTTTCACTTTTCTGATCGAATCGATTCATCCAGGCCGAATCGATTCGAAAATACTGCATTTTTGAGTGATTTTTCTTAGCTCAATTCCAACCCTTTTCTTTAGGCTTAGGACCTAGGAACCTTCTTGTATGAAGTAAACTTAGAGTCCTAGAGTTTTAGATGAGTGGGGTAACTACTCTACATTAGAAATGGGTTAAACGGGGCTTATTCCGTGGGTGTACAAATTGAGGTTAGGGAATTTCTTTCCTTTAGCTAATTATTAGGAGTCTAGGAGTTGTAAGCCCATACTTGGAGACTTTAGGGGCTCAATTGAAGTATATAAAACCTTATGACTTGTAGAAATATTATGGCCTTTTGGAGAATAATTCGGGACTTAAATACGATGAATACCAATGAGAATATTCAATGGTTATGGTTTCAGATAAAATGAAACATACATATGAAAAATGGAAATGAAAATGAATATGGTAAATGATAATTTACTTAAACACACCTCTCTAAATGCTCTCATAAGGGAAGTTCGCGCATAAGGTGATGCCCCCTGGCTAATGAATGCAGGGTGGATATAGTCCTAGGCCATATGAGCGATTATTGTATGTTTCTGCACTGGTGAGGTGATTTTGGGTGTGGTCATGACTCTCCCGCATGCATATGGCCGCTTCCCTATGTCTTGCGTTATAGGTGCCCAGGTTATCTTGGTGATAGGACCTGGAAGATGATAGTCATTTAGGGGGGTGCAAAGTGGGGAAACCCAGAAGGGCGATCTTAGAATCGCTATATGTATATGAATATAACTATTCTTAATCAAGTGGGACTTGATGTATAATGAAATGCCATAAAGAGCATGATGAAATGCCACAAATAGCATATAATTCTGATTATGTTTCCAGATAAGGAACGGAATTATGAAATGAATCCGTGTACATAATGAAGGCTTATAATTTATGTTAATTATTCATATCCCCTTGCATAACTAAATAGAATTTATAATCATTTAAATTGTTCTTGTTTATGCTTTGAGATTACGTTGATAGATTCTCATCTTTATCATTCATGATTAACTGTTCATAACTGTCATACTTTTTATTCATTTGGTGATCATATAAAATCGGGCCCTATCCCGTTCATTTGTCTTGTTGTGCATGATTCTTGTATCTGCTCAGGTGCTCCGCCGCAAGGGCGCCCGTTCTGATTTTCCTACTCCGGTGCTTTCGGGGAGCCATAATACTTTACGGATATTATGGGATTTGTTGTTAGACGCCTTTATTTTTGTATTCTAGTTATGTTCGGGTCTTTCCTTCGGGTGTGTGGCCCAAACTTTTGTAACTGTCTAATGGATGTAGTATGTAAATTATTAAACTGTTGTAATACGTTGTATGTACTTGTTAACCGATGGAATATTCGGTCCTCTTATTGTATACTTGTTATGGATGTAATATATGTTTTCTTGGGATTCCACTTTCTTCTTAAATTGGGTTGTTTAAATTATTTTCTTAACTTATTATAAAACAAAAAAAATTAGCAACCCGTTTTCTGAATTATTGAATGGTTATCTCGTATACTTATTCTACTGTTGTCATGCTGAGAATGATTCTATCCATGATTCCGTTATATTGGAGTATCGGGCTGGCCACCCCATATTTTGGTGAGCGGGTTGTCACAATAATATGTTTAAATAATTAACTCTATACCCCCCCCCCCCCCCCGAAGTCACATTAGTCTCTGATCAATATTCAGACTTTAAGAATTAACCAATTAGTTCATTGTCAAATTCCCCAATTGAAAAAATAGTGACACGAATCCATTTTTAATAAAGTATTCACTCACTTGGATGACATCCCATATACTCTCCTAAGTTCATAAAACTCACCTGAACTACTCCCCGGTGATACCCTGACGCAGGCCATTGGACCGAATTGATTCTCCTCTAGGGCTGAATCGGTTCGCCCCCAGATCGAATTGATTCACCTAGGAGGTCGAATCAATTTGCAAATTTGCAACAACCCATAACTGTTATAATTATTCTATACGGGATTCATTCTCCCAAATTCAATTTTCATTACAATGACTTATACATTTAGATAGAAATAAACATCGATTTTTCATGACCTAATAACACTATTGTAAGTATTAATTTCCAAATAGTGCCAATTTGTATGTATTGGCATTATTCTGGACAAAAACCACTTTGAGTGATAGGATAGATTTTAATAGTCACGATTCTCATTAAGGCTGTGACGTTGTGTTGAAGACGTAGCGTCCAAGCTTTGAAGATAAATCATGTCGTATTTTTGGTGCACGTTTTACGTTTTCACGATGGATTTACGAGATATTCTTAAGTATGGATGAATAATGGTTTATGGATACTCAGTAAATTTTTTCGAAGGATCTTATTTTACTTAAATCTTATTTTAAAATATTTGTAACAAGATTTTTCTGACGTATCCCGTATTTTGAGTCGTATGAACTTTACCATAAGTCTAATCTCCTGTTAAAACTGTTTTCCCTATCTAGGTAAATCTAACAGAAAATATTTTATAATTTGGGTCAATGCCCTAGAGTTGCAAAAATTGCCTTACGAAATAAAAATACAATTATACCTTCAATTCACAATATGTACCGCCCATCGGCACTCGCATGCAATAAATATATCACCCCTCATCTAAGTGTAATACTATTTGCATAATAACCTAAGTCCCAATTATAGAGTCCGATAATTACAATGATAACGTAATATTCAAAGCGTCTAACACAATTCATACACTCAAGATAATCATGTACACATGTGATTCTAGTTCCCATAGTAACCCCTACGATACTACCCATAAGAAATAACATATCATCCATTATGCACATTATGTAATAGTGGGTTCATTATCAATAGTTTACATCATTAGACTACATGGATTCAATCTCAATTAATATATATATATATATATATATATATATATATATAGAGAGAGAGAGAGAGCTTCTCTTAAACGGACGTCCGTTTTTGGGACTAAAAACGGACCAAAATAGTCCGATTTTTTAAAAATAGTAAAATTCATTTTTTTGAGTTGATTTTTTTTTTTTAGATATATAGACATACATGGATACCCCTACAAAACAAAATCAGCTCAAAATGAATTTGTTTGCTATTTTAAAAAAATCTTTCAAAATCTGTCAGATTTTGCTGGCGCAAACCCAAACATATATTGACATATATAGAAAGATTTTGAAAGATTTTTTTAAAATGGCAAACAAATTCATTTTAAGCTAAATTTTTTTGGGGGTACCCATGTATGTCTATATATACCAGAAAAAAACTCAACTCAAAAAAATGCCTTTTACTATTTTTTAAAAATCAATCCGTTTTTAGCCAAAAAACGAACGTCCGTTTTAGAGAATTTCTGTATACATATATATATATATATATATATATATATATATATATATATATATATATATATATATATATATATATATATATATATATATATATGACACATAAAGGCATCTACGTTCAGTGTCCCGTTCGTGCTCTAGCGTCAAACTCGGAAGAGTCACTCATCCAAATGGATATCACATAACACACAGAAACGGGGCGGTCCTTATGTAGTACACCATCGCATGGTCAATACCCCTAATGGTGACAATGGATCCCATGCTCTACACCGACCTCCTCGTAACTCACGTTGCCACGTAGGACCTAAAATAATGACCTATACAACACCAAGCTGACCTATACCGACATGTGCTACTGTCACGAGATGTACACAATCCTAACCGATAGACCGTCCATGAACATGGGTATGTTCACATCAATAAATAAATACATATTTTTAACAAATAATATGTATAAATAATTAACTCTATAATCCCCCCCCCCCCCCCCCCCCCGAAGTCACATTATCTCTGATCAATATTCATACTTTAAGAATTAACCATTTAGTTCATTGTCAAATTCCCCAATTGAACAAATAGTGACACAAATTCATTTTTAATAAATTATTCACTCACTTGGATGACCTCCGTATACTGTCCTAAGTTCATAAAACTCACCTGAACTACTCCCCGGTGCTACCCTAACACAGGCCGTGGGGCCGAATTGATTCTCCTTCAGGGCCGAATCGGTTTGCCCCCAGATCGAATTGATTCACCTGGGAGGTCGAATCAATTTGCAAATATGCAGTAACCCATAACTATTATAATTATTCTATACGGGATTCATTCTCCCAAATTCAATTTTCATCACAATGACTTATACATTTACATAGAAATGAACCTATATTATTCATGACCTAAGAACACTATTGTAAGGATAAATTTCCAAATAGTGTCAATTTGTATGTATTGGAATTATTCCGGAGAAAAACCACTTTGTGTTATAGGATAGATTTTACTTGTCACGATTCTCATTAAGCCTATGACATTGTGTTGAAGACGTAGCGTCAAGCTTTGAAGATAAATCATGTTGTAGTTTTAGTGCACGTTTTACGTTTTCACATTGGATTTCCAAGATTTTCTTAAGTATTGATGCATAATGGTTTATGGATACCGGTAAAAAAAATTTAAGGATGTTATTTTATTCAAATCTTATTTTAAAATATTTGTAAAAAGATTTTTCTGAGTTATCCCGTGTTTAGAGTCGTATGAACTTTACCTTAGTTTTTATCTAGTTCAAATAACCTTAGCAGCCGTTTTAATGACCTTACCAGTCGTTCAAATGATATTGGAATGTTGTTGAAACGATATGGCAGTCTCTTTTAAATGAGATGCTATGGTCATTCAAACGACATGTTATTTCGTTAGAACGATGCGCCAACTCAAAAATTTGATTCAAGGCGTACTTTACTCAGGAAAATGGGTGTGTAAAACATACAGAACTAAACAGAACCTATACGTTTTCTTCATTTGTTTACCAAAGGTTTTCAATGATAGAAACATCCTTTGTGTTTACAATATCCGAGTTTTACATAACCATATGTCATAAAGATCTTGTATTTGCACCATTGTTTCATTCTTCATCACACAATTTTCAATAAACATGATATCCAGCTTCCGAGTTTGTCACCACATAGTTTAAATTTTTAAGCTCATAGTTCCTGATTTATTCTTCAAAATTAATAAAGTTCATTCCAGCTATTCAATCATCCATTTTACTAATGACCTAGAAATTATTATGAGAAATTCATATATGAATTAAGAAACAAATTGAAAATTGATTTATCGAGAGAATTCTTACCTTAGACTTTCGATTGAGATCTTCTACTCTTAGATCTTGCCATTTTTACCTTCTCTAGCCTTGTTGGCCTCTCTAATGGGTGTGGGGATACTAGAGTTGTATTGTGGTAGAGGGGTTGACTTCTTACTCATAAATCCCCATATTTAGGGCCCCGAACAAGCTCAAAACCATACCCGAATTGGCCCAATAACTCTCTTAACGGTATACCTATGCCTCAGGCCTAATTTTAGATATGTAAAATAGCTAAATGAGTCCCCAAATCATCCTAGAACATGTCCAAACTTTATCTAGCCAAGTTATATATTTTTCTTATGTTAAAGGACCGCATAGTAATTTAATTAATATGCAATTTATTTTCTATGAGTAAATATAACATGTATAAATGGATCATATAAACTTGCAATTATGACTAAGAATTTATTTAAGAATTTATATAATTAATTTCGACCAAATTAATATAAATTCTATCGATTTAATTTATTATAATACTACGGGGTATGACAACAACCTCGCAAAATTTTAGATCTTCAATTGGTATAGGTTGCTAGATTTTTTAATCTCACATAATTGGAGTTTAATTTAATTAACCTATGTTAATCTTACATAATCGCAAATTTACTTGTAATTGGATCTAAATTGGATTTAGTTATATAATTCCGACCAAATTAAATCTCGTTTGGAGGCAATCAAACTTGAACTTTAATTTTATTTGGTCACATAAATGTTTTCCCTAAGTCATCCTTAAATTTCAATTGTGTAAAGGATAATTGTTCAAAAACTTAACTGATAGTATTATTTTCATTGTGCAAAACGATCATTAATTTTAAAATTTCCCTTGAGAGGTTTGACTCCATAATTTCGATTTAACATCGTTCTAAAATGGTTATTAAGTGTGCCAAAATATTTTTTCCAATTTGAATTTTAACTAAACCGATTATCATGTAAGATTTTCATTCACCATTAATTAAGCACATCTCCTATTCACCCCCGATATTGGCATAACTAATTCCGCGCTTTCAAAGCATTATTAGCTTTTACTCACAACGTTGTTTTTTCTCTACCTACATAAAAAATTGGTTAATTATGTTAATTAACAAAACCCTCGTAATGCATATTTTCCTTTTTTTAAGCATCTTTGTTTTACATAGGCCCTCATTATTTAATTAGGTTTTTACGGTCTAGTCCCTTGACTGGACATTTTGGATGTTTTAATCGGGTCAAAAAAAATTTAAACGATTAGGTCCATATAAATACCTTTTCCGACATGTCATTCATTTTGTTATTGTTGACCTAACCAGCGATTGGCAGCATTTCCAATAAGCACGTCCTTTTCTTTCATCATTCTGCTTCTGTCAAACATGTTCGTTCTCTCCATTAACGTGCGATCTTATGATTTCTTTTCACTTCTATTCAACAAGATTTGTTCTGTCAAAGAAAAAGTTATATATTTGTTTGAAGAAATCAATCCTTTGCGCTTTGTTTAACCTAAATTTTCCTTTGCATTTATTCGATCAATTATAAGTTTATACTTGTTATGAAGAAATGTTTGCATGTTGATCAATTATAATATCTTGATGTATTTGTTTCATTTAATCAAATTATTGTAATTGTGTAAATCACGTGATGAATTAACTCGAACATTGAATGAATGATTTGGTTGTGTGTTTTTATAATTGTATTTTAATTTTATATGAATATATATTGACTTGTGTTTTGATTTCGTAACAAATTGTGTATTTATATATTTTTATGTGTGTTTATGTGTATGTGTACTTTATGTATATACAAGTTGTTCATGCATATACCTCAAATGATCATTGCAGTAAAGTACACTCAATTTGATGTAAAGTACACGTGAATTTTGGACTTGATTATTTCTGATTTTTTCTTTTTACATTAATTTGGAATAATGTTAATGTGTATTTACTTTGTGACTTTTGACTCATTGCATAATAGAGTTGTCATGTGTTGGATGGGCACGTGTTTGTTGGTCCGCGCCAGCGGCATTAACCAATTTTGATGTTTTACAATAGTAAAATACTTTGTATATATACCTGAGAAGAAAATAGCAATAAAGTACAGGTAATTTGATCTAATGTACACGTGATTTTCTATTGATTAATTTTTATTTTATTTTTTTTATATTAATTTTTCATAATGTTGATGTGCATTTACTTTGTTAGTGTTGAGTCATGTTTAATAGAATAACCATGTCTTTGTTGGCCATGTATTTGTTGGTTTGTACCGCCGGCATTAATTAAAATTGAACTTTAACAAAACCATTTTTCTGTTTTAATATAATGAAAAGTTAACGGATTGCTAGGTGTTGTTATTTGGCTAATATGGCTTGCATTGAAATTTTTTAGGACAGCTCATTAGATTTTATATGCAATGAGTTACGTAGTAGGATATGGATTTTAAAGCTGGATCTTTTTCATTGAAATACGATTTTGGTGATGAAAGTCTATTCATGTTGCTTTGTGATAAATATGTTCGTTATATGTTGCGATCTCAAATGATTCTCAATGCTGATTTTATTTGGATATATGTCTTTGATTCAATAGATTTTGTCACTAGTACAATTCAAGAACGGGTCGAATGCACTTATAGAATATGTGATCGGGTTTACCATGGTTATACAAGTTGTGAGAGGGTTGAATGCAGTGGTAAAAGTAGAGAAAAGGTATCATCATCCACTGTGATTGATATTAGTAGTGGTGTGGAAAATGATGTTTATATTGGAGGTGTGGAGACGAGTAAGTCAAAATTTTATCTCTCCAATGATTAGAATACATATATTAGTCATGAAGAGAAGTGTTTCAAATGAGGTGTGGTTGAGTTTCGTGATAAGTTGAGAAAGTATACTGTCGAGGTTGGTTTCAAGTATATATATTTGAAGAATGATAAAACTCGGGTGACAGCAAAGTGTTCTAAAAGGAATACTGAGAATTACATGTGGCGAGTTCATGCTTCATTATCAACATTAAATGGTTACTTTTATATAAGAAGTCTGAACAATGAGCTTACTTGTAGGGGTGTATATCGTAGTCCATTAAGCAAAATGATGGACTCCAAATTGGTTTCTATATTGCTTGTAGATGCGTTAATGGATAAATCATTGATGAGACCAATTGATGTAGTTAGAGATATGAAGAAGAACTACGGTCTTGATATAGGTTATCATCATCCTTGGCATGGCAAAGATATGGTTGCTGCTGAGTTGCATGGTGATGAGAAAGTTTCGTATGCATTAATCAATGATTATAGGGAACTTCTATTGTAATATAATCCAAGATCACATTGCATCCTTGACGTCAAACCAGAGAGAAAATTTTTTAAAAGAATTTTTTTACTGTTTGCAGGATCCATTAATGGATTTCGGTACTGCAGGCCTATTTTGTTTGTTGATGGTTCTTTTATGAAGAGCAGATACCGTGGAACGATTTTGTCGATAACTGCAAGGAATGGGAACAATGGTACATATGAAGAATTGAAGTTTACTTGACAATATTATGCCTTTATTTTGTAATCCTTTGTATGTTCTTTTAACAGAAAATAAAGTACATGCATGACATCACAGAGTACACGTGAATATATGCGTGTACTTTGGGAATTACGTGTGTACTTTAAGGTTTGTTTCTTTATTTGCATTAGAATCCCAAAGTACACGCAATAGATAAAACAATACACGTGAATTTATATTCTACGTGACATGTACTGTGTGATGTCATGCGTGTACTTTCGAATTTGTTGTAAAGTACACACATTTCATTACTATGTACACGTGACATTCTATTTACACTTAATGTTAACATTGTAGTGTTTTGCGTGTACTTTGTGATTTTTTCTTTGTTATTGTCAAATGAAACAATCATAATATGTTTATAATTTAAATTTGTGTAACCTATCACTACAAATATATTTATTCTCTTGTATAGCCTACGTGTTTATTGGTCCGCTCCATCAGAAATTTTTTTGGAGTTCATCATAGAATCTATGTGTTGATATATGTTACGGTAAATTCACGTGTATTGTTTTATCTATTGTGTGTACTTTGGAATTCTAATGCAAATAAAGAAACAGACCTCAAAGTAGACGCATAATTCCTAAAGTACACACATATATTCACGTGTACTTTGTGATGTCATGCGTGTACTTTTGGATTTGTTGTAAAGTGCATGCATTCATTACTATGTACACATGACATCCTTTTTACACTTAATGTTTACATTGTCACGTTTTGCATTTACTTTGTGATTCTTTTCTTGTTATTATCAAATGAAACAGTCATAATATGTTTATAATTTAGATTTGTGTAACCTATCACTATAAATATATTTATTCTCTTGTATAGCCTACGTGTTTATTAGTCCGCGCCAGCGGCAGCATTTTCAGAGTTCATAGAATCTGTGTGTACTGATATATGTCGTTATAATTTCAGGCCTTTATCCTCTTGCATATGTAGTTGTTGATTCAGAGATAGAGGATAATTGGATGTGGTTTCCTATTAATTTGCGTGATGCAATAGCACATCAAGATTGGAACACCACATTCATATATGATCGAAACAATGGTCTTATTGAAGGAGTGTCTAAGATTTTTCCAATGTTCGCACATTGCTATTATATACATCATTTACAGGGAAAAATAAATAAAAAAATATAGGGTACTACAAACATCCGAAAGAAGCTCGTTCAAGATTTCATACGTTGTGCATATGCTATAACAGTTGATGAATTTTAGAACAACATTGATGCCCTGAAGAAGGAAGTGGAGTTGTTGTCGCTAATTTTCTTGATAATTTACCTCCGGAGAATTGGTATTGTGCATATTTCACCGGTAAACGTTATGGTGACATGGCATCAAGTGTTGTAGAATTATTCAACTCTTGGACCCTAGAGGAAAGGTATTTACCGATAATTAATATGATGGATAAAATGAGGATCAAAATTATGAATTTCAATGCAAACAAACTTGTTGAATCTGAAACATGGTCAAAGTAGTTGTGTCCTCACTTTGATAAATTACTGACTGAAAATTGGAATAAAGGGAGACATTGGAATATTAGTCGCTCGAGTACACATGTATTCGAGGTTCACGGAAATGTGCGGGCCACGGTTGACTTAGAAAAAGGAATTTTCTCTTGTAAGAGTTGGCAACTACGATGTTTTCCATGTTCTCACGTTGTTTGTATCATAAGGAAGATAGGTGAAATTATTCATGATCGTATTGAGGATTATTATAAGGTCTTTTTCTACAAGAAATCATACTCATCACCTATAATTCCTTATCCTGATTTGATGTCCCTAAAGATTCCATCACCTGAAAATCCAGCAATCCTTCCTCCATTAACAAAGAGACCAATAGGGTGGCGAATAAATAAGAGAATAAAATATGTTGGAGAGGTTATAATAAGAGAAGTAACTTGTTATAGGTGTAATAAAATATGTCATTACAGATCCATGTGTAAAGAACCAATATGATTCCTCTTAATATTGTTCCATTCATCATTGTAACATTAGTTTTAAATAAAATCAATGAACATTCACATTTGAATAAATTATTGTAATTTTATTGTTGAGTGTTCATTTCTGTATTATTTGTTTTGGAATGGAATCTACATAGAGTACACACACATTTTTATAAAGTACATACATATTGATATGACCAAAATCTAATACAATATATGTGTAGTTTATCTATTCTACATGTAATTTTATAAAGTAGACGTATATAAATGCATATACTATTTGGAAAATAGTTTTGGAAATTACAATGTGCTCGTGCCTTATAAAAGATACTTAGGTCACTTATATTCTTAAATTCCTATGTGTATTATGGTATGCGTCAGCGGCATTATTATACAAGTAATTTAATAAGCGTGTACTTTATAGACTATGCATATACTTTATAAAGTACACGTGTAATATATAAAGTACACGCATTTATATAAAGGTTTGGGACAATACCTTGTGCGTGTGCTTTATAAAAACTTGCGCGTATTATAATTTGTAATAGATAGAATCGTATTTTGACATATTTTGACATACCATTTTTTTTACAATAAATGATATTCATGTTTACATTTTTGACAATACAATGTTATTTGTTCTTTTTTTTAGTAAAATACACGTGATCATTTTTATAAAGGTTCACGTGTACTTTATTATATTTGGTGTAGATATAAGTGAGAATACATGCATGAAAGAAATACAAATTTTATTAAAACAGAAAAATAAAGTATATTTTTTTCACATAACAAAAGCTGAAAAAACTAAAGAAGGCTTCTATTAGTGAAAGCTATTAAAGGAATCTATGGTGTGAGGAAGAGAGTCAATTAAATTTGACCATACTCGAATTTCTTCTTCTATGATAGCTACCATGCCTTCATGGTGCGCCTTCTTCTCCTTCAGCTTGGCAATTTTCAAGGGAACTTCTTGTCTATAAAAAGACATGAGGTCTTCATGTGTTTGAGGAGGGTCCTCATCCACATCAAATAAATCTATGGGATTAGGTGGAAGTACAGAGTAGCCTTCCCTCGCATATGTTCGAAACTGCTCGAAAGCAGTTTCATATGAGGAAAGATTTTCCTCAATTTCCCTTATTTCTTTTTATTTCTTTCATCTCTCTCAAGAGTATCTCCCAACTTTTCTGCTGGAATACTCATTATGTAATCTTTACACTGGATGTAATGGTTAAGAAAGGAACAAATATTACTCTTTTATAGGTTAGGTTAAAGCTATTTATTTCTTTGACCAGAAGTAGTTGGGATAGTGACTAGTTGAGCTTAATAAATTGTTTTAGTTATTGTATCCAGCTGAATAAGTATATACAGTAGTTTTATTCATACGTGTTGAATGGTCCTCGCTAGGGGTATAATTTTTTTTACTAGAAATTATATGGAACTACATTGAATATATATATATATAGAAAAAAAATTAAAATCCTTTGTTATAAAAAAATTTCAAAAAAAATACAAAGTGTTATGTTGTAAAGTACATGCATAATATTTGGCCTCATTGCGTGTACTTTGTGATTCTTTCTTTGTTATTTTCAAATGAAACATTCATTCTTTTGTATAGCCTACGTGTTTATTGGTCCGCGCCAGCGGCACCATTTTCAGAGTTCATCGTCGAATGTATGTACTGTTATATGTCATTATAAATTCACGTGTACTATTTTATCTATTGCGTGTACTTTGAAATTCTAATGGAAATAAAGGAACAGACCTCAGAGTACACGCATAATTCTCAAAGTATACGCATATATTCATATGTACTCTGTGATGTCATACATGTACTTTTGGATTTGTTGTAAAGTACACGCATTCATTACTATGTACACGTGACATCCTGTTTACACTTAATATTATATAAATTGTATTGAACTACATTGAATAAAAAAAATATAAATACATAAATAAACTGTACAGTTTCCTCCTATTAATAACCATGTGATAAAAATTCATTAGCTATATAGGCACTTTGTTGGAGAATTTCATCATCTTCAATTGATGCTTTGAGAGAATTTCCTTTGGAAATTTGTTCCATGTAGTATATACAATGCACCCCACAGTCAACACTGAAATTAAAATAAAACAAACAAATCAGTTAGAAGAATACAGATGAAATTTGTTAAAATGTAACTTATTCAAGATTGTTTGATCTTACCCATTATTTTGTGTCGCACATTCATTATTGGAGTAGTTCAAAATTTACATCATGACTCAAGAGCCAGTCTATTGTTGTTTTTTCTTTATTGAAAAGTGCATCTTCGAATTCCGTCCCTTCGAAGGATCTTGTTATTGTACCTTTTTGACTTATTAGTGCTGCTTCGGCCTGCAATTTGTACAACATTTCTTTGAAAATGGAAAATTGTTAAGAGGAAAAACCATGAGTATATAAAATACAAAAGTGCATGTAATGTAAATAAGTTTAGGGCGTAATCATTTTATTGGCCTCATTGTAGCATAATGAGGATAAATTTATTTCCAATGGGCAGAGAGAGTCCATATGGATAACTTTATTTGTTTCTTTGTAGATAACTAATAATGCAAAATTGCCTGCATCATCTTCTCCAATTGAATGTCTCATGTGAATGAAAAGAATATCAAAAATTAAAAAAAATTGTATAATATGTTTTTCTATCTCTTCTTTTTGCATTTCATGATCACTTTTTTGAACAGACTCCTGTTAAAAGTAATAGATTTGTTAGTAAGATAATTATGATAATATATATTTTAAAATGATGGGCAATAATTTAGGTTTGATTTTCCTTACCCAAGCATATAAGTTAAAGGAGTGCATAGGTCGAAGCCCATTTTTCTTCCTTTTTGTCTCCAATAAATGGGAGAAGCATTGAATTATCTAGTTTGATATTTCTTCACCTTTCAGTAATTCCTTAATATTGTCCCCGCAAACGAATGCATCCTCCATTATACAGAGACAATTGTTAAATTTCAATACAGAAAATAACGTTAGAAGAATAATTGAAACATGTATATAATCTATGATCATATAATAATATGTGTGTATTTTATCTTTATGCGTGTACTTTATAAAGTACACGCATAAAGTTCAATACAAAAATGCATGTACTTCATAAAAATAAGTGTGTACTTTATGAAATGGTTGTACTTAATAAAGTACACGCATAAAGTTAGATACAAAAATGTGTGTACTTTATGAAATATGCTTGTACTTTATAAAGTACACGCATAAAGTTATATTCCAAAATGCGTGTACTTTAAAAAGAGATGCATGTACTTTATAAAGTACACATGTACTTTATAAAGTATATGCATAAAGTTCAATACAAAAATAAACAATTAGAAAATTTACCCAGTTTCCTTCTCCTCCATCAAATATTGATCCAATTTATTCTAGGCATCTTTTTCAAGGTATTTTGAACACTTGTAGATTTTTAGGTCAACTTCATGTGTTGCATTTGTTCTACCCTTTTTATTCTGGCCTTTATTGTTCTGACCTTTTTTTATTTTGTTTGTGACAGTAGAAGGCTTATTGTGTTCATCTCCTTTTGACAAAGCATGAATAGTATGTGAATACATATATATATATATATATATTGTTCAGCAATCTTGGGCTTCCTGTCAACTTTTTCCTATATTCTCAAAACCATTGAGTTCTGAATTGAATTTATTTCTTCATCCTTTTTAGATAATGAAGAAGTCAAATCTTCTATCTTTTTCTTGAGATTATTATTTTTTGCTTCTTGGTGAAAAGAAAACATCTTGTTTAAATATTAAACATGTCATAAATGTCAATGATAATAAAAAAAAAACTATGTGTGTACATTCATTATTTGAAAAGAAGACCAAAGTACATGTGAAAATTTTCAATATACAAGTAAATGTAAAAATAATTCCACATGTACTTTTGGGTATTTTATAAACAAAGTACACTCATATCACCCAAAAGTACACGTGTACTTTGTTCATAAAGTACACGTGATATGCGTGTACTTTGTTTATTAAATTACTACTTGTACTCTATAGAAAAATGATACAACTGTATTTTAATCAAACGTACCTATTCATCTCTTTTAACTTCTGAGTGATTAAGATTCAGCAACATTGTCCCCTTTTCTACCTATGTATCTCTCAATTTTCCCACTACATAATCATACTTTTTTTAGACTTTCATTAATTTGAGACAGAAATGCATTTTTTTGTTCCAAAATTCTGAATGTTTCAGCCCATTTTCTCAAAATTCTGAATGAGTCATTCATCGTGGCTTGATCAAGCTTTTCTTTCAAATAATTGTTTAACAGGACAAGTTGGTCATTTTCCACCTCTAACTTATTTATTAACTATTTTTCTTTCAAAAGGTTGGAATTCTCCACCTTTAACTTCTTTATTTCTTCTTCAGCTTCCAAAAGGGAATTACTATCGAACTGCAACTGTACATTCACAATGGTAAGGTTGGCACTCTCCACCTCCAAAGAGGCCACCTTCTTTTGTGCACAATTAAGGTCTTCAGCTGCTTTAGATAGTTGGTTATTTTTTTCCAACAGTTCCATTTTCAAACTAGCAATTTGTTCCTCCAAATTAACCTTCTCAGGCATTTCAACATTTGTTGGTTTAATAATTCCCTTTGGTTGAGCATTTCTCTTCTTTTTCTTTGGACTCACCATGTTTTTAAGAGGCATATTCCAAACTGCTGATAACTCGTTGTCATTAAAATATTCAGAAACTTTTTTTAATAATGAATCAGCATGTATAGGACTAACTGTAGAAATGTTCAAAGAGTAACTGGGCCCTTCAAACTGAGATTCCCTTTGTACAGAACTATCCTTACAAGCTGGTTTATTTGTAGCCTCCTTTAAATTTACTGTTGCGATGTCATTCTCTGCAAACCAATCTCTCAAATAAGACAATTTCCATCTCAGGAATTTTGGAGTCTTATCATTAAATTTTTCATCAGCAGGAATAATATTCAATTTCTCACATGCCCAATACCGTGATCATGCAAAAAAATAAAATGATATTAATAATTGTATTACCTAGTTATTCATAATTGAAAGTACACGTGATTTTTACAAAATACACGCAAAGTTAAACGTGTACTTTGTAAATCTAGCAAGTGTTTTTTGAAAGTACGCGTGATTTTTACAAAGTACACGGGTACTTTGTCAATATAAGTTAACGTGTACTTTATAAAGTACACTTGTTATATTTACAAAACATATAACATGTGTATTTTGAAAGTACTCGTGATTTGTACAAAGTACACTTATTATATTTACAAAATATAGTACACGTGTACTTTGAAAATACACTTGTTATATCAAGTGTAATTTGAAAATACACCTGAAATTAATACATTACACGCATGAATTGGTTTAAATATCACGTGTACTTTAATAGTAAACGTGATTTTTACAAAGTACACGTGATTATTGGTTTGTATATTTATAATATCAGGATGTTGTTTTGCTCACTAGTAGAGAAATGACACATCCACTTGTTATGCTAGGTATTGAACTTGCTATTTTGTCAAGTGAATTGATGAGAAACTCATGCACAGTAAATGCCCGATCATAGCCATTCATTTCATCAATAGTGTTGATGTATTTTACAAAAAAATCTGTCAGTGTGAAGTTTGAGTTGGAGAAAAACAACATGGTCAAGAAGTGGAGAAAAACAAGTTTTACAAAATCGGCAATGCCTTCGTCTGTGTCCAACTCGACCGATTTCTTCAAACTCGCTAATATATTTGACTTTCTTATTTTTTTGAAGTATCGTGCAAAAAATGCAGGTCTTTGAGACATAGTCGGTCTCTTTTTCAGTTCTATTGATTTTCTCCCCTCAACCAATGGTATGCCAAATATTTCACTTATATCTATTATAATTATTTCAATCCTACTCTTCCTATCCAAACTTTTGGTTTCCTTATTGTCCATCTTAATAATTGATAAAATATTTTTATCGATCTTCTTGTGGTCCACTTCTACTACTTGCCATCTATAGTAGGCATTGAAAAACTCTTAGAATGTAGTCTTCTTAAGAAGTTCAATATGCCTATTGTTTATTTTCTTTTTCATCTGCCCAAAATCATGAAGAAAGCTAACAACATTTGACCTATACGGGTCATTCTTCTTTGCAACACGTATAGGTTTCAATGCCACACTAGCACTAGTACTGTAACTGGATGAATAACTATCTTCAGAACTGCATTTTTTTTGGTTATTTCCTTTTCTTGCCTTCATCTTCATCCCCGTTCTATTGATCTATAAAAAAATTTAAATTACTAAACTATAATGATATGTACAAAAAATAAAATACCCGCAAATTAGAATAAAACATAGACTAAAACAATAAAATACAAGCATATTTAACAAAAAAGTACATGCAATATTCTCACAAACAATTCATACAACTCTTAACAAAATACATGCTAAAGGCGGTAACCTTTTTAGCTCTATCATTATACATTACAAGTGTATAATGAGTTATACATAACTTATTATCTATATAATAAGTTACAAGTGTGTTTTTACTGTTTCATAAAGAGATAAGATATTTAATGTCCCAGATTAATTCTTAGAGTTTGAATCTAATGATTTCACGCGAGGCCACATGGGGATGCAAATGATGACAAAGGAGCGCACAAAATTTGTATGATCTCTATGTTTGTATGAATAAAAATAAATAAATAAAATAGTCTGAATCACCAAGCACAAGGCTCAAGGTAAGCACAAGGCTCAAGGTACCTGCTCATGTTCGATCGAATCAAGCACAAGGCTCAAGGTACTTGCCGTAGCAACTTACACAATATGGGGTGATGATGTGCTGTGAGAGATTAATTATCTTCCAGTCTCTCTGAATTTTTTTCTTTAATATTCTGGAGTGATATTAACAACAAAAGCCCCAATGTCACGAAAAACCTAGATGTTTCATCAAGAGAGGTTACTCATTTTTTTTATTTCTCATATGTGTCGGTTCAACAATTTTCATGGTTGTTTGATTTAACATTTGGTGAATCAATTAAAGTTGAGTCAGTTCCGATGTTTTTTTTTCTTCAAACCCACGAGATACCCAATGAATAAAAGGATAGAGTAAGCATCGGAGATTTTTCGAGGTATCAGAGTTAACATCCATGGAAGCAATGGAGATTGGCAAAAAAAAAACACCGGAACTGTGAAATGAGGGCCACGGGTTTATATATGTGTCGGTTCAACAATTTTCATGGTTTTCGATTTAACATATGGTGAATCGATTAAGCGTGAGTCCGTTCCGGTGTTTTTTTCTCTTCAAACCCACAAGATACCCAAGGAATTAAAGGATAGAGTGAATCTCAAATTTTACTATTAACCATCGGAACTTTTTCAAGGTATCGGAGTTAACATCCGTGGTAGCAACGGAGATTGGCAAAAAACAACCACCGGAACTGTGAAATGAGGGCCACCTGTTTATAAGGTGACAACAAGCTTTGTGTAGATAACTGAACTGTCTCAAAGAATCAAAATGTATGGCTAATGGGTGTGCCACTGTTCCATGTTCTTAGGTCGGCAACGCTACTGCTCCATTACTCCTAAATTGCTAGGCTATACTAAATCTGGACATTTATATCAATAAAAATAATAAAATGTTCTTATGTCGGCACAAGGTTTGATATGTGTTTTTTCTTCTGGATAGTTTTTCGATATGTATTTTTACTTATTGTCTTAAACTTTTTTTATTACCATTATTTGGAACTGATAGTCATTTTTTTTATGTTGTTCCAATTTGTTACGTTTGACAGTGTTCATAGCATCTATATACCAATGGTACTCTTAACAAAGAAGAAATGGTTGGGTTTTAAATTGGGGTCACTTTGACTCTGGGACGTCATATGTGGCTAAAAAAATAAGTACTTATGATTTTTATTCTTTTGAGATGTCATCTAAAAAGTTTCTTGAGTCACTTAAATTTTTTTCCACTGTACCCTCCACTTTAGCCTCTACCTCTTTATTTATCCTTTCCAGCATCTTTTTCCATTACATGTTAGTTTATTTTTCAGTTTTCGATGCAAGTTATTTGGTGAAAAAAATTTGGATGTATATGTTTGTAATTTTTTTTTTATGTGCACTTAGATTATTTCATAAAAAAAATCGCATAGGATCTTAATTAATACCAAAGAGCCATTGATACATCTTATAGTTAAATGTTATATGTGAATTTTATATTATTTTTTACAGTAATTTTCGTTGGGTTTATTGTTTAAGTTTAAGAAACCCATCTGCTCAAGTAGTTTGAACTTTGGAGAATACTTTATTGTTATTCAGTTTACATGACCCGCATGTTACCGATTTTTTTCTTTCTAAATACACAGTTATATGGGTTGAGCTGGTGTGTATATGGTAATGGTTCGCAACAATAAAATAGATGGATGTGTTAGAGAGGAAATGGTGGGTTTTTTTTGTGTTGTGGGATTTGCGGATGTTGAGATGGAATGTCTTGAAATGGCTTAAGATGTCTTTCATCGGGATTAGGGTGACATGTGATGGGTGAGGGAGAAGTGAGAGGTTATGTGGGATAGTAGGGAAAATTGAAAAAGTTTTCAATTATTTAGCTCAAATGAGTTTGAATGTTCTTAGCCATAGTAATTGTTTAGATTCCTGTGTAAAAAACTAATAAATGAGTTTGATTATGTGCATTTTTTTGTTATGAAGTATTCATATATAGTGAATTTTGATTTTAAGTCACACACATATAGTGAGTTTTAATATTATAAAAACTATTAAGAGCCTGGAGTTTTTTTAATGATTTCTTATGAGTTGGTATAAGATTTTTAAGTGTGTCA
Source organism: Sambucus nigra (assembly GCA_949130495.1). Taxonomy (NCBI): domain Eukaryota; kingdom Viridiplantae; phylum Streptophyta; class Magnoliopsida; order Dipsacales; family Adoxaceae; genus Sambucus; species Sambucus nigra. The sequence goes on along the minus strand of OX422209.1, from coordinate 464,025,737 downwards.
ACCAATATGCGAGTTTAAATTTACAATAATGTCGATCCTTGCAATATATTAGATTTCATATGTCGATATGTAAGTTCCTTTTTTCAATTTAAATCGTAATTTGGCGTGCCACAAACACAAATACATTTAAATAAAAAAAATTGTTTTTCAAATACGTACTTTGGAAATTTTCACCATTTTGCAATTACGTACTTTGGAAATTTTCGTTGTGCCTTCAGGTCTAAGATGGACTAAATGGTGTTGCGAACTAAATGACATATGGTCCACTCAACGATGTACACTTTTAAAAATTTACGTCGTGTCTATCAATTAAATTATTTATACTCGACTAAATAATTTTGGAAAAAATCTGTCCTTTAGAAAAATTAACCACGTTCGATATTTTGAAAAATTATGCTATAATACAAAACTTTTGTGACTTGATCACATGATTCATACCTAGGAGAACTGTCATCGTGCCTTCAGGCATATGTACGACTTTTAAAATTATGACCATTTTTAAAAAAATTATACTTTGTTTTGTTCGGGAACGATTTTTTTCGTTTTGCAATTGCGTACTTTGGAAATATTTTTTGTTTTGTGATTGCATATTTTGAAATTTTTCATTGTTTTATGATTATCAGCATGCCTTCGGGCATCCTAGATAGACTCATACCTAAATTTATTATTAATAAAATTAATAAATGTTTTTATTATTAATAAAATTAATAAATGTTCTGATATTTTTTCCAAAATAAACTCATACCTAAATTTAAATTCACATATCATACCATGATATTTCAAATAGGCCCAAGTAGATTTTTAATCTGTTGTTTGTGGTCAATCAAATAAAATAAATAAAGTAGTAGTTACTTTGCATCATTCAATCTATTTCAAGCGATCAAAGTTACAGTAGCTGGCAAAAGGTTAAGAAAATTATGATGTATTTCCTTATTTATAATAACAAAATATTAAAATGCAACCAATTAGTTATTAAATATATTTTTCTGAAAAATTGAAACTAACTCATTAGGATAAAATTTATCAACTATTTTTTCATTCAATACTTTGGAAATTTGTTAACTAAATTAATATAATTTGGGCCAGCCAAAGTATAAACTAACTTGAAATGCAACCAAAATATAATTTCAATGATGTTCTTAGGAACCATGTTTGGTGAAGAATTAAAAAAATGTTTAATCATAGGTAATCTGTGTTCTTCAAGATTTTCAATTTATTGACCAGAATCATTTTAAACAGATTGTGTCTCAAAGCAAAGATAGAACGAAGGTATCTACTCAACGTTTTGTTTTGGGTGAAGTAATAGTCATGAGTTGTTTTGGTTTATTAAACTGGTGAATAGTTTTACAAATAGAAGAAATTTTGTCCAAGTTTTCTAAATCATGTATGCATTTTTGTGTTTTTATTATAAATTCTATGATTCCAAGTCTTAGTCGACGCAATGTTTTGAATTTTTTGTCATTACAAAACTACATTGGCACGTTTATTTTTAAATTACTCTTTGTTTTGTTAGGGAATGAAATTTTTTCTGTTTTACAACTACGTATTTTGGAAAAATTTCACCGTTTTTCGATTAATTACTTTGAAAACTTTTGTCGGGCCTTCAGGCACGAACATTCTGTTAAAAAAGTTTTTTTTTGTTAAAATTGTTTTTATTTTGTTGAAAAGCTCTTTTATTATATTATAAGCTTTTTTACCCGAAAAAACTATTCTTTATGATTTTCAAAACCACTTTTTGTCATAAACTATCTTTATTTTTTTACAAGTAGTCTAATTAAAATAATTTATAACGTGTTAAAGTAAAAAATTGAAATAAAAAATAATATTAAATAAATTATATTTTATTTAAAGTGTAAATTTTGTGTTATCTAAAATGTTTTATGTTTTGAAGTGTAAAATATTCTTTACAAGTAGGTGAAACAATCTAATGGGTTTGTAACATCGTGGAACGTTTTGGGTGTCGAATAATTAAGTTCCAAAAGGGAGTTTAAGTTTAAATGACCTTAAATTAAAAATTGTTATGTAATTAATACAACCAGAAATGGAAAATATACAATTATAGTCACGTTTCGGGTCATTTCGACATTGTTTGAGGGGGTCAAAATTGACTTTAAAGTCGAAACATCTATTTTTCATTGCCAAATTTGGTTCGTGTAAGGGTTTTCCGTCAATGTTCTAACAGATTCTGATGTATGGTCCTATCAATGATGTACACTTTCAAAAATTAGCATCGATTAAATAATTTTGAAAAAAATATCCGACCTTAAGAAAAATTGACCATAATTGATATTTTGGAAAATTATACTATAGTAAAACTTTTATGACTTGACCACACGATTCATACATAGGAGAATTGTCGTTGTGCCTTCAGGCACGCACACGACTTTGAAAATTACACTTTGTTTTGTTAGGGAACGAAATTTTTTCTATTTTGCAATTACGTATTTTGAAATTTTTTGTCATTTTGCGATTACGCACATTTTGAAAATTGTCATCGTTCCTTCAGGCATGGGCATACCCTAGAATATATATCTATATAATAAAGTAGAAAACTTATTTATGTCATAAGAATGATCGATGATGTCATTCATAGAAATTTTTTCTGGACTCCCTATCTTACCCTTTACAAATTTGGATTCCCCCTATTTTCTCCCTCCTACTTGATTACCCATTTTCACTTTAATTCAAATTGAAGGATATTTTGGTAAACATATACCCTAAACCCACACCTTCTCACCACTCTCCCCAACACACTCACCAAAGCCCACGATCTCCCATCTGCCTCCTCATCGATCTCACAAGACAAACCTCTCCCCAAAACAAAACCCTCAAAAAACAAACCTCCCTCAACTGCTGCACGTTGCCTCCATCATCAACTGTAGCGCTTTGATTATGAAGGTAGAAGATGATTTAGATCTCAGTGATGACTTACTTAATATTTCTCAGCGCCATATTGAAGAAGATATACAAAGCAGAGGGAGTGATGGTCCCCACCATAATTCTATCGAGGGAGATTCTGTCTTGGGTTCGGATAGGCGGGTCCCAACAGTCCAATTAGATGCATGACATTTGAGCTAGCGAAGGAGAAGTGGAAGTTGGGACATGGTGCAAGATGTCAACGCCACCAACTCCAATGTCATCGAGAGCAGAGACCATGTTTCTCCCAACGAAGCACACCATTGAGGGGCTTAAATGTCATTTTTCTGGAGTCAAATTCAACCCTCCCTTTTGGTATAAAATCTGTATTGCCTTTTTTTCTTTTCTTTTTTCTCTCTGTGTTGCGGATAACTTTTCTTTTATTTTTCTTTAGTAAGCAGTCAATGGGGATGTGTCAGTCGAGATGTTGTCTTAGGGCTTCCATTTTGGGTGTGTGTGTGTGTGTGTTGGGGGGGGGGGGGGGGGGATGGGGGTCTTACGGCTTCAATTTTGTATGGTTGATGGTTCATCAACTGCAAGTATGAAATTAGGGCTTAGTTTTGGACAGTTCAGTTTAGTTAAAGATCTATTTTGATTTTTTCCTTTTCTTTTAGATCTGTTTCTATGTATGTTTATATTTTATGATCTATTTATTTTTTCTATTGCAGGTGACCTGATTATACATGAACACCCTCAACATGTATACTCCTTTTCAATTTTATTTTGTGTTGATTTATTCTCTTTTCAAGGTGAACTGATTATTTTTGGGATCTAATTGTTGTTTGTGTTTTTTTTTCTTTTATAGATCAAGACCTTTTTATACTTCAAAACTATAAAGAGGTATAATATTTTTCATTTTTATTATGTGTTTGTTTTTAGATTTTTGGTTAGAATGTTGTTTTTTACATTTTGCATTTTAGGAGTTTCGGTGTGTACGACGTGGACGATTCCGGTGTGTATAGGCTGCTATTTCTTTATGGGGGTTTTAATTTCAGAATATTATTTGTTTATTTCAAATTATTGTTAGATTAATACGTTTCTCTTTTGAGTAATATATTTTACACTAACTCACATGGGGTTGTATAATGCATCATGGGCTTTAACTTATCTTTGTTTGGATGATGATAACTCAGTGAGGAGATGAGTTGTTGTATAATGTATCATGGATTTTTTTGTTTACGGATGGATTGGACTCTATTAATATAAAAAAAACTATTAGGTCTGTGTTATGAGTTTCATTCTTCTTTTAATGTTTATATTATCTTTTCATTTTGTGATTGTATATTTATCATTTTGATGAATTTGGCGGAGATGGTGGCGAATCTCCTTTTTTAGCAAATAAGTATTGGAATCATTGAGGTATGCTTATACTTTTTTTTTCTCAGTTGTTGGTTGTTTGATTATAGTCCTAACTAAGTGTTTCACTTTGTTTGCGACTTTCTATTTTCATGAATTGATTACTGTTTTATTTATTTATTGATACATTGGTTGTATTTCGTCAAGTTGAGTTAAATTGATTATGATATTTATATGAGGTACAAAATGGACTATTACTATTGTTGTTAGAGTTTTTATTTATTTATTTTAAACAAAGGGAATTCTGTCCAAATTTTCTAAATTGGTTATACATTTGTATTGTAAAAAAGCTGTATGATTTAAATTTACTTTATTCTATACTTCAAAAATTTACACATCTAATATATAAAAACATTTATTATTTACATTATAAACAACTTTATAATTTTCAAAATTATCAGCGTGCCTTCAGGTACTCTCTCTTGTTTTTCCCCCATTTTCCACCTTATGGGTTGTGTCTTTCAGATAGTTGATTATTGCTCCCATCGAATTGGGGTGTTTGAACCATTTTTTGGCATGTTTACAGACATGAAGCTTCGGTTTAAAGGAGAAAATCTAGCGTCTGAATATGTAAGGAACTAGAGTAAAAATATGGGGAGGGGTGTTCGTGTAAATTAAGTAGGGGAGTTTGAAGAAGTTACTGTAGTTTGGGTAAAAAATCAGAGTTCACTGATTAATACAAGTAAACGATTTGTTAAGTAAAACGGTTACATTTTAGTATTGTTTTGATAACCAAAAGTTATACAGTCCTCAAGTGGTTAGCTTATCTGAGGGATATTCCTTATTTTCTCTACCATAAATGAATGAACTAAATTCTTATTTTGAGTCGTTCTTTCTTGATTTTAAGGAAAACAGTTTCGTTGTACATAGAGCTGGAGGCAGGAAAAAGCCGAGTGAAAGATTTAGAGAAAACTATGCATGGATATGGCTGTTGATGTAAAAAATTAGATCACTCTAATTATTCAATCACAGATAAATAAATGAGACAAAAGATTTTAAAGTGGTTCAGCCTTATAAGAATGGTCTATGTCCACTATTGTTTTATTTCTGAGTGTTTGGGAATTCTCGATTACAAGAAATTCCGTTCCAGATTCGGTCCCCCTCACTCCCCACAATGAGGATTGTACAATGTATTTATAGCCCTGAGGCTGTAATGTGAAAGGGTAATACATTAAATGATATACATATGAAAGGGTAATATATTTAATTCCCTCTTTGCGTGTGCGTCTGGATGATAAGCATTTAATGAATCAGTTGAACTGTTGGTTATCCAGCTATTAATGCTTTGTTCGAGATGCAGCTCGGACCGCCCGAGTTGCTCAGACCGCCTAAGCTTCTCAGTACTCAAGAGTTCCTCGGAGAGGCATTGTTCCTCGGAGCGTGTGAGTTCCTCGGGTAAGCAGTGTTCCTCGGGGAACTAGTCTTCCTCGCTGTAGTCTTGTTCCTCGGAGCGCGTGGGTTCCTCGGAAGTGTTTGTTGTTTCCATGTAGATAGCCACGTGTCTTCATATGATTGGTCCAAGTCAGCAGATTAAATTTGGTATCAACAGAAGCCCCCAACATTTCATAGTTCGAAATTTGAGGAGCATGGAACATTCTTTCTTGGAATATGGTAGCTTTAAATAGTCTTCCTGATTTTTAGGAGCATTTCCCTTGTATTTATTTCTCCTTCCCAATTCATAGAATCATGCTTTTTTGGACTTTTCTGCGTGCTTCGATTCCCGCGTCACTTTTCATCTTTTTAGCCGCTGTTGTCCGCTTTGATTCCCGCGCCACCTTTCATCTTTTTAGCCGCCGGTAACGTAATCATCTTTTTTTTGTAATCATTACTTCACCATTTCCCAAGGCAAGGTATTTAAACTTCACAGACACTACCATTGTCTTCTATCTTTTCAAATTTTTGTATTCGAGTTTTTCATTGTCTTCTACTCTCTTGTGCGTTCATCTCTTCCATCGTTCGTTGTCAATAGCTCTACTCTTTTTCTGTAAGATCTTCTTCTTTCTTCTTCATTTATTTTATTCGTCATCATGGTTTACCCCGTTGAGTCTCTTGAAAAGTTTCGCTCTGATTTGTCTATTCCCTCTTGGGTTGTCTTGGAAGAGCTTTCTGAGCCTTCTGATTATTTTAATTTGGCTGAGGGACATTGGTTCCCCAGTCTCTTTTTTGCTGAATGTGGATTTTCTTTTCCACCAAATTCCTTGTGTCTGGAATTCTGTCAGTACTTCGACGTTGTTCCTGCACGAATAGCCCCCAACACATGGAGAATAGTTAACGGAGTGCATAGATTAAATCAAGTTCATGGAACTCGTATAGGAATCCCAGAAATCATGTTCTGCTATAGATGGGCAGTCAATGATAATATTTATTATTTAAAAACTAGATTTTTAAATAGAGCCTTAGTAGTCAATCTCCTTGATGCCAATAGGGATTATTTTGAACATGGGGTTGTCATAAAAAATTGGCAACACCCTCCATTAACTGGAGATGAGATTTACCAGGGTCCCAGATGCCCTCCTTATGGCAATGGGATAGGTTATTTTTATTTCATTTTATTTTGAAATCATGTTTCTTTTGTGTTTGATAAAATTTGCCACTGATAACAATGTTTGTTTATTTGCAGTTGATAACAAAAGAAGGTGCCCAAAAGAAGCAGATGTCAATATAAGGCATTTGAAACTTATCTAGAGCCTGCATCAAAGTGTTGCCGACGAACACATTAGATCAGCTTTTTATCTGCTCCAGTACAAGAGCTACACCACTTCTTTCACTGCTCGTCCAGTGATAAGTGAATCAGAGCCAATACCAGCTTCCACAAGCTCATCGCCTGAATCTCATATTCCTTTAAGTGAAAGGATGAAGAAGAGAAGACCTCCTACCCTGTTTGAGAAGACTGACTCCAGTTCTGGGGAGGCAAAAAGGAGTAGGATAGATGTCCCAAAGAGGGGATGAAGAAGAATGATGCAGCTCCTCCAGTTGCTTCAGCTAAAGTTGCTGAAAAGGTTGCTGATAAGCCTGCAGTGGCTCCGAGCAGGTCTGCTGCTCCTGGAGAGGTGATTGTGATATCACCGACCAGGGGTTCTTCCTTGGTTGAGTCTGTACCTGTTCCCCCAAGGAGGCTAAAGAAGAGATCCTCGGCCAATTTGGCTGACACCATTATTCAGCCCCCAGCTACTGGGACTCGATTTCCCACTTTTGTTCCTCCGAGCTCTACTATGAGCTCGGTAAAGTCCTGGATCACTCCCGAGGTCCAAGGTACTGAAGAAAACCTTACTCGGGACATGGTTACCTCACTAGCTGCTCGTTACCTTGATTCTGTAAGTATCTTTACTTTGAATTTTTCATATTTTCCTTTGTTATTTCTTGTTTCTAACTTGATTTCTTTTTCTGTTCACAATTGATGAGTTGCTTCAATATAATCCTGAAGAAGGATGAAGTGATTAAGGCTTCTTGCTCCTCCTCCAGTGTGGAGGGATCTATGGAAGAGGCTATCAAGTCTTTGGAAGACTCTCGCCAGAAGTATGCCACTGATAAGGCTATCTGGGAGAAAAAGCTTGCCTCCAATGAGCAGGAGAAATCTCGAGCTATTGAAGCCTCCAAGGAGTTGAAGAAGAGAATAAATGCCTTGGAGAAGGCAAATAAGGAGCTTGAAGATAAGCTCAAAACTACTAGAGAGCTGGAAAATAAACTCAAAGCTACCGAGGAGGAGTTGACTAAACTTCAGGAAGTAGGTCGGCAGAAGGAGGAGGTAGAAAATAAGTTGAAGGCTGCTGAGAACCTGTTGTCCGAGAATCTCTCCTCGGAGAAACTAAAGAGGAAAGCCGCTGTGAAGAAATCCTTCAGCTCTTGCTGGGACAAAGGGTAGAATAAGGGGTTGGCTGCCATGGTATCTCAAGTGGACTATAGCAGTCTAAATTACTTCAGGGATGGATGGGTTACTTTCCTTCAGGAAATGAAGGTCAACGAGTCCTCCGAGCTCTTCCAGAGACATATCCCTGGTCCCCCTCCAACTCCAGAAGAATTAGAAGAGGACTAAGCTACCTCTGAAGAGTCTTCGATGGTGATGGGAGATCGTGCCCAAACCATCCAGCCTGCTGCCGAGGAAGATCAGCACATCATTTTTTCCTCCGAGCAAATGACTACTCTACCCGAGAAACTATCTCTTCCCTCCGAGCAACCTACCTCTTCATCCCAGCCTCCCGAGAAGGTTTTGGGAGATAAGGATGAAAAACGTTACTAATGCCGTTTAATACAATGATTAAACTGTATAAGCAACTCCGAGATATTTGTTGAAGAAACCCTTTTCTTTTGAAAATAAAAATGATAAACAACAAGATGTTTTTACAAAAACTTATGTACGAGAATAACCAAGACTTTGTAATCAGTTTTAAAACTAAGATAGTTTCAAAAAAAAAAAAAAATCAGCACACTATAGAATGAGATAAGGAGATGAAGATAATCAGAACACACTATTTTTAACGTGGTAAAACCTCTCCCAATAGAGGAAACATCCACGGTGACTTCTAATTCATGAAAATAAAAAATCCACTAAAAACAAATAGCAGTTACAAACAATAGAACATACATGCACACAACTCAGCCTATTCTAAGTTTAGGAATATACCCCACTTGGTGTCCTTCTAACTTCTTGTAGATCTGATTGTTGATGATGTTCTTCCAGCTTGATAACTTCCCCTTTGCTTTAGCTTTCTTTGCGTCGACTCAATAATCTTTGATCTTATACCCAACACTTTCAGTGTGGTAGTGTGTCAAGTGTTTGTGATGTGATTTCTATTCACATGCATGAACTCACACACACTTAGTTTGTACAGACAGTCCTAGAAAATTACATATAAAGACTATATGATGTAATTTTCTTTTCTTTCTTTCTTACAAAACTTGGAACCTTTTTTGACCTTTTAATCTATCCCAGATTCCACGGATATCTTGCTTCAAAATTGGTCAAGATCTTAATCAATATCAGTTTTTAAAAATATTTTCGAGATTGAAAATCTCCAAGTGAGAATCCAACTAGGTCAAGGTTTAGTTTCATAAGAACAGAAAACATAAAATATTTACAGATCTAAATCAACAAATATTTTCTTAAAACGAGAAACACATATGAAGATCTAGTGATATATAACATGCAATAGTGTAGATCTAAGATTTCTATGAAAAAGAAATACAGATCTCACCAAAATGTCTAAGTTGGTAACAAGATCACAGATCAATAGGTTACAGCTACAAACAATCAAACCAGTAACTCCACTTTCTCTCAAACACTCAAGGTTATGTTTGGATTTCTGAAAGTACGAAGGTTTGAATATGGTTTGAAGTTGTTTAGGGTTAGGGTTAGGGTTTCTCTAACTCAGTTTCCCTTTCTCTCTCTTCTCTCTTCTCTTTTCTCTCTTCTCTCTCACTTATCTCTTCTCTCTTTTCTCTCAATATAGATGACTGCCAAAAGTCTTAAAATGCTGAGAATGAGAGGGTTTATATAGGAGGCAAGGAAGGTTTTGGATCGCTGAAGGCAATCAATGGTTGAGATGCAGTCTTCCTTATATTGACTTTATCCAAGGGTGGTAAAAAAGCGGTGGGTTAAAACGATGGTGATTGGTCCATAGTGATAACACATGGATAGTCTTAGAACACATGCAGGCCATAGATAGTGTTTGATTTAACGATCCACAATACACCAGGCAGTTCTCTCACAAAACAAACACAAATGACATAACAAGAGCATGACAAGTGTTGGCATTTCATTGGCTGGCAAACGCGCGTCCAAATTAATTACAGGCAACACCCTAAAGTCTCTGGCGCATTGATATTCTACCCAATCAAACATTTTAATGAAAAACTAATTTTTCATAGTAGCATTTTAACCAGACAATGTTTATAAACACACTTTTATTAAAGAAAACATTATTTTAAAAAATTTTAAAAATTCCCAAAAAATTATTAAAACAACATTTTAAGGGGAATTTAACACACAATCAATTATGAGCAATATATACACATGTATGCACTTCTAATGTGTGTAGTGTGATTCAATTTATACCTTGTTTGGATCATTGAAGAGGATTAGAGAGAATAAGTCTGAGGTTCTTTGGATTCTAGGTTAGACAACTAATTTTGTCACTATTTCCAAACTAGATGAACACTTATACAATATAGACTTAAGTAAGTCAAAGGTATAAGGTGCTTCAATCTCCCCCTTTGGAATTAGGAGACAAAATCTCCTTTGAGTTAGCTTAAACTCTTAGGGAACCAAAAAAAATAAAACCTAGTCCTATACAAAAGATACTATCTACCCATTTCCTAGAAAGTAAAAAATTACATAACTCAACTATTTACAAATTTGTACACTAGAGAGAAATGGCAGCAAACCAGTAGAAGAGGTTCCTGCAAATATTCACTAAGATCAAGCAGTTTAGATGAAATGTGAACAAAACATTGAACCCGTAAGACTTAAATTTCTCCCCCATTTTGTCTCAAATGGACAAAGGGTAAAAAATTATGGTCTTAAGAGATTAATCGGCACATACCATACCTATAGAATTATGCAAATACAGAAATCTGTTATAGTCTAAAGGTTTAGTGAACATGTCTGCAAGTTGCAAATCAGTAGGTAGGTAATGAATTTCTAACTCCTTAGTCTCAACAAGTTCGCGTATAAAGTGATGTCTTATTTTAATATGCTTAGTTCGCGAGTGTTGAACCGGGTTTTTAGATATGTTAATGGCGTTTTGATTGTCACAATACAATTGTAACTGATCTTCTTTAATCCCATAGTCGCTTAACATTTGTTTTATCCATAACAATTGAGCACAGCAACTTCTAGCTGCTATATATTCGGACTCAGCCATAGATAAAGATGTGCAATTCTATTTTTTGCTACTCCAACCTACTAAATTATTGTCGACATAATAACAGGTACCTGATGTACTTTTACTGTCATCAGTACAACTGGCCCAATCAGCATCAGTATACCCTATGATGGTGCTGCAGGTATCATTAGTGTACCTAAGTCCAAGATTAAGAGTGCCTTTTATGTAATTTATTATACGTTTTACACAAGGTAAATGACTCTCTTTAGGGTTATTCTGGTAACGAGCACACAGACATACAGCATACATTATATCTGGTCGTGAGGCAGTTAGATAGAGTAGACTACCAATCATACTACGATAAAGTGTGGAATCAACTGACTTTCCATTTTCATCTTTACATAATTTAACAGTAGTACTCATTGGCATTTTGGCAACTTTAGCATTATCTAAACCAAATTTCTTAACAAGATCTAAGGCATACTTAGTTTGAGAGACAAATAATCCATCACAATTCTGTTTCACTTGAAATCCTAAGAAAAGTTGTAGCTCCCCCATAAGGGACATGTGAAATTCCTTATGCATAATAGCAGAAAAGGATTTAACTTCAGATGTTGAAGTAGACCCGAAGATGATGTCGTCTACATAGACTTGGGCTATAATAATGTTTTTGTCAAAGTGTTTGACAAAAAGGGTCTGGTCATTTCCTCCTCTCTTAAAACCCTTATCCAACAAAAAGTTGGATAGGCGTTCATACCAAGCTCTAGGAGCTTGTTTTAAGCCATACAAAGCCTTTTTTAGACGAAAGACATGGTCTGGGTATTTTGGGTCAATGAACCCTTTGGGTTGTTCTACATACGTTTCTTCGGACTGAATTCCATAAGGAAGGCAGACTTGACATCCATTTGATAAAGTGTAAATTTTAAGTGACACGCTATGGCGAAAAGAAGTCGAACAGATTCAAGACGAGTGACTGGAGCAAATGTCTTGTTAAAATCTATCCCTTCTATTTGTGAGTAACCTTGAGCAACTAGTCTAGCTTTGTTTCTAAGGATTACCCCATTTTCGTCAGATTTATTCTTAAAGATCCAACGTGTGCCAACAACATTTTTGTTATGAGGCCGCGGTACAAGATACCAGACATCGTGAATGACAAATTGTAAAAGTTCTTCCTGCATAGAAGAAATCCAGTGTGTGTCATTCAATGCTTCTTTAACATTTTTCGGTTCCACAAGGGAGACGAAACATGCGTAATTAGCATAATTTCTTAACTGGGATCTAGTACGGACTGGCTCATTAGGATTACCGACCACGTTGTCAATGGGATGATCTTTAGAGACCCATCCAGGTACTTCTGGACTCTCAATAGGCAATGAGTCATCTATTTCTGGTGAATCATTTTTGAAATCATTTTCAGATTCAACCACAATAGGTGATTCAGATATCTTATTTTCAACAATAGTGTCGCTTACAATTACATTTATCGACTCCATAAGGGTCTTAGTACGCAGATTGTATATACGATATGCACGACTGTTTGGTGAGTAACCTAAAAAGATGGATTTATCACCACGCGTCTCGAATTTAGACAAATGTTCTCTGTCTTTACAGACATAGCACTGACTTCCGAAAGTTCTTAGATATTTCAGATTAGGCTTCTTACCGTACCACAACTCATAAGAGGTTTATTTAGTGTTTTTCCTAAGGTAAACCCGATTTATGATATGACATGCAGTTCTAATAGATTCTACCCAGAAGTACTTAGGTAGAGATTTGGCATGCAACATGACACGCGCCATCTCTTGAAGAGTTCGATTTTTCCTTTCGGCAACACCGTTCTGCTGAGGAGTCTTAGGGGCACTGAATTCGTGTTTGTAACCGTTGTAGTCACAATATTCAACTATTCTCTTGTCTATGAACTCTCCCCCTCTATCGCTACAAATGCGATTGACTTGTGTGTCCTTCTCATTTTCAATTCTTCATAAAATTTTTAAAAATTTTTGAAACGTGTCAGATTTATGTTTCAAGAAGGCAACCCAAGTGAATCGTGTAAAATCATTAACCATGACAAGGATATAACTGTGTCCACAAAGACTAACAGTTCTAGAGGGACCAATAAGGTCCATATGGATGAGATCTAAAGGTCTAGAGGTGAGAATGTCTTTAACTTTTTCATGCGAAGTCTTAACTATTTTTCCTTCCTGGCAATGACCACAAACAACACTGGAAATAGGTTTAATTTTAGGAATTCCTCTAACTATCTCTTGAGTAGACAATCTACCAAGGATAACATAACTTAGGTGACCCATACGATTATTCCAGATTTCATTGTCATCCATTCTGACAATGTTACAGGTTTCAGAACTAGTCTTGACCGTATAGAAATTGTCAGGTGTTCTAAATCCGGTAATGATGCATTCACCTTTATCATTTAGAATTTTGCAATTGTTCTTTGAAAAGGTAACAGTATGGTCTGAGTCACAAAATTGTGATATACTTAGGAGGTTGGCTTTAAGGCCTTTAACTAAAAGTACATTTTCCAAAACGGGCATTCCCTCTTCTTTTAGGATTCCTTTACCTATGATCTGGGATGAAACTCCGTCGCCAAAAACTACTTTACCTCCAGCAAATCTGGTTTTGTTTAAGAGTTTGGTTTCATCTCCTGTCATATGTTTGGAGCATCCTGAATCTAAATACCAACCAGATGAAGTGTGTTCAGCCTTTAAGGCAGTGATAACAATGTTACACTTCATTTGGGGTAAAATATCATCTTTTCTAACCCAAATAGCTCTAGTTTTAATTTTGCGCAAGTTTGCTCTCATTTGATAAAATTTTTGAGAAGCATCTTTTTGTCTAAAAACATTTGGCGCAACAAACTGATTTTTGTGGAAAAGTTGAGCTTTTGGTTTAGGAAAGTTTCTGGAAGCATTTCTCTTAAATGAACTCTTAGTTTTGGTCTTTCTATTCCTGTAGTTAGAGTTCTTGTCAGGTTGTCTTGGAAGGACATAATGGTTACGTTTTTGCCTAGAATAGTTAAAGTTCTTGTAAACAGGAGTGTTGTACACAGGGGTGTTTAGACGCCTAGCATAACAACCTTCAAATGAATGACCATAAACGTCACAGTAGGAGCAATATTGATTGCTCGAGGGATGTACTTCCTTAGGAAAACTTCTAAAGATGGGGTTAACAGGATTCTGTTCAGAATTCTTATTCCTAGGAGGTATGGTTTTAAAGGTAGATTCAGCCTTTCTCATCAAAGGACAGACGTATTTAGTCTCAAGTGTAGTGTCAGCCTTAGAGTTACTAGACTCTCCAATGTCTTTCTGTTGTTTCTTTTGATCATATTCCTTTTTAATAAAAAGAAAATCTAGACATGTTTCGATTGGTCTTTTTCCCCCAGACACAAACTTGATAGGTTCAAAATTTTTAGTTTGTGGTTTATTATTAGGGCAGAAACCAATACCGGTTCTATCATCAGAATTGGTCTTAGAGTCAACAACAAAGTCAGTGAAACAAGTTGAATTGTTTTCCAACTTAGAATTTTTTTTGAAAACAGTTGCTGTCTTTGTTTTTGCTTCTTCCAGTTCTATTAATGTTCCCTTGTATTTCATTTCCAGGGTTTCATTAGTTTTAGTCAACTCTTTTAATTTTTGATCAAAAGTTTCAATTTCTGATTGATGTGTCAGACACTGGTTAGTGTACTCTTCGGCATTCATCTTCATAATAAGACTTAGATCATTTAATTTCTTAGTCAGGTCTCTAACAGTCTTCTCCAGTCTAGTGCGTTTTTTAAGAGTTTTAGCATACAAAGTATGAATATCTGGGAGGTCATCTGTGTCTGAGTCGCTAAGTGAATTGTGTGCAGTGACCCCTAATGATTCAGTTTTAGTACTCACGCACCCATTTACATCGTCGTTATCGAGATCACTTTGACTCACACACACGGAACTAAAGCTAGCAACATTTTCAGATAACAAGGCATCTAGGCCAGTTAAAGCAGTATTCACAAAAGCAGGAGCAGAGGTATCATTATCACACACAGGCATATCATCATTGTAAATGATCTTAGCAAAAAAGGACATGCAAGGGTCAAATTCATTTGATGACTCAAGTTCCTCTTCATGAGAGTCACTTGAATCATCCCAAGTTTTACAGATATTGGCTCTCTTGTGTGTGTTGGTTTTATTCAGATTAACTCTGCAATCGTGAGCAATGTGACCTAGTTTCCCACATCTAAAACATTCAATCTTTTTAAGGTCTCTGTTAGATCTGAAGTTGTTGTCCTTAGGATGTTTGTCAAGACCTCTCTCATGAGGTTTGGGATTAGACATAGTTGGATAATTAGGCTTGCCTTGTTTAGATGCCTCTTTATTTCTAAATTTAACAATTTTCTTAAATTGTTTGGACATTAAGGCAATCTGATTATCTAGTTTGTCTATATCACACTCCTCATGAGAGTCAAAGTTGATCAAATTAGTCTCAAGTTTAGATATCTTAGAAGAAAAACTCAAGTTAGAGTTGGGCTGTTTTCTTTGAGACTGATTTAATTATTTCTTAAAGTCTAATTCCATTTCCACAGTCCTAAGTTTGCTACTGAGTAACTCAGGGGTGAGGTTTTGATCACTCATCTCCTCAATAGCATACCTCTTGTTGTCAAACTTTTTTGGTAATGATCTTAGGATTTTAGAAACAATCTCATTCCTATCATATGTTATACCATTAGCATGCAACTTAGTAACTATATCAGTTAGGTTCATGTAAAAGTCATCAAAAGTCTCAGAGTCGGACATAATCAAAGAGTTGTACTGCTGGGTAAGCATTTGAGTTTTAGCAGCTTTAACTCTTGAGTCTCCTTCATGGGCAGTGATTAATGTGTCCCAAGCTTCCTTGGAAGTGGCACAAGATGAGATTCTCTTGAACTCATACTCATTAATTGACATAAAGATGGCATTCTTGCCTTTATTGTTATTACGAGAAATAGTTTTCTCTTCTTGGGTAAAGTCACTTAAGATTTTCTTTACCCTCTCATCACTTCCTTCAGTGGCTGGTTTAGTAGGATAAGTATATCCATTTTCAATAATGTCCCAGACATCATCTCCTAAAGTCCCTTGGATGAAGGCAACCATTCTTACTTTCCAGTAAGCAAAGTTGTTTCCATCAAAGAGTGGAGGTCTGGACAGATTACCAAACCTTTCATTCTTCTCATCCATAGTTAAGATTTTCAGAAAATGATTTCAGAAACACAAGATCCTTTTTGAAATAAAAGTTTACAGGGCTCTGATACCAATTGAAAAACGTTACTAATGCCGTTTAATACAATGATTAAACTGTATAAGCAACTCCGAGATATTTGTTGAAGAAACCCTTTTCTTTTGAAAATAAAAATGATAAACAACAAGATGTGTTTACAAAAACTTATGTACGAGAATAACCAAGACTTTGTAATCAGTTTTAAAACTAAGATAGTTTCAAAAAAAAATCAGCACACTATAGAATGACATGAGGAGATGAAGATAATCAGAACACACTATTTTTAACGTGGTAAAACCTCTCCCAATAGAGGAAACATCCACGGTGACTTCTAAGTCACGAAAGAAAAAAATCCACTAAAAAAAATAGCAGTTACAAACAATACAACATACATGCACACAACTCAGCCTATTCTAAGTTTAGGAATATACCCCACTTGGTGTCCTTCTAACTTCTTGTAGATCTTATTGTTGATGATGTTCTTCCAGTTTGATAACTTCCCCTTTGCTTTAGCTTTCTTTGCGTCGACTCAATAATCTTTGATCTTATACCCAACACTTTCAGTGTGGTTGTGTGTCAAGTGTTTGTGATGTGATTTCTATCCACATGCATGAACTCACACACACTTAGTTTGTACAAACAGTCCTGGAAAATTACATATAAAGACTATATGCTGTGATTTTCTTTTCTTTCTTTCTTACAAAACTTGGAACCTTTTTTGACCTTTTAATCTATCCTAGATTCCACGGATATCTTGCTTCAAAATTGGTCAAGATCTTAATCAATCTCAGTTTTTAAAAATATTTTCGAGATTGAAAATCTCCAAGTGAGAATCCAACTAGGTCAAGGTTTAGTTTCATAAGAACAGAAAACATAAAATATTTACAGATCTAAATCAACAAATATTTTCTTAAAACGAGAAACACATATACAGATCTAGTGATATATAACATGCAATAGTGTAGATCTAAGATTTCTATGAAAAAGAAATACAGATCTCACCAAAATGTCTAAGTTGGTAACAAGATCACAGATCAAGAGGTTACAGCTACAAACAATCAAACCAGTAACACCACTCCCTCTCAAACACTCAAGGTTGTGTTTGGATTTCTGAAAGTACGAAGGTTTGAATATGGTTTGAAGTTGTTTAGGGTTAGGGTTAGGGTTAGGGTTTCTCTAACTCAGTTTCCCTTTCTCTCTCTTCTCTCTTCTATTTTCTCTCTTCTCTCTCACTTCTCTCTTCTCTCTTTTCTCTCAATATAAACGACTGCCAAAAGTCTTAAAATGCTGAGAATGAGAGGGTTTATATAGGAGGCAAGGAAGGTTCTGGATCGCTAAAGGCAATCAATGGTTAAGATGCAGTCTTCCTTATATTGACTTGATCCAAGGGTGGTAAAAAAGCGGTGGGTTAAAACGATGGTGATTGGTCCACAGTGATAACACATGGATAGTCTTAGAACACATGCAGGCCATAGATAACATTTGATCTAACGATCCACAATACACCAGGCAGTTCTCTCACAAAACAAACACAAATGAGATAACAAGAGCATGACAAGTGTTGGCATTTCATTTGCTGGCAAACGCGCGTCCAAATTAATTACAGGCAACACCCTAAAGTCTCTGGCGCATTGATATTCTACCCAATCAAACATTTTAATGAAAAACTAATTTTTCATATTAGCATTTTAACCACACAAAGTTTATAAACACACTTTTATTAAAGAAAACATTATTTTAAAAATTCCCAAAAAATTATTAAAACAACATTTTAAGGGGAATTTAACACACAATCAATTATGAGCAATATATACACATGTATGCACTTCTAATGTGTGTAGTGTGATTCAATTTATACCTTGTTTGGATCATTGAAGAGGATTAGAGAGAATAAGTCTGAGGTTCTTTGGATTCTAGGTTAGACAACTAATTTTGTCACTATTTCCAAACTAGATGAGCACTTATACAATATAGACTTAAGAAAGTCAAAGGTATAAGGTGCTTCAAAGGAAAAGGTTTAGTGTTGTTCGGTTTTCTCTATTTTGTTTCTTTTTATCAAATGTAATCCATAATATGTAACTCTAAATTATGATCTAATAAAACTTGAACTTTTTTTCCATACTGTTCTTCATCTTCTATTCATACTCTGCTTGTTTTTCTTATTGATGATTGCTATTCTTTCTCTGCTAGTTTCTGGCCAGGATGGAACTGCTATCTGCCCATGACACAAAGTTGTTGCAATAAAGCAATGAGTACTTTAAGGCTGGTCACACAGACCTAAGTGATGCACAAGTTGTCGACATCCTCGGCCAGGATGCTTCAGAATAGGTAGTTGAAGCATATAAGTACCTGAAGTGTCTACTTGATCGAGCAGTGGCCAATAATGTGGCTTACTATGAAATGGTCGAGGATCTCCAGTGTACCCTCGAAGACTTTCAGAATCAATACAAGGAATTAACTGCCCTGTTGCATGAGGGGTACGAAAAGAAGTACAAGCTGATCATGGCTGACAAGGGCTACGAGAAGCTTTTTGCTAGGTATGATCTGAGGGAGAGAACTTTGAAGGGTGAGGTCGAGGAATGCAGACAGATTGCCAAGTTGCTGGAGCAAGAGAACAACAACTTGCATAAAGAGCTATCAGAATTAAAGTCTGCAGCCTCCACTTCCAGTGCCTTGATCCCAGTGACCGACGAGGGATTCTCATTCTTAGAGGTTGAGAATGCCAAATTGAGGGACGAGTTGGAGACTTTGAAGAGTTATGTCACCTCTACATCTTCTCGTGTTCGAGAAAGAGCTCCTCGGGGATGAGCAAGAGCAGCTTGGGTTCTTGTCGAGGAACAGAGAACTCAGTCTGCGTTAGAGAACCAAGCTTTCCAATTAATGGAGAAGAACCATGCTTTGTCTGATATGTCAAAGAAGATTAGGGACTTGGAAAAATAGCTCTCTGCGCAGAAGTCAGTCTTAGAGAATAAGGATATTTTCATCAAGAATCTCCACGAGCAGCTAGAAAGGCTAACATGTCAATTCCACAAACAGCCCAGGGAGTTCTGGATGGATGGATACAACGAAGCACTATTCCACTTGGATGATCGTATCCAGAATGCCAATAATGAGGGCTACAAGCAAGGCCAGCTGAATGCCTTAGGTGTGTTGAAGATCGAACAAGGTCATTATCTATGGGACTACCATGATCCCGGGTTTCTCGACTTGCCTGTGCCACCATACAATTTGGAGATGGATTGGATCCCTGCTCGGGCCATTCCTCGGAGCTTAATTTCAAAGTACCTCGGTGACTACAATCTTCACTCTCAAATCGAGGTATCTCGTCCCGAGCATCTTTTAGATCGACCATCCGTGATGAATGTCAGGATGCTGAGGGATCTTAACTTTATCAATTCTCCTCAGTCTTTAAATGATCCGCCTGCTGGCGAGGAACCTGTGTCAAAAGCAGAGGGGAAGAGACCAGTAGAATAGGAATTTTTGATGTAACAGTTAGTATACATGTCAATGTAACCGTAATTTCATTATCAATGTAATTTATTTTGAATTCAATGAAAGATTTTCATTTTTGTTCGCAAATCTTCATTGCTATTATCTTGTAGTTATCGAACACTTTATATTTATGAATATCTGTCAAAAAGATAACCAGTATCAATAATGTTTCTTGATCATTTAAATTATGCTTGTTGACCAACTATAGTTAGTGGGTTTTTATCCCCGACCAGCCATAGTAAATTTTTATTGTCGACCAACTATGATTAGTGAGTTTTATCCCCGACTAGCCATACTTGTTAGATTTTTATCTTTTTCATAAAATACATCCGACCAACTAAGGTCGATAAATTCTACTTGTCTACCAACTATAGTTAGTGGTTTTTTATCCCCGACCAACCATAGTTAGCAACTTTTGCACTTTCTGGAATAATCTTACCTCCCGACCAACATAAGTTGGCATTTTCGGGAATGTATGTACCTTCCGTCCAACATAAGTTGGCATTTGTGGGCATATTTTGTTTCCTAGCCAAACAGGTTGGCATTTTTAGGAATATATCATTTCCTAACCAAACAGGTTGTCATTTTTAGGAATATTTCATTTCCTAACCAACCGAAGTTGGCATTTTTAGGAATATATCGTTTCCTAGCCAAACAGGTTGTCATTTTTAGGAATATTTCATTTCCTAACCAATCGAAGTTGGCATTTTTAGGAATATCTTTTTTCCTAACCAACCGAAGTTGGCATTTTTAGGAATATTTTGTTTCCTAACCAACCGAAGTTGGCATTTTTAGGAATATTTTGTTTCCTAACCAACCGAAGTTGGCATTTTTAGGAATATTTCGCTGAGCAGTATGAGCTTTGCCGAGTAGTGTGCAGCACTAGTATTCCTCGAAAAAATCTCAATAAAAGGAGAGACTTTGGCATAATATCTTCATTTTATTCATACTGATGGAACTGTGTTACACATACATCACTGATAATACTTGCGCAGATGCTTTGCGTTCCATGCATTCTTAAACCCCTCCCCCTCTAGAGTTGCTATTCGGTAAGTTCCTGGTCGAACAACTTCTGTAACTCGGTATGGTCCATGCCAATTTGCCTCCAGTTTGTTATGCTTTTGAATTAATTTCTTCAGCACATAGTCTCCTTCTTTCAGGTCGCACTTCTTCACCCTTTTGTTGTAGAACAAAGTTGTTCGCTGCTAGTAAGTAGCATTTATAATGGATGCTTCTTCTCTAAGTTCCTCGAGCATGTTTAAATACAGTCTTCTCATTAAGTCGCTGACAGGGGAATTGATATTCAGTACCCTGTGTGTTGGGAGGCCTAACTCGGTAGGTATGACAGCTTCACTTCCAAACGCCAGCATGTATGGTGATTCTCCAGTTGCTACTCGGGGAGTAGTTCGGTAAGCCCAAAGTACTGATTGTAGCTCGTTGATCCATTTTGCTTTTGCATCATCCAATCTTTTCTTCAAATTGTTTATCAGCGTTCTGTTTGTCACTTCAGTTTGTCCATTACTTTGAGGATGACCTGGTCCTGAATGAACCTTCAAAATGTTTGACTGCTGACAATAGGCGACAAACTCCTCGTTATCAAATTGTGTTCCATGGTCTGTGATGAAGGCATGAGGGAGACCATATCAGCAAATGATGTTCTTACAAACAAATTGGTACACCTTCTCGTACATCATGTCAATGAGTGGCTCAGCTTCTACCCACGTAGTAAAATAATCCACTGCGACGACGAGGTACTTGAACCTTCCTCGGGTCGTTGGCAGTGGGCCAACCAAATCAATTCCCCACATGGCAAATGGCCAAGGGGAATTTATGGGTGTCAACAATGCTTGTGGATTTCTTCAAATGGAGGAGAAGCATTGGCACTTGTCACACTTGTTGGCATAGGTTATACAATCATCCCTCATCGTCGGCCAGTAGTATCCCTGCATCATCACCCTTTACAAAAGCGTCTGACCTGCTACATGTGCTCCACAAGACCCTTCATGGATTTCTTCAATCAATTCTTTCACCTCGGAGGAATGTACACATCTCTGAAAACCGGCCATAATTCCTCGTCTATATAAAACACCATTAGTTAGTACATACCGAGCAGCTTTAAACTTCAATTTCTTGGCTGTGAGCTTGTCAATTGGCAATTCTCCCTCCTCGATATACACCCTGATGGGATCCATCCAAGATGGCCATAAATCAAGGGTGATAAAGTTCATCGTAAAATCTTCATCTATACTCCGACCAGCTAACACTTTAATTGGGATTGTACGTCGTAGCTCGGTGCGAGTAGCTGTTGCTAGTTGAACTAGGCCATCTGCTATCGTATTCTCCATTCTTGGTATTCTGACCAGCTGAATAGCGGCAAATTCTGACACCAGCTCCTTTGCTTTTGCATGATATCTGATCATTAATTCTCCTCTAACTGCATATACTCCCATCATTTGGTTTACGATCAATTGAGAGTCACTGAAGATCATAACCTGCTGCACCACCATAATTTTTACCAAATTAAGCACTGTAATCATGGACTTATATTCAGCCTCATTGTTGGAAGCTTTGAATTGGAAACGCAAGGCATATTCCATGTCGACCTCGTCCGGAGTGCTCAAAACTATCCCCGCGCCACATCCTGCAGTGCAAGATGAGCCATCTACATATAGCCTCCATATAGGTAACTCGTCTTCAAATTTCGAATCAGTCAGAGTTCCTCGGTGAAATATTTGCTGCTTCCTTTCATCATCCTCGGATTTTTCTCGTTCCTCGTCGATAATCTTTTCTTGCCCTTTTACCAACCGGAGTTGGTCTGAGCTCGAGTTTAATGATCCTGTAACATCCACTTGCCCTTTTACCATCCGGAGTTGGTCTGAGATAGTGTTTGTCGATACTATAACATCCACAGGTTGATCAGCGAGCAAATCTTGTTCCTCGTCCGGAGTCCTCACAACTATCACTGCATCGCATCCTGTAACATTCGCACGCCCTTTTACCAATCGGAATTAGTCTGAGCTTGTGTTTGTTGGTTCTGTAACATCCACAAGTTGATCAGCGAGCAACTTTTGCTCCTCGGGGGTATCAGGATAGGTTAACTCTGCTATAAAGTCTGCTACAGCCTGCCCTTTTAGCGATGATATGGGTTCATAAATTATATCATATTCACCGAGCTCTATTTCCCAGTACATCAATCTCCCTAATTTTTCTGGCTTATGAAGGCCTTGTCTTAATGGCACATCGGTATACACTACTATAGTATGAGCCTGGAAGTATGGCCTCATTCTCCTACTCGCCTCAATCAGTGCCAGTGCCAATTTCTCCAGACTTGGATATCTGATCTCTGCTCCTCGGAAGGCCTTACTTGTGTAGTAAATTGGCTTTTGTACTCCATTATCCACTCTGATCAACGCCGAGCTAACTGCATTCTCGAACACTGCAAGGTACAAATACAATTTTTCTCCCATCACCGACCTGGACAACAATGGAGGTGCTCCCAAGTATTTCTTCATGTCTTGAAAAGCCTTCTCACATTCATCATTCCACTCAAAAGTCTTTCTGAGTCTCTTGAATAATGGGAGACATCTATCAGTTGCTCGTGACACAAATCTGTTGAGTGCCGCTACTCGTCCAGTGAGACTCTGTACTTCCTTCTTCGTTGTTGGAGATCGCAGCCCTAATAGAGCTTTGATATTTTCAGGATTTGCTTCAATGCCTCGTTGATTGACAATGTACCCGAGGAACATGCCTTCTCGTAATCTAAATATGCACTTCGTCGGGTTCAGCTTCATTTGATATTTATCTAGTTGATCAAAAGTCTGACTTAAGTCAACTAGATGATCATCAGCTTTCTTGCTTTTTCTCAGCATGTCGTCAACATAGACTTCCATATTGTCACTAATTTGTTCAGCAAAGACCTTGTTCATCAGCCTCTGATATGTCGCACCTGCATTTTTCAAACCAAAAGGCATAACATTATAACAATAAGTTCCCCTAGGGGTAATGAAAGAATTACTCTCCCTATCTTCAGGTTTCATTTTGATCTGATTGTAACCGGAATAAGCATCCATGAAACTCAGCAACTCGTGTCCTGAGGTAGCATCCACTAGTTGATCAATTCGGGGCAATGGAAAGTGATCCTTTGGGCATGCCTTGTTAAGGTCGGTGAAGTCTACACACATCCTCCACTTGTTGTTCTTCTTCTTTACCATCACCACATTAGCTAGCTAATCTGGATATTTAATATCTTCAATGAAACAAGCTTTCTGGAGCTTCTCGACTTCCTCCTGTATAGCTTGTTCTTCTCTGGACTGAATACTCTTCTTCTCTGCTTCACGGGCTTGATCTCCTCATTCACATTGAGCTCGTGACATAAGAAGTTTGGGTCTATCCCAGGCATATCTTCATGGCTCCACGCAAAAATTTGTCTTCTGCTTCTAAGGAAAGTTATCAATTCTTATTTTAATGAGGCATCCAACGACGAACCTATTTGAGTAGTTCGCTCAGGGTGCTCGTCATCCAGAATGATATTTTCAGTAGATTCCACCACTTGACCCTTCACGAGTTGTGACTCATCTCGAGGATCCAATGTTTCAATTTTTGCACCTTCATCCACTTGATAGGTAGTAGTCTTTTTCTTTGATTCTTCCAGTTTTTCTTGCTCGGCGGATGAATAATAGCATTCCCGAGCTACTCTCTGATCACCTTTCACAACTCCTACTCCAAAGTTTGTTGGAAATTTTAGGCACTGATGCACTGTAGATGGTACAACCTCGAACTTCTTCAATCCTACTCTTCCCATGATGATATTGTACGATGACTGGACATTCTTATCCATCACGAAGAATCGTATTCTTTATGTCCGACAAGCAGGCCACGTACCAATGAATATATCCAACTTGATCGTCCAAAGTGGAAATACTTTCTCGCCAGCAAAACCGATGAGGGGTCTATGGTAAGGTTCCAGTTGAGATAGATTTAGATTTAAACTATCGAAACACGAGTAGAACATGATGTCTGTTGAGCTACCGTTGTCGACCAGCACTCTTGAAATCATTATCATCTTCATTCTCATCTTGATCCCCAGTGGATCATCGTGAGGATATAAAACACCTGCAAGGTCATTTTTCGAAAAACCGATGACCAATTTCTCCTTGTTCACCTTTCTCGGGGGATCTTCCTCAGCTAAATTTATTCGCTGAATGTACGAGCAAGCTTGAGCCTCACCGAGGTAAGATTTTCTTTCTGCAGTAAGGTCTCCTCCTCCTGCATCTCCTCCTGTAATAACATTACAATCAAATAACCCAAAGCGTATTGAAAATACCTCTCGTTCTGGCTGCCTTGGTTTCTTGGGAAGATCGGGATCATCCTCTGGATCAACTTCATGGTTTCTCTTCTTGTTCTCCTCTTCTCGACGAGGAGATCTAGACCTCTCTCTAGTTCGGTCATTTTTTCTTCTTTCGCCTCCCCAATCAACATACTTTGCTAGCTTTCCTCGTAGGATGAGTGTTTCAATCTCATTCTGAAGAGCTATGCAATTTTTAGTCATATGGCCATGATCCTTGTGGAACTCGCAATACTTTTCCCTATTCCTCGTGTCAGGGTCTGCCTTCATTTTCTTTGGCCAATTTAACTCCTCGCTGTTCTTAATTTTTTCCAGGACGTGGTTAATATTTGCCTTCAAAGGTGTGTAATTATCAAATTTCCTCAAGACCTCCCATGACGACCTATTTTTGGATTGTTTGTCACCACCATTGTTCTTATGTTCTTTCTTCTTAGCTTTATCACCTTCCACCTTAGTTTCTTTGGCGTCCATATTCTTCTTCGCAGACATAGCCTCCTCGGCATTCATAATCTTAGACTCTTTTCCCATCAGGTCCGACATGGTTCGAGGTGGATCTTTGGCCAAAGTGTAGTACAGCTTGTTTGGCAGCAGTCCACTCATCAAAGCGGTAATTGCTTTCTTCTCCTCATAATCAATGACTTCGAGCTTCTCGTTATTAAAACGAGTTATATAATCTCTGATACTCTCCCCATATTTTTGTCTAACACTTAACAAATGTGCTACTCATTTAATTAGCTTTGCACCAAAGCAGAAATTCCCAATGAATAACTCGGCCAGTTGAAGAAAAGTTGAAATCTTACCCCGAGGAAGATTATTATACCATATCTGAGCAGATCCGGTAAGAGTTCCCGAGAATGCCCTGCATCTCATCTCGTCTGGGACAGCATAGATGTCAGCAGCAGCTTGATATTGTTCTATATGAAGGACAGGGTCAGTCTTCCCATCATACTTGGGAGTCACAACAGGTGCTTTGAACTTTGATGGTGTTGGAAAATCAACAATGTCCTAGACAAAAGGTGTTCCTCGAACAAAGGTTCATTGTAGAGGGTTCTTGGCCTTAGCTATTTCCCCTAATCTATCCTCTAGCCTCTGAATAGATCCTTTCCATGCATCATTTCCTTCCTCGAGCCTATTGGTTCGAGCAACTGATCGCGTTGAAGTGGCTTCTTGGTATTTATCTCGACGAGCAGCTGGTCGGTCATAAGATCCATCTTGACGAGCAGCTGATCGTGACTGGGCAGATCCTTCCCTTAAATCTGATGGTCATCGAAAGCTCCTCGACGTTTAATTAAGAGGACTTTTGTTCCTCCCAGGGCCTAATCGGTCGAAAGGAGAAGCCCTACTTAATCTTTCCAATGCGCTGGTCCTTTCCGGGGAGAGGGCGACATGTTGTTCAGTATCTGTGGCTCGCACTGACGAAGGTCGTCTAGGTTGATAAGAAAAATCTTCAGATTCATCATTGCGATATGAATTAGTACACCTAGTATGTGAAGAAGGTGCACCGGTATTTCTGTGAATGCTTCGTGGTCCGGAATGGGCTGATGCACCGCCATGGAGGGTTTGGATGAGTTGTCGCATCGTTTCTTCCATGACGGTCTGGCCATGAGCCAGATTTTCCACTATTCTAGTCAGATCTGGAACAATTGGTGGAGCAGACGGATTTGGAGGGGTTCCAGCGTTTCGATTGCTGGATTCAGGAATATCAGCCATTGGTAATGGATTTTATTTGATTGAGAAAAAGATATTACCAGTCGTTTCCCACAGACGGCGCCAATATGTTGATGTAAAAAATTAGATCACTCTAATTATTCAATCACAGATAAATAAATGAGACAAAATATTTTTAAGTGGTTCAGCCTTATAAGAATGGCCTACGTCCACTGTTGTTTTATTGCTGAGTGTTTGGGAATTCTCGATTACAAGAAATTCCGTTCCAGATTCGGTCCCCCTCACTCCCCACAATGAGGATTGTATAATGTATTTATAGCCCTGAGGCTGTAATATGAAAGGGTAATACATTAAATGATATACATATGAAAGAGTAATACATTTAATGCCATCTTTGCATGTGCGTCTGAATGATAAGCATTTAATGAATCAGTTGAACTATTGGTTATCCAGCTATTAATGCTTTGTTCGAGATGCAGCTCGGACCGCCTAAGCTTCTCGGTACTCAAGAGTTCCTCGGAGAGGCATTGTTCCTCGGAGCGTGTGAGTTCCTCGGGTAAGCAGTGTTCCTCGGGGAACTAGTCTTCCTCGCTGTAGTCTTGTTCCTCGGAGCGCGTGGGTTCCTCGGAAGTGTTTGTTGTTGCCATGTAGATAGCCACGTGTCTTCATATGATTGGTCCAAGTTAGCAGATTAAATTTGGTATCAACAATGGCCTTACAAAAATAATTACAGGTATATTAATATTCATATTTCCTTTATTCTGCTGCCTTGCTATTTTTTATTTGAAAAAATTCTTTTTATTTTTATAAAGTATGGTAGATTATGAAATAGATACATGCATTTGTAGTGGGTCAATTGTCTTGGTTCCTAACTCCCATCAAATTGTCTTGAAAATCAAATTTTGAAAATCATTGTGAAATTTGATTAACAGATGTCTCTTTTCCTCTTTAATTTAAATGTTGTTTAAATTTTTTAGTTCACACATTTTTCCGTATTTGCCATTACCTCATGGATTTAAGATCTAATTGTCCTTTTTCTTCCCATTCTTTTGTTTTGTACGCTGTTTTCTCCATATAAGCATAAGCTTTTGATAGAACCTAAAGAACCCATAGAATTGTTGTTTGTAGAACAGGAGATCCGCACTCCCCATGAGCTGAACTGGGAACCCCATCTAGGAAGGAACCAACGCAAGGTGCATTTAAAGAACTTATGAATTTGAGGAGAAATAACTGGCTCTATAATTTCTGGAACACAACAAGAAGCTCAAATATATGAGGCATTTGAACTAAGATGGCGAAATTACATTTCAATAGGTAGTATATTATTGATTCATTAATAATTTTTTAATCTATCTCTTTTTATATTATCCTCAGCATAAGTAGATGATGGTGGTTGATAATCTTGGTTGTTGAGAGCCATGAATAGTTGATCTATCAGTGCAGTAATGTCTTATCAAGGAATCCTATGAATATTTGTCTCTTTGAACTTCTGCATCTTTGGTTAGTAGGTGTTTTATAATAGGACCAAGTAACTATTTTACATTGTTTAACACTTTTGTCTTCTTCTTAGATTGTATTTCTGTTACAGAATAGAACAATTAAGTATGGTCAGTAGAACACCTTTATGAGGAGAAGCAAAGGCTGAACAAAAACCTTCAAAGTTGTTATAAATTTTGGATATTGGTGGAATCATATGTTTGCATTCAATATCTACCTTATTTGGAATATTTGATTGGTTTACCTTGATTTTTTCTATACCATGAGATTAGCTAAATAGAGTATCGATATAGCTACCAACAAATGATTACTTTGTCGTTGCATCAATAAGGTGAGAGCAGGAAATAGGAACATCAGAGCCTCGAACAATGGATAAGATGATGAAAATCAACACCATTATATATTGATCATGTTAGAGTGAGGACTTGCGTCTCAATGAAATGAAAATGACCAAATAAATGTTCCACAGCCAGATGAATAAGGTGATCTGAATAAAAGATAAAATCTTTCATTGATATCTCTCGATCTCGAATAAGTGTATGCATACCTCTAAATTGGAATGCTGTTTGAATAACATACACATTTGGATATACTTTTCGAAGGTCATGCTAGCCAAGATTTG
Organism: Sambucus nigra; assembly: GCA_949130495.1. Classification (NCBI taxonomy): domain Eukaryota; kingdom Viridiplantae; phylum Streptophyta; class Magnoliopsida; order Dipsacales; family Adoxaceae; genus Sambucus; species Sambucus nigra. The sequence continues at coordinate 463,996,771 of OX422209.1, read as the reverse complement.
TGCGAATCGTTGATTCAAGGAATGAAGAAGAATGAGCACGGCTGGAATAATTTTTTGTTTAGAGTGCAGATTTTTGAACAACTTCACAGGTTTTTATTTGGGAGTTTTCCAGTTCTCAACTACAATGCATATAAGGAGTGAATCAGTACTGAAAATTAATAAGGTATGGTTTACATTGTGCCTTAACTGTGAAATTGGCATGTTGGAGGATGGATTAAAGATTCAGAATAATTTTGATTGAAGTTGGTTGTCTATTTAATATATGTGAAATAGGAGATCTACCTTTTGGGTTCAATGGAGGAACGTACACGATGCAAACTTTGTATTATCCATTGGTGAACTATGATACTGAATTCCCATAACTTGGAGCAACACACATCTGATCATCAATCTCGACACATCCCTCCTCAACATCGACTGAATTCCTATGCAACCGATGACCCTGGGCATTATACATCTTGCTATGTTACACACACTCAACATTAAAGTAAAACCCATAAAATCTCCTGTAATTACTCATGGTTATTGGCTTCCTCCAGAGCCTAATTGGCTGAAACTCAACACTGGTGGGCGTTCTAATGGATATCCAAGTATTGCTGCCTCTGCTGGAACTTTCAGAAATCATGATTTTTTGTTGTGCGTGTGTGTGGTGGTGGGGGGGGGGGGGTGCTTTTGGGGTCAATATTGGCATTAAAACTGCATTTTGTACAGAATTGTTGGCACTTTAGGACCTTACAACACCATGATAGAAATCACTTATACTTTGTTCTCTCTATTCATACACTTTTTTTATAATTCATTTTTTGGGTGCATTTAGTTTAGTTTCAAGCCCAAAATGGTTTACACTTTTAGAAATTCTTTCAAATAATAACTATTTTTACTGTTTTGGTGTTGTTTCTATTGTCTATTTTTGTGGTATGATTTATAGAGTTCTAACATTTTTTTATTTGTATATGTTTGTTCTTGATTTGTTATAGTATGTACATTAATGGTTGACTAAACGACTGTTTTCTATTCATTGATTGCTTTTGATTGATTTTGCAGATCTTCAAAAGTTCATTCGTGGGCTTTCTGCGTCTAAATCAGAGACCAATTGACTTCACTAAATGTTGTACCTCTATGATTCAAGCATATTTCAATGAAGAATTAATGATTCTTATCATATGCTACAACAGAGCCATTGGTTCAGGACATGGTTTGTCCCAATATCATCTGATAAAGTTGCGTGGGATGCTATATTGAACAACATGGCAGTTCAAGATTTCAATGGATCACTCAACACAGGTAAAGAGGAAAGGCCCGAGGAGGGATCTAATAAAGAATGAGACATAACCATGTTCACAAACTTCCAGAATGCTTTCACATGATGCCATTACAGAGAAATACGACAAATGCTAAAGCAATGAAGGCTAAGTTGGCAAGTAAACTTATTTGTATTGAAATAGATTGTGTTGATCGTTATTTTGTTGTAATCATGTTAGCTTTCCTAAATACCATCATTATTTTTTAAAGAAGTTGATTTTCGAGTATTTGTTTGATGGATTTGGACTTCTTAATATTGTACAATTGATTATTACCCCATAAGCAGGGTGGACATTGCAGTATACAAAGGAGATTATGTCCAAATTTTTTTTAAATTGACACTTTGTTAATTTGAGGCACAATGTTAATTTGATTGATGAATTTAGACTATTTGAATGTTATCGGACTATTTTTTATTTGTTAATCAGGGTTTTTAGTCATATAAATAAAAGAGATTATGACCAATTTATTTAAAATAACATTTGTTTTGGTGGCAAACAAAATTTTTTCCTTATTGCAATTACGTACTTTGGAATTTTTTTGTCATTTTGCGATAATCAATGTGCCTTCAGGCACGGGCATACGCTAGTATATATATATAATAAAGGAGGAGGGTGTTTATATAAAACCTATATAAACAGATTTTGTATCTATTTATTTGGTCTTTATCAATGGACGGTTGAGATTAAAAGTTGAATCTTATATCTCAACGGTTATAAATGATCTTGAGAGAGGTTAACATTTGGGTCAGTCATACCGAGAATTCGGACTCACGGGACTCGAGAAGCACCGGGAAAAAGTGTACGATTTAACTTTTGTTTTAGGAAAATGATATTGGGACTGAATTTTTTACCGAAAGTAGAATTACCGAATGAGGTGGAGGGTTTCTATTGATTATTTTGTGGGGTCCACGCCAGTGGCATCAGAGAATAAACCAATAACATGCCGCCACGTGTATTTTCGGTCAAAAATTATGTCAAAAATTCAGTTACAATAGAAGGACTCTTTGTTTTATATTGAACGGAGTTAAAATCTTTTGAAATCTGAAATGACAACACATGCTCTGACACACCCATGCCTTCATTATCTAAACATCCAGATTTAATCTTATTGAGTGCACAAGGCTCAATAAGACATCAACGACATTTAAACAGTGAGAGAAGTAAAGAGAGAAAAGCAATATTTTTTGTCTCACCAAAGCTTTTTCAGTATGGGTTGAGTTGTGTTTTTTGGGGATTTAAGATTTCTCTCAAAGCAACACATCTTTCTCACGAAAGCTTTTTCGGCAACAACTCGAAATCTCCATCAACTCAAAACCACCATTTCCGTCATCGATTCTCCATTGAAACCACCATATGGTCCACTAAACTGAAAAAGAAAATCGAAACGTAGAGAAAATGGTGTGGTTTATCTGAACCTTGAATGGTGGAGAAGATGTAACTGGGTTTCGGCCCTCTCTCTCACTCCTCGGTTTCAGTTCTCTCTTCTTTGCCTATTTCATCAGTGTTCGACACAACATATTTGAATATTTTCAATTTTTAGTTGGCTGTGAACTAATTTTTTGTTTGTTTTGGTAAGAGAACGTATGATTTATTTTAATGGTATTGGTATTGACGTTGGTTGTTTTTGGAGATTCATCTCACCTCAGCATGTAAGTATTTTTATATTTGTTTATTTGAGTTTGTGTGAATGTTTAAGCTCTCTCTTGATGATGGTTTTCGTTCATGGGATCAATTATTGATTTCATTCGTGGTGGATTTCGTGTATTACCTCTCTTCCAAATAGGTAAGCGATGGTCTCTTATTTTCTACTAGTGGAGATGGAGAAGTAGTTCCCGTTTGTGAACCATGAGTTCTGCAGAAGCAGTTCCCGTGTGTATAATACGCTGTGCAGAGAGGTACTTTTAGTTCATTATTTTTCCCTCATTTTGTTTTTGGATTCTATTTTTAATCTGTCATAAGGTTTTTTGGGTTCATTTTTATTTCTTGCTCTATTGTTGGCTATTTCCAAGATGCTACTGGTGTAGCCATAGATCTAGTTTTGAAGCGGAGGAGGGCGAAGCATATGACCAACTGACAAATCCAGTTTTGAAGATTATTTTTTTACAAGATCAAGTCTACATATTGGGGTATCTAAAAATAGTTGGTATCTAAAAATAGTTGGGTCAGGTTAAGCTTATATTCCAAATACTTATAACAATCCATTGATAGTTTTGTATCTGTTCATGTAGGTGGGTATACATGCTTTTTACGCATCCTAGGCAAAAGAAAAAAGCTACTGCATTCTATGTTGGGTTTCTAAATATTCTACAGCAGCAACAAGTGTATAGAACATGTTTAAGTGTAACATGTTACTCCAACTGGGTCGAGTATATTCATAATACTCAGAACACTCCATTCATAGTTTTGTTTATGTTCATGTAGGTGGGTGTTGGTTCTTCACATGGCCATTTGTTCAAGTTTTTAATGGTTTGTAGTTTGGTTCTTCAGGTGGGTATTTTTATATTTAGTTTATAGTTTTTTATTTGCAATTTCTTTTGTTATTTTATTACAGTTTCTTCTGTTGGAACTGTAATGGTCGAGATAAAAAACAAGTCATTTTTATTGAGATCAAATGTCATATCAAATTCAAAGAGTGTTTTATTTTTGTAACACGCAAATAAGAATCTATTAAGATTAGTGGGTTCGTTCCATATATCAAGGAAAGACAAGTATATCATATAGTTGTTGTCGTGTATATAATATGTACTACCTATATGTTTTATTAGTGTTTTAATTAATATATTTTTGTAACATGCAAATAGGAATCTATATGTTTTATTTGTGTTTTAATTAATATTCCAAATCTGAAATAAAAATTGTTTTTACTGGTAGGGATCAGATCGTAATATACCAATGCTTTGGTATATTTTTCCAGAAAAAAAAATAATAATCCGATTATTATGATGAATGGGGGAACTAAATTAACATATATGTAATTGGAAATATATATACAATGAGAGTTGCATCAAATCAAAATTTGTATCGATCAATTGGCCTATTTACTACTTTTTTGTGCCAGGGATTGTGCCCTTCTACGGGGTTCGCGTAAACATTTTTAATTTGTCCTTTTTCTTTGGAGAGTATAACTAGGGAGATTCTCAAATTATGCCCAAAAATTCAACTCAATTCCGGTGTCACATGGATATTTTTTAAATAGTTGTGTTTAACCCCCAATTTATTTTAAAACCAATGCTACTTTTATTTTGTGCATAATTGTGTTTAACCCCCAATTTATTTTAAAACGTTATTAAAAATGCTTCATAAAAATGGTTTTTTTATTTATAAAATAAAATAAATAAGAAGTTATAAAAAAATGTTTTACAAAAAAAATGATAAAAATTCTCTCAAAATTCCCTTTTTTATTTAAAAAAATCATTTACTAATAAAATTAAATTAACAAAGTTACAAAAAATTATTAAAAAAACTAACATACATAAAAAATGTTTAAAATAAAGTTAGAATTTAATTCGTAAAAAATAGTTTTTTTATCAATGAAAAGATACTTTATAATAAAAAATTAGTTATGAAGGTCACTTTAAAAAGGAAATGTTTTATAAAAAATCAACTTTATACGTTATGTAAAAAGGTTGCATTTAAAAAAAAAGTTCCATCGGGCTCTTTAGAAAATGCGTGGAAGAAACTAACGGATTTGTAACGTCGTTGAACATTTTGGGCGTTGAATATTTAAGTGATAAAAATGAGGTTAAGTTAAAAAAATAGTCACGATAAAAATAAATTAAATAAAACTTACGTGTGTTGGTAATGATAGGTTGTTAATAATGCACGAGGATAAAATTATGAGCGGGTTTGGTCGCCAGTAGTATAAGGCAGCCACTGGAACAGTCTGGGGTGGATTAAGTTTGGTCCCCCCAATTCGACTCTCGACGTAGTCAAAATAATGTTTTATCCGCGAAAGCTACGAACCGCTAGCTATGATTAGTGGAGGTGAGCTTAAAAGCTGGCCCGGACACCACGTGTCGATCGAGGATTAGTCGAGGTTCGTTTAAAACCGCGAGCGGGGATTATCGTCGTGCCATCAGCACGGGTACATCCTAGTATATGTATATATGAGAATGTATACATACTTGTTAGTGGTGTTTCGAAGAATTTTATTGAGAATTTGAAATGCTTGGTAGAATTTCAATGATTAGGGTTTGATCTTGTAAGGACACAACTCTCTGATTTAATCTTAATGTAGTGTTGGCTCAATTTCGGACAAAAACATTTGAGCCATAGGATAGTGTTCACGTATATCCATCCAATCCTATGACGTGTTAGTTGAAGACATATTGGCCAAGAGTATAAAGCTTCATCATATGCCGGGTTTAGTGTGCCTCGTTTATACGTTAACAACATTGTTCCATGCTCCTAAGGTATGAATGCATTTTATATATATATAGGAGCTTGAAAATTTATTGGGTGTATTTTATAAATTTTTATAAAGTTTTAACGACTTTGTTTTACTCAGAAAATATTATTTAAAACTTTGAATCAAAGTTTTTGGGCTTAAAAACGAATTTTGAACTTTCTGGGATTTCGTTCGAAATTGTCGTTCGAACGAGGTTTGCCAACGACTTGCCACTGGAACTTCGTTAGAAAGTTCGATCGAACGAAAATGTCGTTCGAATGAGATTTCGGCGGGAACAGTTTTTGGCAGTTTTTTGGTACTTTTCCACTAGTTTATCCCACTACTATTTCATAGAATTTAATGACTTCGGAACCAGAATTTTTTTATGAACTTTTTCCATCTCCTAGAGAGTTTTGGTGGGCTTAATTCTTTCATAAAAAGTTCCCTTGGTTTTTGATAAAAAAATTTCATCCTTAGAACAAAACCAAGTTTAACACCCAATAGTTTGTTTATCCAAGTATCTGTCATATATATACATTTGCTTGGAGTGTTTTGCATCACGGGTTCACTTTTCTACCCAAGAAGAAAATAGTTTAGGTTTGCTACTACATCCCACAAAGAAGAAGCTTGTTTTCTGTGACATACCCACTTGGAGAAAGACCCCTTGTTTGGGTGACGGTGACCAGAAAAAGTTCGATCGGTGGATTCCAAGACCGCGGTAGACCTCCGTGATTATTCGCTAGGCAGAGGTGTGTACAAGAAGGAGCGTCGGGGCTTGGACGGATTCAAGTCGAGTGTTTTAAGTCTTACTGTCTTGTAATTGTAAAACCGTACTTAGTGTATTTGAGGCTAGGGTCGTCCGAGGTTTTTTCTTGTTGTGGATTTGTTCTCGTACATCGCGGCGTAGTTATTATTTGTTTATTTTATCTTTTGCAAAATTCACATTAGATGCATGCTTAGGTAAAAAGATAAAATTGGTTTAAATCACTACTCATGCTTAAGTTGGTGCTAAAATTAATTTGGGTAATGTTTAATTAATTTAGTTCAAGTCATTTACTTTAATTTGATAATTTGGTTGGGCCTAAATTTGCAAAAATGAATTAATTATTTTATTATGAAAATTTCTAGGACATGGATTGAATTAAGTTGTTTAAGTGAAAAATGTATTTGTTTTTTAATTTAATTTCACTTTGAGTTTAAGTTTAATTTTAATTTGAAAGAAATTAAAATATGTTGTTTATGTACTTGTTTAATTGAACCATCTATATTACGCATCTTAAAAGGAACTTATTTTTTGAAAAATTCAAAATTGGGGGGGTTTTGTGACTTTCAAATTGGTATCAGAGTAGGAGCGCTAATTTATGGCGTCAAAGATCCGGGTTTTTTTTTTTTTTGCTTTTATAATTTTTGAACTCCTTGTATTTTTAGGTGGTTCATTTTCTTTACTCACTCTTAATTTTGTTTTGTATCTCTCGATGGGGCGTCTTAATGATAATTTATCTATTTCTAATGATAATGAAGTTTTTGATATTCTAGAGGAATTTAACAGGCTTCATAAGTGTAACAAAAATTTAAGATAATTAAATGTGAGATTTGCAAAAAGAACTAAGTTTCTTGAAAATGAAAATTTATGTTTTAATTCTAGAATTGAACGTTTGCAAACCTCACTATCTCAGAAAGATATTTTTCGTGAATAGATCATAGACATAAATCACAATTTTAATATTTTAAATATGTCCAAGAAAGGGAGTGATAGTTGAGAAAAGGATCTTAGGGATAAGATTTCTCACATTGAGGGAGAGCATGATAACCTTCTAGGAGTTATAGAAAATTTAAAGAAGGAGTCCTGTAAAATTGAGGAGTCTAATTTATTACTTGAGTCCAATATTTTAAAAATGAAAAATCACTTACAAGACTCGAGTTGTAGTTGTAATGCTTCTACCTCATCTGGTTCAAATATTTTCGTTACTAAATTTAAGACCATTGTTTGTTTTAAAGGGTCAACTTTATCCAAGAACTTTAGAAAAGGTCACACCTTAGGTATCATTCCTCGTGTTTTCACATGCTTGTATTGTGGTAGGAAAGATCACCTTAGGTCATTTTGTTTTGATATTAAAAGAAGTCCTAGGAAGTCTATGTCTAGCATTTCATTAGTTCCAAAATCCCATTATTTTAAATATACATCTTTATGGGTTAGGAAATTATTTTTAGACGCGCTAGATATTAGATTTGTTGATTCTCATTTGCTTTCATATGAAACCTCCCTTTCTAAATTTAAAGGTTCAATATGTTAGTTTTGTTTGCATACTCTAGCTTTTTGTGCTTCATATTATATATCATTGCTAGGCATATGCATGTTTAATCATTTCCTATTCATTGCTTTATCACATATCACATGCTAGAATTATGATGTTTTTTTATCTTTTGTATTATATTTCTTTCATTTTAGTTTGTATTAAATGAAAAATCTAAAAAGTTTTTTGTTTTATCATTTTTGTTTCACCTTTTAGTAATTTAGGCTTAATGAAAAACACAAATGATTTCTGTGTGTCTTTTGAGTAAATATGTTTTTGTTAAAAATTTTCACAAATTCAAAAAAAAAATATTTTGTGTGTATTTTAGTTTGACACACTCTATGTGGCATATACTTGTGTTATAATCCCTTCTTTTTCGCTCCCATGTGGCTAGAACTTTTGGCTAAGATTGCCAATCCTTAAAATGTTCTTTACCATACTTACATGGAGTAGTTGGATTTTGTGTTGATATAATGTATTCTATTTTTTATATGCCTCAAATTACACATGCACGAGCTCACTTGAAATTTTAACTTCACATGTTATATTTGAGCTTTGTGAGGTGTTCTCCTACCAACCTTGTCATCTACATGATATGTGACCTAGGAGGACGAGTGCTTACTAAAATCCATTGTACGTGAGATTTGTGTGAGACATAAATAATATATATATATATATATATATATATATATATATATATATATATATATATATATATATATATATATATGTGTGTGTGTGTGTGTGTGTGTGTGTGTGTGTGTGTGTGTGTGTGTGCACGAGGAAGGGCTCCGAAAGGAAATATCATCCTTTGCGAGTAAGCCACCGTTTGGAATGGACCTAATAGAAATACGTGGCCCAAAGGCCTAAAAATAAAATATGGCATTAAAAAAGAAAAATAATTGCCAAGGCCTTGTTTTAATTGATATATTCATTCAAAAACATATATGCTTATTGAGGGAGTTTGGATGGTATATCAACGGTTTGCACAATGTCCGTTTATCTTAGTTGTACTTTCAATGTCATGACTCTATTGGTTTGTAGAATCATCAAAACTCTAGGCTTGTATCAATTGTGTATGTTTATTCATTGAGTTCAATATATATTCTCACATGAGGTTATATTCAAATGTTATAAAGTTTTCTATCAAATGAGAACTTCGTGAGAATGTTTTAAGTGATTGGGTCTAAATTTAATTGTTACTAGTTCACACCCCAACACTTCCGTTTCCATATGACACATTTTTGCCATACGAGTGTGAAAAGCTTATTGTATTTTGTGTGATGTGTGGTGTTTATACCTAGTATATGTGCGTGTGCATTAATGTTATTTACTTTGTACTCATATACGAGGTATTATATTTTTCTTTGCCTTATTTTTTGTCCATCTATGCTTCTACTTTATGATTGGTATCTATCTTGTTGCATTCTTTATTGATATCACATGCTTATCACTTTATGTATCATATTGGTATCATTTTCTTGCATCTTAGTTGGTATCATTTATTCTTTATATGGATTAGTTATGCTTTTGTTGCCTATATGTTTTCATGTTCTATGCTTTGTATGCACTTTTGTTTTATTAATTCTATCACCTTTGTCTATTCCTGAACAAAAAGGGGGAGAATGATAGGGGGAGAAATAGTATCTAATCATACTGTAACCTTATCTAACATTAGGAGATTTAACTTAGGGGGATAGCGCTATCTTCTTTGGTTGATCATAGTTGATAAAGGGGAGAATTAATTTAGGGGAAGTAATTATTTTAATTGCATTTAATATTTTGATATTCCCTATGGGTTTGATAGTTTGCTTAACTGTGCAGAAATTCTTCTAGAGGGCAACTTTCATCGGCAAAGATGTTGATCATTGGGTCTTGAGTCAAGTTTGGGTGGGATGTTTTAGTCTAGTAGACCTTGACGGCCCTTTAGGATTTTTATTATTTTTGTCCCGGAATAGCCAAAGGGGGAGATTTGTAAGGACACAAGTCTCCGATTGAGTCTTAATGTAGTGTTGGCTCAATTCTGGACAAAAACATTTGAGTCATAGGATAGTGTTCATGTGTATCCATCCAAGCTTATGACGTGTTAGTTGAAGACGTAGCAGTCAGGCGTATAAAGCTTCATCATATGTCGGGTTTAGTGTGCCTGTTTTCTACGTCAACAACATTGTTCCATGCTCCTAAGGTATAAATGCATTATATATATATAGGAGCTTGGAAATTTATTGGGTGTATTTTATAAATTTTTATAAAGTTTTAACAACTATGTTTTACTCAGAAAATATTATTTTAGAACTTTGAATAAAAAAATTTGGGATTAAAAATGAATTTTGAACTTTCTGGGATTTCGTTCGAACGAGTTTGTCGTTCAAACGAGAATTTCATTCGAGCGAGGTTTGTCAATGACTTGCCACGGGAACTTCGTTAAAAAGTACATTTGAATGAAATGTCGTTCGAACGAAAATGTCATTCGAACGAGATTTCGGCGGGAACAGTTTTTTACAGTTTTTTGGCACTTTTTCACTACTTTGTCCCACTACTCTTTCATAGAATTTAATGATTTCGGGACCAAAATTTTTTTAAGAACTTTTTCCATCTCCTAGAGAGTTTTGGTGAGCTTAATTATTTCATAAAAAGTTCCTTTGGTTTTTGTTAAAAGTTTTTCATCCTTAGAACAAAACCAAGTTAAACACCCAATAGTTTGTTTATCCAAGTATCTTTCATATATATACATTTTCTTGGAGTGTTTGGCACCACAGGTTCACTTTTCTACCCAAGAAGAAAAGAGTTGGGGTTTGCTTCTACATCTCACAAAGAAGAAGCTTGTTTGTTGTGACATACCCACTTGGAGAAAGGCCCCTTATTTGGGTGATGGTGACCAAAAAAGTCCGATCGGTGGATTCCGAGATCGCGATAGACCTCCGTGGTTATTCGTTAGGCAGAGGTGTGTACAAGAAGGAGCGTCGAAGCTTGGACGGAGTCAAGTCGAGTGTTGTAAGTCTTATTGTCTTGTACTTGTAAAACCGTACTTAGTGGATTTGAGGCTAGGGTCGTCCAAGGTTTTTTTCCGTTGTGGGTTTTTCCTCGTACATCGCGGCATAGTGGTTATTTGATTATTTTATCTTTTGCAAAATTCACATTAGATTCATGCTTAGGTAAATAGATAAAATTGGTTTAAATCACTACTCATGCTTAAGTTGGTGCTAAAATTAATTTGTGTAATGTTTAATTAATTTAGTTCAAGTAATTTACATTAATTTGATAAGATGGTTTGGCCTAAATTTGCAAAAATTAATTAATTATTTTATTAGGCAAATTTCTAGGACTTGGATTGAATTAAGTTGTTTAAGTGAAAAATGTATTTTTTGTTTAATTTAATTTCACTTTGAGTTTAAGTTTAATTTTAATTTTAAATAAATTAAAATTTATTTTTTATGTACTTGTTTAGTTGAACCATCTATATTCTGCATCTTAAAACGAAATTATTTTTTGAAAAATTCAAAATTGGGGGTATTTTGCGACTTTCAGATCCCTTTAACTTTTGTGAACTGTGTTCGTATTGGAATTCAGGGGTATATATATGTGGTTGTTAAACAAATTTTGATCGAGGATGAGATTCGTTTTGGTGTTTTGATCGAACAGACAATACGGTTAGGGTTTTTATCGAAGAGGTTTTTATCGAAGAGGGTTTTTGGCACTTCGTTTTCTGAAAGTGCGATTCGATTTCTGAAAATTACGTTTTTGTTTTAATTTCAGGGTATTTATATATTGAAACTAATCGTTTAAAATTTCTTGGGCCCGATTTTTTAGTCCATAATTGTTAGTCCAAGGAGTAGACCGTAAAAAGCCTTTGTTTAATTTCGCCTCGGGTCTGAGGTTCTCAAAATGAACCCTAATTATGGAGTAAAAATTTAAGTGGATTTTGCCCCACATATTCAAGAAGGTACATATAAATGCAGTTCTTAATTGGAAATGTATTCATGATATTATTTTTTTCTTTTATTTAATATTCTTTAAAATAAAAAATGGGTGAAGAAATGTGGGGGCTGATAAACATAAAAGTTATTTTTTATATTGAGTGTTATTAATGGCATCACCAAAAATTTATAGTAGGAATAATGATATACTTCTCGATTCCATACTTCCCGATTCCATACCCAAAACCATTCTAACCCTTAATCTTATATCCAAAACAATCCTAGTCCTTAATCTTTTTTTAAAACACAATGCATTATGTCAATTAATAAAGTGTCAAAACAAAACTAAAACGTATTCTCTTGATTTTTTTTAAAATTTATTTTAAATTGATAATAATTAGAGTTATAATTTATTTTAGGATCAACTATCAAAAAGTCACACAAACATTTTTTTATACACATTTAATTCAAATATCTATTTTGTTTCAAAAACCCCCTCAAATAACCATTTAATCAATATTCTCTTACTTTTAAAGGTCCGCGTCAGTGGCACTCCCACCTCACACCTCCATTGCCAGAACTCTGACGACCCTCACCGGAACTCCTTTCTTTGAATGTTTTACGTATTGAGTGGCATTTTGGAACAAAATAAAATGACTTGCACTAAACGTGCATTAAAAAAATATTCGAGTGACTATTTGGTATATGCCCCAATTATTTTAAAGTTAAATAAACGTTATACTAAATTAATATTTAATTGGGTTATTTTGGATTTGATATATAAAAAAAATGAAAAAAACAGTCAATTAGTGCCGCGTTTTTTTTTATCGCGCTTGGGTTAGGCAAAAAAAATAAAATTTTGTGTTATGTGGTGTCGCGTCTTAATTATGTCGTGTGTGATAAAAAACCAGTAATTCTAGGCAGACTCACGAACCCGACTCATCCTATGTGACTCACTAATGTGTTGCGTCTGCATTGGTTCATTTTGAGAGTCCTATGGTGTAGTTTCCGCCAGGGCCTAAAAATGAAGCTATACAGACATGACATGTCCGTGCGTAGCACAAAATGAGTCGGATTAGTGCGTCACTATAGGTCAAAAAAAAAATTATTATCTAAAAAACTTTATACATATGTGGCATGTTCAAAAAAATTAGTGACACTGGTGCGGACCAACATTCTCGGACCAATATCATTTGTTGAATGTGGGTCCGCACCAGTGTCACCTAGTAAAAAAAAATATTACCCAAAAAACTGATTTTATATTAAAACCTTGATGATAGGACCTAAAACTATTGTATTATATATATATATATATATATATATATATATATGATTTTAATAGAAAAAATTTATTACCTAAAAAAATTATTACCAAAAAAATTTATGTCGTGTCATGCCGTATTTTAATTAAGTCTTGTTCGTATTTGATAAAAAAAAATTATTGTCTTTTATCGCATATAATTGGGTCGGATTCAGATTGTTTTAATCTAGTCATGTTCGTGTTTTTTTTTCCTTTAAACACAGTTTGTTATATAAAAAATACAGATTTTTATCAAATTTTATTCAACTTTAAAAAAATAACGAAATATCAATCTAAAATAAATTAATATATTTAATAAAATTATCATGGATCAAACTCATTCCTGAAACTCATATCATGTGTGTTTTAAACTTTGAGTTGAAAATGATGGCATGGGTTTGGAACAGGGGTTGAGCGGCCAAGATTGATTTCGGCAGTGGCTCGGTAATCAGGCTCATATAGACTATATGATATAGTAGTGATGTTGATAAGCCCGGGACAAAAACGCACACATAACAATATTGATTTTATAAAATTTTTCTTTTTTTTGTACAATTCGAGCTTCCATTGTCTTCCAGGATTGGGCATAGATGCAATACCCCGTATTTTTATGATTTTTAATTATGTGATTTAATAAATTAAATTGCTTTGAATTATGAGATTTATTATAATTAATTTGGGTTAATTAATTGGAACTTTATTCGGATTTAAATGCCAGCGAGACGAGAGTTAGTATTTGATTATTATAATGATGTTGTATGTTACTGAGTGATTATGGTAATATATGATTATTGTATTTATTAAAAATTATCGTGAGTTGAAAATACGGCAGTTTCGGTAATTAAGTGGGACGTGCGTGTCATTCGTGTCAGGATCCAATTTAATGGATTTAAAAGTATTTTATTTTTATGTCATCCGTATGAATACTTTGAGTGCGTCAACGTGTCCGGAAGGGCCAAAATAGTCAGAAAACACTAGTCGGGAGTTTAGTTTGGGTCCCGGGACATTTTTAGGCTTAACCGGCAACCCGTGAGGGTATTTTTGTCATTTTAGATTTTAAGAAAATTAGACCCACGAATTTTATAGTTTATTTAATTATTATTGGGAAGGCCATTAGGGTCATTATCAGCCAAAAAGTAAGAAGTGGGCTACGTGAGATAGAGGAGAAGTTACAGAAGGGTTTCCATGGCCATAACCACCACATACCACCACCACTGTCAGATTTGTGACCGGAAAGAGAGGGGGAAACCAACCAACAACATCATCAACGGATCAGAATCACTATTCTACAGGCAAGTGATTTATTTTGCAAAGATTCAAAGAATATATTTCACATGATTGTGTAGATTTGAAGATTTATTATGAACAATGATATAAATTGTAAAATGGGAGCACTAAATATTGAATCCGGGTAGGGTTTCATGTCGTTAAAGATTCTGGACAGGTATTAGGTACGAAATCATGTTCCATAGGTAGGTAATTACGAAATTAAATTATAATTTATGATGTTCTTGAAGAAATTAGGAAGAACTAGGGTTAGAAGAATAATTATGACTTTGGATCCAAGAAACTGTTGATTGACACAACAAGAAAAAGTCATTTTCACGACATGGTTTCTATGACATTTAACATATATGTGTCGTGCAAGGTATATTAAGACGACACATATGTATTAGGTGTCGTGAATAAAACATTAAAACTACCAACCATTACATCTGAATTATAAGTGTCGTGGAAAATAATTAACACGATGTGCTGGAGGTGTCGTAAAACTTAATACGTCATTTTTTAAGTACGAGTCGTAGAAAATAATTAACACGACACATGAGAGGTGTCGTAAAACTTAGTATACTTATTTACGACACGGAGCCGGTGTCGTAAAAATTTATTACATGACTCATAGGAGGTGTCGTGAAAGGTAGTATAGATTTTACAACCCAATTGGTGGGAACTCTAATTCGGGCGAAAAAAATTTTATCCAGGAAAAATATTTCAGATCGACGCCAACTGCTGTTTATCCTCTCTCAACCCCAATAAAAAATAAATCCTCTCATTTGAAACCGGCTCCCTCTCCTCTATTTCCGACGTCTACTCTTAGTTCCGGTGGCGTCACCTGCTCCTAGTTCCGGCGTGGATCTGTTGCTATTTGCAGCACCGATCTGCTCATATTTTTGGGGTCGATCTATCCTATTTTCGGCATCAAATGTATCGCTATGGAACTCTATTTCTGGCATGGATCGGTCTCTATTTTCGACGTCGATTTGACACCAGTTTAGATGGTAACTTCTTTCTCTGTTTTTTATTTTATTTTTACTGTTTATTTTATGTTTGATATTTGGTCAAATTTATTTCCTGATTTATTTATGTTTGTTAATTTCTGTCAACAATTTAAGTGATTTCTGTCAACAAACACTAACATCCCTCAACTCCCAAATAAGTTATATAAACTACTCAAATGAAATGAACTCTATTGGTCACGAGAAGATGTAGAAGATTTTTATTTTTACATAAATAAGCTGCAAACCTTTGAACAAAGTTATAATATCAACCTTCTAAGAAACCCCAGAATTGTCAGTCCAAAGTTAGTCCAACACTAAAAAAAGTATATACCTATCATATGCAGTTTATAATACTAAAAAAATTATAAGCACATTTGTCTGGTGATTCATATCCATAAGTCTATAATTTTCACATTCATAATCTGCGACTTTTTGCATCTTGCTAGATTTGATTCCCGTATAAATCATTTGTTTATTGTAAGTCTCACATTCATATTCATATATGGTTCTTTTATATTGGGATTTCAACATTCCACAACCAAAAATAGAGGAATTAGATGGCTTCTTTGTGAGGTGCATGATTACATCTTAGTGTCAACCAAAGATCTTATTCATGCACTGGAATGAGGTCAGCTCTCATTGTATTCTACAACTCACTTTTCATAGATATTTGGGATTAATTTGATATTATTATTGAAAGGGTTTTTAGATTTTTTATTTGAATTTTGTTGTGTGGTGAAAGATTAGATGTAGAAGATTTTCATGAACGGAGACAGTCACGAAACGATGTCACTTAAAGGAAGTGCGGATGGTCCTTGAATTGAAGGCATATTGCCACTCATTATAATAATTGTGCGGTAAATTTTCAATTCCACTATTAGATTTTTTTTATAGCAAAGTGTTGCGCTAAAACAGTCCTATGTTAAGCATCCAACACCATAAAACTCACTTCGGAATTTTACCAAACACTTGGTGTGCGGAAAACACCCAAGACCTTGTTCCTAATAAAAACTAAGTGTGCAAACTCAAAACAAATCCAATCAACAATCAGCAAGTAGGATAACAAGAACACACAAGCAATCAAAGCAAAGAAACGACAACAATATAACGTGGTTCACCCAAACAAGGGTTACATCCACAATGGTAGGATTTCTTCTTTCTTTGACAAATGGAGGAACCACAAGGTCACACACTCACACTCTTTATCTCTCCAAGAAAGTCACTCACAACCAAGCACAAGAACTAATCTTAAAGAAGAAGTTCTCACTCACTTTTCTCTTTGAAAAACTCACAAAATGTTCACTCTAAAGCTGGAAAAACAGCACTGCACCAAAAAAACAGAAAATAAGCTTCTATTTATAGATTTTCCTCAAAGTGGCAATATTGTAAATATCGAGAAAAAACTATTTTTCTCCCAAAATAGCCGTTAACCAACGGGAAGCCACCGGAGAGACAAAATACACCACAAACTCCACCTTGGCGATCCGAATGATCCAACCAAAAACCCAGAATGAAAACCATTGAACAGCTTGAAGATCACCCCGAAATCTACCAAGCTTAATGCGGCTCCACCTATCCGAGGAGCCTCTCCTCGAATTTCAACAAGAAGTGAGATTTAGGCAATGCCTAAACTTCTCCCTAGTCATAGGTTTGGTGAGGAAATCTGTTGCATTCTCATCCGTGTGCACCTTCTCAATCAAAACCTCGCCGGAATTAACACAATCCCAAACTCTATGATACCACACATCAATATGCTTTGTGCGGGAATGATACACTTGATTTTAGCCAAATGCATAGCACTTTGACTATCGCAATGAAGACGAATACTCTCTTGCTTCATCCCCAATTCACTCACCAAACTCTTTAACCAGACCGCCTCCTTTGATGCTTCCGTAAGGCCATATACTCCGCCTCCGTGGTAGACAAAGCACTTGTCGCTTGTAACATGGACCCAAAGATACCGGACCGCTAGCAATAGTGAATACATACCCCGATGTAGATCTCCGTTTATCAAGATCCGCCACATAATCCGAATCCACATACCCCGCAATAAACTCGTCCCCTTTCTTCCATTCAAACACAATGCCCATAGACTTGGTTCCCTTTAGATACCGAAGAATCCATTTCACCGCTTTCCAATGCTTTTTTCCCGAATTCGACATGTACTTACTAACCACAACTACGGCTTGGGCGATATCCGGCCTCGTGCAAACCATAGCATACATAAGGCACCCCACGGCACAAGCATACGGCATTGAATCCATCTCCTCTAACTCATCATCCGTAGAGGGACATTGTTTTGCACATAAAGCGAAATGTGAAGCTAACGGGGTAGAAGTGGCCTTGGCATCCAACATGCCAAATTTCCCGATGACATGCGAAATATAATTTTTCTAAGATAACCACAACTTGCCAACTTTTCTATCTCGTCTAATCTCCATACCAAGAATCTTTTGCGCCGCACCAAGATCCTTCATGTCAAACTCCCGGCTCAATTCCACCTTGAGCTCCGTTATCCGTGACATGCCCTGACACGCAATGAGCATGTCATCCACATAGAGCATTAACAAAACAAACGAACCATCATCAAGAACCCAAAAATATGCACAATGGTCATGATCACATCTCGTGTAACCAACCCGCAACATGAAGGTATCGAACCGTAGGTACCATTGTCGTGGCGACTGTTTAAGCCCATATAATGACTTCTTAAGCCGATACACATGATCTTCCTTTCCCACTTCCTTGAACCCCTCCGGTTGCACCATGTAAATAAGATCCTTCAAATCACCATGAAGAAAATCCATTTTCACATCCATTTGCTCCAATTCCATATCGAATTGAGCAACCATTGCAAACAACACCCGTATCGAAGTATGCCTCACCACCGGGGAGAAGATCTCATCATAGTCAATCCCCTCCTTTTGTGAAAACCCCTTCGCTACTAGCCTTGCCTTGTACTTCGGTTCTTCTATTTTGTTAATTGCCTCTTTCTTCCTA
This sequence comes from Sambucus nigra, assembly GCA_949130495.1. Taxonomy (NCBI): domain Eukaryota; kingdom Viridiplantae; phylum Streptophyta; class Magnoliopsida; order Dipsacales; family Adoxaceae; genus Sambucus; species Sambucus nigra. The sequence goes on along the minus strand of OX422209.1, from coordinate 463,978,290 downwards.
TACACCCACTTAGAGCCAACAATGTGTCTCCCCTTGGGTTTAGGAACCAACTCCCACACATAGTTCTTTCGTAGAGCTTCCATCTCTTCCGACATAGCACCCAGCCAACTCACCTTGACATCACAATTAATGTCATCTTTGTATGTCGTTGGATCACCCTCACTAGAAATGAGAGCGTAATTGACCTCTTCCCAACCAAGCCTAGATGATGGCTTGATCTCCCTATGCTCTCTGTCACGTGCTAAGGATGGCACTTGCTTTACCCGTTGAGTGTCCTCCACCTCAACCGACTCCTCTCCCAAATCATCCTCATTCGGCTCCACCTCAACCGTGTCATCACCCGATTGAGAATCACTTAAACCACTAGTAGATGCACTATCACTATCGATAGTTGATGATCTCGAAAATACCAAAGGAATCTCGACGGTTCTAACACCACTGTCATAGGTAACTTCCAAGAACTCCTTGGCCTTCAACATGGACGTCTCGTCAAACCTCACATCCCGGCTAACAACTAGCTTCGTCGTATACGGATCCCAAAGCTTAAACCCCTTTTCCATAGCCTAGGAAAATACACCGGCGAGTTCTCGCGTCATTTTTAGTCCTCTCGTCACTAGGAATGTGAGCGTACCCCGGACATCCGAACACCCTCAAAGTAGAGTAGTCGACCTCGTGCCCCGACCATACTTCCTCCGGACACTTCAAACCAAGAGTCGAATTTGGTGACCGATTCACCAAATGCACGACGTGATCAAGAGCCGCTGCCCAAAATGATTTCGGTAACCCGGCATGAAACCTCATGCACCTTGCCCTTTCCATAATGGTGCGGTTCATCCTCTCCACCACCCCATTTTTTTGTGGAGTCTTCTTAACGGTAAAGTGCCTTGTGATGCCCACATCTTTACAATACTTGAGAAACCCACCGTCTCGATACTCACCCTCGTTGTCGCTCCTCAAATATTTGATCTTCTTCCCCGTTTGATTCTACAACATGGCTTTCCACTCCTTGAACTTCTCGAAAACCTCCGATTTTTCCTTAAAGTAGTAGACCCACACTTTTTGTGAATAATCATCAATGAAAGTCACAAAGTATCTAAAGCCGCCTATGGAAACAACATCCGAAGGCCCACACACGTCGGAATGAATATAGTCAAGAGTCCCTTTACTCTTGTTCGTAGATATAGTTAATTGCACTCGATTTTGCTTCCCCGTCACACAATACATACAAAAATCAAGCTTTCATCCGTGCACCCCTTTCAACAACTTTTGCAGATGAATTTCTTCCATGCGCCGTTGGCTCATGTGACCAAGTCTCATGTGCCACAATTGTAGCTCGTCGATTTCAGGCTCCGTGGAGACTGACACTCCTCCCACTACTGTATTTCCCTTCAATCTATAAAGATTGTTCGGTAACTTTGTGCCGTGCAAAATCACCATCGATCCCCTTTTGACCTTCAAAGCCCCACCCTCGGCTTGAATCACACACCCCTTTGAATCGAGTGCGCCTAAGGAAATCAAGTTCTTTTTAAGTGCCGGAACGTGCCTCACTTCACTTAAGGTTCGGACAACCTCATCCCACATCTTTATGTGCACCGACCCGATTCCCACTACTTTGCACGTAGCATTATTTCCCATGAGAATCTCACAACCGGTATTGGACATGTATTCCTCAAACCATTCCCGGTTCGGACACATGTGGTATGAACAACCAGAATCTAGAATCCAACCATCAACATGATCGGCGGAGAAACAAGTAAGAACCTCTTCGCCTTCCTCTAAAGTAGCAACACCGGCCACATCCTTAGTAGTGTCTCCTTTCTTATCATCTTTCTTCCACTCCAAACAATTCCATTTAAAGTGACCCTTTTTATGGCCCTTGAAATACTCAACCGTGCTAATGTCTCGAGATTGAGACCTTTGGAAGCCCCGGTTATTTGCACCCCGAGACTTCGACCTTCCTCTTCGTCCACCACCACCAACCTTGGCTACCAAGCCTTCACCTTGAGAAGATGAACTACCTCTACCGCTACCATTTTTATTCTTCATGACCACGTGAGAAATGATGTCCTGCATTACATCATTGAACTTGAGAGTAGTCGTCCCAAACATAAGTGTGGTGACAAAGTGCTCATATGAATTGGGCAACGAAGCAAGCAACAATAACGCTCGATCCTCCTCGCTAAATTGAACATCAATCCGGTTCAAATCGTTGATTAAAGCATTGAAGATATTTATATGCTTCATCATATCACCACCCTCCTTCATTTCTAACTTGAAGAGCATCTTCTTTAGAAACAATTTATTTGACAAAGACTTGCCCAAATAAATCTCCTCCAATTGATCCCACATGCCCTTAGTCGTAGTTTTCAATATCACGTGATTGAGCACATCATCCGTGATATACATTTCAATTGAAGAAATCTCCCTTTGATCAATATCGCTCCATTCGGCTTCGGTCATATCCACCGGACGCTTCTCTATACCCAACAATGTTATAACCAACCGTTGTTGAACAAGAAGACCCCGCATCCTTCTTTGCCACAAGCCAAAATTAATTTTCTCATCAAAAGGTTTTATCTCAAACTTCATTGAGCCTCCGGATACATAACTAGGATCCCACTTCTTAGAGCCTCCGCTTGTAGAAGTTGATTCGAGAGTACGCGACACGTCCTCCGCCATTTGGAACAAATTCTAGAACTTATGCCAATATCACTCAAATTGATTCAAGCCGAACCAAAATACTGAGCAAACCAAGCAACCAAAGCTCTGATACCACTTTTTGCGCTAAAACAGTCCTATGTTAAGCAACCAAGACCATAAAACTCACTTCAGAATTTTACCAAACACTTGGTGTGCGGAAAACACCCAAGACCTTGTTCCTAATGAAAACTAATTGTGCAAACTCAAAACGAATCCAATCAACAATCAACAAGTAGGATAACAAGAACACACAAGCAATCAAAGCAAAGAAACGACAATAATATAACGTGGTTCACCCAAACAAGGGTTACATCCACAATGGTAGGATTTCTTCTTTCTTTGATAAATGGAGGAAACACAAGGTTACACACTCACACTCTTTATCTCTCCAAGAAAGTCACTCACAACCAAGCACAAGAAATAATCTTAAATAAGAAGCTCTCACTCACTTTTCTCTTTGAAAAACTCACAAAATGTTCACTCTAAAGCTGGAAAAACAGCACTGCACCAAAAAAAAAAGAAAATAAGCTTCTATTTATAGATTTTCCTCAAACTGGCAATTTTGTAAATATCGAGAAAATACTGTTTTTCTCCCAAAACAGCCGTGAACCAACGGGAAGCCACCGGAGAGCCAAAATACACCACACAAAGTACTTTTAGGTCCCTCGCAAACAAATTTTAAACACTAAAGGATTTTTGACAAATTTTAAACACTTAGGTCTACTAATTATCTTCTTGTATAAGTCCACGCTAGTGGCATAACAAGTGGACCTAATAGTAAATTGCCCTTAAATGTTTAAAAATTGTCAACAAGGGACTTAATTGTAAATTACCCTTTTTAATATAAACTTTGATATACCAATTTTATCTATGTTAGTTTTGCTATGGCTTAACCCATAGAATAATTTTGATTCTCCCAACATACTTTACTAATTTTTTCAATGAGAACAACTTTATAGTATCATCTACTCCACATGATGTGAAGGATTTATTTCTACTGATTTCTTTTCTCTCACTGTTTATGGTCCGATTAATAATGAACTTTGCATCCATCCTCTTACCATCAAATAATGCTTTATTTTCGCTCTTCCAAATTTCCCAAATAATACAAAGAGGGATCACTTTAGAAGGTACTTGACCACTTCATTTCTTGAAGCTCTAAGCCACCAGTCTAGCATACCATTAGCTGGTGAAAAAGACATTTTAATGCCTAAGATTCCACCAAAGAACTACCATACTTCATATGCTAGGGTCCGTGGATAAATAAATGATTGATATTCTCAGAATGTTTGTAAGAGTAGCGACACACTGAAGCCAACTTAATTCCAATCAATTGTAGATTATCTTCTAATGGAACAATATTGTTAGTGCACCTCCACATTAGAAAACAATGTATATGTTGATAACCAAATAACAATGTACAATGTATATGTTGATAACCAAATTAACTTGTGTATTTGTTGATCACTTGAAAAAAATGTACCATTATATAATTAACTTAGTTATAGGTATTTTTTACCCACCTAGAATTCTAACCCTAGTGTATTGTTGAGGATAGTACCTTAAATAATGTTCTTCAATGAACATCAATTTGACATGAAGATATAATAGTGCTACTTATATATTAATTATTCAGTGAACATTTAGTATTATTTTTAAAAACTCTTTGAGTATTGAGATTGTAATTGCAATTTAAGGGGAAGTGTATTAGGCAAACCGTTTAGACAAAAAGCTTTGAATCATATTTGGCATTCATATATAAACTATGTTGATAGGAGTTACAAACAAGCATGAGTAAACATAAAAAATATTGTAGGCATCATTGTAACTTCTCTTCACGTTTTCTGCAGGCATCATTATTTGGTTTGTGTTCCTACAAGTTGTGGTTTCCTCTATGACTTGATATTCGTAACCTTTTCTAGTTTCAATTTTTTTTAATAGTTGCTTGTGTGCCATAGCCATTGCATTTCTCTTGTTAACTTTATTTTCATATCACAATAAAAGAAAATACTTGTTGTTTGTACCTTAGGGCATACCTTATTATTCTTTGGCCACACTCAACTTTGGATATTAGTTTAAAATGCCTTTGACAAAACTTATTTAATATTTATTAGACCGATAGATAACTTATGCCTGTTACATTTACTCGACACTGATTCGTGTTATATAGAAATGAGCAGGTTGAGGATGTCATTTAGTTCTCTTTTATGGGTTTGGGCTTCATCTTGATGTTTATTTGATCCATTTCTTTCTTACACCAGGTCATTGAAACTAATGTTTATTTTAAAACATTCCTGGGACAAGTACAACTGAAATTGGGAGACTTTAGAAGTTCTCTTTCAAATTTCGAGAAAGCCTTGGAGGTTTATCCTTAAAATTGTGAGACATTTTTGTTCTTGATGTATGTCTGATTTTGAATTTATTTTCAAGTAGTAGCTTATCAAATTGATTTTTTTTCGAAGTCCGATTTCTCAGTGACTAATATTTTATTTTCTTTAATAGAGGCTCTTGGCTACATTTACGTTCAACTTGGCCAGACTGAGAAGTCCCTGGAGTCTTTAAATAAAACCACTAAGTTTGATCCACGTGATGACCAGGTCACTTATCTTGCCTTTTTATACCTTTTTTATTGCTTTAATTTCTGTATCAAATTGGTTTTGGGGTTAACAAATATTTGCGGGGCATTAAGAGGACTGACTAATGTTAATTTGTGAAATTTTGGAGACTGTGAAATGTATTGACTAGTAAAATTCATATCATGAGTCGTAAGATTCTGACAATGATGAACCATCAGTCTATTTCTTTCTCCATTAGGTGAGAAGGTTATCACCCACAAACTTACGATAATCAAATATAGAGGCATAGAAAAATTTAGAATCTGGCAGAACTGTGTTGCACTTTGATACATACATTTAACATCTATGTCAATGAAATAGATAATTAAGTAGTTGGTATATTCTTCTTGGAAGGAAAATGGAAAAATACCTGTCAAGCAGTCACTTGGTGAAATTATTTTATATATCTATCAATAGGATATAACTTTGCTTAATTTGAAATGAGATTGAAAATCAACTCGGGTTCTTCTTTTCATATTGGTAGGGAAGTGGAAAAATGCCTGTAAATAAGTCATCTGGTAAAATAATGTTATATATCTATTGAGAGGACCTAACATTGCTTTACTTTGAATAAAGAACGAAAATCAACATCTTGAGTTGAATGAAACAAAGTGGTATGAAAATGGTAACATTTTACTGTTTACACTTGGTACTTATGTTTGTTCGTGCAGTGTACAATCAATCACTCTTACTACTGCAGTTGGTGGCTATCAAGAGAAATGAAGAATTATTATGTGATTGTAATTGGATGGACAAATAAGAAGCGTATAGAAAAAACACACTTGATCTAGAATCCAGAAAACAATATATGGAATGATCAAAATTACAAAAGACTTATTTGGAGGCACCTAAAGAGTCCTAGATAAACAAGAATTTGAAAGATAAATACTAAAACAAAATAATATTCTTACATTTATTATACTTCTCTCTCTCTCTCTCTCGTTTGTCAATTTTGTAATGCCTTAACTGTATGTAATATTCCTATTCTTTGGATTGTTTTTCTTTAATGAGTTACCTGTATGTAACATCATAGATGGATATTCTTTTCTGTTTATAATTATCTCCAATATTCAATCATTTGATTTGGAACACTAATACTTTACCTTCTCCTTTCACATCCCGCAATACAATATTTTTTAATGTGGAATTATAATACATGAGCCTCTATATTACACTGTAATCAAGTGCAACCTTTCCTTCTATTCATCCTCTCCTTAATCTACCTTGATCAGGCATTTCTGGACCTGGGAGGATTGCTAATTTCAAGTGATCTTGTAGTTACTTTAGGTGCCCTTCAAAATAGTAACGGCCTTCTACGTTTTGAGTTTTATTGGATTATTAATGTTGTTATTTTCATATTGAAGGAAATCATTCTCAAGTAAACTTGTGAGGTATAATTGTAGTAGACTACTATGATTTTGTAGTGACCAGACTACTCTACCTTGGTATTTAAATGTTTGGAGAGTGAAAGGCTCCATGTTGTTGAAAATAATTATAAGCCCCATTTGATTATGGCCAGCAGGTGAAGAGTATTTTCACCTATTTTTGTTTCTGTAACTGTTTATATGCTGACAGGATTCACAGACAAATATGAGTAAACATAACAAATATTGTAGGCATCATTGTAACTTCTCTTCACGTTTTCTGCAGGTACCCGAAAAAAACCTTGATGTTTGGCAGAACTCATCTGCATACGTACCAGATGCCCTGCGCCATTACTATTAATAAATAACAAAACTAATCAGATTAACGAGTTTTTTCTCAATTTGATGCAGTAAGTTGGCTTCCCCGTACAAGATGATGCAGATTTTTAGGTATTTTCTTATAAATTATAATCCTTTTACTAATATTTTTAAGCTAGGCCGTGCCGCCAGTGAATATTTATGTTGATGAAAATGTGCTCATTTGTGTTATAATCGGTGTAAATTATTATTGGTGGTTTAGTATTAACTTTTGTTGTTGTTGAGTTGAATTTTAATGTTAAAACAGGTTGGGTTTCATGAATAAGAAAAGGAAACTCTGTCGAAATTTTTAAAAATAACAAGTGATATAAAAATAATTAACATGATGACATGTGGATTACCCTAGTTAAATATTTTACTACTTTTAAATGTTATATAATAATATAATTATGCCAAAATATTAGATATTGGACTAAATTATGTTTATTTTTTCTTCCACAGGTCCGGTTACCATATGGTTCAATGTGGATATGAATTGTTAAACGTGTTTATGGCTGTTGGGAGGATGAACATCTTTTTTGGGGAGGACACAATCTTTTTTTGGGAGGACGCAGCTTGAAGATTACTTTGGGATGCATTATGTTTAGATCTTATTTTAAGTTGTTTGACTTTGTATCGAATATATGGTTAGAGATCAATATGTTATTTATGACTATGACCTTATGTTTTAAGACTTTATTTTGGATATTATTATCATGAATGGAACATACTTTCAATTATTTTCATAGCTTTAAAATGTCTAATGAAATGTAATGTGATATAATTTATGAAAGATGTTGACTAATTAAAAACAATTTTTTTTTAAATAATTTAACTTTCACGACAAAATGAAAGTGTCGTAGAAAACAATTTTCACGACACCTATTTGCGTGTCGTAGAAAGTACTTACAACGACACCTAACATTAGTCGTGAAAAGTTTTCGACGACATCTAAAAGGTGTCGTGAAAAGCGAGGGACTTTCTGCAACCCCCTATCAACGACACCAAAAATGTGTCGTAAAAACTCTTTCACGACACCTTTATATATGTCGTAGAAAGTATTTATGACGACACCTAAAAGTAGTCGTGAAAAGGTTTTGACGACACCTGTTAGGTGTTGTGAAAAGCGTTGGACTTTCCACGACTCCCCTCACAACGACAAGCCATTTTACGACACATTTCAGGTGTCGTGGAAGTGAACTTTTCTTGTAGTGTGAGGATGATTTAATGATTCTAATAATGTTAGAAATTATGTAAACATGTTGGTATGATGATTAGTATACTTGGTTGAGAGTTTTGGATGTTAAAATGAAGAATTTTAGGTGTAAAAAGAGGAAGTTCATAACTGTTTAAGCAATTCTGGGTAATTACCTGCTTGATTGATCGATCGATCGACTCAAGAATATCGATCGATTGACCCCTTTTCTCCGATCGATCGACCCCTGCTGATTTTTGGCAATTGTTTCCTTTTAAGGTTTAATGAAAATCCTAAAGTTGGGGTTGATTCTTAGGGTATTAATATAATATTGTGGAACTTAGATAAGGTCAGTAGGGTCATAGTTATTTTCTAAAAATATCATAACTTAGGGGATTGAGAGTTGTAATTACGAATGGTTACCGAGGGAGGACGGTTGGAGATCTTTCAATTTTGGGACTGAAAGTGGAATGAATGATAACTTAAGGGATTTTAGATTTGCTAAGATAACCTTAGTAATAAATGGGAGACCTAGTATTCACTTGGGATAGGTATAGGTACCCGAACCCGTATGACGAGACTTGCTGTTAAATAAATAGTACATAGAATCTCCAGGACATAAATATTGTGGGTGAGACTTAATATATAGGAGAGGAGTGTACCTATATATATATATATATATATATATATATACTGGTTGTGTGAATGCCTATCGTATGGATTTCCTATGTGTATGACATACCTACCATACTTGCTATCACGGGAGGTTATTTTTATGGAAAAGGACCCTCTTATCCTTGTGTGCTTCGGGGGGATTTAGATTGGTACCTTAAGGACATAGGGTTGTGGATGACTTATTTGTGAGTGGATAAGTCAGCTGACCATGGGAGCGTAGGTATGTGCGTGACCCATGGGTATCTGAACTATGTTCGCCTCCAATATATGTGATTTGTATTTAGACATTTCCTGAGTGATTCGGAACACGTGATACTTACGTGCGTGATGTACATGGATTCGATAGCAGAGTATCCGTGCACCAAAACTTAGCCTAGGGGTGCCATATATGTATTTATGTACTGAGAGTTCTATATTTATGTGCTTGTGACTAGTTCATTGTTGCTTAGTAGATGTGAATAAGTTAAAATATTTGAATGGGTTAGGAATGAGAATTTAATTAACACTTGAGATAAGTAACTTAATGAATGTGAATATGGGGTCTGAACATAAGTTGTTTGAATATTAAGGGTAGGCATCCTATGGTAGAATGAAAAAGTAGTAGTGGTACAAACTAGTTAGATAGTAGCATAACTAAGATGGGTTAAAGGCATTTGTTAGGCGTGCACAGTAGTTGAGAGGTAAGAAACGCATGTGAGAGTGCGCCACTAACGTGTTTATAATATGTGTTGTTTAATTGTAATTTAAATACTTGCTAAACTTTAAACTGTTTTCACATCGGGCTCTGACCCGTTTTCCTTCCAATCTATTTTTGTTTTGTAAAAACATTTTAGGTGCCCAGTCACAGGGACGCCAAGCATAGGAGTTCCATTTTGATGACGTGCTGTAGTTGTTGTGGAAGCTACAGGATCTTGGTATTAGACGCCTTCATATTTATCCTTGATTCCTTCAGAGTCATTTGTATCAGTTATGGCATGTCTCCCATTCTTATTTAGAAGTTGTAGTTGCAGACTTTCATCACTTCAGTTATTAGTTTATTTATTCAGCCACTTGTATTTGGGACATTATTTACTCTGACATATTTTTATTATTGGAGTGTTTACTCCAGACTCGGTTGATTTTATTTTCGTTGGTTATTCATGTGAGATTATTTATGAGATAAATGGTTAATGACTTAGTTCTTGGTTATTTGTTAACTTAATTAAGAAAATTTGACATCTCTCTTTTTAAATATTAGGTGGCTAGTAATTAATTAAATGTTTTTCGACAGTAATGCTAAGACTGAACCAACTTGATATTCTGTTTTAATTTAATAAAGGAGTAGCTACCCGATATTTAATTAGACAGGGTGTTACAGGTGGTATCAGAGTCAGGTTCTAGTGTCCTTTAGGATCTGTGCGACTTATTATGCTTCCAGCGTAGCTTTCCTTTGATATAGAGACCTATGTTTAAGATTGTTGATTTCTTTGGTGAGATTTCGTTCTTCTGCTATGATATATACGATAGTGAATCTTATTTACATTCGGGTTTGTTCGGGTGCCGAACAATGCAGTATGTCAGGCGAGGACAGTTGGGCGGACAGCAGGAGGCAAAGATAAGTTGAGCTTATTTGATTTATTTAAAGAAGGATGACAGTACTTGAAGTCACTCATATTATGGCACGGAAGTCCAGGATGGTAAAGAAGGTTAAGTCACGACTTGTTACCTCCAGGTACAACTATGGTAGAAAGTGGGGTTAATTTAGACCCACCCTGCAAGGTTGGATTGGGAGAGAGTTAGACGAAACATTGAAAAGAACCAGTAGTGCAAATATTAGAAATGCGGAGATGGCGTGTACTAACCAACTCACGTAATATATCCAAAGGATTGGACATATGACGGGGTATGGCTAATCGGGAGTGAAAATTTGGGGTAAAATTTTTCCTTGGCGCGTAAGAGCGGAGTTTCAATGGTGAGAGGCAGCCACCACACTTAGAAATGGAATGTTTTGTCAAGAGAAGGCGCATATGTATGGTTTGACCATAAGTTCCTTCATTAGATGTTCAGAGTAAGATACGAACGTTGTTCTGAACTCACGCTAGAGGGTTGGACAGAGGTCACCTTGTGAAAAAGAAATTTAATTGATTAGCGAACCTTACACCGGATAAAGGAGGTGAAATGGAGAAGAGGACGTTAAAAGTAAAATTTACATGCAAAAAGAATTGTTAGCACTTCTGAGGAATTCTGCTTGGACGGTCAGTGCAGATGGTAATAATGTCGTATTGTGTTAATATGGAGGTAAACGTTTCCTTGGGTGGGGAGACGCAAGAATCAAGGAATTTATATAGAGTAACACTACACCAAATCTGCACTATTGTCATGGTCATTTACCTTGACAAATTGGAATTGTCAAGGTCAATGACCGTGACAATTCGGGGCGAGACAAATTTTTTTGTCACGGACGTGTCACGGTCATTGACCTTGACAAGTCCATTAGAATTGTCACGGTCGTGTCACGGTCAGAGACCGTGACAAGTTAGTCACTGCTAACAACCGTGACCAACCAGTGACAATATTTAAAAAAATTATCACGGTCAATGACCATGACAATTCTGCGCAGAATTGAAAAAAATGCTGCTAGGCAATATGGCCACTGCCACTGCCCAGCAGTATATTTGTACCTGTTATAACAACGTTGGTTGTACCTATTCAAACATCATATATCCAAATATACCCAAGATAGTGCAAATATATATTCATGACGATATAATCCAAATATTCAAAATATAAACAATATACATGACAATATAATCCAAATATAATTAAAATGTACAAACTTAAAAATAATGTTTCTACATGTCTTGGGTAAATGTGAGGAGGTGAGCTGGCCACACAATATACGAATTGACACACCCACTAATATACATCGTGCCGCATTGTTCGCGTAACCACAATAGGTAGTTCTCCTTACCGGGTATCACATGCGTGACGAGCACTCTGGACTCGATCCTTTGAAGCGCACGTCCATGAACTATTCCACCCTCGACGATATTCGGGTCCCTCAACCCCCGCCCTATCCGCTGGCCATCAAATACATCCAATATGAACACGCTCGGCCAACCAAGTGTCGACATTGGTCTGGGGAAGGGAGCCAAATAAGGAAGTGGATCATCGAAATACGCATGTGACGGTGAAGAAGCAGCGAGGTCCACATCCTCGTCCTCCTGCGCCTCGTTCTCCCGCACCTCCTCCTCCTCCTCCACCTCATTCTCCTTCCCTTTACTTTTCCCCATCCCTTTTCGTTATCCGTCCAACGTACGCTTCATAAATGTGTACATATCTTCGACTGTCGCCTCCAAATGGGATAGCTTCGCGTCGTGTGAATCCACCGTTCGAGCCAACCCGATGTCGCTCGTCTCAAATCCGATGATCCTAGATTTGGCCACCCGTGAGCTCACCCCCCTTGTCCTCACCTTGCGATCAGAGCTAAGCACTTGGTTGAGTGCATCTGTGGACAAAGACGCCTTGTCGGCATCAGACTGCGACTCATGCACTTCCTTAATCTTTGCCTGAAACGACAAAAAGCACATGATTAATAAAATAAGTAAACTAAAAAATTCTAACTTAATTAACAAAAATTAAACTGTCGGATTACTTACAATCGTCGTCGCGACGCTCGGGGACACCTCCTTGTCCTTCCCCTTCTTCGTTCGAAGAGCCACATAAGTATTGAGCATATGTATCTTACCCCCTAGCCCACTCCCTACCCCCTGAAATAAAATAAAGTAAATTAGTATCGGCCCCGCAAAGTAAAATAATGAAGAATAATATATTTCTGTAGTTATAGAAAAATTAAATCTTACCTTCATCCTATGCTCCACCTCGGCGTAAGAGGTCCGGCCGGAGTAGTGCACGTCCATCTTTTTTGCCCAGTTTTCCCTTCTCGATTGACGAGATGCCAATTGTCGATCCTCGATCTAATTGTCAATGAACTTTTGCCATTGTGCCAATGAGATTGGCTCCTTGGGCGGGACGGATCCACACCATTGTATAATGGACTCTCGTATTTTCCCAAAGTACCGTGTCCGCATATTTTTCTTCCACGTCTTGTGTTTCTCCCTCAACTGCTCCAAGACGGAATCGCGTAGCTTTGGATCCAAGTTGAAATGTTCATGTCCAACAAATTCAATGTTAGTTGCGAATAAATATAAATATAAATATAAATATAAATATAAATATAAATATAAATATAAATTGAAATTGAAATTGAAATTGAAATTGAAATTGAAATATTCATATAAATATAAATATATTACCTGTAGTGGCGCCCAAATAGCTAATTTGAGCTCATATGGCACCTCCTTCCAACTCATAAACCCCGGGCCGATGACCGTCTTTAGCAGCTCGAGGGATCTCACTAATAGCTCCGATTTGTTCTCGACGGTAATCCCAAATTTTTCATATTTGGGGAGCCTAGGGGCGGAGGAGCCCTCATCGCCTCCTCTAGCACCGAGCCCAGACGACATCATCATAAACAGCATAATCATCTTCTCCTTAATATATGAAGGAGACATTTGCTGTAAAAAAATGTTATTAGTGCAGATAAAAAAAAATGTTAATAGTACACATACACACCCCTACCTCACCCCCACCACACACACGCACACGCCATGCCACTTTTAAAACTAACCAACCCAACATTTCATCAATTAAACTAACAATTAAAGTATACAATTATTAATTTACTAATTTACAATCCTACTTTCATATGAAATTGGCACTAATTATTAATATACTTTCATCTAAAACTATACAATTAAAATTACAATTAAAGCTATACAATTTCTTAATTAAAGCTATACAATTGTTAAAATTTCCCCCTCCCACCACCACCCCCACCACACCCCTTGTCCCCCTCCCCCCGCCACGCACACACACACACCACCCCCACCACACCCTTTTATCTACTTCTTTAATCCTTTATCTTTATATTTATTCTTTGAGATTCTTTTATATTTCAAAAGTCTCTTATCCTCATTATATTTTATCACAATATGCATATCTTATAAGAGAGTCGGGTTTAGCATGAATAATTTGTAATGAAGTCTAGAACGAATCTTACTAAATCAATTGGGGTATTTTCATATTTTTATTTCTTTATTAATTTATTATTTATCAATAAAATTATGACATGAGATAATTATAATTGGAGCATAAATTTCATTATCATAAAAGAATAAACACAACCAAATACAAAGATTCTACAAATTAAAGTGAGAATTAAATTTAAGACTTTCTAACAACATGCATGTGTATGGAGTCTACATAGTTGGGCACGAAAGTAACTAATGATATTCCTAAAAACATACAATTGACAACATTTTGTGAATTTACTAAACTTTATATAATATTATCAAATTCTGTTAAAAAATTATCTAGGGTTTTACCTAATTGAATTCATTTCATGAATAAAATTATTATCACACACGCACCACCCCACCCCTTGCCCCCCCTCCCCCCGCCACGCACACACACACACACCTACGCACACACACACACACACACACACACACACACACACACACCACACCCCTTTATCTACTTCTTTCATCCTTTATCTTTATATTTATTCTTTGAGATTCTTTTATATTTCAAAAGTCTCTTATCCTCATTATATTTTATCACAATATGCATATCTTATAAGAGAGTCGGGTTTGGCATGAATAATTTGTAATGAAGTATAGAACGAATCTTACTAAATAAATTGGGGTATTTTCATATTTCTATTACTTTATTAATTTATTGTTTATCAATAAAATTATGACATGAGATAATTATAATTGGAGCATAAATTTCATTATCATAAAGGGATAAATCCAACCAAGTATAGAGATTCTACAAATTAAAGTGAGAATTAAATTTAAGACTTTCCAACAACATGCATGTGTATGGATTCTACATAGTTGGGCACGAAAGTAACTAATGATATTCCTAAAAACATACAATTGGCAACATTTTGTGAATTTAGTAAACTTTTTATAATATTATCAAATTCTGTTAAAAAATTATCTAGGGTTTTACCTAATTGAATTAATTTCATGAATAAAATTATTATCAAATTTAAATATTTATATAATTAAATTTAACATATGAATTATAAAACTTTTCTAACATTTACACAATTCTAACTATCACTAACCTTGCATTCATACTAAGGTTTATATAGTTTTAACAAATTATAACAAAATATTATCATATTTTTAGTTAGAAAATTCCACCCCCACCCCACCCCCTTCCCCCCCTCCACCCACCACACCCCACCCCCACTACCCCCTTCCCATCTCCCCCACCACACACCACCACACACATATATACACACACATATACACATACCCCACCCCCTCGCCCCACCACACCCCACCCCCACCACACCTGCACCACCCCACCCCCATTACCCCCTTCCCCCCTCCCCCACCACACACCACCACACACATATATACACACACATACACACATACATATACACACATATATATACACACATACACATACACACACATATAGAAATGAAAGAGAAAGAGAGGAAAAAAAATATACCTTAGAGAGAGAGAGAGCAGAAATCTCTTGGAGAGAGAGGGGGGGGGGGAAACCAAAAAAGGTGGGGAAAAAAAGAAGGCTAGGGCTTTTTTTACTGCAAAAGTTGTCACGGTCGTGTCAAGGTCATTGACCGTGACAATTATTTAAAGAATTGTCACGGTTAATGACCGTGACAAGGCCGTGACAAATTAACTTGTCACGACCTTGTCACGATCAATAAGCGTGACAATTCTATGTCACGGTCGTGTCAAGGTCAATGATCGTAACACAAAAGGCGTGTTTTTTGTCACGGTCAATGACCTTGACAAGGGTGGCCGGCTGGAAGGTGACAATTTTGTCATTTTGGTGTAGTGTAAGACTGGAAGAAACGGTGTTGGTGAAACACCACAAGGGGGAGACCCATTAGGGGATCCGTTTAAATGATTTGGGAAGCTGAATTATTTACCGAGCAAAGGTAATTTCATGAAGAGAGGTTGAAACCAGTAGCATGTTCCTTAGGGCCATCAAAAGTTAAGGGAACAACAGTGGTAGACATTAGAGTCAGGACTACCAACGTTCGAGAGAAGGACATCCTTAACAAGGTCAATGTGATCGAAGATGAGTGGAGTATGTGTAAAGGTATTTTGTGGGGAGTGAAACTCGTGTGTTAAAAATTTTCCGAAGCGAGTAGAGGAATAAAGGGTATGGTGCCTAGCAAGAACAATGGTTATTGAAATTTTCGGTTGGTACGGACAGGTGTGTTAAGTCCAGGAACCATTTGAACAGCCAGGGCGATTGGCAAGATAGAAGTATGAGTTATATCCTCAGATGATGATGCGTGTTGTATGTGATACGAACGAGTTACTACATTTTTATTGTTGCCATATTTTCATGAGAGACGAGTTTAGTGATTATCTCGACAATTTTATTATTTATGTGAATATTTTCCCTGGTATCGTGGGGTTACCTTTATTGTTATCCGCGAAGGATGTATGGGGGTATCGATAATGGTATATACTTTATTGAAATTACTCGTTTTAAGTGTTGTGTTATACGAGTACGATATTATCCTAATTATGGCTTTATGAAAATGATTAAACCGATTGTGTGTGATTATTACTAGTCCATCGGGGTTACTACCTTTGGGTAGAATGTTTTGTTATGGCAAGGCCCCATCTGCGAGAGGGTCGGACTCACGTTTATATATTTTTATATAGTTATATATATGTATTGTTGAGACTTCGAAAAGTATAATGGTCTCGGATATTTGTTCCCGGTATGAGTAGGGATTTCATTGTTATGATGCGGAGTGTATTTAGTTTATTGTTCAGCGGAAAGATTTAGCTGATTATTATAAATAATGCTCAGGATGTGGTAATAAGAAGAATGCATTGTTTTAACACCCTTTAGAGACTTGGGAGTTTATACTCATAGATGTATGTCTGGGGATGGGATTTCGATAGCCCCGATTATATTTGCATGATGTTTATGGAAGGTGATTTTCATCAATGTTAAAGAGACAGTGTCTTTCAGAAGGAGTTCCTTATTTAAGTGAAATTGCGTAAGGAGATGTAACTTGATTGTCAAGAAACGGGAATATAGGGGTACATGTTATGGAACGAGGGCCTAACAGATCCCGATGATCGACAATGCTAGGGAGTAGTGTATCGGGGGGGGGGGGGGTCCTTGTTTGGATTTCGCTTTGCGAGATATCCCACGCATGAAACTTAGCATAAGGTTGGTAGTAGGGAGATGTATGACCGTTCGTCTATAATTTGGGTACCTCGATCATTATAGAGTACGTAGTTAGAACTGGAAGTTAAAGGGGAAATTAAAATATAAGTCCAGTATAGCCAATGATGTGGTGAGGAAATGATGAAAAAAATTTGGTTTTATTGCGGCGGGTTAAAGGATGTAATAAGGTTAAGGAGGACTAAGGATTTCTAATTTGGGGGTGATTGAGAACGCCCAAGTTGTATAGCCACGTTACAAATGCAGGGGTAATAAAGAGTGGAGTACGTATGGAGCATATCTGATGTTTGAACCCGTATGTAAGGTTAAAAAGGGGTATAGACACCCTGCTTCGTTTATGTGTTAATCGAAGGAAAAAGAGGCATAGATGGGTGAATTTTTTACCGGTGAGACTAATATGACGAAATGGAAGTTGTAGTGTGAATTAAGCGTCATGAGAAGGACGACAATCTATTGACTTTTGTGCAATCAGGATAACACATCCAATATGGGATGAAAGAGTGTGGGAAACCATTTAAAAAGGGAGTACCCCTTGAGAAGACAAATATCTAACTATTATGGACAATTTGCAGCAGAGTTCCACCCAATCGAATGTTAAGGGTGGCTTACGCATAAATAGAGTGAGGATGTTGATCAGGTATGAGAGTCCAGATGTGCACAATGTGGTGAAAGGTGCACGGGTAGTAATTTTTGGTATATGCCAAGAGGGGAACACGGTTAGTAAGTATCATTTAACGGGAAGAATTATACGTGAAAGTCAGCATTGAAAGGGGTATAGTAAGTAGTAGATCGGTTGGGGTAATATGATCAACCAGATAATTTGAACAAATGAATCACTTTAAGCATCGTTGTCTATTATGTTTTTGTTTATTATATGTGATTATAAAAGTGATTTATTATCTTTGATTATAAAATTTGACTCACTCCATTTTTAGACATCAACAAGAATAAAATTAAAAAAAAAAACATTCTCCGATACAACCAAAAATTTCATAGTAATGGTGTGTTTGATAAATAATATTTGTGATGATAAATGTGAAAGATTGTGTTCAATTGGATGAATTTATATTCCATAATTTCTTCATTAATAAAAATGTACAACTATTCAAAGCATAAAAGGAAAAAGAAATAACACAGAGAATAAGAATCTTCAGCTACTAAGGCCTGGAATCTAATAGCGAGGTGAAACAAGTGTACTTTTATTAGGCTATTATACAAGGGTATATTTAACTACAAGGTGTTGATAAGAGTAGAGTTAAAAGAGCCTAAAATGCAAAACGGGTGGGTTTTGTCTGAGGATAATCCACAATCACTGTCCCACCATAAAATTTAGCTGCCTCATAGCAATCTAAAACCACGTCTTTGGTTGCATAAACTGTGGACACCTGATAAACATGGGGATGTTGTGATTGACATTGATACTTACATGCTTGTTGTTGAGGTTGAGGTGCTTTATTAACTACCCTTTTATTTCTTCCAAAGCATGCATCTAACATCACAAAACCTTCTGATCCAAATTTCGAAAGGTCCGACTTTTGTGCCATTTGGGAGTAGTATAAAGAGTATAACAAGATATAACTGATGTCTTATTTTTTCGTTTGGTGCAGAAATCTATGATATAAAACCCTTTAATATAGAAAGCCTAGTGAGAGGGAGAATGATATCTGGATAAGGAAGTTAATGTACCCAGTTGTGGTGATTCCTTCACGATCAGGTGTTATAGGCCCACTATAAAGTTAAAAGACAGTGAAACCGAATATTTTGTAGGATTGTTTTTTCATCCTGTAAGTGGTGAATCATTCACGGATGCATGAGATTCCACATCTGTTTCATAGATCTCTCTATAAATCTCAAGTGAGAAACATGATATTTCTTTCGGTGACCAGCATGCGTTAGATTCTTCCATTGTGGAAGCTTCTACTTATTACGTTTTTAAATTATCCTTGAAGTTGATAAGATCAGAGATTTTGTGCCTTAATCGAAAAAACATGGAGGGCTAATTTTGACAATCAAATAGTTAAAGCGACATTTAACCCATATTATAACACACATGCAATGCTGTTTAAAGATTCATGGGTGAGAAAACATAAAAGTATGTTAAAAAAAGGCACATTATCACAGTTCGAACCTTTTTTCTAGAAAACGAAATATTGTCAAGAAATAAAAGAATACAGTAAGTTGAGATAGATAGATAAATAGATAGAGGGAGAGAGAGAGAGAGAGAGAGAGAGAGAGAGAGAGAGAGAGAGAGAGAGAGAGAGAGAACGTAGTTAGAGAGAATCAAGAGTGAAGAAATGAGGTATTTTCACCCTTATCTTCTCATTATCAGAGATGGTCTATTTATACAGGTACAACTCAGCAAATTTTAATAGCCAAAAGAGATATTAACAGCTAACACATATCTATATATATCTTAACAGAATTCATAAAAACCCGTAACAACTTGATTAACTACTAATACAAACTAACCATGGTTATTGTAAAACATTAACCATAGTAAAGACATAGGACTCTTAATCCTTCAGTCCCCCTCAAGTTGATGTTTCCTGAATAGAAAATAGCAACTTGAACATCTTTAATCAGGCATTAGTTTGTCTTGTAGATATTTGAATCTTGGAGCCACTAGAGGTTTTGTGAATATATCAGCTAGCTGATCTTGAGAGGTAACATGAGCCAACTGAATCTTCTTCTGAGCAATCTTCTCTCGGACAAAATGGTAGTTGACTTCAATGTGTTTGCTCCTAGCATGCAAAACAGGATTAGTAGCCATAGAGATTGCACTAAGGTTGTCAACCACAATACTGATGACTGAGGAAGAGTGATATGTAATGCTGCAAGTAGTTACTGAATCCAGAGAAGTTCAGCTGTGGTGTTGGCAATGTGTTTTATGTTTTATGTTTATTTTTTCTGCATTGGGCGTGGACATCTTCCTTGCTGATGGGTATTTTTCTTTTCAATATTTGTACATAAAGGCAATTTATTTGCAGTTCAATTTATTTAATTTAGAATTGGATCATAGTATTTCATGCTTTAATTGATATTTAGTTTATATAGTTGACAAGAGACATGAGAGATATGCTTAAAGTATACATTGACGCAATTTTGGATAGTGTTATAGGCATGACTAATTATACTCAAATACTATAAGTTTCATGTGTGCACTAAATTTGAGAAGTCAATTATTTATCTTCACAATCAATGAAAAAGATGTATGTTTAAAAAGAAAGCTTGGGTAGTGTATTGGTGCGTAAATTTCCGTTAACAAGTTTGCGACTCTGTTTAACCATCACTACACCAAAATGGGTAAATTGTCACCCTTCCGGCGCTTAGCCTTGTCACGGTCAATGACCTTGACACAAAACACGCGTTTTGTGTCACGGTCATTGACCGTGACAAGGTCGTGATAAAGTATTGTCATGGTCATTGACCGTGACAAATGTTGTCACGGTCAATGATCGTGACACGACCGTAACAAATGTCGCAGTAAAAAATCCTTTTCCCTTCTTTTTCCCCCGCCGTTTCTTCCCTTCTTTCTCTCTCTCTCTCTCTCTCTCTCTCTCTCTCTACGCTGATGCTGCTCTCTCTCTCTACTTTCAGGTTACTCTCTCTCTCTCTTGCTCTCTGTCTTCCATTTATATATATGTGTGTGTGTATATATATATATGTGTGTGTGTGTGTGTGTGTGTGTATATATATATGTGCATGTGTGTGTGTGTGTGTGTGTGTGTGTGTGTGTGTGTGCGCATGTGTGGTGGGTGGGTGGTGGGGAGGGGGGTGGAGCAGGGTGGGGGTAGGGGTGGGGCAGGGTGGGGGTAGGGGGTGAGATTATTATTATTATTATTATTATTATTATTATTATTATTATTATTATTATTATTATTATTATTATTATTATTGTTGTTGTTGTTGTTGTTGTTGTTGTTGTTGTTGTTGTTGTTGTTGTTGTTGTTGTTGTTAATTAATTATAAATATGAATTTGAAATTTGAAAAATCTCTATTTTAATTGTAATAAAATTAAAGTATGAAAAAATGTCATTAAAATTACATTAGGTAGTGATTTATGTAAAATTGTCCCCTAAAGTTGGTTCAGTCTTAATTAGGTTCCTAACGTGAGTGACATGTGCCAAGTTCATTAGAGCAGTTATTTTATATTAAAATATGGACAAAATTAAAACAATATGATAATTTGAGGGCTCGATTGGGAAAATTAAAACATTAGGGACCCACCACAAAACTTAAGGGACACATATTTTACTAACCCTAAAAATAAAGATTTCTTTTGCATAACTTTACATACACTCTTAAGGATTTCGATTATGGTGCTAACTCATGTAAGATGTTAATTGTGGAGAAAATATACTCGGCTCTATATTATCATGAGACATGTATACATTGTGCATGAATAAGTACAAGACAAATATGAAAGAAGTGAAATGTTA
This sequence comes from Sambucus nigra, assembly GCA_949130495.1. NCBI lineage: Eukaryota > Viridiplantae > Streptophyta > Magnoliopsida > Dipsacales > Adoxaceae > Sambucus > Sambucus nigra. The sequence continues at coordinate 463,956,638 of OX422209.1, read as the reverse complement.
GTCTTAATAATAACCAATAATGATTCACTATTACTTCACATTACTTTGGTGGTGTATTGTTCGGTTTAACCACCTCACATGTTACCTTGCATTCTTTACATAAAATTAATTGCGTAGATGCTTGCAATATATGATGTATATTTCTATAATATTGAGTATCTTGTTGTAAGAATTAGTAATGACATTGGTATAATATTTTTATCATTTATTAAGCCTTTAAGAAAGATTTTTAAACCTTGATTGTTTGTGTAGGGTGGGGATAAGGGGTTGTGTGTGTGTGTGTGTGCGTGTGTGGTGGGTGGGGGTGGGGAGGGGGGTTGGGAAGGGTGTGGGTAGGGGTGGGGCAGGGGGTGTGTGTGTGTGTGTGTGCTTGTGTGGTGGGTGGGGGGTGGGGCAGGATTGGGGGGGTGGGGCAGGATGGGTGGGGGGAGGGGGATGTGCGTGTGTGTGTTTGTGTGCATGGGTGGTGGGTGGGGGTGGGGGTGGGGAGGGGGTGGGGTAGGGTGGGGGGAGGGGGCAGGGATGGGTGGGTGTGCGACAGGGTGGGGGGGCTGTGCGCGTGTGTGGTGGGTGGGGGTGGGGAGGGGGTGGAGTAGGTTAGGGGTAGGGGTGGGGGAGGGTGGCGGGTAGGGGGCAGGGATGGGTTGGGGGGGGGGGGGGAGAGGTGTTTAATAGTAACAATTCATTTTTATTTGTAGTAATGGTACATATTTGCATGTCCTCTTTTAATTCATTTTGATATGTACTAATAACATTTTTTTACAACAAATGTCTCCTTCAAGTATTAAGGCGAGGATGATGATGCTAGTTATGATGATGTCGTCTAGGCTCGGTGGTAGCGGAGGCGACGAGGGCTCCTCGGCCCCTAGTCTCCCCAAATATGGAAAATTAGGGATGCCCATCGAGAACAAGTCGGGGCTATTAGCGAGATCCCTCGAGCTGGTAAAGACGATCATCGGTCCGGGGTACATTAGTTAGAAGGAGGTGCCATATGAGCTCAAGTTAGCTGTTTGGGTGACACTACAAGTAATATATTTATATTTATATAAATATAAATATTTCAATTTCGATCTCGATCTCGATCTCAATTTCATTTTATATTTATATTTATATTTATTTGCAACTAATATTGTATTTGTTGGATATGAACAATTCAACCTGGATCCAAAGCTACGCGATTCCGTCTTGGAGCAGTTGAGGGAGCAACACAAGACGTGGAAGAAAAATATGCAGACCCGGTGCTTTGGGAAGACACGAGAGTCCATTATCCAATGGCATGAATTCGTCCCGTCGAAGGAGCCGATCTCATTGGTACAATTGCGAAGGTTCATTGACAATGAGATCGGGGAGCAACAATTGGCATCTCGCCAATCGGGGAGGGAAAACCGAATAAAAAATACGAACGTGCACTACTCTGGCCGGACGTATTACGCCGAGGTGGAGCATAGGATGATGGTAGGATTTAAGTTTTCTATAACTACATAAAAAATATTATTCTGCATTATTTTACTTTGCGGGGCCGATACTAATTTTACTTTATTTTATTTCAGAGGACAAGGAATGGCCCTGGGGGTAGGCCACATAGGCTCGATACTTATGTGTCTCTTCGGACGAAGAAGGGGAAGGACAAGGAGGTGTCCCCAAGCATCTTGGCCACGATTGTAAGTAATCCGACATTTTACTTTTTGTTAATTATGTTATAATTTTTTAATTTACTTATTTCACTAATCATGTGCTTTTTATCATTTCAGGCAAAGCTTAAAGAAGTGCATGAGTCGCAGTCTGAGGCCGACAAGGCATCTTTGTCCACAAACGCACTTAGCCAAGTGCTTGGCTCTTATCGCAAGGGGAGGACAAGAGGGTGAGCTCGCGGGTGGCCAAATCTAGGATCATCGAATTGGATACGAGCGGCAACGGGTTAGCTCGAACGGTGGATTCACATGACGCGAAGTTGTCCCGTTTAGAGGCGACGGTCCAGTATATGTACTCATTCGTGAAGCGTTCATTGGGAGGAAATCGTAAGGGTAAAGTGAAGGATAAGGCGGTGCGGAAGGAGGTGAGGGAGGAGGAGGTGTGGGAGGACGAGGATGAGGATGTGGACCTCGATGCTTCATCGCCGACACGTGCGGACTTTGATGATCCACTTCCTTATTTGGCGCCCTTCAACATACCGATGTCAACACTTGGTTGGCCAAGCGTGTTTATAATGGAGATATTTGATGGCTAGCGGATAGGGCGGGGATTGAGGGACCCGAATATCATCCAGGGTGCACTAGTTCATGGACGTGAGCTTCAAGAAATCGAGTCCAGGGTGCTCGTCACGTATGTGATACCTGGGAAGGAGAACTCCCAATTGTGGTTGCGCGAATAATACGGAACGACTTATATTAGTGGATGTGTTAATTCGTATATCGTGTGGCCTACTCACCTCCTCAGCGTTAACCATACCCAAGATATTTAGTGACATTGATTTAAGTTTGAATTGAATTGTTTTAAATTATTACATTTGAATTATATTTGGATTATATGGTAATGCGTATTCTCTCTATTTTGAATGTATATTTGCACTATCTCTATTTTATCTGGATATATAATGTTTGAACCGGTACAATGTTGCTACAATAGGTATATATATATACTGTTGGGCAGTGGTAGTGGCCATACTGCCCAGCAGATTTTTTTTCAATTATGTCCAAAATTATCACGGTCATTGACCGTGACAAGTCCTTGACAAAGAAAGTTGTCACGGACAATGACCGTGACAATTTTTTAAACATTGTCATGGTTTTGTCACGGTCATTAATCGTGACAAATCTTGTCACGATCAAGGCCCGTGACAAAACCATGACAATTATAACGAACTTATCACGATCGATGACCGTGAAAAGTCCGTGACAAAAAAAATTGTCACCCCCATAATTGTCACGATCATTGACCTTGACAAGTCCAACTTGTCAAGGTCAATGACCGTGACAATTCGACAAATTTGGTGTAGTGCATACCATTTCTTGATCCCCCTCCCTCCTAACCTATAGTTACCACTATTCCTCACAAAAAACTTCATTTTGTGCTTACCAGATCAGTTTTATGATTTGTGACATATGGGCTCTTTATATTTGCACACTCTTATTTAAATAAGGCTTGTGATTCTGCCATCTGTATAGGTTTTTAGTGAAGAAGGATGCCCTAAGATTGCAAGGTATTAAAATAGAAAATAAGATTTGGATGTGAATGGTTAAAAATGGAAGTAAAAATGGAAGTATTCATCTAAAGATTTTTTTTGTCCCTGATGAAGACAGATTTTCGGGTGTTAAATCTTTTAAGGACACAAAAAAGTTATGGCTATATGGCAATATGGGGGTTCCATTAATTGATTTTTCTTTTATGGCCACTTGCATATTGTTTTTATGTTATGGTTTCCAGTTCATACACAACAATTTATGAGACAAACAGATTGCAATAAGTGGTTTTGAGTTTCATTTTTGCAAGTTTCATGCAAATAAATGTCCTTTCCCTGCTATCTTAAGGTCATCTTTTGGGTTCTTATTATTTGAGGTTTTACAATGCGGCATGTTAGTGAGACAATGAATAATATGTTTTCTGGTATAAGGTATTCGAAATTCTGTCTAATATTTCATAGTATCGTTCTAGTAAGGAATTGTATTAGGGGATTTTGGGTAGGCATAGGATCTTTAAGATCCGCTGAGACTTCTTTCCTCATAGGGTTGCAATTTTTTTCTCCTTGTCAAAATTTATCCATTTTTCAATATTGTGTGCAAAAAGTTGTCGTTCTTCTATGTAACGAATTGTTGTCTTTTCCTTTACATCTCCATCAGGGGCATACAAATGATTTGTATCATGGTTCTGATCATAAGGAGGGATATCAATTTCTCTCGGGGAAATGGAACAATGGTAAATTATTAAAACATCTTTGGAATTGATTTCTTAGTTATGAATTTTTCGAATGTGCTGCTTAATCTGTCTTTGAATTATCAGCTGAGGTGTTGGATTATCATCTTAGTGCTATTTGGCCTTAATCATATAATTATACATAAATAATTCCCCTTCTTATAATTCTTTCAACTACTGTAGATTGGTTTGCTACCTTATCCTCAGGCTAACAGTTCTTGACAACATTTTTAGAACTTCTCAAACACATAGCTTCTGCATCTTCTTGAGGCACGACCTGAATCTGCTTAGGATGATGTGCTCCCTCCTTTTTGTTCATACATTCTGAACTTTCTTGGATTGATTGACATAGCTAGGGGCTTTTAACTAAACCATTATTAACATCATGACCTTTCTTAGAGCAATAAAAGAAGCATTTAGTATTGAGAGTTTATTGTGTACCCTTAAATTTGGTAACACTTGCTTCAATTTGCATCTTGTTTTCTTCACTGCATAACTCATGTTTTAATGCTTCTCAATATCATTTTTCTAATAGTATGATGCTATCGAGTGTTTTGACAAGAATTAAACTACTCCAGGATTATCTTAATTTAATGAATACAAAGCGGTACAAGCATGCTACAACATGTTAAAAGAGATATTGGATGCAAAGAGATCTTTAGTGTTGTTTCAATTAAAGGGATGCTTCTCTACTTCTCAAATCCAATGGTTTGATGCAAATTTATATATGTTTTAGTTTGAAGAGTATATGGGGGACAAAGCCACAACAGTTCAATGGGTTCGTGGTTGAGAGGATGTCTCAAACAATTGTGGCGTCAACAACGATGGAGCTTATTTTTTAGGTTAGTATCTTATAAAGATATTAATATCCATGAATATGGATCTCACTCATATATGAGTTACATGTTCATTTTACCATATCACACCCTTTAGGACGAAGTTTATTTATGCCTTACATATTTTACCCTATATACATGGAACTTATGCACTGCATCATCTTGGATTATTTAAAATTGAGATAGTTGGTCATCCGTGACTCATATGCATGTCAATATAACTTATGTAAATGTATCTAATTGACATTAATTACATACATGGGTGCAATTTCTGCCAAATGCGTGTTATTTACTCATTGATAATGCGTGATAGTTGTTACAAATGGCCCTTACAAATGAAAAAAATGAACACTTTTTTGTTTTTATTTATTTTATTTCTTTCATGGAAGAATTGTAGGCACGTGCCATAGGCTCACATATACCCAATAAAAGTTTGATGTCGTGCCCTTGCCGATTAGCACAACATCAAGTTTGAGGGTGTTGCTTTATCAAGTGAGCACATATTTATTATTTTGTTGATTTATTTTTAGTTGTGTTGGGTGGGCAGGACTAATGATAGGTTATTTTCACCTCTACTTTATGGGGGTGGGGGTAGGCTAATAATAAAAATTAAACTAATTTCTCTTGAATTTTTTTTCCACCACTATGTTTACTCCTACTCTTAGTTTGCAAATATAATGTTTTTCTCTCTAATATTATAATTTTTATTCTTTTATTTACAATTCTAAAGTGCTCAATTATTCTCTTATGGTTCTTTTGGTGGTCGAATACGCACAAACTTCTGCCAACGAAAATGAAGTGGATTGCTCATAGCGATTAGGATAAATACCTTGAAAGGTTTGTTCAAAATGAATTGCATCATCACTGGAAGATACTTTTGTGGGCGAAATAGCTAGAGAAATCAGAACAGGGGAAATTTTTGCATTGAAGAAGATACGTATGGACAATGAGAGAGAGGGATTCCTTATAATTTCCATACGTGAAATCAAAATTTTAAAGAAGATACATCATGAAAATGTAATTAAGTTGAACGAGATTGTAACATCTCCATGTATAAAGAGGGATGATCAGGGGAGGCCATATGGTGACAAGTATAAAGGTGGAATATACATGGTTTTTGAATGGACCATGATTTATCGGGTCTTGCTGACCATCCTGTGATGATATTTTTAGTTCCTCAGATGAAGTGATATATGAGATAGTTTTTAACTGGGCTTCACTACAGTAATGTAAATCAGCTAAGGAGACACTTGGATCCATCTAAGAAAATATCAGCTAAGGATGCACTTGATGTTGAGTATTTCAGTGTCCCCTTTCCCCCTCCTCTTGAGAGGACATGACAATCTATTGTGATGAACTTATAGTAAAAGGATCATGCTTCTGCTGATAGACATGTTTAAGAAAATGTTGATTTTGATGGGGAGATCACTATATGAATTTTGTATATTTCACAAAAAAATATATGTTGTGATGGTTAGGGGTTGTATAAAGGAATATATGTATTCCTTTACTTTTCTTTATTATTTATGAAATTCAAATTATCTACATTTTTTGTTCAATTATTCTCCTAGAATGGTTCTTCTCATACAAATAACAATATGGTAGTGTTATTGACACATAAATTATGGCAAATAAGTTGGTGACTCAAAAATTCCAATCGCGCCTTTAGGCATGAGCATTATATGCTGTTGTGTGCATTGGATTAGATTAATAGTTGTATCATGAGATGTGCATTTTTTATGAGATAAAAAAGGCATGTCGTAACAATCATTCCGCCACGACTATTGTTGCCACCACCACACATGTAGTAACAATGTAGCTTATTTTTAAAAATTCCAATCGTGCCTTCAGGCACGGGCATCCGCTAGTATATTCATATAATATAGTAGCATATGGGGTATGAGTTTTTTCATGCATGATATTTTCTCATTTCATGGCCATGCATGAAATGTCATGCTAAAAGCAAATGTTTTTTTCATAGAAAGTTCTTTTTTTTAGAGGGGGGGGGGGGTAGTAGTATATATATATATATATATATATAATCACACACAAATTTTCACATATATACTTGTACATATTATATTGATTAGACATTCAACTTCAAAATCAATATAAAAAAATTAATTTGTAGGAAAGTTTTTCATGTCTTGATATTTGTTTTTTTTCCTTTTTAAAAGAAAATGTAACAAATAAAGAGTAAAAAAATAGTTCAAAGTTTTGTAAACGTGTGTCAACACACAAAACCAATCGCTTATTATACCGTATACCAAAATTGGTGAGGTGATTAAAGCAATAAAATTTGCAACACCACATCTCAATCCTTCTCAAATTTTAGTTCAACAAAAACTACTACAAAGTTATAATCATATCTTTCTCATAAATAAATTTTTAGAAGCCAAACAACGGTTTAATCTAGGACTAATTGTTGATTGGATTCTTTTTTTTATATTATGTATTAGCTGAGAACTAAACAATTGGTGTTAGAGAAATATTGCAATTCAATCGTGTTTGGGTTATGTGTTGTCCAGATCAATCCTTTAACTAGTTTTTATTCTGCAATGCTAAACAAGATCTCACATGGACTTTTAAGAGTTCTAATCCTCCTCTCGTGGTCGAAGGAATATTGTTAATGTTTTTATGTATCATATGATGGTTTATTCACATTTACTTTTCTTAAATTTTGATTTGGTTGTAAAATTAGGGTTTTGTTGATTTGATTAATCGATATATTTGAAGATGTAAGCGGCGTGTGTAATTTAGGGTTTAAAATTGAGTGGTTAATTTACTTCATTAATCCATGTATTTGAAGATCTAAAAGAAGGGTGTAATTTACGGTTTAAAATTTATGGTTTCAGCTATTTCTTAATCGATGTATTTAAAATTTAGGGCTTCAGTTAATACTCGTGTCTAAACGGGAAGAAACTTTTGATGATCAACCATATTCATGTTGGGATCGAAGCATAGTTATTGTCAAAAAAAGAAAAAATCGAAAAATCTTGCAACCATCGTCATTTTAGCATCGTGCGCACGACTATTACATATAACATGATGTAGGGTATGAGAGTGACTCCCCACACCAATTGCATCCATAATATTCAGAGGCAGCGTTATTCAGGGCATGCACACGATATCATATTTCCACCATGCGCACAACTCTCATAGAATAATACACATATACTTTCAAATCTTTTTTATTATAAAAACAAAGAAATCTAAAAAAAAAAATATCTTTCCTTATAAAAATATTTCGATTCAATATTCTCACCTCAATTATGTTTACAAATCCTCTAAAAACTCCACATTATTACATATACTGTAAATAATATATTGTAAGCTTACAAATAATAACTCCAACATAAACATAATAAAACAAAAAAGACTAAAAATTTGGTTGTTAAAAGTGAAAATTCAGAAAAAAGGAAATTACCTAGGCTTGATGGATCTGTTTTAATACCTCTCATCGAGATATTTCTAGGAAAATATTATATAAATTAGAATTGTAGTTTGAGAGATATTTTAATTCATGGCGTAAAATAGATCATATTAGAGGTGAAAATGCAATTTTTTCAAAGTTCAAAACTACTTATCCTTCTCGTGTCCTATTGATAGATCTCATCGAGGGAATTGTGAATACTTAAACTTCATGTAAATCATACTTATATTTTGAGAGATACTAATTTTTAATGTTTTAGCAAAGCAAAAAGATAAGAGAACCTCAACACTTATATTGAAGTACGCTTCGTTTAAAGAACATGCTCAAAATCTCAAAAATCTATTCGTCAATGATGAAAGAGTATGTCATAATGCCTAGAATTGGAATTCAATTGGAATTATAATATAATGAATTCCAAATTCCTGACCTAATAATTCAATGGTTTAGTTCCGTCATCGAATTTAAGGTAAATATTATCAAAATTTTTAATTCATGTTTGTATGTGTAGTGTTTGAATAATATTGTGCAAGTGTTGTTTGTGAGTGTACTTTGTGCCGTGTGATTTTTGTGCGTATTAAGACTGTGTGAAATTATGTGAATTTATATGTGCATTGGGCATGAAACTATATGCAACGTGTGTGTGAAATGTGCATGTGTGCATGTCTGGAACTCTATGTCCAATGTATGTAGTGTATGTATGAAATTATGTGTGTAATATTTTTTTTTGAATTTGTTTTTATAATCAATTCCAAAAAAAATATTATTATCCAATTTTATTTTTGAATTTAATTCATGACATTTGCATTTTTAGAATTGAAATTACATGACTAGCCATACTTAAATTTCTGAACCAAACAATAAAACTAGATTTTAAGGCTCCAATTCCAATTTCAAAACTTGAAATACGACTTGCACACACAACCTAAGCGTAAAAAACTGAAAAGAAAAATTAAAAAATAAATCTAGTCTATTGTAACACCCCGTCTAATTAAATACCGGGTAGCTACTCCTTTATTAAATTAAAACAGAATATCAAGTTGGTTCAGTCTTCGCATCACTGTCGAAAAACATTTAATTAATTACTAGCCACCTAATATTTAAAAAGAGAGATGTCAAATTTTATTAATTAAGTTAACAAATAACCAAGAACTAAGTCATTAACCATTTATCTGATAAACAATCTCATATGAATAACCAACGAGAATGAAATCAACTGAGTCTGGAGTAAAAACTCCAATAATAAAAATATGCCAGAGTAAATAAAGTCCCAAATATAAGAGTCTGAATAAATAAACCAATAACTGAAGTGATGAAAGTCTACAACTACAACTTCTAAATAAGAATGGACGACATGCCCTAACTGATACAAATGACTCTAAAGGAATCAAGGATAAATATGAAGGCATCTACTACCAAGATCATGTGGCTTCCACAGCAACTATAGCACGTCATCAGAATGGAACTCCTATGCTTGGCGTCCTTGTGGCTGGGCACCTAAATGTTTTTACAAAAAAAAAATAGATTTGGAGGAAAATGGGTCAGAGCCCGATGTGAAAATAGTTTAAAGTTTAGCAAGTGTTTAAATTACAATTAAACAACACATATTATAAACACGTTAGTTGCGCAATCTCACACGAGTTTCTTACCTCTCAACTACTGTGCACGCCTAACGAATGCCTTTAAACCATCTTAGTTATGCCGCTATCTAACTAGTTAGTACCACTACTACTTTCGCATTCTACCATAGGATGTCTACCCTTAATATTCAAACAATTTATGTTCAGACCCCATATTAACATTCATTAAGTTACTTATCACAAGCGTTAATTAAATTCTCATTCTTAACCCATTCAAATATCATAGCTTATTCACATCTACTAAGCAACAATGAACCAGTCACAAGTACATAAGTATAGCACTCTCAGTACATAAATACATATATGACACCCCTAGGCTAAGCTATGGTGCACAAATACTCTGCTATCGAATCCATGTACATCATGCACGTAAGGATCATGTGTTCCGAATCACTCAAAAACCGTCTAAATACAAATCACACATATTGGAGGAGAACATAGTTCACATACCCATGGGTCACGCACATAGCTACGCTCCCATGGTCAGCTGACTTATCCACTCACAAATAAGTCATTCATAGCCCTATGTCCTTAAGGTACCAGTCTAAATCCCCCTGAAGCACACAAGGATAAGAGGGTCCTTTTCCATAGAAATAACCCCACGTGATAGCAAGTATGGTAGGTATGTCATACACATAGAAAATCCATACACTAGGCATTGACAAAACCAGTATATATATATAAAATTTCAATATAGGTACACCCCTCTCCTATATATTAAGTCTCACCCACAATATTTATGTCCGGAGATTCTACGTACTATTTATTTAATGACAAGTGTCGTCATACGGGTTCGGGTACCTATACCTATCCCAAGTGAATACTAGGTCTCCCATTTATTACTAAGGTTATCTCAGCAAATCTAAAATTTCTTAAGTTATCATTCATTCCACTTTCACTACGAAAATCGAAAGATCTCCAACCGTCCTCAGTCGGTAACCATTCGTAATTACAACGCTCAATCCCCTAAGTTATGATATTGTTCAAAAATAACTAAGACCCTACTGACCTTATCTAAATTCCACAATATTATATTAATCACCCTAAGAATCAACCTCAGCTTTAGGATTTTCATTAAACCTTAAAAGGAAACAATTGCCAAAAATCAGCAGGGGTCGATCGATCGGAGAAAAAGGGTCGATCGATCAATATTCTTGAGTCGATCGATCGATCAAGCAGGTATTTGCCCAGAATTGCTTAAACAGTTACGAAATTCCTCTTTTTACACCTCAAATTCTTCATTTTAACGTCCAAAACTCTCAACCACGTATACTAATCATCATACCAATATGTTTACATAAATTCTAAAACTATTAGAATCATTAAATCATCCTCAATAAACATTTCTTGGATCAAAAGTCATAATTATTCTTCTAACCCTAGTTCTTCCTAATTTCTTCAAGAACATCATAAATTCTAATTTTATTTTGTAACTACCTACACATGGAACATGATTTCGTACCTAATATCTGTCCAGAAGCTTTCACTACATGCAACCCTACCCGAATTCAATATTTAATGCTCCCATTTTACAATTTATATCATTGTTCATAATAAATCTTCAAATCTACACTATCATGTAAAATACATGCTTTGAATCTTTGCAAGATAATTCACTTGCCTGTAGAATACTGATTCTGATCCGTTGATGACGCTTTTGGTTGGTTTCCCCCTCTCTTTCCAGTCACAAATCCGGCGGTGGTGGTGGTATGTGGTGGTTATGGCCATGGAAACCCTTTTGTAACTTCTCATCTATATCACGTAGCCCCCTTCTTACTTTTTGGCTGATAATGGTCCTAATGGACTTCCCAATAACAATTAAATAAACTCTAAAATTCGTGGGTCTAATTTTCTTAAAATCTAAAATGACAAAAATACCCTACCAGGTTGTCTATTAAGCCTAAAAATGCCCCGGGACACAAAGTAAACTCCCGACTAGTGCTTTCTGACTATTTCGACCCTTTCGGACACGTTGACGCACTCAAAATGTTCATACGGATGGCATAAAAATAAAATACTTTTAAAACCATTAAATTGGATCCTGACACGAATGACACACGCGTCCCACTTAATTACCGAAACTACCGTATTTTCAACTCAAGAATTTTTTTAATAAATACAATAATCATAAATTACCATAATCACTCGGTAATATTCAACATCATTATGTGACACCCCGCCCAAATAAATACCGGGTGATCAGTCCTATATCAAATTTAAAACAGGAATCTCAGGGGTTCATTCTTAGCATCACTTTCGAAAACTTTTTAAAACTTTACTAACCACCTAGTATTCAAAAAGACTGATGTCAAATTTTATCTTTTTATTAAATAATTAAATAAGCATGCTAAATAACAAATAAACCATACATCCAAACCATAAGTCTAAAACAGTACTAAATGACTAAATGACATGCCGAATAAACAATCAGCTCAAAATCCCAATAATAATAATTCAATAAATGAATACATAAACCAAATACTGAGTCTAAAAGTAAAAAGGGGAAACATGACCTGAATGAATCTACAACTGAGATAAGAATCCTACTCTAGGAATAAAGAAATGATACGTCTAAATAAAATCCTGGCATCCACAATGTTGCAGCTGCGTAACCCTGGAATAGATAAGTCAACTATGGCATCCCTGTGGCTGGACACCTGTTAATATACATATACATAGACAAGAGAGAAGAAGTACAAGAAACGGGTCAGAACCCGATTTATAAAAATGTTTAGCAAGCATTTTATTGCAATAAATGAAATGCGTAATATATAATGTTCATAATTGCTTTTAGGGTCCCACTCTCTTGAGGACAATCTCACCTATCTTCTATAGTGCACACCTATCGCATTCATTTATTCCGCCTAGCCATCTGACACACTTCTAACTAGGAAAAAGGCTTATCCTTCTAGTTACCCCTCGTAGTAGTATATCATATTTGATCTCAATAATTATCATTTTTAAATAAGTGTTATCACACTAAAGTCAAGTATTTACCATTTACGTTTATATAAGATTTCACTATCTTAATAGTCTGTAATTATCTCATTGTAGATATACCATAAGCATACATATATATCCCTCACTATTATATATACGTATTAACACAATCTTAATAGCCTACAATTATCACATTGTAATTATATCACAAGTATACATATATATCCACCACCATTATATATATATATATATATATACTAACACAGCACCCTAAGGATACACCTATAGTGCATTGCATACTCTGCTATCATGTCCCGGTACGTCTCGTACTCAAACAAGGACTATCGGTTCGGAAATGTCCCACGAACCATATAAACAAATCACACATATTGGCGGCGAACATAGTTCACATACCTATGGGTCACGCACATACCTACGCTCCCATAGTCAGCGGACTTATCAACTCACAAATAAGTCTTTCACAGTCCTATGTTCTGAGATACAAGTCAAATATCCCCCCGAAGGTCACTCAGGATAAGACCGTCTCTACACAACCCCCCGCGATAGCAAGCAGCTAGGTATGTCATACACATAATAAAACAATCAAATATGCATTCACGCACCCTATTAAAATATTAGGTATTCACACAACCTTTCATTGTTTTACGTATTCACACAACCTATCATTGTTTTAGGTATTCCCGTAACCTATTATCATTTTTCTATTGGATTATGTATTCCCATATTTATATATATAATTCACACATTCATATATATATACATATATTCCAATTATTACTAGTTCGCTCGTATTAAATACGATCCAATACCAAAATAGCTACATCACACTATTTAATATAATTTATATAATTATATATCTCACCTCATATATACTTGATTAAGTTCATATTAGTCTCACAAAGTTACTAACAATTTTTAGTTTTAATTCGGGAAAGTTTCATCAATAATTAAAACTCCAAGGGTATTTTAGACATTTCACAATATATGCCTCAGTAATGAAATTCCTAGTACTGCGTACTACTCTCCATTTTCTATGCATGGCCCCAAACGGCACGTAAATCCGAATTCGTATGACAAAGTTATGCTCATTTAAAGTTGTGCTAAAAATCAAATAACTCGTTCCGTCTTCAAGGGTATTTTAGACCTTTCAATTTTTGTGTCTAATTAAAAATATTCCCAGGACAGCGTAATACTCTTCGCTATCTATGTGTGGCCGTGAACGGCACAATAATCCGAGTCCGTATGCCAAAAGTTAGGGCATTATAAAGATTCACCTCAAAGAAGATTTAAAAAAAAAAAACCTTTCTTAAAAAGTTTTCCCACATTCTGCCCAGATTAATAAATTGATGTTTTGAGGCATTTTGGAGCAGTTTTGGAGGAAGCGCGTGAGACAAAAAAATGTAGAAAACCCTATTTTATACAGGGCAACGCGGACAGAATCGCCATTAAAGCTCAAAAACCTTCGATTATGCCCAGATCTTTTACCCCAAAAACCTCCCAAGATTCATCCTAAATCCCCCCAAACTTCATCATTAACAATTTCTTCCAACAATACCACTAATGGAGATTCAAAAACCAAGATCTAATCATGTTATTCACTTCTCAAATTAAGTTATAATGTCAATATTAACCCAATTTCTCACAAAGTTAAAAATCCCCTATCAATGGTTATTCTTCATCTTCTTCACCATAAACCCACAAATTTCAATTCAAATTCCTACTTCCAAATTTCCAGAATTAAATTGACATAATTACAACTATTTACATCATTAACTACAACTCAAATTAAAGCAAGAAAACACTTGCCTTGGGGGATTAAATCCGACGATCCTATGTCGAAATTCTTGCCCGGATTACTCTTCTCATCCTTCTTTCCTTCTTCTTCTTTCTCTTTTCTCTCCTCTCTCAACCCTTTGTGTATTGGAATGACTCATGGCTGCCCAACACACTTAAACCTAGGTTAAAATTCCTCAATCCCGTAATTAAGCCTATTGGCCAATTAAAAATGACTTAAATGCCACCGTATGGGCTCGATCATGTCTAAAAATGCCCCTAGACCCATTTACTACCCCCCGCGTACTCTTTTCCGACTATCTCGACTCTTCCGGACTCAACCATGCACTCAGAATTGTCATCCGAGATACTTTATAAAATTTTCCAATTTCAACCTCAAAATGCGACACATGTGAAAATTTTCAATAACCCGAATTAATTTGAATTTCTAAATGCCCAAATTTAAACAATAAATTCTACATCTCCAAATTCAATAATTTCTCCAATTTAAATAAATTAAATTTAAATCACCAAATTAAATGAATTTCTCCAAATTAAATAAATCCAACTCACTAATTTAATTAATTTATATATCATCTAAAATATGGGGTGTTACATACTTCTCCCCTTACAATGGAATTTCGTCCTCGAAATTCAGATAAGACTAGTACTCAAAGCTTTAGATATAATCTCGTACACCTTCATCCTTTCCCACATAATCAAAATCGTTATGATGTTCTCATTTCACTTCTCCTAGCGATACCCCTTAGTCCAACAGTCCCTACACTACCGTTCAATCCTGTGGCCAATTTGCTTTAGTCATCTTATATTAAAATGTTCCATCATATAATGTATCATCTCACATTGGTGCCTACACAACACTTTGAAGCTTCCAACTTCTGACACTACTATGAGGCTAACCACTAACGGCTATAATACTTCCTTTACTAGGGAATACTCCAGCATCCCCCTGCGATAACTCCCTTATTTGTTTACTCTTTTGGCACATGTATTTCTACATCTATCGACCGCGGATAATATATAAAAATTTAACTATCTAGGGTACCCATACACCCTATATGCTGCACATAACTGCCCAATTCAACTTAACGTAATAGACTTGCTATAATTAAGCTTTTCATATTTGAGCTGATTATACGGTGAGTTATACTAAACTACCCTACCAATTGCAACTTAATTATCATTTAGGTTATCCCACCGATCTACTCGTGGTGAAAGTGTTCCACAAAGTGTTCTCACATCAACACTATACGGCTCTATCGGCCTTATGTCGTAGTATAATTATCAACTCATAGTTATAACTATATATGTATAATAACCACGGTAACAAACCTATGTCCTATGGCTAAACAACTCCCCACTTCCAACGTTGTGCTAAGTTTCATGCGTGGGATGTCTCGCAAAGCGAAATCCAAACAAGGAACCCTCCCGATACACTACTACCTAACATTGTTGGTCGTTGAGATCCGTTAGACCCTCAGTCCATAGCACATACCCCCCAAATCCCCGTCTCTTAACATAAAAGTATATTCGTTCACTCCCATATTACACGAGATAATATATAATACGGTTCTTTTACTATCACCAGTTTCTTAGCGCGAATAAATCACGAGCTATATCTCTTCGCTCAATAATAAGTTAGTATACCCTGAATCACATCAGTAAATGTGCCTACTCATCGGGATTACATATAATAATGTCAACATATTCTTATATGTCTATTATGAAACACAGTATCAAATATATACACGTATATGCACACTATAATATATATATTCATCCGGTGGCCCTATATTTTTAATAGCTCTCAACTTAAGGTGTTTTCCCTACACGTTCAGTAACTAAAATTTTAAAACCGATGCATTAGCATCCAACTACGTCTCGTCACCGCAGACATAAATTAAGGTCCCTATATGTAACATCCTGCAACTAAGTTCAAAGAAATTTCTCAATGTACTATTCTCTAACATTTTCAACAAAATTCGTAGGTCCAAAGCACATAACTTAGATATCACGAATCCTGTCTCTCGACACATTATTTAATTTGCCTATGCCCACGTCCCTCAAGGCATCACACAATACGGTTTTCTAGCTATCACTTAAGTCTCATCACGTAAACAATAATGATCTAAATCTTTAAGCTCAACGGTTGCATGATATACCTTGAATTACACCTGTAAAAGTCCCCACTCACTAGGATTTAAACATAACGAGACAACTATACTCGTCGAAGTCTATGGTATAATACAATATATATATATATATATATATATATATTGACTCGACCCTCCTTCGGGTGATGATTCATGAAGTAGAATGTCTTACCCTAGCATAGCGAGCACCATAGACTTCCCATAAAGTCTACTATTGCTCCAACCCTCGGTATACAGTCACTACGCAAGATAAAAATATGCTCCCTTTCATATCCCTCAAAAGGAAAAAAAAAATCTATCACATAATATACGACACCCTCCTAGTGTCCTCACCTGCTCCCCTGCAGATGGAACTAACGAGAGCTCTATTACGCGACGACAAAGATATGTACACTATTTTAATATTCACGGCATCTCTACTAAACCCGTTTCACATGTGAATTTAGTATTAACAAACTACTGTCACACAGAACATATCTCAATCACCTCGAGTGGCGGTTCAAATGGTTCTGGGACATAACGCCCTCGTCCTAACCGAACCGAAACTTCTTATAACTGTTGCCCCTACTGGGCATCCCATTTCTATCCCTGATTCGCGATAAACATGGTATACACATGTGTTCTTACTCTTTACACATATGACACCTCTCCATGTTATCTTCCTTGCCTGATCATCGGGTCCCCGATTGCTACCCCCGTTGTCCATTTGGCTTCGCTGGCCCTCTTGGACTTGTTGTTGTCCTCAATGGCCCTGACTGAATCCACCATTACTTTGTAGAAATTCAATTTAATCGAAACATTTAACTGGATCCCTACTGGGTATACCATCATGTGGTGCTTCACTAACACCGTTAAATTCAGTCTTTCATTTCAGCTCAATTTTCAATTCTCAAGATTCACTTTCCATGGAAGCGTTAATATAAACTTATAACGCACAACCTTGATGATGTCGACACTAGTCATCTTATTCGGATTTTACACTCACGCTTTTGTATTCAACTCGCGAGCCCATTAATAACTTATGTACCCTTCAAATACTTCGTATCCCCTTCGTCGGGTACGAAGTTCACTAACTAAGTTAACTTCTCTCTCGCGATCAGTTTCTATCTTGCTCACTTGTGATAAGTTTCGAAACTTCATTCTCACCCATGTCCGAACAACAGATCGAAAATCTAACGATTAAATTGTACTCAAAATTTTCATTTAATCCCATATTCTTCTTATATATAGTGACTGGCTCTTATCACTTTACGTTGCTCCTATGAGCTTAAAATTTTATTGTCCAAAATTTACTACTGAGTATCGTTGTACTCTACCCTACATAGTTGTCGTTGGATTTCTCCTTCCATTGGTTTATCACACTTCCTCTTTTTTCTGGATTCTTATCGATGGCTCCTTGAAAGAGTCCTTTCGACTTTCCCCACCCCTTGCCGACTACGCTGGGTGAGTGTAAGATTTTCACCATTGTCATCCTTGATTGTGCTATGGGAAACTACTGTCCCCGAGATTTTCCTATCATCACTTTTCTAAACAACAATTGTGGTGGCTTCTATCGCCATTACTTTTTTCAGATTACTCTATTGCTTCTACCGCCTTCCTCCTGCATTCCTTCTAACGGTCCTCGTTGATTGTCCTATAATGTTCGGTGTCCGAAACCTAACCCCACTCGTACATAAATCACATGAACTATACTTGATAGCAGGAGAACGAAATCACATACGTAGATGAATTCGACAATCCTATCATAAGGCTCTACATCAAAGAACGCTAAACTGAAATGTGAAAAGCCATACAGATCCTAAGGACACTAGAACCTGATGCTCTGATACCACTTGTGACACCCCGCCCAAATAAATACCTGGTGATCAGTCCTATATCAAATTTAAAACAGGAATCTCAGGGGTTCATTCTTAGCATCACTGTCGAAAACTTTTTAAAACTTTACTAACCACCTAGTATTCAAAAAGACTAATGTCAAATTTTATCTTTATATTAAATAATTAAATAAGCATGCTGAATAACAAATAAACCATACATCCTAACCATGAGTCTAAAACAGTACTAAATGACTAAATGACATGCCGAATAAACAATCAGCTCAAAAGCCCAATAATAATAATTCAATAAATGAATACATAAACCAAATACTGAGTCTAAAAGTAAAAAGGGGAAACATGACCTGAATGAATCTACAACTGAGATAAGAATCCTACTCTAGGAATAAAGAAATGATACGTCTAAATCAAATCCTGCAACCATCCACAATGTTGCAGCTGCGTAACCCTGGAATAGATAAGTCAACTATGGCATCCCTGTGGCTGGACACCTGTTAATATACATATACATAGAAAAGAGAGAAGAAGTACAAGAAACGGGTCAGAACCCGATTTATAAAAATGTTTAGCAAGCATTTTATTGCAATAAATGAAATGCGTAGTATATAATGTTCATAATTGCTTTTACGGTCCCACTCTATTGAGGACAATCTCACCTCTCTTCTATAGTGCACACTTATCGCATTCATTTATTCCGCCTAGCCATCTGACACACTTCTAACTAGGAAAAAGGCTTATCCTTCTAGTTACCCCTCGTAGTAGTATATCATATTTGATCTCAATAATTATCATTTTTAAATAAGTGTTATCACACTAAAGTCAAGTATTTACCATTTACGTTTATATAAGATTTCACTATCTTAATAGTCTGTAATTATCTCATTGTAGATATACCATAAGCATACATATATATCCCTCACTATTATATATATGTATTAACACAATCTTAATAGCCTACAATTATCACATTGTAATTATATCACAAGTATACATATATATCCACCACCATTATATATATATATATATATATATATATATATATATATATATATATATATATATATATATATATATATATATATATATATATACTAACACAGCACCCTAAGGATACACCTATAGTGCATTGCATACTCTGCTATCATGTCCCGGTACGTATCGTACTCAAACAAGGACTATCGGTTCAGAAATGTCCCACGAACCATATAAACAAATCACACATATTGGCGGCGAACATAGTTCACATACCTATGGGTCACGCACATACCTACGCTTCCATAGTCAGCGGACTTATCAACTCACAAATAAGTCTTTCACAGTCCTATGTTCTGAGATACAAGTCAAATATCCCCCCGAAGGTCACTCAGGATAAGACCGTCTCTACATAACCCCCCGCGATAACAAGCAGCTAGGTATGTCATACACATAATAAAACAATCAAATATGCATTCACGCACCCTATTAAAATATTAGGTATTCACACAACCTTTCATTGTTTTACGTATTCACACAACCTATCATTGTTTTAGGTATTCCCGTAACCTATTATCATTTTTCTATTGGATTATGTATTCCCATATTTATATATATAATTCACACATTCATATATATATACATATATTCCAATTATTACTAGTTCGCTCGTATTAAATACGATCCAATACCAAAATAGCTACATCCCACTATTTAATATAATTTATATAATCATATATCTCACCTCATATATACCTGATTAAGTTAATATTAGTCTCACAAAGTTCCCAACAATTTTTAGTTTCAATTCGGGAAAGTTTCATCAATAATTAAAACTCCAAGGGTATTTTAGACATTTCACAATATATGCCTCAGTAATGAAATTCCTAGTACTGCGTACTACTCTCCATTTTCTATGCGTGGCCACAAACGGCACGTAAATCCGAATTCGTATGACAAAGTTATGCTCATTTAAAGTTGTGCTAAAAATCAAATAACTCGTTCCGTCTTCAAGGGTATTTTAGACCTTTCAATTTTTGTGTCTAATTAAAAATATTCCCAAGACAGCGTAATATTCTTCGCTATCTATGTGTGGCCGTGAACGGCACAATAATCCGAGTCCGTATGCCAAAAGTTAGGGCATTATAAAGATTCACCTCAAAGAAGATTTAAAAAAAAAAAACCTTTCTTAAAAAGTTTTCCCACATTCTGCCCAGATTAATAAATTGATGTTTTGAGGCATTTTGGAGCAGTTTTGGAGGAAGCGCGTGAGACAAAAAAATGTAGAAAACCCTATTTTATACAGGGCAACGCGGACAGAATCGCCATTAAAGCTCAAAAACCTTCGATTATGCCCAGATCTTTTACCCCAAAAACCTCCCAAGATTCATCCTAAATCCCCCCAAACTTCATCATTAACAATTTCTTCCAACAATACCACTAATGGAGATTCAAAAACCAAGATCTAATCATGTTATTCACTTCTCAAATTAAGTTATAATCTCACTATTAACCCAATTTCTCACAAAGTTAAAAATCCCCTATCAATGGTTATTCTTCATCTTCTTCACCATAAACCCACAAATTTCAATTCAAATTCCTACTTCCAAATTTCCAGAATTAAATTGACATAATTACAACTATTTACATCATTAACTACAACTCAAATTAAAGCAAGAAAACACTTGCCTTGCGGGATTAAATCCGAAGATCCTATGTCGAAATTCTTGCCCGGATTGCTCTTGTCATCCTTCTTTCCTTCTTCTTCTTTCTCCTTTCTCTCCTCTCTCAACCCTTTGTGTATTGGAATGACTCATGGCTGCCCAACACACTTAAACCTAGGTTAAAATTCCTCAATCCCGTAATTAAGCATATTGGCCAATTAAAAATGACTTAAATGCCACCGTATGGGCTCGATCATGTCTAAAAATGCCCCTAGACCCATTTACTACCCCCGGGTACTCTTTTCCGACTATCTCGACCCTTCCGGACTCAACCATGCACTCGGAATTGTCATCCGAGATACTTTATAAAATTTTCCAATTTCAACCTCAAAATGCGACACATGTGAAAATTTTCAATAACCCGAATTAATTTGAATTTCTAAGTCCCCAAATTTAAATAATAAATTCTACATCTCCAAATTCAATAATTTCTCCAATTTAAATAAATTAAATTTAAATCACCAAATTAAATGAATTTCTCCAAATTAAATAAATCCAACTCACTAATTTAATTAATTTATATATCATCTAAAATATGGGGTGTTACATACTTCTCCCCTTACAATGGAATTTCGTCCTCGAAATTCAGATAAGACTAGTACTCAAAGCTTTAGATATAATCTCGTACACCTTCATCCTTTCCCACACAATCTAAATCGTTATGATGTTCTCATTTCACTTCTCCTAGCGATACCCCTTAGTCCAACAGTCCCTACACTACCGTTCAATCCTGTGGCCAATTTGCTTTAGTCATCTTATATTAAAATGTTCCATCATATAATGTATCATCTCACATTGGTGCGTACACAACACTTTGAAGCTTCCAACTTCTGACACTACTATGAGGCTAACCACTAACGGCTATAATACTTCCTTTACTGGGGAATACTCCAGCATCCCCCTGCGATAACTCCCTTATTCGTTTGCTCTTTTGGCACATGTATTTCTACATCTATCGACCGCGGATAATATATAAAAATTTAACTATCTAGGGTACCCATACACCCTATATGCTGCACATAACTGCCCAATTCAACTTAACGTAATAGACTTGCTATAATTAAGCTTTTAATATTTGAGCTGATTATACGGTGAGTTATACTAAACTACCCTACCAATTACAACTTAATTATCATTTAGGTTATCCCACCGATCTACTCGTGGTGAAAGTGTTCCACAAAGTGTTCTCACATCAACACTATACGGCTCTATCGGCCTTATGTCGTAGTATAATTATCAACTCATAGTTATAACTATATATGTATAATAACCACGGTAACTAACCTATGTCCTATGGATAAACAACTCCCCACTTCCAACGTTGTGCTAAGTTTCATGCGTGGGATGTCTCGCAAAGCGAAATCCAAACAAGGAACCCTCCCGATACACTACTACCTAACATTGTTGGTCGTTGAGATCCGTTAGACCCTCAGTCCATAGCACATACCCCCCAAATCCCCGTCTCTTAACATAAAAGTATATTCGTTCACTCCCATATTACACGAAATAATATATAATACGGTTATTTTACTATCACCAGTTTCTTAGCGCGAATAAATCACGAGATATATCTCTTCGCTCAATAATAAGTTAGTATACCCTAAATCACATCAGTAAATGTGCCTACTCATCGGGATTACATATAATAATGCCAACATATTCTTATATGTCTATTATGAAACACAGTATCAAATATATACACGTATATGCACACTATAATATATATATTCATCCAGTGGCCCTATATTTTTAATAGCTCTCAACTTAAGGTGTTTTCCCTACACGTTCAGTAACTAAAATTTTAAAACCGATGCATTAGCATCCAACTACGTCTCGTCACCGCAGACATAAATTAAGGTCCCTATATGTAACATCCTGTAACTAAGTTCAAAGAAATTTCTCAATGTACTATTCTCTAACATTTTCAACAAAATTCGTAGGTCCAAAGCACATAACTTAGATACCACGAATCCTGTCTCTCGACACATTATTTAATTTGCCTATGCCCACGTCCCTCAAGGCATCACACAATACGGTGTTCTAGCTATCACTTAAGTCTCATCACGTAAACAATAATGATCTAAATCTTTAAGCACAACGGTTGCCTGATATACCTTGAATTACACCTGTAAAAGTCCCCACTCACTAGGATTTAAACATAACGAGACAACTATACTCGTCGAAGTCTATGGTATAATACAATATATTTATATATATATATATATATATATATATATATATTGACTCGACCCTCCTTCGGGTGATGATTCACGAAGTAGAATGTCTTACCCTGGCATAGCGAGCACCATAGACTTCCCATACAGTCTACTATTGCTCCAACCCTCGGCATACAGTCACTGTGCAAGATAAAAATATGCTCCCTTTCATATCCCTCAAAAGGAAAAAAAAATCTATCACATAATATACGACACCCTCCTAGTGTCCTCACCTGCTCCCCTGCAGATGGAACTAACGAGAGCTCTATTACGCGACGACAAAGATATGTACACTATTTTAATATTCACGGCATCTCTACTAAACCCGTTTCACATGTGAATTTAGTATTAACAAACTATTGTCACACAGAACATATCTCAATCACCTTGAGTGGCGGTTCAAATGGTTCTGGGACATAACGCCCTCGTCCTAACCGAACCAAAACTTCTTATAACTGTTGCCCCTACTGGGCATCCCATTTCTATCCCCGATTCGCGATAAACACGGTATACACATGTGTTCTTACTCTTTACACATATGACACCTCTCCATGTTATCTTCCTTGCCTGATCATCGGGTCCCCGATTGCTGCCCCCGTTGTCCATTTGGCTTCGCTGGCCCTCTTGGACTTATTGTTGTCCTCAATGGCCCTGACTGAATCCACCATTACTTTGTAGAAATTCAATTTAATCGAAACATTTAACTGGATCCCTACTGGGTATACCATCATGTGGTGCTTCACTAACACCGTTAAATTCAGTTTTTCATTTCAGCTCAATTTTCAATTCTCAAGATTCACTTTCCATGGAAGCGTTAATATAAACTTATAACGCACAACCTTGATGATGTCGACACTAGTCATCTTATTCGGATTTTACACTCACGCTTTTGTATTCAACTCGCGAGCCCATTAATAACTTATGTACCCTTCATATACTTCGTATCCCCTTCGTCGGGTACGAAGTTCACTAACTAAGTTAACTTCTCTCTCGCGATCAGTTTCTATCTTGCTCACTTGTGATAAGTTTCGAAACTTCATTCTCACCCCTGTCCGAACAACAGATCGAAAATCTAACGATTAAATTGTACTCAAATTTTTCATTTAATCCCATATTCTTCTTATTTATAGTGACTGGCTCTTATCACTTTACGTTGCTCCTATGAGCTTAAAATTTTATTGTCCAAAATTTACTACTGACTATCGTTGTACTCTACCCTACATAGTTGTCGTTGGATTTCTCCTTCCATTGGTTTATCACACTTCCTCTTTTTTCTGGATTCTTATCGATGGCTCCTTGAAAGAGTCCTTTCGACTTTCCCCACCCCTTGCCGACTACGCTGGGTGAGTGTAAGATTTTCACCATTGTCATCCTTGATTGTGCTATGGGAAACTACTGTCCCCGAGATTTTCCTATCATCACTTTTCTAAACAACAATTGTGGTGGCTTCTATCGCCATTACTTTTTTCAGATTACTCTATTGCTTCTACCGCCTTCCTCCTGCATTCCTTCTAACGGTCCTCGTTGATTGTCCCATAATGTTCGGTGTCCGAAACCTAACCCCACTCGTACATAAATCACATCAACTATACTTGATAGCAGGAGAACGAAATCACATACGTAGATGAATTCGACAATCCTATCATAAGGCTCTACATCAAAGAACGCTAAACTGAAATGTGAAAAGCCATACAGATCCTAAGGACACTAGAACCTGATGCTCTGATACCACCTGTGACACCCCGCCCAAATAAATACCTGGTGATCAGTCCTATATCAAATTTAAAACAGGAATCGCAGGGGTTCATTCTTAGCATCACTGTCGAAAACTTTTTAAAACTTTACTAACCACCTAGTATTCAAAAAGACTAATGTCAAATTTTATCTTTTTATTAAAAAATTAAATAAGCATGCTGAATAACAAATAAACCATACATCCAAACCATGAGTCTAAAACAGTACTAAATGACTAAATGACATGCCGAATAAACAATCAGCTCAAAAGCCCAATAATAATAATTCAATAAATGAATACATAAACCAAATACTGAGTCTAAAAGTAAAAAGGGGAAACATGACCTGAATGAATCTACAACTGAGATAAGAATCCTACTCTAGGAATAAAGAAATGATACGTCTAAATCAAATCCTGCAACCATCCACAATGTTGCAGCTGCGTAACCCTGGAATAGATAAGTCAACTATGGCATCCCTGTGGCTGGACACCTGTTAATAAACATATACATAGACAAGAGAGAAGAAGTACAAGAAACGGGTCAGAACCCGATTTATAAAAATGTTTAGCAAGCATTTTATTGCAATAAATGAAATGCGTAGTATATAATGTTCATAATTGCTTTTACGGTCCCACTCTCTTGAGGACAATCTCACCTCTCTTCTATAGTGCACACCTATCGCATTCATTTATTCCGCCTAGCCATCTGACACACTTCTAACTAGGAAAAAGGCTTATCCTTCTAGTTACCCCTCGTAGTAGTATATCATATTTGATCTCAATAATTATCATTTTTAAATAAGTGTTATCACACTAAAGTCAAGTATTTACCATTTACGTTTATATAAGATTTCACTATCTTAATAGTCTGTAATTATCTCATTGTAGATATACCATAAGCATACATATATATCCCTCACTATTATATATATGTATTAACACAATCTTAATAGCCTACAATTATCACATTGTAATTATATCACAAGTATACATATATATCCACCACCATTATATATATATATATATATATATATATATACTAACACAGCACCCTAAGGATACACCTATAGTGCATTGCATACTCTGCTATCATGTCCCGGTACGTCTCGTACTCAAACAAGGACTATCGGTTCAGAAATGTCCCACGAACCATATAAACAAATCACACATATTGGCGGCGAACATAGTTCACATACCTATGGGTCACGTACATACCTACGCTTCCATAGTCAGCGGACTTATCAACTCACAAATAAGTCTTTCACAGTCCTATGTTCTGAGATACAAGTCAAATATCCCCCCGAAGGTCACTCAGGATAAGACCGTCTCTACACAACCCCCCGCGATAATAAGCAGCTAGGTATGTCATACACATAATAAAACAATCAAATATGCATTCACGCACCCTATTAAAATATTAGGTATTCACACAACCTTTCATTGTTTTACGTATTCACACAACCTATCATTGTTTTAGGTATTCCCGTAACCTATTATCATTTTTCTATTGGATTATGTATTCCCATATTTATATATATAATTCACACATTCATATATATATACATATATTCCAATTATTACTAGTTCGCTCGTATTAAATACGATCCAATACCAAAATAGCTACATCCCACTATTTAATATAATTTATATAATTATATATCTCACCTCATATATACTTGATTAAGTTCATATTAGTCTCACAAAGTTCCGAACAATTTTTAGTTTCAATTCGGGAAAGTTTCATCAATAATTAAAACTCCAAGGGTATTTTAGACATTTCACAATATATGCCTCAGTAATGAAATTCCTAGTACTGCGTACTTCTCACCATTTGCTATGCGTGGCCACAAACGGCACGTAAATCCGAATTCGTATGACAAAGTTATGCTCATTTAAAGTTGTGCTAAAAATCAAATAACTCGTTCCGTCTTCAAGGGTATTTTAGACCTTTCAATTTTTGTGTCTAATTAAAAATATTCCCAGGACAGCGTAATATTCTTCGCTATCTACGTGTGGCCGTGAACGGCACAATAATCCGAGTCCGTATGCCAAAAGTTAGGGCATTATAAAGATTCACCTCAAAGAAGATTTAAAACAAAAAAACCTTTCTTAAAAAGTTTTCCCACATTCTGCCCAGATTAATAAATTGATGTTTTGAGGCATTTTGGAGCAGTTTTGGAGGAAGTGCGTGAGACAACAAAATGTAGAAAACGCGATTTTATACAGAGCAGCCCGGACAGAATCGCCATTAAATCTCCAAAACCATCGATTATATCCAGATCTTTTACCCCAAAAATCTCCCAAGATTCATCCTAAATCCACCCAAACTTCATCATTAACAATTTCTTCCAACAATACCACTAATGGAGATTCAAAAACCAACATCTAATCATGTTATTCACTTCTCAAATTAAGTTATAATCTCACTGTTAACCCAATTTCTCACAAAGTTAAAAATCCCCTATCAATGGTTATTCTTCATCTTCTTCACCATAAACCCACAAATTTCAATTCAAATTCCTACTTCCAAATTTCCAGAATTAAATTGACATAATTACAACTATTTACATCATTCACTACAATTCAAATTAAAGCAAGAAAACACTTGCCTTGCGGGATTAAATCCGACGATCCTATGTCGAAATTCTTGCCCGGATTGCTCTTGTCATCCTTCTTTCCTTCTTCTTCTTTCTCCTTTCTCTCCTCTCTCAACCCTTTGTGTATTGGAATGACTCATGGCTGCCCAACACACTTAAACCTAGGTTAAAATTCCTCAATACCGTAATTAAGCATATTGGCCAATTAAAAATGACTTAAATGCCACCGTATGGGCTCGATCATGTCTAAAA
Organism: Sambucus nigra; assembly: GCA_949130495.1. Taxonomy (NCBI): domain Eukaryota; kingdom Viridiplantae; phylum Streptophyta; class Magnoliopsida; order Dipsacales; family Adoxaceae; genus Sambucus; species Sambucus nigra. The sequence goes on along the minus strand of OX422209.1, from coordinate 463,928,584 downwards.
ATGCCCCTAGACCCATTTACTACCCCCGGGTACTCTTTTCCGACTATCTCGACCCTTCCGGACTCAACCATGCACTCAGAATTGTCATCCGAGATACTTTATAAAATTTTCCAATTTCAACCTCAAAATGCGACACATGTGAAAATTTTCAATAACCCGAATTAATTTGAATTTCTAAGTCCCCAAATTTAAATAATAAATTCTACATCTCCAAATTCAATAATTTCTCCAATTTAAATAAATTAAATTTAATTCACCAAATTAAATGAATTTCTCCAAATTAAATAAATCCATCTCACTAATTTAATAAATTTATATATCATCTAAAATATGGGGTGTTAGACATTATAGTAATCAAATATTAACTCTCGTCTCGCTGGCATTTGAATTCGAATAAATTTCTAATTAATTAACCCAAATTAATTATAATAAATCTCATAATTCAAGGAAATTTGATTTATTAAATCACATAATTAAAAGACATAAAGATACGGGGGGTATTACATACTTCCCCCTAATAACGTAATTTCGTCCCGAAATTCATAAAAATAGGCATACCTGGAATGTAAAATACAAGGAAAGGCTCAATCACTATAGCCCTTGCTTTTACAACAAGCTTGTTGAATACTCTTGACACTTAATCAGTTATAGGATTATACCTCAACAAATGCACCTCACATTGTGCTCTTATTAAACAACATTCGAATAAGAATAACCTATACATTTTTTGCTACAATATCTCAATATTATTGTGAGTCCGTACCTCACTACGTATCTACTCCCGCGTTTTAAATAGACACAAAACTCCCATCCTGGGAGAAACCATAGAACATCTGACTACTCTTGTCCATTCTTTGAATCTCTATTCCGATGTTATGACTTTTACACAAAAGAAAGCCACTCATGACTGTTGGTGGTCATCCCCTTATAGTCATCGAACTCTAACTCCTAACTAATCCAAAACTTTAATAATCCGTTCACCTCTAAACATCCCAAGAAAGAATGATAAGGTTTACCCACACAAAACCTCAGTAAGCACCTTGCCCACTATGAATAGATACGGGTGCTTTCACTCAACTCTACCATTTGGTAATATCTTCTCCCCATTACCACACTCTACCTCACTTACTAGCTATCCCCATTTTGGAAATGAAATAATCGCACCGAATCTAAAACTTCTTTCATACAGTTCCACCAGTAGTCAGTAACCTTGCGCCTACTCCTCGGTCTATAGGTGATACAACCTTCTCCGAACAAAACGTTATCTCCACTACTTCCTGATACCCCACGTTGAAGGTGGATTTTGGGGATCTCCTCCTAGTTATGAATAATACTGCGTAGGACCACGTATCGGTGTGTTCACTATCTAATAGTGTAAATCACCCAAGGATATAACAATTCTCTCCTTCTGGACAACCTGTCCCACATATTCGAAGGAACTCGTTAATTATCTATAAGTTGGCAACCCCTCAAGGAAATTTACCAACTTAACTCTTCCATCTCTAGAATTGTCGGCTTGATACCCCTACGTCCACTGTTGACGTTAATTATCTATATGGTGTGGTTGAGATTGATTGAAATCGCCCCTCGAACTAAGGGGGATTATCTATTAATAGTGGTCCAGAAGCCTAGAGACGAAATGCCTTTATATTTTCAAGCATTCACATATGTATACAAAAAATGAGACTCTCGACATTTAGTGCTGGTCAACCTTCTATCCAAGTAACCTTTGTTGTTCTTGACGGTTCACAATGTGGAGTTCGTCAGCATTCTGGCCGAATAGGTTTCTCATATGCCGATCAAGATAGCTGAATGGCTACATAGAATGACATGTGTCTCTTGTTCATTGGTCCACGTGGGAACAAAAATTTTCTTGATGATTGATCGAAAGTATGGAGTATCTGTTCAAAATTTTGTTCGGTGTAAGATTTAAGCGTTAGTCCATAGTCGACCTTTTGTTCTTCTAAAATCTTTTACTAGCACTATTGATAATGAAATTTTTGCAAATAATTCAAACTTTTTCGAATCACCAAAGGATACACTAGCCTTTTTGTGTTTTGGGAAGCGTGCATCCGATTGTAGTTCAATCGTTCATGCACTTAATCATTTGGTGTCTTCTATCGAGGCAACCTATAAATAGGCAAAAACTTCCCTCCTTTTCTTTTTACCTCAAATCTTCTGCACTTAGAATTTTCCCTTGTTTTCACTTTTTCTTTCTGCAATCTTTTGATGCCTGCTTCCCGTCATCGTCTTTCAAACCTTCCTGCTGTATTTAGATTTTTGCAAGTTTTCTTTCGTCATTTTGTCTATTTTTTTCCTTATTTTAATCATTTTTTATATTGTTGATGAAGATTCCTTAGACGAGTTTCGAGAGAAAAGGAAAATTCCTGATTGGGTAGGTCTAAAGATTTCTCAGGGTCCTATGAATGTTTATTCTTTAACGGAGGGTTATTGGATTCCTACTTTTTTCATTGATGATCGTGGTATTACCTTTCCACCAAATCTACCTTTTTCTCAGTTTTGTTAGTATTTCGATGTAGTTCCTGCTATGATAGCTCCAAACACATGGAGGGTAGTGAATGGAGTAAGTAAATTAAATGAGATTTATGGGACTCATATTGAGATCCCGAAATTAATGTTCTACTATATTTGAAGACTAGGGAAACCAATAGGTTTTTAGTAGTTAATCGGCCAGATTTCGATAAAGATTATTGGGATTATGGTGTTGTTGTCAGGAATTGTCAATATGTTCCCTTCCTGTGGGGGTATCCTATAATGGTCCCAGGTACCCCCAAGAAGGGCGTGCCATAGGTTATAACTTTCCACTTAAATTTTTCCTGCTTATCATCTGTTTGCGAACTTGCCGGCTAACTTTCTTATTTTGTTTTCTTTGCAAAGGAGAGTAAGAAGAACTATCCCAATGAGGGAGAAATCAATATTACAGACCTCAAATATTAGTGGGGTCTTAATCAAATGGTTAGAGAAGAACACCCAAGAGATGTTTCCGTATTGTTGGAGTACAAGAGCTCAATTACATTTTTCATTGCTCGGCATCACTTGCACTACATCGCGTAGCTATCAACTTAGACTAGGAACATGTGTCCACTTCTTGAGCTGGAAAATCACCTACAGTTGAATTCATCCAAGGAGGAACTTCTTATTCATTTGAGTCTTTGGATACTAATACCATCCCTACATCTTCTTCTACCAAGATGGTGAAAAAAAACCCACAATTTGTTGACCAAGTCCCCTCCTCCTGCTGCCGATAAAACTATCTCAGTCGCGAAGAAATATCAATCAAGTGAGAAGAGACCACTGGTTTTGAACACTGAGGAGGCCCGAATTGAAGAGTCTCAATATAAGAGGTTGAAGAAAGACTTACCTAGCCAGCAAGAATAGGTCCAAAAGTCTTCTAAGTTGGCCAAAACTGCTAAAATTGGCCAAAAAGTCTTCTTCCAATCAAGGAAGAATTGAAAATACTTATGCCTCCATCAACCCTGGGCTAGCTAAAGAGTTGATAAAATCTAGGAATTTTCCTACAAATAGGTTAGCTGGAGCCCCCTGACTAGAGACGGATTAACTGAGAGGAATTTTTTAACCTTTATGTTGGTATGCACTAACTTTCAATGATTCTCTTTTAATAACTCTTTTATTTTCTTGCTGTTCCTAGTCGACTTCAATCAAATGATGGAGAAGGATGACTAAATAAGATCTTCTTCCTCGGCTGATGTTGAGGAGGCTTTAGTGGGTTTATAAAAATCCTTACAAGCCTCCAGTGCATCTCTGGAGAGAGAAAAATAAGCTTGGGCAGATAAAGTTAAGACTATTGATAACTAGACAATACTAGTAGATAATCCCCAAAAAACTTCTGTTAATGAGCTGACTCAGAACAAGTTAATAATTAATGAAGTTGAGCGCGGGACAAAGGCTGCTGAGGATAAGGTGGTGGTCTTTACTAATGATAACTCTTCCCTAAAGTCCAAGGGAAAAAAGGATAAGGAGGAGGCAGCAAACAAGGGATGAGAGAAGGCCTTTGCTACGGCGTCCAACTAGATTGATTATGCGAGGAAGTAGTCCTTTAAGGAAGGTTGGTATAATGCCTTGAAGGAGGTTGGTACTCTAGCACACTCTGAACTTTTTTAAAGAATAAAGATTTTGAAGATGATGAGGAGGGTTCTGGGGAATCTTCTATGGTTCCTGCTAAGAATGTCAACTTGCCTTATGTCGATAAAGACAAAACCAAGGAGTAGGAGAAGGACAAGGAGAAGCAGAAGGTGTAGATCCTTTTAGTTTGTTTACTTTTGTCTTTCACTTTATCTATTTTTCATTTCTTCTTCTTATTCTTATTCTTCTTCTTCTTCTTCTTCGTTCTTTTCGATGCACTCAGCTCTGTAACCATGACATGATCAATGAAAGGACTTTTTTTGCTCAATTGCTTCCAACTTCAAGTGATGTTGATTTCTTGTTGGTTGTTGTCTTCAATAATATGTATGTTGTTTATCTTTATTGACCATCCCCATAAACTCATACCTGTAAATTTGTAGTTTGATACTAGGAAGAAAGTTATACATTCTACTGAATCAGACCTATTCAGGGGGTGTAAAAATCTTCTTGAGGATGGACTTATTCCATTGACCGAGGAAGATTGGATAGGGTTTCTCAACCCAGATGCCTCTATCCAAGTGATAGAGTCTTATATTCATCTCCATTGCTTTTTGGATAGGCTGTAGCGAATAATGCTGGTTATTACGAGCTGATTGAGAAGATGTAGGAAGACCATAAACTCTCCAAGGCATTGCTTCATTCTGATTATGAAGCTAAGTATCAAGCCTTGAGCGAAGGCTAGGGTTTTAATAAGAAATTACAAGATATCACTTCTGCCATAAATAAGAAGGAATTGGCCTTGAAATGTGAATTGGAAAGCGCCCGGTCAATTGTTTCCCTATTGGAGAAGGAAAATAATGCTTTGAGGAATCAACTTAATAGTTTGAAGAAATCAACTACCACCGGTCCAAATAAAGGGGTATCATTTTTTAAGACTAAAACTGCTATGTTGTTGGAAGAGTTGGAGGCCGGACAGAAGAAGAAAATAAAGTTAGGTCAACCTTCTTAGCAAAGCATAGCTGTTCGGCTAACCATTGATGAAGAGAGAATCAAGAAAACCCTGGCCGACCAAGTTGCTAAGCTCAAAGAGAAGGACATGGCCATCACAAATCTTCAAGATAGCGTGGGCTAAGTTACTTTCCATTTCCATAAGAAATTTAAAGTTGTTCGGATGGATGGGTATGATGAAGCCATGACTTACTTGGAATAGCACATGGAGCAAGTCCGAAATGAGGGATATAAATGTGGTTGGTTAAACCTACTTAGTATGTTGAAGACTTCTAAGCGTGATGAATTGCGGCACTGACATTTACCAGGGATGCTAGAATATTTTGATCCTCCTTTCTCAATTGACAATAATTGGATTACCCTTGGGGATTTCGGCCTTGAAAGAGAAGTAGAGTATGTTCGTCCCCAGCATCTATTGGACGGACCAGCAGTAGCAGGCATACTGTAACGCCCCAACCCAATTTTGGGTTACCGTTGGAATAACTTGCATCCAAGTCAAGTGTTAAGGGGAAGGGGGTAACTTCGATTTATTTTATTAGGGAAAAAAACATTTTCCTCATTATGCTCAACAAAAGTTATTACCAATTTTTTTTATGAAAAGTTGGATCAAAAGGCTTTGTGATGTTGGATTCATACTTTGGAAGAAATAAAAGGGTGGTTTATAAATAACCTCAACCTCAAAAACAAGTATGTAAGTATAAATATCAACCACAACAGTCCCATGTTTATCAGGTGTCCACTGTTTATGCAACCAAAGATGTGGTTTTGGATTGCTACGAGGCAGCTAAATTTTATGGTGGGACGGTGATTGCCGATTATCCTCAGACAAAACCAACTCGTTTTGCACTTTAGGCTCTTTTAACTCTACTTTTAGTTAAATATGACCCAACCGTTGTATCATAGACTAATAAAAGGACACTTGTTTGACCTCGCTATTAAATGCTAGGCTTTAGTAGCTGAAGGTTGTTATACTCTGTGTTATATCAATACTAGGTCTCTCTCTCTCTCCATATGTTTGATTAAAAAGAAAAATTTTAAAGTCAAATTTTCCAAGTATCTCTTCCCTTTTATGATTTGAATAGTTCTACATCTTTTGTAAATGGTAAAATTATGGAAGGCAAACTCTCTCTCTCTCTCTCTCTCTCTCTCTCTCTCTCTATATATATATATATATATATATATATATATATATATATATATATATATATATATATATATATATATATGCTCTTGTGCGGACTATCTCTCGGCATTTATCACATGACAGTGAGCTCAGAAAATGGAGAGAAAGCGTCTATAATTTAGTCAATAACTTCTAGATTCACCGTCAAGTGAGCTCAGAAAAGGGATGTGACACCCCGACTAATTAAATACCGGGTAGCTACTCCTTTATTAAATTAATTCAAAATGCCAAGTTGGCTCAGTTAATAGCATCACTGTCGAAAACGTTTTAATATTACTAACCACCTAGTATTTAAAAAGCAAGTTGCCAAATTTTAATTTAAGTCTGATTAACATGCAACAAGTGAAATGAAGAAATAAATAACACCATTCACCATACTGAAGTAAAACGAATAATCATCACATAATAGTAAATAAAGTCTGGAGGAAAAACTCCTCACTACAATCCCATAACTGAAAAGAATAAACTGAAATAATAAATGCTAAAGTCTGAAAACTGAAATATAAAAGATGTCTAATAGAAATGGGCAACATGCCCTACAACTGATAGATGGTGACTCTGGAATCCAAAAGATAGAAGCGTCTACATGCAAATCCCTGTAGCTTCCACAAGCAGCTACAGCTCGTCACCTGAATGAGTATCCTATGCTTGGTGTCCCTGTGGCTGGGCACCTAAAAAGGTTTTACAAGAAAAAGATTTGAAAAGCAAACGGGTCAGAGCCCGAATGTGGAGTTATATTTTAAAAACCTGCAAGTGCTTTAAAAACATTTAAAACATTAAATGCAAAGTACATGTTAGGACGTGCACTCACATTATATTCTCACCTCTCGTCTAACTGTGCACTCCTAACGCAAGTACCCATCTATAACTACCCATACTACTAGCTAAGTGACAACATATCTAGCTAGACTGCCAAAGGTCCTGCCCATAATACTTGGTTCCATTTACATAATAATGCTCGTAATTAAATAGGGGTTTAACGTCAACTCAGATACTCAATATGCAATATTTATAACTATCAATTAACTCGTTATATTTCTCGAAACAATACCGTAATATAATTACAACATTAACATGAGGATTCTCATTAATTAAATGTATATTATTCACATCATAAATATACAATACAAGCACCCCGCAACTAAGCTGTAGTGCACACATACTCTGCTATCCATCCCGGTACATCACGTACATAAGGATCACATATTCCGAATCTCTCAGGAATAGTTCAGATAACACAAATAACAAATAGTGGAGGCGAACACAGTCACCATCACATGGGTCACGCACATACCTACGCTCCCATGATCATGCAGACTTATTAATATCACAATAAGTCCTTCTATGACCTATGTTCATCAAGGTACCAGTCTATATCCCCCCCGTAGGCACACAAGGATTAGAGGGTCCTAAGCGAACGCAAACCTATCGTGATAGCAAGTATGGTAGGTATGTCATACACACAATCCATATACTAATACTAAGTAAACACACGTCTTAGTAGTACCATATTTTAATCGTAGTAGATATCGCATACTCGTACTAGTTTATACTTATCATGATTCATGCTATTCCGGTTTGTAATTATATGCGTCATAATTATCTCACGTCGTAGTAGACACTCACGTCTCAACCCAAACCGTCCATGTAACACACTCTCGTACGTAAATTCCTTCTCATAAATTCCCAAATGTCCCAAACCTATCACTACATCATCGTTGGAAGGTTAACTATATCCTCGAACAAGTTTACGGAACTCCAAAAGTCAAAACAGTCCAAAAAGTACCAAACTGCCAGCTCGTTAGAAGTCTCGTTCGAACGAGGCTTCGAACGAGCTTGGACTGTCAGGTCGTTAGAAGTCTCGTTCGAACGAGGCTGTTCGAACGAGATCCCAGTTCGTTCGAACGAACTGTCACTTCTAACGATATCTCGTTCGAACGAGATATCGAACGAAATACCTTCTCGTTAGTAACGACTGGTCAACTCGTTAGAAGCTCGTTCGAACGAGTTCGTTCGAACGACCTGGGGGCTGCTTCTAACGAGCTACCAGTTTCGGCCCAGATTTTTCCCAAAATCGTTTTTCACCATTTTTATCAATTCTAATCTCTTCCAAAGTTCATCCAATCAACGTTTTAGGGTCTCTAATTCATCCTAAACATATTTACATCATCTCCTAACATGTTTTCAAGGATTGTATTCTCATAACATCAACCAAATTTACAAATCTCTACACTTTTCCCAATTTCTCTAGAACATGAACCCTAGGTTTATATCATCATCAAATCCCAGAATTTATTTCGTTTTAATTCCTTCAAATCACAATTATTATAAGGGAAATCATCTACCTATCATACTACATGCAATTCTCTTCACAATTTCTCAAGTTCTATGATCTAAACTACACGGGTTTTCATATTTTCTTCAAGAACAAACCATAAATCCGAATTTTCTAACATGGAGGAAACATTCTCAGAAATTAAATGGAATAAAGTCACTTGCCTTGGTTGTCTCTGAGTTTGGTGTAGACTAGATGCAGTTTTCTGCAGAAATTCCTCTCTCTCCAAGCTCTTCTCCAATGGTGGCTTAAGGTGGCTAGGGTTTTGATTTGGGGAAACTTAGAAAACCTAAATGATAACCTACGTAGCTTTCTAGGTTAATATGGGTTGGTTATGGGCTTAGTGGGCCAAATTCCACATCAGATTTACATCTCCAATTTTCGTCACTTTTAATTTCTCAAAATGTAAAATTACCAAAATACCCTTTAAGTTGCCGGTACGGCCTAAAAATACCCCGGGACCCAAACTATACCCCCGGCTAGTGTTTTCTGACTATCTCGACCCTTCCGGACGCGTTGGCGCACTCAAAACGACCATACGGATTATAGATTTTAAATTCACTTTTTATTAACCAAATATTATACCGTGACGCGGCGGTCCCACGCGTCTCAACAAAATCTCTAAAATGCCGTATATAAATCCCACGACAAATTTTATAATACCAAACACATATATAATCATATATGCACATAATCAAATACCAATTCGCATCTCATTAGTATTTATAACCCGGATTAATTATCAATTAATACACAATTTAATTAATTAATCCCAAAAATAAATATAGTCAAAAGTACGGGGTATTACAAGGGAGAGAAAGTGTCTATAATTTAGCCAATAACTTCTAGATTCACCGTCAGATGACACACGTCTAGTCCGCACAGGAGCAATATTATATATATATATATATATATATATATATATATATATATATATATATATATATATCTTTCTGTGTGTGAGAGAGTGTGTTCGGATTAAAAAGATAAAAATTTCAAAGTCAAATTTTCAAAGACAAATATCCTCTATCTCTTCCCTTTTATACTTTGAATATTTGTACATTTTTATGAGAGGTAAAATTATGGAAGACAAATTTATACAATAAAATACGTATAAAGTTGGAAATCATGGAATATTTCGCATTTATCTTGGCAAATATTATTTATCAAACACACCATTACCATGAAATTTTTGGTTGCATCGGAGAATGTGTATCTTTTTATTTTATTCTTATTTTTGTAAAATTGATGCTTCCATCGCGTTCCAGTTTTGGGGATAGACTAGATTTTATTTTATTTTATTTATTTTCTATTTTTTTCGCTTAGGTTGTGTTTGCAAGTCTAGTTTCATGTTTTGAAATTGTAACCGGATCCTTGAATTCCAATTCCATTGTTTGTCTCAGAAATTTGAGTTCGGATAATGAGGGAATTTCAATCCTAAGATTGTGCATGTCGTGAATTAAATTCCAAAGCAAAATTAGATATTTGGATATTTTTTTTAGAATTGATTATAGAAACAAATTCACAAAAATAGCAATGCAGACATAATTTCATACATACACTAAATACATTGGACAAAGAGTTTCACACATGCACACTTCAAAACACGTTTCACAGAATTTTATGGAAAACGGACATATAAATCCACGTAGTTTCACATATAGTTTCACTTCACATAAAAATCACATGGGACAAAGTGCACCCACAAATAATGCATGCACAATATAATACAACCACTACACACAAACTTGAATTAAAAATTCTGATAATATTTGCCATAAATTCGATGACGAAACTAAACAATTGAATTATTAGGTCACAAATTTGGATTCATTAAATTACAATTCTAATTTAATTCCAAGTCTTAGCATTGAAACGTGCCTTAATGGTTGACGAACTATTTTTGGATATTTAGAGCATGTTTTTTTAAACAAAGGGTACTTCAGTATAGGTGTTAAGGTCCTTCTATCTTTTTTTTTTTTGCTAAAAATATAAATATAAGTCTGATTTACATTCAGTTGATGCATTCACAATTCATTACGTGAGATCTATCAAATAAGATACAACAAGGATAAGTAGTTTTGAAGTTTGATAAAGTTCCATTTTCACCCCTGACGTGATCTATTTTGCACATTGAAATAAAACATCTCTCAAACTACAATACGAATTTATATGATTTTTTCCTATAAATCTCTTTGTGAGATGTATCAAAACAGATCCATGAATCGTATGTAATTTTTTTTCAAAAGTAAACGAACTAATAAAAGCGACCGCAAAGGGAGCGAAACCTGTATATAGGTAAAATACTGATTAACAAAAACAATACAATCCCACACCCTAAACCGACGAGGACCTATATCGACCTACCACACCTACAAGCCTCGATGAAGCTCCTCCATGATCTATAATATGTTGACATTGTATATGGAAGGACCCACCTTTGCTTTGGTGAATAAAGTGCTCAGAAAAAAAATTACCTATTCTTGAGGGAGCAATCTCCACACCTTCAAAGCACCTCGCATTCCTCTCTTTCCTGATAGTCCAGAAGATACAGTGAGGGATCATATGCCAAATTTTGTATGTTTTCATGTTTATGGAGGAATCATAGGTAATTTTTAAATTTTTTTATTTTCACTTTTATCCACCAAACTTTTCTTATTTTTGGTTTTGTGTTTTTATTGGCATTAATATTTATGGACTTAGAATATATTATTTACCGTATATGTAATAATGTGGAGTTTTTAGAGGATTTGTAACCAAAATTGATGTGAGAATATTGGATCCAAATATTTCTGTAAGAAAACATTAAAAAATATAAATTTCTTTGTTTTTATAATAAGAAGGATTTTAAAGTATTCTTCGATTCTTCAATGAGAGTCGCGCACACAGTGGCAATATGACATCATTTCCATGCCTTGCATAATGCTGCCTTGGAATATTATGCACACAATTGGTGTGGGGAGTCATTTGCATGCCCTATATCATGTTGTCTATTAAACTCGTGTGCACAATGCCAAAATGATGCAAGATTTTTAGGTTTTTTTCTTTTTTATGACAACAACTATGTGTCGATCCCAATATGATTATGGTTGATCATCAAAAGTTTGTTCACGTTTAAACACGAGTATTAATTGTAACCCTAAATTTAAGTACATTAATTAATGAAATAACTGAAAACATTAATTTTAAATCATAAATAACACCCTTATCTTACATCTTCAAATACATTGATTGATGAAATAACGAAAACCCTAAATTACACTCGCCTCTAACATCTTCAATTAATTCGATTAATGAAATAAACAAAACCCTAATTTTACGACCAAATCAAAATTTAGGAAAAGTTAATGTGAATAAACCATCATATTATAATAGAATTACAATAATGCAATAACGCTCTAATATAAATTTTATAGTTTCTCAACTAATACTTAGTATAATATAAAGGAATCCAGTCAACGATGAGTCATAGATTAAACTATTGTTTAGGTTCCAAATATATAATTATGAGAAAGATATAGTTATAACTTTGTGGTTATCTTTGTTGAACTAAAATTTGAGAAGGATTGAGATATTGTGGTGCAAATTTTATTAATTTGATCATCTCGCTTATTTTGGTATACGTTCCAATACGCTAATGGCTTTGTATGTTAACACACCTTAACAGAACTTGGAATTATTTTTTTCTAATTCTTTATTTTTTACATTTTCTTCTAAAAAAACAAAAAACTTATCAAGGTATGAAAACATTTCCTAAAAATTCATGATTTTTTTATTTCATATTGATTTTGAAATTGAATGTACAATCAATATAATATATATGTGAATATATGTGAGTGACGCGATATATATATATATATATATATATAGAGAGAGAGAGAGGCTCCTCTGCACACCCAAGTTTGTCTACTAAGTTTGCACATCGATTTTTTAACACAGTAAACAAATTATTTTTCATTTGAATTTTTTTTTGTGGAATTTAAACAGTTCAAGGAACCAGCATAAAAAAAACTCAATTTTTTTTTTTGCTTTTTTAAAAAAATCGATCAAACTTTCGTAAATTTATAATATGAGAGGGGGTGTTTTACTATTCCAAAAAATTAAGAGTTGAGATTGATTCTCCTACTACGATATAAGGGTGTCATATTATGTCATGTCATAACTTTAGAATTATGACATGGAAACTTGGAGATAAACTAAGATTTTAACAAACGTAAAACTCCCTACCCCGATTTTCATTTTCGTTTTCATTCACTACGGCTGCAAAACTCCCTTACCCGAACCCTCCACCATCAAACAGATGCCGCCCTCTCCTACCATGAGGTAGATTTTTTTTTCATGTTTTTTTTGAAGATCTAATAATTTGTTTGTGTTTTATTTTTTATGTTTTTTTTACAGATCGAAACCTAATCAACCTAATCATGTATGCCTTTTTCTATCTTTCTCTGATTAAGACTTTTTTTGGGTGAGGTGGGGTAGGGTGAGGGGGTGAGGGTAGTTCATTTTAAGGTTTTTTTGGATCTACATATATGAAGACTTTCAACCATTTGTTTCAAAGTTTAGATTTTCTGGGCTTTTTGAAATTTTGAATAGGGGATTTTCTGGGATTTTTGAAATTTTGAATTAGGGATCTATGTAGTGACGGGTCTATTCTAGATCTTATTAGTGTTCAACTCTTTAGTTTCTCTCATGATTTTAATGTTCAAATTGGGTTTAATATCTCCCAAATGACATAGTTTACATCTATATAATATGGGCGTACCTAATTAAGTGTTTTGGCCATTTCGCATTATTAGGGTAGTTTCTTTGAAGCAATTGTAAGAGATATGTCCAATATTGTAGCTTTAGATGCAATTTGTGTTTTAGATTTTGTTATAATTTTTGTTTCTTTAATTAATAATAAAGAGACATTGATTTGACCTACGACGTTATACTCTTAGAGCCTGGAATCACTATTAGACAGCTATATTAAAGTTTTGAGGTTGATTTAAATTTATTAGTGTGTTTGATATTGATAATTTCACTGGTAATGGTAGATATTTTTTTTCTTTTATATTTTTTCGGCTAATGAGGTTGTTACTATATGCACGATGGAGTAAAAAAATCAATAGTTTATCAATAGGGGCACAACTTAGTTATCTTCAACTCAACTAATTGTTTTGGTTTCTAAGATGTAAGATCTAAGTGAAAATATTGTTACCTACGTAAATGAGGCAATCGGCACTCTATTCGAACATTTGCTATTTTTTTGTAATAGTTTGTGTTTATTATTCCATGGGATGATCTGTGGTTTTGTTATTATGTATACTATCATATGTAATGTTATTATTCCTTGTTTCGAATTAAATTTTAATTTTTCTTATTTTATAAAGAATGGATGTATCATAAATAATTGGCATGTGTTCTTATTATTTGAGTTTAGCATAAAGATTTTGGTTTTAACATAAAGATTTGGCCCTATAACTATAACGCACTTCTGACTGGAAAAAAGTTTAAATAAAAATACCGAAAAAGGAACCTACCATTTCTGGGTTTATGCCCTTATAATTTTTTCCTTTAGGTGCCACAACACTATGGATGAGAAATTTCTCCTTGCATCGCGTATCAAGAGGTGCCTCAATTTGGGCTTGCATTTCAACTACCAATGCCAATAAGAAAACTTAAAACAATTCATATTATAAAAAATTGTGTTTTCTAAAAATTTATTAGGATTTTACATGTAAGATCACATGTAGAGAATGGCAAGATAACCCCAGTGTTGGGGAGGACACTTAAATTCATGGGTTTGGTTGTCTTAACCTTTCTAGTTACAATATTCACCCATTAAACACTATTTGTATAGTACCACTAATGAAACATCAAATAATCTATCGTATAAATGATATCTACCTTCAAAGCAATATTTTGGTTAGTGTTATTAGTTAACGTCCCAAAAATGCACTCTGCCTCATAAGTTCAACTGTCACATCACATGCTAAACAACCTCAATAAAAAAATCAACTTTGTGTTTTGTTGCTGAGAAAACATGACAACGAAATGAAATAATCACATGGGAAATTGAGTTCTGAGGGCTCAGGACTTCATCACCTGTGATATTAGTAACTCTTGAAAAAGTCTTGTTAAAATTTGAATTGATTTTGACAATATCATGAAGAATGTTAGTTGAAACAATAGCCTAAATCCATAAAACAACAATATAATTTATTTTCTTCCACAGTTTATGGGCTAGACTTAGGATGCATTAATTAGCGTGGGCAGTGGACAATGGTTAGATATTAAAAGATCTTTTAGTTTTTATTATTTCCCCATAGTTGCTTAAAGGATCTTTCCTTATAGGTGTTCCTATAGAAACTTTTTTCTTATTGAAGCTTTCTTGCTGCCATTTTTCTCGAATGTAAGATTCACCTACTTACTGCCATTATCCTTGGAATATATTAACAGTGATTGGGCATAAAGTTATCTTATCATCCATAAATACATATTGGGCTGTGAATTATCTTACCAAGCATTACTTTGTAGCCAATTTGTGTGCTACCTTTTTGTATATGTAGCGCACACATAAATATAACATATATAATGTTACATCAAAATAGCTGGATGATTGTTTTATTAACACTACACCAAAACTATCGGATTGTCATGGTCATTGAGCGTAACAAGTCTGGGGGTGCCAATATTTTTTGTCAAGGACTTGTTACGGTCAAAGACCGTGACAAGTTCATTATTCTTGTCACGGTCTTTGACCGTGGCAAGTTTTGTCATGGTTAAAGGCAGTGACAAACAAGTGACAAACTCTAAAAAATTTACATGGTCAATGGCCATCGGGGAAGAATTTTAAAAAAATATGTTGGGCAGTTTGGCCACTGCCACTGCCCAGCAGTATATTTGTACCTGTTATAGAAAAATTGTACATGTTCAAACATCATACATCCAAATAAAATAGAAATAATGCGCCAAATATATAATTCCATATCCAAATAAAATAAAAATACAATTCATATCGAAATCAAAATGTAACAAATCAAAACAATTCAAATATAATCCAAGTGTCCAAATAAAAATAGATACAAATAATGTCACGCCATAGAGTCTGGCGTAGGTTCGAGGAGGAAGGAAGGCCACACGATATACGCATTAAGTCACCCATTAATATGTGTCACGCCGCATTCTTCGCGCAACCACAATGTGGAGTTCTCATTCTTGGTTATCACATGTGTGACGAGCACCTTGATCTCGATGTTTTGAAGGATACGTTCATGAACCGACATACCCAGGATGGTATTTGGGTCCCTCACCCCCCTCGCTATCCGATGGCCATCATATATGTCGCATAAACACACATTTGGACAACCTATTAGGCCGTTGGACGGGAGCCAAATAGGGGACTGGATCATCAAGCGGTGAGTCCACGCATATCGGTGATGAAGTAGCGTCGTTCATTATCTCGTCCTCATCCACCTCCTCATCCACCATATTCTCCTTCCCCTTGACCTTTCCCTTTCCTCCCAATTGACTCTTCATGAATGCGTACATATCTAGGACCGTCGCCTCTAACCTTGATAGCTTCGCATCATGTGTGTCCACCTGACGAGCTAACTCGATGTTGATCGTCTCCATTCTGATGATCCTAGATTCTCCCACCCACGAGATCACCCCTACTCCCCCCCTTGTAATCAGCGTTGAGCACTTGGCTGAGTGCGTCCGTGGAGAAAGATGCCTTGTCAGCATCAGACTACAACTCATGCAATTCCTTAAACTTTTCCTGAAATGACAAAAAGTACATGATTAGTTAGTTAAATAAATAGAAAAATTATAACGTAATTAATAAAAAAATAAACTGTCAGATTACTTACAATCGTGGCTACGACGCTCAGGGACACCTCCTTATCATTTCCCTTCTTCGTCCAAATTGCCGTATAGGCATCGAGCCTATGTGGCCAACCCCCACCCGTCTCCTGAAATAAAATGATGCAAAATTAGTATGTAACACAAAGTAAAATAATGCAAAATAACATATTTATATAATTATAGAAAAATAAAAACTTACCATCATGTGTTCCACCTAGGTGTAAGAGGTCTGTTTGGAGTAGTGCATGTCCGTCTTTTTTACCCGATTTTCCGTCCCCGATATGCGAGATGTCAATTGTCACTCCTCGATCTCATTGTCGATGAACTTTTGCCACTTTTCTAGTGAGATCGGCTCCTTCTGCGGGATGGTCTCACGTAGTCTAAGAATGGAGTCCCGGGCCCGTAAATTTTTCGTCCATGTCTTATGTTGTTCCCTCAACTGCTCCAACACAGAATCGCGGAGGTGTGGGCAGGCCGAATTCTTCCTTTCAAACAAATACAAAACAAAACAAAAAAAGTAAGTGTAGTTGCTAATAAATATAAGTATAAATATAAATATAAATTGAAATATAAATATAATACCTGTAGTGCCGCCCAAACAACCAACTTGAGCTCATTTGGCACCTCCCTCCAACTAGTTTACCCTGAGCCGATAATCGTCCTCACCAACTCGAGGGATCTAGCCAATATTCCTGTCTTGTTCTCAACGGTCGATCCTAATTTGCCCCATTTTGGGAGCCTAGGGGCCGAGGAGCCCTCCTCACCTCCACTGCCGCCAAGCCCTGAAGAAGACATTTTATGTGACAATTTTTGTTATTAGTACAAATCCAAATGAATTAGAAGAATACAACGTATTAACCATAGTATAACAAAACACTGGCAACTTTGAATTAATGCACTAAATTGATCAAGTACAAATGAATTAAAATCATTAAATGGATGTTCGATAATAACAAAACGCTAGAATAATACACCCACTTGACATTGACTTTGAATTAATGCTTAAGAATTAAATCTAAATATTACATACAGTAAACTGATCAAGTACAAATGAATTAAAAGCATTAAACTAATGTTTGATAATTGGAATATTTATTACAAATCCAAAAATTGTTTCAAATTAGGGTTATCATAAAAAATGGATTAATATTCAATAACATCAACCAAGTCATCCACACTACTATTTCGGCGCTTTGGCGCATGTAGGACGATTGACCACGACTCGTTATTGATATACTCCGAGTAAAACAGTTGCTTGACCTTTTGAAATGCACAAACAAACGACTCATCGCTCATGTGTTCTTTTCTCTTCAACTTGGACAAGTCAACCATGATCAAATTGGTGCCATGATCAACTTTATAAGAATTTGTATCCTTAACTCTTACCCAATCAAATACAACCTCTTTGAATCTTACATAGTCCAATTCAATTATATTTCGAATTACACCATAGTAAGTCATTTTAGCTTCAATGAGGATTTTATCTTTCGTGATCACTCGAAAGAAAGTGAGATCCTTATATGAAATGCCCGAGTTCTGTACATTTGTACTTTCCTCGCACACCCTTGCACCGAATACGTGGCCGTTCAATCGATACTTTTTGTACTCTTGTGCCATAAACAAGGGTCTAATGGATAGACGAGCAAGCCTTAATATCGCATCACCCGTCTTTAAGAGCTGAGAATATAGATAAATTAATTAGGTTAGTTGTAAAGTTTTATTGTAATTTAACATTATATAACAACCATTTTCATTATAATTACCTCGTGTGACAACCATTGTCTAAATTCACTGTCAGATTGTGCCATTATTTTTTGTCTTTTATTGTTCTCACAGGCTTCATATTTTCTGCATAAAATTAATGTGTCGAACGTATTAAAAAATTAATTATGTATAAAATAATCTAAAATGGCGTAAAACTTCAAATAATTTAAACTTACTTTTTCCATTCTTCGACATCTTCAAGTGCGTCAAATAGATAACAAGCTGCTTGTTCATGTTGCAAACTCGCTAATTTCACTCGTTTGCCCATCACTTTCTCATGCTGCACTTTTAAGCTTGTGCCTTCTTTGCCAATAGATTGGACATATCTAGTTTCATCGCATACCGGACACCGATCGAGATTTTCATACTCCTTTCGATATAGTATACAGTTATACAGACAAGCATGAATCGATTTATACTTCATTCCCAAACATTTCAAACTCTTCTTCATAACAGGATAGCTATTTGGAAACATATTATCCTTAGGTAGCAAGCCTTTCACCCAATTTATAATTCCTATCATGCTATTGCCAGACAAACCATAGAGGGTCTTCGAACTATGCAAACCAACCATAGCATGTAAAGTTGTTTGATCTTTCTCACAGCCAAAGTATAATGATTGGGTCGCCTTAAATTTTAAACTTTGGTAGTCATCGTCAAGGTTTATCCCGATATCTTCATGAGCACCCGAA
This sequence comes from Sambucus nigra, assembly GCA_949130495.1. NCBI lineage: Eukaryota > Viridiplantae > Streptophyta > Magnoliopsida > Dipsacales > Adoxaceae > Sambucus > Sambucus nigra. Next base: position 463,909,650 of record OX422209.1, on the reverse strand, counting down.
CCTTTTACATCATCAATGACCTCATTCTCTTCCACTTCATGAACTCCGTAAGCGCCATCAACTAAATTCTCTAACATATTATGATCTACATCGGCCCCTTGTACATCTATCCTACTTGTTGAAGGTTGTTGTGGAGGTTGCTCGGGGACAAAAGGAACTTTCGATTCCCCATGAAAACTCAAAAATCGATAACTATCTTGCATACCCCACCTTAACAAATGTAGTTCAACTGTTTTTCACTCAAAACCCCTACCATTATCACACCTAGCACACGGACATGAAAACTCTTCGTCATTATGACATCTCTTTGCGTATTTCATAAATTCATTAGCACCTCTGTGAAACACATCCCCTGATCTATTTGTCTCACCCATCCACTCTATGTATTTAGGATATCCCATCACGGCTACTCCATACAATCACTATTATATGTAAGAAGCGTATATTCGTGGATTAGTATAAATAAAAGTGTGAACATTTATTTTCCATTAGTATAAACAATCACCTATTACTTGTTGTATAAAATTTATAGTATTTTTCATTTAATTATGTCTTATTTATATTTGATTTTTGAATTTCAAATTCAATTTATAATATTAATTACTATTTCCACCATCTCCTCTACAGGGTAAGGGGTCCTATCCCATTCAAAACCGCATATTTTTGTAATATACTTAACAACCCATGCACATTGTTCCAATTTGAGAAAAATTTGGCAGCATGTCCCCATAGTTCTCCAAGTACACGGAGTAGATTTGCAAGTGTGAGTGTTATTTCAATTGATTATTGAAATAACACTCAACATCACATCATCTAGCATGTACGCAGAGAACATTAAGATACTCCTGCCGAACTTCCTCCAAAAGTAAAAAGTTTAAGCCATTAAGAATATTATTATACAAAAACTATGCAGTCCCAAACTGTCCAAACGGAACAATTCGAGAGATCTCATTACAGGGGTAATGACTCACGAACGGGTCTAAGATCTACTGAATGCGTACACATAAGAACTAGAAGGCTAGTATCTATGCGCACTATGTATAATTTCAAGTGTTTTCATTTAATTATGATAAGAGAGTGGTCGTACCACTCTCGAACGGGTCGTGGCATAAAATTATTTTAAAAAAAAGACCCTCCCCCCATTTTGACAATAATCCAGTGGTCATGCCACTTTCAAAATTAACCAACCCAACAAAGTAAGATAATATAATTATTTTAGGATTTATTACTGTGAATTAAATTAAGGATTTAAAACAAATTAACAATCAACTTCCATATCCAACCACATTCGTCTAATATAAGCCAACATCAACAACAAACATATTTATCCCGTACTCCTTCTAATTCATCTACTCAATTAATTCAACATTAACGATTTCAAACCTAAATAAAAATATAGAAACAATATTTATAATGTCAAATTAACTTTATTCTCTAAACAATAAGATTCAATCAATATTAACAATACCTATTAATTTCAATCCCAACTAACATCATCCAATACACATTAACAATTAATTTCAAGTCCTAAACTAAACATTAATTTCAAGTCCCCAATCAACATTAACAATTAATTTTAAGTCCTAAACTAAACATTAATTTCAAGTCCTAAATCACCATTAACAATTAATTTCAAATCATAAACTAAACACTAATTTCAAGTCCTAAACATTAACAATTAATTTCAAGTCCTAAACATTAACAATTAATTTCAACACACACACTCACCCCTCTCCCTGCCCCACCCCTCCCCCACCACCCCACCCCCTGCCCCCCCACTCCCCCCTTTCCCCCACCACACACATGCGCACCCACACACCCACACCCCACCCCCATACCACCTGCTCCACTCCCCCCTCCCCCCCCCCCGCTTTACCACCCTTGCCCCCTCCCCCCCACCACACACACACACACACACACCTATACACACACACACGCCACCCACATATACACACACATATACACACGCATACACACATATATATAAAGGAAAGAGAAAGAGAGGAAAAAACTAACCTGAAAATCGCTTAGAGAGAGAAAAAAAAGAAGGAAATGAAAATGGTGGGAAAAAAGAAGAGGGAAGAGTTTTTTTAGTGGCAAAGTTATCACGGACTTGTCACGGTCTTTCACATTGACAACATTACAAGGCTAGTCACGGTCAGAGACCGTGACAAGCCTTTGTCACCGACTTGTCACGGTCAATGACCGTGACAAAAAATGCGTATTTTTTTTGTCACGGTCATTGACCATGACAAGGGTGGTCGACTGAAAGGTGACAACTTAACCTTTTTGGTGTAGTGTAAGAATGAAGATGATTGACTGAAATATAGACGTGGTGCTATAATGTTACTTGAATTGTTTACTGATTGTTGTTGTGCTAGGTTTGAATCTACTCGTGCATATTTATGCCTTGGAATTGGTGTTTTAAAGGTATGTTAGGTTTTAATTGGCCCAAGAGCTGTTTGTGTGGCATATCATTCTATTGAAATTTTTGTAATGTTTTTAATTTCTCGAATCTTCTCATTGGTTGTAACAAACTTGAAACATATGACATTAAGTTTTTATTATACTATTGCACTAATGCCTTAAGGAGGATACAAAATAAGTTATAGTCCTTTGCATGATGGTTACACGGGGACAAAATAAGTTAGCACCATTGGAAAATAATCTAGTATGACTCCACTATTCATTTCATGTTCATATTTTTCCTTTTTAAGATAACATTATTTATCCAACCAAATTGAATGCAATGTTATTTTTATTATTTTGTACATAGAAAGGTAACGCAAATGTGTAGAAATACCAGAAATCAATTTTTTTATAGCCTTTTGTATGTGAAGTCATTTTTCTTCACCTTTGTTTTTCTATAGCTTTCATAATCCCATACGACTTTAGGGATTAATAAGGTATAAATTAAGCCCATAGCTTATATTTGTATTGTGTTATGATAAGGTGGATAGTCTTCTAGTATATTGTTGAGGACTATTTTTATTTCTAAATATAATGAATAGTCTTATAAATAAAGTAAACTATTTTCAAATTTAATAAATTGTTTTCACAGTTGTGCTGTAAAAAAAAACTATGACTTATATTTTTTATACATTAAATGCTTTGGAAAATTTCATTCTACTATTATATATATATGGAACAAGGGTCTTTTTACGAACAAAAATTTGATGTCTCTGAGACATCAAACTTTAATGTCTTGAAGACGTGATTGATCAATGCCGCTAACACAAATCCATTTCCATAAATAACGTAGATTCGCACTAGCAATATTGATCAACACATCTTCAAGACATCAGAAATTTAATGTATCAGATACACTAAACTTTTTTTGGTTTTTTACTATTGCCATCTTATAAAAGACATCGTACATTTTAACCATTGCGAGCTCTCAGCTCCCCTATGGCTGAGATTAACTTATACCTCTTGTCGTTTAACAGACCTGTCAAAGTATCATTAATGATAGACACCATAATATCCACAAACTCATTAATTCAAAGAATCATACTAGACAACTCGGGTGCTAGTCCCGGGCTAGTACCGGGTTGTCTAGTTGGCAATCTCATTGGTCCTCGTTTGTCCCCATTTATCTAGTTGACACCTCATTTATTTAGTTGACACCTTATTTTTTGAAACAATTTTTTAAAAAATATATATAAAATCCTTATTTTCAATAAAAATATGTTTTTAAAAAATAAAACTATAGTTTTTTTTTGTTTTAAAAAAAATATTTTTAATTCATTTAGTCCCTTCAACACCCATTTACCCAATATTCTCTTATTTTTACAGGTCCGCGTCAGTGGCATCCATTATTTTTAAGTTTATTTATTTTTAATCACTCTCGGTTGTCTAGTATTAAATTTTTTAATTATTTTAACTCATTTAGTCTCCCAAATATCCATTTACTTAATATTTACTTATTTTTAACGGTCCGCCCCAGCGACACCCCTTTGTATTTCTAAAAACTGTTTAAAAATGTAAAAAAATTTTTTTATTTATATTAAACCAACTTTATTTTTTGAAACAGTTTTTTTCAAAAAAAATATAAATCTGTATTTTCAATTAAAATATGCTTTTTTAGAAATAAAACTATTCTAATACGAAATTTCTTTTTAAATTTTTTTTATTTTTAACTCATTTAATCCCTAAAACACCCATTTACTCAATATTCTCTTATTTTTAAAGGTCCGCGCCAACGGCATCCATTATTTTTAAACTATTTTTTTTAATTTACAACATTTAAAACAATTTTTATATTTCTTAAAACTGTTTAAAAATGTAAAAAACATATTTATATTAAACAACTTTTCTTTTTTGAAATAGGATTTTTTTTTTTAAAAACTCTTTTTATATTAAAATAGTGTTTTTAAACAATACATTTTTTTTAGTTTATAAAAAATATTATTTTCTAATTAAACAGGTTTTTTAAATAAAAAAAAAGTTAAATAATACTAATAAATCACATAAAAACCAAGAAAAAAAATAAAAACTCCCTACTAACCCGGGGTTAACTCTCGGCTAGTATACTCTAATTCAAAATCTTACACTATTTCCTTCACACTTCCGTATTTCATCTTGAAACTATCCTACACACCACAAACTCATTAATTCAAAATCAGTTACCGAATCACTCTCTCACGTAGCGATAAATGTTTCTCTCTGTTTACGTCTGATGTTTTGGGTTCTTTTTATTCAAATCGTGGCTGGCGTGTGTGCTTGCTTTTCATCGATTTTTATTTTAAATTTTTTCAGTTCAAATTTTTCTTCGATCAGTCTTTTTTCCAAAGAATCAGATCCATAAATTTGTTTTTGTTGTTTGTTTTATAGACATTCACTCACAGGTTCATCATAGCTCAAAAGCATTTTTCAAACCATTTATAATCCTTTATCTACTTTTGGGTTTAAGATGTGGTTTTATTGTTTTTATTTGGGAGTCTGCTATCAAAAGAATTATGTAAGATTTACTCACTGAGGTCTCCTCTCAGTGATCTTTATACATTTTTCTCAATTTTTAATTAATTGTTGTTCCTAATTATTTGGATGGTTGTTCTCTTTAGTTCATAATTTTGGGAGTTTGGGGGATATTGAAAACTCAGAATCTCCCTCAATCAGAGACATCCCCGACCCTGTGAGCACTCTCTGTACATCTCGCTCAGTTAGTCTCACATCCATCGACACTAAATGGATGTTGTGCGAGTTGTGCAACTTTATTCAATCAACTTCATTACCTTCCTCATTTTTTATTATGTAATTTTAAAAAAAAATGGTTTTATATCCATTAAAAGAAGATAATCAGTTTTGGCACCACCTAATTTGATGCACTTCAATTTTTCTTTTTCGTCCCATTAAACATATTCCCTCGCAAGAATTAATTGAAGATCTTCCATGGCTTTTTATAATCATCTAGAGAATTATTCGATAAAATTATTGTCCAACTCCACTCCCCAGTCAAGAACATTGTCCTCTGCATTCTTCATTTTTAGAATACATTTTTAAAAACCTCTTTCTTCCATTTGTACAATGATGGTTTTAACCTCTACATCATAAAGGCAAACACTTGCATGGGAGACCCGGAAGCATTCATACTCCAATCATTAGCAACTATATGTGAGAAAACAATAATGCTTTACCCACATTTGATGGAACTTAAAGGACAAACAATAGGATCACTTGAAAGAGCCACACAAACCGACTGAGGACTATCATCTGAATTGAATATGCTTAAGTGATCCACATTAGAAATAGAAAACAAATTATTCCATTCATCATTATAAATAGCTTTATCAAGACTTGCCCAAATACACACACTTGTCCTTCTTTATGAATGCACCACGTGTACTTAGACCCTGTAAAATCCTCACCCAAAAGACACAATATAATAAAAAGATATGATGTCTTTAGTCGTGTTGCAACTACTTCATTTTGGAGCCGATCCTGTGTTTTTTTCCTTTAGTTAAAAGTCCCACAACCCATAATTACATCCCACAACTGCCTTAGTTAGTGGGATCTCTTAGTTAGAGCCTATTATCGTTAGGTGCGATTTTACCGAAGTATTAGATCCTCTTGAGAATCTTGGAGGAAATGATATTGATAAAGGTGCAGTTTCAGAATAGCATTATTCTAAACAACCATACAGATTATCAGTGGCCGTGCTATTGCATTGATACCTCGACACTACCCAAATAGAGAAACAAACAATAGATCCCCCGGAAGCAAAGTTTGTGCGATGACAAAAATCATTTAACTGACTTGAATCTACTTTACGTTCTATCAGAAAAACAATCTCAATATCATGCATGAGAATGAGTTTTTTTATTCTCATAACTAAGGATTTGTTCCCCTTTCCAACATTCCATGAAATAAGTATAATCAGTGAGAATGAGAAGATACAACAACAAATTTTGAGGCTTTAACGGTTGATCAAGTGATAATAGATGCAACAACATTGGTATAATCCCTCTTTTTCCCTCTACCTCTACATTTTTTTACTGGAATATGTAAATTATATTTTATAGAGAATCAAGGTAAAAGGCATGTTCCTTCATATATTTGGATTTTGAGGATAATGCTTTTCAAGTTTATAAATCTAGTCCCCGTGGTACAATAATATTTATTTGTGTGCTCCCTTTAGAATTAGGAGTTCATTTTTTTTTGTTCGCGCCAGCGGCGCCATTTTTAACCATTTTTCATGGTGTTTTTAGTACATGGACAAAATTTTTAAAATGAAGTGGAGTGCCCTTTTTTTTATACACTTTGAAAATTATGAGGATCTTTTCCCAAAACCTCCTATATTTTAGCATAAATAAAAAAATTATTTCTTATTAGATCTTCATTATTTCATGCAATCACCACTTAATTTTAACTACAAACTTTATGTAAAATTACCTTTCTCCATTGAGATTTGATTCGTTTGCTGAAGTTGATGCACCTCAAGAATAACTTCCAAATTCCTAATTCTTCCTTCTTTAAGCTCCAGAAAATACTTTTCGAAAATTACCAGAATGTCGATTTATGAAAAATTTGGAAAAGCAGTTTTTTCCATTTCTAGCCTAGATATATTTTGTGTGTTATTGTGTATCAATTGGTGGATAAATGGTTCACTATATATAGGGTGAATGGGGATCCAAAATTTCTTTTAAACTCATCATCTACCATCCACTAAAGTATCTAAAGGGTCTCACAAAAAAACCAAAAGTCATGTGACCTTTGGAATAATAATTTTCAAAGATTAATTCATTAATTTAATCAAATTTGTCCCCTTATTTGGACCACACTAATTATGAGCAAAATTTTATTTTATTTATAATTACAAAATTTGGCCGAATTTTGTAATTAATAAATAATTAAATATTAATTTCAACAGTCTCCCACTTGGTCCTAATAAGGTTATACATAACAAATTGATTAACGTAAGTTATAAAAGTATCTTAGAACATCATTAAGCACCTTAACTAAATACTTTATTAGTGTGAGTTATGGAAGTTCCACACTAATTCAAGGGCATGGTTCCTTCCATGTACCGCGCCACTAATGTCATACTTGATAAGGATAAATATGTGAGTTGTCATAATGGTCTGATAATGTCTTTATAAAACACTATTTCTGTCACACTCAGTCATTCACATGCATGTATACAATTAAGACAGAAATTTGGAATTCAGAAACTCTTTATTGATATCAAAAGTTGTGTCAAACTACTAAGCAAATAGAAATTACACAATTAACTGCCCGAGACCCATCTTTTTAGTATGTTGCAAAAATATCTTCGGAGATAGTCCTTTCGTTAAAGGATCAGCTATATTATCACTAGTACTAATGTGTTCAATTGACGCAGTTTGTTTATGAACTTCTTCTTTGACAGATACATACTCCATCTCAATATGCTTAGCTGCTTTAGAATATCTACCATTCTTTGAAAAGTAGAGTGTTACGACATCATCACAGTAAATCTTCAACGGCTTAGATACTGAACCCATAATACTAAGTCTTGAAATAAAATTTCGCAGCCATAACCCATGATTTGTAGCTTCAAAACAAGTCACAAACTCAACCTCCATAGTTTGAAGAAGCGATGACACTCTGTTTAGCACTTTTCCATGAAACGGCCCCTCCTTCCAGAAGGTAAACATAACCCGAAGTGATTTTTCTACTATCAAGGCATCTTCCGAAATTTGAGTCAGAATAACCAATCACCTCAAGGTGATCAGATCTCCTGTAAATGAGCATATAGTCTTTGGTCCCTTGCAAGTAGCTTAACACCTTCTTTGCAGCCTTCCAATGGAAGTCACCCGAATTACTTTGATATCTGCCCAGGACCCAATGGAAAAACTAATATCCAATCGAGTACAAACCTGTGCATATAATAAACTCCCTACAAGAGAAGCATATGGCACACCTTTCATGCAATCCCTTTCCAATTTAGTTTGGGGACATTGACTTAAAGCATAATTTTTCCCCTTTCATAATTGGAACATTAATGGAATTATAATTTTTCATGCCAAAACTTTGTAAAACTTTGTTAATGTAAGCCTTCTGAGATAATTTTATCAATACACGTGATCGATCAAAATAAATCTCTATCCCCATCACAAAGTAGGCATTACCTAAATCTTTGATTTCAATGTTTTACGAAAGGTACTTCTTAGTGTCCTTTAGTAAACCAATATCACTGATGGCAATAAGCAACTCATCAACATATACGACTAAAAATACAAACTTACTCCCACTGGTCTTTAAGTATATACATCGATCAACGGTGTTTTCCATAAACACAAAAGATGTAATGGTACGATGAAACTTAAAATACCATTGATGAGAAGCTTGTTTAAGTCCATATATGGATCTCTTTAACAAACAGACTTTATGTTCCTTTCCTTTTTGAATAATGCCCTTTGGTTGTTCCATGTAGACTTCTTCCTCTAAACTCCCATTAAGAAAAATTGTTTTAACTTCCATTTGGTGTAGCTCAAAGTCATAATGATATAGGAGTGCCAATATAATTCTAAGTGAATTCTTCTTTGAAACAGGAGATAATGTTTCACTATAATCAATGCCTTCATTTTGAGTAAAACCTTTGGCAACAAGTCTTGATTTATGTCGCTCGATATTGCCATTTAAGTCGCGTTTGGTCTTATATATCCACTTTGACCCGAATGCTTTATAACCTTTAGGCAAATCGACTAACTCTCAGACTTAATTAAAATCCATAGATTTTATTTCATCATTCATGGCATCAATCCATTTATTAGAATCTATGCTAGAAACAACTTTTTCATAAGAGATCGGATCATCAATATCCCAAATGTTAAATTCATTTTCTTGAAGATACACTACATAGTCATCCGAAGCAGCTGATTTCTCTGAGATTTTCTTAAAGCTATGTCTTGTGGTGTTTCAATAATAGGCTCATTATGTGGTTGCTTAATATGTGGTTCATCCATTTGTTCGTCGTTGTTGGTCGGATCAATAATCAGTACAATAACATCATTAGGAACAATAGGATCATTAGGAAAATTATGATTATCCTGAATTCTAGGAAGAGGAGGATTTTTCTTGATTCCTTGAATAATCACATTCCTAACTTCATTACTCCCACTAATTTCACTATGTTCAATAAATTTGGTATTTTCGATTTCAATAATTCTTGTTGCGTGATTAGGACAGTAGAATTTATACACTTTGGATTTTTCTGGATACCAAATAAAATAACAAGTTAATGTTCTAGAGTCTAACTTCTTTTCATGTGGATTATAAATTTATGCTTCTGGTGTACATCCCCAAAAACGAAATGACTTAAAAAGGGTTTCAAACATTTCCATAATTCAAAAGGAGTCTTTGGAACTACTTTACTAGGAACCCTATTTAATATATGTGCAACAGTCATAAGAGCATGCATCCACAAAAATATAGATAAATTATTTCTACTTATCATACTCCTAACCATTTCAATAAGAGTACGATTACGTCATTCATCTACACCATTTTGCCAAGGTGAACTTGTCATTATTTATAGTACGCTAATATCAAAATTTCAAGGAGTTTAGTAAAAGGACCGGGATGTTGCCATGATTCATCATATTTTCCATAAAACTCACCACCTCTATCCGATCGAATGATTTTCACCTTTTTGCCTAATTGTCGTTCTACTTCGGTAATATAAACCTCAATTGTATTAACTGATTGAGATTTATCATGCAATAGATATAATGTGCAATAATAGGAAAAATTATCTATAAAAGTGATAAAGTATTTTTCTCCTCCCATAGAAGGAACATCAAAAGTACCACAAATATTTGTATGTACAATTTCAAGAAGCTTGGTGCTTCTTGTGGATCCTTTCTTTATGTGTTTGGTCTGTTTTCCCTTAATACAATACACACAATTACTAAAATCAGACCAATCAAGAGTAGGGCTAATTCCCTCTTTAATAAGTGTTTCAATTCTCTCTCTGGATATATGTCCTAATCTTTTATGTCACAAGTAAGAAAAATTCTCATTAAATGAGGTACGTATAGTTCCAATAATAATTCTCATTACTTTGCCCCTACATACACCTTGTTCATTTTTTAATCTGTGTATTTTTACCTTTAATTTTCGGTAAATAACTATTTTGATCACTGCATCGGTGAAGAGGAGATAGGAGAAAATGGTCGTTAGTGTATGGTGTATGTAGGGGCAAAGTAAATTTATACTTGAAATTCCCCCTACATACCTCTTTTTGGTGTTTAAACACACATTGAATCATGGTTATTGCACCATACCTTTTTGTGTATATATTTTTCTTTTTATATAGATGCATATGATCGAGGCAATATGTTCTAAAATCATGATTATTGTTTTTTCCATTTTTTGTTCTTGAATATATTTTGTTCACTATCCAAGGTCACAAGTGTGTTGCGTGTGTGTTACAACTAGTTATTATTCTATGGGTTTTCATTAGTTTCTTTGGTTGCATTAAGATTCTTGACCCGCACTTCTTGGTTTCAGGAACACTGGTTGTTATTGGGGAAGTTTCATATCTTGTGCCAAGGAAACTATCCATGTAATTTTTCTTCGATTAAATCTCTAATTAAAATTGCTTTTAGGTTTTTTAATATTCATATTTCAATAATATTTAGGTGTTTCTTTTCTTTTAGGTTTTTTGTTTTGTAACATTTAACAACGCTAGACAAATTACTGATGAATCCCTCTCTACATCTAAATTGGAACACTGTTGATAAAAGAGGTTGTGAATCATGACAATTTGACTTTTTATCAAGTAGGTATGTAGTTAGTATACTCTTCCCAGCACACCAAGTGGCAGGGCCAATATTTCCAATGTCCTTCTTTAACTTGAAAATTGTATACTCTAGAATTTAGGGAGAAGAAAAAGTTATTGTTTTTTGGAATTTTTCTTTTTAAAATTCATTTATGGACGGAAAAATCTAAAACCATGTGGATAATTGCCTCAGACCTTTTAATTAAATGACTTAGAGAATGATAAGATAATACCTTTAAGAATGTCATCCAGGATGTTATTGATATATATGATGATCTAGTATGCAAGGAAATTTTCTTTGAGCAAGATCTGAGTGATCATAACATGTGCAATCTTCAAGAAACCAAAGCAGAGTTCAATCTTGAAATGAAGAATAAGTAGACATATAGGAAGAAAAAGTCCAATTTTAAATGGTGTAAGATGGAAACTTAAACACCAAATTCTTTCATTCCATTGTCAAATCAAGGAGAAATAAAAAATGCATCCATAAAATCAAAACTAGTGACTCAACTTGGAAATATGACCAGCAAGACATTCAAGAGTACTTTATTCAGCACTTCAAGTCATATCTCAGAGCTGAACCTACTGTTAGTCATCAACAATTGTTGGACTTTTGAATGAATCCAAGACTATGTGTTACCATGTGGATAATTGCCTAAGGTATTGGTCCATAAAATTCTTATTTTGTGGAATTTTTCTTTTTAAAATTCTCATGCCTTCTCTCCCTTGTTTGCTTATCTTATGTGATTTTATTGAAGAGTTTGTTGTTGATTTTGAGGGATGTGATTTTATAGGGGTTGTGTGGATCGTGTAGGTCATTTAGCATTGCTGGAGCTTTGGAAGGAGCTCACTTTCTTTCTAATAGGGACCTGGTTAGCCTTAGTGAGCAACAACTTATGGATTGTGACCATAAGATTTGTTTCTTTGCCATAATTCTTCACTTTATTGTGTTTTTTGTTATCATTCCTTGCTCATTTTGCTATAAAATTGTAAATATTAGCGAGTGATTAATTATAATCTTTTTTGAAAGCACATAAAAGGTAGGAACTAAATGAATATTGTCCTTTTATATCTTATAGAAATTTATATCTTCAAAAAATAAAAAATATCTTAAAACAATAAAAATGATATATTACTTAGGTCATTGATTTATATTTTTCTTGAAGTCGTTGCGATTTGATGCGATAATTTTTTTTTAATTTTTTGTTTGAACTATCGATAAAATATCTTCTGGAAACGATAAAATATATCTTCAATGCAATATTTTGTAATAATGTTAATCATTCTTCTTGTCGAGGTCATTCTCTCTCAGATTCTGTTTTATCTTTTAACTTGAATTTTGTTGATAATCATATTCATACTTCTCTATTAGATATGATTTCTTTGTCTACCCTTTACCGTAGCGGGTTGACCATTTCAAATTTCATGGAGATGGAAAAGTAGTATGAGACATAAAAAGACAAAGGTTTGTTTCAATTTGATCTTTTTAGGCTTGCTAGAATATTTATGTTATGCATACAGAGGGAAAACTGCTTGCATTTATTCTACCACACTTTCAAGAGTGTCTAGTTTTATATGCATCTGTAATTACCCATATTCTTGTGTACAGTTAGAAAAGTGATACGTAACTTCTTGTGATTCTTAGGTCTTAGGATACTTGCATTTCCATGCAATCAGTTAGGGGAACTATTTTGTTCGTTTATAGTGAATTTGTATAATCTTAGGGAACTATGATTGACTGGTATTGATTTATCTGAGGCAAGTCAATTGAAACCATTATCAATGCTTTCTGAACTGAGGTTGATTCACATGTCAAGTTGTAAAATTACAAGGAGAATACTGTGACACCCCGCCTAATTAATCCCGGGTGATCAGTCCTAAATCAAGTTAAAAAAGGTTTCTCAGTTGGTCCATTCTTAGCATCACTGTCGTCTTTTTAATTACTAACCACCTAAGTGAGAAAAGTAGACTGCTGCCAATTTTTATCTTTCAATTAATTAAATAAAACTCATGCGGAACATAAAATAATACACAATCACTGTTAACTAAAATAACCATCCACAAATAAAATACCTAACCGAATAAACCATCGGTCCAAATATCCAATACAAGTAAAGATAAGAAGAAAATCGCAACAAGTCTAATACTGATAAATGAACTCTGAGCGACAAGCTCGGATAAATACTAGAGAGTTTCTACATGAATGAAAGAAGGAGGCGTCTATCAAAAATCCCGTAGCATCCACATGTGTTGCAGCAAAGGATACCTGGAGTAGAGTCAAGCCTGGCGTCCCTGTGGCTGGACACCTAAAAGGTTTTTAAATTTTTTTATAGCAAGGGTTAGTACCCAAAAACATTTGAAAATATTTAACAAATGATTAACTTGCAGTAATAAATAAATATGCATGCTCTTCATATTTTAGTTAGTGCCACACTCTCTTGAGGACTTCCTCACCCCTCCTCTAATGTGTACTATTAACGCTTCCATTTAATTTACTAGGTCCTACGCTCCTGACCCAAAACTTATGTTAACCCTTGAAATTACCCTACTCTAACCGAGTATGCCTTAGTTCATGATTTTTAAGTTATTATAAACGTCAAACTTAAATAAATCATTACCCTTTTTAATTTCATATAACATTCACACTTCTTATGCACATAATACATTTTACACTATGTATTAATTATCCCATATATAATTATTTACCTAATAATATATTTAATCCTATTACAGTATTCAAAAACATACTGAAATAACATTTAATACTAACATTCGACCGAGTAAAAATACTCACAAAATATAAATTTTCTCAAGTGCTATCCCACTAGGTGTATTCACATAACCTAGTTACCCAAGTCAGATTCGCTCACTAACTTAGTTTAACATACGAATTGGAGGCGGTCATATTCCTTCCCTGAAAGTGAGATGCCCCTCACCCATATAACGGACGCTATGACCTGGGATTATACTCAGCCTACTCCTCAAGCTAGGGAATTCATCCACTACGCGCAACCTCCCCCTATAGCACTAGAGTATATACTAATAATATTCAATCATTGATATTAATGCACCCACACTATATATATATATACTATCACACTCCGTATATATATATATATATATATAAATATAAAATGTCCCGGCTACACCATGTACAAAATCCGTAACACAAGCCTATTTAATTTATTATGAGTTTATGGTCCAACTGTAATTATTAATTAATTCGCACCTTAATTAATTAAGTCACCTTTGGTGTCGCCCCCACCATAAAATTGGACTTACTCTCGTAGTCCGAATTAACCTCACCCGAGTCTAAATTCCCGACTCTCGAATTATTTAGCCTTTACCTAAATAAGATTTATCTCATGGTATTCCTCAACCGTTATCCCCGGACTTGTTCACTACATCTATATTTAATCCTTTTGAACACCTTCCCAAAAATTCAACCTTAGTGTGTCACACCTAATTTCTCCAAAACCCATCAAATTTAAATTATGATGTCACACTAAGTCGTCTCCAAATTCTAATTAACTTTATTCACTATTAATTAGATTTAAAACCCATGTATAAATTTCTCACCGAATTAAGTCCTGGAAAAATATTAAATTAAATTTTCTTCACATAAAAGAAAACTGGGCGAACTGTCAAAATCTGTCGACCATCGATCGATCGACCCCAGACCTTCGATCGATCGATCGAGCAGGTCTTCGTCTTCTTCGCGAAGACAGATTCTGCCAGGGACGAGTTTTATAAAAGCCTAACTCCTTCTACCAGCAATCTCAAGCCTTCTTAACAATAATACAAGTTAGGAACCTTATTAGGGACCTCCAGAATGTCCTCCAACGTTATTAATTCGTCCATTAACTACAATTTCTGAATTTGGGAAAATATTCATCTTTAATTCCTTACCCATTTACACCCCAAATCCCTTCACCAAGTTCGTTTCTAATTATCCAGATATCATCCTACCAGATATGTATCAATTTATAATATCAGATTTCTACAAGAATCGTCATTCAAATTCGTAAATCAGATTATTATTTTCAAAACCTCATGTTTGTGCCATGAACACCCAAAACCAATTTTGATCAAACACATCACATGAATATGAATTGAAAAATAGATTCAATACTATTGCAAGTTATCCACTTGCCTTAGGTTTCGTAGTGTCTGATTCGTCGATGAATTCCAAGGTTGAAGATGATCCTTGTTGGCTCTCTAGTGATCCCAAAACTGCCTTTAACTGCTATTAGGGTTCCTTAATACACTTAGCCTTTTTCTAAAACTCTCTCAGCCGTTTCCTTACTTCTCCTAACTTAACAATTAACCTAAATCCCGTTTTTTTCCTAATGGGCCAGGCCCAAATGACCCAATTGCCCCCGTGTGGGCCCGGCTATGTCTAAAAATGCTCCGTGACCCGTTTACTACCCCCAGGTACACTTTTCCGACTATCTCGGCCCATCCGGACTCAACCGTACACTCAGAATTGGCATTCGAATTAATTTATAAAAATACTTACCCCCCCCCCCCCACCCCTATAGTCTATACCGACTCTCGGTTGAGATAAGTGCATACCCTGTCATTAATATTCGAAATGACTTAAATAAATAATTACTATTCACTTAGTAAATAAATTCCCGTAAATATTAAACATTCACTCCCCGATTAATATTTAAATAAAATTTCCCTAATTAATTCAATTAAAATTACGACTCACAAGTAATTTTTAATTCCCGAATTAATTAAATATTTAATGCATGAAAAATGCGGGGTGTTACATACTCCCCCCCTTACAAAGGAATTTTGTCCCCGAAATTAGGTCTTACCTGTGATGAAAAGATCTGGATATTGCTCCCGCATATTCTCCTCCCGCTCCTAGGTAGACTCGCCGGCATTGTGATGAACCCACTGTACTCTAACTAGTGGAACAACCTTGGATCGTAACTTTCGCTTTCTCCGGTCCAGAATAGCCACCGGTCTCTCCTCATATGAGTTATCTGGCTGAAATCAATTCCCTCAAGTAGAATGTGCCAGAAGGCCCTCTCGCTCCTGCGATATTTCTTCAGCGATGCCACATGGAACACGTCGTGTATCCTTTGAAGGTGCTCCGGCAATCCCAGCCTGTAGGCTACAGGCCCCACCCTCTCGATAATAGGGAAAGGTCCCACGTACCTCGGTGCTAACTTACCATTCTTGCCAAACCTCAGCACCCCTTTCATAGGGGACACCGGACCAATACCTGATCCCTAACCTCTAACTCCACATGTCTCCGTGAAGCGTCAGCGTAACTTTTTTGCCTATCCTGAGCTATCCGAATCCTCCCTAGGATTAGATCTATCTTGGAAGATGTCTCCTGCACAATCTACGGCCCCAATAGTTTGTTATCCCCCACATCTAACCAACAAGCGGGTGAACGACAAGGTCTCCCGTATAGTGCCTCAAATGGTGTCATGCCGATCGTGAATTGGTAAGAGTTGTTATACGCAAACTCTACTAGAGGAAGATATTTCTCCCAACCTCCCCCAAAGTCTAGTATACACATTATGAGAATATCTTCCAACATCTGATTGACTCTCTCGGTCTGTCCGTCAGTCTGTGGGTGATAGGCTGTACTCAAACGTAACTCCGTGCCCATGGCCTCCTGAAAACTCTGCCAAAAATGGGCCACAAAGATCTTGTCCCTATCCGACACAATATTTATCGGTACCCCGTGCAGCTTAACAATCTCTGCTATGAATAGCTGCGCATAACGCATCATCTCAAAGTCTCTGCAAACCGGTAGGAAGTGGGCCACTTTGGTCAACCGATCCACAATGACCCATATGGAATCGTGACCCTTCTCCGATGTCGGTAACCCTATAATGAAGCCCATAGAGATTCTCTCCCACTTCCACACAGGAATTTCAAGTGGTTGTAGCATCCTTGATGGTCTCTGATGGTCAACTTTCACAAGCTGACATGTGGCACATTTCGAAACAAACTCTGCTATGTCCGGTTTCATCCCTGCCCACACCAATACTGCCTCCTCATATCTTGATACATCTAATCCCCACCGGGATGTACCGCGAATCTCGATCCATGAGACTCCGTCATAACGGCGTGCCTCAACTCCGCATCCTCTGGCACAATCAACCTCCCATTATGGGGTAAGCCTCCCTCCAAGCTGATCGAGTAACCCTCTACTCCCTCAGCTAGCAACTGGCTCACCCTATCCCGACAGGTCTGATCCTCTGCCTGAGCCCTCACAACCCGCATAATGATCTCTGGTGTGATGGATAATGTTGACATGCAAGTCCTGGCTACATCATCCTCATATCGAAGTTCTCTCCACTTCGCTTTCTAGACTTCTGATATTTCCCAGTCGGTCTCCGACTCAATGCAACTGCCACCACATTAGCCTTACCAAAATGATACTGAATATCAAACTGATAGTCTTTCACGAATTCTAGCCATCGCCTCTGTCTCATATTCAGATCCTTCTGAGTGAAGAGATACTGAAGTGATTTGTGATCCGTGAATAGCGTGAACTGCTCCCCCAGGAGATAATGTCTCCATATCCTCAAAGCAAAAACGACTGCTGCTAACTCCAGGTTGTGAGTGGGGTAATTCCTCTCGTGGGGCTTTAGCTTCCTGGACGCATAAGCTATAGCCCTTTCCTCCTACTGAAGCACACCCCCAAGTCCCTATAAGGATGCGTTAGTGTAAACCCGATACTCTAATCCTCCTTTTGGCAATGCAAGCACGGGTGCAGATGTCAACTTGTCCTTTAACTCGTCAAAAGCTAATTGACAATAATCGTTCCAAGTGAAAGGTACCCCTTTCCGGGTCAGATTTGTCAAAGGGCCCGCAATCTTTGAGAATCCTTTGATGAACCGTCTGTAATAACCGGCCAACCCCAGAAAACTGTGCACTTCAGTCGGTGTCGTGGGCTGTCCCCACTCCCTCACCGTCGATACTTTACTTGGATCCACCGCAATACCCCGGTCTGACACCATGTGGCCAAGAAACTGAAGCTCCCGTAGACAAAATCCAGACTTACCGAATTTGGTATAGAACTGGTGATCCCGCAATGTCTGTAACACTATACGCAGGTGCTCTGCATGCTCCTCCTCGGTACGCGAGTAGATCAGGATGTCATCAATGAACATGATAACAAACTGATCGAGAAACTCCCTAAAGATTATGTTCATGAGGTCCATGAACACTGCTGGTGCATTGGTGAGCCCGAATGGCATCACCCTAAACTCATAAGATCCATGCGACGACAGGAAAGCGGTCTTCGAAACATCCTCCTCTCGAATACGTAGTTGATGATACCCTGACCTCAAGTCGACCTTAGAGAAATAAGACGCCCCTCTCAACTGGTCAAATAGGTCATCAATCCTAGGCAACGGATACTTATTCCGTATCGTGGCCTTATTTAGCTCTCTATAGTCCACGCATAACTGTAGTGAGCCATCTTGATTTTTCACAAACAACACCGGTGCACCCCACTGCAATGTACTTCGTCGAATGAAACCCTGCCCCAAAAGCTGCTGAATTTGCTCCCTCAACTCACGCATCTCTGAAGCCGAGCAATCGACCTCATCCCCGATGCTAAATCGATCACAAATTCGATTTCCCTGCTAGGTGGAAATCCTGGTATCTCCTGAAAAACATCCTCTAAGTCTCTCACCACTGGGATTCAGTCCAATGGAATAGCAACCTCCTGTGAGGTTTCCTCCTTAATGTAATACAAGTGTGTGCGTGACCTTCCCTCAGGTAGCGACATTCCTATAAAAAACATCTCCTGCACTGGAATGGAGAAAACGATGGTCCTCTCGTAGCAATCCACCGTCGCTCGATAACCTGCCAACCAATCCATACCCAAGATGACATCGTACCCCTCCATATCTAACACTAAGAGGTCCGCTGCTAAACTAAGTCCCCCAATCAAAATGTCCACACCCCGACAAATCGAGTGAATCGTAGCCCCGCTGCCTACTGGTGACTCTACACACATCCGAAGACTACTCGCGGTCTCTAGTAGTCTCGCCCGTTTAGGAAAATTTAATTTAATGAATGAATGTGATGCTCCCATATAAAAAAGAATACTATCCTCATAACCATGAATGAGAAACATACCCTCAATTGCTGGCGGTGCTTGCTGCGCCGGGGGATTGGGAACATCCCGGACGTTATACACACGTCCGTAGTGCATCTGCCCCTGCTGAGGTGGGGTGGGGTGGGCTGGTGCTGCTGGCGGTAATTGTCCCCGTTGCCCCTGTTGGGCCTCCTGCTGTTGACCTCTGCCCCTCTGTGGGCACTCCCTCTTGAAATGCCCTGGCTGGTCACAGACAAAACAACGTTTCTGACCATCCCCCTGTCATTAGCCCTGTTGGCCCTGACGCGGCTGACCTTGGCCCTGCTGGTCTCCCCCATTGTTCCCTTGCCCCTGACGGCCATGAGGAACCTGTTGCTACTGATTCGGGCCCGGCTGCCCCAGCCTGAACCCCTGTCCTCTTGGTCGGAACCCACCAGGCTTAAACTTCTTAGCCTGATTCCCTTGCTGACTGCCCGCCTGCTGCTGAGCACCACTTGTGTCACTACTAGTAATGACCTTGCCCTGTTGACTCGGCTCCCCTGTTCTCTTGCTCCCCTTCGCATGGAAGCGATGATCCTGGCAGTGTACAAGTGCGGCATTAACGACGTCTGTATATGTCACTAACGTCAGATTCCCAATTAAGTGTTGCCTGATCCACCAGGCTAAACCGTCCATAAACCTCGATTTCTTTCGCTCCTCATCGTTCACCTCATTTGGCACAAAGTTTGCCAAATGGATGAACTCTTCCTCGTAGTCTGCCACTGATCGGTCACCCTGAACTAAATCACTGAATTTCTTTCTCATCTCAGTATCTACTGCTGGTTGAAAGTATTTTCGGTCGAATCGCACCCAAAATTCTTCTATCGGCATCAAGTCTCGCTCCTCGGCGGTGGTAAGTGACTCCCACCACTGTAAGGCTTCCCCCGACAGACGAAAGGTAGCAAACATTTGTTTCTGTTCCTCGGTACACTCTAGCATGCACAAATGACACTCAATGTTCTTCTTCCAGTCACAAGCCTCTATCACATCTGTGCAACCCCAGAATTCAGGTGAGTGACCCTTCTGAAAGGTCTCCCTAACACTACACCAAATCCTGCGAATGGTCACGCCCAGTGGGTCACGGCCCAAGTCCGCGACCAGCTGGTCGCGGACTTGGGCCGTGACCCACTCATTATTTGGCGTGACCAATTTTATTACCACACTAAATTATCCATGCTCTGGAAGTGGTCACGGACAAAATCCCTGACCATAGTGCGTCACGGACTTGGGCCGTGACCATATAGTGACCAGTTTGGCGCTAAAATTCCCTCCAAACTGGTCGCGGATGGGTCACGGACTTGGACTGTGACCAGGTCGTGACCAATTTGGCGCCAAAATTCCCTCCAAACTGGTCGCGGATAGGTCACGGACTTGGGTCGTGACCATTTGTTGGTATGGGTCACGGCTGTAGGCCGTGACCATACATCATTCAAACACCAAACTGCTGGAAAGGGTCACGCATTATGGGTCACGACTGATCGAGGGCGAAAAGTAGCGCGTGTAAAGACGCTAATCGTTGTTTTCGTTTCGCCAACTCAATACAAAAACCTAAGTTACAACTACACTTGCGGGGCAAGTAGAGCGGTAAGTCGGGTATCGAGAATCCACAGGGACGAGTTGTTAGAATTCAAGTGATTTAATACTCCGAAATAAAAGTGTAAAAGATGATTACAAACTAAAAGAAAAGATGCATAAAGGTAAATGATTAACTAGGCAATGGTATTGAAACTAGATTATGAAAGCGAGTAAAACTATAGGTTACGTCGAATATCCCTCACCCGAGTTAATTAGTATAAAATGGTTACATGGGTCGACGAGTTATTACAAATGCATCTCGTTTCGACAGTTAATTAAATCAAGGGTTGTTACGCCCTAAATCATCATAAAAGCCTAATAAGATTTTGGCGTCAACAAATATCCCGGAAATTACGCGCGAAAAGGTCGTAAGCACGGGACATACATGATATGCCCCGTCAAATCTCCTAGGCGTAATAACTAGGACAATGCACCCAAAATAGACCCGTAAACACCATCACCAAAGCAAAGCAACGCGTCAACCCGAGTGAGTTCAATTCAAACACAACCTAATTTAAGTTACCTAGAAAGCATGTTAAAAACGCGATAAATGGAAAGCGGTAAATAAACGCGGTAAATCTATACTAGAAAGCGTGTAAATCAAAGCATGTAAATAAAGCAAGAAAACCTAAATTAGAAAGCTTGTAAATTAACTAGAAAGCAAGAAATGAAGAAATACAACTATATTCAAATGGTAGGGGAGATGAATAGTCAACTTACAATCCAAATGGGGTGTCAAACCAAAGAGAAATGAAGAAGAACCAAGCAAAAACCCCAAACCCTAAGCTAAACTAACCTAAAATCGTGTATATCTACTGAATATCTGATTATTACAACAAAAAACCTTTATATAGTAAGTGGGAAAAGATAAGGGAAAAAGGAAAGAAAGAGGAAAGAGCCCAAAATATCTGGCACTACCGGTCGACCGGTCGCAGGGGCGCGGTCGACCGGTCCCTTAAGCCAAAGCATACTGTCTCCTTCCTATGGCAAAAGTTGAAACCGCGGTCGACCGGTCCCTTGTACGCGGTCGACCGGTACTCTGTTTTCAGGCTGCATTTGGTCCATGATGAGGTGGAAAAGGTCCATTACGGAAACGAGCCTAGCTTCTTCGTCCGAACTCCAAACGATGCACCGTTTACGGCCACGCGATGCTAACTCAATGAAATACGCATCCGTGGAATTTCCAAGAGCCGAATAAGGAATGTGAATTGACTAAAAAGCCCTTGAAGTAGCGTCCATCGACGAAACTTCTCCGAAATGCAACGGATCCTCACTTTTAACGTTCCAATACCTACAAAAGCACAAATAACCCCTGCAAAACATGTATCTATCTAACTCCAAGGTTGTCTGGTTAATGAGCATAATTATAGGCATTTAGGACCGTAAAAGCGCTAGAATGCATAAGGATAACAGGTGGAAATATACAATATTCGAAACGAATCACATCCCCTAACTTACACATTGCTAGTCCCTAGTAATGAAACTAAGAAAACCAGACCACAGAGGGCGGTACAAAATGTATATATGCATCAAAATATAATTGCCACTTTCGTAGGGAACACGATTGCATTTAGCATATGCAATAAGCCGTTAAACCCCTAGGCTACCCTAGTGGACGAGTGTCGTCTCGTGAGGGTTTTCAGGGATGATACCCACAAACATCATGTGGTTTCCTCAAAATATGCCCAAACCAACGTGCGACAAGCCCAACAATGGAGAAAAGGATTTCATACGCATTATTAGCAAAGTGAATGAATTCACACAAAAGTCCAAATTATTAACATTATAGAATGCACCTCATAGAATTGAAACCTTAAAATGTGGGAGGGGAGCGAGCACATGCAAAGTGTGATTTGGCGAAAAACTTATATAAACCGGATAATCATTAAAGCAAGCATATATTCAATCCTCACGGGCATTATGCTCATCAAGCGAATTCACTCGAAACAGGGAGGTAACACACGGGACATGCGGGCTAAAGAGTAAATATAAATGGAAACTAGGCCGCACACATGTCACAGATGAAGAACGCTATATGTAAAATGAAAAATGTAATCTCAATGAAAGGATACCGCTCATTAAAGGAGGCGAAATGCATTTTCACAGATTAGCACAACTATTTCAACTTTTGAATTATATCAACTTAAGATCACATAGGACTTTAATAGGGTTATAATGTAGGTTAGGCTAAGGTACGAAATGAAAGGATGTATATACGGATTCAAAGTATTCGGGATGAAAACTCGAGATAATGGGAAAATGCGGGCAATATCAAAATTGGAAAACAAGTTCCAAAACGACATTAGATATATCAACGGGGAGAGTAATCAAAGCTTATTGAACTATATACAACATATACAAACTTCTCTTTCTTTTTCTTTTCTTCTTTTTCTCATTTTCTCTTTTGTTTTCTTTTGCTTTTTGCTTTCTCTTTTTCTTCACTTTTTTCACTACTTTCTTTTCTTTACTTATCAAACTCTCATATGCCTAAATTGCAACCGACATCATAACAACATCATTCAATCCCAAGTAACATTCCAAACAAAGGTGTGGAAAGTGTATATATGGGATAAAACTCTAATTTAGAGTTGGTTATGGGAATGGGGTTATGAAACGAAAGGCTATATTTAGGCTCAAAAGGGTTAACGAGGGTAAACATATAAGGGTGAGGTCAAGGCTAATATGGGTGATATATCAAAGATGGCCTATGATCATTTCACAAAGTTTACGCAATTCTCGAGTCAAAATAATATATGAAAATCATGATCAAGTAACACATTTCAAGTATGAACTCAATTAATGAACGGTCAAATGAAAGAATAGTGAGATTACCAACGAATTCAACGTTTTCAATGAGAAATGAATAGTGTATACACTCACAAACGACGAAAGGTACAAAGCTTACTCGGTGTAAGTATATACAATGCAACAAAAGATTACCGAGTTATAAAAATCTTAAACCAAATCAATATAACAATAAAAATGCATGTGCTCATGGGATTAAAGTTTAATTCATGAAGTTATTCACAATATCAATAATCGAGACTAAAGTCTAATAACTTCTAAAATCGAGAACATGCATCATTGGGTTGTCAATTGGATCGGGCAATTATTGAAATTTATCATCGGAAACAAAGGCAAAATGCCCAAAAAGGAGAAAAAAGAAAGAAAATCTTTTTGACATTTTTAATTTTTCTAAGAAAAGCATACTAAGTAACTAACATGTGAGCAAAAACATGGACTAAAATAAGAAATGGATAGAATATCCCACACCCCCTAACTTAAAACTTGACATTGTCCTCAATGTGAATTAAGAACCAAGTCAAAGAGAGGAAAAGAGTAATATTACCCAAAATTGGAGTGATCCCCATAAGAACAAGTCCAAAGAATCTACAAAACAAGTTAGTACCGAGCATAGCAAAAACAAATAACGAAGATTTTACTAATTACACTAAACTAAATTAACAAGGAAAGAAAAAAAATAAAAAGAAAGAAAGCTAACTATATACAACCTACTATTTAGACTTCACACTAACTGTACACTAGAAGTCTAAATAGCTGAGGGTCCACCATAAGAACGATTTGACTTTGGAGGATAACCGGTGTACCCTCACATACAAGCATGCCTCCCGAAAAATATGAATTCTGTTTTAACAACGGAAGGCATGTGTAAGGCGGAAAAAATGAACCATCGCCAATTAAAAGTTTTGGTGGGACGATGGGGGGTTTGGATTGCACGGGTGACAAAAACAAGTGGGGACCGAGAAAGGCCGAATATCCTCCCAAGGATTTTGAAGTTGGAATGGGAGGCGGCGCACACAAAGGCAAAGATGCGATTGTGGAGGGCGACTCGAGAAAGTACTCCTCATCGGCGATAGGGTTTAACACTACACCAAATTCTGCGAATGGTCACGCCCAGTGGGTCACGGCCCAAGTCCGCGACCAGCTGGTCGCGGACTTGGGCCGTGACCCACTCAATATTTGGCGTGACAAAATTTATTATCACACTAAATTATCTATGTTCTGGAAGTGGTCACGGCCCAAGTCCGCGACCACTGTGGTCGCGGACTTGGGCCGTGACCAGGTCGTGACCATCTTGGCGCCAAACTCGCGCCAAAATTCCCTCCAAGCTTGGTCGCGGATGGGTCACGGCCCAAGTCCGTGACCCATGGCATGATGAAGAAGAGAGTACACACATTGAGGGTCACGGCTTAGGGCCGTGACCATTTCTGGGTGTGGGTCACGGCTATGGGCCGTGACCATCCCTCATTCAAGCACTAGTGTTGATAAAAAGGGTCGCGCATCACAGATTGAGGGTCACGGCTATGGGCCGTGACCATTTCTTGGTATGGGTCACGGCTATGGGCCGTGACCAATAGGCAGGTTACATCCCACTTAGCTTCATTAATGGGTCGCGGTGGGTGGGTCACGGCTCTAGGCCGTGACCAGTGTGAATCCTAAAACTACTTCAAGCGCCTCATCTTTTTCATTTCCCCGCTCATTTCTTTTTTTTTCTTTCCCAAAACGTTGGAGATAATTGTTGCTCCCGATTTTTATGGGATTTGGGTTTGGATGTGAAAAGGTTGGATCGAGATGGTGATCGGGTTGTGGTGGCAGGTCAGGGCTTGAGGTGTGGTTCGGTTTAAGGCTGGCGGGTATACCCGATTTCGGGTATTGGGTTCAATATGGGACTTCACGAGTTGGAGGGTACGGCCGCGGGTAGGTGACGCACCGGCGAGCTCGGGTTATAGGTGCGCCGGCCAGAGTCTGGGCAGATCCGGCGATTAGTTATGGAGAAGTTGCGTATGGAGTAAGAAACGGTGGGTAGCAGGTGCGGTGGGTAGCAGGTGTGGGTAGCAGGTGCGGTGGGTAGCAGGTGCGGTGGGTTTCTTCCCCAAAGGAGATTATCACCCCCTTTTCTCATCGGATGGACTCCACCCGCGTCATCGGATTAGTTCTATTTTGGAGTATTTTTTGTATCTAGATTATTGGAGTATTTTTTTTGGGTTTTGGAATGTGTATTTTTCTTCTAATTAGTTCTATTTTGTAGGTGTACACCCTTGGTGTCCTCTCGCTCAAACAGTTTGATTTGGCTTTCTCCGTATTTGAGAGGTATCGAATTTTTTATTTTTTTGTATCCGAGTTTGGTTTCTAATCTACAATCATTTGTTTCTCGCTGGCATCACTGTCAACATTGATATTTCATTTATTATTTATTCAGAATGTATGAATTTTACATTTGGTGTAAAAAATGGTTTGATCTTTTAGTCTTGCTAACTTTATTCAGTTCATTCACTATTTTTCGGTTCATGGTTTGCTTTTTGGCAAAAAGAATATAATTTATTCAATTCATTCACTATTTTTCAGCTCAAACAATTTATGTTGTTTTTGTTCATTTAGTTTCAATGGCTCATTACCCTAGAAATGATTTAAGTTTATAAGAGTTATATTGGCTCAATGATTCAAGTGCATACGAGTTATATTGGCCGTTCGGGGGCTGTTTCAAGTTATAGTTTCATAACACATTGTTTACGTATTGCAGATCTAACCAATTGGATACCAGTTCTTCATTACATACCAGTTATTCATTACACACCAGGTACTCTGTACATTAACAAAAGTAGTTATATAATTGATATGCATTATCTATTAAATCTTTTAGATGACAGAAGGAGTATGGGATAGTTATTGGTTTTGTCTGGTTTGGCTGTTGGATAATTATTGGTTGTTGGAATGTTGTTGGATAGTATTTTAGAAGGAGTATGGGATAATTAGAAGGAGTACGGGATAATGATTGGTTTCACTGTTGGATAATATGTTAAAAATATTTTAAACTCCCGGTTTCAGAATACGATGATAGGATAACTTGCAAATGTCGAGACTTAAACTTAAAAACATGGCACCAACACCTCACACGGGACCAATGAATCTCGTACGAACTGACCGCGAGATCACGGGACCCCCGGTTTGAGAATACGACGATAATTAAAAAATATAAGGACTTAAGCTTAAAAACAAGGCGTTAGATAGCAAAAACACGAAACAACCCTCGTACGGACCCGTGAGAGGCACCAACACCTCTCACGGGACCAATGTAACATATAGGAATAGACTGCGTGATCACGAGACTCTCGATCAGAGAATACGATTATAATTTTAAAATATGAGACCTTAAGCTTAAAAACAAGGCGTTAGAGGGTGGGAACTCGAAACAGCCCCCGAACGGCCCCGTGGGTGGCACCAACACCTCCCACGGGACCAATGTAACTCGTAGGAACTGACCCCACAGCCGCGGGTCTCCCGGTTTGAGAGTACGACGTTAATTTGCATATTTCTAGACTTAATCAAAACATGGCGTTAGAGGGTGAGAACTCGAAACAGCCCCCGAACGGCCCCGTGGGTGGCACGAACACCTCCCACGGGACCAACGTAACTCGTAGGAACTGACCTCGCCGCCGCGGGTTTCCCGGTTTGAGAGTAAGGCAGTAATTTGCTTATTTCCACACTTAGGCTTGAAAACATGGCGTTAGAGGGTGAGAACTCGAAACAGCCCCCGAACGGCCCCGTGGCTGGCACCAACACCTCCCACGGGACCAACGTAACTCGTAGGAACTGACCCCGCAGCCGCGGGTGTCCCGGTTTGAGAGTACGACGGTTATTTGCTTATTTTCACACTTAGGCTTGAAAACATGGCGTTAGAGGGTGCGAACTCGAAACAGCCCCCGAACGTCCCCGTGGGTGGCACCAACACCTCCCACGGGACCAACGTAACTCGTAGGAACTGACCCCGCAGCCGCGGGTGTCCCGGTTTGAGAGTACGACGGTAATTTGCTTATTTCCTCACTTAGGCTTGAAAACATGGCGTTAGAGGGTGAGAACTCGAAACATCCAATGAACGGCCCCGTGGGTAGCACCAACACCTCCCACGGGACGAACGTAACTCGTAGGAACTGACCCCGCAGCCGCGGATGTCCCGGTTTGAGAGTACTGCAGAAATTTGCTTATTTCCACATTTAAGCTTAAAAACATGGCGTTAGAGGGTGAGAACTCGAAACAGCCCCCGAACGGCCCCGTGGGTGGCACCAACACCTCCCACGGGACCAACGTAACTCGTAGGAACTGACCCCACAGCCTCGGGTGTCCCGGTTTGAGAGTACGGCAGTAATTTGCTTATTTCCACACCTAGGCTTGAAAACATGGCGTTAGAGGGTGAGAACTCGAAACAGCCCCCGAACGGCCCCGTGGGTAGCACCAACATCTCCCACGGGACCAACGTGACTCGTAGGAACTGACCCCGCAGCCGCGGGTGTCCCGGTTTGAGAGTACGACGGTAATTTGCTTATTTCCTCACTTAGGGTTGAAAACATGGCGTTAGAGGGTGAGAACTCAAAACAGCCCTCGAACGGCCCCGTGGGTGGCACCAACACCTCCCACGGGACCAACGTAACTCGTAGGAACTGACCCCGCAGCCTCGGGTGTCCCGGTTTGAGAGTACGGCAGTAATTTGCTTATTTCCACACATAGGCTTGAAAACATGGCGTTAGAGGGTGAGAACTCGAAACAGCCCCAGAACGGCCCCGTGGGTGGCAGTAACACCTCCCACGGGACCAACGTAACTCGTAGAAACTGACCCCGCAGCCGCGGGTTTCCCGGTTTGAGAGTAAGGCAGTAATTTGCTTATTTCCACACTTAGGCTTGACAACATGGCGTTAGAGGGTGAGAACTCGAAACAGCCCCCGAACGGCCCCGTGGGTGGCACCAACACCTCCCACGGGACCAACGTAACTCGTAGGAACTGACCCCGCAGCCGCGGGTGTCCCGGTTTGAGAGTACGACTATATTTTGCGTATTTCCACACTTAGGCTTGAAAACATGGCGTTAGAGGGTGAGAACTCGAAACAATCCCCGAACGGCCCCGTGGGTGGCACCAACATCTCCCACGGGACCAACGTAACTCGTAGGAACTGACCCCGCAGCCGCGGGTGTCCCGGTTTGAGAGTACGACGGTAATTTGCTTATTTTCACATTTAAGCTTAAAAACATGGCGTTAGAGGGTGAGAACTCGAAACAGCCCCCGAACGGCCCCGTGGGTGGCACCAACACCTCCCACGGGACCAACGTAACTCGTAGGAACTGACCCCACAGCCTCGGGTGTCCCGGTTTGAGAGTACGGCAGTAATTTGCTTATTTCCACACTTAGGCTTGAAAACATGGCGTTAGAGGGTGAGAATTCGAAACAGCCCCCGAACGGCCCCGTGGGTGGCACCAACACCTCCCACGGGACCAACGTGACTCGTAGGAACTGACCCCGCAGCCGCGGGTGTCCCGGTTTGAGAGTACGACGGTAATTTGCTTATTTCCTCACTTAGGCTTGAAAACATGGCGTTAGATGGTGAGAACTCAAAACAGCCCCGAACGGCCCCGTGGGTGGCACCAACACCTCCCACGGGACCAATGTAACTCGTAGGAACTGACCCCGCAGCCGCGGGTGTCCCGGTTTGAGAGTACGGCAGTAATTTGCTTATTTCCACACTTAGGCTTGAAAACATGGCGTTAGAGGGTGAGAACTCGAAACAGCCCCCGAACGGCCCCGTGGGTGGCACCAACACCTCCCACGGGACCAACGTAACTCGTAGGAACTGACCCCGCAGCCTCGGGTGTCCCGATTTGAGAGTACGGCAGTAATTTGCTTATTTCCACACTTAGGCTTGAAAACATGGCGTTAGAGGGTGAGAACTCGAAACAGCCCCCGAACGGCCCCGTGGGTGGCACCAACACCTCCCACGGGACCAACGTAACTCGTAGGAACTGACCCCGCAGCCTCGGGTGTCCCGGTTTGAGAGTACGGCAGTAATTTGCTTATTTCCACACTTAGGCTTGAAAACATGGCGTTAGAGGGTGAGAACTCGAAACAGCCCCCGAACGGCCCCGTGGGTGGCACTAACACCTCCCACGGGACCAACGTAACTCGTAGAAACTGACCCCGCAGCCGCGGGTGTCCCGTTTTGAGAGTACGACGGTAATTTGCTTATTTCCACACTTAGGCTTGAAAACATGGCGTTAGAGGGTGAGAACTCGAAACAGCCCCCGAACGGCCCCGTGGGTGGCACCAACACCTCCCACGGGACCAACGTGACTCG
Source organism: Sambucus nigra (assembly GCA_949130495.1). Taxonomy (NCBI): domain Eukaryota; kingdom Viridiplantae; phylum Streptophyta; class Magnoliopsida; order Dipsacales; family Adoxaceae; genus Sambucus; species Sambucus nigra. The sequence continues at coordinate 463,879,550 of OX422209.1, read as the reverse complement.
TAGGAACTGACCCCGCAGCCTTGGGTGTCCCGGTTTGAGAGTACGGCAGTAATTTGCTTATTTCCACACTTAGGCTTGAAAACATGGCGTTAGAGGGTGAGAACTCGAAACAGCCCCCGAACGGCCCCGTGGGTGGCACCAACACCTCCCACGGGACCAACGTAACTCGTAGGAACTGACCCCGCAGCCGCGGGTGTCCCGGTTTGAGCGTACGGCAGTAATTTGCTTATTTTCACACTTAGGCTTGAAAACATGGCGTTAGAGGGTGCGAACTCGAAACAGCCCCCGAACGGCCCCGTGGGTGGCACCAACACCTCCCACGGGACCAACGTAACTCGTAGGAACTGACCCCGCAGCCGCGGGTGTCCTGGTTTGAGTGTACGACAGTATTTTGCGTATTTCCACACTTAGGCTTGAAAACATGGCGTTAGAGGGTGAGAACTCGAAACAATCCCCGAACGGCCCCGTGGGTGGCACCAACACCTCCCACGGGACCAACGTAACTCGTAGGAACTGACCCCGCAGCCGCGGGTGTCCCGGTTTGAGAGTACGACGGTAATTTGCTTATTTCCACACTTAATTTTTATATTTCTACTTGCTTACTGGTAATTTTAACTCATATATGCAATTTTTCAGCTTGATTAATTTTTTTGTAAAACTACTTGGTTACTGATACTTTTGTTTTTTGTATCCTATCATTTGTAGGATTTTTGCACGTGGATCAAATGAAGGAGGCAATGGTTTACAACATGATGGTTATTTATATGTTGTGGACATTCAGGATAATGTTTTTTATGTGTTATAGCCGTGCAGGCTTTTATTGTTTAGTTTTATGGCCGTGCGGGCTTTTATAATTTGATTGTTGAATTTTATAGCCGTGCGGGCTTTATAATATGCAGGTTTTTCATTTACAGGTTTTGGAATGTCAAGAAAATAGAGGAAACTCTGCCCAATTTTTTTTTGGTCTGTGAATTTTTAAGACGTGTAATATTTTTAAGTTTGTATATATATTTGTTTATTAACAACATTCTCAATTCGCAATTTATGAATTTTTTTTATTGTTTTGCCTATAATAAATATTTGTAACACCTCGTAGCAACCGATGATGCACTCACAGGAACCCCAATTTTAGGATTGGACAAAAAAAAATACATTTTTTTTAAATTACAGATAAATATGGTCATGGACTTTGTCCATGACCATTTTTATTTTTTTTGTCGCGCTTAAAAATGGTCGCGGCCAAAGTCCGCGACCATTTTTTTTTATTTTTTGTCACGGTAATGGGTCGCGGACTAGGGCCGCGACCAATTTTTTTTGTCACACAAATGGGTCGCGGCCAAAGTCCGCGACCAATTTGTCACGGTCGTGGGTCATGGACAAGGGCCGCGACCAATTTTTTTAATTTTTTTTTGTCACGCACATGGGTCGCGGACTTTGGCCGTGACCAATTTGTCACGGTTGTGGGTCATGGACAAGGGCCGCGACCAATTTTTTAAAATTTTTTTTGTCACGCACATGGGTCGCGGACTTTGGCCGCGATCAATTTGTCACGGTTATGGGTCACGGATTAGAGCCGCGACCCGTCACGGCATGGGTCACGGCCTAAGTCCGCGACCATCTGCCGTGACCCCTCTCGACCGTGACCATTTTTTGGTCACGGACTTGGGCCGCGACCCACGAAAATGGTCACGCCCGAAATGGTCACGGCCCAAGTCCGCGACCCACAGCTTTGGTCAGGGATTTTGGCCGTGACCAATCGCCAGTTTTGGTGTAGTGTAAAACATTAAAGTTCGAAACCGAATCATCGGGTACTTGTTCCGGTGGGGTAATAGAGAATGAAAACGGGGATGAATGAAATTCAAACTCATAAGCTGAATTATCATCGGATGAAGTTGGAATTTCAAAGGAAATAATATCATTTTCAATGAAATGTTCTTCTTTGGGGGTCAAAGAAGAAATCATTTCATTGCAAATAGATATTACGTCATTTTCATCCTCACTTTCAATATCTATTACGCGATGGGCAAAGTCTAGAATGGTTTGTTCCAAAGTAGGCACAAGTACCTTATTTGGTTCAAAACATTCCTCGACTTCAAAAGTCTCGGAAGCAAAATCGTCGTCGGACTCAAATAATAAATCCAACTCATGTTCCCACGAACGATTTTCTTCCCGATAACGATTTTCAATTTTCTCATTCTCATACATACGCAAGCCCTCACCGAATGTCATAGGTCGAGGTGTGGATGCATTAGAATGGGAACTTTGAAAATTACCATCGGACTTAAACGAAAACTCATTACTATAGGAATTTTGAAAACTATTCGAATTCGTTTCAAAATTCCTATTATAAGGAGGTAAAGGCCCAAAATCATTATCATCATCATCAAAATTCCAATAACCTAAGTTTTGACTTTCGTTATACTCGCCCAAAGTAATATGTGAATTTGTAAATTTTTGGGACTCTAAGTATTCACCGAAAGTCATAGGTTTGCGAGAATTTTGAGAATTATAATAAGGATTACCGAAAGAATTGGAATAAGACATGCTTACCCCAAAAATGGCTCAAGTGGCGAATTCCACAAAGTAGGTGTGCGCGGAAAGAATTCGAGCGTTTCTAAGTGCTCAAATGTGGAAGTCCTGCAAAATATTAGCAAATAATACAAATAGAAAGAAAATACTATGAAATATTAAATCAAATAAAGTCTAAAACAAACTAGTCCCCGGCAACGGCGCCATTTTGATCGAGGGCGAAAAGTAGCGCGTGTAAAGACGCTAATCGTTGTTTTCGTTTCGCCAACTCAATACAAAAACCTAAGTTACAACTACACTTGCGGGGCAAGTAGAGCGGTAAGTCGGGTATCGAGAATCCACAGGGACGAGTTGTTAGAATTCAAGTGATTTAATACTCCGAAATAAAAGTGTAAAAGATGATTACAAACTAAAAGAAAAGATGCATAAAGGTAAATGATTAACTAGGCAATGGTATTGAAACTAGATTATGAAAGCGAGTAAAACTATAGGTTGCGTCGAATATCCCTCACCCGAGTTAATTAGTATAAAATGGTTACATGGGTCGACGAGTTATTATAAATGCATCTCGTTTCGACAGTTAATTAAATCAAGGGTTGTTACGCCCTAAATCATCATAAAAGCCTAATAAGATTTTGGCGTCAACAAATATCCCGGAAATTACGCGCGAAAAGGTCGTAAGCACGGGACATACATGATATGCCCCGTCAAATCTCCTAGGCATAATAACTAGGACAACGCACCCGAAATAGACCCGTAAACACCATCACCAAAGCAAAGCAACGCGTCAACCCGAGTGAGTTCAATTCAAACACAACCTAATTTAAGTTACCTAGAAAGCATGTTAAAAACGCGATAAATGGAAAGCGGTAAATAAACGCGGTAAATCTATACTAGAAAGCGTGTAAATCAAAGCATGTAAATAAAGCAAGAAAACCTAAATTAGAAAGCTTGTAAATTAACTAGAAAGCAAGAAATGAAGAAATACAACTATATTCAAATGGTAGGGGAGATGAATAGTCAACTTACAATCCAAATGGGGTGTCAAACCAAAGAGAAATGAAGAAGAACCAAGCAAAAACCCCAAACCCTAAGCTAAACTAACCTAAAATCGTGTATATCTACTGAATATCTGATTATTACAACAAAAAACTTTTATATAGTAAGTGGGAAAAGATAAGGGAAAAAGGAAAGAAAGAGGAAAGAGCCCAAAATATCTGGCACTACCGGTCGACCGGTCGCAGGGGCGCGGTCGACCGGTCCCTTAAGCCAAAGCATACTGTCTCCTTCCTACGGCAAAAGTTGAAACCGCGGTCGACCGGTCCCTTGTACGCGGTCGACCGGTACTCTGTTTTCAGGCTGCATTTGGTCCATGATGAGGGGGGAAAGGTCCATTACGGAAACGAGCCTAGCTTCTTCGTCCGAACTCCAAACGATGCACCGTTTGCGGCCACGCGATGCTAACTCAATGAACTACGCATCCGTGGAATTTCCAAGAGCCGAATAAGGAATGTGAATTGACTAAAAAGCCCTTGAAGTAGCATCCATCGACGAAACTTCTCCGAAATGCAACGGATCCTCACTTTTAGCGTTCCAATACCTACAAAAGCACAAATAACCCCTGCAAAACATGTATCTATCCAACTCCAAGGTTGTCTGGTTAATGAGCATAATTATAGGCATTTAGGACCGTAAAAGAGCTAGAATGTATAAGGATAACAGGTGGAAATATACAATATTCGATACGAATCAACGACCCTAAGCCGTGACGAAATCAAAATCGCCATTGTCCTGCCAGTGAGTAAAGGGTCGCGCATATGGGTCACGGCTCTTGGCCGTGACGAAGTTAAAATCACCATTGCCCAGTCAGTAATGGGTCATGGCTCTAGGCCGTGACCAGATCGAAATCGCCAGCCTGATGCTCATTAATGGGTCGCGCACATCGGGTCACGGGTCTAGGCCGTGACCATAGTCTGGTCTTAAAAAGAAATATTCCCAGCTTCTCATTTATTACGTGCGACTTCGTTTGCTGTTAGGGTTCGTGCGATTTCGAGCTCCTGCGATTTTGGTTGGATTTCAGTTGGATTTGCATTTGGCTAATCGATTTCAGTTGGTATGTATTCATTCATTTGGATTTCGTGATTTCTATCTAAAGCCCTAATTTTTGTGTATGTATGTGTAGATTTATGTTTTTATGTGTGTATGTGTGTGTATGTATAAATTGTATGTATGTGTATGTATAGATTTATGTCAAAAAAAATATTAGGGTTTAGTAAACCTTAAATAGTATGTGTGTGTATGTATAGATTATGTCAATAAACCCTAGATTGTATGTGTGTGTATGTATAGATTATGCCAATAAACCCTAGATTGTATATGTGTGTATTTTTTTTCGACAAAATATGTTTGTCTTGTTTGTTTTTATGAGAAAATATAATTAAATGATTTTTTTTGACATACGAGTTGCAAACACGTGTGCACATTACTATAGTGAGATATTGTTGGCTTGGTTGTTGGATACTATGTTGAATTTATTGAATTGATACTAGTGTCGATAAATGTATATGTTATTAAAGTTGTTGGGCGTGCTCTTGATTTGCCTATGAAAAGGTATATCACATATCTTGCGATTAATGTGTATTTTTTGTCATACCTAGTGGGTCGCGAACTTGGGCCAACAAATAAATTGTGTATAGATTTATGTGTATATGTATGTTTATGTGTGTAATTATGAACAAATTGTTTATGTGTATATGTATGTTTAAACTCTCATAACTTTCAAACCTAAACCTTAATAGCAGGACTCTTATTCATGCCCTCGTATACTTTTCTCAGGAAAAATGAGGCACGGTGATAAATACTGTCAACAAGAGTGGGAGAGGTTGCAATTAGACCGCACACATAACTCTTTTATTTGCGTGCGTCATAATGAGGGTACTCCTATTTATAGGTACGGAAATAAAAAAGATCGAACAATTTAACTACCTTGTAAATCATGGATTTGATATCCAGCAAGATTACTTCCTCGATCGTATTTTATTTTCTCTACCAGAAAACTGGGATGACGTTATACAAAATATATTTCACACATGTAATCCCGACATTGCCCTGACCTTGGTTACGTTGTTGGAGAAGGCGGAAAAAAAAAATCCACCCGTTGTGGATACAACTGCGTACAGAGAGCATTGACATAGATTGTGATGTCTCGCGCCACATGGACGTAAAATTGAATCTTGCCAACAAGTTGAGAAATAGGGGATTCCGAGTTCATGTCACTGACATCTACACATCAATCATAGATACCCTTCCTTCTAGTTGGCCACGTGCAAAAATTCATAGGTTCTTAAAAACTAATACCGAATGGATGGAGATCAGACACATTGAACTTATTCTAAAGTCTTACTTTGAAAAGGTATCTATCTATCTATATATATAAAACTAATTAAGCTTGATTAATTAGTTATAATTTCATATTACTATAATTATTTAGTCACTTATATTTTTTAATTTATGTAGATAATGTCGAGAGGAAACAACCCAAGGGTACCAAGTGCCGATGTGACACCACAACGAGGTTCACCATCTCGTGCAGAACCCGAATTCTCATCACCAATGGCTGAGTAATTCACAACTCCACCAATGGTTCACTCCTCACCAAGTCCAACTCCAAGTGCTCCTACGCCCCAATCCAACACTCCCGTTGCTTGAACGCCCCCATCCAACACTCATGATGCCACCCGCTCAAATGAAAAGAAGCCTATTGGCTTCTCCCTTCTCGGGAATAACCCGACGGGTGATAGGAATGACGTGCTGAACTTTAAAGCCCGGTGTTTGTCGCTGGGAGAAATGAACGTTGGAGTCGGTGGACCAGACAATTGGAACCTTGTTGATTAAGCTGTCAAAGATGACATACATGACCAACTTTGCAAGCATTTCTCATTTCCTGACCGTTCCAAGAATAAGGTTCTATCTCGGGTTGCTGAAGGATTGAGGACATACAGGATAAACCTTCGGAAGAAACATTTCCCGAAAGAGGCAGCGAGCTCAGATTTTTTGGCTTTGAAAGATAAAATGCCTCCCAATGTTGAAATGCCGGTGGATCAGTGGAATAAGTTTTTGGAGAATGAGGCGAATGAAAAAAAGTTGGTCCAGAGGGAGCAAAACAAAAAAAATAGGGCAAAAAAAACTGATATCCATAGGCTGGGATCCAAATCATATGAGGATTTGAAGAATGAATGGGAGAGTAGGACAAAAGATGGTCCAGATGTCGGCAAAAACCCAAATCGGTCCAACTTATTCCTTCATGCTCGACGGGACAAAGATAATAAATTCCTGCTGCACTTGGCTAAGACACTGGAATCAATAGAGGCCATCAGCAGTCAATCAGATTCGAGCCCTACTGATGACTTTGACTTTGACCTTGAAAATGGCGGGACTCCCGGTTTGGGAATACGACGGTAATTTGCATATTTCTAGACTTAAGCAAAACATGGCGTTAGAGGGTGAGATCTCGAAACAACCCCCGAACGTCCTCGTGGGTGGCACCAACACCTCCCACGGGACCAATGTAACTCGTAGGAACTGACCCCGCAGCCGCCGGACTCCCGGTTTGAGAATACGACGGTAATTTGCATATTTCTATACTTAGGCTTAAAAACATGGCGTTAGAGGGTGAGAACTCGAAACTGCCACCGAACGTCCCTGTGGGTGGCATCAACACCTCCCACGGGACCAATGTAACTCGTAGGAACTGAACCCGCAGCCGCGGGACTCCCGGTTTGAGAATACGACGGTAATTTGCATATTTCTAGACTTAGGCTTAAAAACATGGCGTTAGAGGGTGAGAACCCGAAACACCCCCCAAACGTCCCCGTGGGTGGCACCAACACCTCCCACGGGACCAATGTAACTCGTAGGAACTGACCCCGCAGCCGCGGGACTCCCGATTTGAGAATACGACGGTAATTTGTATATTTCTAGACTTAGACTTAAAAACATGGCGTTAGAGGGTGAGAACTCGAAACTGCCACCGAGCGTCCCCGTGGGTGGCACCAACACCTCCCACGGGACCAATGTAACTTGTAGGAACTGACCCCGCAGCCGCGGGACACCCGGTTTGAGAATACGACGGTAATTTGTATATTTCTAGACTTAGAGGGTGAAAACCCGAAACAGCTCCCGAACGTCCTCGTGGGTGGCACCAACACCTCCCACGGGACCAATGTAACTCGTAGGAACTGACCCCGCAGCCGCGGGACTCCCGGTTTGAGAATACGACGGTAATTTACATATTTCCACTTGGTTACTGATAATTTTAACTCATATATGCAATTTTTCTGCTTGATTAATTTTTTTGTAAAACTACTTGGTTACTGATATTTTTTTTTATGTATCCCATCATTTGTAGGATTTTTTCATGCGGAACAAACGAAGGAGGCAATGGTCTACAACATGAAGATTGTTTATAGGTTGGGGACATTTAGGATTTTGATTTTTGTGTTACAGCCGTGCGGGCTTTTATTGTTTAGTTTTATGGTCGTGCGGGCTTTTATAATTTGATTGTTGAATTTTATAGCCGTGCGGTCTTTATAATAAGTAGGTTTATACATTTACAGGTTTTGGAATGTCTAGAAAATAGAGGAAACTCTGCCCAATTTTTTTTTGGTCTGTGAATTATTAAGACATGTAATTTTTATAAGTTTGTATGTATATTTGTTTATTAACAACGTTCTCGATTCTCAATTTGTAATTTTTTTTATTGTTTTGCCAATAATAAATATTTGTAACACCTCGTACGCATCAAAGGTTACACGTAGCAACTGATGGTGCACTCACAGGACCCCCAATTTTAGGATTGGACCAAAAAAAATACATTTTTTTAAAAATTGTAGTTAAATATGGTCATGGACTTTGTCCATGACCATTTTTATTTTTTCGTCACGCATAAAAATGGTCGCGGCCAAAGTCCGCGACCATGTTTTTTGTCACGGTTGTGGGTCACGGATCAAGGCCGCGACCAAATTTTTTTTATTTTTTTTGTCACGGTCGTGGGTCGTGGACAAAGTCCGCATCTAATTTCTCACGGTTATGGGTCACGGATCAGGGCCGCAACCAATTTTATTTTTATTTTTTTGTCACGATCGTGGGTCGAGGCCAAAGTCCGCGACCAATTTGTCACGGTTGTGGGTCACGGATCAGGGTCGCGACCAATTTTTTGTAATACTTTTTTGTCACGGTCGTGGGTCGTGGACTTTAGCCGCGACTAATTTGTCACGGTTGTGGGTCACGGATCAGGGCCACAACCCGTAATGACATGGGTCACGGTCTAAGTCCGCGACCATCTGCCGTGACCCCTCTCGGCCGTGACCATTTTTTGGTCACGGACTTGGGCCGCGACCCACGAAAATGGTCACGCCAGAAATGGTCACGGCCCAAGTCCGCGACCCACAACTTTGGTCAGGGATTTTGGCCGTGACCAATCGCCAGTTTTGGTGTAGTGTAACTCTCTGCCAAGATGGTGGCCCCACTGGAGCCTGAACTTCTGGTGCCACTGGAGGCGGTGCCTGGGGCTGTGGAAAGTGAGTTGCCATAGCTCTCATTGCTGTTTCCACCGTCGGGGCCACTATCATTGCCACCTGAGTAGTTGAAATCAACTCGGGCGGGGGTGGTGGTGGCGGTACATGTGGCTCCTGGTGAGCCTCCCTGATTTCATCCCTAGCCTCAGCCCTCTCCGCTCTCAATCTCCTCGGTGGCATCTGAAATAGATTAAATCGCATAAGTACACAGTTTACACAAAATTATTCACAGCAGAAATACGATATCCAACAAGCGAAAAATGAATCAACAGTCCTAATAATAGGGCTCTACAATAAACGAGTGCTACGCTGAAATGTATAAAGCCACACAGATCCTAAGGACACTGTAATACCCCGTATTTTTATGATATTTATTTATGGGATTAATTGAATTAAATGTGTATTAATTGGGAATTAATTCGGATAAAAATACTAGCGAGATGCGAGTTGGTATTTGATTTTAATGTGTATATATGACTATATATGAATATTGAACTATGAAACTTGTCGTGAGATTGAAATACGACAATTTGGAAATTTTGTTGAGACACGTGTGACAGTCGCGTCAGGAATATTATTATTTAATTAAAAAGTGAATTTTAATTCTATTAACTGTATGGTCATTTTGAGTGCGCCAACGCGTCCGGAAGGGTCGAAATAGTCAGAAAACACTAGTCGGGGGTTTAGTTTGGGTCCCGGGGCATTTTTAGGTCAGGCCGACAACGTATAAGGGTAGTTTGGTAATTTTGGATTTTTGGGAATTAAAACCCACAGAAATTAGGAATTAAAATCTGACTTAACCTTTACCCACTAAGCCCACTAACTACACTAATTGACTTAATGGGCTACGGGAGTTATTGGAAATAGGTTTAGGGTTTCCTAAGACAACCTCTAGCCACCATTGTCATCTTTAGAGAAGAAGTTGTAGAGAGAGAGAGATAGGAGAAATTCTGCAGAGGGAGAGAGAACAATTCAATCTTCAACATCAAATTCAGAGATATATCAGAGGTAAGTGGTTTAATTACGTTAATTGCATTGAATGTTTCTTCCATGCTTAGACATTTCTAAAAATTTCATTGTTTTGGGGAGATTGATGAAAACCCATTAAATTGGAATTAGAAACTTACATTTTGATGTGGAATCGCATGTAGAATTGTTTTTAGGTGATTATTCTGATGATAATACATCTTGTATGAAACAAAAACGGATTGAATTATACCCATTGGTGACTTTAAAATTTTAGGGTTCATGTTCATGGGACTTGGGGATAAATGAGGGGAATTAATGATTTGATGATGTTTAGGAAGATTTGGCCCTATATAATTGTTTAATTATGACCTACGATTGTTTGGTATGGATTATAAACCTTAAAATAATGTTGGGACGATTTTTATGTGGGATTAGATGTGAAGAAAAGATGGAAAAACGAAAAAGGGAAAATCTGGGCTCGAAATTGGCCTCTCGTTAGAAGACCTGCCCAGGTCGTTCGAACGAGCTCGTTCGAACGAGATTCTAACGAGTTGACAGTTTGCCTTCTAACGAGAGGGATGTTCATTCGATGTCTTTCGTTCGAACGAGATCTCGTTAGATGCCCAGTTCGTTCGAACGAACTCTCGCTCGAACAGCCTCGTTCGAACGAGACTTCTAACGAGTTGACAGTTTAGGCTTTTTGGACTGTTTTGATTTTGCGTGTTCCATAACCTTGTTTAATTGTAGAGATAACATTCCCTTGATGATATATTGATATAGTTGGGATAACTGGGATGTATTGAGGAGTAAAACATAGAAGTGCAATTCGAATTGAATGGAAATTGTGGAATAGGACGTGAGTGACTATTACGATGCGAGAATTATTAACGGCTTAAATAATTGAATTAATCGGGAACTTATGAATTGTGTAACATTATAAGTCAGTACGAGAATAAGAAGTGTTCCATAAATAAATATGGTAATAGCTAAGATGTGTGCATGCTTAGTATATATGATTTGATGTGTATGACATACCTACCATACTTGCTATCACGGGAGGTTTACGTTCGTTTAGGGCCCTCTAATCCTTGTGTTGCCCGAATTTAGATTGGTACCTCGAGAACATAGGTCAGAGAAGGACTTATTGGGATGTTAATAAATCTGCTGATCGTGGGAGCGTAGGTATGTGCGTGACCCATGTGATGTGACTGTGTTCGCCTCCATTGTTTGTGATTTGCTATTATCTGAGAACGATTCCTAAGAGATTCGGAATGCGTGATACTTATGTACGTGATGTACCGGGATGGATAGCAGAGTATGTGTGCACCGCAGCTTAGTCTTGGGTGCTTGTATTGTATATTTATGGCGTGACTAATATGAACTTAAATTAATGAGAACTTTCATGTTGGTATTGTGCGTATAAATACAGAAACGCTTTGAGTATCTATAAAGGGATAACCTGTAATGAATTGTATTACTAATAATTGAGAACCTGAGTTAAGTAAAGCCCTCTATTTATTTGATAACACTAGAACGTATAATGGGAATTGAGTATTAAGGGGTAGAACTTATTACGGTTTGGTTAGATATGTATGTCACTTAGATGGGTACGGTACGTTAGGAGTGCACAATTAGTCGAGAGGTGAGCATTTCATGTGAGTGCACGTCCTAACATGTATTTTGCATTTATTGTTTTAATGTTATTAAAACACTTGCTGTTTTTAAAATAATCCCCACTTTCGGGCTCTGACCCGTTTGCTTTCAAATTTATTTTTTGTAAAAACCATTTTAGGTGCCCAGCCACAAGGACACCATGCATAGAATTTTCATTCAGGTGACGAGCTATAGCTGTTTGTGGAAGTTACAAGACTTTTCTAGTAGAAGCTTCATCTATTTTGACTCTATATTCAGCTTTCATCAGTTGTAGGGCATGTTGTCCATTTCTATTAGAAACATTTCCTATTTCAGATTTTCAGACTTTTGGCATGTAATTAATTCAGGATATTTAGTTCAGTTGTGGGATTGTTGTGAGGAGTTTTTCCTCCGGACTTATTATTATGTTGTTGGTTATTTTATTGTTTCGTTATAGTGAATGTTATTATTCTATCATTATCCTCTTATTGCATGTTAATCAGAGTTAATTTAAAACTTGGCAACTCACTTTTTAAATACTAAGTGGTGAGTAATCATTAAAAATGTTTTCGACAGTGATGCTATTAACTGGACCAACTTGGCATTTTGTATTAATTTAATAAAGGAGTAGCTACCCGGTATTTAATTAGTCGGGGTGTCACAGGTGGTATCAGAGCATCAGGTTCTAGTGTCCTTTAGGATCTGTACGGCTTATTATGTTTCCGCTGAGCTTTCTTTGATGTAGAGCCCTATATTTTAGGACTATTGTATTCTTTGGTATATGCTACGTTCTTCAGCTATTTCAAGTTTATAACTGCGAACTTATAAACTTTATTCTTATTTCAGATGCCTCCACGACGTGCATAACGGGTTCCCAGGGATGCTACGCCAGAACCACATCCCGCACCAGTTCAGGACACGATGAATGCCGCCGAGGTTGCAGCCATTGTGGCCCAGGCGGTAAATGCCGCACTAGCCGTAGTTCAGCAGGCACCACCTCAGGCGGCAGTAGCTGCGCCAGTTCAGGCACATGCATTCCCGTCTGCTTGGGAACGTGGACGTGATGATTTTCAGAAAGTACACCCACCGGAGTTCGCAGGTAGCTCTGATGTTGTGGTTTCGAGTCAGTGGAGGAAGGAAATTCAGCGGCACCTGAGGATGTATGAGTGCACCGATGTCCAGAAGAAGATACTAGCTACCTTTAAGCTAGTGGGGTCTGCACTGCAGTGGTGGGAGTCTATTACCACCGTGGAGGAGAGAGATACTCTCACTATACAGGAGTTTTGGGTGCGGTTTGACCGCAAGTATTTTCCATCAGCTGTTCACACGGAAATGAGGAGGAAGTTGATGAATCTCAAATAGGAAGGTAAGACTGTGGCCGAGTATGAGTCCGAATTCACAAATCTGTTGAATATTGTCCCGGATGAGATACCGACAGAAGAGAAGAAGATACAGAAATTTACAGACGGGTTGACTTGGAGGATCCGTCAGCATTTATTGGGGAATCTATCATTGGCCACTTACTCTGATGTGGTTAACGCTGCACTGTTACATTGCTAGGATCACCGCTTTCACATGGTTGAGGGCAAGATATCGGGAGAGTCCAGCCATCAGGGAAGGACTGGAGGACATGGTGCCAGTGGGGCACAATCTGTTCAGGGGCAGAGACAGGGTGACCAGGGTTCCCAGCAGGGGGATCACAAAAGGTTCAGATCGGGGAATTTCAGGCACGGACAAGGAGGTTTCCGGTAGGGCCATCAGGGTCTGAACGACCATCAGGGCCAGCAGGGTCAGAATGGCCAACAACAGTTTCAGCAGGGCTAGGGGAGGAACGGTAACGACCACCAGGGTCGGGGGCAGCAGGGACAGAGAGGGGGGAACTTCCCGGGGAAGTGTTACGTTTGTGGCAAGACTGGCCATAAACGCCAGGACTGTCCTGATAGGGGCAGGGTCTCACAGTAGCAGCTGGGTGCTCGACAGGAGCCGCAGAGACCCGCGTTTCCCTCCGCCCTCCTAGCGCCACCTCAGATGGCAGCATTACCACCCATTCCAGCGGTCCCAGTTTAGCAGGGGCAACTGCAGTATGGGAGAGTATACCAGCTTCAGCAAGTAGCAACTCCACAGGCACCACCCGCTATTGAGGGTATGTTTCCTATTCATGGCACTATGGGTCGGGTTTTGTTTGATACGGGGGCAATGCATTGTTTTATAGCTACACATTTTGCGAAAGCCTTAGGGTTATTAGCCACAGCAGAGAGCACAGTGATATGTGTAGACTCACCACTGGGGAGTGGGTCACTTATTTTCTTTATATGCCGGGGAGTGGTGGTAGAGATTGGTAGTTTGGTATTACCTGCAGACATGTCGGTATTAGATATGCATGAGCAAGATGTGATTATTGGTATGGATTGGCTCGCAGCTTATAGAGCCATGATTGATTGCTTCGGTGGGAGCATCGTTTTTGCCATTCCGGGGCAAGAGATGTTTGTAGTGGCGATGCCTCGCCCAGAGGGAGGCTCGACCACTCATTTGTATTACATAGAGGAGGATACCTCTAAGGAGGTTGTGATTCCTTTAGATTCGATCCCAGTTGTCAGGGAGTATTCCGATGTGTTTCAGGAGATACCAGGCCTACCCCCCAGTCAAGAGATAGACTTTGTCATAGACTTATTACCAGATACGAGACCTATAGCATGCGCACCGTACCGTATGGCTCCGGCAGAGATGCGAGAGCTACGAGATCAGATTGAGCAGTTGTTGGGTCAGGGGTTTTTACGGAGGAGTACTTCGCCGTGGGGTGCCCCTGTGTTGTTCGTAAATAAGAGGGATGGATCGTTGAGGTTGTGTGTGGATTACCGAGAGTTGAATAAGGTCACGATACGGAATAAATATCCGTTGCCCCGAATCGATGACTTATTCGACCAACTGAGAGGAGCTTCTTTCTTCTCCAAGATTGATTTGCGATCGGGATACCATCAGTTGCGTATCAGGGAGGAGGACGTCTCAAAAACTGCGTTCTTGACGAGATATGGTTCCTACGAGTTCCGGGTTATGCCTTTTGGCTTGACCAACGCTCCAGCAGTGTTTATGGACTTGATGAATAGAGTGTTCAGAGAGTTCCTTGATCAGTTCGTCATTATCTTCATTGATGATATTTTGGTTTACTCCCAGACAGAGGAGGAGCACACCGAGCATTTGAGGCAGGTTTTGCAGACCCTACGTCAGAACGAGCTGTATGCAAAATATGAGAAGTGCGGGTTTTGGCTGAAGGAGGTTCAGTTTTTGGGACACATTATTTCCGACCGGGCGATATCTGTTGATCCGGGGAAGGTATCCGCGGTGAGGGAGTGGGGATAGCCCACGTCACCGACTGAGATCTGTAGTTTCTTGGGCCTAGCAGGATACTACAGGAGGTTCATTCATTTATTTTTGAAGATAGAAGGTCCTTTGACACATCTGACTCGTAAGGGTGTGCCATTCATCTGGAGTGATGCCTGTCAGTTGGCATTTGATGAGTTGAAGGATAAGTTGACCTCAGCACCCGTGTTAGCATTGCCGAGAACGGGAGTTGAGTATCTAGTCTACACCGATGCGTCCTTGCAAGGACTTGGAGGTGTATTGCAGCAGGAGAGTCAGGCCATAGCTTATGTTTCCCGTAAGCTAAATCCTCACGAGAAGAATTGCCCCACTCATGACTTGGAGTTAGCGGCAGTGGTATTTGCCCTTCGGATTTAGAGACATTATCTTTTGGGGGAGAAGTTTCGATTGTTCACGGACCACAAGTCCCTACAGTACCTATTCACGCAGAAGGAGTTGAATATGCGGCAGCGAAGGTGGCTTGAGTTTGTGAAGGACTATCAGTTTGATATCCAATATCACCCGGGGAAGGCTAACGTGGTAGCAGACGCGTTGAGCCGTAGGCCAGTAGATGAGGTGGCAGGAGTGTGGAAGGCCAAGTGGAAGGAGTTGGGACACCAGGATGCAGTGGCCCGATCATTCAAGTTGGTGATGACGGTTACACCACAGATTGTCACGAGAGTGGTAAAGGCACAAGCAGATGACTCGTTCTATCAGGAGCAGATAGTTCGATTACTAGCAGAGGGAGCCGAGTCCTATACCGTTAGCTCAGACGGGGGATTACTCTTCAATGGGAGATTGGTAGTTCCGAAAGGGGAGGAATTACGGCACGAGGTGATGGCACAGTCGCACGGTTCACGGTTCGCGGTACATCCCGGTGAGGACAAAATGTACCAAGACATGAGACGACAGTATTGGTGGAGAGGGATGAAGAGAGATATTGCCGTGTTTATTTCTAAATGCGCCACTTGTCAGCTAGTAAAAGTGGATCATCAGAGACCGACAGGACTTCTATATCCATTGGAGGTCCCGATGTGGATGTGGGAGAGCATATCCATGGATTTTATCACGGGGTTGCCTACGTCACAGAGAGGTAACGACTCTATTTGGGTAATTGTGGACAGGTTGACCAAAGTCGTTCATTTTCTACCCGTAAGGACAGACTACACTACGGGACAGTATGCCCAGCTCTTTATTGCAGAGATAGTGAGACTTCACGGTGTGCCCCTAAATATCGTGTCTGACATAGACAATATATTTGTTTCACAATTTTGGGAGAGTTTTCAGGAGGCCATGGGCACGAAATTGCGGTTGAGTACGACATATCACCCGCAGATCGATGGGCAAACCGAGCGTACAAACTAGATGTTAGAGGACATGCTACGTATGTGCATCATTGATTTGGGGGTGGAAGGGAGCAGTATCTTCCACTGGTGGCGTTTGTTTACAACAACTCCTACCAGTTCATCATTGGCATGGCTCCATTTGAGGCGTTGTACGGTAGACCTTGTCGTTGGGGGACAACAAACTACTTGGGCCGGAAGTGATTCAGGATACTCCGGCAAGAATAGAGCTGATACGGAGTCGCATTCGGGTAGCTCAGGACAGGCAGAAGAGCTATGCTGATACGAAGAGGTCTTTCAGGGAATTTGAAGTGCGGGACCAGGTTTTGCTCAGAGTATCTCCTATGAAGGGGATTATGCGATTCGGGAAGAAGGGGAAGTTGGCACCGAGATACGTGGGGCCATTCCCTATCATCGAGCGGATTAGACCGGTTGCGTATAGACTTGGGTTACCGGAGCATTTGCATTGGATTCACGATGTGTTTCATATTTCCTCGCTAAGGAAATATCTTAGAGAATATTTGGCTCATGCTCACATTTCTTTGGAGGACATCGACCTCCAGCCTGATAGCTCCTACGAGGAGGGGCCAATTGCGATTTTGGACCGAAGTGAGCGGAAACTACGGTCAAAGATAGTTCCGTTAGTGCGTGTTCAGTGGCGACATCATAATGTCAAGGATTCCACATGGGAGCGCGAGGATGAGATGCGTGAACGTTATCCAGAGTTGTTCTTAATAGGTACTTTCTAATTCTGAATTTCGGGACGAAATTATGTTATTAGGGGGGAAGTATGTAATACCCCGTATTTTTATGATATTTATTTATGGGATTAATTGAATTAAATGTGTATTAATTGGGAATTAATCCGGATAAAAATACTAGCGAGATGCGAGTTGGTATTTGAGTTTAATGTGTATATATGACTATATATGAATATTGAACTATGAAACTTGTCGTGAGATTGAAATACGGCAATTTGGAAATTTTGTTGAGATGCGTGTGACAGTCGCGTCAGGAATATTATTATTTAATTAAAAAGTGAATTTTAATTCTATTAACCTTATGGTCATTTTGAGTGCGCCAACGCGTCCGGAAGGGTCGAAATAGTCAGAAAACACTAGCCGGGGGTTTAGTTTGGGTCCCGGGGCATTTTTAGGTCAGGCCGGCAACGTATAAGGGTAGTTTGGTAATTTTGGATTTTTGGGAATTAAAACCCACGAAAATTAGGAATTAAAATCTGACTTAACCTTTACCCACTAAACCCACTAACTACACTAATTGACTTAATGGGCTACGGGAGTTATTGGAAATAGGTTTAGGGTTTCCTAAGACAACCTCTAGCCACCATTGTCATCTTTAGAGAAGAAGTTATAGAGAGAGAGAGAGGAGAAATTCTGCAGAGGGAGAGAGAACAATTCAATCTTCAACATCAAATTCAGAGATATATCAGAGGCAAGTGGTTTAATTACGTTAATTGCATTGAATGTTTCTTCCATGCTTAGACATTTCTGAAAATTTCATTGTTTTTGGGAGATTGATGAAAACCCATTAAATTGGAATTAGAAACTTACATTTTGATGTGGAATCGCATGTAGAATTGTTTTTAGGTGATTATTCTGATGATAATACATCTTGTATGAAACAAAAACGGATTTAATTATACCCATTGGTGACTTTAAAATTTTAGGGTTCATGTTCATGGGATTTGGGGATAAATGACGGGAATTAATGATTTGATGATGCTTAGGAAGATTTGGCCCTATATAATTGTTTAATTATGACCTACGATTGTTTGGTATGGATTAGAAACCTTAAAATAACGTTGGGACGATTTTTATGTGGGATTAGATGTGAAGAAAAGATGGAAAAACGAAAAAGGGAAAATCTGGGCTCGAAACTGGCCTCTTGTTAGAAGACCTGCCCAGGTCGTTCGAACGAGCTCGTTCGAACGAGATTCTAACGAGTTGAGAGTTTGCCTTCTAATGAGAGGGATGTTCGTTCGATGTCTTTCGTTCGAACGAGATCTCGTTAGATGCCCAGTTCGTTCGAACGAACTCTCGTTCGAACAGCCTCGTTTGAACGAGACTTCTAACGAGATGACAGTTTAGGCTTTTTGGCCTGTTTTGATTTCGCGTGTCCCATAACCTTGTTTAATTGTAGAGATAACATTCCCTTGATGATAAATTGTTATAGTTGGGATAATTGGGATGTATTGAGGAGTAAAACATAGAAGTGCAATTCGAATTGAATGGAAAATGTGGAATAGGACGTGAGTGACTATTACGATGCGAGAATTATTAACGGTTTAAATAATTGAATTAATCGGAAACTTATGAATTGTGTAACATTATAAGTCGGTACGAGAATAAGAAGTGTTCCACAAATAAATATGGTAATAGCTAAGATGTGTGCATGCTTAGTATATATGATTTGATGTGTATGACATACCTACCATACTTGCTATCACGGGAGGTTTACGTTCGCTTAGGGCCCTCTAATCCTTGTGTTGCCCGGATTTAGATTGGTACCTCGAGAACATAGGTCAGATAAGGACTTATTGGGATGTTAATAAGTCTGTTGATCGTGGGAGCGTAGGTATGTGCGTGACCCATGTGATGTGGCTGTGTTCGCCTCCATTGTTTGTGATTTGTTATTATCTGAGAACGATTCCTGAGAGATTCGGAATGCGTGATCCTTATGTACGTGATGTACCGGGATGGATAGCAGAGTATGTGTGCACCGTAACTTAGTCTCGGGTGCTTGTATTGTATATTTATGGCGTGACTAATATGCACTTAAATTAATGAGAACTTTCATGTTGGTATTGTGCGTATAAATACAGAAACGCTTTGAGTATCTATAAAGGGATAACCTGTAATGAATTTTATTGCTAATAATTGAGAACCTGAGTTAAGTATAGCCCTCTATTTATTTGATAACGCTAGAACGTATAATGGAAATTGAGTATTAAGGGGTAGAACATATTACAGTTTGGTTAGATATGTATGTCACTTAGATGGGTACGGTACGTTAGGAGTGCATAATTAGTCGAGAGGTGAACATTTCATGTGAGTGCACGTCCTAACATGTATTTTGCATTCATTGTTTTAATGTTATTAAAACACTTGCTGTTTTTAAAATAATCCCCACTTTCGGGCTTTGACCCGTTTGCTTTCAAATCTACTTTTTGTAAAAACCATTGTAGGTGCCCAACCACAAGGACACCATGCATAGAATTTTCATTCTGGTGACGAGCTGTAGCTATTTGTGGAAGTTACAGGACTTTTCTAGTAGACGCTTCATCTATCTTGACTCTATATTCAGCTTTCATCAGTTGTAGGGCATGTCGCCCATTTCTATTAGAAACATTTCCTATTTCAGATTTTCAGACTTTTGGCATGTAATTAATTCAGGATGTTTAGTTTTATTTAGTTTAGTTGTGGGATTGTTGTGAGGAGTTTTTCCTCCGGACTTATTATTATGTTGTTGGTTATTCTATTGTTTCGTTATGGTGAATGTTGTTATTCTATCATTATCCTCTTATTGCATGTTAATCAGAGTTAATTTAAAACTTGGCAACTCACTTTTAAATACTAAGTGGTTAGTAATCATTAAAAATGTTTTCGACAGTGATGCTATTAACTGGACCAACTTGGCTTTTTGTATTAATTTAATAAAGGAGTAGCTACCCGGTATTTAATTAGTCGGGGTGTCAGAGACACTAGAACCTGATGCTCTGATACCATATGTGACACCCCGCCTAATTAATCGCGGGTGATCAGTCCTAAATCAAGTTAAAAAAGGTTTCTCAGTTGGTCCATTCTTAGCATCACTGTCGTCTTTTTAATTACTAACGACCTAAGTGAGAAAAGTAGACTGCTGCCAATTTTTATCTTTCAATTAATTAAATAAAACTCATGCGGAACATAAAATAATACACAATCACAGTTAACTAAAATAACCATCCACAAATAAAATGCCTAACTGAATAAACCATCGGTCCAAATATCCAATACAAGTAAAGATAAGAAGAAAATCTCAACAAGTCTAATAATGATAAATGAACTGTGAGTGACAAGCTCAGATAACTACTAGAGAGTCTCTACACGAATGAAAGAAGGAGGCGTCTATCAAAAACCCCGCAACATCCACATGTGATGCAGCAAAGGATACCTGGAATAGAGTCAAGCCTGGCGTCCCTGTGGCTGGACACCTAAAAGGTTTTTAAAATTTTTTATAGCAAGGGTTAGTACCCAAAAACATTTGAAAACATTTAACAAATGATTAACTTGCAGTAATAAATAAATATGCATGCTCTTCATATTTTAGTTAGTGTCTCACTCTCTTGAGGACGTCCTCACCCCTCCTCTAATGTGTACTATTAACGCTTCCATTTAATTTACTAGGTCCTACGCTCCTAACCCAAAACTTATGTTAACCCTTGAAATTACCTTACTCTAACCGAGTATACCTTAGTTCATGATTTTTAAGTTATTATAAACGTCAAACTTAATTAAATCATTACCCTTTTTAATTTCATATAACATTCACACCTGTTATGCACATAATACATTTTACACTATGTATTAATTATCCAATATATAATTATTTACCTAATTATATATTTAATCCTATTACAGTATTCACAAACATACTGAAATAACATTTAATACTAACATTCGACCGAGTAAAAATACTCACAAAATATAAATTTTCTCAAGTGCTATCCCACTAGGTGTATTCACATAACCTAGTTACTCAAGTCAGATTCGCTCACTAACTTAGTTTAACATACGAATTGGAGGCGGTCATATTCCTTCCCTGAAAGTGAGATGCCCTTCACCCATATAACGGACGTTATGACCTGGTATTATACTCGCCCTACTGCTCAAGCTAGGGGATTCATCCACTACGCGGAACCTCCCCCTATAGCACTAGAGTATATACTAATAATATTCAATCACTGATATTAATGCACCCACACTATATATATATATATATATATATATATATATCACACTCCGTATATATATATAAATATGAAATGTCCCGGCTACACCATGTACAAAATTCGTAACACAAGCCTATTTAATTTATTATGAGTTTATGGTCCAACTCTAATTATTAATTAATTCGCACCTTAATTAATTAAGTCACCTTTGGTGTCGCCCCCACCATAAAATTGGGCTTACTCTCGTAGTCCGAATTAACCTCACCCGAGTCTAAATTCCCGACTCCCGAATTATTTAGCCTTTACCTAAATAAGATTTATCTCACGGTATTCCTCAACCGTTATCCCCGAACTTGTTCACTACATCTATATTTAATCCTTTCGAACACCTTCCCAAAAATTCAACCTTAGTGTGTCACACCTAATTTCTCCAAAACCCATCAAATTTAAATTATGATGTCACACTAAGTCATCTCCAAATTCTAATTAACTTTATTCACTATTAATTAGATTTAAAACCCACGTATAAATTTCTCACCAAATTAAGTCCTGGAAAAATATTAAATTAAATTTTCCTCACATAAAAGAAAACTGGGCGAACTGTCAAAATCTGCCGACCATCGATCGATCGACCCTAGACCTTCGATCGATCGATCGAGCAGGTCTTCGTCTTCATCGCGAAGACAGATTCTGCCATGGACGAGTTTCATAAAATCCTAACTCCTTCTACCAGCAATCTCAAGCCTTCTTAACAATAATACATGTTAGGAACCTTATTAGGGACCTCCAGAATGTCCTCCAACGTTATTAATTCGTCCATTAACTACAATTTCTGAATTTGGGAAAATATTCATCTTTAATTCCTTACCCATTTACACCCCAAATCCCTTCACCAAATTCGTTTCTAATTATCCAGATATCATCCTACCAGATATGTATCAATTTATAATATCAGATTTCTACAAGAATCCTCATTCAAATTCGTAAATCAGATTATTATTTTCAAAACCTCATGTTTCTGCCATGAACACCCAAAACGAATTTTGATCAAACACATCACATGAATATGAATTGAAAAACAAATTCAATACTATTGCAAGTTATCCACTTGGCTTAGGTTTCGTAGTGTCTGATTCGGAGACGAATTCCAAGGTTGAAGATGATCCTTGTTGGCTCTCTAGTGATCCAAAAACTGCTTTTAACTGCTATTAGGGTTCCTTAATGCACTTAGCCTTTTTCTAAAACTCTCTCAGCTATTTCCTTACTTCTCCTAACTTAACAATAAACCTAAATCCCGTTTTTTGCCTAATGGGCCAAGCCCAAATGACCCAATTGCCCCCGTGTGGGCCCGACTATGTCTAAATGCCCCGTGACCCGTTTACTACCCCCGGGTACACTTTTCCGACTATCTCGGCTCATCCGGATTCAACCGTACACTCAGAATTGGCATCCGAATTAATTTATAAAAATACTTATGCCCCCACCCCTATAAAGTATACCGACTCCCGGTTGAGATAAGTGCATACCCTGCCATTAATATTCGAAATGACTTAAATAAATAATTACTATTCACTTAGTAAATAAATTCCCGTAAATATTAACCATTAACTCCCCGATTAATATTTAAATAAAATTTTTCTAATTAATTCAATTAAAATTATGACTCACAAGTAATTTTCAATTCACGAATTAATTGAATATTTAATGCATGAAAAATGTGGGTGTTATAAATACCTATGTACGAGCTTCTTAACCTTACTCATCTCTCTTCATTGAATCCGAATTAAAAGCATTTCAACTCTCTAATCCCACATCAGATGTAAAATCTAATGTCCCTTTCAATCCTTGATCTCTCGGGATCTTATTTGCAATGTACTATCACTTACCTTACTCAATTACACACTTTATGTGGGTGCCAACAACAATGTCACAATTGATTGACGTTCAATGTTTGAACCCCCTTGGCCTCATTTAGAGAAGCTTGATATTCATATGACTCAAATGATTGGATCTCTGCCAACTTCATTTGCCAACACATCTTCTTTGGTATATTTTCAATCAAATGGATGTTCAATTGATGGACCAATACCTTCTTCTCTCTAGAATCTCTCAAATTCAGAAATCTTGTTTCTCAATTATAACTGCCTAACAGGTCATCTTTCACAGTCAATATCCAATTTAAAACATTTGATATATATATATATATATATATATATATATATATATATATACTATGGTATGCCCATGCCTGAAGGCACGCTGATAATCGTAAAATGGCGAAAATTTTCAATAAGATCATTTGGAAATTTCCAAAACATATAACTGATGCTAAGGTTTGTGGCATTTAAGTTGAGTGCGTAAAATATGTGTGGCGGTCGATTAAGCATTTCGGGAATTAAAATTAATAAACACGAAAAATACAATTGTAAATATAAAAATGGATCACACCATACATCTACTTCGTTAATACATATTAGAAACACAAACACTTTCCACACATAAATATAAATAATGTTACACCTACTAAATTTTTAACAAAAATATCATTGTTGTGATCAATAATGATAGTTGACAATTAATAAAAAAACACTAATACCCATGGTTGAGATCAGTGTTTCTTTTATGTCTGTTTTTCCTTAAGCTTTCTCTTGAACTTTGAGAAGAGTGAGAGATATTGGTAATCTTCCATAACAAATATCGCACTACCCCCAATACTTGCTTTCAACCATTTCCAAAGCAATATATATATATATATATATAGACACACACACAGTTGTAATGTATTATCATGGCTTAATTTAAACAATTCATGTATTGTACAATACTGTTTACAACTGAACCAAATGAAGAATACTAATTGTGAATGTGAAAAAAAAGGATTACTGCAAAAAGCGGTTGAGCCCAGAGCAAACTAATTTAATTTTTTTGTGTTTATCAATATATCACCAAATAGCGAAAAAAATTATATAAAAATATGATTTAATTTTGTATATACAAAAAATGTACATTGTTATAAAAACTGTTTTGTACAGTTCTTTGCTACACTAAAAGTACCCTAAAAAGCGTGTCAATTTTTAAAAACAAGGACCAAACTAATTTAATTTTTTTGTGTTTATCACTATATCTCCAAATAGCGAAAAAAATTCTATAAAAATATGTATTAATTTTGTATATACAAAAATGTACATTATTATATGTATTAAACTGTTTTGTACAGTTTTGTACAGTTTCTCATATAAAAATATATCTTATATTTGTATTTATAAAAATAACTTTTTCAAAAAATTGTTTTTATAAAAAAAAAAGAAGTCAAAACTACAATTAAAAACGTGTATATTTATAGCTATCGAAATAATATTTATATGACATATACTTTCTAACTGTTTTTCATAAAAACGTTTTGTATAAAATATTATTTTATATAAAAACGTTTTATATAAAATATTATCGAGTTATTTCCCAAAAACATAATGCTCACCGGGCCATTTTTTGGCCTGAAATCCTAACAGATCCAAGTTGAAAGAAGATATTTTAGTTAAAGTTTTTTTTTTCAAGTCTTTTTTCCTCAGTGATAGGAATCAAAAGCTTTTGAGGTAAAGGTTTTGAGATAGATGAGATAACAGGGCCAAAGTTTTTTTTTTTTGCATTGAAACCAAGAACCTTGACCCAAAATCAAGAATATAGACGTCCTGTTATGCAGTTGGGATATCAGTTATTTTTCCAAATAGATGGAATGCAACACATGGAAAAACGTAGTACCTGACCTCTACTGCATTTTTATTCACCAACGGGGAGAGAAAGGGAAGGCCAACATAAAAATAAATCAAAGCCCACATCAAACAGTTCAAGACAGAATATTTCACAAAATAATTATATAGAGAGAGATACTTACGGTGGTGTTGTTTGATCTGCTACCATATGATCTACTTACGGTGGTACAGTTTGATCTCCTAGCAAAACGAAAGACTCAGTTAGCAAAATGAAAAACCTAGTTATCTAATTTCAAAAACACAAATAAAAAAAAGACCCGGATCGTGTAAACTCATACATAATATTCCAGCTGACCGTGTAAATATCAGTCTGGGTTTACTTTTCCGTGTAAACCCAGGTAGCAAAATGAAGGAATTTCGTGTAAACCCAACAATGGTTTTAAATAACGGTATCGGGTAACGTAACGGTTGCGGTCGCGGTGTAACGGTATCGGGAGTATCGAACGTAATGTAATGGGAATCGGTTACTGTGAGCGTGAATTTTTTTTACCATTCCCCAATCCCATAAAATGGAATGATGGTTTTATTTTGATTATATAATGCTGAATTTCAAGCTTTTGCACATGTTTTTCAATTACATTTTCCCCAAAAATCCAAACACCCCCTTTACCCTTTAATGGAGAATGTGCATCAGTGTGTATCAGTGTGTATCGGCGATACGTAACAGTGTATCGATGTGTATCGGCGATACGTAACGGTGTATCGGTGATACATGTGTGATTTTTTTATAGTCCGATAA
The DNA here is from genome assembly GCA_949130495.1 of Sambucus nigra. Classification (NCBI taxonomy): domain Eukaryota; kingdom Viridiplantae; phylum Streptophyta; class Magnoliopsida; order Dipsacales; family Adoxaceae; genus Sambucus; species Sambucus nigra. Next base: position 463,853,685 of record OX422209.1, on the reverse strand, counting down.
ATCGGGGTGTATCGGAAACGGTCTCTCAAGATACCGTTACGTATCGGCCGATACGATACGTAACGGCCGTTTTTTAAAACTATGAACCCAACCAAGAAGACCCAACGATGATATCAGCCGAGTAATAATAACCCAATTCCGAGTTCAAATCTGATTTATAAAAAAACTGAGATAGATCTGAGTTCTGATTTATAACCCAGTTCCGAGTTCAAATCTCAGTTCCGTGTAAACCCAGCCAAGAGTGAGAATGAACAGAGAATAATTTATAAACAAACTGAGATAGATGTATGTATTATAAAATGAGACAAACTGAGTGCCAAATCTAAGGTTCCGAGTTCCAAAATATAACCAATTCACATGAAAAATTAATTCTAAAAGCCTAACAAAAAAAATCCGAACATCGATGTAAAATCCAGCCCAAACGTATACCGGGAAAATACCTCCATAATAACTTACATTGCAAACCTACATCATATGGCCAACTACATATTCGACGTCACCACCAATGCTAGCATTTTGTGGTGTGTGAAGGCTCTATTGATGAATACCACTGAGATACAGGAGGTTATCAGAAGGGACCTTGAGTTCTGAGAGAGAGAGATACCACCAATGCTAGCGTTTTGTTGTTCGTTGACAAAGGGAGAGAGGGAGGGAGAGAGTAAAGTGAGGTAGAAAAATAAGATACGGATAGGTATGGATAATGAGGGTAAGGGAGAGAATTGGTGAAATACTAATGTACCCTTGTTTTCAAATTTTGAAAAAAAGGGGGAACAAATTAGAGTGTGTCAAATGAGGAGGAACTCAAAAATTTCAAGGATAAAATAGGGAGTGAAAAAAAACCTAATTTAGATGACATCATCAAGTAAGCTTATGACATACATAAGTTTTCTACTTTATACTAGGGTGTACCCATGCCGATGGCACGGTGATAAATTGACTCCCGTGATATTCTCTTTTAAATAACTTTGCAATGCCATGTATGGTATTATTTATTCGACACAATTGTAACACTACACATGAACATATTAATGTCACTTTTAAGGAAAATTTTAAAATATAACTAAATTCCATCTTATTTAATAACGATGTTACACACCGCTTTTGTAAATCTGCATATTCTAGCTACACGTTTTGTAACACTACATATTATACATAAAATCTAGTTTAACCCATCTATATCACTTGTAATCTGTTAGTTCTTAAATTTTCCAAAGTACGTAATCGTTAAACGATGAAATTTCGAAAGGACGTAATCGCCAACAGAACATCTAGTGGTAAAAATATCATGTTTACGGCAACAATATCATTCCCCAACAAAACATCTAGCGGATGCACGTGCCAAAAGGGGTGGTCGGATTTTTTTAAAGTATAGAACATGTTTACGACATAGATAGTAAAACCGAATCACCAACTTGTAAGCCTGAATATATATATATATATATATATATATATATATATATGACAAACTAAGGAATACACTGTTGACTTTAGAGTTAAATTTATAACTTCTCAAACTCAATGCATAGTCGGCATTTTTTAATAAGTTTACCTCATATATTTAGTAATTCAAAATACAATAAATTTACCTGATAGATAATTAATACAAACTTTGTAAAACGCCTTCATTCATATCCATCTAAGTAGTATATATTAACCAAACAAATATTGGTAACTACATCAAATTTACTATATAGGAAGCTATGCATATTAACACATATCTCTTTCAAGTGGATATAGGAAGCTACACATATATACAATTAGACTCACCGATTGTTTATAACATCACATTGATTCTATTATTATCATTCATATTTGAGTTAGCATATGAAAGAACTTTGAGATAAAAAAAATACAACTCCACTATAACTAAGATAAATCTCCTGCAAAATCTAACAAAAGATATCAAATATTTAGCATATGACTACATTCCTTCAATACCTACTCTGAACCCCGAGCAAGCAATCGACCAAAACTGTTATTTATACCCAAAGTGTTTAGAGTGTGATCGAATTTTAGACATGTTTTTCCTTAGACACACTGACGTGACGATTTGTTATTGGTTGATTTGTAAATCCCACTAACATGTATTCATGTATTTTCTCAACCAATAATAAGCCACCACAATAGAATTTTCTTCCATCTAAAGCTGGAAAAAAAAGTTTAAAATTTTGATGTCAACTTTCCAACTTCTTGAACTTATATGCCATGTATCCATGTGTATAAATAGCCATGGCTAATGTCCACAAATATAAATCCAATAATGATAGAGGAGTAATGCTACATACCCCAAATAACTCCTCCAAATCTCCCCCAAAATGACTTGTGCTTTGTGCCCTGGCGGGACCCGCATCACATGGCAATAGATGACAGGTAAGTGGAAGAATGACGTGACGTCCACATAGGATTTAGAGGGAGATTTGGGGGAGTTATTTGGGACTCAAAGCATTTTCCATGTTAGAGAATGAATACATACAAAACAGTTTAATCATGTCCAACTATCTGTTGGGACAATAATAGATCCAAGGATAATCCAATAATAGAAGGTATATCTAGAATGAAAAAAAAAATGCATATCCAACTATGTGCTGGGACAACTGTCGCTACAGTGTTGATTTGAACAAAAAAGACTTGATGTGGTTTATACACCAAATAAAAAAAATCATTTAATACCTCGCTTTCCTTACGTATTTTATATATTTCTTTGACAGCTCAGAAATTACACCTAAGGCTGAGTAGAGTTGGTGAAGTCCTCACTATTATTGCATTGATTAACCCAAATGCCTACCATGCGAAGTAAAACCAACATCAAACATCAAAACATGACCCTGATAACAACGGAGAAAATACGGAATTAAACATCTAAAAATAATAAAATAATTGGTTCTTTCGAAAAAAATGGTAAGAAAACAACAAAGCCGGAAACTGATAATATAACATATACAAAGAGAGAGGATTCTTGTTAAAACAAACAATAAAGTGACGAACAATTTACAAAAGACTATTTGAAATTCCTTTTATATGAAATCTATTTCATTGTGTGTTCGAAGGAGTAGCTGTGTAAAAAAAGGATTTCCTTAGATTGGAGGGACCAGTGTGAGTTAACCCAGACACAGAAGTTCTCTCTGAAAAACAACAAACCTGCTAACACTAAGTCTCCAAAGAACATCTACAAAATAAAAAAACATAATGATTAGCCTCAACCATCTCCCATTCCCAAGAACAGGAGTGGCCGGAGAAAACTCTGCATACCAATGGGGTTTGTTAACCTTGTAATAACCAAAAAAAATAATGAGAGTACCTTTGAGACCCTTTACATGTTTGAAGAAATATTTCATTATAGACGACCCAGCGTTTCATATATGAGATGTATCACATGAAAAAAAATATAAACTCACCAGTTTAGAAAAAAATGGTTATCTCACCGTGAGAGAAAAAGCATGTGGTGGATTTGGGGGGGAGAGAGAGAGAGAGGAGGTGTTATGATTAGAAGTTTCATCTCTTGTTTGTAGTTGGGAGGTTAGGTGCCATCGAGCCTATGCTCTGATTAGGCGTGTTCTACACTTTAGTAAGTACCTACTTTTTTTTCTTGAACCTTGGCCGATCAGATGCAGTATGTGAAGTTTTAAGTTATATAGATACAAAAAGTGTTTATATAAGTTTTGTATATGAGGTTATGACTTGGCAAAAAAGCAGGCGTGTTCTACACTTTAGTAAGTACCTACGTTTTTTTCTTGAGCCTTGGCCCATCAGATGTAGTATGTGAAGTTTTAAGTTTTTTTTTTTTTTTTTTAACAGTATGACGTGGCTCTTATAATATATAGATACAAAAAGTGTTTATATAAGTTTTGTATATGAGCTTATGACATGGCAAAAAAACCCTCCTCCGGTATTATGTACTAGCGAAATACCCGTGCATGAAGGCACAACGAAACTTTCCAAAGTACATAATCGTAAGACGGATAAAATTTCCAACGTGCATAATTGTAAAACAGCAAAAAATTTGTTCCCCAACAAAACAAAGTGTAATTTAAACAATTTATGTCGAGTTTTATTACAACACAAATGTGAATAGAATTTATTAAATTTGGATAGAATTTCGTTTATTAAATCCACAACAACTTTAAAAGTCCGTCCTAGACCTCGAACAAACATCATAATAAAACATCACTATAATAGAAAAATATTGTTTACGACGCAAAAGTGTAAATATTTTTAAAAATTTGGGCCATAATTTCCTTTGTTTATCGAACAGTCCACCCTGTTAAAAAAATAATCCAACAAAAACTATGCTATCACAATTATACAATTACGAAAAAAATATCAAATGAACATCTAGTTCAATGTACACTAAATTTGTGATCAACAATTTGTTCCAAAGGTCCGAGAGAGTCTTCGCTGGAAGACGACATCAAGTATTTCTTAACAAATAATAAATAGTCTAATGTGCAATTTTAAAAAAATGATCATAACATTATTTTTCATAGGACTATCCACTCGGCTTAACAAATAATAAATAGTCCAATAACAATTAAATAGTCTAAATTTACGCCCAATATTACAACTTGGACTTGCGACACGACGCCATCTCCAATTACCACAAACACACCAACCAACATAAAATATTTTCCAAAGTGTTGGATATGTAAACAATTTACATCATAAATGTTTTTTAGAACACAAATAAATGTAAACAATATAAAATTTTTGTTTACAACACAAAAGTGTAAATATTTTTTAAAAAAATTGGACAAAGTTTCCTCCCCTAATATGATTATCCGCCCTGTTAAAAAAATAAAAAAATAATCAAACAAAAACAATACTATCACAATTATACCATTATGAAAAAGAAAATATCAACATTTTCTTCCAAGGGTCTGAGAGAGTTTTCGTTGCGAGACAACATCAACATCAAGTATTGCAACTCCTACCAAATCTGCAACACAGCACGAAACAAACAATCAAATAATCAGAATGAATACAAATCAACATTAGTCTACCCCCACCCTAAAAATAAACGAACAAAACAATAATTATTTCTTTTGTATCAAACACAAATATGGCCAAATAAAAATGACACGACGTAATTTTTTAAATTTTTTTCCCGACATAATAATAAATCTTTTTACCAAACACAAACATGATCGAAGTAAAAACAAAAAACCGCCATGGATAGTGTTTGTGTTTGGTGAAAAAAATAATAACAAATTCTTTTGAATCATTTTATTCGGTTATATTTGTGTTTGGTAAAAAAAAGAGTTCGTTTTTTGTAAAAAAAATTAAATCAGATTTCGTGTCGTGTCACTTTTAATTTGACTGTGTTCGTGTTAGGTTAAAAAACATATTGCATGTTATATTTGTAAAAGACTAAATCAAAATATGAACATTATTTGGATATTTGGATATTATAAGTAAAATACAAATACCTGTAAATTGTTTACCTGAAATGAAATGAAGTTACCTATTTTGGGTATTTCGGCCATATCCCTTGGCCATTCTACTCTATGCCAAATAATTAATAAATTCACATAGTTGTTCCCTACTAAAAAATATGCAAAACCAATTAACTTACAAGTTGCCATCATGAAGTAAGAGTGGAGAGATGTAAAAAAAAAAGAAGCGCAAAAATAGTAGATCTGAAGAAATGTTAAAAAAAAATAAGAACCTCTTCTTCTCTTTTCCTTCCTTTTGCTATTTCAGTTGTTTTGAAATGGGTATCCTAAATCAGACATCGGAAGACAAATTAGGTAAAAAAAAATAGATAACCAATTCCATAAAGAACAAATTAACAAAAAAAATTAAAAAACACAACATGATGACCAATTTTGTTCTCCCTCGAACAACAAACCTGGCATACTTCTTCCCTCTCCCACACATGCCTATGACTGACCAAACACGGGTTGTTGTTTGACCCATAGTTGATTGAGGACGGTATACCTTTTCGACCTGAGAAAAAAAACATCTCAAACTAAAATATTTCAAAAATCAAACCCAAATCAAAACCAATTTCAAACAGAAATAAATCAAAACCACATGTGAAATGGGTTATTAAATATATTGTCAACAGATCTGGATAAAAATGGAGGGATCGGAAACTAAAATCCAAGGTCAATAGATCTGGTTAAAAATGGAGCCAAACCATTTTGAAAGGAACCTGAGAGGTGCGACAGAGGGGCGGAAGTGTGGAAAGAAGGGCGACGTTGTGAGAGCTCCAGGGTGAGGGGCCAGCGGGGGAGGTAGGAGGCAGCGGGGTGAGGTGGGGACGGGGCAGGTAGGAGTGGACGGGGAAGTCAGGGGGTAGCGGGGGAGGTAGGAGGCAGCGGGGTGAGGGGGGGGGGGGAGGGGCGGATAGGAGCGGAGGGGGAAGTAAGGGGGTAGAGGGGGAGGGAGGAGGCAGTGGGGTGGGGGGGGGGGGGGGATGGGGCGACGGCTGCTGAAAGCTAGGGTAGGGTTTTTTGTGTTGAGAGAGAGAGAGAATGATATGAAGACGGGTTTTGTGTTTAGGGTAAAGCTTTTTTTTCTTCATTTTCCACGTCACAATGGTATAATCCTACATGGCACAATCCCAAACCATTAGATCGCCCAAAAAAATTCGATCTCAACCATTAATTTTTTGGAACAGTAAAACACCTCCCTCTCATATAATATAGACTAGCGGATACCCGTGCCTGAAGGCACGGTAAAAATTTTCAAAGTACATTATCGCGAAACAACAAAAATTTCAAAAGTACGTAATCGCAAAACGACAAAAATGGTAAAATAATTATTAACGGAACAAAATTGAGAAAATAATCGGATGTCAAACTTTTACTACATTGACAAATCAGATGTAGAACAAAATTAGTATAAACTCAGTTTGGAAAACATCTTTAACACGTGGTGCTTTTAATATTTGGATGTCGAGCTTTTACTACATTGACAAATCACGCCTTTTGGTTATAGTAAGTAATTTGCATTTTAATAAAAACTTTAAGTTTAATCAAAATGGGGGAAATAGAAAGAAAAATAGATAATAAAACACTCTAAAAAATCTCTTTGTATAACATGACACGACTCCACACAAAATCTTATTTACCAAATACGAACACAAAAAATGCGACACGAGTTGTGTTCGTATTTGGTAAATAAGATTTTGTCGTATGTTACTTTTGTTTACCAAATAAGGACACGATCCCATTAAATGCAACACAATATGATATTTTTATTTTTTTAATTTAACACCAACATTCCAAATAAAATGACAAAGAACAACATGAAACGATAAAAAAAAATTATTATCAAATACGAACATGACTACCTTCAAATACAACACAACTCAAGTAAAAGTGACACAATATAATATTATTTTGTTATTTTTTCATCCAAGTATTTATTTAATAAAAATAAAAATATATTTTTTTCTTTATTTCGTCCCAATTTTTATAATTAAAAACAATATTTGAAATAATTGTGAACGAAATCCAAATTTATTTGAAAAATACAATGCAATAAATTATGAACACTATACAGTATGAACTTTATTCAAAAATTTAATAAAAAACACATTTTGAACCCCATTCTGAAACACAAAAACACGGATTCAACCGTTCAACACAAATATCCCAACAACTAAAACATAAAAAATCCATTCTGAAACCCTAAACTCAAATAGTTATGTTTTCCCCTATTTTTAATTTCCTCCTCAACAATTGTCTTTATCTTTAACCTTCATAACAACTTACAGTACAAAAAAACTCAAAATTAATGGGGAAACTCTAAATCCACCAAATAGAGGATAACAAAAACGGTATATATAAATCCAACTAAAATGAGATATTTTAAATCGGAAAACTTACTTCACCAAAAGTAGTGAGATTCGTGAGTATATTGAGAAACGTATTTGTTATTGGCACCAAGAATTTGAGTCCCCAACTCCGTTCAATTTCCTAGGAAATGCAGGATTCTTAACAGAATACATGAAACAAAGTTCTGTCTCTATTCTGGTATTCAGACCTTAAAATACCATCGAAGTGGTACCTGATTCAACAACTAAAACATAAAATACCTATGAAATGTAATGCCTTAATTACTAATACAGCATCGTGATATTACCCGCTGTGAGGAGTCCAAAGCTACGCTGCCTATATGGAGGGGCAGCAGGCTTTCGACGACTACAATGTTGCCTATATGGAGGGGCAGCTACGCTGCCTATATAGAGGGGCATCAGGCTTTCAACTGCTCTGATTGGTACCTAACATGAAAAAATTAGAGTGTTAAAAAACACAAATTATTGTTTCAGATTCATAATTTGAAGTAATGAACAACATGATTTCAAGTAACTGCCTCATTAAGATTATTGATACCTAACATGATTTCACCATGTAAGATGTCATTGATACCTAACATGAGATTATTGGTACCTAACATGTGATTAATTTTACCTAACATGATTTCACCAAGTATACGGCTATAATGCCATTGATAACACAAATTTATATCAAAGACTGTCAATAAGATTAATCATAGATTTTACAAAGAAATAATTCAGGGGTTAAGATAAGACAATAATAGATTAATGGAATTAAAGGGGTTAAAAAACATAAAAAAAGTGTTAAGGGTATAAGAATATTTGCTTTATGCAAAACAAAGTGAACCTCAAGGCATTTTTGCTCTAAAGAGTCTCAAGGTGTGTTGATTTACTTTTTTTTTTTTTGCCATCTAAAGCTACATTGTATTTCATTAAATACTTCATATTTGTGTTTGGAACACAAAGTGCATTTTCGAGTTTCTCTACACCATTGGTCATAAAAAGAGAAAAAAATACTAATAAAAATGGCCAACCAACCTATCTCCGGTAGCTAGTTAAGAGGTAGAAAACATGCTCCCCCGCTGTCTCCGTTGCCTTCACAGTTACGATACCTGAGTGGTTAGGTCACCATGAAACACACAAAAGAAAATTAATTTATCTGAAATAAATCAGAAAAGAAGTGAATACTACATGTATAAGTGAAAAATGGAGAAATATGACACCAAGCGAAAGAGATACAACACATGCCAATAATATAAATAGAGATATAAAAAAGAACTTGTAAAATAGAATAAAATATTATAAGGTGTAGTCTTTCCAATTCACTATTGTTACAATTCACCATTGATTGTTTTGTGTTCCATTTTAAAACAAAAATTCCATTTCAATAAACAACAATTGATCATATTTAAAGAATGAAGAAGCCAAACCATGACTTTCTTCTATATAGGTTGCTTTGTTAGTGCACTAACTGTAACTTCTTATATCTTCTTAGAAATCCAATGGACACCTGAATTCACTAATTAGGGTACCACTTTGTTCATATACCAAATTCTATATGCTATAGAGTTAGTCATTTAACACAAAAAATATACAAATCATGGAGATGGATTGAACCAGTACCTTAAGCATCTTCATGCTTTTCTCATCCAGAGTAGAAGGTGACTGGAAGAAGATTCACAAAGGCAATGAAGTAAGAAAATTTTTGTGTACAAATCAATATGATTTTGACGTTTAAAAATCCGATTGACCACTGGGTGACCACACTCAAATTTCAACTGAGTATAAAACCGAGTCACCACAGTCATTCAACTATTAAAATCATTCCACCATGAGTTTTCATATAGATTTTTAAAAAATTAAATCACCATCAAAATTTTGGGAATCAATTCAGTTGATAACCACAATATATCTATAATACATTACCTCCAAAGAGCTTGAACCGTACATAAACAAATCTCAACAAATCAAAGTTGTACCAATTACCTCCTAATAAATAAAAAATGTATACATTACCTCAACAGATTACAATAGAAAGCATCCACATGGCTTTGAATGGATTAGGCATTCTGTAGATTTACTCTTAACAGTCATAACTTGGATCTTTTGCCAGCACACTTGGATTTTATATTCTACTGTATGAAGACATAGATCTTTTGGCAGCCCCTTCTTATAATTTGTATGAAGACTTGTTTATGCTATTATACTATTTCTGGATTCATTTTGATTGGATTCATGCCTCACTTTCTCTCACATATGGAGTCACCACTCGGATAAGGAGCAGATTACTACATTGAAAAATTTCTTTGGTATTCATCTCTTGGCATATCTTTGGACTCACTACTCCCATTTTCATGGTGTGGATACAATTGAGAAGCAGACTTTACATGTCAAAACAATTTATGACCTTGAAGATATTGCATATTAAATAAACAACTATATCATCCAAATATGTCTTATTAATTAGAAACATTTGGGTTGAACAACCAATTACGGAGATCGCTATCCCATTAGTTTTTAGAATTTAATAAAGCAAAAGAGAAAACACCCCAAAACAATTACCATGATGAAACATTCAAACATAATCCCAATAAGAAAACATAATGGGCATGTTCTGTAAGAACAGTACTTTAACATCATTAAAACAATAAACAGAATGAGCATGTTTTGTAAAATTATTTATAAAAGAATTCCTCATAGTCTATACATTGATGGGTTTGCAACAAAAACACACCACCAAGCTAAAATAAACATCACCATAAAAATCAATACTGTCAAGCGTAGATGAGCCAAGTTTAAACAATACAACTTGAGGAGTGAAATTTAAAAAGAAAAAATGAATAGTCTCATTCACACCACCTCACAACCACCCTAAAAAAAGACACAATAATGTTGGGGTTGCAAGTACAACAAATCGCACCATTACGCTCAAGCCCTTATGGAGATCTAATACATTATATTTAAAATAATATTTATAGGGAAACACACATACACAGACTCATATTAAAATATGTACATATATATACCCATTGTAGTCCTCAAAGGCTGGTACAATATTTTTTATAAATGCAATGAAAGAATTTAAACCAATATGAAACATAAGAAAAATTAAATTCCAAATTGTAGTATTTCAAAAATATAAAGATACCTGTTTTGAATAGAGAGATATGTATGAAAAAGGAAATATTCCCAATCAAACACCCCATATATAAAAGGGAAAAACTCTATATAACCTTAGGATTAAAAAATTCCAAATTGGAGTTTTTCAAAACAGTAGAGAGATATGCATGAAAAGGAAAGATTTCCAATCAAACACCACATATATAAAGGGGAAAAAACTCTATATAGCCCAAAAATTCATATAAGAGAATGTAATTGATTTTACAAAATAGAATTATGAGAGAACAAAGAATATACCTAAGAGAAGCACAAACGTCATAGGTGGAGACAAAGGGACATATATTGTGCCTACAAAATAGAAGAAAAAAATTAATGAGAACATAATTAACCATTTTCAAACCAATAGAAAAAACTAAACATAATACAACAAAACAAAAAGAATCTAAAGCCAAATCGTATGAGAGAGGGTCAATAGAGAATAGGAAGGATGCCTGCAAATCCATAAAATTAGAATGCACTAACATTTTAATAAATTAGTAGCAGAATTTAGAAGAATTTTGAACAAAATCCAAATCAAACCCAAAAAGAAAATTCCATAAAAGTTCAAATCAAATCCCCAAAACTCCTATATTACACCCAAACATCAAACTCAATAAAAATATTTTAGGTTATGGTCGTGGAATGGTGGCAAAGAGGTGGTCGGCGGTGACTTTATTCCCATCTTTTCAGCTTCCTAAAAACCGAATCCCTGATCTTGCACCCAATTAAATTTGAAATCAAGAACAAAGAAAGATAGAAACGAAGTGTATACCTATGATTCGGAGTGTGAAATCTAGTTAGTGGAGGAACGATTGTGGATTTAGAGGGAGAGGGGTATGATTTCGTGACGGTGGTTTAGAGAGAGAGAGAGAGAGAGAGAGAAGGGTACTCCGATTTTGTTAAAAGTGAAATGGATTTGTTCTCTGTGGGCGGGATATGTGAAATGTTTAGGCAGGATAATTGATTTGGGGAGTGAATCTGAGCCTTTGATTTTTTAAGGGGAGATGTGGTCAAATCTCAACCCTTATTGTGCTTTGATATTTTTAGAATTCAAAAACCATTCCATCTAATTATATATATATATATATATATATATATATATATATATATATATCTTTGTCTTAGAATTTCCTAAAAAGAACAATCCCAGACTCAGTTTGTAGAATTCCCCCTTTCCATTATATTAATTTAGCAAGAAATTTCATTACGAGAAGAATACATGTTTTGTAAAAGGAAATCGCAAGATAGTGCATAAAAAATCGCACTGTTTTGAATCACAAAACACCTAACTATTTTGTGCGTTTATAATGGTTTGTTTTGTTCATTTCGTAGAATAATGTTGGGACATTTTTTCATAATCTTGGGGTGTGTTTGTAGGTTATCTACAACAGAGAGACTGACCAGAGTTGCGGTTTCGCGTTTATGTCAATGAGTACTGTTAAAGAAGCTGACAAGGTTGTCGATATGTTCAGCCGTTATGTAAGTCGATCTTTTTTTGTTTTTCGTCACTTAATTTTTTGATGTAGATTTTAGGTTTAAATAAATGAGCGCACACAAAAACTAATCGGGTCTTACTAGGTCATTTATGTAATACTTATTATTAATGTTATTTTTGTTGTTCGAAGGTTTTGAACATGTAACAAGAACAATGACAATTGAAGAACCCATATTCATTAGATTGTTTAGGGGAATTTAACTGTTTAAAAGACATAAGATTTAAAAACAAAAACAATTATTAGAAATTAATGAAATGTTATCAACTTATAGGGAATAGATGATGCTCCCATCATGTTTGGAAAGAGTTCTAGTTGTCGTGGATCCCAGATTTGGCCTGGTGGTGATTGCTGAGACGGGAATAGGTGGTGGGGGTGGAGTTTCAGAGGAGGAGTTAAGGTCTGATCCAGCTTATGATTCATATTATTATTCGAATGTGAATCTGAACCCGAGGCTACGGTCGCCGCTGTTGTGCAAGGAGGATTGGCGATTTGCGCAGCAGTTGATTGGAAATGGGAGTGGGAGTTCGGGGCTAGGCGATATTGGAGATCGGAGGAAGGAGAATAGAATAGATGGGGATGACGGTAGGTCGCTTTTTTTAATGCAGTTAGGGATAGGTGAGAAGAGAGAAGAAAATGGAGAATGGGGTGGGGATGGACTCATTGGGTTGCCGGGGAGTAGGCAGAAAAGTATTGCGGAGATAATTCAGGTGAAATTCTTGGACTTTATTTCCAAGTTTCAATCTTTGAATTGCCACTTGTTAAAAAATTTAGTAACTTACAAGTTACATTGTATGTTGACATTTTTGTATGTTTCATATAGTCCATTTTATGATGTAGTATGCTATAATAACGTGCAAGTAAAATTCATCACGTCACGTCACGTTAAAAAGGTTTAATGCCTTTATTTCCGTTAGTAAATTTAAAGTGAATTACCTGAAACTGAGACTGAGTGAGGGAGAGTTTATGAAATGATACGATAGGCACTGATGAATTGTTCTCCATGCTTTTCTATTTAAAGAGAAATTTGAAATGTTTGAGTTGTATTTCCCATTTGTCCTAATCTTTATATTGTTCATGTCAATGATGGTAGTATGTTGGAATTTTGGGACAAGTGCCAAGGTGAAAATGATAGTATCTAGATGGTAAAAACCTAATTCAGAACTAGTTGGGTGGATATCATTCATCTGTACTATAAATACGAATAATATCTTACATGTCTTACTTTTGCCTTGCAGAATTAAATATTAGAGTAATCAGGATTGGGAGGACTATTGATTTTATAAATGGGTATTATGTCTTTCTTACATATTATTCCAAGATTATGAGAACTTCATAAGCTGTTAAATATGTGTACATGTACATAGTATTATAAACCTTGGAGTCTTATACATACCCATATTACATATTTATGGATGTTCTTTATTTCAACTGAATATCTTCTATTTTTAGCTGGTCACACTGAAGTTTTATGTTGTACTGTGCAGTTATTTGACATCTCGACTATAGTTGATCCTAGTTATATTATATCTTTATTATGGAAACTTCTACATCCAGTCGCGAGTAATAGTATCAATTCTCATGAAGTAAATGCATGTGATTCCTCGACTCAAGGATCAAAAGCTGAAGGAACAGAAAAAGTCGTGCTCTTCCCCTCCAAAAATAAAATTCTTAACTCCCTACATGATGAACCTGAAGCCATTGGCACTGTTAATGAATTGGACAATATTTCACATCATCAAGATAAACATGATGGTGCATCAGTTGGAGAAGAAGCTTGGGAAGAATATTGATGCATTCTATGGGATCTTGCAACAAGTAGAACTCATTCTGAGCTTATGGTACTTGCCAAGCCCTTGAACATTTCATTTCTATAAATGTTATTTATTTTCTTGTTTGATTTGTTGTGTCAATAGAGAAGTTCTTTCATGACAAGAGTTATGTGTCAGTTGATAAGGTTTTTCCAATAGATTTTCTGCACTCATGAAATATATCTTTCATTCATATTTCCAAGGCAAGTAAAATTTTGGAAGATATTATATTTGAAGCCAAAGAATTGTGCAATTTGAAAAGCAAGCTATCTAGATTTTGGTGGCTTATACCCTTGTCAACTTTTAGTGCTCATATTATTGTGGTGAGATGATGGTCATTTAGATATATTTCGATGCCCTTCACGAATCACTGTTGCATATTGTGGTGTTCACAAATAGGGAGTGCTATTATTTTTTGATGAAAACAATGAAAATAAATATGCAGTAGACACTAAAGTTTACGTGATTAGGCAGCTTACCGCTATGTCTAGGTTTGTGTATGCTTCTCTCTTAATGATGGAATGTTGAGTACAATATGGCAACATTTTGTTAGTTTAAGAATGTGTACTTTCTAAGGTGTTCGTAGGCCTAAAGTTACGATTCACATCAGTTAGGGAGTTATAATGAGTGTTTCAGTAGGATTACATTTATCCCAAGGCAATTCCTATTTCCTACATGCCAATCCATATCCCTACTTAGAAGAGTGTTCCACAAATAACTTGCATCGTGTCCCTCTCTCTCTCTCTCTCTCTCTCTCTCTCTCTCTTTCTCTCTCTCTCTCTCTCTCTCTCTCTCTCTCTCTCTATATATATATATATATATAGATAAAACAAGCCCCTTACGTCTATGAAGCACAGACACAGATATGGGTGTCGTGTCCGACACGACACAACAAACCTAAAAAATTAGGACACAACATGACAAAGACACGACGACATATAAATATATTTTATAATTGTGTATATATACTTTCATCTATTTTGCACTTCAAAAGCAAAAAATTGTTGTCGACCTAATTTATTCAAATTAACATGGTCCAATATTTCATAATAACTATTAAATCATAAGTAAAAAATATGCATCAAATTGAGCGAGAGATTAATTTTATTCTTTTAATTTTTCTTTCTATTATTCAAAAACCCTTGCACGGTTTAATTTTACGAGATGATGCTAGAATTTCTTAGTGTTCTTTTAAGTTTTGGTACCCCGCCATTTCCGCGAAGTGTCCAGACCGTGTTCACGAAGTGCCCATCTTCTTTAAAATGCCAAACAAGTCTGAAATGCCATGTAGTGTGTCCGCAAATTATTTGAGCCATGTCGTATGTGTGTCAGAGTCCGACTTGGGTAACTGACCTACGGAGAAGTGTCTGTGCTTCTTAGCCTTATATGTAACAAATTGCTAATGTTGGATGAATTAGCGTTGAAGTAGAACTCGTGTTTTCTTTTTGTTACAAACTCTTCTTCTTATATGTCATACTTATCAAGCCCAATATTTAAATTTCTATACAGGTTCAAAACCTGGCTCTTAAAGTTCATTCGGCTAGTCAAGCAGTTTTCCAATCTGCACGTGTTATAGTAAGCCACATCTCTATTTATATTGTTTGCTTTCTTTTCATGGTAAAACCCACTTCGTTAGTTCACCCTCTTTGATTTGTGTTGAGACCAATGGATAAACTGAGAGCAGGTCGTCTTTAATTATTTCATGCATTGAAGTGGTTTATTTAAAACAAAGTAAAATTAGGAGTATTACCATTAACTCTTTTGATTTTCTCGTCTTTAATTTTTTCCCAATAGATTGGCCATGGAATAATTGGAAACCTTCCTTGCCATGAAGTTTCAAGGAAACATATAGCCTCTACAAAAGGGATTGATTGCAACAATAGTTGATCAGTTGTTTCTAGAAGACACCCAATGACTTTATGTATGTGTTGGGTTGGAATAAGTGTAGTTACAACACTAATGGCCATCACAGCAGAGGAAGCTGGTGTGGTATGCAAATTGTCAAATGGAGATGAACAATTTTTAGATTTCCCAAATTGCCTCATGTATTGAGATGAATGTCAAGTGTATTGAGATGAGTGTCATATGTATCGAGATGAATTTTCTATTAATGGAATTTGGGCTATTAATTTTTATTGAGGTTATTATTTGGATGTGTGTTAGTGTTGTTGTTGCAGACTATTTATATTGTTGTACTATTTTTGATACCTTAAACATGTGAATAGTACTATAAATAAAGGATATTTTATCCATTTTTTTAATATTTAACTTATTTGTATTGAAATTAAATTAGACCGACAATTATTTTGTCGTCATTATGTTAGCATTTATGAATATTGTATACCCTAGTGTGTGTGCGTGTGTGTGTTTGTATATATGTATATATATATATATATATATATATATATATATATATTTTTTTATTTTTTTCTTAATATAAGTAACGGACCTATACCGTTACTAATGTATTACAAAAAATGTGTTAGAAATGTGTTACGAAATTAGTAACACTTTAGTAACGGTAGAAAAGTGTTAGTAACACGGAATTGAGTAACACTTTAATAGTGGTAAAATAGTGTTAGTAATACATAATTTAGTAACGGTGAAATCCCACACCATTTTTCTAACACTTTTTTAGTGTTAGTATTTGTTTTAGTAACACTACTGTAGTGTTACTAATTGACTGTTTTGGTGTAGTATTTTATGGAAGTCAAAACAAAATTTGCTGGAGTGAGATATACCCCCTCGAAATTATTACCATAAATGGCAAAATTAGCGTTTAGAGGACCTAAACGATCTCAGATCGTCAAAAACAATCTACATCACGACCGAGTGTGGTGAAAATTGGTCTCTGGACCGTTTTCAATAAGACTACTAAGTTTCATTGCATTCGAAACAAGTTTGGGAACAAAACACTAATCACTGCAAGCGTTTTTTGAAAATTTTTGTCCCAAAATTTCTTGAAATTTGTAGGGTTGATAGAAACGGATTAGGTAACCATTAAAATAACATCAAAACAACATATATATGGTCTCAGTACATCAAATGAAACTATTTTATTTGATTTTTAACCGTTCCGCTAAAATCAAATAAATAACAAAAAATGCAATAGATTTGTTAAACAATAAAACTGTTTTCAACAGATTTATTAAACAGATTCTCAACAGATTTGTTAAACAAATAAAAATATTTTTAACAGATTTGTTAAACTGATTCTCAATAGATTTGTGAAACAAATGAGACTGTGTTCAACAGATTTGTTAGCAATCAAACATATAAAACAGTTCTTAACAAATCAAGCAAACAAAACTATGTTAAATCAGATTTGTTAAAATTAAACAAAAACTCTTAACAATTTGACAGAATCAATTCTCGTTGAATAATTTCTTACATAATTTAGCTTGTAATTCTCGTTCATCATGATAAACAAATCAGTGTTAATATTATCACGTAATACTAATGATCACGATAATTAAATCAGTGCGGAATTTAATCATTAAAACTGAGTTTATCAATATATAGGGATGGCTTGATAATATTTCAGCATAGCTCTGATACCACATGTAAATTATATTTTAACATGAATAAGAATTATATATATAACAACAATTAATTATTATTAGATCTTCAATATTTCATGTAATCACCACTTAATTTTAACTACAAACTTTATGTAAATTACCTTTCTCCATTGAGATTTGTTCATTTGTTGAAGTTGATGTGCCTCAAGAACAACTTCCAAATTCCTAGCTCTTCCTTCTTTAAGCCGCAAAAAATGATCTTAAAAAATGGTCAGAATGTTGATTTATGAAAAATTTGGAAAAACAGGTTTTTCCCTTCCTAGACAAAATATATTTTGTGTGGTATTTTGTGTGGTATTGTGTATATTTTGTGTGGCAACTCACTCGCGACACGTTTTCAAGCCTAAGTGTTCCTATTTTCTAATTTGGGTCCAATTCTCAAATCGAGATTTTGGCGCCTGTACGATCTATTTCTACGTGTGATGTTGGACGTGCATAAGGTGTTCGTTCCACTCGCGGAATTGTTTAGGGTGTGGTCTGTGCATCCGCCCCCTCGTGGCACGTTTTCAACCCTAAGTGTTCCTACTTTCAAATGCGGGTCCTATTCTCAAACGGGGGAGTCATGCGACTGCATGATCGGTTGCTATGTATTTTGGATGCGCACAAGGTGTTCGTGCCTCTCGCGGTGCCATTGGGGGTGGGGTGGGGGGTGTCCACCCCTCCTAGGCACATTTTCAATCCTAATTGCTCCTACTTTTAAATCCGGGTCCTATTCTCAAAACGAGAGTCCTGTGACTGCGCAGTTGGTTGCTACGTACATTGCACACGTATGACGTGTTCGTGGTGCCATTTGGGTGGGGTGGGTGGGGGTGGGGTGGGGGTGGGGATGGCGTTCTCTCCTCGTGGCATAGTTTCAAACCTAACTGTTCCTATGTTCAAATTCGGGTCATGTTCCCAAATTGAGAGATCCGTGAGTACACAGTCGGATGCTACATGTGAGGTTGGATGCAGACGGGGTGTATATGCTACTCGTATTGCCGTTTGGGGGTGGGTGGGTGGGGTGAGGCATCCACTCCTTCGCAACACATTTTCAAGCGTAAATGTTCTAATTTTTAAATTTGGGGCCTATTCTCAAACCAGGAGTCCCACGATTGCATGAAAGGTTTCTACGTATTACTTTGGATGCACACTAGGTGTTCCTACCATTGCAACTCCCTCTAGGGGGTGGTGTTGTTGGCGTCCAACCCTTCGCGACACGTTTTCAAGCATAAATGTTCCTATTTTTAAATTCGTCTTTTGTTCTCAAACCGGGAGTGTAGCGACTGCCATACGTTTGCTATGTGTTACATTGGATGCGCATGAGGTATTCTTGACACTCGTGGCGCTCTTGGGCCGGGGGTGTCCGCCCCATCCTTGCACGTTTTCATGCCTAAGTACTCCTATTTTCAAATTTGGGTCATATTCTCAAGTCTAATGTACCGCAACTGCACAACATATTTCTATGCATGCCTAAGTGCTAAGACAAACAATAATTATCCAACATCCAAACTAATAATTATTCCGTACTCCTTCTAATTATACCATTCTCCTACTATCCAGCAACAAATCAACAACTAATAATTATTCAAGAGCCAAACCAAACAAAACCAATAATTATCCCGTACTCCTTATAGAATCTAAAAGCTTTAAAACATAATTCATACAAATTACATAAAATTTTTAGTTAAAGTAAAGAATACCTAGTTCCTGCAATCCAAAAACACTATAAGAAAAACATTCATTCATGTCAGCATAAAACTGACATAAATGACCATTTATGTCAGTTTTAGAATTTTTCAAAACTGACATATAAAGCCCTGACATAAATGTTCGTAAAAGTGACATAAATAATATCCTCATATATGTTAGTTTTTAAAAACACACATAAAAACTACAACATTTAACATGTTTTTAATCACAATTTCATGAAAACTGTGATAAATAAATTCACATTTATCACAGTTTTAATAATTTGATGATAGTTTTTTCACAACTGATATAAAAGTTTATATAAAAAATAAAAATTAAATAAAATTCTTACTTCATCCATAAACAACTATTATTTGAGGTTAAATCAATCCTTGTATCGTCAATTTTATCCTATTATAAATAGAGAATAACCAAGGTCATAAATATCACTAAATTAATATACATCAAGATATTTACAATAAACAGATAGTGGTCTGAGCTACATCATATCCAAAAACTCTATAGTATGTGAGCTATGTGATAATATCCAAAAAAAAAAAAAAAATAGCTAGTGTGAGCAACATAATAACATCCAAAAAATAGTGATTCTTTGCATTCTTCCTTTGGCAAATCAATAAAACTGATCCTCGACATTCTTCCTCTGGCGCTATCGCCACCATGAGGTGAAATGTCACTTTTTTATCGACCTTCAATCTACGTCAAAAACCAAGTTCATTGAATGAGGATAGTATAATAGTAAATTAACACCAGGCAACTAAAGCCATTATGAATTGGTTTACATAACTATAAAGGGAGAAATGAATTTTTCCACCAAACAATGTATATAGTATATAATACTAAATAATCATTTAAAAGAAATGTAGTTCAAACTAAAGGATGGCTTTATTAATTGCATCTTGATGAGAAATAACCAATTGAAACCAAGTTTACAACTCAATCAGGTGAAAGAACTCACTGGATTACCATCAATATGAGTTGAGAGAAACAAAAAAGCTCCCAAGAAATATGAATTTCAACAAAATGTTCAATCTGCAATAGAGCTGCAAAAAAAATTAAAAAGTTCTCAAGTCTTACATGATCATGTAGATACATTAACCCAAAGTTTTTATCACTTAAGTATACCTGCGATGCATTAACCATGGACAGCTTGCCTTGGTGCATGGCATCATCCAACCGACATGAAACATCGTTTAGGAAAACGCTGAGAGAACAAAAACAAAAAAAGTATAGCAGCAAATAGAGTCAACTTTTTTATCAACAAAGTAATGGGAAGTTAGTTGAAAATGATTTCGGCTTTAGGATATGGTCCCTCGTCCTTGTTAGATAAATTTTTTATATTTTCATGTGGCATATTCTAGGTCGCAGATCATATTATTGAACAATAAGATCATAAACCACTCTTGTGCATCTGCACTGAAACATGAAAATAAAAAAAAGTACAGAAGGCATAACAAACTTAGTGAAGTTCTACTATACACACACACACACACAACCCCCCCCCCCCCCCCCCCTTATTTTTCATAAATATCACAAGTTCAATATGTTCAAAAGAAACTGACAGATACGGTGATTCATAAGGGCGAATTGAAGCTGTTTTCCTCCCCAATATGGTAACTGCCCTGATTTGGGGGATCAAAACTGCACAAAAAAATCACTGTGGACGGATTTACCTATGAAACCATAGGTACACCTATTAAATACATCGATTCAAATTTTCATTTTAATACACTAGTTATTCGTGTTCAAACTTTATACTCCACATTTCCTATATTAACAACATTAGATAGAAATAAAAAAAATAAAAATAAATCCCATGTTGAATCCATGTTGGTCCATGCCTCAAGGCTCCCTCATTACACGACGGTGTGTTAAAACACAAGTCAACTATCTCCACTACTCTGATTGAAGGTACAACTATAATTTCTGAAGGTACAACTAATGAAAACACGTTGCACAATAGGTCTGATATTTTGCCTATTATGAGAAACATGCCTTCTAGCACTTCCTAAGTTCGAAATGGGTATAAGGTTATGAGCAGGCCATCGAAGCTTAGATCAATGGATTTTATCTCTCCAAATCACTTTTCAGTCCTAAAAGAAGTGACATGTATAGCTGGCACATCTACTTCGCTAGCTAGTCTATCTACTGCTGCTAAATCATATCTGCAGCCGACCTTAGGCTACCGTGTTCCCCCTTTCACACAGGTGGAGATACCTTCTAGTTGTCAAAAGTCACATGACCTCTGTCATATTTCCCCTCCTAGAAAAGAGTCAGACCAGCTAGCGAAGTAGAGATCAATATTAAGGAATCCATGATTAGAGATCAATCTTTCTTAAAGTTGATCAGATGCATATAACCACATAGCTCAATACTAAAGTTACAATAAAGACTCAAGGAAATTACTTGAAATAAAGGCTATGTTTATCATATTAATTTAATTATAAATCTAATCTTTTTTTATTATTATTGAGTGCATTTTAATGTCATAATCATTAAAAATATTTTTTCAGACCTTTACATAAATGTGATTATACCATTACAAATGTGTATATATACATATACACAAGAATAAATGCATGTAAATTAATGTAGCTCAGTGCCAAGGTTTGAAGATGAGAAAGAGGAGAAACTGGATGAGAGATAAATACAGTCTATTGCGGCTGCCTCTAAGCTGTTATTATAAGTAGTAGTAGATCTAGCCCTCTTAGTATCATGTTCATGTTGTCCAATCCAAGCATCCAACCGTTAGGGGTCTCCTCATCCTCCTGCTAATAATTATTAGGCCATGTTGATAGTCATATCAACCATGAAACTAAAAAGAAATTGAACATTAATTATATACATATGGTTTTGATTTTAAAAGGTGTTTTAACTACAGTGGACTGTAATTAGCTCTCCACAATGATTTTTCATTATTTATAATTGGGTATTTTAATTGGACTAACTGAAAGAACCATTTTTTATTAATAAATGTATTATATACTCAATCATATTAATTGAGTAGTTTCAACATGAGCGTACGACAGTCAAAATAAAATTATTCTAATTGGGAGAAAATTATCAAATTTGGCAATACTATGATTCTGTTATTCTCTCCATTTTGTTAATTGATTTAAGAATATTATACCTTTTATCAAGACCAAAAGTAGCTACACTTGGAGGAAAAACTACCCAGATTGATAATACATGTGAGCAAAAAAGAGTAACCACAAAAACCCTTAAAGACTATATGAAATCATTCCAATTCAAGACATAGTAAAAAAAGGATAAAGTAAGCCCCCCAAAAATGGAGACAAATATGCTCAAGAAGTCGATGTAAAATTGATGTTTTACTAAATTCCCACCTTCTCGATTTTATTGTCTTAGAAAAAATCTTGTGTTTTTCTCCTTCAAATTAAGCCAAAAAGTAACAACGACCATGCATATACAAAGATGTTATCTCTTCCTTTTGTCTCTGACAAGTAACATATTCATAATGAATAAGTCCTTAGCTTTTATGGAAAAATGAATAAGAAACATATTATATTCCTAGTTAGAGGAATAGAATTATCACACGTGACTTCACTTGACAAATTTTCATTGGGAAGAATGAGTATGGATGTTGATTGGTCTGACTAGGAGATTCTAGATTGGTGAAGGATTGAATCCTCTGAACAGGGTGTCCTTAATCAATAGGTCATGAAATCTATATCGAGGATCAATGCGAAGGTTGAAGAAACGATTCTATACATGATCACCCGACTTGATAGATTTTCACTGGGAAGAATGAGTATGAATGTTGATTGGTCAGACCAAGAGATTCTAGATTGTTGAAGGATTGAACCCTCTGAAACAGGGTGTCCTTAATCAGTAGGTTAATAAATCTACATCGAAGCTCAGTGTGAAGGTTTAAGAAATGATGCTATACATGATCAATCTAGCGGGTGATTGTCCAGACGGTAATCATTCTACGCATAATCATAATAGCTAGAATCGGGATATTCTCACATTATATACTACAAATAATGTGTGGAATTAAAAGCACTAAATAATGTTATATATGACACATTATGGTTAGCAATTAATATGATATTTTTTAAGTTAAAACAAATTAAAATAAATAAAGATTGAAATGTCCACCTCTCCTCGTCACCTTAAATATCCATCAAACTGGTGATGAAATAATCATTTTGTTGAAATAATCTGCAAAAAAACATAAACCATAAGTGAGAAATATGAGAGAAGGGTGAGAGAGTAAAGGGAGTCGAGCACAGTTTTCTCTTCATCTTAGCTTCACATTACTCGCATTCTAATAATAACAAATTATACAAAAGGGTAAAGGAAGTGAAATGCCATAATGTAAAATGTAAAACTTGTTTGTTTCATTACTTGTATAATTGAAGAAAAATTAATAGAAAATCCCATCCAAACTTGTTTGTTTCAATTCAAAATGTAAATAAAAACCTATGGTATATGTACCTCAAACGGATTGGATTCCATAAAGCTGGTACTAACATCTTCAGTGGGTACTAAAAAAAGTAGAAAATTTTCACTCTAGAAGGGATAGAGAGATAGATTAATATACCCGATAAATAAAAAAGAAAATCCCGTGCAAAGAACAAAAATTGATTTTAAAATCTAGTAAAGTAAAAAATGTGGAAAAAGAGATAGATTAATATACCTCATGCTCGCAATTCTGACCACACTCAGTAACCTTTCCACCATTTCCCTTCCTAAGACCTTAACATCTACACACACCATCATGACCATAACCTCACACACATACCCAACTCCTACATGCTATGAATCCTAAGCCCACGCATCCCCAAACCCATGCCACCATAACCTTCTATCCAATCCTCATCGCCTCTCACAATCCCACACCCCGTGACCTTCTATGCACTCACAAACCCACGGATCCTCTACCCGCCTAAAACCATCACCTTCTTTAACCCACAACACCCACGCAACTCGCATACCCAACTCGCATACCCCCGTAATCCACACAACCCTCTACCTACCCTGTTGTCAGCACCTTATTGCCCTATGCGGTTTTTCCACCAACTCCCCTCACACCTGCTCTCATCACCTTACTCACTCAAAATCCCACACGCCCTTTTTTTAAACCCAACCTCACCAAACACTTCTCCTACAACCCCCATTGCACCTACCTTAACTACAGTTAGGTAATTGGCAATTCAATATGTACAAATATGGTCACACGACTCATTTTCTGAGATACTGTGATGTTCCACGTTGTTTAGTTACATCATCAATCGGCTTTTGAAGATCAAAACTTTAGGCTTTTATGTGAGCAGTAAAAAATAGGGTCAAACAAAACAGGAGTTGCTCAATGTTGATCAACTTTTAACTCCATCACAACCCAAATTTTAAATGTGTCACCACCCAATGTTGATCAATTTCTAAATCATTTTGAGTTCAACAAATTTGTAAATTATGTAGACTGAAATAACTTCAGTCAAACATAAAATATCAAATGTAGATCCTTAGTTATCTGTATAGGCTATCAAAATAACCACCATCAAATACCCCATTGTCATCTGCACAAACACCAAAAAACGAGTTACACGTACAATAATAGAGAATGACAAAGGCACAATGTGGTGAAATGTCGTAAAATGAAAAGCTTACATAGTTTTTAATGAAAAATATGATATGAACATTAATTTGATAAACTCATGTGTTAATGCAACCTGAAATGTAGAAGTACCACATGACATGGTCAACACCAAATAGGAACTACACGATAATTAAAGCAATTAAACACTGAACTGATTCAAATTCAACACTGAAGTGATCTTTAATTAAAACCATATGTGAAGGAATTTTTTGTACTAATAAAATAAGTTCAGGAATAAAAGATTGAAACCCACTATTTACGCACCTTCATAACCGTATTGTCTCTTTGCCTTTGACACCTCACCGGAACCCTTACCGAGATGCGCCTTCAGATCCATAATTAGTTTACTTCCTAGTGAATGCACAATGATATCCGCAAATCTAACAAAAAAAAAATCAAGGTAGTACCACATAAAAAGCTATTGACTGATATAACAAAAATATATAGATTAAATCACACAATCCACCGGTGCTCCAAACAAAAATCATAATTAACCTAATAGTATTCATAGAATCATTTACGAATGAAAATATTATTAATCTAAGAATGTAGACTAAATCCCACACAATTAGTATGAAAAGCCACACACCCAAATGAATCAAAGTCAAAAGTCATCTTGACTACGTATAATAGTATAAATATAGCACCGAGCCGCGGATGGTAATCTGCACTACACATGCTTATATGTCGCGGCCCTTCTCAGCATAGGGTGCGACCCAACTCAACACGGGGTGCTGCCCTACCAAGTGTAGGGCGAGACACATACTTGTCCATCAAAAAGACGTCGCGGCACTACCCAGTACAAGACACAACACCTTTGGCTCTAGCCTGCTGCAGGATGCACCACTCACATTGCTTGCCTTACAGGCCGCATCCCTCTCCATTGCAACAACTTCAAATTTTATGTACATCACGTGCTCAGAGCACGTGAGAATATCTCCTATAAATTGAGGACCACACCTCTAAATAAAGGAAGTATTCCACACGCCCGAGGCAGATTTTACAAAACAGATTCTCTCTACACAACCTCAACATACAACTTAGGGGTTACTCATCTACATCGCAATCGCCTCTCCGGCACACCGTAATCCTCAATATTTTCATGTACTCTCCTTTATTCTCATACTTGTATGCCTCTTTAGGCACGATTATATTGTACAACGCAACGCTTATAATGAGAACGGAGCAACACAGTGGACGTAGGCCTATTTTAGAGGTTGAACCAATCTATATCTTGTCTTCTCTCTATTTATTCGCTTTATTTACTTATTATACACTTTACTCTTGATTGGCTGGTACGAGAACGACAAGTGGACGATTTCTCGTATCATCAATCTGGCATCGTTTGTGGGAACGAGGTACATAAATCTTGTTTCCCTAAATTTTGGGTTCTTAAACACTTTGTTTTACTCATGGGGATCCTTTGGATCATTATCTCATGGGTGGATTTCGGTTATTTAACTCGTATTTTGTATACACGCCCTCAAATGGGTATCGCGTATTTTCAGATCTGTCCACGGGTCTCCGTTTTATGACCTTAGATTTATTTTACACGCCCCAATGATGTTACCTCACCAAGATGACACTGAAAAGTGCAAAGGTCAATAGCCTCGCAAAGGTGGGTGATTAGGGAGGAATTATATTTACTCTCCTTTTGTTGTTCTTTGCCAATGATCTACAGTTTATCATTAGAATTGTGCCATTTTGTGCATCGAGAGGTTATTCTCTCAATGGATAGACCCAAGTTGGTATGCTCTCCATGAGTTTCGGGAGAAAAACTCAGTTTCTGGGTTTCAATTTTGGGATTGTCCCTTCACTGCCTAGATAGGGATGCGGCGTGGTAGCTCAACTACCTTACATGCCGCGACCTCTACTGGGGAAGTTGCATTGCAGAAGCTTCAAAATATGAAGGAATGGACTTAGGTGGTCTCCAGATCAACCTTGGTGAATATCATACAAAGGCCACGATAGTGCACCTATGTGCCATACTGGCCGCGACCTCAGCAACAATACCGTATAGCAGTGCAAATGTTGCATTCCCATTTCCTACTTGGTTACCCCAATATTCCTAAGATTACTCACTTCTATTAGTTTTGTCTCAGATTATATATACTTTGTACAGACTAACAAAAGCAGAAATGGAGGGATAACCCAACCAGAGCATAGAAGTCAAAGATGAGATTGTGCTGCTATACAATCATCTCAACCACGTCTACGACAGTCATGCCTCACTCCAGACCCAGGTCAACTATTTGACTCAAAGGGTCCTAATGTTAGAGGTCATGGCCTCACCCAATGTGGGGGCATCACCCAGGATGATTCCTTTAGCAGCCTTTATTGCAACAGCAGTACCGAAAGATCTGTCCGCGAAAGAAGTCAGCAGAAGTCAGAAAAGGAAATCAGAGAAGGTAGAGGGGAGATCTAAGGCTTATACCCCACTGGCCTTCCCAATTGAAGATATCTTTGAGTCCATTAAGGAGGACAAGCTGATGAGGTGTCCAGAGAAGCTCAAAGCTCCACCCCACAAGAGGAGTAAAGCCAAGTGGTGCAAGTTCCATCTGGACCATGGCCACGACACTGAGCAGTGCTATGCACTAGAGGATGAAATTGAAGGGCTGATTGGGCAAGGGATGCTACGGAGGTTCCTCAAAGATGTTTAGGGGATGAAGTTTAATCTCACATACCGCATGCCCATTTTTCATGCTTATGCCTTATATTCCATCTGTCTTTACTTTATAGTGACAACTCTTATTATGATGTTTTAAATTAAACTTTGTATTGGCCTTGCAAAGTCATATACGTATATATATATATATATATATATGAAATCAAGTTCACTCTACATTGCCATGTTTTGATTCTCATTTTCATGAAATGTCATCTTATAAAAGATCGTTTTGTCTTAAACAGGCCTCGATTGGAGACATGTTAGATACGGAATAATAGATTATCTCGAAAGACTATTATTATTTTGGGAAGCACCTGCAGAGGGATTGTGTTCTTAATTAGCTCACAAGTTCCCTCATGATGTGAAACTATATCTTCTCATATGATGATCATATTTACGAAAGCATCTGAGGATTCAAGGAGCTCTTATTAGCCACAGGGGCTTGCGATGACCGTTCTATGCTACCGGGATGCTGTAATTAGCCACGGGGCCCTACAATGCCCATACCTAGCTTTTGAAGTGCTTCAATTAGTCACGGGGGCTTACAATGCCCGTTCTTAACTTTCAGGAAGTGTCATTAGCCATGGGGGCTAACAATGCCGTTCTTAGCTTTCGGGATGAGTCGTTAAATTGGGAGACTTGCAATAACCTATCCCGGGGAGGCTTGAAAATATCCCATTTATTAGTTGTGGGTGTCTTAATAATATAACCTAGCGTGGGGAGGCTTGAAAGTATCCTGTATATTAGCTGTGGGTGGCTTAATAACATAACCCAGCCTGGGGAGGCTTGAAAGTATCCCGTATATTAGCCGTGGGTGGCTTAATAACATAACCCAACCTGGGAAGGCTTAAAAGTATCTCGTATATTAGATGTGGGTGGATGAATAACATAACCCATCTTGGGGAGTCTTTAAAGTATCCCGTATATTAGTTGTGGGTGTCTTAATAACAAAACCAATCCAGGGGAGGCTTGATAATATCCCATTTATCAGCTGTGGGTGGCTTAATAACCTAACCCATCCTGGGGAGGCTTGATAATATCCCATTTATTAGCTGTGGGTGGCTTAATAACATAACCCAGCCCGGGGAGACTTGATAATATCCCATTTATATACATAAGGGAGACGCTAAAGAAGATAAAAGCCATATTCCGTGAAAGGCAATTGAAGCGACTAGAGGAAAGCCATGAGAGGCAGTTGTTGTTTTGATGTAATCACAAAAGCATGCCAAAGCTACAGAATCTCCTAAGGGCTAAATATACGATCGCGGCAATTAAATGAATCCATTAAGCGACAAAGGCAAGCAGTGTAGTTAACCTGTCACAGCCATGATCAAGAAGCATTATTATAATGATCTAGTTATAAGGTGCCACAGCCTATGTAAAGTGCACTTGTGGAAATCTACGATACAACTACAGTCGTTAAAACAACTAAGGGTTGATGCAGTAATAACTTGGATTTAGGTCCAATTAAAGATACAACAAAGGGAATTCAAACATTCAAAAGTGACATCCCTGTCAATATGGCTGCGGTCATTAAGTAAATTCATTTAGAAGCGAAAGGCAGGATTATCAAATTGCCGCGGCCCTATTCAAGAAGAGCAGCCCCTGCCAATTATGAGTGCAAGAAAAAGGAAAAGGGTCGCAACCCATGTACAGGAACCATCCACATTTCAGTGCCGCAACTATAATCTATATACCATTCTTTTCTAAGTATGGCTGTAGCCCATGACCCATACGTTTGCAAGAAGTAAATGCATAATTGAAGTAGAAAGGTCAAGTGGGCATTCATTCAAATATTGAAGCAAAACAGGAGAACAAAAGTACTAGAAAAAGAAAGAGGAAAAAATAATCAATTCAAAAAAGGTGGTCGCAGCCTTGATTAATATTATTGTACAAAAAAAGAGGCCGCAGCCACTATAAGGAGTTAAAATAATAGAAGGGACGTAACTATATATTAATGCAGTTAAAAAAATAACCCAAGTCAGGAGGCTGCATCATCATTCTCATCTCCCTCGTCACCATCCACGGCGGTCTCAATTTCTTCATCAACTTCTTCTGCCTCTACCTCTTCCCTTAGCCTTACTCTTTCCTCAGCCGCAGCCTTGATCTCATTGACACATTCCTGATGCTCAGCATCACCGAGGCCCCATGTAAGAATGGTCTTCTTAGAGTCAGAAAAGTTTTTAATGACCCTATGCCTAGGTTCTTGGCAGCCGTAGAGGAAGGCCCTATTATTGATGAGATAAAACTCCCTAGAGCCCTTGAATGACTTCATAGTATTGCCAATGACCAGTTAAAGGGCTTCGACATGGTTCCCCTCCATTTTCTTCATTATCGTGGTATGGCCTAGGGCATCTTGGGTAGACTTGGCCTCTAGCTCCTCATACTTCTTTTGAAAAATCCTGAGCTTATTACTTGAAGTTTTCGCGACCTGTGAAGCTTTCGTGATCTGAGACTGGGAGACCTTGAGGGATTCCGCGGCCTATTGAAATTTTTACTCTTCTTCCTCTTTGGCTTTTATTGCAGCTCCCAAGTTCATCTGGCTGCCTAAAGAGCCGCGATTGTAGACTACTTCCTAGCTTCAAAAGGTGAATTTCATACAGCCTCTAAGTCAGCGGTATGTAACCTCTTCACTGCCTCTTTTAGTTTGTAGAGGGCATCATACTTCCTCTTTTGGGCCACCATGACATCCGCTACCTGAAATGAAAAAGTTAGGAGAAAATTATGGAATGAAAAATTAAAACAAAGAGAACACTTACACTTACCCTCAAAAGACTATGGAGGCTGCAGTCCTCCAGATCGTCATGATCTTCTTCCACGAACCTGTTAAGGTCCGCGGCGTCAAGGGCCCTCTTCATCCTTTATACAGCCTTCACGGTAGTATCCCATGAGGACTCAGGGTCAGGCTATCTTAGATATGGCCGCGGTTGACCGTCAGGACAAGCTCTGGCGCGACACTGAGGAGGCGCCAAGTAGGCATTAACAACAACAACAGGTGGAAGTGGCAGAGAAGTTGAATGGATAGGGGCGTCCGACGTGGACATCAAACCTTCCACGGCTAGATTGGCTCTAATATCATTATCGAACTCAATATGGGGTTCAATAAGGTTTATTTTTTCTGCGGCCCCGTGGTTGGTGCCTTTATCTTAGGCCTCTTCCTTTTTCTGTGCCTCGCAGTATTATTGAGAACTGTTGCGTCCTCATCTATTTTCACTAGCTGGGTAGCCAACAGTTCTCTGTTAACTTCCTCACCTGAGAGAGGAAAAGCAATGATATCTTTTGTGTTATTCCCTGTCAACTTCCTCATCTGAAATAGAGTTTCAACATAAGTTGCCGCGAACAAAGACTGATGATCGGATTATTACCTCCCATTGCCATATCTTTTGGAATGGACTTGCTGGGAAAGAACCCTACTTCAAAAATAATTGCAGATGTTACAAGGGCGCTGAATTTCTTCTCTTCAGCAGCAATGGCGGAGGACTTGTCAACTCTTTTCTCTTGCCTCCCGTTCAGTTGCAAGTTGTCAAGAACTATAGAAAAAAACTTTAAAGGTTAGTAGAGATTAATAAGAAACTACAAAGAGGGGACGCGGTTATTAATCAAACACCTAGCTTAGAAGGGGACCCCCATTGTTGCGGCATTCGAAATGACTTCTTCCTCTCATTCTCCTGAGGGTGAATCTCCCACCCTTCTCCGGAGATGTAGAAATACTTCCCCTTTCAGTTTTTGACATTGGTCGGCCTCCCAGAGTAAATAATCTTATCCTTGCCTCGGATGGAGAAGTAGTAGTACCCAACGAGCTTCACATAGTTTTCCTTCGGGCGGTAGAAGTGAAAAAACTCCGCGAGAGTAATGTATTTTTTGAATTGGTTCTCCCAAAACACGACTGCGGCAAGGATGGCCCTCCAGCCATTGGGATCTAACTGGGCTGGTGCTAGTTTCATGGTTTAAAAAATTCGTCTGATGGGAATAGGAACTGGCATCCGCAACCCATAAATGAAAGCATGAAGTGGAAAACATACCCCATTGTCAGCAAGTGCTGTGCACGGTCTTTGGTTCACGGCAGGTGCTGAGCACATCAAGTTTTTTGGAAACTCGAAGGCCTTGGCTACCTGGTCAACCCAGTCTTGGGTCATGATGCTGCAGATATCAAGCGCAGCTAGGGGTCTCTCAGCCTTCCCAGATGGGCCAGCTAGTTCGTCCATATCAGAAACACCCCTTGTCGCGGCACCATCTTTCACATTCACTGGTCAGTTACTAGAGTTAGCTTCCTCTTCCATCCGTATGGTCTCATAATCCTTACTAGAAGCAGAGTCCGAGGAATCTGAGTCTAATACTACGCAGTTGGGGTAATTCTTCAGTTGGCAAGGCCCTATTGACTTCAAAGGGGGCACGAAAGGAAGTTCAGGAGGGTAAGTTCCAAAATGTTTTGCCCAAAAGCCTCTCAAAAACTCGTCTGGGTTAAAGCTCATATGGCTACAACAGTACCGGAAAAGTATAAGCCGCAGTTAGGTGCCGCAGCCAGTATGGTATAGAGGCCTATTAGAGGCCACGGCAGGTTCAATGGAACATCAAGATGAATAACATGAAATATTAAGGCCAAATAGGCAAGTGTGGGGTTTGAGTCCCAAAAGACAATTATTGTCGCGTCACATTGATTGGATTGGTTTCATAGTGTCGCGACTACTAACTCAACGACGTCAAACTATGCTAAATAGTCGCGAAGTCTAAATCTAAGAACCTAAGGGGCCGCAACCATCGCTCACCACAAGCCATGACTAGGGATCAAATCAAGGAATATTTGAAGGATTAAGTGCAGCCCCAGATTACTAAATGGGTATTTTATCATGCCGCGGCCATTTACTCAAACAGTTTTGTACCTAATATTTATTCGTTTACAAATCTAAGACCCAGAATATGAAGAGTTCATCTAAGAACATCAAGAATAGTTATTTGATTTCAATATAATTCGACACAAATGAAGTTTATATGATATAAGTAGTGGAAGATTAAGGGTGCGTTTCGTATTATGAAGGTCGATCCAAGGAATTCTAGCAACAATTACAATTATTTATCATGCGTACATATTTAATACTTGGAAATTAAAATATTATTCAAACAAAACCCTAGATTCCTATCAAGCAATCTGGTTATTTTTCTGAAGACATATATCATCAAGAAAAATCAACACGAAGTCCAGAAATGCAGAAATTCATGTGTTCGTCTATTTAAAGATGAATTATGAATTCCAAAAGTTATTTAAAGAGGATGTTGGTTGAAAAATTACCTGACAATGAAGAAGGCAATGATCAGCCTCAAGTCGCCTTAAACCACAATACTCAGCCTTGGATATTCTCCGCAAAAAGCAAGAGGACGTATGAACAAAGTTCAACTCTCAAAATGCTCTCAAGGATTTGGAAAACGTAATGAATTCCACGGCCTGAAAAATTTATATAAGAGAGCACAGAAGATGAATCGTCGCCTTGGAAGTACCGCGGCACCTAAAAATACTGAACTAAGCCACATCCCCAATCATAATCTCTTGGAACTATGACTTAGGGACTTATTGATAGTACAAATATAGCACCCTGCCGCAGATGGTATTCTGCACTACACATGCTTACATGTCGCGTCCCTTCTAAGCATAGAGTGCGACCCAACTCAACACGGGGTGCGGTCTTCCCAAGCATAGGGCACGACACATACTTGTCCATAAAGAAGACGCCATGACACTACCTAGTACAGGGCGCAGCACCTTTGGCTCTAGCCTACTGCAGGATGCAGCACTCACATTGCTTGCCTTATCGGTCGCCTCACTCTACATTACAGCAACTTCAGATTTTATATACGTCACGTGCTCAGAGCACATGAGCATATCTCCTATAAATAAAGGACCACACCTCGAAATAAATGGGGGGATTCCACACGCCCGGGGTAGATTTTACAAAATAGATTCTCTCTATGCAACCTCAACATACAGCTTGGGGGTTACTGTGACACCACGACTAATTAAATACCGGTTAGCTACTCCTTTATTCAAATTAATACAAAATGTCAAGTTGGTTCAGTTCATAGCAACACTGTCGAAAAACATTTTAATAATTACTAGCCACCTAATATTGAAAAGTTAGATGTCAATTTTTAATTAAATCCAATTAACATTCAATCCATATAAATTATGAAACACTAGTACCACAACCACAACACAGTCACAATAGAATAATAATGGAATGATAATGAATCTGGAGGAATAATCCTCTAATAATCCAAATACCGAATACAACCAAATACATAGTCTGAATCACAAATTAATTACAACCCAAAATCTGAAATAAAACTGAGTATGTAGGTTGTATCTAAAAGAAAAGGGGTGACATGCCCTACAGATGAGTAAAATAGAGTCAGGGTAGAAAGTGGAGGCGTCTACAATCGAGGTCCTGTAACTTCTACAGTAGCTACATCACGTCACCGGAATGGAACTCCAACGCTTGGTGTCCTTATGGCTGGACACCTAAAAGGTTTTTACAAGAAAATAGATTTGAAAGCAAACGGGTCATATCCCGATTGTGAAAACAGTTTAAAATGCAGCAAGTGTTTAATAACATTAAACAGTGAATATAAAATACATGATAGTGCGTGCACTCACATGAGTCCTCACCTCTCAACTAATTGTGCACACCTATCGTACCCGTACCCGTTCTAGTTATACTACCATCAACTAGTCCAATCCATGAACTATCGTTACTTTATAAATCAAATTTCATTTCTCAGTGTCTTAATATAAGCTGGAGGTCTTACTGTTTTTAATCAGAATTAGTTATAATAATTACTAAGAGTTTTCCCATTTTTAACTCTACAAAGATGTTACATTAATTCACACTTGTACTTCTATAAACAATTCATTTCAATAATTCGGTATAACAATCTCATCATAATATACAATAATGGCACCCCTAGACTAGGCTGCGATGCACACATACTCTGCTATCGAATCCCGGTACATCACGTACATAAGGATCACGTATTCTGAATCTCGCAGGAATCGTTTCGACAAGTAATAAACACACATAATGGAGGTGAACATAGTTCACATTACATGGGTCACGCACATACCTATGCTCCAATGATCAGCAGAGTTATTAACTCCTAATTAAGTCATTCTCTGACCTATGTCCTCGAGGTACCAATCTAAATCCCCCCGTAGGCACACAAAGATTAGATGACCCTGATCGAACGCCGACCTCCCATGATAGTAAGTATGGTAGGTATGTTATACACAGATAACAACATATACTAAGCACTCACACATCTTAGATATCTTATAATATCAATAGAGGTATCTTTTATATTCTTATACCGTCATTAAATGACGCACGTTTACAAATCCCCGAATCATTTACATTAAAGTTGTCAACCCTTTTCACGTCGAAATATTTGGTACTCATTTCTTAACCCATAAATATCATGCGAATTCCTACAAAATCCTAAGTTTTACTCCTCAACGTACTCCAATCTCACAACTATACCCACTAGTCAACACGGGAAGGTTAACGCTCAATTAAATAAGCCCAATGGAAGTTCTAAATAGAATCAGGCCTATAAAGGCCATTCTATCAACTCGTTAGAAATCTCATTCGAACGAGGTCGTTCGAACGAGTGTCGTTCGAACGAATGGCTTCGAACGAACTACTAACTCGTTAGAAGGAGTACTGCCATCTCGTTAGAAGCTCGTTCGAACGAGGTTGTTCGAACGACCTGGGCAGGTCTTCTAACGAGATGGCAGATAATGCCCAGAAATTTCCCAACTCATTTTTCTGCATTTTTCTCTTCTCTAAATCCATCTTAAGATCATCCAAATTACTTTTTAATGTGTATAAACTATTTAAGTCATCCTAGTGTAATACCTCGTATTTTTATGACTTTTAAATTTAGGGATTTATTTAATTAAATTGAGATAAATTAATTTAATTTTAATCCGAAAAGTTGTTTTAAATATTTACTAGCGTGACGAGAGTTAGTAATTGTTGGAAATTTGTTGAATGTTACTGGATGAGTATAGTAATATATGAGATTGATTTTATAAAAATTGTCACTTGCGAATAAATGATAATTCTGGAAATTAAGTCGAGACGCGCCTGTGTCGCGTCGGGAATAAATGTTGATTAATAAAAGTGAAATATTTTTAAGTTATCCGTATGGTCGTTTTGAGTGATGTAACGTGTCCGGAAGGATCGAGATAGTCAGAAAAGTGTACTCGGGGGTTTAGTTTGGGTCTCGGGACGTTTTTAGGCCTATTTAGCACCCCGGGAGGGCATTTTGGACATTTTGCATTTTTGGGTAATTAAACCCACGAAATTTCAAGGGTTATATCAGATGTCTAAATTTGCCTTCTAGGGTTAACACAAACAAAGACAAGTGATGGCCATAGGAGAGGGAATGAGAGAGCTTTCAAAGAAAATTCTAGACCGAAAATTCATCCGGTTGCACCGCCACCACCACTAACGCGTAGATCGCGTGATGGGGAACGCAACCACACCAAATTCGTCATCAAACCAGAACTTTGAAATTTCCAGGCAAGTATTTATCTTGCTTATTTTCATTAATGCATCGTTCAAGTTAGTCTAGGGTGATTAGGATGAGTTTGGTAGAAGAAAATCCATGTTGGAGATAGGAAAATCGCATGCAGTAATGATTTGAATTATAATCTGGAAACCCCTTCACATGTAGAGGCTTAACCACGAATTTATGATGAATTAGGAGTGTAAATTTTTGGAAAAAGACTGATTAGAACCATGTTAAAGAAATTCTAGGGTTCTTGAGATTTATATGAGTTTTGGCCTATTAATCTATGGTTATTGTTGAAAAATTGCATGCTTTACGTTGAAGATGTATAATATGGGTTCATAGCATTTGTAGTACAAATTTTAGGGAGTTTGGGTGTGAAAAATCTGGATTTGATTGAGGTTAGATTATGAAATCCGTAACTGCTAATCTGCAGAATTCGTATACCTGTTTGATCGATCGATCGAACCAGGGGTGTCGATTGATCGATACATCGATCGATCGAGCTCCTGCCATCGATCGATCGACCGCTTCTGGCAGACTCACATTTCCCCTTTAAAATAGTTAAATTCAAATTAAATTAGTAGAAATATTTGGGCATCCTTATTTAAAATAATTTGAAAGGTAAAGGAGACCAGTAGGACTTATTAATAATTATGAGACCTTTAAGGTAAGACGAGATGTACATTTTTGGGATATTTACATATAAGGGACGATGAAATTATGCATTAAAGGGAGAGACGCGTAAAATAGTTACGTTGGAAAATTAGATGAGTCCCTACTAAAATTCTACACTTGGGAGGATAGAGTCCATGAGTGTTACGTAGTGATTTGGATTAATCCCTCAAATTAAAGTAATTGACGAACCATTATAAGTGATGACTAAATAATGAGAAATAAGGATAAATGTTATAATTATGGGTTATGAGATGAACCTAAAGAGATATGGTAAAAGTAGTATATTTATATGACTGTGTTTATGCATATATCATATACGTGTGAAAATCATGCATGCGCTACTTGCTATCCCTGAGGTTACCACACTAGGATGGTCTTATCTCGAATGGGCCTTCTTGGGGGATATTGACTCGTACCCTAGAAGATAGGAATCCTAGGTACAGGCTATCGAATCGATAGTCACGGTCCTAAGAGACGCGAGGGTATGTGCTGACCTCTTAGACTTGGAAACTATGCTTCATCTCAATATTATTTGTGTATGTATTAATACAGTTCGAGAGTGATTTCGAACTTGTATTTCCCTTAGTACGAATGATACGAGGATTGGATAGCAGAGTATGCCCGCACCATAATATTTATGTGGGGTGCTGTTAGAATATATATATTATACTAGTATTTAATATATATATGAACTTCTGAAATGTGAAACTTCCTATTGTGTTTATGGTAAGTAAGAAATGAATAATGACTTCAATTTGGAAATACTTGATTTCAAAAGTGTAATGTGAAACTTTACTAGCAAATAAGGTTTATATGAGAACTTTGTGATCAAATGAAATTATCCTCTTAAACAATTAAATTGTTCAGTCTTAAATCTTATGAGTAACCTAAGATAAGTTAAACCGTTGGGAAGGTTAGTACGATAGGTGTGCACATTAGAAGAGAGGTGATAATTTCCCAAGGGAGTGTCGCACTAATATGTTGTTGCATTGTCGTGTACTCAACTCAGCTCAACAAAGTCTTTTCCCAATTATTTGGGGTCGGATACATGAATCCTATTTTTCCATTCCATTCTGTCCAGTGCAATATCTTCGGTTAAACCACATGACATCATGTCCTTTTTTATAATATCCCACCAAGTCAATTTAGGCCTACCTTTACCCCTTGTGTTACCATCAATACTAACTAAATCACTCTTCCTTATAGGAGCATCCATTGGTTTACGCTTGACGAGTCCAAACCATCTAAGTCGATTTTCTCTCAATTTATCTTCTATAGGAGCTACTTTTACTGTTTTATGAATTTGTTCATTTTTAATTTTATCCTTTTGAGTTTTACCACAAATCCATCTTAGCATTCGCATCTCCGCCACACTCATTTTCTGCACATTTTGTTTCTTGGTTGCCCAACACTCTGTCCCATATAACATGGCGGGTCTAGTGGCCGTAAACATTTTAAATACTTGCTAAACAAATTTTAAATCATTTGCACAATCGGGCTCTGACCCGTTTCCATTTTCTTTTCTCTCTCGTATATATATATATATATATATATATATATATATATATATATATATATGTATGTATTACAGGTGCCTAGCCATAGGGGCGTCTTACATAGGGTCCTTTGGAAGAAACGTGCTGCAGCTTAGGTGGGAGTTGCAGGCCTCTTGCTTAGACGACTTCATTTATTTGATTCCACTCTTATCATATTTATTCAGTTGGGCATGTGTCGCCCGTTTCCATTATTCAGTTGTTTTATTAGACATTATGATTCATTTATTTCTAGTAATGTCATTTTGGGATTATTTACTGTTTGGATGTATTAATCTAAGTTTTAAATGTTGGGATTTAGTTGTTGAATGTTTAAATTATTTGGATTATATGTTCCAGGATAATTTGTGGTGAGTTTAAATCATTATTTATAAATAGAATTTGGAAAGTAATGTCTAAAATGGTTTTGACACTTACCTTAATTAATTAGGGGTTTGAATTGGAAAAGGTATATTTACGACAGTGATGCTAAGAATGAACCAACTGCTCACCTTGATTTTAATTTAATAAAGGAGTGATCACCCGATATTTAATTAGGCAGGGTGTCACAGGTGGTATCAGAGCATCAGGTTCTAGTGTCCTTAGGATCTGTACGGCTTATTTCGCTTTCCGCTTAGCATTTTTGATATAGAGCCCTAATACTAGGAATGTTGTGTTCATCTCTATACATTGGGAATTTGTGCTTCCGCGATTTGTTTATTCGAATGATGAACTCATCCAAAAATTTATTTAAATTTTTAGATGGATCCTCAAGAAGAACTAACTAAAGCGGTTAGGGGAGTCAATGAGCAAGATCGACTTACACCTCAGGTATCTCCAAAGAGAATATCAACCGCCGAGTTAGCAGGTATTGTGGCATAGGCAGTTACCACTGCAGTCTTACAGTATTAAGACCGCAGCACACAACTTATGGGGGGTAAAAGATCTAGAGAGTATAGTCAGTCTGTCATGACTGGAAGTAACAAGTATGTGAAGATGCAAAAATCGCAACAACAATCTCTTCAAGACCGTAAAAGCCACAAAGGTAACAAATTGTGTAGGGAAACCCAAAAGCGTTAGGGTCAACAAAGCCCGGGGCTGAGTGAAGTCACGAAGAGGTGTTTTAAATACGGAATGGACGGTCATGAACGTCGAACTTATCCGGATCAGTCTGGAAAGGAACTTCAACCCAACCAGAAAGAACTTTCAGGACTCTGCTATAAATGGGTACAGCCGGGTCACAAGTGGAGGGATTGTCCTCACCTTGACATAGTTTTTCCGCAAATTTCCCATTAAGGCCAGCAAGACTAGGGAAAAAGCGAGACTAGTCAACAACGTAGTGAAGTGAAGCAGTTTCGAGGGAGGTGATTCCAATGTGGAAGAAATGGCCATAGGCGTCAGGATTGCCCATAGAAGAATAGGGCCCCATGGCAGGAAGGTGATGGTAATAAACTACAGAAGCCATCTCCACCACCCTTTCCAACAGCCTCAGCTCAGCAGAGATAGCTACAGTACGGACGTGTCTATAACGTCCCCCAGGCAGCAGCTCCACAGGCACCACCCGCGATTGAGGGTATGTTTCCTATCCATGATACTATGGGTCGAGTTTTATTTCATACTGGGGCGACGCACTATTTTATAGCCATTAATTTTGCGAAGGTCTTAGGTTTATTAGCCACAACAGAGATCACTGTGACGTGTGTAGACTCACCACTGGGGAGTGGTTCGCTTATTTTTCCTTATATGTCAGGGTGTGGGGGTAGAGATTGGTAGCTTAGTATTACCAGTAGACATGTTAACCTTAGATATACATGAGCTTGACGTTATTATCGGTATGGATTGGCTCGCAGCTTATAGAGCCATGATAGATTGCTTTGGTGAGAGTATTTTCCTTGCCATTCCGGGGCAAGGAATGTTTGAGTGGCGATGCCTCGCCCAAAAGGGGGATCTTTCGCCTATATTTTTATATAAAGGAGGATACCTCTGAGGAGATTGTGATCCTCCTGGATTCAATTCCGGTCGTTCGTGAGTTTCTGAATGTAATTCAGGTGTTAAGTAAATTAAGTATCGAGATATTTTGTGAAAGCGAGTAGAGGAGGATAAGGGTATGGTACCTAATAAAAGCCAATGATTAAAGTAGTTTTGTTTTGGTTTAGACATGTGTGTCACGACCGGGGATCATCTGTGAAGCCAAAACGATTGCCAAGGTGGAAGTATAAGTCGTATCCTCAGGGGATGAGGCGTGTTTATGTGACACGAGCGAGTCACTATATTTTGTTCATTGCTAGATTAGCATGTGAGACGAGGTTTAATGCATAAAATTATAAACGTTATTAGTATGTAAATATTTTCCCTAGCGTAGTGGGATTTTTCTTTAGTGCCATCCGCGGAGGATGAATGAGTATATTAACAGTGTTATGTACCTTACTGAGGTTACTCGTTGTAGTGATGCGATACGCGAGTATGATATTATCTTTGTTAAAACGATATAGAAATGGTTAGCACGATAGTGGACAATCATTACAAGGCTATCGGAGTGATTGCATTAGTGCAACATGTTTTTGTTCTGGTGAGGCTTCACCTGCAAGAAGGTCGACCTCGCACTTATATTATCTACCCTAGAGACTTCGGAGGAGATAGTGGGCTCGAGATATTCGATACCCATGTATGTATAAACTTTGTCAGTATGATTCAGTATATATCGAGTTTATCGTTAAGCGAAAAGATTTAATCCAGTATTATGTTCAGCACTCCGGACTTAGTGATAGGAAGAGTGCATTGTTATGTCTATCCTCTAGAGATGTGGGAGTTAAGAGTTATACCCTTATTATTAGGGAAAGGGATTTCTAACATTCTTATTGTATGTATTCGAGGTTTATGGAATGCAATTACCATCAAACAATACTAAACGATAGTGCAATTGGTGAAATGTTCTCTGTTAAGTGTAATTACGGGCGGAAATGTAACTTTTTCGTCAAGAGACGAAATAAAGGGGTACCTGCTATGGACTGAGGATCTAACGGAATTCAATAACCGACAATGCTAGGTAGTAGTGTATAGAGAGAGTTCCTTGTTTGGATTTCGCTTTGCGAGACATCCCACACATGAAACTTAGCGTAAGGTTGGAAATAGGGGGGACGTTTGGTCACTATTCCATGAGTTCGGTACCCCAATCGAAATAGGATCAAGTAATTATTTATGTAAATCGGAAGTTGAATTTTGTTTTAAAATCTCTGGAGTCGAATTTTGTGGTAAGAAAGCATTGAAAGTTATCACCACGAGTTGAGGGGTGGAATAATGATAAGGAGGATTTAAAAATTTCGATTTCTAGGGTGATTGAGAGTAACCAAATGTCGTAACCGCGTTCAGAACACAAGGGCAATAAAGAAAGAGATGACTTGTAATTATTTTGATGAATAGAGAGTTAGTGATCTATTTTGGTTGTTGTACCTATTTTGGGAAAACTATTGCACATATCTAAAGAAGTTAGAAATTTGTTGTTCCCCTTTTTGTTGCCATGAAAATTGAATTGCCCTATTCCTTATATCTTGTTGGATTTAGTTAGTTCTACAGATGAGTAGCACGCCGTTCATTCTCCCAGAGCGGTCGGGGTGTTGCAAGAATGTGGGCATCTTGGTTATCTGACAATCGAATCGTCCGAGTTGAGGGGACGTGGGAATGGAGGTGTTGAATATATGTTTGTGGGACTAGCATAACGAAGTGGAAGTGATAGAATGGATTAAACGTCACATGAGGGGCGATAATTCATACATAAGTGTGTAATTAGAATAGCACATCCTAATTTGATTAGAAGGCTATAGGAAGCCATTTAAGAAGGGGTATCCCTTGAATAGAGTAAAATTTAATTATTATGACGAACACTCAGAGTGGAGTTGTTATTAGTCAAGTGTGAGAGCGAACTTGCGCATGCAAAGAGTGATGATGTTAGTATGGTGTAAAAGATTCAAAAGTTCACTTCATGGAGGAAAGAGCACGGGTCAAAACTTTCGACATTCACCAAGGAAGGAAGGGGAATATTACGTGTCACTTAATGTGAGGCATTTCAAGGAAGAGTCGATGTTTAACAAGAACGTAGTGAGTAATCTCTACATGCACCGCCCATAGGTAGTGTTCGGTTGAAAGAGGAGAATAAAATAGAGAGTTTTGTGTTCATCGACAATTCCTGAGATTGGAAGAGGCCGGTAAAGTCGGTAAAGTTCTTGGATGGGTTACCATCCTCAAAACAAGATCAAGGGTTCATCCGAGCATGCAAATTAAGTCGCCCAAGAAGGAAGTAATTGACATTCCTTTGGGGTGGTTTACAATATTAACTAGTGTGCCCAAAACTTCCTTTGAAAGGGAGGATCGCGTCGGTA
Organism: Sambucus nigra; assembly: GCA_949130495.1. Lineage (NCBI taxonomy): Eukaryota > Viridiplantae > Streptophyta > Magnoliopsida > Dipsacales > Adoxaceae > Sambucus > Sambucus nigra. The sequence goes on along the minus strand of OX422209.1, from coordinate 463,810,733 downwards.
CATGGCCCGGTACAGTATTAATTTCTACGTCGGGATGAGGTCTAAAAATCCCAATATGGGATTCCAGGAACCAGCAGAGGTAAGGTTTCGTTTCAAGTAGGATGTATCACCCTTAGCCAGAGAATAAGGGCACGGTGATTAGAGATTACTGGAACCACGTGAAGGAAATTTTGGAATCTTAGTGTGATGTTTTCAGGAGTTCTCTATAAAGGCACTCATACCTGTTAATTGCGTACGAGGTGCTTATTAAGATTTTTGGTATGTAAGAACCTCGAATATTCTCCTTTCGTATATTTAGAGGTGAGTGGATACTCAGAATTTTGGATCGGTCGAGAATAATCCGATAACTATGGTGGAATTCCACGACTGTTTTAGGCAAAGAAGAGTGGTCAAATGTTTGTGTGGTTTTTTTCTCAGAATGGGAGTTTTGTATATAGATAAATTCGAGTAGCTGTTGTAACACCCCGCTTGCCCGGAGAGAGCGGACGGAGCGCTAATGCGATAAAATAAATCCAAATCCACAAGTGACAAGGTATAGAGCATCTAAATAAACCCACAATAATATAAATCCACTAATCTCAATTCTTCAAATACAATAAGTCGCTCGAATAAATACAACATCTAACTCGAATAAAAATACAAATCTCCAAAGCTCTATACATCAAAATAATAAAAATCTTTCCCAAACAATCCTTGCTAAAATCAATCTCCATAGCGCCCCAAAATCCGCGCTAACCTGCCACTAAAAGAAAATATGGGGAAGTACACAATACGACAAGAAAGATGCTCAACAAATATATTAACGACGAATAACGCGTAACAACACGAGTACGAATATTCAAATCAAAATGCAAATCTCAAAGCATTTATCAATATAATTTCTCAACAACACTTTAACCGGGTCATCAGGCCTCACCACATCCGTATATGCTTTATCAAGCCATAGCCCGGGAAACAGGAATTTTGGCAGGTGCCCAACATCCGTGCCATATTAAAATCTCATGACAACATGCTCATCAACAATATAATGATACCACATGAATCAAAATAATTTCAACAATTATTTCTCCAGATTTCAAAGAATTTAACAATTCAAATATGACTTCAATTAAATAAGAATTCAAAGAGATTGACACTCGCGATATTTAAGGAGCATATTGTGTAAAACACCATACCTCAAACCATGATGAGAGACCAATTATCACATCCTCAAGATCAACAAAAAAGATCTACAAAATCTCCTCCAAGAACCTCCAACAAAATAGCCCTAAGAACACCTCTAATCTAAGGTAGGAACTCATAAATCTCAAGTGCCAATGTGTATATAAAAAGAAGAGGAATATAAAATATATTTGTTGCCAAAAGTAGGTTAAAAGGCTTGTCCACGACTTCCTTTTATAATGCAAAGAAATGAAGAGTTGGAAGCCAAAAGACTCCTTTAAATAAGGTAAAGAAATGAAGAGTTGGAAGTCAAAACAACTCCAAGAGTTAAAAACATTTAAAAAGAATTTTAAAATCCGTTTTAACTCCGACTTCGAAACCGTTTGAAATTCTTGCCTTTAAAAATAATAACCAACATATTTGAGCAATAAAAATAATTTTATTAAATACTTTATTTTCCTCCATTTTCCAAAAATTAATTAAAATAGCCCAAAATTACGCGGGTTGTTACACTTCCCCAATAACAATGGAATTTCGCCCTCGAAATTTGCCGAATGCCTAACTCTCAAAATCAGGCCACTACACTAACTCCAAAAATAAATCACGTCTCCCAAAAATAAATTCATCACCTCTAATCTCGAAACTTATCACGAATATCACCTAAAATTTGCTATCTCCAAAAATTGCTAACCACGCAATGAACCCAAAACTCAAGCCCCGAGGGTTGCCGTATACCTAAGCTCTGATACCATTTGTAACACCCCGCTCGCCCGCAGAGAGCGGACGGAGCGCTAATGCGATAAAATAAATCCAAATCCACAAGTGACAAGGTATAGAGCATCTAAATAAACCCACAATAATATAAATCCACTAATCTCAATTCTTCAAATACAACAAGTCTCTCGAATAAATACAACATCTAACTCGAATAAAATTACAAATCTCCAAAGCTCTATACATCAAAATAATAAAAATCTTTCCCAAACAATCCCCGCTAAAATCAATCACCATAGCGCCCCAAAATCCGCGCTAACCTGCCACTAAAAGAAAATATGGGGAAGTACACAATACGACAAGAAAGATGCTCAACAAATATATTAACGATGAATAACGCGTAACAACACGAGTACGAATATTCAAATCAAAATGCAAATCTCAAAGCATTTATCAATATAATTTCTCAAAAACACTTTAATCGGGTTACCAGGCCTCACCACATCCGTATATTCTTTATCAAGCCATAGCCCGGGAAACAGGAATTTTGGCGGGTGCCCAACATCCGTGCCATATTAAAATCTCATGACAACATGCTCATCAACAATATAATGATACCACATGAATCAAAATAATTTCAACAATTATTTCTCTAGATTTCAAAGAATTTAACAATTCAAATATGACTTCAATTAAATAAGAATTCAAAGAGAATGACACTCGGGATATTTAAGGAGCATATTGTGTAAAACCCCATACCTCAAACCATGATGAGAGACCAATTATCACATCCTCAAGATCAACACAAAAGATCTACAAAATCTCTTCCAAGAACCACCAACAAAATAGCCTTAAGGACACCTCTAATCTAAGGTTGGAACTCACAAATTTCAAGGGCCAATGTGTATATAAAAAGAAGAGGAATATAAAATATATTTGCTGCCAAAAGTAGGTTAAAAGTCTTGTACACGACTTCCTTTTATAATGCAAAGAAATGAAGAGTTGGAAGCCAAAAGACTCCTTTAAATAAGGTAAAGAAATGAAGAGTTGGAAGTCAAAACAACTCCAAGAGTTAAAAACATTTAAAAAGAATTTTAAAATTCGTTTTAACTCCGATTTCGAAACAGTTTGAAATTCTCGCCTTTAAAAATAATAACCAACATATTTGAGCAATAAAAATAATTTTATTAAAAACTTTATTTTCCTCCATTTTCTAAAAATGAATTAAAATAGCCCAAAATTACGCGGGTTGTTACACTTCCCCACTAACAATGGAATTTCACCCTCGAAATTCGCCGAATGCCTAACTCTCAAAATAAGGCCACTACACTAACTCCAAAAATAAATCACGTCTCCCAAAAATAAATTCATCACCTCTAATCTCGAAACTTATCACGAATATCACCTAAAATTTGCTATCTCCAAAAATTGCTAACCACGGAATGAACCCAAAACTCAAGCCCCGAGGGTTGCCGAATACCTAAGCTCTGATACCATTTGTAACACCCTGCTCGCCCGGAGAGAGCGGATGGAGCGCTAATGCGATAAAATAAATCCAAATCCACAAGTGACAAGGTATAGAGCATCTAAATAAACCCACAATAATATAAATCCACTAATCTCAATTCATCAAATACAACAAGTCTCTCGAATAAATACAACATCTAACTCGAATAAAAATATAAATCTCCAAAGCTCTATATATCAAAATAATAAAAATCTTTCCCAAACAATCCTCGCTAAAATCAATCTCCATAGGGCCCCAAAATCCGCGCTAACCTGCCACTAAAAGAAAATATGGGGAAGTACACAATACGACAAGAAAGATGCTCAACAAATATATTAATGATGAATAACGCGTAACAACACGAGTACGAATATTCAAATCAAAATGCAAATCTCAAAGCATTTATCAATATAATTTCTCAACAACACTTTAACCGGGTCACCAGGCCTCACCACATCCGTATATGCTTTATCAAGCCATAGCCCGGGAAACAGAAATTTTAGCAGGTGCCCAACATCCGTGCCATATTAAAATCTCATGATAACATGCTCATCAACAATATAATGATACCACATGAATCAAAGTAATTTCAACAATTATTTCTCCAGATTTCAAAGAATTTAATAATTCAAATATGACTTCAATTAAACAAGAATTCAAAAAGAATGACACTCGCGATATTTAAGGAGCATATTGTGTAAAACCCCATACCTCAAACCATGATGAGAGACCAATTATCACATCCTCAAGATCAACACAAAAGATCTACAAAATCTCCTCCAAGAACCTCCAACAAAATAGCCCCAAGAACACCTCTAATCTAAGGTTGGAACTCACAAATCTCAAGGGTCAATCTGTATATAAAAATAAGAGGAATATAAAATATATTTGCTGCCAAAAGTAGGTTAAAAGGCTTGTCCACGACTTCCTTTTATAGTACAAAGAAATGAAAAGTTGGAAGCCAAAATACTCCTTTAAATAAGGTAAAGAAATGAAGAGTTGGAAGTCAAAACAACTCCAAGAGTTAAAAACATTTAAAAAGAATTTTAAAATTCGTTTTAACTCCGATTTCGAAACCGTTTGAAATTCTCGCCTTTAAAAATAATAACCAACATATTTGAGCAATAAAAATAATTTTATTAAAAACTTTATTTTCCTCCATTTTCTAAAAATTAATTAAAATAGCCCAAAATTACGCGGGTTGTTACACTTCCCCACTAACAATGGAATTTCACCCTCGAAATTCGCCGAATGCCTAACTCTCAAAATAAGGCCACTACACTAACTCCAAAAATAAATCACGTCTCCCAAAAATAAATTCATCACCTCTAATCTCGAAACTTATCACGAATATCACCTAAAATTTGCTATCTCCAAAAATTGCTAACCACGGAATGAACCCAAAACTCAAGCCCCGAGGGTTGCCGAATACCTAAGCTCTGATACCATTTGTAACACCCTGCTCGCCCGGAGAGAGCGGACGGAGCGCTAATGCGATAAAATAAATCCAAATCCACAAGTGACAAGGTATAGAGCATCTAAATAAACCCACAATAATATAAATCCACTAATCTCAATTCATCAAATACAACAAGTCTCTCGAATAAATACAACATCTAACTCGAATAAAAATATAAATATCCAAAGCTCTATATATCAAAATAATAAAAATCTTTCCCAAACAATCCTCGCTAAAATCAATCTCCATAGGGCCCCAAAATCCGCGCTAACCTGCCACTAAAAGAAAATATGGGGAAGTACACAATACGACAAGAAAGATGCTCAACAAATATATTAATGATGAATAACGCGTAACAACACGAGTACGAATATTCAAATCAAAATGCAAATCTCAAAGCATTTATCAATATAATTTCTCAACAACACTTTAACCGGGTCACCAGGCCTCACCACATCCGTATATGCTTTATCAAGCCATAGCCCGGGAAACAGAAATTTTAGCAGGTGCCCAACATCCGTGCCATATTAAAATCTCATGATAACATGCTCATCAACAATATAATGATACCACATGAATCAAAGTAATTTCAACAATTATTTCTCCAGATTTCAAAGAATTTAATAATTCAAATATGACTTCAATTAAACAAGAATTCAAAAAGAATGACACTCGCGATATTTAAGGAGCATATTGTGTAAAACCCCATACCTCAAACCATGATGAGAGACCAATTATCACATCCTCAAGATCAACACAAAAGATCTACAAAATCTCCTCCAAGAACCTCCAACAAAATAGCCCCAAGAACACCTCTAATCTAAGGTTGGAACTCACAAATCTCAAGGGTCAATCTGTATATAAAAATAAGAGGAATATAAAATATATTTGCTGCCAAAAGTAGGTTAAAAGGCTTGTCCACGACTTCCTTTTATAGTACAAAGAAATGAAAAGTTGGAAGCCAAAATACTCCTTTAAATAAGGTAAAGAAATGAAGAGTTGGAAGTCAAAACAACTCCAAGAGTTAAAAACATTTAAAAAGAATTTTAAAATTCGTTTTAACTCCGATTTCGAAACCGTTTGAAATTCTCGCCTTTAAAAATAATAACCAACATATTTGAGCAATAAAAATAATTTTATTAAAAACTTTATTTTCTTCCATTTTCTAAAAATTAATTAAAGTAGCCCAAAATTACGCGGGTTGTTACACTTCCCCACTAACAATGGAATTTCACCCTCGAAATTCGCCGAATGCCTAACTCTCAAAATAAGGCCACTACACTAACTCCAAAAATAAATCACGTCTCCCAAAAATAAATTCATCACCTCTAATCTCGAAACTTATCACGAATATCACCTAAAATTTGCTATCTCCAAAAATTGCTAACCACGGAATGAACCCAAAACTCAAGCCCCGAGGGTTGCCGAATACCTAAGCTCTGATACCATTTGTAACACCCTGCTCGCCCGGAGAGAGCGAACGGAGCGCTAATGCGATAAAATAAATCCAAATCCACAAGTGACAAGGTATAGAGCATCTAAATAAACCCACAATAATACAAATCCACTAATCTCAATTCATCAAATACAACAAGTCTCTCGAATAAATACAACATCTAACTCGAATAAAAATATAAATCTCCAAAGCTCTATATATCAAAATAATAAAAATCTTTCCCAAACAATCCTCGCTAAAATCAATCTCCATAGGGCCCCAAAATCCGCGCTAACCTGCCACTAAAAGAAAATATGGGGAAGTACACAATACGACAAGAAAGATGCTCAACAAATATATTAATGATGAATAACGCGTAACAACACGAGTACGAATATTCAAATCAAAATGCAAATCTCAAAGCATTTATCAATATAATTTCTCAACAACACTTTAACCGGGTCACCAGGCCTCACCACATCCGTATATGCTTTATCAAGCAATAGCCCGGGAAACAGAAATTTTAGCAGGTGCCCAACATCCGTGCCATATTAAAATCTCATGATAACATGCTCATCAACAATATAATGATACCACATGAATCAAAGTAATTTCAACAATTATTTCTCCAGATTTCAAAGAATTTAATAATTCAAATATGACTTCAATTAAACAAGAATTCAAAAAGAATAACACTCGCGATATTTAAGGAGCATATTGTGTAAAACCCCATACCTCAAACCATGATGAGAGACCAATTATCACATCCTCAAGATCAACACAAAAGATCTACAAAATCTCCTCCAAGAACCTCCAACAAAATAGCCCCAAGAACACCTCGAATCTAAAGTTGGAACTCACAAATCTCAAGGGCCAATGTGTATATAAAAAGAAGAGGAATATACAATATATTTGCTGCCAAAAGTAGGTTAAAAGGCTTGTCCACGACTTCCTTTTATAGTACAAAGAAATGAAGAGTTGGAAGCCAAAATACTCCTTTAAATAAGGTAAAGAAATGAAGAGTTAGAAGTCAAAACAACTCCAAGAGTTAAAAACATTTAAAAAGAATTTTAAAATCCGTTTTAACTCCGATTTCGAAACTGTTTGAAATTCTCGCCTTTAAAAATAATAACCAACATATTTGAGCAATAAAAATAATTTTATTAAAAACTTTATTTTCCTCCATTTTCCAAAAATTAATTAAAATAGCCCAAAATTGCGCGGGTTGTTATAGCTGTCATGTAGTGAAGTGCGGACTCCCAATGATAGTGAGATAATGGAAATAGGCGTGACCTATGCGAAAGTTGTCAGTTGGGAGCACCATGCGAATTGTCTCCAATGAGAATGTTAATCAAGCTTGCTGCGAGGCTTGTGTTATAGTGACTAAACGCCTTACTATGTGGTTAGATTGCGTACTATTAAGGTAGCCAAAATGTGTATACCAGGTAGGCCTTATTTCTCGAATTTCGGGACGAAATTCCGTTATTAGGGGGAAGTATGTAATACCCCGTATTTTTATGGCTTTTAAATTTAGGGATTTATTTAATTAAATTGAGATAAATTAATTTAATTTTAATCCGGAAAGTTATTTTAAATATTTACTAGCGTGACGAGAGTTAGTAATTATTGGAAATTTGTTGAATGTCACTGGATGAGTATAGTAATATATGAGAATGATTTTATAAAAATTGTCAGTTACGAATAAATGATAATTCTGGAAATTAAGTCGAGACGCGCATGTGTCGCGTCGGGAATAAATGTTGATTAATAAAAGTGAAATATTTTTAAATTATCCGTATGGTCATTTTGAGTTCGCCAACGTGTCCGAAAGGGTTGAGATAGTCAGAAAAGTGTACTCGGGGGGTTTAGTTTGGGTCTCGGGACGTTTTTAGGCCTATTTAGCACCCCGGGAGGGCATTTTTGACATTTTGCATTTTTGGGTAATTAAAACCACGAAATTTCAAGGGTTATATCATATATCTAAGGTTGACTTCTAGGTCTAACACAACCAAAGACAAGTGACGGCCATAGGAGAGGGAAGGAGAGAGCTTTCAAAGCAAATTCTAGACCGAAAATTCATCCGGTTGCACTGCCACCACAACCAACGCGTAGATCGCACGACGGGGAGTGCAACCACACCAAATTCATCATCAAATCAGAACTTTGAAATTTCTAGGCAAGTATTTATCTTGCTTATTTTCGTTAATGCATCGTTCGTGTTAGTCTAGGGTGATTAGGATGAGTTTGGTAGAAGAAAATCCATGTTGGAGATAGGAAAATCGCATGTAGTAATGATTTGAATGATAATCTGGAAACTCCTTCACATGTAGAGGCTTAACCACGAATTTATGATGAATTACGAGTATAAATTTCTGGAAAAAGACTGATTAGAACCATGTTAAAGAACTTCTAGGGTTCTTGAGATTTATATGAGTTTTGGCCTATTAATCTATGGTTATTGATGAAAAATTACATGCTTTACGTTGAAGATGTATAATATGGGTTCATACCATTTGTAGTAAAAATTTTAGGGAGTTTGTGTGTGAAAAATCTAGATTTGATTGAGGTTAGATTATGTAACCCGTAACTGTTAATCTGCAGAATTCGTATACCTGTTTGATCGATCGATCGAACCACGGGTGTCGATCGATCGACACATCGATCGATCGAGCTCTGACCATTAATCGATCGACCCCTTCTGGAAGACTCACATTTCCCCTTTGAAAATAGTTAAATTCAAATTAAATGAGTATAATTTTTGGGCATCCTTATTTAAAATAATTTGGAAGGTAAAGGAGACCAGTAAGATTTATTAATAATTATGAGACCTTTAAGGTAAGACGAGATGTACATTTTTGGGATATTTACATATAAGGGACGATGAAATTATGCATTAAAGGGAGAGACGCGTAAAATAGTTACGTTGGAAAATTAGATGAGTACCTACTGAAATTCTACACTTGGGAGGATAGAGTCCATGAGTGTTACGTAGTGAGTTGGATTAATCCCTCAAATTAAAGTAAGAGACGAACCATTATAAGTGATGACTAAATAATGAGAAATAGGGATAAATGTTATAATTATGGGTTATGAGATGAACCTAAAGAGATGTGGTAAAAGTAGTATATTTATATGACTGTGTTTATGCATACATTATATACGTGTGAAAATCATGCTCGCGCTACTTTCTATCCCTGAGGTTACCGCGCTGGGACGATCTTATCTCGAATGGGCCTTCATGGGGGATATTGACTCGTACCCTAGAAGATAGGAATCCTAGGTACAAGCTACCGAATCGATAGTCACGGTCCTAAGAGACGCGAGGGTATGTGCTGACCTCTTGGACTTGGAAACTATGCTTCGTCTCAATATTGTTTGTGTATGTATTAATACAGTTCGAGAGTGATTTCGAACTTATATTTCCCTTAGTACGAATGATACGGGGATTGGATAGCAGAGTATGCCCGCACCATAATTTTTATGTGGGGTGCTGTTAGAATATATATATAATACGAGTATTTAATATATATATATATATATATATATATATATATATGAACTTTTGAAAGGTGAAACTTCCTATTGTGTTTATGGTAAGTAAGAAGTGAATAATGATTTCAATTTGGAACTACTTGATTTGAAAAGTGTAATGTGAAAATTTACTAGCAAATAAGGTTTAAATGAGAACTTTGTGATCAAATGAAATTATCCTCTTAAACAATTAAATTGTTCAGTCTTAAATCTTACAAGTAACCTAAGATATGTTAAATCGTTAGGAAGGTTAGTACGATAGGCGTGCACATTAGAAGAGAGGTGAGAATTTCCCAAGGGAGTGCCGCACTAATATGTTGTTGCATTGTCCTGTAAACATTTTAAATACTTTCTAAACAAATTTTAAATCATTTCCACAATCGGGCTCTGACCCGTTTCCATTTTCTTTTCTCTCTTATATATATATGTATGTATTACAGGTGCCCAGCCACAGGGGCATCTTGCATAGGGTCCTTTGGAAGGAACGTGCTGAAGCTTAGGTGGGAGTTGCAGGCCTCTTGCGTAGACGACTTCATTTATTTCGTTCCACTCTTATCATATCTATCCAGTTGGGCATGTGTCGCCCGTTTCCATTATTCAGTTGTTTTATTAGACATTATGATTCATTGATTTCTAGTAATGTCATTTTAGGATTATTTACTGTCTGGATGTATTAATCTAAGTTTTAAATGTTGGGATTTAGTTGTTGAATGTTTAAATTATTTGGATTATATGTTCCAGGATAATTTGTGGTGTGATTCTTTAATATTGAATTTCGTAAAGTTAAAATCATTGGTTATAAATAGAATTTGGAAAGTAATGTCTAAAATGGTTTTGACACTTACCTTAATTAATTAAAGGTTTAAATTGGAAAAGTTATTTTTATGACAGTGATGCTAAGAATGAACCAACTGCTCACCTTGATTTTAATTTAATAAAGGAGGGATCACCCGATATTTAATTAGGCGGGGTGTCACACCTAGGTCGTTCCTTAACATATTTTTGAGGTCAAATCTTACTAATCAACATGTAACAATCATAAATCCCCAATTCTTGCCCCAAACCCTATGAACATGAACTCAGAATTTAATTGACTACAAAGACTCCTTATAAATCCATTTCCAAATCCTCAAAAGTTGCGTTTTGTATATTGAATTCATCCATAAGTATTCTACATGCAATTCCTATCCCAAAATCATAAGTTTCACAATAATCCCATTGGTTTTCATCAATTCTTTTAAGGTAAATACAGTTTCTACACTAAACATGGAAGAAATATTCATTGAACTTAATGCTATCAAATCACTTGCCTTAAATCCGATGTTCTGGTTCATTGTTGATGATCAAGGTTGGCTTTCTCTCTTCTTTCCGGTCACAAATCCTTTCCAATTTATGGTGATGGGAGATAGTTTGGTTTGGAACCTCCTTTACCCTCTTTCTAACTTCTCTCAAAACTCCCGTAGACCACTCTCTTGCCTTTTGCTGGTAATGGCCTTAGTGGCCTCTTTAAAAATATAAAAATAAACTATAAAATTCGTGGGTTTTAATTCCTCAATATTTAAAATTACCAAAATGCCCTTCTAGGTTGCCGGTTTGGCCTAAAAATGCCCCGGGACCCAAAGTAAACTCCCAGCTAGTATTTTCTAACTATTTCGACCCTTCCGGACATGTTGGCGCACTCAAAATGATCATTCGGTTGATAAAAATATAATTTACTTTTTAATTTAGATAAATTCATTCCTGGCGCGGCTGACACGCGCGTCCTAATTAAAATTTCCAAATTATCGTATTTCTACCTCGTGATAATTTGAATATTTTCAATACTCATATATTACCATATATTCTAAGTAATATTCAATTTTAACATCATAATCAATCAAATACCAACTCACCTCTCGCTAGTATTTATATCCGGATTAATTCTCATTTAATTCAATTAATCCCTTAAATAAAATCAATAAATAAAATCAATAAAATTACGGGGTATTACATACTTCCCCCCTAATAACAGAATTTCGTCCCAAAATTTGGAACTAATGAATACCTGGTAAAAATAGCTCTGGATAACGTTCGCGCATCTCATCCTCGCGCTCCCATGTGGACTCCTCGACATTATGATGCCACCACTTCACGCGTACTAATGGTACTATCTTAGACCTCAGTTTCCTCTCGCTGTTGTCTAGAATGGCAATTGGCCCCTATTTGTAGGAACTATCAGGCTGAAGATCGATGTCCTCTAAAGCAATGCGACAATGGGCCAAGTGGTCCCTAAGATATTTCCTTAGCGAGGAAATATGGAACACATCATGAATCCTATGCAAGTGCTCTGGTAACCCAAGTCTATACGCAACTGGTCCAATCCTATCGATGATAAGAAATGGCCCCACATATCTTTGTGCCAGTTTCCCCTTCTTCCCAAAATTCATAATCCCCTTCATCGGAGATACTCTGAGTAACACCTGGTCCCCGACCTTGAATTCTCTGAAGAACCTCTTGGCATCAGCATAGCTCTACTGCCGGTCCTGAGCTACCCGAATATGAGTCCATATCATCTCTATCCTTACCCGAAGTATCCTGAATCACTTTTGACCCAAGGAGTTTGTTATCCCCCACCTCTAACCAACAAGCTGGTGAACGACAAGGTCTACCATAAAACACCTCGAATGGCGCCATGCCAATGGTGAATTGGTAGGAGTTATTATAAGCAAACTCCACCAGTGGAAGGTACTGCTCCCAACCGCCTCCAAAGTCTAGGATGCACATACGCAACATGTCCTCCAACATCTTATTTGTCCGCTCTGTTTTCCCATCAGTCTGCGGGTGATACGCCGTACTCAGCCGCAACTCCGTACCCATGGCCTCCTGGAAACTCTCCCAAAATTTTGAAACAAATATCTTGTCTCGGTCCGACACGATATTTAGAGGCACCCCGTGAAGTCTCACTATCTCCGTAATGAAAATCTGGGCATACTGTCCCGTAGTGTAGTCTGTCCTCATGGGAAAAAAATGAGCAACTTTGGTCAACCTATCCGCAATTACCCATATGGATTCGTGACCCCTCTGTGACGTAGGTAAACCCGTGATAAAGTCCATGGAAATGCTCTCCCATATCCACATCGGAACCTCTAACGGCTGTAGAAGTACTGCCAGTTTCTGATGGTCCACCTTTACTAGCTGGTAAGTGGTGCATTTAGAAACAAATACTGCGATATCTCTCTTCATCCCGCTCCACCAGTACTGTCGTCTCATGTCTTGGTACATCTTATCCCCACCAGGGTGTACCACGAATCGTGAGTCGTGCGACTCTGTCATTACCTCGTGTCGCAAGTCTTCCCCTTCTGGCACGACTAGTCTCCCATTGAAGCGTAATCCCCCGTCTGAACTAACGGTATAGGACTCGGCTCCCTCTGCTAGTAATCAAACTATCTACTCCTGACAGAACGAGTCTTGTGCCTAGGCCTTTATCACTCTCGTAACAATCTGAGGTATTACAATCATCACAGACACGAATGATCGATCCACTGCATCCTGGTGTCCCAACTCCTTCCACATAGCTTTCCACACCTCGAGCACTTCATCTACTGTCCTACGGATCAACGAGTTTGCTACCACGTTAGCCTTCCCTGGGTGATATTGGATATCAAATTGATAATCTTTCACAAACTCGAGCCACCGACGTTGTCGTATATTTAGTTCCTTCTGCGTGAAGAGGTATTGTAGAGACTTGTGGTCTGTGAACAATCGAAATTTCTCCCCTAGGAGATAGTGTATCCAAATCCGAAGAGAGAATATGACTGCCACTAACTCCAAGTCGTGGTTGGGATAATTCTTCTCATGAGGTTTAATCTTACGGGAAGCATAAGCTATAGCCTGACTCTCTTATTGCAGTACACCTCCAAGTCCTTATAATGACGCATCGGTGTAAACTAGATACTCAACTCCCAGTCTTGGCAATGCTAACACAGGCGCTGAGGTCAACTTGTCTTTCAACTCATCGAATGCCAACTAATAGGCATCGCTCCAGATGAATGGCACAGCTTTGCGAGTTAGATGTGTCAAAGGACCCGCTATCTTTGAGAAACCCCGAATAAACCTCCTGTAGTATCCTGCTAGGCCCAAGAAACTACGGATCTCAGTCGGTGTCGTGGGCTGTCCCCACTACCTCACCGCGGATACCTTCCCCGGATCAATAGATATCCCCCGGTCTAAAATGATATGTCCCAAAAACTGAACCTCCTTCAATTAAAACCCACATTTCTCGTACTTTGCATAAAGCTCGTTCTGACGTAGCGTTTGCAAAACCTGTCTCAAATGCTCGGCACGCTCCTCCTCTGTCTGGGAGTAAACCAGGATGTCATCGATAAAGACGATGACGAATTGGTCTAGGAACTCTCTGAACACCCTATTCATCATGTCCATAAACACGGTTGGAGCGTTGGTTAGGCCAAAAGGCATAGCCCGAAACTCATAGGAACCATATCTCGTCAAGAAAGAAGTCTTCGAGACGTCCTATTCCCTAATACGCAACTGATGGTATCCCTACTGCAAGTCAATCTTTGAGAATAAGGAATCTCCTATCAACTGGTCGAATAAGTCATCGATTGGGGAAATGGATACTTATTCCGTATCGTGACTTTTTTCAACTCCCGGTAATCTACACATAACCTCAATGATCCATCCCTCTTCTTTACGAACAACACAGGGGCACCCCACGGTGAAGTGATCCTACGGATAAACCCATGACCCCCCAACAACTGCTCTATCTGATCCCTTATCTCTCTCATCTCCGCTAGAGCCATACGGTACGGTGGGCGGGCAATTGGCCGAGTGCCCGACGTCAAATCGATAACAAAATCTATCTCTCTACTAGAAGGTAATCCAGGTATATACTGGAATACATCAGCAAACTCCCTAACAACTGGAATTAAATCGAGTGGTATCACCACTTCCTTAGAGGTCTCCTCCTCTATATAGTACAAGTGAGTGGACGATCCTACCTCAGGGCGAGGCATCGCCACTAAAAACATCTCCTGCCCGGGTATGGAAAAATTGATACTCCTACTGAAACAATCAATCATGGCTCGATACACAACTAGCCAATCCATACCAACAATCGCATCGTACTCAGTCATCTCTAATACTAACATATCAGTAGGTAAAGTAAATCTCCCGATCTCTATACCCACACCTCTACAAATAAGAGAAATCATAGAACCCCTACTCAACGATGAATCTACGCAAGTAATCGTGCTCTTTGCAGTGTCTAACAACCCCAAAGTGCGTGCAAATCTCGTGGCAACGAAACAGTGTGTGGCCCTCATATCAAATAAAATACGCCCCATAGTCCCCTAAATAGAGAACATACCCTCAATAGCAGGTGGATCCTATGGGACTGCGGCCTGCTGGAGATGATAAACTCGCCCGTACTGAAGTTGTCCTTGCTGGACTGGGACTACGAGAATAGGTTGCAAAGCTGGTATCTATGGTGGTGCTGGGAGGGCGGCGGGAAACATAGGTCTCTAGGGCTCATGTCGAGCACCCTACTGCTGTTGATGTGGGGCCCTTCCCCTATTAGGACACTCCTGGAGTTTGTGGCCAATCTCGCCACAAGTAAAACATTTCCCCGGAAAGTTCCCCCCTCTCTGACCAGGCTGCCCACGGCCCCGGTGGCCGTTGCCATTCCTTCCTTGGCCATGTTGGCCCTGATGAAACTGCTGATGTTGGCCTTGCTGGCCCTATTTGGCTATGGCAAAAACCTCCCTGACCATTTCTGAAACCTCCAGATCTAAATATCTTAGGATCCCCCTGATGGGAACCCTAATCTCCCTGCCTGTACTGACCCTGAGTAGATTATGCCCCACTGGCACCATTCCCCCCTGTCCGGCCCTGATGGCTAGACTTTTCGGATCGCTTACCCTCTGACAAGTGAAAGTGGTGGTCCTGGCAGTGAAGCAGTGTTGCGTTAACCACATCAGGATAAGTGGCCAACGAGAGATTAGCCAACAAGTGATGACAGATCCTCCAAGTCAACCCATCCATGAACTTCTGAATTTTTTTCTCCTCGGTTGGAATCTCATCGAGAATGATGTTCAAAAGATTAGTGAATTCGGCCTCATATTCTGCCACAGTCTTTCCCTCCTGCTTGAGGTTCATTAACTTTCTCTTCATTTCGGTGTGAACGACTGATGGAAAATACTTGCGGTCGAACCGCACCCAAAACTCCTGTATAGAAAGAACATCTCTCTCCTCCGTGGTGGTAATGGACTACCACCACTACGACGCTTATACTACTAGCTTAAAAGTAGCCAGTATTTATTTCTGTACCTTCGTGCACTCATACATCCTCAAGTGCCTTTAGATGTTGTTCTTCCACTGACTGGACATAACGACGTCAGAGCTACCTGAAAACTCCGGAGAGTGCGCTTTCTGAAAAGCATCGCGAACACGTTCCCAAGAAGACAGGAATGCATGAGCATGTACTGGCGCTACTACCGACGCCTGAGGCGGTGACTGCTGCACAACTTCTAGGGCAGCATTTACCGCTTGGGCTATAATAGCGGCAACCTCTGCGGCATTTAAGGAGCCCTGGACTGGTGCAGGTTGTGGCTCGGGCTGAGCATCCCCGGGAACTCGCTGTGCACGTTGTGGAGGCATCTGAAAGGAGAGTAAAATTTGTATAAGTTCTCATTTATTATCTTAAAATAGATGAAGGGCGAAACATACACAAAAGAATACAACAATCCTAAAATTATAGGGTTCTATATCAAAGAAAGCTACGTGGAAACATAACAAGCCGTACAGATTCTAAGGACACTAGAACCTGATGCTCTGATACCACCAGTGACACCCCGACTAATTAAATACCGGGTAGCTACTCCTTTATTCAAATTAATACAAAATGTCAAGTTGGTTCAGTTCATAGCATCACTGTCGAAAAATGTTTTAATATTTACTAGCAACCTAATATTTAAAAGTGAGATGTCAATTTTTAATTAAATCCAATTAACATTCAATCCATTTAAATTATGAAATACTAATACCACAAGCACAACACAGTCACAATAGAATAATAATGGAATGACAATGAATCTGGAGGAATACTCCTCTAATAATCCAAATACTGAATACAACCAAATACATAGTCTGAATCAAAAATTAATTACAACCCCAAATCTGAAATAAAACTGAGGATGTAGGATGTCTCTAAAAGAAAAGGGGCGACATGCCCTACAGATGAGTAAAATAGAGTTAGGGTAGAAAGTGGAGGCGTCTACAATCGAGGTCCTGTAACTTCCACAGCAGCTACAACACGTCAACGTAATGGAACTCCTACGCTTGGTGTCCTTGTGGCTTGGCACCTAAAAGGTTTTTACAAGAAAGTAGATTTGAAAGCAAACGGGTCAGAGCCCGATTGTGAAAACAGTTTAAAATGCAGCAAGTGTTTAATAACATTAAACAGTGAATATAAAATACATGATAGTGCGTGCACTCACATGAGTCCTCACCTCTCAACTAATTGTGCACACCTATCGTACCCATACCCGTTCTAGTTATACTACCATCAACTAGTCCAATCCATGACCTATCGTTACTTTATAAATCAAAGTTCATTTCTCAGTGTCTTAATATAAGCTGGAGGTCTTACTGTTTTTAATCAGAATTAGTTATAATAATTACTAAGAGTTTTCCCATTTTTAACTCTACAAAGATGTTACATTAATTCACACTTGTACTTCTATAAACAATTCATTTCAATAATTCGGTATAACAATCTCATCATAATATACAATAATGGCACCCCTAGACTAGGCTGCGATGCACACATACTCTGCTATCGAATCCCGGTACATCACGTACATAAGGATCACGTATTCCGAATCTCTCAGGAATCGTTTAGACAAGTAATAAACACACATAATGGAGGTGACCATAGTTCACATCACATGGGTCACGCACATACCTATGCTCCAATGATCAGCAGACTTATTAACTCCTAAATAAGTCATTCTCTGACCTATGTCCTCGAGGTACCAATCTAAATCCCCCCGTAGGCACACAGATATTAGATGGCCCTGATCGAACGCCGACCTCCCGTGATAGCATGTATGGTAGGTATGTTATACACAGATAACCACATATACTAAACATTCACACATCTTAGATATCTTATAATATCAATAGAGGTATCTTTTACATTCTTATACCGTCATTAAATGATGCACGTTTACAAATCCCCGGATCATATACATTAAAGTTGTCAACCCTTCTCACGTCGAAATATTTGGTACTCATTTCTTAACTCATAAATGTCATCCGGTTTCCTACAAAATCCTAAGTTTTACTCCTCAACGTACTCCAATCTCACAACTATACCCACTAGTCAACAAGGGAAGGTTAACGCTCAATTAAATAAGCCTAATGGAAGTTCTAAATAGAATCAGGCCTATAAAGGCCATTCTGTCAACTCGTTAGAAATCTCGTTCGAACGAGGTCGTTTCAACGAGTGTCGTTCGAACGAATGGCTTCGAATGAACTACCAACTCATTAGAAGGAGTACTATCATCTTGTTAGAAGCTCGTTCGAACGACCTGGGCAGGTCTTCTAACGAGATGGCAGATAACGCCCAAAAACTTCCCAACTCATTTTTCTTCATTTTTCTCTTCTCTAAATCCATCTTAAGATCATACAAATTACGTTTTAATGTGTATAAACTATTTTAAGTCATCCTAGGTCATTCCCTAACATATTTTTGGGGTCAAATCTTACTAATCAACATGTAACAATCATAAATCCCCAATTCTTGCCTCAAACCCTATGAACATGAACTCGGAATTTAATTGACTACAAAGGCTCCTTATAAATCCATTTCCAAATCATCAAGAGTTGAGTTTTGTGTATTGAATTCGTCCATAAGTATTCTACATGCAATTCCTATCCCAAAATCATAAGTTTCACAATAATCCCATTGGTTTTCATCAAATCTTTCAAGGTAAATACAGTTTCTACACTAAATATGGAAGAAATATTCATTGAACTTAATGCTATCAAATCACTTGCCTTAAATCCGATGTTCTGGTTCGTTGTTGATGATCAAGGTTGGCTTTCTCTCTTCTTTTCGGTCACAAATCCTTTCCAATTTCTGGTGATGGGAGATAGTTTGGTTTGGAACTTCCTTTACCCTCTTTCTAACTTCTCTCAAAACTCCCGTAGCCCACTCTCTTGCCTTTTGCTGGTAATGGCCTTAGTGGCCTCTTTAAAAATATAAAAATAAACTCCAAAATTCGTGGGTTTTAATTCCTCAATATTTAAAATTACCAAAATGCCCTTCTAGGTTGTCGGTTTGGCTTAAAAATGCCCCGGGACCCAAACTAAATTCCCGGCTAGTGTTTTCTGACTATTTTGACCCTTCCGGACGTGTTGGCGCACTCAAAATGATCGTTCAGTTGATAAAAATATAATTTACTTTTTAATTTAGATAAATTCATTCTTGACGCGACTGACACGCGCGTTCCAATTAAATTTCCCAAATTATCATATTTCTGCCTCGTGACAATTTGAATATTTTCAATACTCATATATTACCATATATTCTCACTAATATTCAATTTTAACATCATAATCAATCAAATACCAACTCACCTCTCGCTAGTATTTATATCCGTATTAATTCCCAATTAATTCTCTTTTAATTCAATTAATCCCTTAAATAAAATCAATAAATAAAATCAATAAAATTACGGGGTATTACAGTTACTCATTTACATTGCATCCGCCTCTCTGGCACACAGAAATCCTCAATATTTCCATGTACTCTCCTTTATTATCATACTTGTACGCCTCTTTAGGCACGATTATATTGTACAACACAATGCATATAATGAGAACGGATCAACACAGTGGACGCAAGCCTATTTTAGAGGCTGAACCACTCTATATCTTGTCTTCTCTCTATTGACTCGCTTTATTGACTTATTATACACTTTACTCTTGATTTTCTGGTATGAGAACGAAAAGTGGATGATTTCTCGTATCATCAACGTACATCCTAACACAATTAGTATAAAAAGCCCCACTCCCAAATGAAATTAAAATAACAAACCTTTATAATACATAAATTATGAATCACCGTTTAGTAATATAGCGATAACTACCATGAAGCAAATATATAACACTAGAAGTACAATAAAATTCAAGTTGTAAGACTATGAACCACATTAAGGGGCAGACATCCGAGGCCATTACTTTGTCAAAGATATAAAATTGGTAAAGAACGATAACTATAGAGTGAATTTGATGGTATGAATTATCATGATTAATATACCATAATTTTGGCCTTTAGGATATGCGTATTATGAAACGAACGTTTAAAAAATCATTTGTATTCAATCCTTTTAGTTAACATCACAAATTAAACATTAGAAAAAATGTAATGGAGTCTTTATAGTTCAACACAACTAAGTAGTAGAGCTTCTATAGCAGCACCATCTCCTTGAATTGTTCTTTTTTGCAGACCGTAATTGGTTTTAACATCGAAATGTCACTGATCTACAACAGTCAACCTAAATATTTTCCACACATACACTACACCTCTCTTGTAGACTGAGAAGTGAATGAAAATCATACGGATGCAGTCATAATAATGAAATACTTCATTCATACCATGTTGTACACCTCATGGTGATCGCCAAGCTCCGTAAAGTGCTCCTAAATCTTGTACTCTAAGGATAAGCATTGAAAGAAAATTATAAGAAATGAAAGAAAAGAAAGATTTAGAAATCTAAAATTGTATTCCTGTGAAATATAGAGCTTACTAAGCTAAAAATTATCATGAGATCTGATATATTCCACATCAAAAACTCAAGCATCACAAAAATAAAAGGAATAAGATGGTTCAATATAAAATTCCTAAATTCATGTCAATTGGTTCTATATGGAACTCCAAATTCATAAAATAAGTATAGGTTTATCTTCTTGAAGCAAGTATAGTATTTTAATCACATGCATTAAATTTCATTCTCAACTCTACGTATATTTATCGATAGAAATAAGTCTTCATCAACACCAAGCTTTTAGAGAATCTGAAGCCTGGATGAACAAATGAAATATATCAAGAGAACCTATAATTAATTTGGTCTTATATAAATAAATAGTGAGTAACAATATATAAGGTCACAATAAAATGGAAATATTATCAAGATAAAAGAAAGTTATTTGGCCAAAACTTTAAAGTTAGAATTTTATGTGAAAATCCATTATAATCAAGGCCCATATTAAATATTGAGTGTGAAGGTTTACAGCTTGTGTTTCTCTAGCTCCAAAGCCTCCATGGTTGTTTTAAATAAGAACAAAGTTATACCAAATACAGGGAACCCCTAAATATATGCATATGTGTTTCTCTCAATATGAAATTGTAGATGTAGATAAACAAAAACAAAAATCACACAAATGAAACCATATTCATTACTAATATCAACAAAATCGGAGAAAACCCTTAATGTAAATGCAAGCTCGAGTTCAAATAAACAAATCACACAATCTGATTTGCAAAAAACCATAGTAATTATAAACCTTCATCACCTATTAGATCAAGAAAGTTCCTTAACAATTATTATATATAAGACAATGAGAGTCCTGAAGATGAAAGAATGTTTTGAGAGAAATATAAGAAATATAAAACATATGTTGGTAGATTCATTAGGGTTCAGAAAATCATACAAATAAATCCATATTCATTACTATTGACAAAAAAGTTGAAGAAAACCTGTGTGTAAATGCAAGCTCAAACGGACATAAACAAATTGCACAATCTAATTTACAAAAAAACCTAGTAACTATAAAACTTCAACAAATAAAGGGTTAAGAAACATATAACATATGTTGGTATATTCACTAGGGTTAAGAAAATCATATAAATAAAGACATATTCATTACTATTAACAACAAAATTGAAGAAAAACTGTGTGTAAATGCAAGCTCAAACAGACATAAACAAATCACACAATCTGATTTGCAAAAAAATCCTAGTAACTATAAAATTTCAACAAATTAAGATAGAACCTAACCTATTACATAACAATCACAATAAATTCACATATATACACCACACCTCTCTTGTAGACTGAGAAGTGAATGAAAATAATACAGATGCAGTCATAATAATGAAATACATCATTCATATCGTGTTGTACACCTCACAGTGATCGCTAAGTTCCACAAAGTGCTCCCAAATCTTGTACTCTAAAGATAAGCATTGAAAGAAAATTAGGAAAAATGAAAGAAATTAAAGATTTATAAAGCTAAAATTGTATTCCCATGAAATATAAAACTTACTAAGCTAAAAATTATCTTTAGATATGATATATTCAACATCAAAAACTCAAGTACCACAAAAACAAAAAAAATAAGATGGTTCAATATAGAATTCCTAAATTCATTTCAATTGGTGTTATATGGAACTCCAAATTCATAAACTAAGTATAGGCTTTCCTTCTTGAAGCAAGTATAGTATTTTAATCATATGCATTAAATTTCATTTCTCAACTCAGCGTCTATTACTCGATAGAAATATGTCTTAATCAACACCAAGCTTTCAGAGAATCTGAAGCCGGGATGGACAAATGAAATCTATCAAGATAACCTATAATTAATTTGGTATCATATAAATAAATAGTGATTAACAATATATAAGGTCAGAATAAGATGGAAATATTATCAAGTGAAAGAAAGTGATGTGGCCAAAACATTAAAGTTAGAGTGTTATGTGAAAATCCATTACAATCAAGGCCCATACTAAATATTGAGTGTGAAGGTTTACACCTTTTGTTTCTCCGGCTCCATTATAATCAAGGCCCATAATAGATGTGGGAGAGATATCAGGAGAGTTGGAGAGTGTGACTGGGACTAGGAGTTAAAGTGTGAGAGAGTTGAGAAAGGAAATGAGAAGACCTGTTCCTTTTCTTTTGCAAAAGGGAATTTTTCGCCCAATTTTTCAGCCTAGCGGGAATTAACGCGTTTCTTTTTTTTCATTTATCTCAGTTTTGGATTTGATAGGGATAAAACTAAAATAGGTATATCATGGTTATAAACAAAATTGGCATAAATATTTTTTTTTTACACCAAGTTAATTATAACTGACATAAAAATTAACCATTAAATTAAAATTGACATAAATATAAATATTTATGTCATTTAAACTTTAATTGACATAACGTTAATTTTTAAACTGACATAAATGAGTGTTTTTCTTGTAGTGGAAGACTATGGGACAAAAATAAAGCTAAAATTAACGTTCCACATGGGACAAAAATCAACAATACTCATATTCTCAAAATTTGGAAACTCTAAGATTGTGACGAGATTTTTCCATTATGAAAATTATCCATGATCAAACTCAAATAGATTAATGGATAGGAACTTTCTAAAAATTATAATTACTTATCCACTGATGTCCTTGAGTTTGATGAAGGATAATTTTCAAAACAGAACAACCTCATCACCAGTTTAGAATTTCCAAATTTTGATAAAGTAGTAATTGTTGATACCAAATTTAATCTGCTGATGTGGACCAATAATAAGAAGACACGTGTCAATCTACATGGCACAATAACAACGAGGAAGTTTATTTCCCCCGACCAAGTCATGTTCTCTCCGAGCAACGAGGAGGACACCCCGAGGAACTCTATCATCCCGAGATACTCTAAGCACTCCGAGGAACTCTTGATCAACGAGCAACTAAGGCGGTCCGAACTGCATCTCGGCCGTATCATTAATTACCAGACGGACAACTGTTCAACTATTCATTATATTCTTGACGCACACGCTGCATTAAATGTATTACCCTTTCATATGTATATCATTTAATGTATTAGACCTTTCATGTACAGCCTAAAGGCTATAAATACTTTGTATCATCCTCATTCAAGGGGACCGGAATTTCTTGAGAGAACTTGTAATCAAGAATTCTGCAAACACTCAGCAATAACATAACAGTGGACGTAGGCTTTATTCCTAGCCGAACCACTTTAAAAATCTTTGTCTTATTTATTTATCTGTGATTGAAAAATTAGAGCGATCTAGTTTTTTGCATCAACAGATTGGCGCCGTCTGTGGGAACGTGTTACAAGCGTTGTTCTCCACCAAAAGCTAAGTTTTTATTTTCTCTACGTATAATCAATTATACATACATCTTTTGATTCAATCATGATTTTTATGTTTATATACATAAATTAATTGTCCAAATTTTATCTGCAAAATGTTGCATATCATGATTTTTAAATCATAACTCTTAAATTAATTCTTATTTAGAAATCTGAAAAATAGTAGATTTCATAAATCATAATTCTTTGCTTGATTCTCAAGTTTTAATTTTATATCATGGAATAAATATTTTAAATGATTACATATGCCAATATACGCGACGATGATAAGATTTGATCATTTTCATTGTCGATTTTGAAATAAATTTTGTAAGATATTTGATGTCTATTCAAATTCCCATCATATTTTTAATAAAAGAATGGGAAAAGGTTAAAGACAATGAAAAGTCTTTTCATGGAAATCATGACCCAGATCTATTTTCTCTCTCCACAAGTTTGAGACTCTTTGCATTCATTTTTTATGAACTATATAATTAATTTGGTTCATCTTCCATCTATGTCAATAAAGTCAAATTGATTGATTTTTTATATAAATTTGGTAATGACTTTAATCATTCACCATATTTTTATCTCTCCAAATTGGGAATAGGAAGGGATCATTATAAAAAATAATTTTCTCTCACCTGAAAAATCATTACCCACCTCTTGTAAAAGAGGATCAGTAAAATAATCATGACCATATCAAGACTGGGAACAAATTTGATATGTTGGCCCCTCGTTCATCACATCACAAGGTTTCTTTGATGAAATCACACGATCTAGTGGGTTATATATTTATTCATTTAATTAACATTCTTAAGGCTTAAATTTTACATTGAATGTTATTTCTGATCTAAAGATTCGAGATATTCTAGTCATCCAACCATATATTCTATAATTTGAGATATCCTTAAATGTTGGTCGGCAGCAGTAGAATCTTGGGGTATTAAAAAAATGCTAAGCACCCCTGATATTTCTTTAAACACGAGTTCGGCTTGGGGACAAGCAGGGGGCTTAAGTCTTTTTAACTTATAATCACCCCAAAAATATTTTTAAACAACAACTAATACCTGATTGGTTGTTGGAGATTAAATAAATTTAAAAAAAAACTTTATGTCTTATTTATGATGCATATCTGATAAAAATTTGTACATCTCACACACGTGTGGCACAAAAATATTATTTCATATTTTGAAATTTTTATGCTGATACATATCATATATTGATTGGATGAGTAAATTATTCTCATGACTAATCAATTCAGCCTACACATATGGTAGAGCAAAATATTAATTTTTACAGGCACAAGATTCAATGCCGACGAATGCTGAAGCACATCCATTCGGATGCATATTATATATTCATCTCATCATGGAGCTCAACGAGATACTTATTCAGCTTTAAGGAGAATTACAACGTTCGTTCGGATAATTCTTATTATATTCAACGTTCTCGGCCATATTCTTATGTTCTGAAAGATCTTATTCTTGTTCGGCATTATATGATTCTACCTCGACTGATCGGCGAGGCATTTTATTATTTTTAATTATTCTTTATATCTATCTGGATGCATATTCTATTCTCATTTCAGCATGGAGCTCGACAAATATTTATAATCATATATTCAGCTCCAAGGATATCTCCAACATTTATTATATCTTATTCAGCTCCAAGGATGTCTCCAGCATTTATTATATCTTATTCCCAACAATCTGTTGGTCATCTCCGAGGAGGTATCCAACATTTATATTATCTTATTCCCAACAATCTGTTGGTCAGCTCCGAGGAAGTCTTCATCATTTATTATCAATTACCATCAACTCCGATTGGTAGATAAAATCCAACTCCGGTTGGTAGACAAAATCCAGCTCCGGTTGGTAGATAAAATCCAACTCCGGTTGGTATTGGTCGATAAATCTCATTCAAAGTTCACATTCCACAGTTGGGGGCTTCTATTACAGATATATTTGTTCATTTGGTGGCACATTCTTATATCATCATGCAGTCGAGCATCAAATTCAACCCCGACTAATCACTTTCTCAGGAGGAATATTGAAGTTCAGGAGGAATATTGAAGTTCAGGAGGAATATTGAAGTTCAGGAGGTATATTGAAGTTCAGGAGGAATATTGAAGTTCAGGAGGTATATTGAAGTTCAGGAGGAATATTGAAGTTCAGGAGGTATATCGAAATTTAAGAGGTGTATTCAGAAGTATCAGGACATGATGAAAGAAAACGAAAAGTATTCCACCGAGGAACTTTGTCAGACCAGAAATTAGAAGACAAGTTGCCTATATGGAGGCTATATGTAGATGGATCATCTTTCACTACAGGCTGTGGGGCAGGGATCGTTTTGAACAGCCCAGATGAGGTCGACAGGGAATACGCCCTATGTTTCTAATTCAAAGTTCTAATAATGAGGTTGAGTATGAGGCCATGGTTGCAGGTCTTAATTTGTCAAATAATATGGAGGCACATCAGGTTATTGTCTTCAGTGATTCTCAATTGATCGTAAATCAAATGTTGGGAATATATGAAACCAAAGGAGAATTGATGATCAAGTATCAAGCAAAGGTGATGGAGTTGGTATCAGAGTTTGTTGTTGTCCAACTAGTAAGAATATCAAGAACGGAGAATGTGAGAGCATACGCCTTGGCCCGATTAGCATCAGCTACTCGTACCGAGCTGCGAAGAAAGATATCAATTGAAGTATTAGAAAGTCGGAGCATAGATGAAGACCTGACGATGAATATTATTACCCTTGATTTAGGAACATCTTGGTTGGATCCTATCAGAGCATATATTAAGGAAGAACAATTACCGGAGGATAAGCTCGCTGCCAAGAAATGGAAGTTTAAAGCTGCTCGGTATGTACTAATTAATGGTATTCGGAGGATAAGTTCGCTGCCAAGAAATGGAAGTTTAAAGCTGCTCGGTATAATGGTATTCGGAAGATAAGCTCACTGCCAAGAAATGGAAGTTTAAAGCTGCTCGGTATAATGGTATTCGGAAGATAAGCTCGCTGCCAAGAAATGGAAGTTTAAAGCTGCTCGACGAGGAATTATGGCAGGTTTGCAAAGATGTGCACATCCCTCCGAGGTGAATTGATTAAAGAGATCCATGAAGGGTCCTGTGGAGCCCATGTAGCAGGTCGAACACTTTTGCAAAAGGTGATGACGCAGGGATACTACTGACCGACGATGAGACCTGATTGTATAGCTTATGCCAAGAAATGTGACAAATACCAACGCTTTTCCTCCATCCGAAGAACTTCACAAACATTGTTGACACCCATCATTTATCCTTGGCCATTTTCCATGTGGGGATTGATTTGGTTGGACCATTGCCGACGACTCGAGGAAGATTCAAATACCTCGTCATCGCAGTAGATTATTTTACTTAGTGGATAGAAGCTGAGCCACTTATTGACATGACATACGAGAAGGAAGGTGTACCAATTTGTTTGGAAGAACATCATCTGCCGATATGGTCTCCCTCATGCCTTCATCACAGACCATGGAACACAATTTAAAAACGAGGAGTTTGCTGCATATTATTATCAGTCAAACATTTTGAAGGTTCATTCAGCGCCAGGATATCGTCAGAGCTAATGGACCAAAAGTGCTATAAGTAGCCAAAAGGGCTCTAAGGAGCCAAAAAGTGCTATAAGTAGCCAAAAGTGCTCTAAGGAGCCAAAAAGTGCTATAAGTAGCCAAAAGTGCTCTAAGGAGCCAAAAGTGCTATAAGTAGCCAAAAGTGCTCTAAGGAGCCAAAAAGTGCTATAAGTAGCCAAAAGTGCTATAAGTAGCCAAAAGTGCACTAAGGAGCCAAAAAGTGCTATAAGTAGCCAAAAGTGCTCTAAGGAGCCAAAAAGTGCTATAAGTAGCCAAAAGTGCTCTAAGGAGCCAACCTCCTTTGGTTAGGAGGACAGCTCTAAGGAGCCAAAAAATATTCCTTTGGTTAGGAGGTGTACACCATCATGATCAATTACGGTTGGTAAGATAAAAATATATTCTCACATTACAACTTATGTTGGTCGGGAGGTAATATTATTACAAAAAGTTCTTTGAAGAACAAAATATTCCAAAATACACCAAGTATAGTTGGTCGGGGATAAAAACCTACTAACTGTAGTTGGTCGACGAGGATAAATTATTGACCTTAGTTGGTCGGACACTTTTTATGAAAATATTTGAAATTGAACCAAGTATGGCTGGTCGGGGATAAAAACCCATCAACTGTAGTTGGTCGACAAGCATAATTTAACAACCTTGGTTGGTTGGAAAAATTTTAACATTTTTATACTCATTACTTTATTATTAAGTGATCGAGCAACGTTACTAATACTTGTAACTTCTTTATTACTAAGTTGGTCGATGAACAACACAATATTGTTATACATATACACACATGTAAAGTATTTTACAAGACAATAGCAATTAAGATTGCGAATAAAAATGAAAGTCTTTCATTAAATTCAAAAAACAAAATACATTGAGAATGAAAATGTATACTAACTATTACATTGAGATTCCTATTCTATTGGTTTCTTCTCCTTCTACTTTTAAAACAGGTTCCTCACCAGCAGGAGGATCATTCAAAGCATAAGGGGAGTGTATGAAGTTAAGATCTTTCAACATTCTGATATTCATCACAGATGATCTATCCGAGAAGCATTAGCTCATTCCCGAGAAGCACTTGCTCGTCCCTGAGAATCACTTGTTAGTCCCCGAGAACCTCTTATTCGTCCACGAGCAGAGGTAGAAATCAAAATCAACATCAACAGTATTGAGATCTTTGCTACTATTATCCCAACCAATATTGAAGAAGAAGTTATATGAAAATGTTTCGAAGTCCACCACTAGCTCATAGGAGGCAGTAGGTCGGCTAGCAAACCAATCAACATACTTGAAGATTATGACAAGCTACAAACGGCATCATATGTTGTCCAAAAGATAATGCACTTTATGTTAAACAAATCAAGAAGGTAGATCAAGAATTTCACGAGCACCGAGCAACATTGCAGAATAAATACTCCATCCTTTCAAGTAACCCATCAAGCATGAAGCATTGGGGGCTTCTGTTGATACCAAATTTAATCTGCTGATGTGGACCAATAATAAGAAGACACGTGTCAATCTACATGGCACAATAACAACGAGGAAGTTTATTTCCCCCGACCAAGTCATGTTCTCTCCGAGCAACGAGGAGGACACCACGAGGAACTCTATCATCCCGAGATACTCTAAGCACTCCGAGGAACTCTTGATCAACGAGCAACTAAGGCGGTCCGAACTGCATCTCGGTCGTATCATTAATTACCAGACGGACAACTGTTCAACTATTCATTATATTCTTGACGCACACGCTGCATTAAATGTATTACCCTTTCATATGTATATCATTTAATGTATTAGACCTTTCATGTACAGCCTAAAGGCTATAAATACTTTGTATCATCCTCATTCAAGGGGACCGGAATTTCTTGAGAGAACTTGTAATCAAGAATTCTGCAAACACTCAGCAATAACATAACAGTGGACGTAGGCTTTATTCCTAGCCGAACCACTTTAAAAATCTTTGTCTTATTTATTTATCTGTGATTGAAAAATTAGAGCGATCTAGTTTTTTACATCAACAGTAATAAATGCCCAAAGTGTTCAAAATTTTGCCGACTTAAAGGCATCAATTTCTAATTTGCAATCTTCTTTAAGTGTCCAAGGGAAGAGGAAGTTTCCCGCCCAAGGTTAACGACCTCCCTAAGGTCAAAATCGTGTGTTCTCTACTCCCGATGAAAATCAAGAGCAATGTCAAATAGTAAACACTCTACTTAGTGGAAGACTTATTGACTTATCACCTCCTCCACAAGACATACAAGAAGAAAATGAGGTTTCCCTGGGCACAAAAGAGGTCGAAGAGGCCCCCTTATAAGAGAGTGGGAAATAAGACATAGTTGGGCCTGAAGAGATATCTAGATAAGCCAGTTAACGTACCACAACTGGGTACGTTAACTACCTTATATAGATATCATTCTCACTCTCACTCTCACTAAGCTTTTTATATTAAGAGGTTGTATATCATATATTTCTGCACTATACCAAAAAACAAGACATCAATTATATCTTGTTATACTCTCTTCACTACTAACAAATGGTACAAAAGTCGGACCTTTCGAAAGTTGGATTAGAAGGATTTGCAATGTTGGATGAATGCGTTGGAATAAATAAAAAGGTGGTTAATAAAGCAAATCAACAACAAACATATTATTATCAATATCAACCACAACAACCCCATGTTTATCAGGTGTGCATAGTTTATGAAACCAAAGACGTGGTTTTGGATTGCAATGAAGTAACTAAATTTTATGGTTGGATGGTGATTGCGAATTATCCTCAAACAAAACCAATTTCGTTTTTCATTTTAGGATCTTTGTAACTCTACTCTATTAACACTTGTAGTTAAATATGACCCAACTCTTGTATCGTAGCCTAATAAAAGGTCACTTGTTTGACCTTGCTATTAGATGCTAAGACTTAGTAACTGAAGGTTGTTATACTCTGCGTTATGTCAATATTAAATCTCTCTCTTTCTCCCTGTCTCAATCATCACAAAAAACTTCACGAAAAATAAAATAGGTGTCTTTGATTAAAAGGATAAAAATTTTGAAGTCAACTTTCCTAACACAAATATTCTCTATCCCTTCCCTTTTATGCTTTGAATAGTAGTACATTTTTGTGAATGAAGAAATTATGGAATATAGATTTATGCAATCAAACACCTTTAAAGTCAGAAATCATGTAATCTTTCACATTCACCATGACTAATATTGTTTATCAAACACACCATTACCATGGAATTTTTGGTTGTATAAAAAATGTTGATATTTTTAATTTTATTTTTATTTTTGTAAAGTTGATGCTTCCATCGCCTTCCAGGTTTGGGGATAGACTAGATTTTGTTTGTCAATTTTTCTTTTTAGTTTTTTTTTATGCATAGGTTGTGTTTGCAAGTCAAATTTCATGTTTTGGAATTGGAATTAGAATTCGAGCCTTGAATTTAGTGGCGGATCCAGGATTATAGTCCAACCGAGGCGAAATCGATTCAATTTTTTTAATGACACTAATAAATAATCAACTCATGAAAACCAATGATCGATAAAACATAAATATTTAATATGCCAAAATTTCATTTCAGTTGATCCATACATAACAAGAAATTGCAAATACCTCAGCTTTGGATGCAGTTTGTGCATTGTCTCCTCTTTTCCATTTAAAAAATTTCTCCATGACATCCTATATTTACAACAATTTCAGACTAGTTTAAATACAAGCTTTAAACTGTTTTAAACATAAATTTCAAACTGTTTTAAACACAAACTAGTTTAAACACAATTTTAACACAAATAATATACCTTCTTTAAACAAAATTTAAACAAAAATAATATACAATTTAAATTCAGATAATTTAAGCACATATAAATAAAACACATATATAAAATATACATGTTTTGTTGAAGGTCCCCAAACGGGTGAGGGTCCAACGCGAGTTCCAGGTCCGACACTACAAGGTTTGGTCGTGCAGTTTCGCAACAAGGTGTTGGTCATGTTGAGAGAAGAGAGGAGGTGAAAGAAGAGAGAAGAGAGAGGTTTTGCTACATAGAGAGGGGATGATCTTGAGCGACTGAGAGAAGAGAGAATACGAGTAGAATATGAAATAGGGTTTGGGTTTGTTTTTTTGGTCGTGGGTGGTCTTAATAGAACAAACTTTTGTTTTTTAAAATTAATTACACACTTACTCCCTCGTCTTTGTGAATAATAAGAGATTACTTTTAAGTTAGAATTTTTACAAACCCCCCCCCCCCCCCCCCTATTTTTTATTTTTCTTTTAAAATTTGAACTGGGGCGGTCGCCCCACCTCGGCCTATGGTGGGTCCGCCCTTTCTTGAATTCCAGTTCCATTGTTTGGTTCATAAATTTGACTTTAAATAGTCATATAATTTCAATTGTACGAATGCAAATGTCATGAATTAAATTCAAAAGTAAATTTAAATAATTGGATAATTATATTTTTTTGCAATTGATTATAGAAACAAATTCAAAAAAAATATTAAAAACAAAATTTCATACATACACTACATACATTGGACATAGAGTTTCACACATGCACAGTTCACACACACGTTGCAGGAAATTTTCATTCACAATGTATATGAAAATCCACACAATTTCACTTATAGTTTCACTACACACAAAAATCACATGACACAAAGTACACTCACAAAGAACACATGCACAATATTATACAAACACTACACACACAAATATTAATTAATAATTCTGATAATATTTACCATAAACTCAATGACAAAACTAAACAATTGAATTATTACATCACAACTTTGGAATTATTTAAATTACAATTTCAATTGAATTCCAATTCTAGGCATCGGAACATACCATTTGATCATTGACGGATTGTTTTTGGAGATTTAGAGCATATTTTTAAACGAAGGGTACTTCAGTACAAGTGTTAAAGTCCTTATATCATTTTTTGTGCTAAAACTTTAAAAATAAGTATCAATCAAAATAGATGTATGATTTACATGAAGTTAATGTATTCAAAAATCCCTCGATGAGATCTATCAATAAGATATGGGAAGGATAAGTAGTTTTGAAGTTTGAAAAAATTCCCTTTTCACCACTAATGTGATATATTTTACACATTTTATTAAAACATATCTCAAACAACATTTTGAATTTGTATAATGTTTCCTAGAAATCTCTCGATGAGATATATTAAAACAGATCCATTAAGCCTAGATAATTTCATTTTTCTGAATTTTCAGTTTTAATAAACAAAATATTAGTAATTTTTATTCTTTTGTGTTTCTATTGGTGTTATTAGTTTTGGACTTAGAATATGTCATTTACAATATATGTAATAATGTGGAGCTTTTAGAGAATTTGTAAGCATAATTGATATGTGAATATCATACCAAAATATTTTTATAAGGAAAGATAATTTTTTTGTAGATTTCTTTGTTTTTATAATAAAAAAGATTTGTATGAATTTATGTATTCTTCTATGAGAGTCGTGCACATGGTGGCAATATGATATCGTTTGCATGCCCTGCATAACGTAGCCTCGAAATACTATGCATGCAATTGGTGTGGGGAGTCATTCGCATGCTTTACATCATGTTGTCTATTATATTCATGCACACAATGCAAAAATGATGTAAGTTGCAAGATTTTTAGTTTTTTTTTCCTTTTTTGACAAGAACCATGCTTCGATCCCAATATGATTATGGTCGATCATCAAAAGTTTATTCATGTTTAAACAAGGGTATTAATTGAATCCCTAAATTTTAAATACAATGATTAATGAAATAACTGAAACCATATATTTTAAACCGTAAATTACAGCATTATCTTACATCTTCAAACACATCGATTAATGAAATTACTTAACCCCTCAATTTAAATCCTAAATTACACCCGCCTCTTACATCTTCAAATATATCGACTAATGAAATAAACAAAGCCCTAATTTTACAACCAAATCAAAACTAGGACACGTCATTGTGAATAAACCATCATATAATGCATACAAACATTAACAATATTCCTTGTACCATAAGAGCAGGATTATAACTCTTAAAAATCCATGTGATATTTTATTTATAATTCCACAATGACAACTAGTTAAAGGTTTGATCTGGACAACATGGAACCCAATCACGATTGAATTTTGATAATTCTATGATACCAATTGTATTGTTTCTCAACTAATATATGTATAAAAAAAATCCAATCAACGATAAGTCCTATACTAAACAGTTGTTTTGGGTTCCAAAAATCTTATTGTGAGAAAGATATAGTTATAACTTTTCGATTATTTTTGTTGAACAAATATGGAGAAGGATTGAGATGTGGTGTTGCAAATTTTATTTCTTGGATGACCTCGCCTATTTTGGTATATAGTCTAATAAGCGATTGGTTTTATGTGTCAACTCATGATGAGATAACTTGGAATTAGAGACATCCCCAACCACGATTGGTTGGAGTATTGAAAAATTAGAATCTCCCTCAATCAGAGCCATCACGGACACAGATTCACAGTCGGCAACACTGACCTTGTGAGCATCCTCTATATATCTCGATCAGTCAATGTCACATCCATTGACACTAATCGGATGCTATGAGATTTGTGTACCTTTCTTCAACCATCTTATTTATCCATTATCCAATTACCTTCCTCATTTTTAATTATGTGGATAAAAATCTTTTTTGATTTTGTTTTAGCCACAGATGGACAATATTCAGTATTGGAATCACTTACTTTGATGCACTTTAATTTTTCTTTTGGGTTCCCTTAAATATCATCCCTCGCAAGAAGTAATCGGAGATATTCCTTGGATTTTTATAATCAACTAGAGAATTATTCAAAAAGTTATTGTCTAATTCTACCACCCTCTTAAGAACCTTTTCATCTTCATTCTTAATTTTCTAAAATACATTTTTGAAAGCCTCTATATTCCATTTGTAGAAATATAGTTTTAACCTCTGTAGCATAAAGGAGAACACTTGCATAGGATACCCAAGAGCATTTATAACCCAAACATTAGCAACTATATCCAAGAAAACAATGATCCTTTACCCTAGTAGTGGAAAATGGAGGAGTATCCCAATTGTAGCGGCCCAAAGTCCAGACCCTCCATATCTTAATCGGTTATGATTTAGTCTTCTCCGATGTTCTCGTTAAGAGGGGTTCTAGGAGAAGATGGAAAACGTGGGGGAGTCCAACACCCCCACTCCCTGAAAATAGACATGTATATAATAAACCCTAGGCCCGGGGCATAGGACACTCTTTATTCTTTGTAATCGCTCTCCGGAGTATATAGAAATAATACTGACTGCACCACCGTGGACGTAGGCATTTTTGCTGAACCACGTACATCTCTTGTTGTGTGATTGGTATTTTGTATTCCTTATTCTGCTTAGTGATTGTGCTTCTCTTATCTCTTTGTGTTGAATAATAATTGTCACCACAATTGGCACCGTTTGTGGGAAGCGTTTATCTTCCCTGAGAAAGACCACACCAAGAAAAGAGTTCGAAATGTCTGGTCACAGTAGTAATGCTCCCCAGGCAGGAGATATCCAAGAACCACCTGCTCCTCACAGGATTAGATCTGAAGTTCGGCATTCAGATCAGAGGGATCGCTTAGAAAGGCCAGCCTCAGAAGAAAGCCAAGGACCAGCGAGGTCCACACAGATATCCAGGCTGATTGATGCATATGAGGCGAGGCTCCATGAGCAGAGGGAGTCTTCTTGCAAGCACGAAACTGAGAATGCTCGCCTCAAAATAAGATTAGAAAGAATGGAGAGAGAACTCTATCGTGGTACCAAGAGACGTCCATACCGCACTCTTAGCCCTCAGGGGAGCAAGTTTTGTAGCCGAGGAAGGAGCCCTAAGCGCGGATCCCAGAAAGCTGAGGGAAACGAGTCAGAGGACTACCTTCTCGAGAAACTACGACTAGCTCGCAATCACAGGAGCCCAGATCGCAGCAACGAAAACATACGAAATCTGGTCCGAAGGGAGATGGACCAACACCCTCCACATCACAGTACCAGATCGACCCGAGAACTCGCTAGGAGAGCTCTCAAAACTCAGATGAAATCCCCTTTCTCAAGGGAAATAGAAGAAGAGGAAGCCCCCAAGAAGTTTGATATTCCAAGGTTAAAAATTAATGATGGTAAGACTGATCCCATTAATCACGTCAGGCAGTACCGGCAGGTCATGGCCTTATAGAACCATCAAGACACACTAATGTGCCGAATTTTCCCCTCGAGCTTGCATGATGTGGCGCAGAAGTGGTTCAAAAGGCTCCCCCACCGGTCCATCAGGAGTTTCAAGTCCCTGGCCGAGATCTTTATGGCCCGATTCATTATTAGTAGCTCCCATCCTAAAAGGATGAATGCGTTGCTAACAATGAAAAAGACGCCTCAAGAGACCCTCCGAAACTACATGAAGAGGTACTGGGAGTTATTCAATGAGGTCGAGGAATGCTCGGAGCAAGTAGCAGTGGACTCTTTAAAAATTAGGCTACTCAGCTCTTCCCTTCTATACCAGTCCCTGACAAAAAAAAAATCCATGACCATCGACGACCTAATGGCCGCATCGAGAAATATGACAAGGTGGAAGATGTGACCCGCCTCAGTACAGGGGAAAACGGTCGAGCTAAGCTCGCTGCCAAGGGCAGTGACAAAACTGAGAACCATAAGAAAGGAGGAAAGAATGGGGGTAAGAATAGCTTTAAGAACGGAGGCAACAATGATGTGTCGAAAGCATTTCAGGCGGTCAGTACAGTCTTCAGAGAACCAATTTATAAAATTCTCGCAAAAATCAAAGATGAGCCATTCATCAAGTGGCCCAGGAAAATGGGAGGAGATCCCTCGAAGAGAAACAATGCGTTGAGATGTTCTTTTCACAAAGAGGGAGGACATAAAACTGAGCATTACAAAGCTCTTAAGTCCCACCTCAAAGAGCTGGCCCAGTCCAGACATCTAAAAGAATTCGTGGAAAAAAAGGCAGAGAAAGTTGCTGACCATAGAGAAGCAAGGCCTAACAACGTACTCGAAAATGATGCCGCCCATGAATTCTCAATAATTCATGGGGCATCTGACGTGAAGCTTATCTAAGTAAATTCAGCTCGAATGGAGGTAAAAAAGATTATAGCGGTGATGCAAGCTTTTCAAATCGATCAAGCGAAGACGCTGTCAGGAAAACACCGACGAGCAGATGACGTCGACTATAGTAAGCATATCGTCTTTATAGAGGAAGATCTGGTGGGAGTAAGAACCCCACATCATGATGCTCTGATCATTACTCTCAGAATAGCTAACTATGACATCGACAAGATGCTCATCGACCAAGGAAGCTCGTCCGAGGTAATGTACCTCGACCTATTCAGGAAATTGAAGTTAAGCATCATCGGCCTAAAGAAAGCTTTTGTCCCTTTAGTTGGCTTCGCTGGGAAAGTGACTATGCCCTTGGGAAAGATCGTGTTACCATTAAGGGCAGGACATGTTTCTAAAATGATCGAGTTTCTGGTGGTCGACATTGACTCGTCGTACCAGGCTATCCTCGGTAGAGGATGGCTACACGCGATGAAGGATGTCCCCTCGACCTACCATCAGAAGCTCAAATATGTGACCGAGCGAGGAGTAATGGAGATCCATGGCGATCAAGAGATGGCAAGAAGATTCTTTATAGCATCAATCCGCCCAAGACCAGAGAAGAAGGCCAACAAGTCCAGCGAGAAGGTTGAAGAACAAGGAGATCTGATACCTTCAAAATAGTAATTAAAATATGAAAGGCCCAGAGTAGAGGAGACCAGGATCCTCCCCTCTGAACATGTCATCGAGGACCTGGAGGAAATCACAACTGGAAATTTCGACGATAGCAGGATCTTCTTGATTGGAGCTTCTCTCACAGATCAAGAGAAGAAGGAATTGACGATTCTGCTAAGAAATAACATAGACGTCTTTTCATGGGAACCATACGAGCTACCTGGAATTGATCCTAGTATGGTTTGTCATTAGCTGCACGTCGATCCCACCTTCAAACCAATCGCGCAGAAGGCACGGCGAACTTCACCCGAGAAAGCAAGAGCTGTGGAGAAAGAGGTTAAAAAACTGCTGGATGCAGGATCCATATGGGAGGTCCAATTCCCCAAATGGTTATCCAACCCAGTAGTAGTTCCAAAGAGGAACGAAAAGTGGAGAGTCTACATCGACTTCACTGACCTTAACAAGGCGTTCCCTAAAGACAACTTCCCTCTTCCAAAAATCAATTAGCTAGTGGACGCCTGAGCAACTCACGAGAGAATGAGTTTTCTGGACGCATACTCAGGGTATCATCAGATCCCATTATACGCTCCAGACCAGTACAAGAAAACATTCATCACCACCGTTGGATTATACTGTTACAAGGTCATGCCCTTCGGGCTCAAAAATGCTGGGGTAACCTACCAGCGACTGGTCACCAAGATGTTCAAAGATCAAATGGGAGACACCGTGGAAGTTTATATTAACGATATGCTCATCAAAAGTAATAAGAAAGAAGACCACCTCTCAAACCTATCAAGAACTTTCAGAATCCTCAGGAAATACCGAATGAAACTTAACGCGAGCAAGTGTTCTTTCGGTGTCCAGTCAGGAAAATTTCTCGGGTACTTGTTCAGTAAGAGAGGCATTGAGGCTAACCCAGACCAAATCGATGCAATAAATAGGGTACAACCTCCTCGAACAATCCAGGATATACAAAAGCTGACCGGTATGCTCGCTGCCTTAAATCGCTTTATCTCTATGTCCTCCGAGAAGTGAAAGCCTTTCTTCCAACTTCTAAAGGGAAAAATATGGTAGATTGGAACCCAGATTGCTCGCGGGCATTAGATGAGCTCAAGGCTTACCTCAGCTCCCCACCACTGCTCATCATACCACAGGAAACAGATTTCTTATACTTATACCTCTCCGTTTCCAACCACACTGTCAATTCTGCATTGATGTACGAAATTGCAGGAATCCAGCAACCAATTTATTACACGAGCAAGACCTTACTAGACACCGAGCAGCGATACCTACCACTGGAGAAACTCGCCTTTGCACTAGTAGTGGATTCAAGAAAGCTAAAGAACTACTTCGAATCCCACACTATCATCGTCCTTACATTGCACCCCCTTAAAGCAATCCTAAGGAAGGAGGATTTATCGGGCAAACTGTCTAAATGGTCAGTCGAGCTCGGATAATTTGATATCCAATTTCAACCAAGGAACGCAATCAAGGGGAAGGCCCTTGCTGATTTCATAGCCGAATTCACAAGCGAGCAGCTTTGCAACCAACCTCAACCAGCAAAGCAAAGAGGGAACCAAGCGACGGAGGGAATCTGGAAATTATTCGTTGATGGAGCCTCCAACTCAAAGGGGGCAGGAATAGGCATTATCCTCATTACTCCAGAGGATACAATCCTTGAACAAGGAATCAGGATTAAATTTGCAGCCTCCAATAATGAAGAAGAATACGAAGCTTTAATAACCGGCCTCCAGAAGGTGCACACTTTAGGGGCAAAGCATTTGCAGGTGTTCAGTGATTCTTAATTAGTCTCCAATCAGATAAGTGGAGACTACAATGCAAAAGATAAAAGAATGGCAGCTTACCTCACCTTAGCAAAAAGACTAATGTCTAGCTTCGAAGAAGTCAATGTCCAGCAGTTTCCTAGAGAATAGAATAGCCATACAGACGCCCTAGCAGCCCTGAGTTCAGTAATCGATTCCGAATTAAAAAGAATAATCCCCATCGATTTCCTCGCTCATCCAAGCATTAGCCATAACAGCAAGCCGCCAGGTATGGAGCAGGTGCTCCAAATGGAGTTAGCACCCAGCTGGATGGACCCTCTAAGGGACTATTTGAAGGATGGAACGCTCCCAGATGACAAGAAGACCACTCACCAGATAAGAGTCAAAGCTGTTCGCTTTTACTTATCTCCAGAGGGCAAGCTATATAAGAGATCCTTTTCCGGTCCCTACCTTCAATGCGTTCACCCAAGGGATGTCGATCAGGTTCTACATGAGCTTCAGGAGGGAATCTGTGGAAGCCATATTGGAGGAAGGTCTCTGGCTTTTCGAACAATGAAGGAAGGCTATTGGTGGCCATATATGCAAAGGGACTCTGCGATGTATGTTTGCAAGTGCTTGAAATGCCAACTTCACGCTCCTATGGTCCACCAACCTGCTAGCAACCTAAAATCACTGTCCAGTCCATGGCCATTCTCCTAATGGGGAATGGACATCGTAGCACCACTTCTTACCGCCACCAGAAATCGCAAGTATCTGTCAGTCGTAACTGACTACTTCACCAAATGGATCGAGGAGGAACCCCTAGCGAACATCCGAGATGCAGATATGATAAGGTTCATATGGAGAAATATAATCACCCATTTTGGTATCCCCAGGACCATCATCACTGATAATGGAACGTATTTCGAGAGCGGCTCCTTTCAGAGTTTCTGTGACGAGCATGGAATCAGACACCATTTCAGCTCAGTGGCCTATCCTCAGAGCAATGGCCAAGACAAGGCTTCCAACAAAATAGTGATCGACGGATTAAATAAAAGATTAGAGGTAGCCAAAGGTGCATGGGTAAATTAGCTACCACATATTCTATGGGCTTACTGTACTACTCCACGACGAGCAATAGGGGAAACCCCATTCTCATTGACGTATGGAATGGAAGTAGTCATCCCCTTGGAAGTAGGCTTGCCAACAATGAGGTCCAGCCATGTCGATAAGGGAGATAATGATGCAGCATTGCTCATCGAGCTCGACCTAGCCGATGAACGTCGTGAGCTGGCCCTAGTAACACTACCAAGCTATCAGCAGCAGCTCGCAAGGCACTACAACAAGAAGGTCAATCCAAGGACATTCCGAGTTGGGGACTATGTCCTGAGGAAAGTCTTGGGCAGCGCAGTAAAACCATTAGACGACAAGCTAGGGCCAACTTGGAAGGACCATTCAAGATAACTAGAGATGATCTGCAGGGAGCCTATCACTTAGAAATTATGGAAGGCAGAGAGATACCCCGAGCGTGCAATGCATCCAACCTTAAGAAATTCTATTTCTAGATTCTTCTTTTGATCTTTAATTATGAAACTAGAAGTTCATTTCCTTATCATTAATAAAAAATTATTTGGCAGTTGCATTCTACGAAGTATCAGTTAACTAATTTGCATTTTACGAGGTGTCAATATATAAACTTTATAACCCACACACCTTTTCCAAGTAACACGCACACTGATCATTACACTATAGCAGGGAAATGACCCTCCTTAGGTTTTCGTTATGAAATATGAAAGACGTCTTAGCATTTCCCCTGGCAATATATGAAGCCCTATAGGAGATTCTTAGGAAATATGGCCAAGTCAAAATTGGTCACCAAACAATGTTTGGTTGAATAAAATCCTGATCAGATAGAGCATACAACACCAGGTGTGTCCTCACCAATTTCCACACTTAGGCCTAAGGGAGTGTGACGACACAACCTATAAAGTAGAGCGAGGCAGAATGGTATCTCGTTGGCATACTGGACTAGAATGACACTTACTTGATAATGCGAACATTCAAATCTAGTCAGCCAAGATAGGCTCAAGATTTTTGAGCAAAGATGTGGAAAATATAAGACACATGTTTAGTAGGCAAATTTGTCCAAAATATAAATTTTATATTAATTCATCACATTTACAGCAAATACAATACATGTTTAGTCGACGAGCTCGCCCAAAACATTGACTTTATATCACTTCAATAAAAAATACACAGAGTTACTACTGATAGAATCATAGTGAGGGAGAGACCTCCGAACGAGATAATCAACCACTTGGGCTCTTTGACCGTCGTCAGGATGAGGAACTAGCTCCTCCTCGACTTCATTCGCATTCGACTCCAATAACTGCCGAGGGATGGCATCGATGGGGATCCATTGGTCATCTCTCCGAAAGGGGTTAGGCATCAGAGTGGAAGGAGAAATATCATGAAGGTCCCAGAGCATTGAGTTCCTCGGGACTTGCAGCCCCCTCAAGGCACTCAACCACCCCCTGATGAAGGCAATCTCTTCAAACTCTATCAGCCTCGTTGGAGCATCTAGCCAACCCTGATTGTAACCATTGACCCATACTCATCGAGGTCCTTTCTTAAACAAATGTCTCAACCGGGTGACGTCCCTCTGGAGCCCAACAACAATCACATACGCTCGCTGGACATCACCACGAAGCTCTTCCATTTCCCTAGCTAAACGCTTGGTGTTCCTGCCAGCTCGCAGAACGATTGGAGGGGTAGAGCCTCGCAGCACAGGAGGAGCATCGCTCGGGCCA
Source organism: Sambucus nigra (assembly GCA_949130495.1). NCBI lineage: Eukaryota > Viridiplantae > Streptophyta > Magnoliopsida > Dipsacales > Adoxaceae > Sambucus > Sambucus nigra. The sequence goes on along the minus strand of OX422209.1, from coordinate 463,768,867 downwards.
GTTCTATCTCGCGACGAGGAGGAACCTCGAAATACTGCAGGAGCGATGCTCGGCGCATGCTCCCTAAGTCACGAGACCTCTCTCCTCAAAGCTTCATTCTCTTGCTGAAGAACTTCCCCAACCTGGTTGATCTCAGAAGCATCTAGAAGTTTTGCTCGCAGTGTATTCACCTCTTCTGCACTAAGCACCAACTTCTTCCATCTCCTAGAGCATGTCTTTTAGTTTAACGACAAGCTCAACCTGCTCTATAAAATGCATGTTCCTTAATCGCAATGATTTGCAAATCCTCACAAAAGTATGACGAACTTCGGAGCTTACATCAGGTCCAAGCATTCTTCCCAAGTGAGAAGTGGCTGGTATATAATCATCAACATCAATCGACTACAAGCAATAAAAGGGCAATGAAACGAAAATAAATCAATGCACTGGGGAAAATAAACCTTTTCATTTCATTAATAAGGGTCAAAGTACATCGAGCAGCAAAAAGGAAAATTACAAGCAAAAATAAAAAAGTAATCCTAGAAGTAAATTAACTAGCAACCTCAGGCTGCCCAGAAGTAGCTGGTTGCTTCCCCTTGTCAGCAAAAGTAAAAGCACCCCCCTCAGTAGGGATAACCCCTGTCGCCTGAGCAGGGAGAACATTGGCAGGAATCGTCTGGGAGGCAGGGCCAATACCTTCGATGGCTGGGGAAGGGGCTTCATCCATAATTAGCATCAGACTCAGGTCATGCTCATCGAACATAGGAGATGGAACATCCACTCCGGCAGTCAAGAGGGCCTTTTTCCAGCCCTTCTTGGAATTCAGACGGCTAATGTAGCTTATCTGAACCTCGGCATCCTCGTATGAAGTAGACCACCTGGAGTTATATGAGTCTTCCTTGGCGGTGACTGCCTTAGACTCCTTCTTGTTCAGCTCCTCTATTAGCACTTTGTTCTCCTCCATGACATCCAGCTTACTCGAGCAAACCAGATCGTAGGCTTGTCATAGCTCAATAAATTCTTTAACTGCCTTATTCTTCTCTCGATTGGCCTCCATAAGATCCAGGTCGGAAGAAGTCGGAGAAGCATCAGTAGCCTCCAAACCAGCTTCGAGCTCCGTACCCTTCAACTTTAAGGCGACATTCGGCTGCTCCAGCTCACTATTTTTCTTCACCAGCTCATCGTGAGATTGATAGAGCACGGCGAAGTCAGTCACAAACTATAAATAAAAGAGGATATCAGGAAAAGGAAACAACTGAAATTTATTAAAGCATTAGAGAAAGGAAAGGGTCTTACCAAGGCTAGCCTCTGACTAGCTTGCAGAGCCAACTGATCAGACCCTATCTCTCTTTGGTGATCTATAGGAAGAACTGCCCTCTCGAGAAGCGCAGGGGCCAATTGAGGAGAAATGGAAATTGAGGCCCCCTCAGGCAATGCAAACACCGGGACTAAGGCCTGCCTAGCCTTCGTCCTCGATTCCATCTTTCTCCTCTCTTCCTCTTTCTTTTTCTTGATTCTCATCTTCTCCTCCATCCTCTTCTTCTCTTTTATCTTCTTTCTTTCCTCTTCCTTTTTTATCTCTCTCTCTCTCATCTGTTCTTCTTCTTTCCTCTTACTAACCTGCTCCTGAGCAGTAGACCGAGAGACAGTAGCAACAGCCCCAGTGCTGGACTTCTTCTTCTTCGACCTCTAAGCGAGGAGCACATGATCATCATCATCATAGTCCCGAATCAAATTTTTCCTTGGAGGAACCATCTCCTCGCTTGAACCGCTGGACGTGCTCGAAGATTCTCGAGCTTTAGAAACCTCTTCTAAGTCAGAAGAACTATCACCACTGGAGCTCCCCTTGCCAAAATTGCCTTTAGCATCACCTCTGATATCACTCTCAGAACTGCTCTCCTCCTCGTCCAACTGAATAGGATCAGCAGCAGTCTCTTCAGAGGTATCAAATTCAGGAATACTATCTATCGGCCTCGCTATAAAGCTAGAACCAACATTTTTGTACTCGAGCAAAAAAGCAGCAGATCGGGGATGCTCGCCGTCGGCTAAGGGCTCCCTGATATTCCAGGCCTTGACCAATTCAGAAAGACGAACCTCGCTGAGAGCAGGTTCAAAGTTCTTTGACCTCGCTGAAGAAAAAATAGGAAAAGTTAGAAAAATCACACATCAATGAAGAAATTGAAAGAACAGAGAAGAGACTACCTATATACTCTTCCCCATTAAAGGTAACAATAGACTTATCAGACCTCGACCCTTCTACCTGGGGGGAAAACTGCCAATTTCTAGCAAGGAAGCCATCTTGTCAATAGTCCTTATGGGAATCAAGTAAGTTTACTACCAATACCCTGACAGGACTCCTGGCTTTGAGATAAAGGACACCAGAACTAGTTCGAGAGAAGGAATAACAAAAGCAGACCTCGACGAGCCCTAATTTGGTTCCATAGAGATGATTTATTCTATGGACGTCATTGATTATCTTCCACACATTGGGCGAACACTGTGCAGGATCAATGTTGAAATAACCAAAGAAGTGCAAGAATAGATTGTTAGGAGGAAAAGTAAGTCCCCCTTGGAAAAGCAACAAGATATGGATCCAATGGGCACCCTCTATCTCTCTAACATTTCTGGGGGGAGAGGCGCACTCAATCTCTACCCACTCTGGGATATTATAAAACTTCCTAAACTCAGACACTGATCTATTACCAATCTTTGCCATTAGAAAACCCTAAAAAACTATAAATTCAAAGAGAAAATACAAAGAGAAGGCACAGGGGAGTTACAAGATGAAAGTTCGACTTGAACGATGAAGAATCACAAGCCCAAATGAGAAGGAAGATCGAAAGCGATAAGAATGAAGACCGAGAGAAGAGAACGTGAATCGCTAGAACTCGCCGAAAATGGAAGAGTACTGAGAAGCTTGAATCGACGAATAAGAAATGACTGCTCTGAATAACTTTTGAGTGTTACTAATCATAATGCACAGACCACGAAGCAAGCACTGCCTAAATCAGTGCTCAAACTTTGGGAAGACTTGCACGATATACAAAGGAGCCATTATGACAAATCATTTAAATTTATTGAGCCCAAAGTACCAACAAACTTAGGGGCAATTGTGGGTACCTAAAATTATAATGATGGGCCTAGACGAGTAGCCCAATTATAGCGACCCAAAGTCCACACCCTCCATATCTTAATCAATTATGATTTAGTCTTCTACCATGTTCTCTTTAAGAGGGGTTCTAGGAGAAGATGGAAAACGTATAATAAACCCTAGGTCCGGGGCATAGGACGTACTGTATTCTCTGTAATCTCTCTCCGGAGTATATAGAAATAATACTGATTGCAGCACCGTGGACGTAGGAGTTTTTACTGAACCATGTACATCTCTTGTTGTGTGATTGACATTTTGTATTCCTTATTCTGCATGGTGATTGTACTTCTCTTATCTGTTTGTGTTGAATAATAATTATCACCACAATTTCCATAGAAGGATGACGAAGTTTGAACTTAACGATAAGAGAATAATTGGATAAAGATGCCAAAATATCAATTTTCTTTATGAGATAAAGAATCTGGAGGTTCTCCTCTATAGGTAAAAGAAAGATTAAGAGACACATCAAAAGAATGTTGCTTCCTCCTAATGGTGGATCCTTGATTGGGGAAATGCTTGCAATGGACAAGCACACTTCACGAGTTATCATGGGGTTGGTGGTGAGTGAGTTCCATATATATACATATATATATATGAGAGGAGGGTGTTTTACTATTCCAAAAAATCAACACTTGAGAACGAATTTCTTGGGGCGATCTAAAGGTCTGAGATTGTGCCACGTAGGATTATACCCATTGTGACATAGCAAATGAGATAATAACTCATTCAATCTCAAACCTTACCCCAAACTCTTCATTCCTCTCTCTCATTTCTGCCATTACTCCCTTTCAACCCAAGCCCTAATACTACCAGCCCGTCGCCAATACCTCCACCTCTCCCGATCCCTCTAGCCGCCGCCGCCGTAGCCTCACCCGATCCCTCCAGCCACCGGCACCCTCCACCTCTCCCGATCCCTCCAGCCGCCGCCCTCCACCTCTCCCGCTCCCTCTAACCGTCGCCGCCCTAGACTCACCCGTCTCACCCCATGCTCATCCGCCTCCCGCCACCTCTCCCTCTTCGTCTCCTATCTCCCTCACCCCTCCCCCTCCTCCCCCACTTATGCACAGATCTCACCCTCCCACACTCCCTCTCCAGTCGCTGCCTCCCTCTCAGCTTCCTTACACACTCCGGTTCCATTTCTCTAGCCTTATCAGTTCTTCCCACGTTTCCTCACACAGATCTCCCCGGATCTGCACCAAGGACGAAATCGTCATACCTCCACACGAAATCTGTAATTTTTTATGCGTCCTTTTTTTCATAAGAAACAGATCTCTCTCTATCTAACTTTTTGCCTGGTCTTTTTTTTACAGATCCAAATCCCACGCTGTGTTGGGGGATTCAAAATCAGATTAGGTGTTTCTTTGCAAATAGGTATAAACCTTTTGCAAACAGGTAGAAACCTTTTTTTTTTTATTTCAAGTTTATTCATTTTGTTTTAGACTATTTACATGTTTCAAGTTTATTCATTTTGTTTTAGACTATTTACATGTATTGTTAACGAGATCATTACTAAAGTTGTTGGATTATTTTACTTGGTAACGAGATTGTTGTTATTTATTTGTTGTTATTTATTTTTTCTTTTGCAGATGACTTGATTATAGTTGAACCTCCCAAACAGGTATACACCTTTTCTTTTCTATGTTGTTTTTTTAGGCAATACATATTTGTTGAAAAGTAGGCACAAAGTAGGGTGTAAAATTAGTAAGTTTTTACATATTGTTAACAAGATCATTGCTAAATTTGTTGGAATAATTTACTTGGTAATAAGCTTATTGTTAGAACACGACTCATTCTTAGTTTGGTGTTATACATTCAATTTTTTATGTGCGTGATATGTTTACAACAATCATCATTATTTTAACAATCGTATTCAATGTGGTTCTTTCTTTTTCGTCGTTGAAGTGAATTTTTCATTCTCTATATTATGGATCACGACTCAATACATGCATAATAGTTTGAAAGTCATCTAATTTAGGCAGAAATAAAGTGATACTCTGAGAGTAAAACGCCCCCTCTCATATAGTTATTTTTGTTGGGAATAATTGGTACAACCAATTGTTATTTTTGGATTATTAAAATATTATGGATTTGTGTTTCTTTCGTGAGATAATTATTGAACTGGGTGTGGTGGCCTCTTTTGTGCCATTTGTGAAAAATATTATAGCATATTCAGCAATTGCTTTGGCAATAGTAGTCAACTTGGTTTTGCTTTAAATTTCTGCATTTTAGTTTATGCATTTTGGGAATAGTATGATTTGACCACACTTTACATAAAAAAAGTGAGCTCTTGATGATTAATCACGGATTATCGTACATGAAGATATCAATTGAATTGTTGATTTTGCATCAAGCTTTATTTTCGATCCGAGATGTTGTTAATAATATCATTATGCACTTTCTAAAAGTTTCTTTTGCTATTGTTTATAACATCTCTCTCTCTCTCTCTCTCTCTCTCTCTCTCTCTCTCTCTCTCTCTCTCTCTCTCTATCCTTTAGAACGTGTTTATAAGCAATTAAATTCGACAACAAACATTGCTCTACTATTGTTATACCCTTAACATGTGTTTATAAGCAGTTAGATTCATTTTTTAGAGTATTGGGTTGAATATTCCTAATTAACTTTCTTTTTTTCTTTCGTTGATTTGTATATATGCAATAGGTATACGTTCGGTTTGATTCATTTTGCGATTGTGTCGAGTGGAACTATGGGTAAAGATCAATTTTAATCGTTTAAATGTTTGGTTGGGATTTACAAAATTGAATTTATTTCTCTATTCATAAACAGGGGATTCCCGGATTTGTTGCATTTTGAACCTCGGATTTAAGTTACTAACTAACTCATCAACATTGGCTTTGAATTACAGCAAGTGGGCGTGGGTGTGGTGGTTGGGGGGGAGGGGGGGGGGGGAGCAGTAGGTAGGGGTGGGGGGAAGCAGCAAGTGGAGTGGGTGGGGGCAGCAGCAGGTGTGTGTGGGGGGGGGGGGGGTAGGTATGGTTGATGCGCGGGGGATGAGTGGTGACGGGTTGGGGTGGAGGGAGAGGGGGTGATAGGTGGGTGGGGGGGGGGCAGCAGCAGCAGGTAGGGGGTGATGGACCGCAGGTGGGCGTGGGGGAAGCAGTAGGTGGGGTGGGGGGTAGAAAGTAGGGGGTGATGGGCGGGGGATGAGTAGTACCCACTATATGCCGAAGTTTAATTTTTATACATTTTAAGTTGATGGTTAGTGCCCGACGCACCATTATGCCATGTCATAAAATAAGGTGGTCTGAATGAATCCTAATGCTTTTGGCATGAATGTAAGAAGAAGAAAAATAAACCGTTAGCTGATTTGTGTGCAGATTTTGCTGATTTGTGTCTATGTACTTAATACATTATACTAAAGATAGGTAGTTTAGCAATTTTATAAACATGTTAGTTGCATTCCCATCTATAATTTGTTTTTCCAATAATTTTTAGTTGTTAATTAGTCGCACCATTTCAAGTAAAAGATAGTTGCATACATGGGTGTGGGGTGTGTTCAGATTTTTATTCTTCTCCCACTTTGTGAACATGTATATTTGTTGACAGATGACTCATAAGACCAAGATCTGGAACGACATATGTTTCAGGGTCTCGATAGACAAACTCATGTGGAGGAAGTGTATTGTATTTTCTATTCTTTAGATATGATATTGGTTATTTGATTTTTCTCACATTTTTTAGAATTTTGACATAATTTATCTATATTGCTTGCATGTACAATTATTTTCGGTCAAAATTCTCCACAAGTTGTCGTCTCGAGTATCTCTAAAGCTTTAAAGGATGTGGCATACTCATTCAGCGAGGATGAAGAAGAAAAGGAACCGTCTAAAGCTTCTGAACCTAAGTTGATATATATATATATATATATATATATATATATATATATATATATATATATATATATATATATATATATATATATATATATATGTTATTTTTGTTATGAAGTTTATTTCGTTGAACTATTTGTTAGATGAATTTGAGATCGTTTAATATTGTTGAATTTGTTATCCCTTAAGAGGGTGGTTAGTCCAATAAACAAAGGAGACTATGTCCATTTTTTTTTAAATGGACACTTTGTTTATTGGAGGCAATTTGAATTCAGTTGATGAACATTATATATTTCATGTTATATGTGAGTTTGTTTGATGAATTTAAATTATTTGAACGGTGTTGGACAATTTGTTTTTTGTTAAGCAGGGTAGATAGTCCTATAAACAAGGGAGATAATGGCTAATTTTTTTAAAATTACACTTTGTTTTGTTGGGGAACGATATTTTAGTCGTTTTACAATTACGTATTTTGAAAATTTTCGTCGTTTCACGATTATGTACTTTGAAAATTTTCGTCGTGCCTTCAGGCACGGGCATTTCGCTAGTATATATATATATATATATATATATATATATAGTCAGGCTCTCCAACATACCTTTTAGCAACATATCTAGCAACATACCCTTTTTTTTAAATAGTAAAAAAAAATTTGAGATGATATTTTTTATAAGGGTTCATGCTATTCCAGTGTACCCCAGTAAAAAAAATCAACTGAAAATATTTTATTTTGTTATTTTTAAAAAAAAGTCAAAAAATTGACAGTTTTTAGTCTTTAAAACTGACTGTTTTTTTTACCTATTTTTTAAAAATATCAAAACACATTATTTTGATCTGAATATTTTTACAGGGGCACGCTGAAATATCATGAACCCTTATAAAAAATATCAACTCAATTTTTTTTTTTTACTATTTTAAAAAAATAGGTATGTTCATAGGTATGTTTAATGAGGTATGTTGGAGAGCCTAACTATATATAAATATAAATATATATATATATATACAGAGAGAGGGGGAGAGAGAGAGAGAGGGAGAGATCAATGCTATTATATATCATGCTTTCAACATCACGCATACATCGCACCTTGTTTTAGGCCCTACAAATTTTAGTTTTTCAAGTTTTTATTTTACCCATGGAGTTAATCTTACAATCAACACATGTTAAAAAACTTTAGCTCAAAATACAATTTTTAGATATTTTTTGAAAAATCTTTACAAATAATTATTGAAATATATTATTTATAAGGGCCCGCACTGCAGAATTTAATAATTTTTTTAAAAATATTTAGAAAATGTGTTTTGACCTAACTTTTTGAACTTGTGTTGATTCGAAGGTTAATTTCAGTTGAGATATAAAAAATTTGGAAATAAGGTTTCTTAGCGCCTATAACTAAGTGTGATGTATTGTGTAATGTATAGAGTGTGATGTTAGAGAGCCTCCCCCCCTGTGTGTGTGTGTGTGTGTGTGTGTGTGTGTGTGTGTATGCTTAGTTAATGAGCTGGATTAATTATAAATACTATAATATAATATGACGATTAAGAGTTAGTTGAAGATTGGCAAATTAGGAGTGGGTTGATAACTCAGTTAGGGATTCAGGCTAGTATTGAATATGATAGTCAATCAAGAAGGGAGATAGATTAGTTCTCAGCGCAATAGTAGGTTGGTTGGTGGGTTGGTTTAGTGGTCCATATTGAAATAAATTGGTATATTGAGTTGGGTCAGTGATCTACAGGGTTTTATCACAAGATGAGTTATGGAATGGGTGAGTGTCCCGCTATTGATTTGTCATAAATTATTGTGGAAGGTCGAGTTTGAAACCCAAGAAGGATAAAATAATTACATTTATGTTTTTATTATGAATAGTGGCTTTGAGGGTTTCATGCCATTAGATATTGGTAAAATAATGGACTATATAAAATTATATATAGGGGTTTGTTATTTATATTTTTATGTCCCACTCATGGATTTTAGTTCAGTTGCGAGTTTGGCAACGATTGTAAGTGGACAGTTAATATTGTTGCAGAATGTAAATTTATGATTGGTACACGTGTTAATGTTGTACAATCAAGTTTGTAGAGTAATGCGAGTTAGTTATTGTAAATCATAGGTAGTGGTAGTTCTGGTATCCTAGGTAAGGAGTTCAAATACCTAAGTGTTAGGATTTTGTTAGATGGAATCCTTAAGTTCAGATCTTACCTTATTTTCGAACATCCAAGACTAGGTAGTGATTACCTGTAGTTTTTCTTTGGAGTTTTGAAATTACTTCTGATTATAGTTTTGTTGAGGAATTAATTTTCTTAATTATGATTCACATTGTGAAATATATGATACATATTACTTTTATATTTTACATTCAATAGATAATCTGTAGAAAGTTTCTTGCATGGCCTTAACTCGTGTTTATTTGACAAAATTTTCAGGTGTGGCTGCGGTCTGAAGAGGAAGTTCATAAACAACATGGTTTGATTGGAAATTATGTGCAACTAATGTTACATATAGTCTAAAAATTATCTCAACTATTCTACCCAAATTCTCATTCGTTTTCACCATTGATCCCCATGTCTAGATGAGGCGATCATCTAGGGTTAGGGGTCCTCCAATTGATCATTTTAATGAAGATTTTACTAGATTTGAGTGGTATATTATGAGGAAACAACATTCAGAAAAAGAAAATTGGTGATTCCTATCGTGGCTAATCATAAGAAAAATTTGAAGGGGCCGGGGAGTACAATCAGTATTGATCAAGAAAAGAAACTATCAATTAAAGCTATACAAATTCTGGATAAACAATTGCACCAACTACAATCCATCAAAGGAAATAATAAGAAGCAACTAGGGTTTCGTGAAACCCTAAAGTTATGGTAAGTGATACCATCGATGGTCTTGTTCCTTTGGAAGATACCACTAATCTGAATATGATTTATGGTAGTGCTAATGTTATTGTGCATCGAGAGGGTAGCGAGATAATCCAATCAAGTATAATTATTGATGATGTTCAGTTCCCTGCCTTGATCAATTCTGTTGCAAAAAGAGAAATGTATGAGAAGCATATTAATGAGAATCAGATAATGGAGAAAAAATCAGTTCCTTCTTGGGCTACATTTACCCAATCTAATCGTGATAGTGGTTCTGGTAACAAACTTCATTATGAGCTTGGCAGTAAAGATGAAGATGAGAGTGTTTGTACTAAAATTGAAGCAAATGAAATGGAGGATGAAATTCATAGATGGAGATATGCTGTAGTGGTTTATGCTTTTTGTGTTAAAGTGCCTTACAATGCTATGAAGGGATATGTCTTAAGAAAATGGAGTAAATATGGATGCTATCAGATTTTTATGCTAAAGACTGGTGTGTTCATTTTTGTATTTGATAGTCAGGAGGGAAAATTCAAGTAATGGAGCAGGTACCTTGGTCTTTTGACAATAGGCCTCTAATAGTTAAACCATGGAGTATTGATGTTTGTCTGGAAAAAAAGGTATGGAGAAATTGCCAATCTGGATTAGATTACCTGGACTCAAATTGCATCTTCGGTCAGACGCTGTGTTGAGAAAATTAGCCAGCTTAATTGGAAGGCTATTGTATACTGATAGAATGACAACTAAGAGGGAAAAACTAACATATGCTACAGTTTGCATCGAAATTATTTTGTTAAGTGAACTACCAGAGTACTTATCATTCTATGATCACAAAGGGGAGAAGCTCAATCAAAAAGTTGAATATGAATGGATACCTACCAGGTGCACTAAATGCAAAGTGTTTGGGCATAAGGAGGGAGGATGTATTAAGGGTAAACAAGTAAATCCGGAGTGGAGGAAAGTTCCTACTAATATCAATAAAATGGAAAATTAAGAAGCAAGTTCAAGAAATCCTGGAAGAATCATTGATTCAGATAAAGTTACAAAGAGAATAAAAAGTGTTAAAATTGAAGGAAAATGCCCAGAATATTAAGTGAATGCAGAAAATGAGACAATGAGGACTAATAAAGTAAGTACTGACAACATAGACAATATCAGTAAGGCAGCTAAAGGGGCAATTTCAAAAAATGTTCAAGTAAAGAATATAGAGGAAGAAGTTGATATATTCAGAGAAATGGAGCATAATCATTCCAAGGAAAAATTTGAAAGTGGAAATGTCACCATGGTAAATTCTTTTGAAGTCCTAATTCAAAAGGATGAAGAAAATGCGTTAGTTAAAATTGCTGAAACAAAAACAAACATTGAATATCAGAATATGATTTCTAGTACCACACCAAATAACACACCTGGAAGTAGCAATACATCAAACATTACAAACATAATGCCAAATAGGAATAAGAAGCGAGGGGGCAAAGGTAATACCAAATTTAAAGCATGATTAGATTTGCTATATGGAATATTAGGGGCTACAATGCTCCTCATAAACAAAGAGAGGTGAATAAATTCATTAGAGATAATAATATCACTTTTATCTGTTTGGTGAAGACTAAAGTTAGAAGGAATAATATTAGTAATGTGAAGGAGGGAGTCTGTTTCTAGTGGAACTTAATTCACAATACTACTAACAATGGTCCTTGAAGAGTCTGGATTGCTTGGGATCCAAATGTTTTTGAAGTTGAAGAGCAGAGTAGCGTGGATCAAGCTATAACAACTAAAGTCAAATTCGGAAATCATAACAAATTCTTCATCTTTACTGGAGTTTATGGGGAAAATAAAAGGGATAAAAGGAAACCATTGTGGAGATACCTAAAGACTATTGAAAGATATTATGTTAATGAAGCTTGGATTTTGGGAGGTGACTTCAATGTGGTTCAAAATAGTAATGAAAGAATTGGGGGAAATGGTGTGGATTGGCGAGAAACTGGAGATTTTAATTATTGAATTGATAAAATTCTGGTGGATGACTTGCCTATAAGGGGTAATTGGGTTACTTGGAGTAATGGGAGGGAAGATGATGCTAATATTCAGAGTATGATTGATAGAATTCTTGATAATGAGGAATGGCTAAACTCCTTTATGGATTGTGAAACTATTTCAAAATTACTTGGAGTCTCTGATCACTCTCCTTTGATTCTTAATTTTCAAATGGAAAGGGAAAGGATTAATAAACCTTTTAAGTTTTTCAATTTTTGGATGAAATATTCAACATTTAAGGATATATTAATGAAAGGATGGGAGGTGCATATTGAAGGAAATAATAGGATTTCTGTGTCCAAAAGGTTGAAGTTTCTTAAAAAGGAGTTTGAATCTTTGAACAAGGCATGCTACTCAAATATCTCGTTTAGAGTCAATGCAAAGAAGACTGAGTTTGATGGGATCCAAAAAAGCTTAATGTCTGATGGTGGTAATAGTGAACTCCTTACTGCAAAGAAGAAATTCCAAATAGAATACCTTGAATTAAGAAGCTTTGAAGAGGATTTTTATAGGCAAAAGGCTAGAATAAATTAGCCGAAGCTTGGGGATAAAAATACAACATTCTTCCATAAAAAAGTTAAATGGCATACTAGCAGGAACAAAATTCTTAGTATTCTTAATGAAGATGGGAATAGTTGTATTGAGCATAAAGCTGTTCATAGTGAGGCAGTGAGATTTTTCAAAATTTACTTGGGAATAATCACAGTGTTAATAATTCTTCTTATGGAAGACTTATAGAGATCAGATAGAGATGGTTGAATGAAGATCAGAAGAAATCCTTACTCAATCATGTGACTTGAGAAGATATTAAAGCTGCAATGTTCAGTATTAATGAAAATAAAGCACCTGGTCCTGATGGTTATAATGCAGGTTTCTTTCATGAAAATTGGGAAATTGTGGTTAATGATATCATAGATGCAGTTATGTCCTTTTTTAGAAGTGGTAGACTTCTAAAGGAGTGGAATTGTACTATTGTCAGCTTAGTCCCAAAAATTCCTAATCCCAATACCATGAAAGATTTCAGACCTATTTCTTATTGCAATACTACATATAAAATTATCTCTAAGTTGATTGTTTCAAGACTAGGTGGCATTATCCCTGAGTCGGTGAGTAATAGACAATATGCTTTCATTAAAGGAAGAAGTATAACTCACAATGTCCTACTTATGCAAGAAATGGTGAGAGGGTGTCACAAAAATAGTGGGGATCCTATATGTGCAATGAAAATTGATATAATGAAGGCTTATGATTCTATTAATTGGAATTTCATTATTGACACTTTAAGAGTTATGGAGTTTCCTCGGGAAGTGATTCAGTGGATTAAGGAGTGTGTTAATACTTTTAGTTTCTCAGTAGGCATAAATGGAGGGATAAATGGAGTGTTTAAGGTCACCAATGGCTTAAGACAAGGGGGCCCTCTTTCACCTTATCTGTTCTTATTAGGTATGGAAGCTTTCTCTTGGATTTTAGATGATGAAATTAACAGGGGTGGTTTTAGTTTTCATCCTAATTGTGGGGATCTTAATTTGTGTCATATCATGTTTACTGATGATTTATTCATTGTTTCTAAAGCATATAGGGATTCAATGAAGGTTGTTGATAAAGTTCTCAAGGATTTTAAAGCTCTGTATGGGTTGGGGCCTAGCTACGCTAAATGTGAGATATTTTTTACTATTATAAATGATGATGGTAAAATTGAGTTTGCCAATATGATGAATATGAGAGTGGGTCAGCTGCCTGTAAAGTATTTGGGTGTACCTCTAATATCTACTAGACTTAAATTTCAAGATTGTAAGACTCTTGTTGAAAAGTTGATGAGTAAAGTCAAAACCTGGACTAATAGGTGGTTATCCTATGCTGGTAGAATCTAGTTGGCTATTTCCATTCTTAGAAGCATTTAGGTTTACTGGATTAACATTTTTGAACTTCCTAAAAAGGTCATCAAAGATATTAATCAAGTGTTAAGGAGATTTATATGGTCAGGGGTAGACCTTGAGAAAACAGGGGCCAAAGTTGCATGGGATGATGTGTGTTTTCCTAATAATGAAGGAGGATTGGGTATTAAGAACCTAGTTGACTGGAACAAATCTTGTATGATGAGGCATATTTGGGATATTGTTAGAAAAAAGGAGTCCTTGTGGGTAAAATGGATCCATTCAGTTATAATAAAAGATGATTCCATATGGACAGTAAAGCTTTCAAATGATTCATCATGGACTTGGAAGAAGCTATGGAAAATTAGGGGACAAGCAAGAAATTTCAATAAGTATCATATAGGGAAGAGAGATAATGTTCTTTTCTGAGTTGATAATTGGCATGAACATGGCCCTCTTAGTAATTACTATTGTGATAGAATTGTCCATGATGCTGCTAGTAATGTTAAAGTTAAAGCTGAAAATTTCATCAGAGGTGGTATTTGGTGTTTTCCTAGACCTTTATCAAATGACCCTGTTGATATTGCTAATACCAGTATTATACCTCAATGTGATAAGGAGGACTGGGTTGGTTGGATGATTTCTGGGGATGATAGATATAATTGTAAGGATACATATGAACAAATCACGCAAAAGAAGAGTATTCTCCATTGGGATAAGACTGTTTGGTTCAAAGAAAGAATTCCTAAATGTTCTTTTATCATGTGGGTTCCATGCAAGAATAAAATATGGACCAAGGATAAACTTAAAAAGTTGGGAATAGTTAATGAAGACTCTTGTGTTCTTTGTAACCAAGCTGTGGAATCAAGAGAACACCTTTATTTTGAATGCCCTATCTCTAGTCAAGTTTGGAATATTATTTGTACTAAGAATGACGCTGGGAAAGCTAATAGAGACATTGAAGATATTGTAAGAGACAAAAATAATACTAATAAAATTCTTAAGTGTTTCCTTCAAAAAGTGGCTTATCAATGACTGTCTAAACCACATGGAAGTTCAGAAATGAGAGGATTTTCAATAATAGCCAGATTGTGATGAATAACATATGCGGAAAGATTGAAATTTTAATTCAAGAAGCTTCATACAGGTGGGGGAAATTTAGTAACAACACTCAGAATAAAAATCTTTGGAAAAATTGGGGGATTCCAGATAAAATACTTAGCTGAGGTGTTTGCTTTGCATTTTGATATCCTTGTGGTCCTTTTGGTGTTGCATGTCCATTAGATCTACAATTTGTCAAGCTCTATGATCTGTACTCGTCTTTGACGCACAGTTTCTTGAGTTCTCCTTTGTTGCTGGATGATTGGGTGTGGTTCAAAGTTTGGGGTGCTAATTTTGTGCAGCTTTGAAGTTTGAGGTCGATGGAAGATTTGGTGCTGACGGTGTAAGCTTTATGCAGTTGGGGAAAATTAGAAACAACAATCAAAACAAAATCTTTGCAAAAATTGGGTTTTCAGAGAATATTCTTAGCTGAGGTGTTCGTGTAGCATGTCCTTATTTGGTGTTGCATGTCCATTAGATCTACATTTTGTCAAAGCTCTATGATTTATACTCTTCTTCTCAGTGCCCTTGATGTACTGATTCTTGAGTTTTATTTGGTTCTTGGATATTGGGTGTGGTTCTAAGGTTGGTTGCTGACTTTATGCTTTGAAGGTTGAAGACGATGGAAGGTTTGGTATTTTTTTTGGTTTCTGAGTTTGTTCTCTTAGTTGAAGAGTGAGAGGATGGTTTCCTTTTATGATTTTGGCGAATGTTTTTAAGTAGATGGTTTGGTTAAATGTTAGACTTCAATTGGCCTTTATTGGAGGTGGGTTATTGTTCGGATCTCCTTGCCACATGTGTTGAAGATTTGGTTTTATTTTTGTTACGTGTCCTTTTGCTGATAAGGGTGGTGTTTGTTGGGCCAAAATTCTCGAATTTTGTTGCTTTTGGTTAGTTTGGATTGGAAGCCTTAAGGTTTCCTTTGGTTTTTGGGCTTGTGTGCCTTGTTTAGCAGATTGTTGTTTTTCTTCTAGTGGGCTTTATTGAACTTCACGTACATTTTTGGGCTTTGCCTATTGGTAACTATATTCACATTCTACCAAAAAAAATGTTACATATAGTATAGGTTCATTCAGTTGTAAATATTTTGTATTCTAGTTGTATAGTTATGTGTTAGAGATCATGATTATTTGGGTCGCAATAGTTATTTTTATTTTGGCTCTCAATTTTATCTCAATATTGTTTTAGTTGTTTATTATCATTTTATGTGCGAATGATATTATTTGTATGATATTATATATTTAATGTATGAAAACCTGACCACTTTATTGCTTGAAAACAAGGGGGTATTACAGCCTAATCCTATTATATTTTTCAAACTCCATTTAATTTTCTAGCATGATTTTCCATGATTTTCACCTTCCATTCATGGCTCTAAAGGGATTGATATTTTTCTCTATATGTGTAATTTTTGTTTTAAGGTGTACTTTTGAACCTCTTAGGATGAAGTTTATGACCTTTAGATGCCTTAACTATTATGTTTTTTTGCTCTCATAATGCCATATTTCTTAAACATGAGAAAAATGATCATTAAAAATTATTCATCCTGAATTTTCTTTCAAAAATATTTTTTTGGCATTTTGGGTGTTGCTAGGTTGAGGCAAGGTGCATGCATGGGGGTAAAATCATGAGACATTCGTATTTTCCAAAGTTGAAAATTATCTTTTTACCTCGATTTTAAAAAGGCATGCACACACAAACATGTCCAGCTTATTCACATGATTCACTATGATAGCGATTTATTTTTTTCATAAGAATTCACATTAGGTCATATTTTCAATTAAAGTTCTCATTGGGTCATCTTTCTCCCTAGAAATGATTTATGATTTTTCCCTCACATTAATTGAAATATTCTATGAGAAATTTCTAAGTGATTTCATCACATTCACCCGTAAAACATATCATTCATCCTTTTCCAGTGAATATTTTCAATTGAGAGGTCAAGAACAAGAAATATATGAATAATTTGGGTGGAATTTTCAAAATTAGATGTGTGGAAGCTAAATGGAGTATATTATCCTCTATATAAAGAAGTTTCGGTTTGAACATAGTGAGAGATTATAAGGCAATTCAAGATTGGTATATATCAGATACATTCTAACATATTTTTTTCTAGTCGATTAGTTGTGGCATCCTGAGCATTTAACCATTTTTTACGTAAAGATTGGTCAGACACAGTACGCTGAAGACGAGACTTTTCTAACAATCTGTATAATAATAATAATAATAATAATAATAATAATAATAATAATAATAATAATAATAATAATAATAATAATAATAATAATAATAATAATAATAATAATAATAATAATAATAAAAATAAAAATAATAATAATAATAATAATAATAATAATAATAATAATAATAATAATAATAATAATAATAATAATAATAATAATAATAATAATAATAACAACAACAATAATAACAACAACAACACATTTGAATTTTTAAATCGACATGTAAAGTAAACCATTTAAATAATAATAAATAAGTCCAACATCCAACTTGTAATAAAAACCTCCAGCATAAGAATAATTGATCCCACAACGACTGAATAATAAACTTCGGGCTTATGCCCGTACAATCTCCAAAATATTAAAAATGACTTAATAGGAAACAGTAACCTAAACTAGAGTCAAACGATCTAAAATGACTAATGAGCATATGTGGCCACAAGTCTGATCTCTTTTCAAAGATATTGTCCCTATCTAGGTAAACCTGGGGGAAATATATTTTATAATTTGGGTTAGCACCCTAGAGTTGCAAGAATTACCTTATGAAATCAAAATTCAATTACGCTTTTAATTCATAATATGTATCGTCCATCGGCACTCCCAAGCAATAAATATATCACCCCTTATATAAGTGTAATACTATTTTCATAATAACCCAAGCCCAATTATAGAGTCCAATAATTACAACGATAATGTAATATTCAAAGCGTCTAACACAATTCATACACTCAAGCTAATCATATACACATGTGCTTCTAGTTACCATTGTAATCCCTACGATACTACCCACAAGAAATGACATATCATCCATTATGCGTTTTATTTTATATTGGGTTCATTATCAATCATTTACATCATTAGACTACATGGATTCAATCACAATTAATTTATATAATTATATATGTCCTTATATATATATATATATATAACACATAAAGGCATCTACTTTCAGTGTCCCGTTCGTGCTCTATCAAAAACTTTGGAAGAGTCCCACCTCCAAACGAATATCACATAATACACACAACTGGGGCGGTCCCTACGTTGTACACTGTCACATGCTCCATACCCCTGATGGTGATAATGGATCCCATCCTCGACACCTACCTCGTCATATGTAACGGTGCTATATAGGACCTAAAATAATGACCTATACAAAGCCTAGCCCACACGTACAAACACGTGCTACGGTCCCGAGATATACGCCACCCTAAAGGATAGACCATCCATGAACATGGGTATGTTTACATAAATAATTAAATACATATTTTTAACATATAATAACACTACACCAAATCTGTTGGTTTGTCACGGTCATTAACCTTGATAAGTTGGACCTGTTAAGGTCAGTGACCATGAAAATTCTTGGGGTGACAACGTTTGTTGTCACGGACTTGTCACGGGCAATGACCATGACAAGTTCATTGGACATGTCATGGTCTTTGACCTTGACAAGTTTTTGTCACGATTTAGGACGGTGACAACCCGTGACAATATTTAAAGAATTGTCACGGTCAATGACCGTGATAAGTTCATGACAATTATCCTTTGTCACGGACTTGTCATGGTAATTAACCATGACAATTCTGGGAAGAATTGAAAAAAAATCTGTTGGGCAGTATGGCCACTGCCACTGCCCAGCAGTATATTTGTACCTGTTATAGCAGCGATGTACCTGTTCAAAATCATATATCCAAATAAAATACAGATAATGCAAATATACATTCAAAATAATATGCATTACGATATAATCCAAATATAATTCAAATGTAATAACTTAAAACAATTCTATTCAAATAATGTCACTATATATCTAGGGTAGGGGTAGCTCTGAGGAGGTGAGTAGGCCACATGATATAAGAAATAACACACCTAATAATATACATCGTTCCGCATTATTCACGTAAATAAAATGGGGAGTTCTCCTTCCCGGGTATCACATGCGAGACGAGCACTTTGGACTCGATGGCTTGAAGCAAACGTCCATGAACTGGCATACCCTGGACGGTATTGGGGTCCCTCAACCCCTGCCCTATTCACTGACCATCAAATACGTCCAGTATAAACACGCTCGGCCAACCAAGTTTCGACATCGTTCGGTCGAAGGGAGCTAAATAGGGGACTAGATCATCAAAGTCCACACGTGTCGGCGATGAAGTAGCGAGGTCCACATCCTTGTCATCCTGCACCTTGTCCTCCTACACCTCCTCCTCCACCACCTTCTCCTTCCCTTTCCCCTTACGATTTCCTCCCAATGAATGCTTCACGAATGATAACATATCTTGGATCGTCGCCTCCAAATGGGACAGCTTCGCGCCATGCGAATCCACCGTTCGAGCCAACCCGGTGTTGCTCGTCTCCAACCCAATGATCCTACATTTGGCCACCCGCGATCTCACCCCCTTTTCCTCCCCTTGCGATCAGTGCCAAGCACTTGGATGAGTGCGTCTATGGATAAAGGTGCATTGTCGGTATCAAACTGCGACTCATGCACTTCCTTAAGCTTTGCCTGAAACGATAAAAAGCACATGATTAGTAAAATGAGTAAATCAAAAAATTATAACGTAATTAACATAATGTAAACCGTCGAATTACTTAAAATCATGGTCATGATGCTCGGGGACACCTCCTTATCCTTCCCCTTCTTCGTTCGAATATCCACATAAGTATCGAGCCTATGTGGCCTACCCCCAGGGCCACTCCATGTCCCCTGAAATAAAATAAAGTAAAATTAGTATCGGCCCCACAAAGTAAAATAATGGAGAATAATATATTTCTATAGTTATAGAAAAATTAAATCTTACCATCATCCTATGCTCTAACTTGGCATAATACATTCGGCCGGAGTAGTGCACGTCCGTCTTTTTTGCCCGATTTTTCCTCCCCGATTAGCGAGATGCCAATTATCGCTCCCCGATCTCATTGTCAATGAACTTTTGCCATTGTACCAATGAGATCGGCTCCTTCGACGGGACGGATTCACACATTCAGATAACGGACTCTCGAGTCTTCCCAAAGTATCGGGTCCACATATTTTTCCTCCATGTCTTGTGTTGCTCCCTCAACTTCTCCAAGACGAAATCGCATAGCTTTGGATCCAGGCTAAATTGTTCTTGTCCAACAAATACAATGTTAGTTGCGAATAAATATAAATATAAATATAAATATAAATATAAATATAAATATAAATATAAATATAAATATAAATATAAAATGAAATATAGAATGAAATTGAAATCCAAATCCAAATCCAAATAGAAATTGAAATTGAAATATTTATATAAATATAAATACATTACCTGTAGTGTCACCCAAATAGCTAACTTGAACTCATTTGGCACCTCCCTCTAACTAGTGTACCCCGGGCCGATGATAGTTTTTACGAGCTCGAGGGATCTCACTAATAGCCTCATCTTGTTCTTAACGGCGATCCCCTGTTTTCACCATTTGGGGAGCCTAGGGGCTGAGGATCCCTCCTCGCCTCCGCTACCACCGAGCCCAGAAGCCATCATCATAATCAACATCATTATCCTCGCCTTAATACCTGAAGGAGATATTTTCTGCAAAAAAATTGTTATTACTACAAATCCAAATGAATTTGAAGAAGACATGCAAATATGTACAATTACTACAAATCCAAATGAATTATTATTGTTTAGCACCTCAATTCATAATATTTACAATTACTAAAAATCCGAAACATGCCCCCCCCCCCCCCCCAACACACACATAAACACTACACACACATTCACCCCCCTAACACACACACGAACACTACACACATATTGCCCCCAACACACATGCGTATTCTTAACGTAATCTTTAAAAACATTCATCAATATTTTAAATGGATACATCCACCGATATCTAACTAGACCATAAAGAAGTGCCTCGTCACATAGGATTACCAACAAGTGAACACTTATGTCAAAGAATGCTGGGGGAAAGTACTTCTCCAACACACAAATCGCTTCGATCACAACCAATTTTGCGGCCACTATGTGTTCTCGATTGACTACCTTCTCACATAAAAGTGAGAAAGTAATACTAATTTTCATAATAGCCCTCCGGAAATCCTTGTGCTTGGAGAAACAATGCTTAAATAGTAGAGGAACCAATTGCATGATCACATGCCAATCATGGGACTTACACTTATGATAAATCATGTGTAGCATAATTCGCAATCCTTTGCATGTTGGAAAAAAAATTAGATGAACCCTTCAAATTATATATTGTGTCAAAAATCACATTCCTTTCCCCACTCGTCAAAGTAAACACACCAGGGGGAATTATTTTCCTTCCCCTACTATCTTCTTTCGACCATAGTTGTGGCTTAAGTTTCAACAATTTAAGGGCTTTTCATGCATTTTCTCCATCCTTCGAATGACTCCCCCCAAGACAAGTGTCCACAATATGTTCAGCGACGTTCTTCTCTGCATGCATCACATCCAATACGTGGCGCACTGGGTTATTCTTCGAATAAGGCTAGTCAAATAAAATTGACCTCCTAGACCATGCATTTTTTATCTCAGTTTCATTACCAGTTAGGGTCTTCTTATGCTTAACATTCTTAAATTTGGGATTCTTACCTGGCATATTAGGGCCACATTCAGAAGATTTACTTTCAATTTTGGAACTTGAAAGTTGTCTCGGCGGTAGCCTATATTCAACCCGCCCGATCAAAAATTGGAACCTTTATCAAATCTGTAACTATGAGCTGGGGGTAAAAACCGCCTATGGCAATGGTATACATTTTTTGAGGTAGCGGAGAGACGAAGAGATCCAGTCTCCTCTCCACAAATAGGACACCCCAAATAATTATGTACAACACAACCGGATAATGTCCCATATGCTGGAAAATAATGAATTTCTCACATCAACATAGCTTTCTGCGTAAACCCTTCTTTTTCTAAAAGAGTCAAATGATTGCACACCCTCTCCCCACAACTCATTTAATTCTTCTACCAAAGGAACCAAGTAGACGTTGATGTCATCACTTGGTGCCTTTGGCCCAGGTATCAACAAAGACAGCATCAAAAATTCAGGTCTCATGCACTATGATGGAGTGAGGTTAATTGGGGCTTGGATCACTGGCCATACACTATGATTGGTGCTTATAGTTCCAAATTGATTGAAGCCATCTATTGATATTGCCAAACGAATGTTGCACTATTCTCGAGCAAAATCGGGATACTCATAATTCATCCTCCTCTAAGCTGTAAAATCAATAGGATGATGCATGAGATTACCCCTACTTCTGCCCTAGCATGCCAAGTCATTGCCTCCGCTATCCATGCACTACAAGAAAAATACCTTTTTATGACACTCGAAAAATTAATTTAAAGACATTTATTATAAAAATGTCATTTAAAGGTTAATATTGTTATTAATATGACGTCTTTGATATAAAATGTCATTTTATATATATTAGTATTATTTTTCATGACACTTTAAATATAAAAATCATATTTGATTATAGATATTATGACACTTTTTAAAAAAAATTAACGTAAATATACATATTTTGACGTATTTTTTGTTCCCCTAAAAATTTGAGACTCCCGCCTCCTAAAACATTCACACCCGCGCGCTCATACTTCACCCACTCTTTCACTCTCACTTTCTCTCTCTATCCCTCACCGTCTCTCTCTCTCTCTCTCTCTCTCTCTCTCTCTCCCCCTATCTCTAACGCAGCATGTCACCCACCGTCTCTCTCTCTCTTTCTCACTCACCGGATTTCTCTCTCTATTAGGTCTGGAATTTGAAGATTTGAAAGCTGAATTGAAGTTGAAATCTCACACACGGAAGTCACGCTTCACGCAATTAGTTCTGCAAATTGAGGTATGCAATTTTTCATTTATTTTCTCCTCAAGTGCTTCTCTATATATTTTTCTTTATTTTCACAAAAAAATATCTTCACAAGCATGAAGGGCATCAATTAAATAATGTTGCCATATCCATTATATTAGGGTTTTTTTATACCTATTCTCTAATTGTTCAGTGGCCAAGGTTCTCCGTCACACTTGTAATCGTAAGCAGGGTTGAAACTAGGAATATAGGTTGAGGGGGGAATATAATTTTTTTTATTAATTAAGCTAAAAATCATTTGATATTGTTTAATTTAATTAATTAAGTTATTGTTAGAAAACTTTACAACACAAAATAGTTATAATTTGGATATTATTATGATTTCATGTCTTGGGATATATATTATATACTAAATTATATTCCTAAATAATATATTGTGTTGGTAAAAGTTGTTAAAAAAAACTCATGGTATACTCTACAAAATTTATAGGGAATGATTTTGAATTTTTCCCAAGTTGGAGGGGGCATGCCCCCCCATCGAAAAAGGCAAGCTTCGTCCCTGAATCTGGTCACGTAATTTATTGTTATGTGTATGCAAATATTGTATCCCACGTGTATCTATGTACATTGTGTTTGACATGGTTCTAGATAAAATGTACAATTAGTGGGGTTCTTTTTTTATTTATACATCTGACAATTTCAGTAATATAGTTTCTAAACAAAACAAATTAAAGAAAATATAACCACACGCTCTGAAATGAAATAAAATTCGACAATTGACTTGAAAGGTGGGTTTGTATCAACAAATATGAAAAAGGAACTAATGGCCCATTTAGTACTTTTGTTATGTATGCACCTTCTCACGTATTTTTAGGGTCGTGGACATACTTTTGGATTAGATGTGTAGGTGACATTTAAGAAATTTTAAGAAAATTTTCCTTTTATGATTTTTACAGTCATTGAAGACCGCACCTTAGAGTCATTGAAGATCGACTTTAGAGTCATTGAAGATCGCACGTTATAGTCATTGAAGATCATAGTATTCAATAGTGCAGTGTTAGGTCTGTAATTTCACATTGAAGGGGCGTGACATAATTTAAGTTATGTGACACCCCGCTCACCAAAATATGGGTTGGACACCCCGATACTCCAATACAACAGGAATCATGGATGGAATCATTCTCAGCATTGCAATAATATAATAAGTACATAGGATAACCACCCTATATATTTTAGAAAAACGGGTTGCCAAAAATTTTTGTTTTATAAGTTAAAGAAAGAATTTAAACAACCCAATTTGAAATGAAAGCGAAAACCCAAAAGAAATTATATTACATACACATCAAATATACAATAAGGGACCGGATATGCTGTCGGTCAACAGACTCTTACAACAATATTAAACAAGTTCAGTAATTTACATAATACATTACATTATACAATTACAAAAGCTTGGGCATCACGCCCGAGTAAATGACCCGATCATATCTAGAGTACAAAAATGACAACGTCTATACAAAATATCCCGTAACATCCGCAAAGTATCACGACTCTCCAAAATATCGGAATGGGAAAGATCAATACGGGCATCCTTGCGGAGGAGCACCAGAGATGATACAAGATTTATGCACAACAAGAAAGAAGAACGGGTCAGGGTATATGATCACCAGATGAATAAAGAGTATGACAGTTATGAACAGATAATCATGATAGATAAAGATGCAAATCTACCTAAACAGTTTTAAAGCATGAACTAAGGCAATTTGAATGATCATAAGTTAAATTTAATTATGCAGGAGGATATGAATAAATAACATTAATAAAAGCTTTCATCATTTTTACACTGTTTCATTCCATAGTTTCATTCCTTATCAGGAAACATAATCTCAATTACATGCTCTTTATGGTATTTCATTACGCTCTTTATGGCATTTATCATTCCTTATCAGGAATATAATTACTGTCATATGCTCTTTGTGGCATTCATTATGCTCTTTATGGCATTTATCATACATCAAGTCCCACTTGATTAAGAATTGTTATATTCATATACATATAACGATTCTAAGACCGCCCCTCCGAGTTTCCCCACTGGGCGCGCCCCTAAATGACTTTCATCTTCCAAGGCCTATGAACAAGATAACTTGGGCACCTAACGTAACGTCGGGAAGTGGCCATATGCCTGCGAGTGAGTCATAACCACACCCGAAATTACCTCACTAGCGCAGAATAAAACATATAACAATCCATCATGTAATCGAGGACTATAGTCTCCCTGCGTTCATTAGTCAGGAGACATCACCTAATGTGTGAACTTACCTTATGATAGCATTTATAGAGGTGTGTTTAAGTAAATTATCATTTACCATATTCAGTTCCATTTTTTTCCATTTCATTTTCATTCCCATTTGCCATATGCATGTTTCATTTTATCCGAAACCATAATCATTGAATATTCTCATTAGTATTCATCGTATACTAACTCTTGAATTATTCTCCAAGAGGTCACAATATTTCTACAAGTCACAAGGTTTTATATACCTCAATTGAGCCCCTAAAGTCTCCCAGTATGGGCTTACAACTCCTAGACTCCTAATAATTAACTAAAGGAAAGAAATGCCCTAACATCAATTTGTATACCCCCGGAATAAGTCGCATTTAACCCATTTCTAATATAGGGTAGTGAACCAACTCAACTAAAACTCTAGGACTCTAAGTTTACTTCATACAAGAAGGTTCATAGGTCCTAAGCCTAAAGGAAAGGGATTGAAATTGAGTTAGAAAAAAAACTTAAAATAGCAGCACTTCCGAATCGATTCGCCATGGCCGAATCGATTCTCCCTGGCTAAATCGATTCGGGCTGGCAAGCGAATCAATTTGAATACGAAAACCTAACTTTCTGCAACCTACCGAATCGATTCGGACCATCTGAATCGATTTGGACCCTTCAGACCTGTAAGCTGCCCCTATGGTGAATCGATTCGCCCTGGCGAATTTGCCAAGTATGTGTTAAGGGTTATGAACCCTAATTTCCCCAAAACCAATTTCTACCCGAACCAAGATCATTTATCTCAACCAACTAATCATAAATTCTTCTAACAACTATACTTTACCCCAATAAACATATAAATTCACTTCCAAGGGTTCAAAACCTATAAATCTACTAAAACCCTAAAATTGTTCAACCATAACCAATCCATAAAAATCAATACAAATTATTCATCTTAAACCATATATTAGAAAGTAGAAAACTTTCCTTGAGGTTCAAATCTCAGATTTCTTCTTGATAGCAACAATCCAAGCTTCAATCTCTCTCTTTTCTTCTTTTTCCTCCTCTTTTCTCCAAAGTTCTTTTCCTTTCTCTAACTCTCAATGTTTAGTAATACACATATGAGAAATAAAAGTCTTAGCAAGTCTAAATCGTGGCTTAAGTCTAATCTCCCAACTTAAATGGTTAATACCACATTAAAATGACTCATAAATACGCATTTAAGCTAAAATCAGTCAAAAGTGCCCGAAACATAAAAATACAATATGACACTTATTTTGACTATCTCGCACATTCCGAGACTAACTACGCCCTCTAAATTGGCATCCGGAAATTTTATAAATTATGTCAAGTTCCGGTTTCCTTTAAACCATAATGTCATTTAAAACACATGACACTATAAAACATGCAACATGATGATATTTACTTACACATACAGTAAATATGCAACAATCTAGTAAATATTCACTTCCAACTCATTTAATTTATATTTGCTCCGTTTCCAACATTTTATATAATTACTTCATGCAGTAAATTAATATAAAATAAGTCTCTTAAAAGCGAGGGTTGTTACAAGTTCATACACAATGAAAACATTGAAACCATTCCATAAATAATGAGACCATTGTAGTCATTGAAATTTCTTGAATTTAATATTCATGGTTGATAGAATTTATTTTTTTGAATTTTCCTTCTCTTTTCTTTTCTCATTTTTTGGGGATTTTTTTATTTATACGTACTTATCTCGGATGATTCAGTTAAACGTAAATATTTAGACTTCATTGTTTAATTTCACCCACCGGTTCTCTCTCAATAGGTCGCTCCTTCTAAACATTTGTGGTGCAGCCGCCGTTGAAGAGGAAGAAGCTTGGGGTGCAACTGTCGTTAACACTTGGGGTATCTATTTCTTTTTATTTTCATTTCTCAATCTGCTAATGTCTGCCTATCATTTACTATTCCATTTTGCTCTTTTTTATTTTTATTTTTATGTTTTCATAACCGTGAATATCAACTTCTTTTATTTTCTTTGCAGCAGGATTAAAATTCTTAGCTTAATGCATTTATTGTGCTTTTCGAATTAGATTTGTTTTCCTTAAAAGGAAAAATTACTAGAGTTATGATATTCGTTATTAGAATCTTTTTAATGATTAATTTTTGAAATAAATTAGTGTTTAAGATAATATCTATAAGGAGATATCTTTGGGGAAATAAGTTGAAAAAAAATACAAACGAGGTGAAGGTAAGAGTGCCTGCAAAAGTATTATGGTATTTTTCACCCATTCCCAGGTTCAAAAGGTGGTTTCAATCTGTACAAATTGCAAAGGCCTTTACTTGGCTACAAAATAATGACAAGTTGATGGTAAGTTGCGTCATCCCGCGGATTCCCCTGTATGGAAGTTGGTGGATGACTACTTATAATCTTTATAATTTTGGATACATAGTACTTATGAGAGGATTGAAAAGAATATGATTTAACAACACTCATGATAGTTTTCTTTATTATAGGGATATTTGAAGAACCAAATCCATGATGGGAGCTTAGTAAGTCAAGAGACTTCAAATTTCTCAACCTCGCCCTAAAGAGTTTGTGCTGTCGTGTGTTAAGGTAACTTTTTTTTTTCTTTTTTTTAACATATATTTTATTTAGCATCAAATCTAAAAAAAGATCAGGGGTCTATTTCCAGTTAGATGGTTAATATTATGATCTTAAAAGGAGAGAGTGGAAGCAATAAGACACCCGTATACATGCTAAACAATTAAAAAACTACGCAGAAACTATTTTCTTGTTTGTTTTTGTGCATTTGCTCTTTACCTATGGTTCAACCTTACAAATATGCCATTGTGGGTAAGTTTTCTCATGGTCATCCCACCTTGGATTTATACGTAAGAATTTTCAATCCATTGGCCTTAAGATTTCTATTAATATGGTATTGTTAAATAAAAAAGATATTCTTATCAAGGTCAATTATGAAGAGAATTTCCTTAGGCTTTGGATGAGGGATCAATGGTTTATTGGTAGGAGTCTAATGCACACATTAAGATGGTCTCCTAGGTTAATACGAGATGTTAAAATCTCTATAGTTCCTATTTAATCTCCAACTTACTTGGATGACAATCTCAAATCTTCTAAACGTTGTCGTGTGAAGTATGAGCAACACTTGATCACATACTTTGAATGACCTCTCATGTCTTTTCTTATCATCATAGTGTTTATCTCTATTATGAGTTTGATTGAGGTTCTCTTGAAGTAACCCCCACATCATATATTCTATTGCACCTATTACGGTGCCCATGTTAATAAGAATAAACCACCGAGTAGGTGAAAATACACATTATGCCCGAATTGGAGAACAATCCAAGCAAAAGATAAACTAAAATACCATCAGTAGATAGCGTCCAAAATAGAGCAGGTAAGACACTGTTGCCCAAAACATCAACTCGAAAACATCCGTGAATCATGTTATGAAACATCAATGAATTAATCTTATGAAAATCCCACTAAACTTGAGAATAAATAAGATCAAAAATCATTAAAAAATTATCAATTTGGGAACAAGAAACAGGACCATCACCAATCTAGTTATCATAATTCACATTGATATCGCCTTTACTTATTATCCACTTTGAATTTTTTTCACCAATATATCTACACTTAACCATTCTCTGCCACACACGAGATCATTTACTTTTATTAGCTTCAACTGGATGGTTTAGTCTACAATACTTAGCATTTACAACTGGATCAACGATTTAATGGTAGAAGTGAGACATGATCTTTTCAATTAAATTAATAACTTTTTTGGGAGGTTGAATAGATTCCAAAGTGAAGATAGGAATCGTTTTCACTGAGATCCCAAACTGCTGACTTGATTTCATCCTCATTAAGCATATAGGTGAGCAAGTGTCCACTATGAATATTGAGCTCAGATACACCAACATGATTTCATCTTCTTTTCAACTTTTATTTCAAGACACACCATGTTGACTAATTTGTGCATTCTAACTAATATTTCTGCATTCCAAATCATCAACTTGATCATTTAAATAATGGTTGAGAAATAGCAGTGTGACTATGGCAGTTCGGAGCTCCGAAATAGCACTGTGACTATGGCAGTGTGTGTGGTTTATGTTAGATGTAACAAAGTGGATAAACGAGATCTATGGATTCACATCGATGCTTTGCTTCCTTGAATAGAAGATATCACATAATAATTATATTTTTGGTGGATAGATCTCATGATTATGCCTTAGTTATAGTTCCAAAGCGTCGACCTGAATACGAAGTTCCTAGATATCTGTTTGAATCATTCATGTTTCATTAAAATGAGAGACTTGAATACAACTTGAATACGATCCTGAATTTCATTTTATTATTTGTATATGAATTTTTGGGTTTCATTGTTTTAAATTGAATCCCCAATGTTATTTTTTAGCCATGCATGGTTATTTTTTACATTTGTATTTGGTTCATTATGTATAACAATGTCAATATATTTTGACATGTACAGTTGATTGGTTGAACTAAAATTTCCTGTTTGTCGATTGTCTTCAACGCATCGCTAAGCTGATAACTATATTTGAGTGTTGATGTGTCATTGTTGTGATGTTTAGGTAGCCTTCGAATATCGTTTATATGTTTATACTATTTTATTTTTACTTTCAGTTTGGTGGTCTCTCTTATTTCCCTTTGGGGATTTAAGAGAATAGTTAAATTTCTTATTTGGTTATTAGAATTTATCTGTATTCTTATTAATATCTAACATAAAAATTTCAGGTCGTGTTTGAAGATTCTTGGAAGTTTAGGAAATTTTTGCCATTTTGCGCAAGGATGAAAATCAAATTAGCAAAGGTGCCCTCGGGAAAATACTTGGAATTTTTGGGATCTTAATTACATGATCCATCCATAAGCAAACTAATCAAAATTGCAGATAATTGTAGTGTAAATTGCAGCCATCTTCAAGATCAATGGGTTTGGTCAAGATACTTTCCTATTTACTTTTCTTAAATCATGAGGTTTAAAATAATCCCTCTCATCAGAAATATTATGCACTCCTATTAATTTCTTACAAGTATAGACTTTGGGTTGTTTTTCTCCCGATTTTAGGCTTCAAAGAATCCATCTAATTGTCTATTTTCCCTCCCTTTATTTACTGTACAGGACTGTCACGTTTGTAGTTTGACTATGGAGATATTAATTCATGTCATTTTATATTATATATATATATATATATATATATATATATATATATAGTCATTTCATGTACTTTCTCATGTTTACATATAGTTCTCACTAATGTACTTTTTGGGTTGGTATCTAGGTACAAAATAAAGAAAAAATGAAAGATTCCAATGACAAAGATGGAGTACATCCCTGTAAGAATGAGAAAATACTTGTTGTTAAGAGTAAACCAAACACGGACAATTCTCTGCTTGCCGAAACATATACGAAACATCACCACAAATCTAAACTGACATGCTTCGGTCATTCACCTCTCTTTTTTGCCGCAGATCTGAAACTAACCGAGTGATGACGTATCAGGTACTTTGACAACTACTTGTCATTCTCAATGTATTTTTGAGATCCAAATCGTTCTTAGTTTATATTTTATGTCAACCTCATGGATTTTATGGATCTCCCTGTTTTAACATCAAGGACGATCTTACTTGATACACTTTTCCTTTGGTGCACGCTCTCTCTCTCTCTCACACACACACACACAAGCACATTAGTTTTTATAGTTCAATAAGTCAATTGTGATCATAGGTTTGTCAAGATACTATTGGACGAGGGAGAGGAAATTTGTTGAGTGATAATTAATCGTGAAGATCATCTTATTTCACATTTAATGAACATCAACAAATTTGAACTCAATAACAGATCACTATCATGTAAAAAAACTGATTTATTGCCCCAACAAAAATTCTGGAGTCTTATGAGGTGGGTTTGGAATGATGTCACTACAAGAAAAAAAAATTATGACACTTTAAAAAGCTAGGGTGAGGGCGACAATAAGGATGAGGGTAGGGCTATAAACGGGTCGGGTCTGGATCGGGTAAGGGTATATCCAGATCCGATCCGGGTATTTTTTTAGCGGATCAGGTCTTACTCGATTGCCCGTCGGGTCTCAAAAATTGGATACAGACCCGAATCCATTAAGAACCCAGAGAACCGACCTGAATACCTGACTCGAATAGCAGTAGAAGTAGCCAAAAACAATCTTCTAGCCAAAAAAACTTATAACGTCGACAAACTTTTGACAATAATTTTTTTTACAACATATAGTTATATACATATATAACTTTTGACAGCAATCATCTTCTAGTAGTAGCAGCAGGAAAAAAAATCTTCTATCATATATATATACTAGCGTATGCCCGTGCCTGAAGGCACGACGAAAATTTTCAAAGTACGTAATCGCGAAACGACGATAATTTTTCAAAGTACGTAATAGCGAAGCGCAAAAATTTCGAAGTGTAATTTTAAAACAATGTCAAATAGTCCAATAACATTCAAATAGTCTAGATTGATCAAATAAATTCACATATAATACAAAATATACAATATTCATCCACCAAATTCACATTATCTCAAAAAAAACAAAGTGTCAAATTTTAAAAAAATTTGGACATAATCTCCTTTGTTTATGGAACTATTCACCCTGCTTAACAAATAACAAATAGTCCAACATCCAAATTGTCTAAATTCTTCAAACAAATTCACATATAAAATGAAATATACAATATTCACCAATCAACTGTCTCAAAAAAATAAAGTGTCAATTTAAAAAAAAAAAATGGGCATAGTCTCCTTTGTTTATTGGGCTATCCACCCTATTTAAGGGGTAACAACAAATCCAACAAATTAAAAAAAAAAATCCCAAATTCAGAAATGGGAGCTAGAAGGCAGGGGAAGGAGAATATGTGGGACTTATTCAAAATGTCTGTGCCATGGTGCTTATGGATTAGGTGCTACGACTGTTGTCTTCCCACCTCTAGCCATGATCACTCTCTCTCGGTTTTCTGTACGATTTGACAAATAATAAACATAATTAATCAGTTTCTCGGATAAAGATGCAGTCACATAATTAAATATAAAATCAGTAAAATGAAATATAAATGCAGTTTCGAGTTTGATCCCATCATATTTGGTCTACAAATAAAACAAATAACAATATTAGGAAAAATGAACTATTTGAATAAGTGCATATGCATATATGCGAGTGCATATATACAGAGCGTGTGTGCGTGTTTGTGTGCGCGCACGCGTGTGTCCGTTTGAGTGGGAAAGGGGGGAGGGGATGGGCAGGGGGCGCATGTGTGTGTGTGTATGCGTGTGAGTGGGGAAGGGGGAGGGGACGGGCAGGGAGCGCGTGTGTGCATGGGTGTGTGCGTGTGTTTGTGTGCGCATGTGAGTGGGGAAGCGGGGAGGGGACGGGGCGGGGGCGTGTGTGCGCGTGTTTTCATGTATGCATATGCATATGCATATATGCCAGTGCATATATGCAGTGCGCGTGTGTGCATATTTGTGTGTGTTTGTGTCCGCGTGTGTGTGAGTGGGGAGGGGACGGGCAGGGGGTGCGTGTGTGCATGTTTGTGTGTGTTTGTGTCAGCGTGTGTGAGTGGGGAAGGGGGGATGGGACGGGGAAGGTATGCATATATGTAGTGCATATATGCATATGCATATATGTAGTGCGATTGTGTGCGTGTGTGCGTGCGTGTGTTTATGTGCCTCGCGTGTGAGTGGGAAAGGGGGGAGGGGACGGGCAGGGGGCGTGTTTGTGTCCGCGTGTGTGCGTGTGAGTGGGGAAGGGGGGAGGGGGCACGTGTGTGCATGTATGGGCTTGTGTTTGTGTGCGCGTGTGTGCGTGTGAGTGGGGAAGGGGGGAGGGGATGGGGTTGGGGCGTGTGCGTGCATGCACATGTGTGCACATGTTTACGTGTATGCATATATGCCAGTGCGCGTGTGTGCATGTTTGTGTGCGTGTGTGTTCGTGTGTGGGGGGGGGGGGGAAGGGGGGAGGGGACAGGCAAGGGGTGCATGTGTGCATGTTTGTGTGTGTTTGTGTCTTCGTGTGTGAGTGGGGAAGGGGGGAGTGGATGGGGCAGGTATGCATATATGTAGCGTGAGTGTGTGCGTGTGTGCCTGCGTGTGTTTGTGGTCGAGTGGGAAAGGGGGGAGGGGACGGGCGGGGGAGCGTATGTTTGTGTCCACGTGTGTGCGTGTGTGTGGGGAAGGGGGCGGGGGACGGGAAGGGGGAGCATGTGTGCATGTGTGTGTGTGTGTGTGTGTTTGAATATTAACCGATCCCATATTTATAGATCAAAACGGAAGGTGAAACGTAATAGATAATCCAACCAATCGAGACCCTATTTGTGTTGATGCAAATTTCATCTTAATATTCAGTATAACAGATTTTCAGCATAGTATAACATATATGACTTGATATTCAGCATAATATTATGCAAATTTCTTTATTAAATAAAAAAGTGAAAAGTTAGTTATCAAAAAAGTTATGTGTCAACCAACATTAACACAAACCCCTATAAAACAAACTAATTAACAGACCAACACTACCATAATAACCCATAGCTTCATTTGAAGCATTGTAAAGATGGAAATACTCAAAACATGAGGAACTTAATACATATATATACAATCAGCATATATATCCATATGCTGATTATGTATATATATGCAGCTGCATATATATACATAATTAGCATATGCATATATATGCAGTGCATATATATGCATATGCACACATATATATGCAGCTGCATATATATGTGTCCATATGCATATATATGCAATCAGCATATATACGCATCTGCATATATATGTGTATGCATATGCATATATATGCAATCAGCATATATATGCAGCTGCATATATATGTGTATGCATATATATGCCCTGCATATATATATGCAAATGCATACATATGCGCATATATATGCACCTGCATATATATATGCACTGCATACATATGCGGCCGTCCTAATCTACGACCATCATTTCAGTGCGAGCATTTTTATCATTTCAGTTGCTGCTAAATTTTATCAAAGAAAATGATACCCAACAGAAGTAAAATTAAATCAATACACTATAATTCTAGTGGTCAAATGGTATGTTCAAATGGGAAATAAATGGGAAAAATAGGCAAAGAAATTGTAGTCAGGTAAATACCTCCTCAATAGACGAAAAATTCATACCATTGTGTTACCCATGCACGTGGATGCCATCATCGCTGAACATCGCTGCAAAAAAACTCTTCGCTGAACATCGCTGCAGACATGGATGATATGCAATATTAGTGTACACGTAACATCCATCGTGATGCAACTACAGGAAATTAGTGTACATGCAATATTAACTTGAGGACAATTTATAGCCGTAGCGAAATCAACAATTTTACTCGAGATGGTCTGTTTAGCTCATCTTACACTCTTTAGAAATATTTTTAGCATCTAAAAATATCACCTCAAATTCACATAACTTCCTAAATATGTGCTTTTGAGTTGTTATGCCTCTATGGGGTGGCAATTTTCAATTTTTAGAAACAATAAGATAGCATAAAACGACACGACATTAATCCAAAATTGACACGACATGAGTACAAAACGTTGCAAGTATACTATATCTACGTATATGAACGGTTCAAATCAATGGATAAGTTAGTTAAAATTAAATTAAAATTAATTAATTATTATATATGATCTTGCTCGTAGATTACTTCCTATATCATGAGGGAGAGTAGTGCATGTTTGTGTGTGTGTGTGAGTGGGGAAGGGGGGAGGGGGCGGCGGAGGGAATGAGGGAGAGTTATGTGTGTGTATGAGTGTGTGTGTGTGTGTGTGTGTGTGTGTGTGTGTGTGTGTGTGCGTGTGTGTGAGTGGAGAAGGGGGGAGGGGGGATGGATTTTATCAGGGCAAGAGGTGGATGCAGAGGGGGCGGGGGAGGGGGATACATATATGCAATATGCATATATGCAGATTGCATATATGCATCGCATATATGCTCTACATGTGTGAGTGGGGAAGGGGGGAGGGGGCGGGGCGGGGCGGGGCGGGGGGCGGAGGAGGGGGAGAAGATGAGGTAGAGCTCTGTGTGTTTATGTGTGTGTTTGTGTGCGCATGTGTGCATGTGTGAGTGGGGAATGAACATAAATGAACACAAAATTATAACCTCAAAACAGAGCAGATGAAGTAGAAATGAGAGTAAACCGAATCAAGCTCAGAACATGGCTAAAGTCCACCTGAAATAGATAAGTAGAGTAGTTAAAATATGAGTTCTACATTTACTAAAAAGTGATTGAAACAAATGAATACCACCGGTTCTTGGAGAATTGGTAAGTAGTTTTTTTTCAGATCGTAAATTAAACAAAAGAAAAAAAAACAAATAGTACACCTGATTTTCAACATCGCAATAATGGTTACAAACCATATAAGACTATATTCCCAAGTTTGAGAAAAGAGGGAGCATTCATTTTCAATTTAAGTGTGGTCTTTAAATGGCTATAATCACCTTAAGCCAACACCAAAAAATACAAATTATCACGAAATAGAACTACGAATTGGAATCGAACATATTAAAACATTATCTCACAATAATCCATACGACATAATTATTATTACCTTAAGAATCCAACGAACTTTATTATTAGCAACCATACTTTCCTGAGAAAGCACTAAAAACCAAAGTGAAATATTAGCTCCCACCCATAATGCTTATGTGCATAAAAAATATGCAACAAAGTATATTTTGTTTCAAGTCTTAGTGGCACAAATGAATAAAACCCGACTAAAGAAATAATACATGAAACCCTGCGAGTCGTGGTGCTTATTAATTTAGTAGGTTCCAATCAATTTCTTCCGAGAAACAACCATGTAGGTTACAAACCAAAAACTATATGAACCATATGTTCTGCTCACTTCTCTACAGCAAAATGTAACATACCATAAGTCTCAGTGCGCCTTCTACCCCCATAATAAATTCTAATAAACTATCAATTTGGGTAAACATAATAAATAAAATCTTCGGATTTAGAACACACCCCAAGCTAATTTG
This sequence comes from Sambucus nigra, assembly GCA_949130495.1. Taxonomy (NCBI): domain Eukaryota; kingdom Viridiplantae; phylum Streptophyta; class Magnoliopsida; order Dipsacales; family Adoxaceae; genus Sambucus; species Sambucus nigra. Next base: position 463,732,641 of record OX422209.1, on the reverse strand, counting down.
TACCAGAACCTTGATAACAATTCAGATCCATATTAGTTGATTCTATATCGCTTTTTTACAACGCTCGACTCTTATTAACACAACTGAAGCAAACACTTAATTCGGCAACATCGTAAAAATCCCAAACCAAAACTGAAGGTTAAAATATGCAATAACTGGAACTCCTTTAAGAGAAGAAATAAAAAAACATAAATCTGTAACACTGAATTTCTTTGTTGTTTAGTATGGTACACCATAGGCTCCTGTAATTTCAAGATGTGCAAGAATTAGATAAACACTTGAAGTAAACACCTAAATTGATTTGTCGACATAAGTGCTTACTCATACCAAGCCTTCTAAATGAGGAATCGCTTGCTAAATGGGGAGAAGAAAAGCCTACTCATTGGTGAGCTATAATAGAAAACCAAAAACAACATAGAAAAAATAAATGAGGAGACTGAACAGGTATCTTACCATGTGTTAACATTCATTTAAGCATTTTGTCGAACATCTGTCCAACAACATCCTAACCTATATACTACATGTGTTGGTGCGCAATATCATACCAATGTCTTAAATTACGGAGAATGTGTATACCTTATATAAATAGAAACATGCATAAACAGATCTTGATCTGAAAACGAGAAAACAATAAAAAATAAAAAACAATTAGATCCCAAAACATGAACATAAACATGAACATAAATAGATCTTAAACCAAATGAACATAATATGTGAGATATGCATTCAGAAGAAGAAAAAAAGCACCCAATATATCTTAATCATACTCTTCCTCTCTAAGAGTTTCACCATTGAAATCACCTTGAAAGAGGGTTTGATAGTATTTTCAATTCAATATGGATTCCAATTCCATGGAATTCAGTATTTTCCACATCAGTATGCAGTATTTTCATACTGAATTGATGGACCACATCAGTATGGAGTCCATCAATTCAGTATTTTCAATTAAGTTTGGAGTCCATGAATTCAGTATGGAGTCCACGTCAGTATTTTCCTCCAATTCATGCAGTATTTTCAGTATGGAGTCCACATTAAACCCCAAATCAGTAATAAAAAACATACAACAACAAATCAATTTGAAATATGAAGTTCTGAACATAGGAAAAAAAACATACCCTTTGAGTTATGTACACAGAAAAAAAAACATACCCTTTGAAGTTCTGTACATCAACATACCCTTTGAGTTCTGTACACAAAAAAAAATATAACCAAAAATTGCAGAATCAGTGCACAGGAAATATAACCAAAAATTGCAGAATCAGTGCACAGGAAAAAAAACCAAAAGTAATGGTTTGGTCCGTTCTATAATTTTGGGTTCTGTAACCAAAAATGTAACCAAAAAAACCCCAAACCCAAAAAATGTAACCAAAAATGTACATCACCATACCCTTTGAGTTCTGTAATTTTGGTCCGTTCAGGATGAAACTAATGGTTTCAACTGATCTTTTCAAATGTTGCAAGTTCAGAAAACCCCAAATCAAAACTTCAAAAAACCCTAAACCCAAAAGTAAGTGCGTGTATGTGTGTGTGCATGTGTGACTGTGTGTGTGCTGTGTGACTGCGTTTGTGGACTGCGTGTGTGTGTTTCTGTGTGTGCGTATTTGTGCATTTTTGTGTGCGTGTGTGAGTGGGGAAGGGGAAGGGGAAGGGGGAGGGGGAGGGATCTTACCTGGCGGCGGTAGGGGGCGGCGGGAGGCAAGAGGCCGTAGGGGTGGGTATTCTTTGGGGAACGGAAAAACCGAAGAGAGAAACGAAAGAGAGTGCGAGGTAAGAGAATGTGAGAGTGTTTCAGTAGAAAAGTAGGGGAAACCAACACACTACATGATTTTAACTAAAAGCCCTAATTTTTGAATTAAAGGGTAAGATTGTTAAGTACAAAAATGGGGGGGGGGGGGGGGGGGGGAACCAAATAGTTAAAGGGTAGGATTGTAAAAAGAAAGTACAACTGATCTCATCCATTAAAATATGTAAGGACATGGCGCTCATCCGGACCGTTAAAAATGTGTACATTTTCAAAAACCAAGCACCCATATATATATATATATAGGGAAAGGATCACGTGAGGCCTCAGTTTGAGGACCCTGAAAGAGGTCAATTTTTTTAAAATAGTAAAAAAAATATTTTGGGGATGGTTTTTGTTATAGTTTTTAAACATTTCAATAGGATAATAAAAAAACTAATCAGCACAAAATGATTTTTTTTGCTATTTTAAAAAAATCGATCAAATTGTGTCAGTTTTTAACACACACACACACACACACACACACACACACACATATATATATATATATATATATATATATATATATATATATATATATATATATATATATATATATACAGATAGATAGAGAGATAGATAGAGAGAGAGAGAGAGAGAGAGAGTTAAGCTCTCCAACATACCTTCTAGCAACATACCCTTTTTTTAAAATAGTAAAAAAAATAATTTTGAGATGATATTTTTTATACTGGTTCATGATATTTCAATGTGCCCCTCTAAAAAAATCAATTGAAAATAATGGTTTTGTTATTTTAAAAAAAATAGATTAAAAAACTGTCAGTTTTTACCCTTTAAAACTGCCAGTTATTTTTACCTATTTTTTAAAAATATCAAAACATATTATTTTGATCTGAATATTTTTACAAGGGCACATTAAAATATCATGAACCCATATAAAAAAATATTAACTCAAAATTATTTTTTTACTATTTTAAAAAAATAGGTATGTTTGATGAGGTATGTTGGAGAGCCTAACTCTCTCCCTCCCCCCCTCTCTCTCTCTCTATATATATATATATATATACATTCGGGTCAGGTCCTTATATATCCGGACCCGATCCATTAACTAATCGGGTAATCAGGTCAATAAAATTTGCTTATCAGATCCGTTAATTCGGGTCGGGTTCGGGTCCAGACCCGGTCCATTGACTGCCCTAGATAAGGGTGAGGGTGATGATGAGGATGGAGGTGGAGGTGGAGGAGATGGTGAGAGTGAAGATGATGATGATATTGATGGTGAAGATTTTTATCATTCTCATGATGACAATGCATATAACCATGACCTTATTTACAGAACGGAGAATTTTAAAGTCTATAAACTTGATATAGAGTAAAAGATTTGTAAGGAGAAGATAGGTTTGGATGACAATGCATTGTTTTTTGGTGTTAATCACACACTGTGTCTCTCTACCGTTGACTTTTCAAGATACAAGGCAAATGCCATTTACTTTTGCTAGAGTAAACATATATTTTTAATTAAGTTTCTATCTCATTTGTAACTGAATAAGAGGATGAGGTGTTCGTATTAATTTTCTTTCAAAAATTCAAATTCAAAAACTACTTGACAAATTTTCCAAAGGTATTCTTTCAATTTGCTCTTGGTATTCCATGAAGTGGCATTGCACATGTACATTCTTTAAGAAGAACATTTTGCTTTCTAGAAATAAACCTGAGATGGTGGGTGATGTGTTTTTGTGTAATGTTGATGTGTGATAGAATCATTATGCTTGTGCACTATTGTGAATACATTGATTTCAAAGAGTGATTTTCATTTTGAGAAAAAACGATAAATCATTCTACAATCTTTTTGCAATTTGTTGCCTCCTGATACATGTATTTGTTCTAAGAATTGCTAGAATGCAGTGTTCATAACATTCATGTGGACTTAGTATGAGTAGTTGGTTAGTTGCCTCATAAATAGGAGGATAGTTGAGTTATGTATTTTAATCTATATTAAAATGCTCGTATTATTGTATTATTTGTAGAGTATACAACCATAATCAATTCATTATGGGGATTTTGTGTTGTGTGCTTAATTTTTTATATTTTATTTTATAATTGGGACAAAAAAAGATACGTGGAGATGCATTTTATGAGGATGATAGGTCTCTAATGTGGATAACCGCCTGGCGATCAAGAAATAGAAAATATCGAGTAAATGCGACCAAGGAAGTTGGTGAAAAAATTATGAGTTTCTTTCAAAAGTTAAGAAAACATAATTTGTTTTATATAATCTTTATAAATTTGGACATATACTACATAAAAGGATTGGAAAAAATATTATTTAACATCACTCTTGATAGTTTTCTTTATTGTAGGATGCTTTGAAGAATCAAGTCCATGATGGAAGCTTATTCAGGCGTATATTATATGGTTTGGAGCTTTTAAGGCATCAACACAATTTCTTGAAAGCCAAAGGAAGACTGATGCATTTATGTGTGATTTTTGGATGTAAATTTTTTTGGAGACATTTTTTTAATGATGTACATAGTGATTACATCTAGTTATGACACATTTAGTAGAACATTATTTTTTGTGATTAATGTAGATGGTAGGTATATTTATTTGTGTCCCACATTTTTTTATGTGCACACATGGCTTGGCTTGGTGCATTTTAGATGTACGTGACTTCGAATACAAAAAATTTCAAGGTTGTTTTTATATTACTATGAATTTTGGTTTGTGTTTATATTTATTTGTCAACTATGACATTAATATTGGTTATTATTTTTTTATTATATGATTAATTTATAACCATTTATATTAAACCCTCATGTGATGAAATATTTGATATGACCCTTTTAAATATTTGAAAATTATTTATCATGAAACTTTTTAAATTAAATATGACATCTTATAGAGTATATCATGACCTTTTTTTAATCAGAAGTGACAATTTTGATTAAAAAGTCATATATAATTGTTACCTAATATGAAACTTTTTATGGGTATCAATTATGACACCCAGACTTATGATGTTTTTCATTAAAAAATAAAACATCATAACATGCATTTTATGACACTTTATAAACGTCATAAAAAGGCTTTTTTCTTGTAGTGATAGTACTGTGAAAAATCGCTTTAATCTAGGCCCAGCGGGAACATATTTCAACACTTTTTGAGGCACTTTTGAGCTTGTGCATTCCGTACCGGTAGATTGGACATATCTAGATTCATCCCATACCAGTCAATGATTGAGATTTTCATACTCCTTTCGGTATAGTATGAAATCATACACACAAGCATGAATCAATTTATACTTCATTTCCAAACCTTTCAAACTGTTCTTCATAACATCATAGCTATTTGGAAGCGTATTCTCCTTGGGTAGTAAGCCCTTTACCCAATTCAGAATTCCTGTCACGTTATTACCAAACAAACTGTATTGCATCTTCAAACTGCGCAAACCAACCATGGCATGTAAATTTGTTTGATCTTTCTCACAGCCAGAGTATAATGGTTGGGTCACTTTAAATTTTAAAATTTGGTAGTCATCGTCAAGGTTTATCGTGATATTTTCACAAGCACCTGAACCTTGTACATCATCAGTAACCTCCTTCTCCTCCGCTTCATAAACTCCGCACACATCATCAGCTAAATCCTCTAACATATTATGATCTACGTCGTCCCCTTCTACATATATCGTACTTGTTAAAGGTTGTTATGAAGGTTGTTCGGGGATAAAAGGAACTTTCAATTCACTATGAAAACTCCAAAATCAATAAATATCTTGTATACCCCATCTTAACAAATGTAGTTCAACTGTTTTCCACTCAAACACCTTACAATTCTTACACATAGCACACGAACACGAAAACTCTTCATCATTATCACATCTCTTTGCGTATTTCACAAATTTATTAGCACCTCTGCGAAACACATCCCCCATTCTATTTGTCTCACCTATCCACTCTTTGTATTTCGGATATCCCATCACATCTACCACAACTAATCAACCATTAAAGGTAAGAAGCGTATATTCATGGATTTGTATAAACAAAACTTAGATTTATAATATGTTTCATTTAATTATGTCTTATTTATATTCAATTTTTAAATTTCAATTTCAAATTCAATTTATAATAGAAATTACTATTTCCTCCATCTCCTCTAAAGGGTGAGTGGTCCTATCCCATTTAAGACCGCATATTTATGTAATATACTTAACAGCTCATGCACATTGTTACGATTTGAGAAACATTTAGCAGTATATCCCCTTAGTCTTCCAAGTACACGACGTAGATTGGCCAGTCTGAGTGTTATTTCAATTGATCAATTGAAATAACCACACTTGTCAATCTAGTATGTACCCAGAGAACATTAGGATACGACTACAGAACTTCCTCCAAAAGTAACAAATTTAAGCCACTAAGAATATTATTATACATAAATTATTCAGTCCCAAACTGCCCAAACAGGACAATTCGAGAGATCTCATGACAGGGGTAATGACTCTCGAACAGGTCAAAACGTTATTGAATGCGTACGCATAAGAACTAAAAGTCTAATATCTATGCGCCCTATATGTAATTTCAAGTATGTTTCAATTAATTATCATACTATATATATATATATATATATATATATATATATATATATATATATATATATATATATATATACACACACACGCACACACACACACATATACACATGCACATATACACCCCCTCCCATCCCCTCCCCCCATCCCCCCCCCCCCCACATGCATATATGCACCACACACACGCGCACATATACATACACATATACATAAATGGAGGAGAAATAGAGAGAAAACGTACCAAAATCATAGAGAGAGAGTGTGAAGTCGCTAGAGAGAGAGAGAGTGAGAAATGGAGGGAATTAGAATCAATGGGAAAAAAAGAGGGAGGTTTTTTTACTGACAGAATTGTCACGGACTTGTCACGGTCATTGACCGCGACAAATGTTTGTCACGGCCTTGTAATGGTCAATGATCGTGACAAGGCTGGCCGGTTGCAGAGTGCCAATTTGACCATTTTGGTGTAGTGATATGCATATGTAATTAATTTTATAATTCCCCCCATGAAGTCACATTATGTTCTGATTGATATTCCTACTCTAAGAGTTAACCATATAACTAATTATCCAATCCCCCAATTGATAAAATAGTGATAGAAATCCTTTTTAATAAATTATTCACTCACCTAGATGACCTCCCATATAGTCGCCTAAGTTCGTAAAACTCACCTGAACCATTGCCTACTCCTACCCTAACCCATGCCCAGGGGACGAATCGATTCTCACCTACGGCCGAATCGGTTCGCCTCCAAATAGAATCAATTCACCTAGGAGGCTGAATGGATTTGTAAATATGCAGTAGCCCAAAACTGTTACAATTCTTCTATACGGTATTCATTCTCCTAAACCCAAATTTCATTACAATGACTTATACATTTACATAGAAATGAACCTAGATTATTCTTGATCTAATAACACTATCGTCTGGACAAATTTCAGAATAGGGTGAATTTGTTTGTATTGGCATTGTTCTGGATAAGAACCAGCATAGGATAGATTTTACTTGTCCCGATTTCCATTAAGCCTATGACATTGTGTTGAAGACGTAGCGGCCAAGCTTCAAAGATAAATCATGTCCTACTTTTAGTGCAAGTTTCACATATTCACATTGGATTTTCAAGATTCTCTCTGGTATCGATGCATAATGGTTTATAGATACTCGTTAAATTTTTTCTAAGGACGTTATTTTATTTAAATATGATTTTAAAATGATTTTTCTAAGTTATCTCGTGCTTAGAGTCGTATGAAATTTACCTTGGTTTTCATCTGATTCAAATGACCTTACCATTAGTTCAAACTACAATGGAGTGTCATCCAAACAACATGGTAGTCTTGTTTAAATGAGATGTTATGTTCATTCAAATGACATGCTGATTTCGACGGAACGATGCGCTGACTCAAATTTTTTATTTCAAGCATATTTTTCTCAGAAAAATGGGTGTGTAGAATGCACAGAACTAAATAGAACCTATACATTTTCTGCATTTGTTTACTAAAGTTTTTCAAAGATAAAATCATCCTTTATGTTTACAAGATCTTAATTTTACATAACCATATGTCAAAGAGATCTTATGCTTGTACCATTGTTTCATTCTTCATCGTTCAAAAAACATGTTTCGTGCGGTGGACTATGTACTTGCTGATTGACGGTTGTTGTGGCTGTATCGCTGGATAATGATTTATGCATGGACTCGTGTGCTATGGACCTTTTGTAGGTGGACTACTGTGTTGCACTGTGGAGGAGCGACTTAAGAGAAGAAGAGGCGTCAAGATTATGGGGATCGAGTCGTTGAGTAAAACTGTAATATTCTATTGTAATTTCTATATCATAGTGATTATCTGGCCTGGGTCACTCAAGATTTTTTCCCTTAATGGTTTCCTCGTACATCGGCATGCTTTGTGAGCATTCTTTAGTTTATCTTGCTTATATAGCTAGATGCATGTTTAGGGATTAAGAAGATAAAATTGTCTTAATTGAAATTGGTTCACAAAATTAGTGCTAAATAATATTGAGAAAAAGGTTTTGAAAAATTGTTTTTCACATAAAGAACACACATACACAAAGGGTTCCTACATCATTTAAAAATTGGTATCAGAGCTAGAAACACTATTTTATTGTGTGAAGTAATCCTGTGTGTCTTTAGGTATCAGTTTCGGTATTTGTGATAGCTTTAGAACTCTTATATTTGATGGGTTGAATTATTCTTATTGGAAGATGTGTATGAAGTATGCACTTAAGTCCATGGATGGGCGTGTTTGGTTAGTAGTAGAAAAATGGTAGGCTCCACCAGTCAAGAGAGAGGGTGAGGCCACACACTTAAAACCTATTGAATCATGGACCAAATCTGAACACAGACTTGCATAATACAATTACAAAGGTTTAAATGCTATTTCTTTGTCTATCACACAAGAAGAGTATAATCATATTATGATGTGTGATATGTCTAAAGTGACTTAGGATGTCCTTGCACTTACTCACGAGGTAACTAGCACCATTAGGGAGTCTAAATTCCAAAACCTCACAACCTAATTTGAGACAATTAAAATGTTAGAGAGTGAGACGTTTGATGAGTTTTACGCTATATTGTCCAATATTTTCAAGTCGTCATTTATCTTAGGAAAGAAAATTTTTGACAACCGAGTCATAAAGAAAATTTTAAGGTCGTTTCCCGCTAGAATTGATCCAAAAGTGAATGTTTTGAACCCTTTGGGTTTACTTGACTCAACGAAACTAGAAGATCTTAGAGGTGACCTACAAACCTATGAGCTTGACATGTTTACCTCCAGGCAAGTGCCAAAGAAGGAAACGGGCATCCTTTTGAAAACCTGGAAGGAGAAAACAAAAGTTTCGAAGGATGATGGATTCGATATCGATTTCAAATATGTATCCTTATTGGCAAAGAAGTTCAAAAAGTTGCTTAAGTTCCACAAGAAATTGAAAGATGACAAGAGACTTGCTCCCATTCTCGAAGAAAACACCTTACGTGTGAGATAGCCAACTAGGAACGTTATGAGAGGTCAGTACTTAGGTAACATTCCTCCCCGTGTTTACACTTGCACTCATTGCGGTAGGAAGGGTCACTTTAGACCTTTTTACAATTACCTTAAAAATGCTCATAGGAAGTTTCAAAATAAAGTCGTTCTGGTTCTCAAAAGTCCTATACGTCATTAAACACCTACTTGGAGTAGGAAATAGGACTTAGAGGCTTTAGGAATTAGACTTCATGTCTGTCATTTTCTTACATATGATACTTCTCATGATATTTCTTACAAAAGATTGTGTTAGCATTTTTATCATATGCTAGTCATGCTTCATGATTTATATTTACTACTGTTATGACATGTTTATCTCTTTGTATTATGTTTTTCTTTTATTTGAGTCTTATTGGAAAAATACAAAAAGATTTTTGGTTCTATATATCTTCAAAAATATAAAAAGATTTTGTTTTTAGGACCAAAATATTTTTTTTAAAACTGCAAAAAGATTTTTAGTTTTTGTGTCACGAATTTACACTTGATGTGGCATATTGGTGTTCTTGGACCCCCATCATTTAATATTTCCATGTGGCTATTACATTTTATCATGATTTTGGATGCAAAGACTGATCTTAACCATTTGTTTAATGGGGTTGTTTCAAAGTTGACTTAAATTTAGATTCGAGTATGCATATGTCATAACACACATGCATGAGCTTAATTGAATGTTTAACTTCTCATAAATATTTGAGTTTGGTGAGAGACCCTCCTCTCAATTTTGTCATCTACGTGCATATTAGACTTATGGGGAGTTATGCATGTAAGAACCATTACCCGTGAGGATTTATATTGAATATTGAAAAAAGGATGAGTGTGCACAGGAAAGGGTTGCTCATATGAACTCGTTATGAAAGCCATCTTTTAAAAGAGCCCAAGAAAAAAAATTGGCAACAAAAAGAAAAAATATGCCAAAAATGGGGCCAATAGGAAATCTCTTTAAAAGTGAAAATAGATCTTCAAAAGGAAAAATGAAAAGAATTATCATTTATATTTGATGGAGTTTAGTTGAATATCAACAGGTTCACACAAACAAGTCCTAGGTTGAAAAGGTCGTGTCATGATGCTATTGTTTGTAGATTTGTTAAAATTATATGCTTGTGTGCGTGATGTTTGTTTAGTTCATTAAGTTCAAAGTTTAATTGTCACATATGGCTAAAACATAGTTTAATGTTATTTAGCGGTCAGTTAGAGCATCTTGAATGTATCCATCGGTTTGGATAATGATTCATTTGTGTTAGTTACATCCTTTCATTCCATTCCATGTTTGAGCACATTGATACTATGTTAACGTTTAACTCACATGTTTTTGTTTTTGTGTCTGTTTTGCTAGTGTTTTTGTACTTTTAGATGCTTTTTTCAGATATTCTTTTTCACTAGGCAGTTTATACATTATTTCTGAGATGTAATTGATAACTTTTTAATTCATTAGAATGACTTCTGTTTGTCGTTAGAATGACATATCCATGCCATTAGATGGATGGATAAAACGACCTTCGCACAAGCTACAGTCAATGTACAGGTATCGTCGTTAAAATGGACCTTTCAAACGAGGTGCTAATTTTTTTGGTCATTAGTAGCGAGATCTCACATGGAACGACATTATTATATCGTTTGAATGACCTCTCTTCTTTATTCGAAAGAGATATTTTGGTATTTTGAGTTTTTTATTGTGTTTCAGTACCTGCTTGTTACACATTATTTCGATATTATTCTATGGTACTTCTGGACAGTTTACATGCTGTTATCTTTGGTTATTCATGCATAATTATTACATTGGATTGTTGGATGATATTTCGTCTAGTCACAACATTTGATATTGGTGATTATTTCATGGGACTGTTTACTAGGTATGATTTGACGTATTCTGATTCTGATTCTTATTAGCTAATTACCCATGTTTATCTAGATATACTTCATATGATTATTCTAATGCTAGATATATGCTTATATATTTATTTTTCTCACTAGTTGTCCATTAGAGATAAAAAAAGGGGGGAAGAGTTAGATATGTGATGTAGGGGGAGACTTGACTTGAAATTTGTTTTAATTAGAGAATTGATTGATATTGATTATATTATTTACATGTCATTTATTCCTCCATGCTTCACTTGTTATTTATTTGTTTCGTGTGTATAGAAATTATTAAGATTCGAGATTTTTTCGAGACTACATCACATTCAAACAACTCATTCTTGTTGGTCCTTCATTTACTAGATCTTGTCAGACTTTTTATTTTGGTTTTATGGTATAGGATTTAAGTCATTCGGCTTGACGACCCAACTTAGGCATTTCCCTTTTTTTGGTTTTGTTCCGGAATATTTAAAGGGGGAGATTTGTAAGGACAAATTTTCAAATAGTGTCAATTTGTATCTATTGGAATTATTTCGGATGAAACCCACTTTGAGTCATAGGATAGATTTTACTTGTCATGATTCCTATTAAGCCTATGATGTTGTGTTGAAGATGTAGTGGCCAAACTTCAAAGATAAATCATATCGTAGTTTTGGTGCACATTTCACATCTTCACATTGGATTTTTGAGATTCTCTCAAGTATGGATACATAGTGTTTTGTGGATACTCAGTAAATTTTTTCTAAGGATATTATTTTATTTAAATCTGATTTTAAAATGTTATTAAAATTATTTTTCTGAGTTATCTTGTATTTCAAGTCGTATAAACTTTACCTTGGTTTTTATCTGGTTCAAACAACCTTACTATTCGGTCAAACAACCTTACAAGCCGTTCAAATGATATTGGAGTGTCGTTCAAATGATATTTAGTCTCGTTTAAATGAGTTGATGTGATCGTTGAAATGACATGATGATTTCGTTAGAATGACGCGTTGGCTCAAAATTTTTATTTAAGGTATATTTTTCTCAAAAAATGGGTGTGCAAACATAAAGAATTAAACAAATGTTATACGTTTTCTGCATTTGTTTGTCAAAGGTTTCCAAAGCTAAAAATATTCTTTGTGTCTATGAGATTCGAGTTTTACATAAAAATATATTATAGAGATCTTGTGTTTGAACCATTGTTTCATTCGTCATCATTCCAAGAATGTGTTTCGTGCGGTGGACTTTGTACTTATTGATTGGCGGCTATTGTAGATGTATTGATGGATATCGAGATACGCGTGTACTCGTGTGCTATGGACCTGGGGTAGGTGGGCTCTTGTGTTGAACTGTGGAGGAGAGGTTAAAGAGAAGAAGATGTGTCAAGACTTGTGGGGATCGAGTCGTTGAGTAAGAATGTAATCTTCCTTTGTAACTATCGTATCATAGTGATTGTCTAGCCTGGAACGCTCAAGGTTTTTTCCCTGAGTGGTTTCTTCCTACGTCGATGTGTTTTATGAGCATTCCTTACTTTATCTTATATTGCCAGATGCATGTTTAGGGATTAAGAAGATAAAATTGGCTTAATTGAAATTGGTTCACGAAATTGGTGCTAAATAAAATTAAGAAAAAAGTGTTTGAAAAATTGTTTTTCACCTAAAGAGCACACATATAGAAGGACCCCGCATCATTTACAACTATTGAGATTGTTAATTAACCAAATTAACATAAAATTATACTCACAAAATTCCAGAAATTAATCTAATCATTAGAGTCCATTTAAAGCAACTTTTTATCATATTTTCTATCTAATCATTCTCAAATTTAAAAGATCAAATACATGAACCATAATCATCAGTTTACCAATCACACAACATGAATTCTAAGGCATAATTCCCAATAGACATGATATCCAATTTTCGAGTTTGACACCACATAGTTTGACTTTTAAACCTCATAGTTCCTGACTTAATCTACAAAATTCATAAAGTTCATTCCAGTTATTCAATCATCCATTTTTCTATTAACCCAGAAATTGTTATGAGAAATTCATATATGAATTAAGAAACAAATTGAATTTTTTTTTTGCAAGAGAATTGTTGCCATAGACTTTTGATAGGGATATTCTCCTCTTGGATCCTGACATTTCTCCCCTCTCTAGCCTTGGTGACCTCTCCAATGTGTGTGGGACTACTAAAGTTGTGTTGTGGTGGAGAGGTTGACTTCTTACTTAGTTAATTACCCTATTGTAATCATTAATCCCGAGTTACTCATAAACTCCAATCTTTAAGGCCCCAAACAAGCTCGAAACCATACCCGGAATGATTTAATAACTCTCTTAATGGTATACGTATACCTCAGACCTAATTTTAAATATGTAAAACAGCTAAACGAGTCCCCAAATCACCCTAGAACATGTTCAAACTTTATCTACCCAAGTTACACATTTTTGTTATGTTAAAGCACCACATAGTAATTTATTAATATGCAATTTATTTTCTATGAGTTAACATGACATGCATAAATAAATCATATGATATGAAATTACAACTAAGCAATTTATCCATGAATTTATATAATTAATTTCTAGCAAATTAATTGAAATTCAATCGATTTAATTTATTATAATAATACGGTGTATTATAGCAACCTCACAAAATTTTAGATGTTCAATTGGTATAGGTTTCTAGATTTTTAGATCTCACATAATTGGATTTTAATTGAATTAAGTTGTCCTAATCTTATACAATTTCAAATTGACTTTTAATTGAATCTAATTGGATTTAGTTGTATAATTCCCACCAAGTTAAATCCCGTTTAGGCTCAATCGAACTTTTACTTTTGTTTTATTTGGTCACATAAAACTTTTCCCTAAGTCATAATCAAATTTCAAATTTTTAAAGGGTAAGTGTTCGAAAACTTAACTGACTTTGAGTATAATTTTCATTGTGCAAAACAAACGTCATTGTTGAAAATGCCCTTAAGATGTTTGACTCCATATTTTTTATTTAACATCATTCTAAAAGGGTTAATAATTGTACCAAATTTTTTTGACCAAGTTGAATCTTAACTCAACCGATTAACATGTAAGATTTTCATTTACCATTAATTACGCGCATGTCCTAGTCACCCCCGAAATTGGCACAACTAATTCTGCGTTTTCAAAGCATGATTAGCTATTACTCACGACGTTGTTTTCTCTACACCAACATAAAAAAATTGTTTGATTATGTCAATTAAGAAAACCCTAGTAATGCATTTTTCCCTTTTTAGGCATCTTTCTTATATATATATATATATGTCACAAGTTGAAACTATGATGTCATCGAATGAATTTTTTCCTCCATTTCCTCTCTTGCCCCTTAAATTTTGGATTCCCCCTCTTTTGACACAATATAGTTTGTTCCCCCTTCTTTTTAAGATTCAAAAACAAGGGCAAAAGATCATTTTCAACCATTCTCACTTTTTACTCCCCTATTTCCCTTACTCGTCTTCACTTTTATTTTTTAGAAATGCACAACAACTCTGGAATTTAATCGTTTCTTTGTTCCAAGGTAATCCCTGTGCAAATAGCTGTACAACAACAACAATGAAATCGTTGAACAACAACAACGAGATCACTGTACAATTTTTCCCCTTAAACCAAGGTAATCGTTTGTTCTTTAATTATTTTTTTGTTGGTTATTCATCTTATAAATCGTTTTTTTTTTAATTGTTTAGTTTTAGTTGTAATCATTTTGTTGTCTTCTTGTTTTTTTTAATCCTATACCTGTAATCGTACAACAACAACGAACAAGGTAATCGATGTACATGCCACCTCTCCTCTTAGGTTAAACTTCCTTCGATTTAAACTTCAATTTAGGGCTTAGAAATGGTTCAACCTTAGCTAATCTTCCTTCGATTTAAACTTTGATTTAGGGCTTACAAATGGTTCTACCTTCTCTTTAAGTTTCTGATTTAATCTTTAATTTTAGGACTTCTATATGAAGTTTTATTTAGGTCTTATATATGGAGGTTCATTTAGGTCTACACATGGAGGTTCATTTTGGTCTTATTTAACCTTCAATTTACATTTCAACTATGCTTGATACAACATTTGAATGCAATAATAACTCAAGGGTTCTGTATTGATTTCCCCTAATTTGATATGTTCTAATAAAGTTGATATTTTTAGAGTGTTTGAGTATTTTATTCAAGGCTAATATTTTGTGAGTATCTGATATTGAAGTAAATAATTTATTGAAGAATGATAATCATTCTTCTGTTTTGCAAATCTAATGATAGCCTCGGACACCTAACATTTGTGAGTATCTAATACTGAAGTAAACCATTGATTACGTTTTTCACCACTTCCCTCGCTCTTTCAACTATTATGGAATTGGACATGAGGTAACTGATTTAGGTAGCCTAACTGGCTCAATCGCTGAATGACATGCTCACCTCATTCCTTACTACCCATTCAATCAATTTTTACATGAGGTGGAACAAGTTAGTGGTACAAATAGGGGAATAATTTTCTAGGTTTTAGTTTTTCAAATGCAATCAATGAAGTGGAATAATATTCCTATAGCTCATTTATGGTTTTGCAGTTTTAATGTATACTCTATTCAGTCTTGGATTCTCTTGGATTAGTAACTTGCATTATGTTGAACTATCTTCATACTTATAGCATACACTAACCTATTATTCTTTTTAACTTAATTTCCTTGACTTAATAGACATGGAAATATGGTTTCAGTGGTTATTAGGTGTGAGCTTAAAAGTGGCTCAATTTCATTAGGAACGTACAATTTTGTTTTGGTTGTTTTGGTTTAAATTGTTAGTTTATGATGATATAAACGTAATTGTGACAGTTCTTCATATATGCTTTTATGATGTTCCTTCGCTTTCCCTTATTGGAGAGTGATGCAAGCTGCTTCTTGGAGAGTATAATACTTAGTTTTTTTTCTCATTTACAAATGGGATATAACTTCATGTGTTGCACTGATTTATTGTACATCTTCATGAGTTGCACATATTTGTTTCATTTTGTTCATCATTTTTCTTGAGTTATGAAGTCGTCTATTTTTTTACATTACACCACCTACATATACACTTACGTCGATTAAAACCATATTCTCAACAACATCAGGAAAATTACTTGCTAAATCGATTGCAACAGCAGCCCTGAGGCTTGGTCCAACTAATATCAATGGCCTTTTAATGTGAGACTTCTAAAGATGATACAGTTTTAATAATCTGTTACATGGTGGAAGACTTTCTAAATCAGAGATATACCATCCTAGAACATACATGTTGATTCCATCACAAACCTCTTCCAGACCCTATTGAATAGACTTGGTGGGTTGGTTAAATCTGAAGTCCGTTTGGTCTACATCTCTTTCACTTAATGGGTTTTGGATACTTTTTTGAATAATTTTGAATCTTTATTTTACAGGGTATTCTATCGGTATTTTTGTATAGATCTAATCTCTAGTTATGTAGATTTAATATGTAGTTCAGTTCCATCTCACCCCATTGATTCAGCTTCGAAATTGATTCAAATGTATTCTATATCTCTCTTCCTCTCTTGATTCTCAAAATTTTTACCTCCTTTAAGCTTTTCTATTTGGGGGTTTTGTTTTGTTTATGTTTTAGTTTTTGCGAGTCATAATTTTAAACTCACTTTGTTTCCATGAGACACAATTTTTTCGAATTTAAAGGTTTTGATTATTTCTGGTTTTCAAAACTATTGGATTATTTGTCATGATCTAAATTTTTATTCTTGATTCTTTTAGTGATTTTTAATCAGCATCAATAGAGGATGGCATCAGTAGTTGAGGACCCCAGAAGTTGAGGAGAGGATGGCATCAGTAGTTGTACGAACGCAGGTTTAAACGTTTTGAATTTACTGATGATGGCTGGTGGAAAACATTTTCAACCTCTACTTTTATTTTTAGAGAACTCGTTCATGTTCCTCCACTTTATGTCTCTTTTGTTTTACAGATCTCATTATCTCTCAGTAGTAGGTACACCATTTTTGCCGCTTTATATTATTCAACGTCTTATCGAATTTTAAATTAATCACTCCACAACATCTGTAGTTTTATCTGTCATATATCTTTTCATTGATATGTTCATCAAATAATCATTTATTTCGATTTTAGTTATATCCAAAATTGAGAGGTCCGTGGAAGGCATGGTCAAAGAAACATGCTATAAAATAATGTCCACATTTTACAGTTATTTGTTGTATTTCTTTTTATTTGATATGTATGTAAATTGACGGGTGAAAAACCCCTTATAAGAATGGATCAGATATGGTGTAGATGCTATTTTTATGTTCATAACTGCTTTATTTCGTTAAATCATAGTAGAGAGATTCACGTGTTTGAGGTTATAATTGCTTAAGTTTAAACCCGTGTGCTTATGTTCATGTGGTTGTTTGAGAATGTATTTCTAGTTGAACACAATTACAATACATTTACATTATTCTTAGATCCCTCTGCAAAAATTAAGATGTTTCTTTTAGTTCAAGGTTGAAAATCTTAAAAAAAAGTAGTCCAGCTCCTTTTCTCCCTATCATTTTTGTTAATATTACTCAAATGAATTGTTAGGGCTGAAGGTGGATGTAAAGGGGTGGGTCCAACTCCATTTCTATTCTTATATTGTCATTTTGATTTCATATTACAATTTCAATTTATTAAAATATTATGTTTCGGTTTATAAAGCAAAGTTTTAAAAACATGTGAGACATTGAGAGTACAGAGAACGGGAAGAGTGGGAGAGAGAAGAATAAAAAAATGATAACTTAGTTTTCTAATTTTCCTTTTACAAAAATATCAACACAATCTCCAATTGTTGTTCTCCATAGATTTCCCCCCTCAAAACACTTTACTTTTTCAAAACTAAACAAAAGTGGTACATATTTGTCCATGAATTCATTGTCTTTTCTTTTACTCATTTGTCTTCCATCACCTATATGGATTTGGCAGGAAATATAAAGACGAATGTGAGGATGTAGCAGTGAAGCGTACAAAAATAATGGAATCATTAGGTTGCAATGATGGCAGCTCAATGGGTGCAAAAGTGTCCAGGTATCAGAATGTAAGTTCATCTCAACACTTCATTCTTGTTCTTTAATACTCACCCACTCCCAAATAAAGAAAATTAGTATTTTTTTTGGGTTGTTTCGCATTATGAGTACCGTTTTCTGAAAATACTATATGAAATTGAATATATGCGAACTTTGTGTACCATTAAGCATCAAGTAATCGTCAACTTCAAGCTAATTTTATATAAAAAAAATATTTTTCTTAAAAGTTTGTGAAATTTTAGCGAAGACTCTTATTTGGGATGGAGTGAGTAGTTTTTAGTTCTAACGTACTGGAAAAACATATTTTTTTAGTTCTCTTATCCGCAACAAAGAAAGTTCTCCTTATAATATAAATCTGACCTTTTTGTAGATTTATGATGATTATTGGTTTAGGGAAAATCATGAGGTCAGTGCGAATGACTTATGGGGTATGATGCAGCACAAATGAGTGATTGTTATATATCTTAAAGAGAGCAGTATGAAGAAATAATCTGGCAGCTTCAATTTTGATTTTTTAATTACATGGCAGAAATTTTGTGCGATAGAAAGTTTGAGTACCTATCATCAAACACATGAACATGTCTCAGCTCAATGTCTCTACCTTGAAAACTAGAATAAGTTATGGTATATCTCTATTCATCTGCATATCTTAGATCCTTTCATACATGCTACTACCCTCGCATCGTATACCTATAATTGAATTCAAATATTTATTCTCCATCTCGGTATACTCTCGCATGAACCCCAGCTTTCTCATCGCAAACCCCTTCCTTATTCTCTCTTCTAAAAGATAACCAGCTTGATGACAAATTCAAGATTTTGTCTACGTTTTTTTTATTTATGCGTTACAGGGTGACATTAGTTTTATTCCAGGTTCTTTTAATTTTAGATTTAGTTCACATATAATGGAGAGTATGTGTTTTTTTATCTTATTATACAGTAGTTTTTTTAAAAAAGCAATAGACACCAAAATGGGCAAATTGTCACCTTTCAGCCGGCCAGCCTTGTCAAGGTCATTGACCGTGACAAAAAAACACGCGTTTTATGTCACGGTCATTGACCTTGACACGACCGTGACAACTAATTGTCACGGTCATTGACCGTGACAAGTCCGTGACAAATTAATTGTCACGGGCTTGTCACGGTCAATGACCTTGACACGACCGTGACAACTTTTCCTGCAAAACTCCTTTCCCCCTTCTTTTTTCCCTCCCACCGTTCCCTCTCTCTCTCTCTCTCTCTCTCTCTCTCTCTCTCTCTCTCTACTTTCAGGTCCAATTTCTCTCTCTCTCTCTCTCTTCCATTTATATATATATTTGTGTGTATATTTATGTGTGTATGTGTATATATATATGTGTGTATGTGTGTACGTGTGTGGGGGGTGGGGCGGGGTGGGGCAGGGTGGGGGAGGGGGGGGTGGAGGGGGGCAGGGGGTGGGGTGGGGTGCGGTGTGTGTGTGTGTGTGTGTGTGGTGGTGTGTGGTGGAGGGGGGCAGGGGGTGGGGTGTGTGGGGTGTGTGTGTGGTGGGGGAGGGGGTGGGGTGGGGTGTGTGTGTGTGTGTGGTGGTGTGTGGTGGGGTAGGGGGTGGTGGAGGGGGGCAGGGGTGGGGTGGGGTGTGTGTGTGTGTGTGTGTGTGGTGTGTGGTGGGGGAGGGATAATTCACGGGCTTTAGCTAAATTAGGGTTTTATAGAGTTTCGCTCCTACTACTTGGGCAATGACTATACTAGGGACCAAAGATAAATAAATTAACTGGATTCAAAGTAAATACTAGGAAATCCCAATTTATAACCGTCTAATTTATATCCTTTATTTATTTAATCACGATTCATTCCACTAAATAATCATGATTGCACTCAAATTTAATTATTTATAAATCACTCGAAAGAATGTGTTCTTATTATTAAAGTTGATTACGGTATATTATGATTCCCCACGTTATGTTTTCGATACCCTCTTGGTTAAATAAATTTTCTACTAACTGATTTTAATGAATATCTGATCAATTCCTTGATTCTAAAACTTAAATCTATAGGATTATAAAATAGTTCATCGGTCGGGTAAACAAAACATATAAGTCTATCAAGGGGTATCACAATCCAAATTATTTCTTGGACGTGAATTCCTCCAAATTATGATCTCATACCTATTCACACAATGATTGACCAACTTGCGAGGATCTATTGTTCTAACATATAATTGAACTTCACCCATCGCAATCGAAGAAATAATTGTGAAAGAAATTTAATATCCATAACCCTAGGGATTAAGAATCTATGAACTTTTTGCAAACGATATGAGATTTCCCATGTTTAATCAAGAACATCCTTAGACTTGTAGGGGGTGGGGTGGGGTGTGTGTGTGTGTGTGTGGTGGTGTGTGGTGGGGGAGTGGGTGGTGGAGGGGGGGTAGGGGGTGGGGTGGGGTGGTGTGTGGTGGGAGAGGGGATGGTGGAGGGGGCAGGGGGTGGGGTGGGGTGGTGTGTGTGTGTGTGTGTGTGTGATGTTCAATTTAGTTGGTGCACAAACTAACGGTCAAAGTAATAGTATATAATTCCAACATTTCAAACTACTTGAACATCACAAATGGATACGAACTTAAAATATAAATTGAGATAACCTTAGAACCTAATTAGGGTAAAAATATAATGGCATCAACTAACATATATACACAACACTAAAAGTAAACATCAATTTTATAAATAATTGATAATAGTTGGATAATAATTGGATAATAAACATCGGGAGGGGGTGGGGGTGGGGGGGTGTGGGGTTTTGAATATTATTTACATTCAAACTAAATAATTGATAATAGTTGGATAATAATTGGATAATAATTGATATTTTCATTCAAAATAAATATTTCATTCAAAAATATTGGATAATAATTGATATTTTCATTCAAAATAAATATTTCATTCAAAAATATTGGATAATAATTGATATTTTCCTTTAAATTGATAATAATTTTATTCATGAAATTAATTCAATTAGGTAAAACCCATGATAATGAAATTTATGCTACAATTATAATTATCTCATGTCATAATTTTATTGATAAACAATATATGTAGTTGTCACGGTTGTGGTGGGGGAGGGGGTGGGGTGGGTAGGGGTGGTGTGTGTGTGTGTGTGTGTGTGTGCGCGTAGGTGCGTAGGTGTGCGTGTGTGTGTGGCGGTGGGTGGGGGTGGGGGTGGGGCACCCATTTAATAACTCTTTAAATATTTGTAAAAAACATAATATTACAAAATTGAAACGAAATGGTATTGGCGGAACTTACACATACGTTATAATATAGACGGAACATTTTTTTATCTGTACTATTAATTCAATTAATTCAATTAGGTAAAACGAAATGTGTACTATTAACATTTTTTTTATCTGTACTAATAACATTTTTTCTACAGCAAAAATGTCTCCTTCAGATGTTAAGGCGAAGATGATGATGTTGTTTATGATGATGTCGTCTGGGTTCGGTGGTAGGGGAGGCGACGAGGGCTCCTCCGCAGCTAGGCTCCCCAAATATGGAAAATTTGGGATTACCGTCGAAAACAAGTCGGAGCTTTTAGCGAGATCCCTCGAGCTGGTAAAGACGGTCATCGGCCCGGGGTTTATGAGTTGGAAGGAGGTGCCGTATGAGCTCAAGTTAGCTGTTTGGGCGGCACTACAGGTAATATTTATATGAATATTTCAATTTCAATTTATATTTATATTTATTCGCAACTAACATTATATTTGTTGGACAGGAACAATTCAACTTGGATCCAAAGCTACGCGATTCCGTCTTGGAGCAGTTGAGGGAGCAACACAAGACGTGGAAGAAAAATATGCGGACACGGTACTTTGGAAAAACACGAGAGTCCATTTTACAATGGCGCGGATCCGTCCCGCCCAAGGAGCCGATCTCATTGGCACAATGGAAAAAGTTCATTGACAATGATATCGAGGATCGACAATTGGCATCTCGCCAATCGGGGAGGGAAAATCGGGCTAAAAAGACGGACGTGCACTACTCCGGCCGGACCTCTTACGCTGAGGTGGAACATAGGATGCAGGTAAGATTTAATTTATCTATAACTACAGAAATATATTATTGGATATTATTTTACTTTGCGGGGCCGATACTAATTTTACTTTACTTTATTTTATTTCACGGGGTAGGGAGTGGGCCAGGGGGTAAGCCACATAGGCTCGATACTTATGTGGCTCTTCGGACGAAGAAGGGGAAGGACAAGGAGGTGTCCCCGAGCGTCGCGGCCACGATTGTAAGTAATCCGACAGTTTAATTATTGTTAATTACATTATAATTTTTTAGTTTACTTATTTTACTAATCATGTGCTTTTTGTCGTTTCAGGCAAAGCTTAAGGAAGTGCATGAGTCGCAGTCTGATGCCGACAAGGCATCTTTGTCCACAGACGCACTCAGCCAAGTGCTTGGCTCTGATCGCAAAGGGAGGACAAGGGGAGTGAGCTCGCAGGTGGCCAAATCTAGGATCATCGGATTGGAGACGAGCGACACCGGGTTGGCTCGAATGGTGGATTCACACGACGCGAAGCTGTCCCATTTGGAGGCGACGGTCCAAGATATGTACGCATTCATGAAGCGTACGTTGGGTGGAGACCGTAAAGGGAAAGGGAAAGGGAAGGAGAAGGCGGTGGAGGAGGAGGTGCGGGAGGACGAGGCGCAGGATGACGAGGATGTGAACCTCGCTGCTTCATCACCGACACGTTCGTACTTCGACGATCCACTTCCCTATTTGACGCCCTCCAACAGACCATTGTCGACAATTGGTTGGCCGAGCGTGTTCATATTAGACGTATTTGATGGCCAGCGGATAGGGCGGGGGTTGAGGGACCCGAATATCATCGAGGGTGGAATAGTCCATGGACGTGTGCTTCAAGAGATGGAGTCCAGGTGCTCGTCACGCATGTCATACCCGGGAAGGAGAACTCCCTATTGTGGTTGCGCGAACAATGCGACACGACGTATATTAGTGGGTGCGTCAATTCGTATGTCGTGTGGCCTACTCACCTCCTCAGTTTTATCCAAGACATGTAGTAACATTATTTTTAAGTTTGTCCATTTTAATTATATTTGGATTATATCGTCATGTATATTGTTTTTACTTTGAATATTTGGATTATATCGTCATGAATATATATTTGCATTATCTTTAGTTTGTGTTAGATATATGATGTTTGGAACAGGTACAACTTTGCTATAACAGGTACAAATATACTGCTGGGCAGTGGCAGTGGCCATACTGCCCAGAATTGTCACGGTCATTGACCGTGACAATTCTGGGCAAGAGGGGTCACGGCTTTGTCACGGTTATAAACAGTGACAAACGTGTCACGGTCATTGACCTTGACACGACCGTGACACAAAACGCGAGTTTTGTGTCAAGGTCAATGACCGTGACACGACCGTGACAAAAAAAGTTGTCTCGCCTCGAAATGTCACGGTCATTGACCTTGACAAGTTGGATTTGTCAAGGTCAATGACCTTGACAAATGGGCAGATTTGGTGTAGTGTATGTTTAGTTTTAGAACCAGTACTCACTCTTGATTTCTTTTGCATCCAAGGTTGTAGCCGGGGATTGAAGAGAGTATCTCCAATGGTTAATATGGAGTGCATTTGGAGATACTATTTTGGTAGCCGGGGATTGAAGAGAGTCTCCCTATGCTTTTATTTTCAAAGACCCCTTCTCAAACATTTTAGCAACAAAAAATCAATAGTTTTTAACGACAACAAGGGAGTTTGGGCAACTAAAGTATTTATATTTTGTTATTTTGAGTTCCTAATTTATTTTGAGCACATGTGTATGTACTATTTGATTAAGAAAGACGCATGTTTTCGAACAACACATTGAGCACAAGTGTATGTGGAGCTTGGAGAGGAACCTATGTTGTTAACCATTGGCGTTGATGTCCCCATTATTGGAGGACATGTCGGGATTACTATCGTGCCCGTTCTGTGAAAGATAAATGGACAGGGGAGGATGATATCATGCTTTGTAGATGGAAATTAGGTTAGAGTGTGCTTCAGAAACCACTACGTTCGCACCATCATTTTAGTAGGTAATTATTTCTCAATGATTAAGAACCTTAAAGGAGATACACAGTTCCTTAGTAAGTTGATTTATCATTTGAGAAAAAGTTCCTTAAAGGAGATAAACAATTCACTATTTTTTTTGTAAGATTCGTTTAATTTAAATACAGTCTCCTAAGTCTTCATTTGATTCTTGATTACTTATTATTTTTGGTGTAGTGTCCGATACCCTTTCAATGGCATATACAACGGAGAGATTTGTTTAGTCGTTATTGCGTGCTCTCAATGGAGACGGTGATGTCTACGAGAGTGTACTCATATTCATTTAGAGGACTTAGCTTCCATACTTTACATCTAAGGATTAAGATTGTGCAAGGAACAGAGCCTTGTTGGGAAACCGACCGACTTTTCTGTGAGTACCGGTACACAAGGAGGTGGATAAGAGACTGCAACTTGAACATCAATCACCCAGCTAGCTCACCACGAAATTCTCTTTGTTCCCATAGGGTATACCTTTGGAGATGGTATGTTCAAAATGGACTCTATCCAAGAGGGTTCTCCATATGGTGCTGGAGTGTTTGCTGGGTATGGCACAAGAGAAGCGACGAAAACTGAGCTCACACTTACAAATCATCAGGGCAAGTATATAGTTGGAGTAGTCAAGAGGCTAGCTCAGGCTTGACGATCTTAGCCTTCCTTCAAACCGACATTTTATGATTCATTTTTCTGCTCTTTGAAATTGATATTTAGTGATTGGTACACTGGAATTGTTTTCCACATGTTGTAGTTCCTCTGTGAAGATCCTGCATATTGCGTGCATCAGTTTTATTATTTTTATTTCTCTTGGTTTATTTGTACACGGGTTAATATTCTTCTGACTGGTGACATTGTTAATAAAAAAAAATTAAGATTTTTTGTAAAAGGGGTTATAGATGTAATTTCCGTTCCTTCAATGATTGATGGGGTATGAGGAGAAGGATTTGGAATACTTAAAATCGAAACTGAAGTCCTGTATCGAGAAGGGGGTGGCGTTTGCCCAGAAGCAGGTAGTAGCAGCTTGAAGTCGATAACTATGAATCTCCACCCTTAGAGAGAGTAGTAATAAAGATGGCAATGTTTTGTTTATTCATCAATGCTTTCAGCATTTTCGATTTTGTAGACTTCATTGGGTTAATAAGATTTTCAATTCTAGAAAATTGATGGGTGGATTTGATACAAAAAAAAATACTTTTGTATTATGTATCTCAATTACAATTCTTAGTTACTTGAAGTCGTTTGTTCCTTTCTACCATGTCCATTCCTTTGTCAAATGAATAGTCTCGGTATTAATTTAGAACATATGTGGGGTTTCAATTGGTATTTTTTCGGCAATTTATATATATATTTGTTAGATTATGTATTAATAATAGTAAAGTTGATATTTTTGTTCTTAAACAAGGAGAATTGTTCTATAAACAAAAGAAATTCAACCCAAATTTTTTAAATTATTTGATTTAGCAATAATAATAGCATAGTTGATCTTTTTGTTCTTAAACCGGGTGGATTGTTTCATAAACAAAGGAATTTTTGTCCAATTTTTTATAAACTAATATTTTAGTATAATAGGCTATTTCAAAAATTGTTTATACGTTGTGAACTAAATATGACGTCTGATCCTATTAACGATGTACAATTTTGAATATTATGTCGTGCCTTCTGGCACAGGCATACCCTAGTGTGTGTGTGTGTGTGTGTGTGTGTGTGTGTGTATATACAGTCTTGCTCTCGTGTGGACTAGTCCGCATTTTAAGAGTGCAGACGGGACATGTGCCACCTGGCAGTGAGCCCAAAAAAGAGAGAGAGAGCGTGCCTATAATTTAGGCGATAACTTCTAGGCGCACCGTTAGGTGACACATGTTCGGTCCGCACAAGAGCACAATATATATATATATATATATATATATATATATATATATATATATATATATATATATATATATATACAGTACTGTTCTTGTGCATACCAGTCCGAATTTTAATAGTACGGACTGGACATGTGTCACTTGACGGTGAGCCTAGAAATTATAGGCTAAATTATAGGCACAGACTCTCTCTCTCTCTTCTGGGCTCACCGCGTGGTGACACATGTCTAGTTCGCATTCTTAAAATGCAGTCTGGTATGCACAAGAACAGTATTATATATATATTGATAAGCCGGGGACAAAAAGGCACACATAACAATATTTCGTTTTCCAGAAAAAATGTTCGAACTGTGAGCATGTGCTTTTTTTTAACATACCTTTATTTTTTCTCCACCACCAATCTCTAAACAGCATTTCATGGGGGTTGTAATATGGAGTTTAAGTGTTGTTTTAACTATTTCATTGTCCAAATTAGGCCTCCATGTTGTTTCGACTAAGGCACCAAATCTCTAATCTTGCCAACTTCAAGGATAATTTTAAAACGTAAGAAGTTGAAGCTTCCACAATGGAAGAATCTAACGCATGTTGGTCACCGATAGAAATATCATATTTCTCACTTGAGATTTACAGAGAGATCTATGAAACAGATATGGAATCTCTTGCATCCGCAAATGATTCACCACTTAGAGCATCAGTACTGGTGGATATATATGAAAAGCAAATATACAAAACGTAAAAGTGACTTTTAGCTTTCATTCATGATTACCATTACACTGGTGGGGAAGCCTCAATTTGCAAAACAATTTCCTACGAACTAATGTTGTTCGTAGGAAATAAGTTTTATATTTCCAATGGTCAACATTAGTTCGTAGGAAATTCTATAACTTCATATTGTTCGTAATAACCCAAATATATCATAAAAATGATTATTTATATTTCCTACGAACTTCATTTGTCTGTAGGAATTCTTACGAACTTCAGAAGTTAATAGAAACCTTTGCAAATTCAGTAGCCAATTTGTATCTTTGCAAAACCACTGCAAATCGAGGAGCAAGTTTTGCTCAGTTACTCCCACCATTCTAGACCCATGAGTTTGTATACATACAAATTTTGTTAGCAAATAGTATCCCATTGTGGATGCTTTTACGGGATGAAATACCAATCCTGTAAAATATTCGATCTCACTGCCTTTTAACTTTATAGTGGGCCTACAGCACCTGATCGTGAAGGAATCACCACAACTGGGTACGCTAACTGCCTTATCAAGATATCATTCTTCCTCTCACTAGGCTTTCTATATTAAGGGGTTTTATATCATAGATTTCTTCACCAAAGGAAAAAAATCAGACATCAGTTATATCTCGTTATACTCTCTATACTACTCCCAAATGGCACAAAAGTCTCGAAAGTTGGATCAGAAAGCTTTGCGATGTTGGATGCATGATTTGGAAGAAATAAAAGGGTGGTTAATAATGCACCTCAACCTCAACAACAAGCATGTCAGTATCAATATCAACCACAGCAGCCCCATGTTTATCAGGTGTTCACAGTTTATGCAACCAAAGACGTGGTTTTAGATTTTTACGAGGCAACTAAATTTTATAGTGGGACGGTGATTGTGGATTATCCTCAGACAAAACCCACCCATTTTGTATTTTAGGCTTTTTTAACTCTACGCTTATCAACACCTTGTAGTTAAATGTGGACCAACCCTTATATCATAGCCTAATAAAAGGGCACTTGTTTCACCTCGCTATTAGATTCCAGGCCTTAGTAGTTGAAGGTTCTTATTCTCTGTGTTATTTGTGTTTCCTTTTATGCTTTGAATAGTTGTACATTTTTCTTAATGAAGAAATTATGGAAGATAAATTCATCCAATTGAACACCTTTAAACTGGTCCGGACACCTCATGGTATGTTAAAAAAAAAAACTCCTTTAAAGTCGAAAATCATGGAATCTTTCACATTTATTATCACAATTTTTTTTTGATAAGTAAATGAATTCATTAAAAACCAGTCGATAAGGGAACGAATCCGGATGCAAGAATAATAAAAAGCCAAAATAATACATGATTAGCCAAGAACAATATAAACCAATACCTTCCTCTCAGACTCTCGAATTACAACACATAATGAATGTCCTCCATAAACTGAACCAATTCCTGCATAGTTACTGAAATATTCCCCTTAAACCAGCTAATAAGGGTGCTTAAGAATAGATAGCGAAGCCTCGATGGCGCCATCTCAATACCTTCGAAACAACGAGCATTCCTCTCCTTCCATATCATCCACATAATACAGCGCGGAACCATATACCATACCCATTTATCTCCCACCCACCCCCATGGAGGTTTCCACACCTTTAGTAGAGCCCTCACAGATGCTGGCATCACCCATACGGTATTATAGATGACTAAAAAAATATCCCACGGCCCTCTCGTCACCCTGTATTGAAGAAGAAGGTGGTTGGTCTTTTCCTCTTACTCCTTCCATAAACAACACCGACTGGCTAGCCGATATCTTATCTTCTGCAAGCCTTCCATCATCAAAATTGC
Organism: Sambucus nigra; assembly: GCA_949130495.1. Taxonomy (NCBI): domain Eukaryota; kingdom Viridiplantae; phylum Streptophyta; class Magnoliopsida; order Dipsacales; family Adoxaceae; genus Sambucus; species Sambucus nigra. Next base: position 463,703,870 of record OX422209.1, on the reverse strand, counting down.
CTGTCTAACCACCGTCCAAACAAATAATCTCACCTTAGGAGGTGCCTTCACCCTCCAAATCTTCTTCCAGGGGAATGGATCCCTAGATGTTCCCCTGCCACTCAAAATATCATAGTATCCCCTAACCGTGAATACCCCCGATCCACTCCCCTTCCACCTCAATGAATCGTCCTTTTCTGTCGGATGGGGAGCCGAGCTTAACCATTCAAAGAAGATATCCGCCTCTTAGAGTTACCAATCCCATAGCCTTCTCCTAAGCTAAGGGATCCATGAGACAACCTCGCAGGTGGCATTGACATGACCTACCACTGTGCCGTCTTGATTTTCCCCCAGGTTATACATTCCGCATCTTAAAAGGAAATTATTTTCTGAAAAATTATTTGTTGTTTATGTACTTGTTTAATTGAATCATCTATATTCCGCATCTTAAAAGGAAATTATTTTTTGAAAAATTCAAAATTGGGGGTTTTTTGCGACTTTCAGATCCCTTTAACTTCTGTGAACTGTGTTCGTATTGGAATTCAGGGGTATTTATATGTGGTTGTTGACCAAATTTTGATCGAGGATGAGATTCGTTTTGGTGTTTTAATCGAACAGACAATACGATTAGGGTTTTTATCGAAGAGGATTTTTGGCGCTTCGTTTTTTGAAAGTGCGATTTGATTTTTGAAAAGTGCGTTTTTGTTTTAATTTCGGGGTATTTATATGTTGGACCTAATCATTTAAAATTTATTGGGCCCGATTTTTTAGTCCAAAATTGTTAGTCCAAGGAGTAGACCGTAAAAAGCCTTTGTTTAATTTCGCCTCGGGCCTGAGGTTCTCAAAATGAACCCTAATTATGGAGTAAAAATTTAAGTGGATTTTGCACCACATGTTCAAGAATGTACATATAAATGCAGTTCTTAATTGGAAATGTATTCATGATAATATTTTTTTCTTTTATTTAATATTCTTTAAAATAAAATTGGGTGAAGTAATGTGGGTGTTGATAAACATAAAAGTTATTTTTTTATGTTGACTGTTATTAATGGCGTCACCAAAAATTTATAGTAGGAATAATGATATACTTCCCGATTCCATACCCAAAACCATTCTAACCCTTAATCTCATATCCAAAGCAATCCTAGCCCTTAATCTTTTTTAAAACACAATGCATTATGTCAATTAATAAAGTGTCAAAACAAAACTAAAATGTATTCTCTTGATTTTTTTAAAATTTATTTTAAATTGATAATAATTAGAGTTATACTTTATTTTAGGATCAACTACCCAAAAGTCACACAAACATTTTTTTATACACATTTAATTCAAATCTTTATTTTGTTTCAAAAAGTCCCTCAAACAACCATTTAATCAATATTCTCTTACTTTTAAAGGTCCGCGCCAGCGGCACTCCCACCTCAGACCTCTATTGCCAGAACTCTAACAACCCTCACCGGAACTCATTTCTTTGAATGTTTTACGTGTTGAGTGGCATTTTGGAACAAAATAAAAGAACTTGCACTAAACGTGCATTAAAAAAATATTCGAGTGACTATTTGGTATATGCCCCAATTATTTTAAAGTTAAATAAACTTTATATTAAATTAATATTTAATTGGGTTATTTTGGATTTGATATATAAAAAAATGAAAAAAACAGTCAATTAGTGTCGCATTTTTTTTTTTGCCGCGCTTGGGTTAGGCAAAAAAAAATTTGAGTTATGTGGTGTCGCTTCTTAATTATGTCGTGTGATAAAAAAATAGTAATTCTAGGGGGACACATGAACCCGACTAATTTTGTGTGACTCACTAATGTGTTGTGTCTACATTGGTTCATTTTGAGGGTCCTATGATGTAGGTCCCGTCATGGCCTAAAAATGAAGCTATACAGACGCGACATGTCGGTGCGTAGCACAAAATGAGTCGGATTAGTGCGTCGCTATAGGTCAAAAAATATTTTCACAAAAAAAAATTATTATCTAAAAAAATTTATACATATGTGGCATGTCCAAAAAAATTAGTGCCGCTGGTGCGGACCTACACTTTCTGACCAATATCATTTGTTGAATGTGGGTCCCCGTCAGCGGCACCTGGTAAAAAAAAAATATTACCCAAAAAAAACTGATTTTTTTTCCGATATTTAAATGCCATTAAAACCTCGCTAAGGGAGCGAACCCGTATACATGGAGTATACAAAACAGCTACCTAGCTGAAAAAAGGAAAAGATGAAAAGAATAACAAAGTACGCCCTCAACATAGAAATCCCTTACTACAAAATAGATTGTAGCTCGTCGATAAAGTCAAGAACCTCCATACTCGTGACTGCTAAGTTACCCTTATACAAACAGAGAAGCGTGCTCCGAAACAGATAACGAAGTATCGAGGAAGCTGTCTCATATCCTTCAAAACATCTCGAATTCCTCTCCTTCCAAATTGTCCAAAAGATACAATGAGGGACTAACCGCCACACACCCCTGACAGCCTGCGTCCCCGTCAGAGATCTCCAACCCTCTAAGAGAGCCCTCACTGACCCAGGCATAACCCAAGATGTCCTAGTAATGGCAAAGAAAGTATCATACAAACTTGTTGTCACCTTACAGTGTAAAAGAAGGTGATTGGTCTTCTCTTCCTCTTCCTTACATAACCAACATCAACTAGACAAATGAAAACTCCTCTTCTGAATCCCCTCAAGCGTCAGAATTGACTGTCTAGCGGCCGTCCACACAAAAAATCTGATCTTCGATGGCACTTTCACCTTACAAATATTCTTCCAAGGGAAGCGGTCCAAGTGGTCCCCGCTACCGCTCAGGATCGAATAGTAACTCCTGACCGAGAACACCCTTGTCCTCCTACCCTTCCAGCGCAAACAATCCTCCCTATCTGTCGGGCGAGGGGCAGCGCTCAACCACTTGAAGAACATATCCGCCTCCGAAAGCTCCCAATCCCAGAGCCTTCTTCTGAACTTCGGATCCCATCTCATACCCTCCTCGCTAGAAACCCAATGGTCCATCACTAACACATCCTGGTTCTCTCCAAGACTGAAGATCCCAGGAAAGAAGTCAATTATGGACCCCTGATCTCCCCATTTATCCTTCCAGAATCTAATCTTGTTCCCTCTCCCCAAAGAAATACTCGTATGTATAGAAAACTCTGCCCACTCCCTAGCTATATGCTTCCACAGACCCATACCATGAGCAAAACTGATGATAGGCCCTAAAACTGTTGTATTTAAAAATAAAATAAAAACTACCCCAAAAAAGGATATAAAGTTGGTTTTAATACAAAAATATTATTACTTGAAAAAATTATTACCGAAAAAATTTATGTCGTGTCATGTTGTATTTTAATTAAGTCTTGTTCATATTTGATAAAAAAAATATTGTCTTTTGTCGCATAAAATTGGGTCGGATTCGGATTATTTTAATTTAGTCATGTTCGTGTTTCTTGTTTTTTAAACACAACTTTTTATATAAAAAATACAGATTTTTATCAAATTTTATTCAACTTTAAAAAAATAACTTAATATCAATCTAAAATAAATTAATATATTTAAAAAATTATCATGGATCAAACTCATTCCTGCAACTCATATCATATGTGTTTTAAACTTTGGGAGTCGAAAATGATGGCATGGGCAATCCCGGGACAAAAAAGCACGCATAACAATATTTGTTTTCAAGGAAAAACGTTCTAACTGTGAGCATGTGCTTCTGAACGTACCTTCATGTTTTCTCCCCCATCAATCTCTAAACAACATTGCATGTGGGTTGTAATGTGGAGTTTAAGTGTTGTTTTAATTTTTTGATTGTCCAAATTACGCCTCCATGTTGTTTCGATTAAGGCACAAAATCTCTGATCTTGCCAACTTCAAGGATAATTTAAAAACGTAATAAGTTGAAGCTTCCACAATGGAAGAATCTAACGCATGTTGGTCACCGAAAGAAATATCATGTTTCTTACTTGAGATTTAAAGAGATCTATGAAACAGATATGGAATCTCATGCATTCACCACTTACAGGATGAAATACCAATCCTACAAAATATTCAGTCTCACTGCCTTTTTGACTTTATAGTGGGCCTACAACACCTGATCGTGAAGGAATCACCACAACTGGTACGTTAACTGCCTTATCCAGATATCATTCTCCCTCTCACTAGGCTTTCTATATTAAGGGGTTTTATATCATAGATTTCTCCACCAAACGAAAAAACAAGGCATCAGTTATATCTTGTTATACTCTCTATACTACTCCCAAATGGCACAAAAGACGGACCTTTCGAAAGTTGGATCCGAAGGCTTTGCGATGTTGGATGCATGCTTTGGAAGAAATAAAAGGGTGGTTAATAAAGCACCTCAACCTCAACAACAAGCATGTAAGTATCAATATCAACCACAACAGTCCCATGTTTATCAGGTGTCCACAGTTTATGCAACCAAAGACGTGGTTTTAGATTGCTACGAGGAAGCTAAATTTTATGGTGGGACGGTGATTGTTGATTATCCTCAGACAAAACCCACCCGTTTTGCATTTTAGGCTCTTTTAACTCTACTCTTATCAACACCTTGTACTTAAATATGACCCAACCCTTGTATCATAGCCTAATAAAAGGACACTTGTTTCACCTCGCTATTAGATTCCAGGCCTTAGTAGCTGAAGGTTGTTTTACTCTCTGTTATATCTCTTTCCTTTTATACTTTGAATAGTTGTACATTTTTGAAAATGAAGAAATTATGGAAGACAAATTTCTTCAATCGAACACATCTGAAGCTGGAAGTCATGGAATCTTTCACATTTATCACGACAAATATTGTTTATCAAACACACCATTACCGTGAAATTTTTGGTTGTATCGGAGAATGTTGATTTTATAAATTTATTCTTAGTTTTGTACAATTCGAGCTTCCATTGTCTTCTAGGATTGGGGAAATGAACTTCCTCGCTGCTATTGTGCCACGTAGAATGACACGTGTCTTTGTATTATTCGTCCATATCAGCATACTAATTTATGTATCAACAATGGGTATGTTTACACAAATAATTAAATACATACTTTTAACACATAAAATGTATAGGTAATTAACTCTATAACTGCCCCCAAGAAGTCTCATTAATCTCTGATTAATATTCCTACTTTAAGAATTAACTATCTAGTTATTTATTAAATTCCCCAGTTAAAAAAATAGTGACACAAATCCATTTTTAATCAATTATCCACTCACGGGGATGACATCCCATATACTCACCTAAGTTCATTGTAAGGACATTATCCGTCACAATTAATTATGTCATATGCCGCTATAAGTTGTCGAAGGATTGAGGAAGCTAACATGTACAAAAGACGATCCGAATTTTAAGAAGACTTCAACATTCATGCCCAATAAGATAAATTTTGGTAAAATTATGTTTAAGTTCCATTTACATTTCACATTAAAAGTGATGGGATATTTTATGATTTTTTTATAAATGGTTTTTATAAAAATATTTTCTTATGAAAGTTTTTTTTTGCGAAAAGTTTCCTAATCCCGTATACAGTTTTACTTTTTGAGGTTTCCAAATTTTATCAAAGTCTGAAGACTTTTGGGGATCAGTGCCACTATCGTTCAAATGACAGCGTATCTCGTTCGAATGAGATGCTATCTTGCTCAAACGACAGCGTATGTCGTTCGAACGACAGGAATTTTAGGCTGACATGTCATCGCCTGAAATTTGATATATGTTGGGTGTCACGCTATTGGTTTTTGGCATGGAGAAACACTGTTTTTAGCTGAATATGTTTTTGAGTCCTTGTTTTCTTCTCCAACCATTAAAGGGTTCAAAGCTTTTGTTTTACAATTCACAAATCCTAATTACTTTTGGGTTAGTTTTTGTTGAAAACCAAGACATATTTGTTGGGAGTTTATGCTACTGCACTAGGTGCCTTGCGGAAGGTACTGGACTCACAATAGGTGCCACTTGAGGGAGGTACTGGGCTGATCGACTGCGTGTCATAAGGAGTGTTGCGTGTTCCTGGGTTGACGACTATGAACTGACACATGCGGGTATTTCGTATGTCAATTGTATTTTCATTATAATTCTTGTAAACAGACTATTACAAATTATAGCGGAAATAAAAAGGTTTTTACACGAAAGTTTTTTTTTCCGGAAATCTGTATTTGTCAGCTTAATCATCGCATGGTTTCATTTACTGATTTGATTTGACACGTAGATACATATTTATGGCTGAATAAAATTAAAGTTTGGTTTGAGAAAATTTAGACTTCCAATTAAATAAGTTTGATTTGGAAATTTACGAATCCATTTGAATCGGTATAGCACGTGGAATATTTTACATTCATAAAAATCACCCGAACGTCCTACCCTAACCTAGGCCCAGAAGCCTAATCGATTCTTCTCCAAGGAAGAATCAGTTTGCCCCCAAACCGAATCAATTTTTCTTAGAGGCCAAATTAATTTGCAAACGTGCAGTAGCCCATAAGTGTTACAATTCTTCTATTTGGGATTCAGTCTCCCAGACCCAATTTTCATCATAATGACTTACGCATTTACATATAACTGAACCTAGATTATTCACGATCTTATAACACTATTTAAATTGTTAATTAACATAAAATTATACTCCCAAAATCCCATAAAATAATCCAATTATTATAGTCCATCTAACCCAACTTTTGATCATCTTTTCTATCTAACCATTATTAGATTTAAGGGATCAAATACTTGAATCATAATCATCAGTTTATCATCCTACGGTATGAATTCTAAGGCATAATTCCCAATAGACATGATTTCCAATTTTCGGGATTGCCACCACATAGTTTAACTTTTAAACCTCATAGTTTCAAATTTATTCTTAAAAATTTATTAAGTTCATTCCAATTATTCAATCATCCATTTGTCTAATTACCCAAAAAGGGTTATGAGAAATACATATATGAATTAAAAAATGAATTGAAAATTGATTAAACAAGAAAATTCTTGCCTTAGACTATTGATTGGGATCTTCTCCTCTTGGATCTTGACGACTTTCCCTTCTCTAGCTTTGGTGACCGTTCCAATTGGTGTAGGACTGCCAGAATTGTGTTATGGTGGATGAAAATGCCTTCTTACTCAGTTAATTACCCTATTATAATCAGTACTCCCAAGTTACCCATAAACTCCCATCTTTGCGCCCCAAACACGCCTGAAACCACACCCGGATTGGCCCAATAACTCCCTTAATGGTATATATAGGCCCCAGACCTAATTTTAGATGTTTAAAACACCTAAATGAGCCCCCAAATCATTCTATAATGTGTTCAAACTATATTTATCTATGTTACACATTTTTCTTATACTAAAGCATCACATAACAATAATTTAAATAATAAGCAATTTATTTTCTATGAGCAAACATGATATGCATAAATAAATCATATAAACATTCAATTATGACTAAGAAATTTATCCACAAATTTATTTAATTAATTTCTACCAAATTAATTTAAATTCTACCAATTTAATTTATTATAAAAATACGGGGTATTAGAGCAGCCTCACAGAATTTCAGATCTTCAATCGATATAGGTTTCTTGATTCTTAGATCTCACAAAATTGGAGTTTAATTGAATTAACATGTCCTAATCTTGCATAATCTCAAATTGACTTGTAATTGAATCTAATTGGATTTAGTTGCATAATTCCCACCAAGTTAAATCTCGTTTGGATTGAATGGAAATTAAATTTTAATTTTATTTGGTCACATAAAACTTTTCCATGAGTCATACTTGAATATCAGATTTTTAAAGGGTAAGTGTTCGAAAACTAAACTGAGTGTGAGTACGATTTTAATTGTGCATGATGATCGTCATTATTGAAATTGCCCTTGACATGTTTGACTCCATAATTTTGATTTAACATCATTCCAAAGGGGTTAACAAGTGTGTCAAAATAATTTGACCAAGTTGAATTTTAACTCAACCGATTAACAAGTATGATTTTCATTTACCGTTAATTATGCATATGTCCTATTCACCCCGACATTGGCGCAACAAATTCCGCATTTTCAAAGCATTATTAGCTATTACTCACGACGTTGTTTTCTCTATACGTACATAAAAAAAATTAAGTGGATTTTGCACCACATGTTCAAGAAGGTGCATATAAATGTAGTTGTTGATTGGAAATGTATTAATGATAATATTTTTTCTTTTATTTTATTTCTTTAAAATAAAAATCGGGTGAAGAAGTGTGGGTGTTGATAATGACAAAAGTTACTTTGTTATGAGGAGCAGTAATAAATGCACCACCAAATTAATTACGGTGCAATATTTTAAATACAATGTACAAGTATTTTAAAGCATATATCGATGCTCAATTTAAATTTTGGTTCGGTGATGTCTTTAACATAACCAATTAATTAGAGCCATCGGTGCTATGACGAAAAAAGAAAAATAGTACCGATCGACTTCGACCTATTTGTCATACAGCTATGAGAGCAATCATCTGTTCTTGATAAGCCCGGGACAAAAAGGCACGCATAACAATATTTGTTTTCAAGGAAAAACGTTCTAACTGTGAGCATGTGCGTCTGAACGTACCTTCATGTTTTCTCCCCCATCAATCTCTAAACAGCATTGCATGTGGGTTGTAATATGGAGTTTACGTGTTGTTTTAACCATTTGATTGTCAAAATTAGGCCTCCATGTTATTTCGATTAAGGCACAAATCTCTTTGCCAACTTCAAGGATAATTTAAAAACGTAATAAGTTGAAGCTTCCACGATGGAAGAATCTAACGCATGTTGGTCACCGAAAGAAATATCATGTTTCTCACTTGAGATTTACAGAGAGATCTATGAAACAGATATGGAATCTCATGCATTCACCACTTACAGGATGAAATATCAATCCTACAAAATATTCGGTCTCACTGCCTTTTAACTTTATAGTGGGCCTACAACATCTGATCGTGAAGGAATCACCACAACTGGGTACCTTAACTGCCTTATCCAGATATCATTCTCCCTCTCACTAGGCTTTCTATATTAAGGGGTTTTATATCATAGATTTCTCAACCAAACGAAAAAACAAGGCATCAGTTATATCTTGTTATACTCTCTATACTACTCCCAAATGGCACAAAAGACGGACCTTTCGAAAGTTGGATCCGAAGGCTTTGCGATGTTGGATGCATGCTTTGGAAGAAATAAAAGGGTGGTTAATAAAGCACCTCAACCTCAACAACAAGCATGTAAGTATCAATATCAACCACAACAGTCCCATGTTTATCAGGTGTCCACAGTTTATGCAACCAAAGACGTGGTTTTAGATTGCTACGAGGCAGCTAAATTTTATGGTGGGACGGTGATTGTGGATTATCCTCAGACAAAACCCACCCGTTCTGCATTTTAGGCTCTTTTAACTCTACTCTTATCAACACCTTGTAGTTAAATGTGACCCAACCCTTGTATCATAACCTAATAAAAGGACACTTGTTTCACCTCGCTATTAGATTCCAGGCCTTAGTAGCTGAAGCCTGAAGGTTCTTATTCTCTGTGTTGTTTCTCTTTTCTTTTATGCATTGAATAGTTGTACATTTTTCTTAATGAACAAATTATGGAAGATAAAGTCATCCAATTGAAGACCTTTAAACTGGTTCGGACACCTCATGATATGTTACCAAAAGAAAAAACACCTTTAAAGTCGGAAATTATGGAATCTTCACATTTATTATCACAAATATATATATATATATATATATATATATAGAGAGAGAGAGGCAGACTCCTGTGCACACTAAGTTTGCACACTAAGTTTGCACATTACCTTTTATATATAGTAAAAAAAATATTTTTGAGTTGATTTTTTTTGTGTGATATTTAAACATTTCAAGGAACCCATATAAAAAAAATCAGCTCAAAAAAACATTTTTTGCTATTTTTAAAAAATCGGTCAAACTTTCACAGTTTTTAAGCCCTTTAAAAACTGCGAAAGTTTGACCGATTTTTTAAAAATAGCAAAAAAAGTTTTTTTGAGCTGATTTTTTTTATGTGAGTCCGTTGAAATGTTAAAATATCACATAAAAAAATTGGTGTGCGCCAGCACTAAGTTTGCACAATTTTAAAAGGTAATGTGCAAACTTAGTGTGCAAACTTAGTGTGCAAACTTAGCCTGCCTCTCTCTCTCTCTCTCTCTCTCTCTATATATATATATATATATATATATATATATATATATATATATTTTTTTTTTTTTGATAAGTAAATGAATTCATTAAAAATCAGTCGCGAACCCGGATACAAGAATAATAAAATGCCAAAATAATACATGATTAGCCGAGAATTAGATAAACCAACACCTGCCTCCCAGACTCCCGAATTACAACACATGTGAATGTCTTCCATAAACTGAACCAATTCCTGCATAGTTATTGAAATCTACAATACGAGCAAGCAGCTCGTTATGTCTTCGAATCGTAAAATGAAGTTGACTGGAGAGAGTGAGTATCTACTAAATTATTCTTCTTTAATTATATATTTTTTATATTTTATGATCTAAACTCTATAATTTACCGGTTGAAAATACGAGAACGAAATTGCTCAAAATCAAAGGAGAAATTGTACGACAACTGGTTTTAGGGCATGGGTATCAGGTTAATTTCACATCTTTTGTGTGCGGTTATTTATTCATGTGTGATAAAAACATGCCCTGAATTCATTAATAAACGCGTCTGCTAAAAATAGGTGATATATGTTCTAGGCTTGCACACCTAGTGAAAGGCCTTAGTTTTCATGCAAAAGAGTTTAAGAAATTCTGCACCAACGGCTTTGATTTCATTTCATATCCATATGAGGAAAAGTTTTTAATGCAAAATAGTGGAATATCAATTTCTTTCTTGACCACCTGTATCGCTAGTAAAAGCGATAAAAATCCAAAGAATACGGTGTTATCCTATTATGGGATAATCTAACAAATCTTAAAACTTGATTACTTAGATTTCACTGAAATCGTATTCTATTGTGATTGGGTAAAGGTGGAGGATATAATGAATGCTTGCAAAGTTGATCCTGACTCCAAACTTATTATGGTAGATTTATTAAAGCTAAAGAGTAAAGATCGCATAGTCGGCGAGCCTTTATATGTGTCTTTCAGAACATAAAGGAGGTATTCTGGTCGAAGTGCATAAACGATGGAAATTGGCCTATTGCTATGCATGAACTAAAGGGTATCACCACTGAAGTGGATGGATTAAAGTCTCCAAAGGAGTTTCAGCCAACTCTTGATGGCAACCTTAATTTAAAAGATCTTTTATTTGATTTACAGGAATACTGAGAATCAAAATATTATGTTATCCTTGTCAATCTTATTTGTATCCTATTATGATATTGACTTTATATTACCTTTTTACTTTGATGTATGAATGTTTAGTTACATTTATGAATGTAATTTCAGCCCAAATCTGTCTCTCAATCTCAAAGGTAAACCCATTTTTTTGTATTTTTGATTTAAACCCTAATGTATATGTGTGTGTATGTGTGTGTATTTCTATTAATGTGTGTGTATTTCTATTAATGTGTGTGTATTTATGTGTACGTGCGTATATGAATGTTTAGTTACTTTTAGAATGTTTGATAGTGTGTTAGATTTTGACCTTATTGTTGGATAGAATGTTAGAAGGAGCACGGGATAATTATTAGTTTTATTTGGTTTGGCTGTTGGATAATTATTGGATGTTGGCTTGTTGTTGGATAATATGTTGGAAGGAGTACGGGATAATTATTGGTTGTTGGCACTGTGCGAGGTGTTAGGGTCGTGAGAGGTGTTGGCGCCTCTCATGGGGACGTTTGGGGGTGTTTTGTTTTTTCGCCCTCTAACGACATGTTTTTAAGCTTTAGTCTAGATATTTTCAAATTATTAACATATTATGAAATCTGAGGTCCCATGACCACGCAAAAATATAATTCCACAATTGACATAGCTTGTAATTCCGTAATAATAAAATTTTGCAACTAACATAGCATGTAATTGAAGGAGAGAACAAAACAACCCAGGTCACGAAAATATTTGTGTCGAACCTTTGATTTTCTTCACACAACTCTCGCATTCTCGCTAATATTAAGTCTTCTCTTTACAATGAAAATTCCAACCATCAATAGTTGTATAACAAAATTGAACTCTCACTCTCCTCATTCTCCTCAATAAAATCTAACTCCGCCATTTAAAATTAGTAATGGAAACACTTTCTATAGTTGTAAAAAGATAGGGCACTGGTCCAAAAAGTATCCGAACAAAACTCCAAAGAAACTAGCAGTAACTCATAGGAACCGACAGCGTAGTCACGAAACCCCCGATCCGAGAGCACGACGCAACTTTCAAAATATCTACACTTAATCTTGAAAACATGTTGTTAGAGGACGAAACCCCGAAATAGCCCCCAAACGGCCTCGTGAGCGGAGCCAATACCTCACATGAGACTAATGTAACTCGTAGGAACCGACCATATGGTGGCAAGACCCCCGGTCTGGGAGCACAACCCAATTTTCAGAATATCTGCACTTAAGCTTGAAAACATGTCGTTAGGAGGCGAACCCCTAATATAAGTGTATATATTATAAAAATTGGTCCGTGCTCCTGGACCGAGGGTCCCGTGATCACGGGGTCGATTCCTAGGAGTACATTGGTCTCTTGAGAGGTGTTGGCACCACTCACGGGGCCGTTGGGGGTGTTTCGGGATTTTTCCCTCTGACGGCATGTTTTAAAGTTTAAGTGTGTATATTCTGAAATTATTACCGTGCTCCTGGATCGGGGGTCCCATTACCACGTCGTTGGTTCCTATGAGTTATATTGAACCTATGCGAGGTGTTGGTGTTGCTCACAAGGCCGTTTTGGGTGTGTTTTAGAGTTTCTCCCTCTAATGGCATGTTTTCAAGCCTAAGAGTGGATATTCTCAAATTATCATCGTAATCTAGGACCGAGGCTCCCGTTACCATGCGGTTGATTCCTATGAATTACATTGGTCCCGTGCGAGGTGTTGGCACTACTCACGGGGCCGTTTAGGGGGTGTTTCTAGGTTTCAGCCTCTAATGGCATATTTTCAAGCCTAACTGTAGATATTCTAAAAATTGGTCCGTGCTCTTAGACTGGGGGTCCCGTGACCATACGATCGAATCCTATGAGTAACATTGGTCTCGTACGTGGTGTTGGCACTACTCATGGCGCCGTTTGGGAGGTGTTTTGGGGTTTCGCCCTCTAACGGCATATTTTTAAGCCTAAGTGTAGATATTATGAAAATTGGACCGTGCTATCAGACCAGGGATCCCATGACGAGGATCCTACGAGTTATCGCTAGTTACTTTATAATTTTATCTGGACAATCTTTGGACCAGTGCCCTCGTTTATTATAACTATAGCAAGTGTTCCCATTACTGGTTTCAAATGGTGGAATTTGATTTTGTTGAGAACAGTGAGAAGAGTGAGAGTTCAATTTTGTTATGCAACCATAGTTTGATTCCAGGCTCTCCTTCTCAAATGCCACGTTGTTAGTGGGAATTTCCATTATAAAGAGAAGACTTAACATGACCGAGAAAGTGACCCTTGTGTGAAGGAAATCAAAGATCGGGTCATAAAGATTTTTACGAACTCGACCTTACCGTTCTCTACTTCAATTACAAGCTATGTCACTTGCAAAATTATATTATTGCAGACAAGCTATTTCAATTGTGGAATTATAATTTCATGTGGTCACGGGACCCTCAGTTTGAGAATATGATAATAATTTGAAAATATCTGGACTAAAGCTTTAAAACATGTCGTTAGAGGGCAAAACCTGAAAAAAACTCAAACGGCCCCGTGAACGACACCAACACCACTCACAGGGCCAATGTAACTTGTAGGAACTGACTGCATGGCCATGGGACCCCTGGTTCGGGAACACGATCTAATTTTTAGAAAATCCACATTTATGCTTAAAAACATGCCTTTAGAGGACGAAATCCATAAACCACCCAAACGACCCCATGAGCAGTGCCAACACCTCGCACGGGACCAATATAACTCGTAGGAACTGACCATGTGGTCACGGTCCCCCCCGATCTAGGAGCACAAATCAATTTTTAGAATATCTACATTTAGGCTTAAAAACATGTCGTTAGGGGGCGAACCCCCAAAATACCCCCCAAATGACCCCATGTGCGACGTCAACACCTCGTACGGGACCAATGTAACTCGTAGGAACTGACTGCGTGATCACGAGATCCATGATCTGAGAGCATGGACCAATAATTTGATAACATTGTCATGCTCTCAAACCAAGGGTCCCGTGATCAGGGCTTTTATAATTTATTTTTTAGCATTATAGCCCTGCGGGGTTTACAGTACCCAGGTTTTAGAGTGTTCAGAAAGCAGAGGAAATTCTAATAAATTATTTATTTAATATATTTATAGCTGGTCACGATTCTAAGTCGTGACCATCTCTAATTGTTATCACGCATAAATAGGGACATAACTTAGGGCCGTGACTATATTGGTAAGGATAAATCATGGATCACGGCCTTGAGTCGTGACCATTGTGGTGACCATTGTCATATTATTAACGATAGCTCACGGCTAAGGGCGGTGATCAAAGCCGTGACCAATATTATTTATTAAAGGACGGATCAAGGCTAAAGGTCGTGACTCGGTTTGTGTATTGGTCATGTCTTAGGTCTACAATAATTTATCATGACCCCCAAGGTCCGTGACCCTTCTTTTGGTCAGGGATTTAGGTCGTGACCCATGAAAATGGTCATGCCTGAAATGGTCACGACCATTGGCCACGATGCACACTACTGGTCAGGGACTTTGGCCGTAACCATTCACCCAATATGGTGAAGTGATCAGCCTCCATCATAATGGCTCGCTCAACTCCTCACCCTTTGGGACTACCAACCGACTCTAGAACCTCAATACAGCATCTAAGCCAATCGAATAGTGTTCTTCCTCCCCTGTTAATAACTACTTGACCTTTTCCTAGAAAAATAAGTCCGCTACATGTGCCTTTACGACCCGAGTGATGATCTCAGGTGTGATATTAAGAACTGCCATAAATTCATGTGATAGCTCATCATCCATACGAAGAGATTTCCACTTCTCCTTCCACACTGTCGCTAACTCTACTATTGGCTTACGAATTAAGGCATTCGTCACTACATTTGCATTCCTCATGTGGTACTGAATGTCGAACTGGTAGTCTTTCACAAACTTAATTCATCTCCACAATCTCATGTTCAACTCTCTTTGTGTGATCAAATACTATAGGCTCTTATGGTCACTGACTAACTGACCATTTTTCCCCATGGGATAATGCCTCCAAATATGCAAAGAAAACACCACAACTACTAACTCCAAATCATGGGTGGGGTAATTCCTCTTATGAGGCTTAAGCTTTAGGTAAGCATAAGATAACAACCTCTCCTACTGCATTAAAACCCCTCAAAGTCCTCATAATGATGAATCTAGAAAGACCTTATAGTCAATCCCTCAACGAGGCAAAGTTCATACTGGAGATGAAATCAATATAACCTCTATCTCATCAAAGGCTTGTAGACACGCATCATCCTAAATAAACGGTAAATCCTTCCTCATCAAGTTCGTTAGAGGCCTGACTATCTTCGAGAACCCCTGAATGAATCGATGGTAGTATCCTGCCAATCCTATAAAACTATGCACCTCTATAAGTGTAGTAGGATGTCCCCACTCCATCACTGCAGAAACATTTCCTATATCACCAATATCCCCATATGAAATACTATTTGGCCCAAGAACTGAATCTCCTGCAACCAAAAACCATATTTCTCGAACCTAGCATAGAGATAATGGTCTCGTAATGTCTGTAAGACTACCTAAAATTGTTGTGCATGCTCCTCTATGGTTTGAGAATAAATTTGTATGTCATCTATGAACACAATGATGAACTAATCTAAGAAGTCCCTGAACATCTTATTCATCACATCCATAAACACTACCGGTGCGTTGATCAGGCCAAAAGGCATAATAAGAACTCGTATAACCCATATCTCATAAAAAATGTCATATATGAGACATCCTGCTCATGAATCCTCAGCTGATGATACCCTGGTCTGAAATCAATCCTAGAAAAATATGTTGCACTCCTCAGTTAGTTGAAAAGGTCATCAATCTAATGCAATGGATACTTGTTCTATATAGTGATGTTGTTCAACTCCCTGTAATCAATACCAAGTCTCAAAGATCCATCCTTCTTCTGAACAAACAGAACTAGAGCACCCTAAGGAGAAATTTTCCTCTAAATAAATCCCTGACCTAGTAATGCCTAAATTTGATCTCTAAACTCCCTCATCTTTCGAGGATCCATATGATACTTTTCACTTGTGATGGGTCTCATACTTGAAATTAAGTTAATCATAAACTCTATCTCTATACTAGGAGGCAACCCTGGAATCTCGGAAAATACACCAGAAAACTCTCTAACAATCGGTATGGAATTTAGCAAAACAATGAGCTCTGAAGATGTCTCCACCTGAATGTAATACAAATTTGTTCTCAACCCTCCCTCAGGGTATGACATCACAACTAGGTACTTATCCTGCCCTGAAATGGAGAAGACGATGGACCTACCATAACAATCAACTGAGGCTCGATACGTAGACAACCAATCCATCCCTAAGATAACATCATATTGGACATATCTAACATAAGAAAGTTTTGCACAAATTTAATTCACCTAATATCAATCCATATAGCTTTGCACACCGAACATATAAGTGCCTTTTTACCCACGGATGAGTAAATAAAAAATACAATGTCGGATGCAAAATCTATCATCCCTGACTCGAGAAATGCGACCTATATGACCAAAAATAGGGAAGATACCCTCCACTGCCTGAACTGACGTTTGTCCCTCTCCAGGAGAGACGTGGTATATCCTCCCACACTGTAACTATGGTTGTTGCCCATAAGGCGAGGTAGCTAGAGCTGGTAGTCATGGAATTGTAATCCCTAGTGGTGCTGGCAACTACTGACGCTGCCCCTATGGTGACTGATATCCATGATGTCTGCCCTTCTCTCGTGATCCCAGATTACCCAAAGGGCACATAATCTTTGTATACCCCCCCCCCCCAACAACTATAGATTTTTGTGCGAAAATAACGTCTATCTTATTGTCGGTCATGCTGGCCTTGACCCTATTTCCATTGGCCCTGATGGCCTCTCTGCTCCTGGCCATGGCCTAATTGACCCATCTCATTCCGATCATCATAACCTCTGTACCTTTTATGCTAATCACTCGCATGTGACCCCTTAAACTTCTAGGTCCCCTAACTGTCATTCCCATTTGTCTTACCTTGTTGGTTCGATGTCTTTGAGCTTGGTATCTTCTCTCCAACATAAGTATAACTTATCTCAGAAAGATAAGTCCAACATCCAACTAGTAATCAAAACCTCCAACAAAATTATAACTGATCTCAGAAATATTGAATAATAAACTTTGGGTTTATGCCCATACAATCTCTGAAATAATAAAAATGACTGTAAAGAAAATAACAACCTAAACTAGAGTAAAACAATCTGATATAACTGATGAGAAAATGTGACCACAAGTGTGATCTCCTATTATTCTTGTTGTCCCTATATAGGTAAACTTATGGGGATTTTTTTTTAATTTGGGTCAACACCATAGAGTTGCAAAAATTACCTTACGAAATCAAAATGTAACTATGTAGTTAATTCAAAGTATGTACCGCCCATCAACACTCGCATGTAATAAGTATGTGACCCCTCATCTAAGTGCAATACTATACGCATAATAACCTAAGTCCCAATTATGGAGTCCGATAATTGCAACGATAATGTAATATTCAAAGTGTCTAACATAATTCACACACTAAATCTAATCATCTACACATGTGCTTCTAGTTCAAATAGTAAACCCTACGATACTACCAACAAGAAATAATATATCATCCATTATTCATTTTATGTAATATAGGTTCATTATCAATTGTTTACATCATTAGACTACTTGGATTCAATCTCAATTAATTTATATAATTATATGTCCTTATATATACGACACATAAATGCATCTACTTTCGGTGACCCGTTCGTGCTCTATCGGCAAGTTCGGAGGAGTCCATTATCCAAACGGACATCAAAAAACACACACAAGTAGGGCGGTCCATATGTAGTACACCATCGCACGGTCCTTACCCCCGACGGTGATAATGGGTCAGAACCTCTACACCTACCTCCTCGTAAGTGGTCTTGCTACGTAGGACCTAAAATTATTAACTACACGACGCTTAGCCCACCTGTGTCGATGCGTGCTATGGTCCCGAGATGTACGCAATCATAACCGATATGTCGTCCACGAACATGGGTATGTTCACACAAATAATTAAATACATACTTTAAACGCATAAAATGTATAGGTAATTAACTCTATAACTACCCCCAAGAAGTCTCATTAATCTCTGATTAATATTTCTACTTTATGAATTAACTATCTAGTTATTTGTTAAATTCCCCAATTAATAAAATAGTGATAAAAATCCATTTTTAATTAATTATCCACTCACCTGGATGATATCCCACATATTCTCCACAGTTCATTATAAAGACATTGTCCATCACAATTAATTATGTCATATATCGCTATAAGTCATCGAAGGATTGAGGAAGCTAACATCTACAAAAGACAATCCAAATTTCAAGAAGACTTCAACATTCATGCCCAACAAGATAAATTTTTTTAAAATTATGTTTAAGTTCCATTTACATTTCACATTAAAAGTGTTGGGATATTTTATGAATTTTTTAATAAATGGTTTTTATAAAAATATTTTCTTATGGAAGTTTTTTTTTTTTTGTAAAATGATTTCTGATACCGTATACAGTTTTACTTTTTGAGGTTTCCAACTTTTATTAATGTCTGAAGACTTTTTGGGATCAGTGCTCCTATCGTTCAAATGACAGCGTATCTCGTTCGAATGAGATGTTGTCTCGCTCAAATGACATCGTATGTCGTTCGAACGATAGGAATTTTAGGCTAACACGTCACCGCCTCAAATTTGCTATATATTGGGTGTCAGGCTATTATTTTTGGCGTGGAGAAACACGGCTTTTAACATAATACGTTTGTGAGTGCTTGTTTTCTTCTCCAACCATTTAAGGGTTCAAAGCTTTTGTTTTACAATTCACAAGTCACAATTACTTTTGTGCGAGTCATTCTATAATGTGTTCAAACTATATTTATCTAAGTTACACATTTTTCTTATACTAAAGCATCACATAACAATAATTTAAATAATAAGCAATTTATTTTCTACGAGCAAACATGACATGCATAAATGAATCATATAAACATTCAATTTCGACTAAGCAATTTATCCACAAATTTATTTAATTAATTTCTACCAAATTAATTTAAATTCATTCGATTTAATTTATTATAAAAATACGGGGTATTAGAGCAACCTCACAGAATTTCAGATCTTCAATCGATATAGGTTTCTAGATTTTTAGATCTCACAAAATTGGAGTTTAATTGAATTAATCTTGCATAATCTCAAACTGACTTGTAATTGAATCTAATTGGATTTAGTTTCATAATTCTCACCAAGATAAATATCGTTTGTATTCAATGGAAGTTAAATTTTAATTTTATTTGGTCACATAAAACGTTTCCCTAAGTCATACTTGAATATCAATTTTTTAAAGGGAAAATGTTCGAAAACCAAACTGAGTGTCAATATGATTTTCATTGTGCAAGATGATCGTCATTGTTGAAATTGCCCTTGACATTTTTGACTCCATAATTTTGATTTAACATCATTCCAAAAGGGTTAACAAGTGTGTCAAAATAATTTGACGAAGTTGAATTTCAACTCAACCGATTAATAAGTAAGATTTTCATTTACCATTAATTATGCGTATGTCCTATTCACCTCCGACATTGGTGCAACTAATTCTACATTTTCAAACCACTATTAGCTATTACTCACGACGTTGTTTTCTCTCTACGTACATAAAAAAATTGAAGTGGATTTTGCACCACATGTTCAAGAAGGTGCATATAAATGTAGTTGTTGATTGGAAATGTATTTATGATAATAATTTTTTTTATTTCTTTAAAATAAAAATGGGGTGAAGAAGTGTGGGTGTTAATAAAGACAAAAGTTATTTTGTTATGAGGACCGGTAGTAAAGGCACCACCAAAATTTTTACCGAGCATCACTATGCAATATTTTAAATACAATGCACAATTATTTTAAAGCATATATCGATGCTCAATTTAAATTTTGGTTCGGTGGTGTCTTTAACATAGACAATTAATTAGAGTCATCGGTGCTATGACAAAAAAAGAAAAATAGTAGCGATCAACTTCGACCTATTTGTTATATAGCTATGAGAGCAATCATCTGTTCTTGAGAAGCCGGGGACAAAAAGGCGCACATAACAATATTTTGTTTTCAAGAAAAAATGTTCGAACTGTGAGCATGTGATTTGTTTAAGGAAAATGTTATACACACCGGGTGGTAGTACCGGTACTGCTTTATTTACTGGTACTATGGTGTGGGTACCGCCAGGAAATATTGTAGGTCCTACCAATATACAATTAAATAAAGCGCATTTGGTACTAAACCAGTACTTGGACTCGGTAAGAGTATCATTACTCTTTTTTTTAACATTCCTTTTATCTTTTCTCCCCCATCAATCTTTAATCAGCATTGCATGTGTGTTATAATATGGGTAAAGTGTTGTTTTAACCATTTGATTGTCAAAATTAGGCCTCCATGTTATTTCGATTAAGGCACAAATCTCTTTGCCAACTTCAAGGATAATTTAAAAACGTAATAAGTTGAAGCTTCTACAATGGAAGAATCTAACTCATGTTGGTCACAGAAAGAAATATCATGTTTCTCACTTGAGATTTACAAAGAGATCTATGAAACAGATATGGGATCTCATGCATTCACCACTTACAGGATGAAATACCAATCCTACAAAATATTCGGTCTCACTACCTTTTAACTTTATAGTGGGCCTACAACGCGTGATCGTGAGGTAATCACCACAACTGGGTACGTTAATTGCCTTATCCAGATATCATTCTCCCTCTCACTAGCCTTTGTATATTAAGGGGTTTTATATCATAGATTTCTACACCAAACAAAAAAATAAGACATCAGTTATATCTTGTTATACTCTCTATACTACTCCCAAATGGCACAAAAGACAGGCCTTTCGAAAGTTGGATCAAAAGGCTTTCCGATGTTGGATGCATGCTTTGGAAGAAATAAAAGGGTGGTTAATAAAGTACCTCAACCTCAACAACAAGCATGTAAGTATCAATATCAACCACAACAGTGCCATGTTTATCAGGTGTCCATAGTTTATGCAACCAAAGACGGGGTTTTAGATTGCTACGATGCAGCTAAATTTTATGGTGGGATAGTGATTGTGGATTATCCTTAGACAAAACCCACCCATTTTGCATTTTAAGCTCTTTTATCTCTACTCTTATCAACACCTTGTAGTTAAATATGACCTAACCCTTGTATCATCGACTAATAAAAGGACACTTGTTTCACCTCGCTATTAGATTCCAGGCCTTAGTAGCTGAAGGTTCTTATTCCCTGTGTTATTTCTCTTTCCTTTTATGCTTTGAATAGTTGTACATTTGCCTTAATGAAGAAATTATGGAAGATAAATTCATCCAATTGAACACAATCTTTCACATTTATCACTACAAATATTATTTATCAAACATACCATTATCGCGAAATTTTTGCTTGTATCGGAGAATGTTGATATTTCTAATTTTATTCTTGTTGATGTCTAAAGATGCAGTGAGTCCAATTTTATAATCACAGATAATAAATCAATTTTATAATCACATATAATAAACAAACACATAAGAGACAAAGATGTTTAAAGTGATTCAGCTGTTAAAATCCTACGTCCACTGTTGCAATTATTATTGATGTGTAAAAGACCTTAGTATGGTGTGCTTGAGATTGATTAAAATCGTGCCTTGAACTAAGGGGAGATTATCTATTAATAGTGGTCCAGAAGCCTAGAGATGAAATACATTTATATTTTCAGGCATTACATACGTATACAATAAATGAGACTCTCGGCATTTAGTGCTGGTCAACCTTCTATCCGAGTAACCTTTGTTGTTCTTGATGGTTCACAATGTGGAGTTTGTCAGCATTCTGGCCGGATAGGTTTCTCATATGTCGATCAAGATAGCTGAATGGCCACATAGAATAACAGGTGTCTCTTGTTCATTGGTCCAAGTGGGAACAAATAATTTCTTGATGATTGATCGAAAGTACGGAGTATGTGTTCAAAATTTTGCTCGGTGTAAGATTTAAGCGTTGGTCCAAAGACGATCTTTTGATCCTGTAAAATTTTTTACTACAACTATTGATAATGAAATTTTTGCAAATAATTCGAACTTTTTCGAATCGCCAAAGGGTACGCTGGTCTTTTTGTATTTTAGGAAGTGTGCAACCAATTGTAGTTCAATTGTTCGTGCAGTCAATCATTCGTTTCTTCTATCGAGGCAACCTACAAATACATAAAAACTTCCCTCCTTTTCTTTTTACCTCAAATCTTCTGCACCTAGAATTTTCCCTTGTTTTCGAGCTTTCTTTCTGCAGTCTTTTGGTGCCTGCTACCCGTCATCGTTTTACAATCCTTGCTGTTATATTTAGATTTCTGTAAGCTTTCATTCCTCGTTTTCTCTATTTTTTCCTTATTTCAATCATTATTTATATCGTTGATGAAGATTCCTTATACAAGTTTAGGGAGGAAAGAAAAACTCCTGATTGGGTTGGTCTAGAGATTTCTCAGGGTCACGTGAACATTTATTCTTTAACAGAGGATCATTGGATTCCTATTTTTTTCATTGTTGAGCGTGGTATGACCTTTCCACTAAATCTACTATTTCTTCAGTTTTGGCAGTATTTCGACGTAGTTCCTGCTATGATAGCTCCAAAAACATGGAGGGTGGTGAATGGTGTAAGTAGAATAAATAAGATTTATGGGACTCATATTGAGATCCCTGCATTAGTGTTATGTTATATTTGAAGACTAGGGAAGTCAATAGGGTTTTAGTAGTTAATCTTCCATATTTCGATAAAAAATATTGGGATTATGGTGTTGTTGTCAGGAATTGGCAATATGCCCCCTTCCTGTGGGGGTATCTTATAATGGTCCCAGGTGCCCCAAAGAAGGGCATGGCAGAGGTTATAACTTTCCTCTTAACTTTTTCCTTCTTATCATTTGTTTGCAAACTTACTGACTAACTTTCTTATGTTGTTTTCTTTGCAAAGGAGAGTAAGAAGAACTATCCCAAGGAGGTAGAAATCAATCTTAAAGAACTCAAATATTTATGGGGTCTTAATCAAAGGGTTGGAGAAGAACACCCAAGAATTGTTTATGTGTCATTGGAGTACAAGATCTCATTTACATCTTTCGTTGCTCGACATCATTTGCACTACCTTAGGTAGCTGTCAACTTAGACGAGGAATTTTTTTCACTTCTTTGACTGCAAAATCTATTGGAGTTGAACTCATCTAAGGAGGAAATTTTTCTTCATTTGAGTCTTTGGATACTAATACCATTACCACATCTTCTTCTACCGTGATGGTGAAAAGAAAAACCCCAAATTTGTTGACCAAATACCCTCCTCTTGCTTCCAATAAACCTATCCTAGATGAGAAGAAATATCAAGCGAATAAGAAGAGACCAGTGGTTTTAAATAATGAGGAGGCCCGAATTGAAGAGTCTAAATATAAGAGGTTGAAGAAAGGCTTGCCTAGCCATCATGAATAGGCCAAAAAGTCTTCTAAGTTGGCCAAAACTGCTAAAATTGGCCAAAAAGTCTTATTCCGATCAAGGAAGAATTGAAAATGCTTATGTTTCCATCAACACTGGGCTGGCTAAGGAGTTGATAAAAGATGGGACTTTGACTACAGATAGGTCGGCTGAAGACCCCTGACTAGAGCCTGATTAACTGAGAGGGTTGCTCACAATTTGTCTTTGGTAAGTTTTTAACCTTTCTGTTGGTATGCACTAACTTTTACTGATTCTATTTTAATAACTCTTTTATTTTCTTACAGTTCCTAGTGGACTTCAATCAAATGATGGAGAAGGATGATCAAATAAGATCTTATTCCTTGGCTGATGTTGAGGAGGATTTAAAGGGTTTATAAAAATCCTTACAAGCCTCTAGTGCAGCGCTGGAGAGAGAAAAATAAGCTTGGCCAAATAATGTTAAGACTACTGAGAACTAGGCAATACTAGTAGATGATGCTCGAAAAACTTCTATTAATGAGATGACTCAGGCGAATTTAATAATTGATGAAGCTGAGCGCAGGGCAAAGGCTGCTGAGGATAAGGTGGTGGTCTTTACGAATGATAACTCTGCCCTAAAGGCTAAGGAAAAAAAGGATAAGGAGGTGGCAAAAAGCAAGGGGTGAGAAAAGTCCTATGCTACGACATCTAGTCAAATTAAATATGTGAGGAAGCAATCCTTCAAGGAAGGTTGGTCTAATGCATTGAAGGAGGTTGGTACTCTAGCACACTCTAAACTTTTTCAAAGGATAGAGATTTTCAAGATATTGAGAAGGGTTCTGGAGAACTTCTATGGTGCTTGCTGAGAATGTCAACTGGCTTGCTGTCGACCAAGACAAGACCAAGGAGTAGGACAAGGACAAGGAGAAGGTGTATCTCCTTTTAGTTTGTTTACTTTTGCCTTTCCCTTTATCTATTTTATTCTTCTTCTTCTTCTTCTTCTTCTTCTTCTTCTTCTTCTTCTTCTTCTTCTTCTTCTTCTTCTTCTTCTTCTTCTTCTTCTTCTTCATTCTTTCTGATGTACTCAGCTCTGTAACCATGACATGATCAATGAAAGGATATGTTTTGCTCAATTGCTTCCAACTTCAAATGAGGTTGATTTCTTATTGGTTGTTGTCTTCGATAATATGTATGATGTTTATCTTTCTTGGCCGTCCCTATAAACTCATACTTGTAAATTTTTAGTTTGATGCCAGGAAGAAAGCTATAGTTTCTGCTGAATCAGACCTATTTAGGGGGTGTAATAATCTTCCCATATTCCATTAACCGAGGAAGATTTGATATGGTTACTCAACCCAGATGCCTCCATCCAAGTGACAAAATCTTATATGCATCTTCATTTCCTTTTAGATAGAGCTATCATGAATAGTGTCGGTTATTACGAGATAATTGAGAAGATGTAGGAAGACCATACACTCTCCAAGGCATTGCTTCATTCTGATTATGAAGCTAAGTATCAAACCCTGAGTGAAGACTAGGGTTTTGATAAGAAGTTACAAGATATCACTTATGCCATAAATAAGAAGGAATTAGCCTTGAACTTTGAATTGGAAAGTGCTCGATCAATTTTTGCCTTATTAAAGAAGAAAAATAATACTTTGAGGAATCAACTTGATAGTTTGAAGAAATCAACTACCACTGGCCCAAATGAAGGGGTATAATTTTTGGAGACAGAAAATGCTATGTTATTGGAAGAGTTGGAGGCCTTATAAAAGAATAAAATAAAGTCAGGTCAACCTTCTTGGCAAAGCATCGTTGTTCGTCCAACCATTGATGAAGAGAGAATGAAGAAAACCTTGGTCGACCAAGTTGTTAAGCTCAAAGAGAAGGACAAGGCCATTAGAAAGCTTCAAGATAGCATGGACTAACTTAATTTCCATTTCCATAAGCAATCCAAAGTTGTATGGATGGATGGGTATGACGAAGCCCTGACTTACTTAGAATAGAACATGGATCAAGTCCGGAATGAGGGCTATAAATGTGGTTAGTTAAACCTACTTAGTCTGTTGAAGACTTTTAAGGGTGATGAACTGTGGCATTGGCATTAACCAGGGATGTTTGAATTTTTTCATCCTCCTTTTCTCAATTGACAATAATTGGATTACCCTTGGGTATTTTGGCCTTGAAAGAGAAGTAAAGTATGTTCGTCCCCAGCATTTATTAGACCGATCGAGCAACAACAGGCATATTGTAACGCCCTGACCCGATTTTGGGTTATCGCTAGAATAACTTGCAAGTCAAGGTGTTAAGGGGAAGGGGTAACTTCAATTTATTTTATTAGGGAAAAAAACATTTGCCTCATTATGCTCAACAAAAGTTATTACCATTTTTTTTATGAAAAGGAGGCCACTTATCATGCGAATTAAGATCAATTAACAATTTACTCGAGAAAACATTCATCTCAATTAAACCATCAAATAAAGAAATAAATGTCATGTATTATTACACCATAAAGTTCAAGTTCAAATTACAGTCTAGCATTTTAATCACCGTACAATAACATGATAATGTCTTAAATAATAAAGTGTTGAACAGATCTCTAACGTGAACTAGTACCCTTAGCTTCCTTACCGTTGTCCTTTCCCGAAATTCCACCTGACACGCGGGGGGGGGGGGGGGGGGGGGGGGGTACAAAAAGGGTACCTACATGTCAATGCACCCGGGCTACGTGCCCAAACTCACACTTAACATTTTCAGTGTCCCATGCCAGGGACGTAAATAATTTTAATTAGTTCATCCACGTAATTATTAATGAATTCTTATTCATTCATTAATTTAAGTTTCATGAATTTTTCTTATTCATTAACATTATTTTTTGGATTTTTCCAACAAACACTCATGGACTTCGTGGCCTCACACCACCGGTCACCACTGCCATATACTACTGGAGATGGTTTGGAGTCGTTCACCACTATGGACGTCATGCCCTTCTTAATTATTTTCTCTCGACATCATCCGAATATTATTTATCTTTTCATGTATTACATGATTCTCGATGTTCACACACTACACCAAAATGGTCAAACTGGCACCGTTTAAGCTGCTAGCCTTATCACGGTCATTAACCGTGATTAGGTAGTGACAAATACTTATCACGGTCATTTACCGTGAAAATACCGTAAAGTTGTCTAGGTTAATGACCGTGACATGTTCGTGATAATTCTGTCAGTAAAAAAACCCTCCCTCTTCTTTTTTCCCATCGATTCTATTTCCTCCATTTCTCTATCCCTATATATAACTTTGGTATGTTTTCTCTCTCTATTTCTCCTTCATTTATGTATATGTGTATGTATATATGCGTGTGTGTATATGTGTGTAAATGTGCGTGTGTGTGTGTGTATAGTGTATGCATGCGTGTGGGTGGGGGGGGGGGGGAGGGGGCAAGGCTGGGGGGAGGGGATGGGGTGTATGTGCATGTGTGTGTATATGTGTGTGTGTTTGTGTGTGTACATATGCGTGTGTGTGAGTGTGTATATGTGCATGTGTATATATGTGTGTGTGTGTGTGCGTGTGGTGGGAAACGACAGCGAGGGAGGGGGTAGGGCAAGGGGCGGGGATGGAGACAGGGGGGCCTGCGTGTGTATATATGCGTGTGTGTATTTTTTTAATTAAATTTGTATTAGTTTATTATATATTTCCCCTCATATTGTAGTGCCCCTTGTAAAAGAATTGATTGATTTAATATGGATTGGTTGTTATTTTTTTTTTGTAAATTAATAATTAGTACCCCTTTCATATGCAAGTAGGATTGCCCCTCATTGTAAATTAATAAATTAATAATTGTATACTTTAATTGTTAGTTTAATTGATGAAAAGAATTAATTGAGTAGATAAATTAGAAGGAGTAAGGGATACACATTTGTTGTTGCCATTGCGGTTGAATTATAGTGGATCGATGTTGGGTTGATTAATGTTAAAAGTAGCATGACCACTGGATTATTGTCCATATGTGGGTGGGATTTTTTAACTTTTTTTGAAAATTACTTGATATAACGAACAATATATATATATAGTATGATAATTAAATGAAAAATATATGAAATTACATATAGTGCGCATAGATACCAACCTTCTAGTTCTTATGCGTACACATTAAATAACCCGTAGACCCGTTCGAGAGTCATTACCCCTATCATGAGATCTCTCGAATTGTCCCGTTTGTACAGTTTGAGACTGCATAATTTCTGTATAATAATATTCTTAGTGGCTTAAAGTTGTTAATTTTGGAGGAAGTTATGCAGTCGTATCCTAATGTTCTCTGGGTACATACTTGATTGATAAGTGTGACTATTATTTCAATTGATCAATTGAAATAACACTCACATTTTCCAATCTATGTCGTGTACTTGGAGAACTACGACGATATGCTGCTGAATTTTTCTCAAATCGTAACAATATGCATGAGCTATTACAGAAAAATGTGTCCTTGAATGCGATAGGACCACTCACCTTTTAGAGGAGATGGGGGAAATAGAAATTTCTATTATATTTGAATTGAATATGAAATGAATTACTATGATGTAATTCGAACTATATTTGAATTGAATTGTATAAGCTTCAAAGAGGTTGTATTTTACTGTGAGTGGGTAAGAGTTGAGGATAAAAATGCTTGTAAAGTTGATCATGTCACCAATTTGATCATGGTTGACTTGTCCAAGTTGAAGAGCAACGGCAACGTGAGCGATGAGCCGTTTGTTTGTGCATTTCAAAAGGTTAACCAAGTGTTTTACTCGAAGTATATCAACAATGAACCGTGGTCAATTGTCCTACACGCGGCAGAGCGTCTAAATAGTAGTGTGGATAACTTGGCTACTCCTACCGAATATCAATCCATTTTTTGTGATAACTCGAATTTGAAATAATTTTTCTATTTGTAATAAATATTCCAATTTGTACTTTATCAATCCATTTTTAATGCTTTTAATTGATTTACACTTTATCGTTGTCACTCTTGTGTAGTGTGCGTGTGTGTGGGTAGTAGGGGTGGGGGTGGGTATGTTTTGGATTTTTAGTAATTATACATATTATGAGCTAGATGTTGTTGTTTTGAAATTCAGAATTGAGGTGTTAAACAGTAAAAATTCATTTGGATTTGTAGTAATTGTACATATTTGCATGTATTCTTCTAATTCATTTTGATTTGTACAAATAACAACATTTTTTTTGCATCAAATGTCTCCTTCAGGTATTAAGGCGAGGATGCTGATGCTGATTATGATGATGTCGTCTGGGCTCGGTGGTAGTGGAGGCGACGAGGGCTCCTTGGCCCCCAAGCCCCCCAAATATGGAAAATTGGGGATGTCCATGGAGAACAAGACGGGGCTATTATCTAGATCCCTCGAGCTAGTAAAGACGATCATCGACCCATGATACACTAGTTGGAGGGAGGTTCCAAATGAGCTCAAGTTAGCTATTTGGGTGGCACTACATGTAATGTATTTATATTTATATTTATATGAATATTTCAATTTCAATTTCAATTTCAATTTCGATTTCGATTTTGATTTATATTTCATTTTATATTTATATTTATTCGCAACTAACATTGTATTTGTTGGACAGGAACGATTTAGCCTGGATCCAAAGCTACGCGATTCCGTCTTGGAGAAGTTGTGGGAGAAACACAAGACGCAGAAGAACAATATGTTGACCCGACACTTTGGGAAGACTCGAGAGTCCGTTATCCAAATGCTTGAATCCTTCGCGCCGAAGGAGCCGATCTCATTATTACAATGGCCAAAGTTCATTGACAACGAGATCGGGGAGCGATAATTGGCATCTCGCCAATCGGGGAGGGAAAATCGGGCAAAAAAGATGGACGTGCACTACTCCGGCCGAACGTCTTATGCCGAGGTGGAGCATAGGATGATGGTAAGATTTAATTTTTCTATAACTACAGAAATATATTATTCTCCATTATTTTACTTTGTGGGGTCGATACTAATTTTACTTTATTTTATTTCAGGGGACAGGGAGTGGCCCTAGTGGTAGGCTAAATAGGCTCGATACTTATGTGGATATTCGGACGAAGAAGGGGAAGGATAAGGAGGTGTCCCTGAGCGTCGTGACCATGATTTTAAGTAATTCAACAGTTTACTTTTTATTAATTACATTATAATTTTTTGATTTACTCATTTTACTAATCATGTACTTTTTGTCGTTTCAGGCAAAGCTTAAGGAAGTGCATGAGTCGCAGTCTGATGCCGACAAGGCATCTTTGTCCATAGACGCACTCAGCCAAGTGCTTGCCGCTGATCGCAAGGGGATGATAAGGGGGTGAGCTCGTGGGTGGCCAAATCTAGGATGATCGGATTAGAGATGAGCAACACCGGGTTGGCTCGAACGGTGGACTCGCATTACCCGAAGCTGTCCCGTTTGGAGGCGACGGTCCAAGATATGTTCTCATTCATGAAGCGTCATTGGGCAGAAATTGTAAGGGGGAAGGGAAGGATAAGGTGGTGGAGGAGGAGGTACAGAAGGACAAGGTGCAGGATGACTAGGATGTGGACCTCGCAGCTTCATCGACGGCACGTGCGGACTTTGATGATCCAGTCCCCTATTTGGCTCCCTTTGACCGATCGATGTCGACACTTGTTTGGCTGAGCGTATTTATACTGGACATATTTGATTTCCATCAGATAGGGTGGGGGTTGAAGAACCCTAATACCTTCTAGGGTATGCCATTTCATGGACGTTCGCTTCAAGACATCGAGTCCAAGGTGCTCGTCACGCATGTGATACCCGGGAAGGAGAACTCCCCATTGTGGTTGCGCGAACAATGTGGCACGATGTATATTGTTGGGTGTGTCGATTCATATATCGTGTGGCCTACTCACCTCCTCAAAGCTAACCTTATCCCAGATATTTAGTCACATTATTTGAATTGAATTGTTTTAAGTTGTTCCATTTGAATTATATCTGGATTATATCGTGATGCATATTGTCTCTATTTTGAATGTATATTTGCATTATCTCTATTTTATTTGGATATATGATGTTTGAACATGTACAACGTTGCTATAACAGGTATAAATATACTGTAGCAGATTTTTTTCAATTCTACCTAGAATTGTCACGACCATTGACCTTGACAAGTCCGTGACAAAGGAAACTTGTTACAGACGTGTCACGGTCAATGACCATGACAATTTTTTATTAAATATCATGGGTTTGTCACGGTCCTTAACCGTGACAAAACATATCAAGGTCAAGGACCATGACATGTCTAATGAACTTATCACGGTTAATGATCGTGACAAGTCCGTGACAACAAAAGTTGTCACCCCCAGAATTGTCACGATCATTGACCTTGACAAGTTGAACTTATCAAGGTTAATGACCGTGACAATTTGGTAGATTTGGTGTAGTGATAATAACTAATCCGGTGCTATTTTTTTTGTTTTTGTTTCATTAATGGCTACTAATTCCTATTAAGCCGATGGGGGCATCTAATTTCAACACCGTGTCATTTTTTTGGGTTTACACCAGGGTATCCACTAGCGACTTAGTGATTAATCCCTTCGCTAATTTGTAGGCACCTCGATGGGTGGAACAGCTGGCCCAGGGATTTAAGGCTTCTCCATGCCCAAGGCGGGGATTAACTTACTATTTTTTGCCTTTTTTTACTTTATTTCATTAAAAATGTTTTCTTACACTTACATATCGTCAAAAGTATTTTCGTAGCATTTTCTAGGTATTTTCTAATAAAGAACAACATTTTTGACAATTTTTCACTTATTTACCAAATCTGCCACTAAGGCATTTTCATCAAATATTCACCTTTTTTAAGATGGGTTTTTAGTATAATAACACTTCTTCTTTGTAGTATAATATTCCTACAACATTTCTACCCATTCTAATCATGATTTAACAACTAACATTAAAATGAAGATTAATGGAACTTTCTTCCATATTTCACCATTAAGCTAACTTTTTAACAAGATTAAAAAGTGGGCTATTTTTAATCAATTTATTAAAATATGTTTAACTTCTTTTATTTCAACATTAATAAACTTAAATAGCGAGGGCAAAGATTACTTCATGGCTTAATAAATGAAAAGGGCTTCTACCTAAAGAAAACCCACCAAATGCAACCTAAATGTTCGTATTCATGTAGTATCACATTTTCATCATTTTTTTGCAAATCTAAAGCTATAAACATGTATTTGAACTAATATTAACATGTTGATTTTCGTTTTCAAGTCATCTTAGTTTATATTTTCAACATAACATGAAATGGGTCTTTTTTACACTAGAAAATAAACAAGAGTAATTTTACTTACCATGAATAATGCTTTCTACACATGGATTTATGCTTAAAAAATATTAGTTAAGTGAGGAGAACCCTACTTGAATGAAGTAGAGTTAATGTAGATGTGAAGAAGATGAATTTGAGCTCCCAAAATTTCCAACCAAGACTCCCTTTGATCTCCAAAAAGCTCTCTCAAATTCCCCCACAAGCTTCCCCAATTTTGGTAGGGACTTTAATGGAGTTGTGAGGCCTTTCAAGAGGTGTTTGGGTGGTGGGAAAATGAAGGAGAATGAAGTTAAGAATTTAGAGTGTGTTTACACTTGCTAGAATTTTGAGATTGGGAGTGAACAACATTAGGAGCTGCCTTCTTAAACCCAAGGCTTCCTCTCTCTCTCTCTCTCTCTCTCTCTCTCTCTCTCTCTTATAAACGATTATAGGAAGGCTTCAACTCTTAACCCACAACTTAGAGGTTTGAATGTCCTAAAATGTGTAAAGCTTGCCCCACGATCTGATTTTCTAAGTTGGAGAAGACCTCACGCAACCGTTATTGTTTTAGCTGAAAGAAGGAAAACGCACCTACTAGCCTTTGGGCTGTCAACAGGCGTCATTTTATCTCTACTCTCTCTCTACACTTTGTTTTGGAACTTTTGACGTAAGGGTCTTATTCCTTGTATTTTTTTGAGTGAAAAATTGTATTCACACTAATTATTCGCCCCCAAGAATGTCGTATACATGGCACACAAAATAAGGATCTCCGCGCAAATTTTTATTTTTTTTTATTTTTCTCTTCATAATAATATTCCTTATATTTTTCAGAGTTAAAAAACATGTTCACAATATTAATTTTGACCTTCTAAGGCGTCCTAAACAATACGCGTAAGAAACGGGACCTCCGTGCAAAACATAATTTGTTTCGATTTTTCTTCGCATGGTAATATTCCTTATATTTTTGTGAGTCTAAATATATGGGTGAAATATTTTTTTGACTTATCAATTGTCCTAAACAATTCGCACATGACTGGACTTTCGTTGTGTCGCGCATCGTAAGACAATCAGTACACATGCTTGTGTAGTGTTCGTTGCTTGTTCAAGTCGCGTGAAACTTAACCAAAGTACTTAAAATAATTATATGGACACAAATAATAACTCATGAGAAAACATGCGATGTAAAATTTTCATTAGCAGAGCGTCGCTAAATAAAAGGATCATTGTACAAGTACAATTTAAAAATGCAGGTATTACATCCTCCCCTCCTTAGGAGATTTCGTCCCCAAAATTTGACCTAAGTCACTTAAAAAGATGTGGATGTTTCTCTAGCATCTTGGTTTCTCGCTCCAAAGTGGAACTTTGACTCCCTGTGACTCCCATAGGACCTTCACTAACAGAATGACTTTGTTGTGCAAAACTCGGTCCTCGTAATCCAAGATGGATATAGGCCTAGTCAAGAACATAGTATCCTCTTCCAACTCAATGTTCTGCCAGTTGATAAATTGGCGAGGATCATGGATATACTTCTTTATCATATAGATGTGAAAGACATTGTGAACGTGAACCAACTGTGGAGGTAGCACTAACTAGTATAAGACACCCTCAACCCTTTCCAAAATCTCGAAGGGTCTAATGTACTGAGGAGAAAGCTTGCCCTTTTGAGAAAATCTTTGACTACCAGTCCTAGCCCTAGACTTCAACAGCACTTTGAGACCCACACCGAACTCTAACGGCGTACGATGATTATCAATATAATTCTTCTGTCTGACCTGAGTCGTCACCAGCCTCTCTCGTATCAACCGAACCTTCTCGATCATCTCCCTGATCATATCCAAGTTTGTAAGATGTTTTTTGCCCACCTCAGCCCAAGACACTAGAGAATGACACGATCTCCCATATAAGACCTCAAAGGGGGCCATCTCAATATTAGCTTGGTAATTGTTGTTGTACAAAAACTTCGTTAATGAAAAGTTCTCGTCCCAACTACTCTGAAAGTCAAGTGCACATGCCCGCAATAATTCCTCCATAATCTGGATCGTACACTCTGACTATCCATTTGTCTCGGGATGGTATGCTATAATCAAATTTAGATCAGTACCCAGCTCCTACTGAACCTTCCTCTAGAACCGTGAAACAAACCAAGGATCTCTATCAGAAACAATAGTCAAGGGTACACCGTGGAGTCTCACAATCTCCCATATGTCCATCCTAGCCAACTTTGCAATGTTTTTCGTGATCTTAATCGACAAGAAGTGTGCAGACTTCGTGACACGATCCACCATAAACTAAACTACATCATGTCCCCATTCAGACCGAGATAACATTGTGACGAAGTCCATAGTGATGCACTCCCACTTCCACTCAGCTCTATCGGGAGTTGCTGTAATAACCCGACTGGCTTCTTGGGCTCGATTTTCACCTGATGGCATGTATAACACTTATCCACAATCATCTCAACTTCCTTCTTCATTCCATACTACTAGAAATCCCTACACAGGTCCTTATACATCTTTATCGCACGTGGATGTATGTTCAACCGAGAATAATGGAACTCTACAAGGATCTCTCATTGAAGCTCTTCGATAACTATTAGAATTAATTTGCCCTTGTGCCGGACACCTCCATCCTGATCAACCATGAGAGTATCAAATTCCTCACCATTATGAATGCGATTTCTAAAATGCATAATCTCCTCATCATAGAGGTGCGCATCAAGAACCACTAGCTTATCCATCATACCCCATAAATAGGCTATGCCGTTGTTCTGCTGAATAAGAAGCTCACATCTCTGAAACTACCCATACATCTTCCTACGATAACACATCATCACCGTTAAGGCAGGACCTGGCTTTCTATTAAGGGCATCGACCATAAAATTAGCCTTACCTGGATGATACTCTAATGGGAAATCATATTCCTCTTATAACTCAATCCACCTCTGTTGCCGGTGATTGAGGTCTCGCTGAGTGAAGATGTACTTGAGGCTCTTGTGGTCGGTGAACACCTCAAACCTTTCTGCATACAAGTAATACCAACAGATCTTCAAGGTAAACACAAATGCGGCCAACTATAAATCATGGGTGGGGTAGTTCTTCTCATGCGTCTTAAGCTGACGGGATGCATAGGCAATCACCTGACCCTCCTGCATGAGTACTGCTCCAAGGCCTGATTCAGAAGCATCACAGTATATGGTATAACCCTTTCCCCATTCAGGAAGAATGAGCATGGGTGTCGAGGTAAGCCTAACCTTCAACTCCTAAAAGGCGGATTCATAATAATCTAACCCCTTAATAAGGAAACCTTTATGCATTAACCGCGTGAGAGGCGATTCCACTCTAGAAAAATCTTGAACAAATCTTCGGTAGTAGCCGGACAAACAAAGGAAACTTCGAATATCCATGACTATCTTTGGTCTATCCCATTCGAGAATAAATTCAATCTTAGATGAATCGAAAGAAATGCCTACGCCAGATACCATATGACCAAGAAACTTGACCTCATCCATCCAGAATTCACACTTGTTGAACTTCGTATATAACATGTTCTCCCTGAACACCTAAAAATTTGTACGCAAGTGCTTCTAATGGTCAATATTCAAAGATGAATACATTAGGATATCGTCAAAGAAGGCGACCAAAAATCGATCCAAATACGGGGGATAGATACGGTTTATGAGATCCATGAATGCGAATGGGGTATTAGTCAAACCCAAAGAAGACGACCACAACTCATAATGTTCGTACCGTCTGTGGAATGCGGTCTTAGGAATATCTTCCTTCCCCACCCTCAATGGTGATAACCTGATCGAAAATCAATCTTGGAGAACATATCGGCTCTCCTAATCTAATCAAACAAGTCATCAATCCTTGGCATTGGATACTTACTCTTCACCGTCACCCGATTCAGTTGCCAATAATCTATACAAAGCCAAAGAGAATTGTCCTTTTTTCTTGTAAAAAATGATTGGCACTCCCCACGGGGACACACTAGGGCGTATGAATCCATTGCTCATCAAATTATCCAACTGAGTCCTTAACTCTAGTAACTCTATTGGTTCCATCCTATGAGGATCAATGGAAATGGGTGTCACACCGTGATAAATGTCAACGGAAAAATTGATCTCTTAACTCGGAGGCAATCCTAGGAGATCCTTAGGAAATACATCAAGAAACTCCCGAACAACGGGGTAGTCTGCAACCATATGATTTAGCTCCTCTTGAGCTATGATGCTACTCAACCACTTAAGAAATGCTTCTTCTCTCAGGTAGTAGGAAACTTGCAAGGAAAATCTATACGCTCCTCAATATCGAAACGATAACAAGACCCATCGGGAATAGACACCAAAGCTAGATAGCCAATGCATATCGAGGATCACTTAGAATCCATCCCTATCCATCCTAATCAAATCGTATTAAAGAATGTAGTCTCTTGCGATGACTATGCAATTCCTACAAACCTTGCTCAGAAAGATACCGCGACCAATGGGCAGTTACACAAAAATTAATGGATGAAGCTCATCAACCTCTATACCTAGACAGAAAGCTAACGAGATAGATATGAATGAATTGGATGCACCAGAATTGAACAATGCTCTAACCCAAGTACTAAACAACAAGATCATGATGTGACACCCCGCTTATTTTAATCATGGTTAATCAATCATTTATCAAAATAAAACAGGATTCTCATATGGATCATTCTCATCATCACTGTCAAAAACCAAATTAATTACTAATAACCTATTAGGCTCGGTGGCAAGTTTGAAACTTTCTAATTCTTTTACAAAACCAAATAATATATCCATCCACACAATAATATACACAATAACTGAATTAAATAAACAATAACCGATAACTGTCGATAAAACATTAATACAACCATATCGAATAGGCGCAATCGAAAAGGCAGAAAATAATATAAATGACAACAGTTGGGCAACACGCCCGAATATAACTCACAATACCTCCTATATAGATCATAAGGATATAAACGTCTAACAAAATCCCTGGTAGTATCCACAGTTGCTGCAGCATCATTTGACTCAAAGGAATAATATCATCCAGGCGTCCCTGTATCTGGACACCTAAAAGGTTTGTAAAAATATTTGCAAACGGGTCAGAGCCCAAAGCATTTTAAAAAATATTTAGGAAGTGTTTAATATACTTTAACATTTATAATACGATATTCTCTATATATAAACTGGTGTCGCACTCCCATGATAAACCCCCCACCTCTCATCTAATAGTGCAGACCTAATGCATGTATTTTGAACACCCTAGTTACGCTACCTAGCCTAACTAGCCACTCAAAATCTCTAAGTCACCTTACGCTATTTCGTTCCCAGCGTATGTAACATTCTAAGCTTTCGCGCGAGCTTATGCGTTATAAAATCTCGATATAATTTATTCGTTCATTATGAATAGCTTTCACTAGTTATAATACACTATCCACGTTTTAGTGTTATTAGTCTCGTATATAATATTCTCATTTTTATATACGTATCTTACATTTTATTTTTCCTGATGAACTAGAAACCATTTCGCATCTCATCATTTATTTGTCCGTATATATATATATATATAATATCACACACTATATAAGTATAATAACCATCCCTCGGAGCTATAACTCAATGTGTGTGTGTGTATATATATATATATATATATATATATATACTATACATACTTATATATCACACACTATATAAGTATAATAACCATCCCTCAGAGCTATAACTCAATGGATGCAGGCTCTAATGCTATCATCATCTAGGAATTTCTCACACATCATCCTGGGTACCATCGATCGGGGTCTCAAACCAACCTGATAAAAACATATCACGAACATAGGGGAAGCGGTCATATTTCCTCACCTGAAAGTGAGACCGAATCGTACCCAAGACGTCTCACCCATGATAAAGAGTCACACTGCATAAATAACTGGACGTTATGGCCTTCCACATTGCGCAACTTTCCATGATAGCACTAGAGGGGCATGTTTCATATAAATATACCATTCACACACATATATATTTTATAATCATATCATATATATACCATCTCTCTCTCTCTCTCTCTCTCTCTCTATATATATATATATATATATATATATATATATATATATATATATCATCAAATCTGAGTATTCATCCCTAATATCCCACGTGGGATTAGACTATAATCCTAAATATACCAATTCATATTAATTCATAAGTATACATGCACTTATTTTACAACCATAAGTATTCTCTCACTTATGATAGAATTCTCACATTTTAAAATTTCCTGAATAGTAGCTTAACACATCCAGCTAGTGTTCTATTTTCATCCTACTCACACATTCCAATTCACTCATATATTATCGGCATACATAATCTACACGCATAAATATATATACACCCGCCAAAATAATTTTTCGAGTGTCTTTCGTCCCAAACACTCCTAAAATTTATCACCTGAATCTTAGTCCTGCTAACCTGAGATTTATATATCACTCGTTTAATCTTTTAGAGCCCCTCACACTCTATTTTAGATTCCCTAATATTTATCTTCCAAAAATAATTCTTCTCCAATCCTTTAAGTCGAAGAAATTTCTCAATTTGAACCGTTATATGAGAAACCGAACCGATTAATCCATAAACGAACCGACCCGATGACCAAATAAATGAACCGGTCCGGTGACCAAACCGAACCGCAATTCACTGGTTCGACGTGATCAGTTTGGGAGTTCATCATCTTCTCCAACTAGAAAATTTATGGTTTCTAACATCACCAACCATTACTATAAACATCTACCCATATTTTTAACCACACAACAATTTATTCATGGGATTCATCAATCTAACTAAGAATTTAAACCCTAAGTTAAATTAAACCTCAATTATAATTAACTTTTCCAATTTCTCACAAAAAAATACACCATTAATATGGATTTGAGCTCAGATTTCATACGGAGTTGTTATAACCTCAATTTATATGAAATCATTTCAAAAAAAAAACCATTTTGGTTCAAGAATCCTAACCCAAAATCATAGAGTTTACACCAATTATAATATGAACTATAAACACACATAAATAGTTAAAGCAAATTAAACACTTACCTCGTTGGATAAATTCGACGACCTCGTACCGGGATCCACTGGATCTTGGTTGGAGTTCTCCTTTTCTTCTCCTTTTCTCTCCTTCTTTCTTTTCTTTGTTACTTTTCTTTCTTTCTTTCCTTTCTCTCGTGGCCTTATAAGATAGAAATAAGGGCTCTCCACTTATTAAATCCAAAATTGACGACCCCCGGGTACTTTTTTTTGACTATTTCGACCCATTCAGGATTAACCGTGCACTCGAAATTCCCATTAGAGTCACTTATCAAAAATTCACCATTTTAAATCCAATACCACTCCGCACGTATTTTCCAAATAAAATATTATTACTTGTCTCTTTTTCCAACCGCGACATGATATAAAAATAATCCAACTTCATTTACTTATTCCCCTAAGTAAATATAACACACATCAATAATAATCCAAACCTCACCAATTAATATTTAACCCGCACTACAAATTCCCTTTCACTTCAATTCTCAAATTATTAAATTACATCTACTTATGTAATTTAAATATCTATAAAAGTACGGGGTATTACATACTCTCCCCCTTACAAGGGAATTTTGTCCTCGAAATTCAGATACAATCGGTACTAAGACTCGGGATCCTTAACAACACAACATCCTCTAATACTTAAAATCAACTCAAATAGCATAATGCTTACTCCACTATACACCCGCTAGTGATAGCCACCTGTCTAAAGGCTTAATCACTATACCCCCAGCTTCATGGAAAGCTTGTTCAATTATGTTCATATTGATATACTCCATCAATCACAAGCTCTCACATCCATAAAGGTCACATCACACATTGTGCTTCTACCAACGACATCCGAATAAGACGAGCCTATGCATCACTGGCTCTATGGCTTTAATAATATTGGAAAGCTTCACATCACTGAGTGCCAACTTACCATATCCATCCCAACACAAAACTCCTATCCTGAGAGAAATCGTAAGAACATATGACCACTCATGTTAGTCCTTCAAATCTAGGTTTATGGCGATGTAAGTCTTACGATGATCAAAAGTTCACCCCAAAATAGTTTGTGGTTAATGCCCCTCTCAACAACGTACTCTAAATCACATCTGATCCAAAAGTCTATTTATTTTATCGCCTCTAAACAACCATAGGGGCAATGACAAGGCTTTCCACGGAAAACCTCAAATGGCACCTTATCCATAATAAATTGATACAAATTATTACTAGTCGTCAATCACCTCCCGTCTACTCATCGGTCCATAGGTGACGTGACACGACTTGCCCAAAACAAAATGTTATCCCCATTGCTTCCCGAAAACCCCTATCGGAGGTGGGGTTCAAGGACCTTATCCTGATGTTAGAAATCCATCAATGAAATTTACCAGCCTTTCTACCCATTCCGTTATCGGAATCATCGGCTTGATACAAAATTTCTTGTTGATAATCTCGAACCAACCTATTTCCATTTACGAGTGATGCACCCAGAGACAATCTCACTATGTATCAACTAACACCAATCCCTATTTATAATATCTCACATTAAGTGCTACTTTATACTCCATTTCTTTCCCCAGGGTATACCAAAAATCACAGCCCATGCACTTTTTGCCTCAATGAGTACTTCTGGACCCTTTTTACCTTATAAACATTAACATTCTATTTACGTGAAAGACACTCTCAACAGTTGACTGAGTAGGAATCCACTCTACTTTATCATGATAGTTAGATTTTCCTCTTCTCAAGAGATATCCT
Source organism: Sambucus nigra (assembly GCA_949130495.1). Lineage (NCBI taxonomy): Eukaryota > Viridiplantae > Streptophyta > Magnoliopsida > Dipsacales > Adoxaceae > Sambucus > Sambucus nigra. The sequence goes on along the minus strand of OX422209.1, from coordinate 463,662,956 downwards.
TTTAAATGGATTCCCACATTCTTCTAACCCATCTCAGGTGTGATAGATCTCGTTGCACATATATACTTAGATTATCGTCTTTCTCACACGACGTTCAATCCATCATGCAATTCCATCTTCGTGTATAACTTCCCCACATTTATTCCCACGTCCTCTTATCTCATACGATTTGAAAATAAAACTAACCAGGGTGCCCATACACCCTATAATCCGTGCATGTTTGCACAACATTGAAAACATCACATACTTAACGCACTTTCCTCAAAACTGGCCTCACATTCTCTACGTGGCAATAGCACATGGGTGTTCTCAATCACCCCATAAATCAGAATTCAATTCTCCTAAACATCGTTCCACCCTTCAATTCCTGGTAAGAAAAAAAATTCAGCGCTATCTCACGACACTACAGGCTCTACTGGCCTTATATTATATAATATATCTCCGCTCATAGTGTTTTCTCCACACATTCATTGATTAACATTCAAAATTTATGCCCTAGCATCCATCAACATCTGTATGCTCATGACGTTTATCAAGGTCCATGCGTATTTCATCTTGTAATAACATTCAAATAAAGAACTTTCCCTAATGCACTATCACTTAGCATTTGTGATAATCAAATTCCATAAACTTCAAACACTTAACCGGGACTCTAAGAAATCCTATCCCTAGACATATAAATATAAATCTCAACTCCCACGTCTCTAAAGGAGTGACATAAAAATGCGCTCTCCCTATCACCAAGTCCTGAGCCCTAAACATAATAACGAGCTAAATCTCTCCGCTCGATAGTAAATCCAATGTACCCCGAATCATATCAGAAAATTCCCTACACACCGGGATCAATATCTCGAGACAACCATACTCTACGAAGTCTCTATCATAATATAATATATATATATGAGCTCGACCCTCTTTCAGGTAAGGCATCGCCAAAACAATACATTCTGCCATAGTCCAGCAAACACGGTAGCCTTGCAATATCAGCCCACTATCATTCTAACTAGTCTACACTCATGATAATATCATACTCACATAACACATCACTACAATGAGTAATTCCAATAATATATATTCCCATTGTCTACACCCTCTCCCCTACGGATGAAACCAAAGATAACCCTATAAAAACCCCCTTAATTAAATACCGGGTGATCAGTCTTATACCCAATTAAAATAGAATAAAAAAATGGCTCATTCTTATCATCACTATCGAAAAACTTACCACCTAATATCCAACTAAGCAGGTGTTGAAAACTTTTTCAATTTTAGTTAAATTCCACTTTTAACAATTTAAACATTTTAATAATATATCCATCCACAACAACGATTAAGTAACAATAATTGTATATCGTAACCACTGAATAAAATGTAACTTGATTATAACTCTCCAATTTAAAAGTCTAAATACAATAACCAATAAAACCAAAATGTATCGAAAACTAACAGAAGTACACCATCTAACTGACAAAATGGAAACAATAAAATCCTCTTGAGCGACATGCTCGAATGTGAAAGGTCACTACAGAGTATGAATCAATGAGAACAAAATCATTTAAACAATGTCCACAACTCCATAACATCCATAGTAACGTAAATAAACCTAATTATCTATGTACGACATCCCTGTGGTTGGACACCTGATATTTATGTATATATAGATAGGATAGAAGAGATAGAAGAGAATATGTAAGTAAACGAGTTAGAGATCGAAGTGAAAATAGTTTTAAAAACAGCAAGTGAATAAATTCTAGATTCAGCAGTTATTATATACATGTTATCTTATCGAACTCTCTCTTGAAATTTTCACCTCTCATCTAGAGTGCACGCCTATCGTACCTATAAACCATACTAGTTACAGACTCATGCTAACTAGTTCATACCGGTGTATCCACTAACCATAGTCCAATTCGTTCCCACGTATTACTCTCGCAATACATGTAATAATATCTTATGTATCCATTTAGATTCAACATGGATAAGCTTATTATTAATTTAATTCAATTAAGTGTTCTCATACCTAATTAATTCCATATATCATCATCTTGGAATTCTATTTTAGTCACATAGTAGATATCATCATATGTGTGTGTGTGTGTGTCTATATATATATACAATACTGCACCATGAGACACAACTGCGGTGCTACATTACTCTGCTATCATGTACCAATACATCTTGTCACTGTACGGGGGACTATAGGTTCGGTAAAGATCCCTCGAACCCCAAATATTAAATAAAAAATAATGGAGGTAAACATAGTCCTAAGACTTTGGGCTACGCACATACCTACGCAACCAAATGACTGTTCTAACCATTGTTCTCACTAACGGTAATCGACCTAAGTCCTATGTTCTCGAACGACAAGTCAAAGATCCTCCATATAGGCTCATCACGATGCGACAACCCTCACTCCTTGTTAATGTAACAAAATTAATAAAATCTCACCATGGGCCAAATTACCATTCTCTAAATATATTTTTTGATAAAGGTACATTCTACCCAGAAAAATAAAATTATAATTTGAGGCTTTTATGCTCCGATATTGAAAATATGTAAAACTGTAAAGTTGTACAGAATGTGATTTTATACAAAAAATCGTGTGCACACTGCCAATTTCCTCTTAAAACACTCCTAAAATTATCATACAATGTTCGTCCTTTTTCAACAATTTTTCAAACATTTTTATCCATTTTCTTTCACCCAAACTCACTTGAAATATATTCTAAGGAATCCCAAATATCTCAACATCATTTCTAAATGATTATGGGTAATTAAAATACAAGGAAAAGCATCTAAATCACCAAGTTTAAATGACAATTAACATCAAACCCAATCAACCCTCCAAATTTCATTCATCTAAATTCTCCATTTTTATAAACCTAAAAAACCCAAAATTTAGAATTATGATTCCTTAACTAAATCATCAAATTTTGTATTTAATCGTGAGTAGGATTCACCTACATGGAATACCTATCATCATTTTCCATTTTCTCCATAAACATGTATTTTTTTTCTACATGTTCATCCTATCAAGTTCATCATGTTCATAGCCACTACATGTCAATAATCAACTACATGAATTTGCATATCCATTAAACAAGATTTATCAATTATTTTAATCCCAAATTCATAAGTTCATAATCCCAAACAAAATCCTATTCCAACATGGATATTATAAATACTGAAATAGAGCAAGAATGACTTGCCACTTAGTGTAGGTCTGAACCTTTGGAGAAGATAATGTTAGAACCTCCTCCTTCCTTTTTTTTCTCGCAACTTTTTGATTGTGGTGCAAGGTGTAGAGATAGTGGTTTTTGGTTTTTGACCCCTTTGATTTCCCAATATGACGCTTCTTCTTCAAGGCAACTCTTCCTCTCCACAAGGTGACTTTTCTTTTCTCTCAAAGATCTGAACCTTATGTAGAGTGTAAACCCACTTATATAACATGTATCCAAGGCTAGCTAAAAGACAAAAAATGTGGATACTATTCATCTCCCAAGACAAATGACTAAAATGCTCATTTGGGGAGTCCATTCATATTCCAATTGACCGGAGACCCAAATCAAACACCTGAGTATACTTTTTTGCCTATTTTGATCCTTTTGGACTCAACGACGCACTGAAAATGATCATCCAAATGATATTTAATAAATTTGAATTTTATTAACCAACTTTAGTCCCGACACGACTCATAAGCCCGACTCATAATTGTCGTATTTGTATCTCACGAAAATATTCATAATTATCATATTCACATATTACTTATATATCACTAAGTAATATTCAATAACATATTACTCTTATCAGCAGTAATATTCAATCCGAATTAATCCCAATTAATTTATTAATCAATTAATTCCAATTAATCCACAATAATTTGGCTCATTAACTTTTAATTATTCTTAATTTAAAAGTCATAAAATTACAGGGTATTACATATTTCCTCCCTTATAACGGAATTTCATCCCGAAATTCAAAAAATAAAGCATGTCCGGTATAAATAACTCCGGGTATCAGTTGTGCATCTAATCCTCGCACTCTCAAGTAGACTCCTCAATGTTATGGTGCTCCCACTAGACACACGTGAAGAAACTACTTTCGATCTCAACTGCCTCTCGCTATGGTCCAAGATCTCTACCGATCTCTCCTCATACGAGCTATCAAGCTGCAAATCAATCTACTCAATGCTACATGAGTGTAAGCTGACTCATCTTGGAGATATCACCTCAACGAAGAAATATTGAACACATCATGAATCCTATGCAAGTGCTCTGACAACCCCAATCTATAAGCAATCAGTCCAACCCTCTCAATAATAGGAAATGGTCCAACATATTTTGGCGCCAGTTTCCCTTTCTTCCCAAATCTCATTATTCCCTTTATAGGAGATCTGCAACAATACTTGGTCCCCCACACTGAACTCCCCGAAGAATCTCTTTGCATTGGCATAACTTTTTTATCTATCCTGAGCTACCCGAATACAACTATGAATCATCTCAATCCTAGCAGACGTATCCTGTATCACCTTTGGCCCAAGTAGCTTATTGTCCCCCACCTCTAACCAACACATAGGAGAACGACAAGGCCTACCGTACAGTGCCTCAAATGGAGCCATACCGATGGTGAACGGATATGAGTTATTATTTGCGAACTCCACAAATGGAAGATACGGCTCCCAACCTCCCCCAAAATCCAAGATACACATGCGCAACATATCCTCCAACATCTGGTTAGTACACTCCGTCTGCCCATCTGTCTGCGGGTGATAGGACGTACTTAATCGAACCTCGGTACCCGTGGACTCATGAAAACTCTCCCAAAATTGGAATTAAAAAATCTTGTCCCGATCAGACACATTATTAAGAAGTACCTCATGTAACCTCACTATCTCGGCTATAAAAATCTGGGTGTACTGTCCCGTAGAGTAATCAGTTCAAACTGGCAAAAGGTGAGCTACCTTAGTCAACCGATCAATAAGTACACATATGGAATTATGACCCCTATGAGAATTAGGTAACCCTTTGATCAAGTCCATAGAAATGCCCTCCCATTTCCACATTGGGATCTCTAATGGCTGTAGAAACCCAATTTGCTTCTGTTGATTCGCTTTCACTAACTGACAAGTGGCACACTTAGAGACAAACTCAGCAATGTCCATTTTCATCATGCTCTACCAATACTGCCATCGCATATCTTGGTACATCTTATCCCCACAGGGATGTACCTCACATCTGGATTCGTGCGACTCCATCATCACTGCCTGTCTCAAATCCACACCCTCTGGAATAATAAACCTACCGTTGAAGCGCAAGCCCCCATAAGAACTCAATGAGTAAGACTCTGCTCCCCCGGCTAAAGGTTATCGAATTTTCTCCTGAAAAAACGGATCTGCTGCTTGTGCCTGAATAACCCTCGTCAAAATCTAAGGTGTAACAGTTATAACTAACATAAAAGATCGGGTAACTTCATCCTGATGTCCCAGTTCCTTCCATTTCACCTTCCACACCATGGCCAACTCACCTATCGACCTTTGGCTCAACACATCTGCTACCATGTTAGCCTTCCCTGGGTGGTAATGTATCTCAAACTGATAATACTTCACGAACTCAAGCCACCTGCACTGACGCATGTTCAAATCCCGCTGAGTGAACAAATACTGCAGCGACTTATGATTCGTGAACAGGCAAAACTTCTCCCCCACCAAATAATGTCTCCATATTCAAAGAGTGAACACGAATGCTGCTAGCTCCAAGTCGTGGGTGGGTTAATTCTTCTCATGAGGCTTAAGCTTTCTAGAGGCATAAGATATAGCCTTCTATTCCTGCTGTAATACTCCACCAAGACCCTATAATGATGCGTCAGTATAAACTAAGTAATCCACTCCTGGATTCGGCAGTGCTAGTACCGGTGCTGAAGTCAACTTATCTTTCAGCTCATCGAATGCCAACGGACACGCATAATCCCATGTAAATGGTACGCCCTTATGGGTTAGATTAATTAATGGACCCACTATCTTTGAGAAATCCCAAATAAAATATCGATAATACTCAGCCAATCCCAAAAAACTTCACACCTCTATCGGTGTCGTGGTCCGCCCCCACTCCTTCGCCGTTGATACCTTGCTAGGATCCCATCTTAGACACGATATGCCCCCGAAACTGAACTTCCCGAAGCCAAAATCCACACTACTCATATTTCACATACAGCTGATGCCCACGTAGTATCTGTAGGACCTGTTGTAAATGCTCGGCATGCTCTTCCTGAGTCTGAGAATAAACCAGAATGTCATCTATAAAGACAATGACAAACTAATCTAAGAACTCTCTGAATACTCTGTTCATCAAGTCCATAAATATTGCCGGTGCATTAGTTAGCCCAAATGGCATAACTTGAAACTCATACGATCCATATCTAGTCAAGAAAGCAATCTTAGAAACATCCTGCTCCTTGATACGTAGCTAATGATACCCAGATCTCAAGTCTATCTTTGAGAAATAGGCTTCTCCTCTCAGATGATCAAACAAGTCATCGATTCTAGGCAACGAATACTTATTTCATGTTGTGACTTTATTAAGCTCCCGATAATCCACGCACAATCGGAAAGAACCATCTCATTTCTTTACAAATAACACAGGGTCTCCCCAAGGCAACGTACTCCTACGGATAAACCCCTTCCTTAATAACTTCTCTACCTAATCCTTGAGCTCCATCATCTCTATTAGAGCCATACGATATGATACACGAGCAATAAATCGAGTGCTCGACGCTAAATCTATCACAAACTCAATCTTCCTCCTAGGAGGCAACCCCAATATATCCTGGAATACATCCGCAAACTCACAAACTACAGGTATCAGATTAAGATATAACATAAGTCCCATAGAGGTCTCCTCCTCTATATAGTATAAATGTGTAGACGATCCTCCCTCAGAATGAGGCATCACCACTAGGAACATCTCATGTCCTCGGATAGCAAAAATAATACACCGACTATAACAATCAATCATGGCCCTATATGCAATGAGCCAATCCATGCCGATAATCACATCATACTCAGACATGTCCATAACAAGTAAATAAGCCGGTAAAATCAAACTCTCAATCTCTATACTCACTGTACGACATATAAAGAATATAGGTGTACCACCACCCAACGACGAGTCTACATATGTAACAGTGTTATCCGCTATATCTAATAACCCTGCATCTCGTGCAAATCTAGTGGCTATAAATGAATGTGAGGCCCCTGTGGCAAACAGAATGCTCCCCATGGCCCTATATAGATAGAAAACATACCCTCAATCGCGGGCGGTGGCTGCTGAACCGCTGCTTGATGGATGTTGTATGCATGGCCATGCCAACCCTGCTGTGTTGGAGCTACTGGAATGGCAGTTAATGCTGGCACCTGAGCTGATGCCGAGAGAGCAGCTGGTGGAAGCACTGGCCTCTGAACACCCTGATGCTGAAGTAATTTGCCCTTATCAGGACAATCCTATCGTTTGTGTCTAGTCTTACCACACACGAACACTTGCCATTAAACTTTCCCCCATTCTGTCCATGCTGACCATGACACTGCTGGTCGTTACCACCTCTCCCTTAGCCCTAATGCCCCTATATATTAACTCCATGACCATATCGAAATCCTTCAAATCATAATCGCTTAGCATAGTCCCCAGGATGGGAACCGTGCTCACCCTGAAGCTGCTAACACTGACCTGATTGTGTCCCACTAGAACTGCCTCCACCAGTCTTGCCATGTTGGACTGACTCAAAACCCCACTTACCACCCTTATCATATAGGTTGTTATCTTGGCAGTGAAGCATTGTAGCATTTAGAACATCTACGTAAGTATGTAGTGAAAGATTGCCCAATAAATGCTTATGAATCTTCCAGTTCAAGCCATCAGTGAACATCTGAATTCTCTTTTCTTCAGTAAGTACCTCTCCGGCACCAAATTAGTCATCCTAGTAAACTCCTCCTCATAATCTTCTACTGTCCTCCCCTCCTGGGTTAAGTCAAGTAGTTTTTTCCCCATCTCCGTCTGAATGACATAGGAAAAGTACTTGCAGTCAAACCGCACCTAGACGTCCTGGATAGTCATCGTATCTCTCACATCGACAGTGGTAATAACTTCCCACCACTGTAGAGCTGCCCCAACTAGCTTAAATAAAGCTAGTATCAGATGCTGAACCTTCGTGCATTTAAACATTCTCAAGTGACTTTTGATGTCCTTCTTCCATTGGCTAGCAATCACGACATTAGAAACTCCCCAAAACTCCGATGGATGCGCCTTTTGAAAATCATCCATAACACGTTCCCAAGCAATAGAAAATTCCTGTCCTTGTGTGGGTGGCACAACTAATGTCTGTTGAACCATAACTAAAGCCACATTTATTGCCTGAGCAACTATGATAGCAACCTCTGTAGCATTTATTGTACCCTGAACTAGGGCGGGCTGAGGTGCAAGTCAATGAGGTATATGGAATGAGAGAAAAAAAATTCATCGGTATTCAATATGACAATATAGCTAAAGAACGTATATGCATAAATAAGAATGCAACAGTCCTGATGATAGGTCTTTATATTAAAGGACGCTAAGCAGAAAGCATAATAAGTCGTTCAGATCCTAAAAGACTCTAGAATTTGATGCTCTCATACCATTTATAACACCTCGCTTAATTAAATACCGGGTGATTATCTCTATACCCAATTAAAACAAAATAAACAAATGGCTCATTCTTAGCATCACTATCGAAAAAATTACCACTTAATATCCAACTAAGCAAGTGTTCAAAACTTGTTCCAATTTTAGTTATATTACACTTTTAACAATTTAAACAGTTTAATAATATATCTATCCACAACAACGAATAAGGAACAATAATTGTATATCATAACCACTGAATAAAATGTAATTGGATTATAACTCTCTAGTTTAAAAGTCTCAATACAATAAACAATAAAACCAAATGTATCGAAAACCAACAGAAGTACATCATCTGACTGACATAATGGAAATATAAAAATCCTCTTGAGCAACATGCCCTAATATGAAAGGTCACTACAGAGTATGAATCAACGAGAACGAAATCGTCTGAACAATGTCCACAACTCCATAGCATCCATAGCAACGTCAATAAACCCAATCCTCTATGGATGAAGTCCATGAGGCTGGACACCTGGTATATGTGTATATATAGAGAGGATAGAAGAGAGAGAAGATAATGTGCAAGTAAACGGGTAAGGGCCCGAAGTGAAAATAGTTTTAAAAACAACAAGTGAATAAATTCTACGTTCAGTAGTTATTATATACATGTTATCTTATCCGACTCTCTCTTGAAATTCTCACCTCACATCTAGAGTTCACGCCTATCGTACCTCTAAAGCATACTAGTTACAGACTCATGCTAACTAGTCCATCCCAGTGTATCCACTAACCATAGCCCAATTCGTTCCCACGTATTACTCTCGCAATGCATGTAATAATATCATATGTATCCATTTATATTAAACATAGATAAGCCTCTTATTAATTCAACTCAATTAAGTGTTCTCATACTTAATTAATTCCAGATATCATTATCTTCCAATTCTACGTAAGTCACACTTTAGATATCATCATATGTATATATATACACATTCACTCTATTATATATATAAAATACTGCATCCCGAGACATAGTTGTGGTGCTGCATTACTCTGTTATCATGTCCCAATACATCTAGTCACTATATGGGGGACTATAGGTTCGGTAAAGATCCCTCGAACTATAAATATCAAATCATAAATAATGGAGGCAAACATAATCCCAAGCGCTTGGGATACGCACATACCTATGCACTCAAATGACCATTCTACACCATTGTTCTCAGTAATAGTAATCGACCTAAGTCCTATGTTTTCGAAGGACAAGTCAAAGATCCCCCATATAGGCTCATCAGGATGTGACTACCCTTACGCGCAGACCTCCCCCGATATCAAGTAAGGTAGGTATGTCATACAAATAATCATCAATCAATCAAATAGGCATTATCATCCACCTATTTAATAGTAGGTACTCACACGACCTCTATCACATTAGGAATTCATCATATCCCCAGTACCCGTCATATTTCCCGAATACCACCCGTACTTGTTAATCACGATTATCATTGTAAATTTTATTATGTAATTACCACTCACATAATATTTTTACTGACCCAAGTACCCGTAAATATATCATCAATATTACCAATAGTTGATATAGCGATTATTCTCCTCAAAATCGTAGTATAATTATGTAGATATCTCTCAGATAATTTTAATCCTCAAATCCAAATAATTTTCCAACATTAACCCAAGTCCCTTGCTCCTTGTTAATGCACTAAAATTAATAAAATGTCACCATGGGCCAAATTACCATTATCCTAACCTTTTTTTCCGATAAAGGTACATTCTGCCCAGAAATATAAAATTACAATTTGAGGCTTTCTTGCTCTGATTTTGAAAAACCTTAAAACTGCAAAGTTATACAGAACGTGATTTTATACAAAAACTCGCGGGCACACTGCCAATTTCCTCTTACAATAGTCCTAAATTTATCATACAATGTTCATCCGTTTTTAACAAATTTTCTTGCGTTTTTATCCATTTTCCTTTACCCAAACTCACTTGAAATATATTTTAACGAATTCCAAATATCTCAACATCATTTATACATGATTATGGGGAATTAAAATACAAGGAAAATCATCTAAATCACCAAGTTTAAATATGAATTAACATCAAACCCAATTAACCCTCAAAATTTCATTAATGTAAATTCTCCATTTTTATATACCTAAAAGAACCAGAATTTAGAATTATGATTCCTTATCTAAATCATCAAGTTTCATATTCAATCATGAGTAGGAATCATCTACATTCATACCTATCATCATTTTCCATTTTCTCCATAAACATATTTTTTCTACATGTTCATCCTAACAAGTTCATCGTGTTCATAACCTCTACATGTGAATAATCAGCTACATGAATTTGCATATCCATTAAACAAGATTTATCAATCATTTTAATCCCAAATTCATAAGTTCATAATCCCAAAGAAAATCCTATTCTAACATGGATATTATAAAAATTAAATAGAGCAAGAATCACTTGCCTCTTAGTCTAGATCTAAACCATTGGAGAAGATAATGTTAGAACCTCATCTTTTTTTAGGTAACTTTTCGGTGGTGGTGCAAGGTGTAGAGATGGTGGTTTGTGGTGGTTTCTCCTTTGATAGCCCAATACGACTCTTCTTCTTCAAGGAAACTCTTCCTCTCCACAAGGTGACTTTTCTTTTCTCTCAAAGTCTTCACCTTCTCTCACAGAGCTCACAAATGAAAAAAATTAAATGAGCCTTATGTAGAGTGTAAACCCACTTATATAACAAGTCTCCAAGGCTAGCTAAAGACAAAAAATGGGGATACTATTCATCCCCCAAGCTAAATGAGTAAAATGCTCCTTCGGGGTGTCCATTCATATTCCAATTGAATCGAGACCCAAATCAAACACCCAGGTATACTTTTCTTCCTATTTTGACACTTTCAGACTCAATGACGCACTCGAATTGATCATCCAAATGATATTTAATAAATTTACATTTTATTACCCAACTTTAGTCCCGACATGACTCATAAGCCCATCCCGACTTAAGTTCTATAATTGTCGTATTTGTATCTCACGAGAATCTTCATAATTATCATATTCACATATTACTTATATATCACTAAGTCATATTAAATAATATATCAGTCTTATCCGCAGTATTATTCAATCCCGATTAATACCAATTAATTTATTAAATAATTAATTCTAATTAATCCTCAATAATTTGGCTCATTAACTTTTAATTATTATCAATTTAAAAGTCATAAGACTACGGGGTATTACAAGCCCCGCTACACAAAGAAAAATATATAAACATAATAATGTTATTGATAAACCACTAAAATCGTCTCATAGGAGAATTAAGTGCTAACAAAATACCGTGACTCGCTTGTGTCACACAAAACATACCCCATTCACCCGAGGTTAAAACTAATATTTTGACCTTGCCAATCACCCTGGTTGCTAAAATGGTTCCCGAAAATGACATGCTTGTTTGAACCGAACCAAACTATCTTAATCATTGCCCCTGCTAGGCACCATACTCTTGTCCCTTTACTCTTTTCGAGCAAAATCAATGCATGTGGTCGTACTCTCCACATAAAAATATCTATATATATAATCCCATATTCTTGGCTATAGTGATTGTATCAGGGTTGTCCTTCTCTCGGACCCTGGTAGCCTCAAACCTGATGGCCACCCTCATTGTTCCCTTGGTTCCACTGACCATAAGGAACACACTACTGACCTTACTAATCCATAATTAATCCACTGTTACTCAGTAGTAATTCGGTTATATGAATCCTTTAAATGGGTCCCCTGATGGGTCTCCACCATGCGGTTTTTTCCTAATACCATTTCATCTTGTTTTACTCTCTCACTAAATTCTCCAATTCTTTTAGCTCCCTTCACAAAGAAGCGTTAATATCATCACTGCCAAAAGCATCACATTATCGTCATCTTCATCGATCATCCAAGAAGAATTCCCCTTGAGTGATGGCGACTCCTCTCGTGAGTCCATCACCCACTTAAGGATTCTTTTCTCCATTGTACCTACCTCATCGGGTACAAAGTTCGCTAGACAATCTCTCTAGGTATCTTACGTCCATTATCCCACGTACACAATCTTCGCATCTACTAAAATCCCAATGAGTGGTCCTCTTCAAAGACCCCTCTGAATCTATCCCATTCTAACCACGCTGGGTGAGTCTAATTTGGCACCACTTTCTGCTATAGCAGTACTTGAAAACTATATGTTGCACCCTAGCAGTCCTTACAACCCCAACTTCTCGAGCAACAAGAGGGGTAACCTAGACTACGGTCATCGTCCCCAAAATTATTCTACAACTTCAACTGAGCCCCACCTCCTGTTGTCCTCCTAACGGCCCTTATATGCCGTCCATCATTGGTCGGTATACGAAGAACACCCGAACAAATATGAGATTCACTATAATTATACATTATAGCAGGAGGACAAAATCTCACCATAGGAATCAATAACCCTAAGCATAGGTCTCTATATCAAGTAGAAATCAATGCTAAAAACGTTGTACATCTGCAAAGATTCCTAAGGACACTAGAACCTGATAATCTGATACCATCTGTGATACTCCAAATATTTTAATCACGGTTAATCAATCCTTTATCAAAATAAAATAGGATTCTCATATGGAGCATTCTTATCATCACCGTCGAGAACCAAATTAATTACTAATAACCTATTGGGCCCAGTGTCAAGTTTTGAACTTTCTAATTCCTACACTTAACCATATAATAAATCCATCCACATAATAATATACACAATAACTAAATTAAACAAACAATAATCGATAACTCTTAGTAAAACGTTAATACAACCATATCGAATAGGCACAAAAGAGAAGGCAAAAATTAATATAAATGATAACAGTTGGGCAACATGCCCGAATATAACTCACAATACCTCCTATGTAGATCATAAGGATAAAAGCATCTAAACAATCCCTGCTAGCATCCACAGCTGCTGCAGCATCATCTAACTCGAAGGAATAATATCATACAGACATCCATGTGTCTGCACACGTAAAAGGTTTTTAAAAATATTTGCAAGCGTGTCAGAGCCCTAAGCGTTTTGAAAATATTTAACAAGTGTTTAAAATACTTTAACATTTATAATATGATATTCTCCATATTTACACTGGTGTAGCACTCCCATGAGATACCCCTCACCTCTTATCTAATAGTTCACACCTAAAGCCTATATTTTAAACACCCTAGTTACGCTACCCAACCTAACTAGCCTATTAAAATCTCTAAGTCACCTTACCTAATTCCGTGCCCCGCGTATGTAATATTCAAAGCTTTTACGCGAGCTTATGCATTATTAAATCTCACTTATAATTTATTGATCCATTATGAATAACTTTAACTAGTTATAATAAACTATTCATGTTTTAGTGTTATTAGTCTCGTATATAATATTTTCATATTTATATACGTTTCTCACATTATTTTCTGAATTTTATTTTCCCGGATGAACCTGAAATCATTTCGCGTCTCATTCTTTATTTGTCCGTATATATATATATATATATACACGATACACTATACACATCAAGTATATCCATACTTATATATCACACAATATATAAGTATAATAACCATCCCTCAGAGCTACAACTCAATGGATGCAGTCTCTAGAATGATATAATCTTCTAGGGATTTCTCACACTTCATCCTGGGTACCACCAGTCAGGGTCTCATACCGACCTGATAAAAACATATCACAAATGTAGGGGAAGCGATCATAGTTGATCACCTGAAAGTGAGACTGAATCATACCCAAGACATCTCGGCCATTAGAGATAACTGGACGTTATGACCTGGGTACTATACTCACACTTCTCCTCAAGATAGAGGACTCACACATATCCGTAACTTTCCACGATAGCACTAGAGGGGTATGTTTCACATAAATATACCATTCACACAGATATACATTTTATAATCATATCATATATGTACTGTCATATATATATATATATCATCAAATTTGATATTCATGCCTATATCCCACGTGGGATTTGCATATAGTCCCGAATATACTAATTTGTATTAATTCATAAGTATAAACGCACTTATTTTAATCCCATAAGCATTCTCTCACTTATGATATAATTCTCACATTTTAAAATTTTCTAATATTAGCTTAACATATCCAGCTAGTATTCTAATTTCATCATACTCACATAATCGGATTCAGTCATATACTATCGATATAAATATTCTACACGCATATATATATATATATATACCCGTCAAAATAATTCTTTCTAGTGTCGTTCATCCCAAACACTCCTAATTTTTTTTTCCCGAGTGTCTTTTGCCCAGATGTGAAAATACTGCCTTGCTGACCTACCCAGTGCTCTCTAGCTATAAACTCTGGACAGTTCCGCCTAAAATGATTAGGCGACCCACAAATGAAGCAAGTCTTTGGGGCATGTGATATCTATCTCTGATCATTGCTACACTGACTCGGTGCGGTGACTCTCATAACAATCTTGAGCTTGGGAAGAAAACCTCTTGCCCCGCTCCTAAATCTCATACTATTACCTCTACTAGCCCCACCGGCCTCCCTCTTCTGTTTCCCATCAAATTCCTTCTTCTTGTCTCTGATAGATCAAGAATTCTCTTCCTCGAGCTCAAGTATGATGGCCTTATTGACAGCCTACCCAAAGCTCAAATGATAAAAAAAACAACCACCAGTCTACGAATATGGGGATTCAACCCCTTCACAAATAATCGGGCCTTTTCTTCCTCATCAGTCTTAACCGCTTTCACGTGCTTCGACAATATCTCAAAGTAAACTTGGTACTCATTCACATACATCTTCCCCGGATCAATTCTAAAAACTCATCCTTCTCGGTGTCTTTATACACCTGAGGGAAGTACCGGTCTAGGAACACTATCTGAAAATCATCGCAATCAAGAGGCTCTGTCAGAATGGCCATATGCGTGGACCACAAACTCTGAGCCAACTCGGTTAGTTGGAAAGTATCATGCTTAATTATGTGCCTACCTATCACATCAAGGATGTTAATGATACGAGAAACCTCGTCGAGCTACTCTTCGACCACATTGGGCCCTATCATACCATTGAACATTGGCCGGTTCAACCGCCTAATCTCCTTAAGAATTGAGGACACTGCTTTGCTTTTGACTGTACCGCTACGGTCACCCCTCTACTTTTAGGAGATAGTCTCAGCTAACTAGCGCACTTCCTGCTCCATTCTCCGCAACTCACTGTTACCACTAACAATGATCTTTCGAGTAGGGGCCATGATATAAGATATGAGAGTTTAGAATGACAGTTATATATACGTAGAAATAGAGAATCAGTCCCATGCTCATGAGGACCCTAATGCTATGATACCAAGTTGTAACACCCCGACCCTATTTTGGGTTACCGTTGGAATAACCCGCATACAAGTCAAGGTGTTAAGGGTAATGGGGTAGCTTCTATTTATTTTATTAGGAAACAAACATTTTCCTCATTATGCTCAAGAAACGTTATTACCAATTTTTTTATGAAAAGGTGACCACTTATCATGCGACATCCGTTCATTTAATAATTTACTCGAGAAAACATTCATGGAAATTAAACCATCAAACAAAGAAAGAAATGCCTTGTATTTTTACATCATAAAGTTCAAGTTCAAATTACAGTCAAGCATTTAAATCACAGTACAATAACATGATAAAGTCTAAATTAATAAAGTGCGGCACAGATCTCTAACGTTGACTAGTACCCTTAAGGGCCTTACCATTATCCTTTCCTGAAATTCCACCTGACACACCTTGGGGGGGGGGGGGGGGGGGGGGGAAGGGTACAAAAAGGGTATGAGCGAAGTGCCTAGTAAGGTGGGAATATACTAAGCAATTATTCTTATAAACAAAATAATATACATATACGATGTATTTTAGTAATTAAAACAAAACATTGACCTTCCTTTTACATGTTAATGTACCCAGATGCAATGCACCAGGTCTACGTGCCCAAACTCACACTTAACATTTGCGGTGTCCTGTGCTAGGGACATAATTAATTCCAATCAGTTCATGCACATAATTATTAATGGATTCATATTCATTCATTAATTTAGGTTTAATGAATTTTTCTTATTCATTACATAACATTATTTTTGGGATTATGCTAAGAAACACTCACGGACTTCGTTGCCTCACACCACCAATGTCCACCGCTATATACTACTGCAGTTGGTTTGGAGTCTTTCACCAGTAGGAACATCATTCCCTCCTTAATTATTTTCTCGTGGTGTCATCCGATTATCATTTATCTTTCCATGTATTACATGATTTTCGATGTTCACAATAACTAATCCAGTGCTATTTTTTTTCATTAATGGCTACTAATTCCTATTAAGCCGAGGGGGCCATCTAATTTCAACATCGTGTCGTTAACATACTAATTTTTCCGTTCTTTACTTTATTTAATTAAAAATATTGTCTTACACTTGCATTTCGTCAATAGTATGTTCGTAGCATTTTCTAGCTATTTTGTAGGTAAAGAACACCATTTTTTTTTATAGTTTTTCACTTATTTACCGAATCTGCCACTAAGGCATTTTTATCAGATTCACCTTTTTAAGATGGGATTTTAGTATAATAACATTTCTTCTTTGTACTATAATGTCCCTACAACATTTCTATTCATTAATAGCTAATGGAATATACCCACAAAATTCTTTATTTAAAAAGATTTATTGAAAAACAATCAATCTCTTATTAGACGTAGAATAATCGCACAATCCATCATATGAGATAAATGTTTTGAGAAATACAAGCTACAATTGCATAAAAATTTTAGCTAAGTAAATACACAAGGCACATCTTTCCTAGAACTCAACATGTGTAGTGTGAATCCATCAAAACGGGTCGAGTATCATAAGAGTAATTCCTAGATAGCCTCTTGGAATCAACGCTTCAACTTCAAATCTCACGGATATATCTATCTCAAACGAACTCTCAAGATTTGGGTAAGTGTATCGCTCTTGTGTGTGAGGAGGTGAGTAAATATAATCAAGGTCAAACGTCTCACACGCATATAAGAAATAACGAATATTAAGAAAGAAAATGATCTCATGAAAGGAAGCTAATCACTATAGTGAGAAGGTCGAGTTATTCACCACGTTGACTTTAATTTCCCCGAACACCTAGGGGAACATGGATGATAATGGGTGAGGGGTAAATGAAATGAGAAGTTGGTATGAGGTGTGATATGCTAGGATGGATGTGTGAGAAGAGTGTACTATACTTTAGGCACTACTGTCTTTATTTCTAGACTGCAACTTTCTTTTGTTCTTCTTTTTTTTCCATTTTTTCTTTTCTTTTTCTCTCTTATTTTTTTTTATATTTTTGCTATTTTTCTATATCTTTTTGTTTCTCTCTCTCTCTCTCTCTCTCTCTCTCTCTCTCTCTTATTTATACTCTCAACACTAAAGACATTTTACATTTGGAATCAACACTATTTTTCTCAAAAAATGATGGATGAAATATAAATGGATATGATAGGTGAGGGTGTGGGGAATATGTGTGAATAGGGTAGAATATGGTAATATTATGGGTGAAGTGAATGGGTGAAAATCTAGTGATCGGGACAAATTTCAAGACACACATTTCTTATAACTCGAAAAAGATGTCGTTCTCACTCATCAAGCCAAAATTTTAATGAAGAATAATGTTATCATACAACGATTTAAAGTGTGGACCCAAAAGAAGTTGAATCAACTTGTGACTCGAAGATTGCGTAAAGAACTCTAAAAGGGTGAAGGCACAAATCTCACAATCTAAAGTCTCTAATAGTGATCCTTAAGGTTATCTTGGGAATTGTAGTACTCCTAAACTCTAAACCGTAGTGACGTAATAAGTGCGCAAATTTTTTGTTGAGTCTATAAATTCAGGGTGAAAAATTCCTTGTTATGTATTACCTAAGCTATTTAGAAAAAATAATATATTCTAGCTTGATTCTTAGACTTAAAAAGATGGATGATTGAAAATTCACATCAATAAATGAGATGAAAGAAACTGCATGAAGTTTTAGAAATCAGGTTTAAAAATCCAAATTTTTCAAAAGAGGTACGATTTTGATAAAATTCCCTACCCCCAAACAAAAAGGAACATCGTACTCGATGTTAAGTAAAATGATTTTTAAAATTGAGAGCAGAAGGGAGGAAAGAGATTAGCAGAATCAACCGCTAATGAAGTGGACAGATATAACCAAAATAAAACCTGAAGAAATGATAAGATAAAAATGTGTACGAATCTATAAACATGGCAAAACATAGGGTGATGTGAAACACCACCCCCAAATAGGATGAGACTTGTACAAGAAATGTCAGGCTACCTCCCGGTAGCACTAAGTTAATTTTCTTCAGCCAGACTGATGGAATCTCACCCTAAAGATAAGATCAAATAAAGTGCAGGCGGGTAGAAAACTTGGGTGATGATAATCACCCCTAAATAAGACTGAAGCATCAGCCTTGTTAGATCAGGGCTAAGAATGGTCAATGCACTTGTATGGCAAAGTGCATCACCCAATGCAAAGCATTTGTGGACCATGTGTGGGTGGGTATTAGGGTAAAGGTATGGGTGATTAAGCATAAGCCGAAAGGTGAGGGCAACAAGGGACCTATACACATGGTGCTCTAATTGGTGAGGTAGGAAAAATGGTTTGCCAAGTTGAGTCGAATGGGCCTCAGAAAAATCACACGACCGTTATATGAACAGGAGATGATAATGGTCGCGCCGTTACATGCCAGGGAGCTGTCGATGGGAAAAATCAACACCAAGAGAGAGTCGCAGGCATAAAAAAAAAGCTCGGTGTCACGGTGGAGAGTATCACCACAAATACTCTCATGGGAGGTTGATATTGGTTTCAGGTGAGGATCTAAATATGTATATGGAAACATGAAAGGTTTAATATCAAGATCCAGACCAGGTGGTGGGGTGGAAGGGATAATCGGTGTTTCGGGTGGGATAAATGGTGGGGAAGATGATCCAACTCAAGAGTGGGAGACACACACTCGTCGGGAGGAGTAAAGGAATAATCACTAGAGAGTGTGGTTTCTAAATATGGAGTGGTAAACTTCTCCATAAGAGTAACATCGGTGAATGTGGTGGGTGGGTACGGCGAGGCACCAAGATCAGAGATAGAGGAATTACTAGAAATATCGGGCTACAAGGGAGCCATGCATGGTGGGACATCATCCATATCCAGATAGATAGGAACTATCTCAGATTCTATCTCGAAAAAATGGTGAGAACTCGTAGCCGGAGATAACCTAGAATGAAATGGTTCCTCGGGAACACACACAGTGTGCTCAATAGGCATATACTCGTGCATATTTTTGGGTTCAATAGGAAAGGGAATTGGAACCTCACATGTGGTTTCATTTGGATTTTACGGAAGCATATCAGTCTCACTAATGAAAGGTAAGTCAATACAATTGTCTACTTGAGGCCCGGACCATGGAATGGTCTCAACTTCTAAATTCTTGGGGTGGTAGAGTTGGTCACACTCAAAATTCGTGTCACAAGAGGACACAACATCATCACACTCGGGTGCAACATTGGGTGGATCCATGGGAATGTTCGACTCTATTGCACACTTAAATTCATTTAATCGTTGTTCAAGCCTTTGGAGATCTTGAGTTTGAATTTGAGTGGCTTGCTCTTGCTCGATGACAAATTATTGCAAGAGTGCCTCGAGAGTGGAGGTGGATGATGGTGTTGAAATGGTGGCGGGTGGCGACGGTGGTTGAGGTGGACACAACTCGCTACTATTATGATTGTATGGAGAATACTCAAATGAAGTGTGTGGAGTGGGGCCAAGTTCATCATAAATGAAAGGATCACTTTCATGATAAAAATGGTTGATAATAAGTGGATGCCTAGTAAGGCAACTGATCGTGAATGGGTGCACAAGGTTTCCATGACGACTATTGGAATGTATGAGGATCGTCAACATCGGGCTAGGATTCGTATTGCGTGAAAGGTTGATAAGGCCTCCACGAATAACTTGGGTACTCACACGACTCGGAATTGGGTATATCGGAATAGTAGTCCAATGTGGGTTCCAAAACAGTGTCATATGGATACACATGTTCATTGGTGGATTCGTAGGGATATGAGAAGTACGAACACTCATGGTACAAGTGATTGGAATAAGAATAGTGGGTGCACGATAAGGTATGTGACATGTCGACACTTGACGCCGAGGGTGATGGAATGTGAGGTGTGTGCATCGATGGGTCAAGAGTACCAACGGTACTCGTGAGAGAGATGAAACTACTAAGAATATCGTAAAGAGACGACTCGATATCACTCTCACACGTATCGCGTGACAATGGAAAATGACCAAAGTAGTCCCGTAAAGGACGCTCTTCGGCCATGACGAGAAATTATTTTTTTTTCAATTTTTTCAAAAGGAAAGAAAATATTTTTGGATTTTTCTAAAAATGAGAGAAAGAAAATATTTTTGGATTTTGTAAAAATAAAGGAAGAAAATATTTTTGGATTTTTTTGGAAGAAAAGGTGGGCAAAAATATGGACTCGCTAAATTTGACGAACTCACTAAAACTGACTACCGAAAAATTAAATTGGACATGCACAAGTTAAGGAGAATTCCTAACTAGCACATAGCCAATTTTTATCTTCAAAATTTAGTGAAAGGGGTAGTCAAATTTTAATTAAGTCCGCGGGCAATAAAAATCACAGAATAATCTGAGTGATAGCCTTTTCAAAAAAAATCTCCGAGTGGGCTACCTAGTTAATTAATTTTAAATTTAGTGATGGCTAGGGTAGCACACAATTGGTAAGCGAGTGAGTCGGGTGATGAAATCCCTTCTCGTGAGTGACCGGGTGTAGGTCTTAGTAATTTAATTCATCACACCATTCAAAAACAATTACGAGAATAAAATCAAATAAGAGCACACAAGCACACAAAATAATTGACTCGCAACCAGGAGAGGCGCGAGTGTTCAAGAGATGTACCTCCAACTATTTTTACGACATGGGGTGCCGAAAAATTTGATTCGCCCGGTGGGAGATCACGGTAATCTCATTCGTCCCCGGGAGTCCTACCGACCCAAGGTAGAGAGGCTTCTAAATCTTCGTCTTTGGACGCCCTCTCTCTACCTGATACGATTTTCGAATCAAGCTTTCTTCGATTATTAAAATTTTAAAAAATGAAAAATAAAATAAAGGTGTCTCTATGCACCGCAATGCACGCTAAGAATAGAACAGTCCTAATACAAGCCTTCTAAAAATATAAAAATGTTACAAAAAAAATAAAGTGCGAAAAATAAATGAACTACAAGTTGAAATCCGCTTCGAGAGCTTCACGCTCCCAAGAATGGCACGACGCCATTTGATAACTTTGCTTTTTGGTTGATGTAGTCGTTGTTTAAAGACAAGTCAATCAAAACCTTAAAATACCTAAAAAATAATATCAAACTCAATTGTAGAGCGGTAAGTAAGGATGTCAATCCACTTCAAGGGGGTAAAGCTAGAGACAAACTCAATTGTAATTCACTTCAAGGGGCTGAAACTAAAATTAAACTAAAATCAAAGATTAAATGACAAACTAAAAAGAGACAAAAAATGAATAACAAAGTCTACCACTTAAATAAGAGATCGAGTGAGGTAAATAATGTGACAACAATCAAGGAGTGAAACTACACCACAAATTCTAGATATTCTAATTAATTAATTAAATTATTTGAATTTTTCCAAACTAATATCAAAATTACAAATCAACTCTTGTTGCAAATATAATTTTAAAAGTAATCTTTTAGAAAATTAAGTTTAACTCCCCCATAACTCTAGAAAATAGATGTACACTCCATTTAATTAATCACCCGCTAGGATCGATCGATTAAAATTTGTACAAATCAGAGAAAATGAAATTAGAGTTGAAATTTAAGGAATAATACCACAGTTAAGAAACCCATTTCTCTAGTTCGAATCTAAAATGGGTATTATAACTAGAATTTTGATTTTCTCTCGAAAATCATTTACCCTCTCTCGGGGCATAAATTTAAGATTGAGGGATCAAAATTAACATTCAAAGAGAATGTTCAATTAATTAAACTAATCAAATCAAAATAACATCAAATAAGGGTTCACCCCACCCCTTAAAGGGGATTTACCCTAACATAATATCAAACATGGTAAATAAACAATTAATAGGCAATTAAAATAAAAGTAAAAAAGAAGAACAATCAAACCAAATCTCTTTGAGTGAAATTGGTCTCCAATCCTTGAATTTTCAATTTACATCCCTCCAATTTGTGTGATCAAACCAAAATTACATCAACAATTACACTCAAAAATGGATTCCCACTAATTTATTTTTCTCACTAATAAAAAAGTAAAAAAAAAAAAATCTAACCTAAAAAAAAAAACTAAACTGAAAAATGGTGTTTCTCTCTCGAAAATTGATATGATAAAAGCCTTTAAAAATGGTTGATACGACGCAAATATTGCGTATTTCACCCGTTAACCTACGCCTTATTAGCCCCCTTGGGTATCTTAATCCCTATAATTACGCTCGTTAACCAGACAACCTCGAATTTCTATGTTAACTTGTTTTGCAGGGGTTAATTGAGCTTTTGTAGGTATTTGGATGCTTAGTATGAAGTTCGGACGCTTTCCGGAAATGTTTCGTCGACTTTTGCAGCTTCGGGGGCATTTTAGTAATTCCAGCATTCAGGTTTGAATCCCGATCTCTTCACCGAAGTTGAATCCCTTTGATTTATCTTCGAGTGGCAGCCGACGGTGCATGATTCTGAGTTGTAATGATGGAGTTATGGCATTTTTAGGATGATTTTTACTTAAAAAGTACACTCAAGGTCACATTCAAGGGCATTTTAGTGATTTCATATTTTGGTTTTTTAGCCTAATGTCTTCTTGGATGTTGTATTCCTCTGAGTTATCTTCGTGTATCCTCCGACCGTGCCTCATTCCGAGCTATAACGAAGAAATGACGGCATTTTCCGTAAAACAGGACAAAGCTGCAGATTCTGGCATGTTGCCTGCGAATCGATTCGGCCCAAAACCGAATCGATTCGGTTTGCACCAGAATGCCAGTTATTTTCTTCCCCTGTTTCCAAATCGATTCGGTCCTTTACCGAATCGATTTGGCTACAGTAAAAGTCCGAAAATATTCATTTTTAAGTTGGTTTTTGGTTGGGTATATATAGAGAAACATTGTATTAAGTTGGGTGGACGTTTTTAGGTTAGTTTTAGTTAGGGTTTTGGGGTTTTGGATGCTTCTTCTACCATTCTCGTTGGATTGACAACCCAATTGGTTTGTATGTTAACTATTCATCTTCCCTACCATTAATTTAGTTGTTTTCCTTAATTTCCATGCTTTCATTTACTTGCTTTCTCTACTTTCTTGCCTAGATTAATTTATTTATTGTTGTAATTAGTTTATTGGTTTGTTAATTAGTTTAGTTCAGGATGTACCCTTAGATAAATAGGGTCGGGGTTGTGTTCCGCCATTTACGGATTTGTACCTCGAAAGTTGGGGTTTCGTGTAAAATTGCATTTAATTGAAACCGCGTGTATTAAAGTTGGATTGTTATGTGTTTAACTTTCTTTGTCACGTAACGTTAGTGTTTATAGCGATAATCCGAATTTAATCCGTGTGTGACCATTTTTAGTTAAATGTTTAATCTCACAACTTTGGGTTAAATTCCTTATTGTGTGATATTTATGCTTAATTGGATATGCTCGATTAAATTGCTTTCGAGCCTTAACTCTAGTTAGTAGTTGTTTCGATCCGTGTGGTAGGATGCGATCCCGATCCTTGCTTTACTTTTGTGTAGCGTAACTTATTCTTTTCTTTTGTCACCATAACCACTCATCACCTTTTCTTATTTCTTTTACACCCTTTTATTCTAAGAAGTTTTAAAACAATTAAAGTCTAAAATTTAATCACTCCTTGTGGATTTCTTATTATACCCGACTTACCGCTGTGCTTGCTTGTCAAGTGTAGTTGTAGTTTAGGTTTTTGCATCGCGACGACGAAACACACAACGATTGTGTCCTCACATGAACACACTTTTACCGCTCGATCAATGGTCTTCTTCTTCCTTAAATAGTAGTCACGGAGCATGGGGGTAAATTTGGTAAATAGGATAGGGGTGTGCACGTGGTTATGGTATATGAGCATATTTTAGGTGACACACACAAGTGCATGTTTGTTGTGAGGTGTAAGGGTGTTTTGAGTGCGGGAATAAAAATCTAATTTGTTAAAAGGGATTGGGGGTATTTTTGGAAATGGGTTAAAGTTGTGGCTCATTTGGATTTTGTGCAGAGATACGATTTTTGGTTTGGTTGAAATGGAGAAATGGGTTGGAAAATGGGTCAACTGGGTAAGAGGTATGGGGTTGTATAAAATGGGTTTCCAACAGAGTTGAGGGTCTATTCGGAGATGAGGGTCGAGGTTGAAGGCGGGTCATGCTGGATGGACATGGGGTCGGTGGTAGGTCAGAGTTTGAGAGAGGAGGGTCGCGGGTCAGGCACCAAATAGCAGCGGGTAACTTGGATTGCGGGTTGACTTCGGGAATGGGGGTAAGTTCTGGCCGGAGTTGGGTTTTGTTATGGGTACCGGGTTTTGGGCAGATCGCCAAGTTGAGTGGTTGGAGCGATGGAGCTCGGTTGGGGAAGCTGCAGGCAGAAGGTATGGAGAGGAGAGAGACAGGTTTGGAGCTACTGGCCAGCATGGGATTAGCTCCGGGTTCACTGGTGTGGGTTTCGTAGTTGCGGGTTTGGTGTTGATTGGTGGGTGTTTAGGTGTGGTGTGTGTGAGTTTTTAGTTATGGAGGATAGAGGAGAGAGAAAAGAGTGGTGTAGGGAAGAAGATGATGAGGGGTTATTGGGTGTAGAGAGGTATAGTTAGTGTGTATGTGAGTGTATATGGAAGTAGTGTGTGTGTTAGTTTGTGATCCATAAAAGAATATAGACTAACTAACTAAAAAAACTAATAAAATTAAAAATTAACATCTAAAATCTAAAAAAATAAAATCCTAATCTATAAAAAAAAAAAAATACTCAAATAAAAAAGAAACTAAAAAGAAATAAAAATAAAAATAAAAATCTATTAAACTAAAAACTAAAATCCTAAATAAAATTAAAATCTAATAAAACTAAAAAAATAAATGAAATCCTAAAAAAATTCTAATCCTAACAAAAACTAAAATTTAATAAAATCAAAATAAAATAAAATTATACTAATTAAAATAAAATACAAAAATAGAAAATAAAACCTATAAATTCTAAATAAATCAAAAATAAATCCTAAAAATTAAAACGGCTCAAACTAAAAATATAAAAAGGTACAAACTAAACTTACACGGGCTTGGGGTAATGGTTTGGGATAGGTTTAGGTTCGGGTTTGGTTATGGGAGAGGTTATTAGCTCCATTTGACTGCAAGTTGCCTCGAAATAATGCTTTTTTGAGCCGCAAACGCAATCAAGCCTGCACATTGAACATTTACGCGCATAAGACCATTATTTTCGAGAATTAACAACTAAAAAATGTCAATTCGGGGTATAAAATGTATATTTTTGGGTGCTTATCAAAAATCGCACCTTATAATTCTCTCATCTCTTTTTATATGCTTTAATTATTTCTATAGGCATCTTGGATGGGTAAGGGGAATGTCTCTTCTGGAGCGGTATGTTTCTAACATTACCTTATTTGTTTTTATAATGTTCCTTCTACTTATAGGGTAACATTTTGCATTTACCATGTAGGGTGACTTTAAATGTTAAGTACACCATTCTGAATAATTTACATTTTTAATTTACCATCTTGCTATGCACCATACGATTTTAAATATTTACCTTATTTTAAATACCAAACTATTACCACTTTCCATTACTGATATTACTATATAAGACCATTAATCAAAACCCCTTCATTATTGTCATGTTATGTGCTGATAATCTTTTTCTTCTTTAGGCACCCTATGTACCCTTAATCTCAAAACGTTCCTTGGCATAACGAATGCAATGGGAACGAGGATGGGAAACATTTATTCCTTTTTCCAACTACAAATGAAGTCTGCTTTCTATCCCAAACTCTCCCTTTTATTGAACAATTAACGCCATCTGATAACTTAATCTTCGTGTGATGTTGTGCCTCGAGAACCTACATCTGTCAATCCCCATTACTCTGCACCACAATCCACCACAACTGTTGAATATATGACACCATGTAATAGCTTAAACTCAAAACTTGTGCTTGGCCAACGGCAACGATGTGATCATAAAAGAGCACTTCAATTACAAAAAAACACGAGACAATCAATCATCTACTCAGGCTCCTAATGATCGCAAGTCAATAACACCACCTACCCTTTCTAGCATAAAACATTTTCCTAAGTGATCCATGGTTTCACAATCATCCTCTATTGATGCAAGGGTTGAACTCCCTTCTACAATAATTGAAAATTTTATACAATTAAGAACCCCTGATCAATCCGACTTTCCTCTACAAAGACTTAATCCTTTGACTGATAGTTTACCAATCCCAGTTGATCAAATTTATATGCCCTAAATAGTGTTGCCCCTCAACCTCTGTCAAGATTTTAACCAAATTGAATTCCATACATTTGTTAATCATGTCGTCCCCTGTGAACCATTTAAACTGTTCAAAATCTACCTTCCACTAATACAGATAGTATTGAACGTCTCCCCCAAACTAACGATAACCACCGTAGGTAAATCTTTTATGTATATTTTATTATTTGAAATTTATGTAATGACATTTTTTATATTCCTTAACTCATTCTTTTTATTTTATACTTAGATCCACTCTATCAGGCGTCAGTAATGTTATAAGTACATGTACATCTCGAGAATCATATGTCGACTTTAATAGACATTTTCTTAGCCCCATGACTGTTTCGTTCCCTTATTGTCATACTTTACATTGGATGGATGAAAGGTTATCTATCATATCGAAAGTGCGCCCCCTATTTGGAAAGTGTTGCAAACAGGGAAAGGTTCATTTTCTATATCTCATTGAACCCCCACCAAAAATAAAAAATTTATTTGATGGCAACAACGTTCAATGCAAGTATTTTCAGAATCATATTCGAGAGTATAATGTTGCTAATGCATTTACGAGTCTAGGTGTCCAGATGGATGATAGATTCCTCACAGGTAGGGGTCCCATATCTTTCACCATTCATGGTGAGCTACGCCATCATACCGCGACATTATTGCCGGAACTAGGGCCTGAAGATGAAGTTGCATATGCATAATTATACATATACGATCCAGATGTGGCATTGCAAAATAGGGAACAGATAAATCCACATTTACGTACTGATGTCTTCCAAATAATTCAAGGTTCCATGGAGGTGAATAATTCGTTTATATACAAATATCATCAGGCATTTGCAATTTTAGAATAATCCTCTCGAGCGGGCCAAAACTTTCCAGCTTACCTTCATTACAATACTGCAGCAAATCATAGAAGGTATAATTTTTCGACGATCGATGAGATTGTTGTTATTTTGCCTGGCGATGGCCACTTCCTCTGCAATAAGAGATATTATTATTTGTTTACATGGGAAAATAAATTCATGCAAATTAGTGAATGTCACCCAGCATACCTTCCTTTGCATTATGTACTTCTATACCCTCACGATCATCTTGGATAGGAGCCTGAAATGAACCTATGGGATGTTGTAAATAATATTGAGCAAGATAATCAACTTACTAAGTTGCATTATTAAGGTTATCGTTTGTTTCAACATGGTACTAAGTACTCTATAATTTTTATAGAAGGTAAACTTTTTGAGGAGTTCATTGTGGATGCCTGGGCTTCTACAAAACAAAATCGCTTAACTTATTTCAGACTGAATGAGAACATCATTCATGCTGAATTATACAAAGATCTTACGGATTGTATATTTGAGGGTGTTGAACCGTTGCAAATTACTAGATGTATGATTTTTCCCTCTTATTTCACTAGTAGTGCACGAAATATGTTTGAGATCTACCAAGATTCGTTGTCCATAACACGATTCCATCAATACCCAGATATTTTTCTCACAATAACTGCCAGTCTTAAATGGCCATAAATCACTAAGGAGCTATTAACGGGTCGGAATACAGTCAATCATCCCAACTTGGTCGCACATGTATTTGAACTAAAGAGAAAAGCATTAATGAAGGAGATAAGGATAAAAATGTTTTGGTAAAAAAGTTGCCCACGTTTTTATGATGGAATCCCAAAAATGAGGTTTACCCCACATGCACGATCTTCTTTTCCTGGATAGCCAAAGCAAGTTAAAACATGTTCCTAGGTAGATAACATCGTTTGTGCATAGTTTCCAAACCCCATCGATGATCCAATGCTTTTCCAAACCATTGTTGGTTGTATCATTTATGGTCCCTGTGGCTCCTTGAATCCTAATTCTCCTTGCATGAAAAATGGTAGATGCATGAAGAAATATCCACGAGCATTTGCAGATTCCACTTCAATGGATAGTAACAGATATCCAATCTATTGTCGTCATAATGATGGTAGGGTAAATACTGCTTCCAGTGGGAAAAAGGTACGAAATAATGATATTGTGCCTTATAATCCGTATTTGTCTCAGTTATTCAATTGTCACATCAATGTTGAGGTTTGTGCCGATTTAAAGTGCGTTAAATATATTAACAAGTACATATATAAAGGCCATGATCACACGGCTATAGTCTTGGGAGCTGCTGATGAAATCAAATAATATTTAGATGCAAGGTACATCCGACCCCCAGAAGAAGCCTGACGAATTCTTGGTAATCATATGCATTAGGAAAAACTACCTGTTACCCAGTTAGATTTAAATTTACCTGGGATGCATCGTGTTGTGTTCAATCCTACAGAATCTCCAAGTACGATTGCTGATAGGGCCAGGGTTCAAATGAGTTCTTTAACTGGATTTTTTTCTTTTTGCGCATCGAATGTTTTTGCATGAGCTTACACCTACCAAGAGTTTCCACAACGTTATGTTTGGAGTAATACAACAAAAGTCTGGACTCTAAGGAAAACACGCGAGTTTTTTATTAGTTGAATGCATAATGATAGCCCTAATTCAGGTGAAAGATTTTATTTGCGATTGCTTTTAACCGTTATCAAAGGCCCTACATCCTTTGAGTTCTTACGCACAGTCAATAATGTCATGCACGATACTTTTAAGTCTAAGTGTATAGCGAGGGTATTTCTTGAAGACAATAATGAATGGGTTCAATGTTTACAAGAGGCATCAATCATCCGAACTGGATATTAACTTGGACGTCTTTTTGGTGTTATACTTACATAGTGTTTCCCTTTGCATCCAGATTTATTATGGAAATTTTTCATTCATATATGTGACGATCTAATGCATAAGTTGCATATACTCTTTGCTATTCCAAACCCAACGGACGTCCAAGTTCAAGATTATGGTTTATTTCATCTAAATGAGGTTCTTCAAGAGTCTGGTAAGACTTTATCTGACTTTCCTCCAATGCCTTTTCCAACTTCAAATTGGAGTACTATGGGTGGGAATACGTTAGTGTGGGAACATCAACAATTATAATCGTTAGCAGAGAAAGGTGATGCACAACTTGATGTTACCCACCTTAATGAGGGGCAGTGTTTGGCTTACACATCAATAACTTCATCCATTTTTGAAAATCAAGGAACTACTTATTTCTTAAATGGGGGTGCTGGCAGTGGCAAAACGTTTTTGTACAATAATATTATAACTTTTTGTCGTAGTTTGGGCCATACGGTTATTACTATCACATCATCAGATATTGCTTCTTTATTATTGGTTGGTGGTCAAAATGCACATTCAACCCGTTGCATTCCATTAGACATTCTTGAAAACACCAATTATAGATTTACAAAGCAATCAATCCATGCTGATTTATTTAAATTGGCCAAACTTATCATATGGGATGAAGTCCCAATGCAACATAAGCATTGTGTTGAGGTTGTTTATCGGACTCTTCAAGATATCTGTAATGTTAAAAAGACTTTGGGGGTATAATTGTTGTTTTAGGTGGCGAATTCAGACAAATCTTACATGTTATCCCGAGAAGAATTCCTGAGGAAATTGTAGCTATGTCACTGAGGTGATCTGTGCTTTGGAAACTCATCCAGGGCTTGACCTTACATCTAAGCATGCGACTCAATCATTTGGAGGCTCAAACTATGCAGTTTTCAACATTCTTGAATGAGGTATCACCTTTTATTTTATAGATATGTTCAATATTATTGATTATACCAACTATATTAGTTTGATTTCCCCCCCTTTTCATTAGATTGGGTTCAACCCACTTGAAAATGTAATGTTACCTTCAACTATACAAAAGTGTAATGATGTTGAAGATTTAATTGCCAATGTGTATCCATTATTGAATGTGGATGGTACTGTTACTCCAAGCTTCCTCACTGAAAGAATAATTCTTTGTGCTTGAAATGATGATGTGAGTGTTATAAATAATTTAGCCTTAAACATTTTCCGAGGTGATACAAAAATGTATTTCGATGCCAAAAAATTATGTGATGATGAATCGGCCACATACGTACATAATCAATACCCGAACGATTTTTTGAACTCTCCTAATCCTTTTGGTTTACCCTTATTTAAGTTGGACCTAAAAGTAGGGTGCCCATTTATATTGTTGAGAAATATTGCACCGAAGATGGTCTTTGCAACGACACACGTTTGATCATTATGAAGCTTGGAGAGCATGTCACTGAGGCCCAAATACTAACTGGGGATAGGTGTGGAAATTTAGTCTTTATTCCAAGAGTATCATTAACTCTGTCGTCTGCAGAAATGCCTATCAAAATGACAAGACGTCAATTTCCAATTCAACTCGCATATGCCATGACAATTAACAAATCGCAAGGTCAATCTATAAAGTTTGTGTGAATTGACTTGCGCACATCAGTTTTCAGTCATGGGCAATTATATGTAGTGTTATCTCGATGCACAAGTGCTAATCGAATCAATATCCTCCTTCCCGATGATGGTTTGCTTTTTACGACAAACATTGTGTACCCCGAAGTGCTCTTATAAACCCTAATGAGATGTATGTCATTTGTTTTTTATGCGCAATATCTTTATACATGTGAAGATTCTATATAAACTTCAAACCATTTTACAACCTTTATTAGGATTGGGAGCTAATGGCCAGGCATCAAAAGTGGATAAATTATCGCAGATTATTTTAATGGTGTTCCCACAACAAGGTACATCGTCTATATGTCGTCTATATATCGCTTCTCCATTTCATGTGTTTTCTTTAATCAATACTAACTATTAATGTTTCTTCTTGATTGTGGTGCACAACCTTAATCTTCATTGGAAATACATCGAGCTCGATACAGGGACATTTCTTAGAGTGATTAAGATAATGTATCCCAGGAATGCAATGTGATTGCCTATCGATGGGATATTCATTTTTTATGCCTATCTATACTACTTTTGTAAACTTTATGCTCCCACTTTTGTATAGTTTGATAGGCTTTTCTTTTACCTTAAATAATTTTTGTAAGTGCAAATTGGCAAAAAATTGTTTGTGACTTTTGGTTTAATGCATTGTGAAGAACTATGGCATAATTATAAAATGGCTCAATCATGTCTTTTATCTCACAGGTGTTTTAACTTCTTCATTTTTAGTATTCTTTTGGGTGATTCTTCAAAAGTTCAATTGTTGTATTTCCTGGTATGATTACTCATTCATATCCCTTTGTGTTAGTATTTCCATGTTAATATTAAAATGACGCTTCACGCATGATGCTTTTTATCCATACAAATGTGTTTAACACATACAAATTATGTTATTGATTATTTGATTTTTGTTTTTGTGCAGTGTGGCAGCCGTGATGGGATTTTCAATACTTGATGTCGTCTTCCAGTGAAAACTCTCTCGGACCTTTGGAACAAATTGTTGATCACAAATTTAGTGTTCATTGAACTAGATGTTCATTTGATATTTTTTTTCGTAATAGTATAATTATGATAATATAGTTTTTGTTGGATTTTTTTTAACAGGGTGGACAGTCCGATAAACAAAAAAAACTCTGCCCAAATTTTTTAAAAAGTTCAGTTGTCGTATTTTCAGGTATGCTTACTCATTCATATCCCTTTGTGATAATATTTCAATGTTAATATATAAATGACGCTTCACGCATGATGTTTCTTAAGCATAACACATACAAATTATGTTAACGATTTTTTTATTGTTGTTTTGTGCAGAGTTGCAGCCATGGTAGAATTTGCAATACTTGATGTTGTCTTCCAGCGAAAACTCCCTCAGACCTTTGGAAAAAAAAATTTGATCACAAATTTAGTGTAAATTGAACTAGATGTTCATTTGATATTTTTTATTTCATAATAGTATAATTGTGAAAGTATAGTTTTTGTTGGATTATTTTTTAAACAGGGTGGACAGTCTAATAAACAAAGGAAACTCTGTCTAATTTTTTTTTAAATATTTACACTTTTACGTCGTACAATATTTTTGTATTATATTTATGTTTTATTATTATGTTTATTCGAGGTCCAGGACGGACTTTTAGTATTGTTGTGGATTTTTTTCCTTAAAAGGGTGGATAGTCCTGTAAATAAATGAAATTCTATCCAAATTTAATAAATTCTTTTCACATTTGTGTTCTAATAGAACTCGACTAAAATTGTTTACATATTTTAATAGTCCTTTAAATAATGGAGATTTTAACAAAACTTGATTTAAATTACACTTTATTTTGTTAGGGAATGAAAGTTTTTCCCTTTTATAATTATGCACTTTGGAAATTTTACCCGTTTTACGATTACGTACTTTGGAAAGTTTCGTCGTGCCTTCAGGCACGGACATTCCGCTAGTATGTATATATATATATAGAGAGAGAGAGAGAGAATGTTGGGAATTGAAAACGGTGGGAAAAAAAGGCGATAGGGTTTTAGTTAACAGAGTTGTCACGGACCTGTCAAGGTATTTGACCGTGACAAGGGGTTGTCACGGACTGGTCATGGTCATTGACTGTGATAAAAAATGCATATTTTTTTATCACGGTCAATGAACGTGACAAAGCTGACCTGCACAAATGTGACAATTTAGTCTTTTTGGTGTAATGCATGGATAATGAAATGATAGGGGTACAAGCACACACAAATGCCATATTAAATATGAAAACTCACGACACAAAAATAAACCAAAAATCTTTTTGAGGTTTTCAAAAAATATTTTGACACAAAAATAAAATCTTTTTGCATTTTTTTCAAAAATATATAATACCAATTTTTTTTTCCCCAAAATTTTATCAACATAAAATCTTTTTGTATTTTTCAAATAATACTCAAATAAATGAAAAATATAATACAAAGAGCTCCAAATGTCATGACACTACCAATATATATCATGAAGCAAAGACTCGCGTATGACAAACATGGCAACACAATCATCCTTTAGATTTAAATGGGAAGAATTAACTGCAACCAAACAAGAACCATGAAGTTTAATTACTAAAGCCACTAAGTCCGATTTTCTAACCCAAGTAGGTGTGTAACGATGAATGAGGGTTTTGGAAACCGAAATGAATTTATTCTTAAACTTCCTAGGAGCATTTTTAATGTCATAACAAAAATGCCTAAGGTGACCCTTCCTACTGCAATGAGACAAAGTGTAAACACTATGATGAATGTCACCTAAATGAGGACCTCTGCTTACTTTCATAATCAGCTCACTCACAAAGTTGGTATTATCTTTAGGAATGGGTGAAATATGATCATCAAAACCTATACCACACTTAATATCCTTGATTTGGACGGTACCTAAAATCTTATCCAACTTTTTCGACCAAGCCTTCAAATCAAACTTCAACTTACTCGAGTCTATCAATCTCTCCTTAAGCTCACTAATCCCTAGACTCCTCAAAAACTAAAATTTCTTTCTTAAAAGCCTCAATCAAACCACGAAGACTATATATATCTCTCTCAACATACTCTAGTTTCTCTCGAAGAGTCTTCTCTCGTGCCCTATGATCCTCAATCAAAACATAATTATTTTCTGTGCCACACTCATTCAACGTAGCTTGTAATTTCAAGTTTTCCTTTTTCACCTTTAACGCTTTCTCATATAAATTATTAAAGGAAACTTTTGACTCTCCAACATCTATCTCCTCTTCCTCCCTAGCTTCACCTTCACTCACTTAGGATTCAGACTCAATGGCCTCAAAAGTGTCATTCGTATGAGAATCTTCATGGGAAGATTTATTGTCGTCACTGACATGACATGCCGTGAACGCTATAAAGTTGTGCTCAATGGAGAACTCCCTCCCTCTTTTCGTTCACTATTTTTTAAGGTGGCATTATATTCTATTGGTTCCTTGCCTTCCTTCTTAAGTCTAGTGGGACAGTCTGCTACCTTATGACCATAAACCTCACAATCAAAACACCTATCTGACTCATCCCTCTTAACAGTCTCACTTTTATTTTTAGGGACTTGATCCGCCTTATTGTTGTTGAATTTCCCAAGTCTTTTGGCATTTTTCGATTTCTTTTGGAACTTAGGAATTTTTTTAACTTCTTTTCCAACACGGCTACATCCTCAAAATTGGAATCGAAATCATCATCCGAACTTTAGTCTCTTCCTTCCAGGATTTCAAAGCGATGACCTTTCTTTAGCACTTTCTTAGAGGTAAACATGTCGAGCTCATATGTTTTTAAGTCACCTAAAATTTCTTCTAGTTTCATTAATTCAAGCATACCCAAGGATTTTAAAATCATCACTTTCTGTTTAAATCTCCTAGGCAATGAACTTAAGATTTTCTTTATGACTCGATTGTCAGGTATTTTCTCTTCCAAGTTAAATGACAAGTTAACAACGATGGACAATCTAGCATAAAACTCATCAAACAACTCACTCTCAAACATCTTAATCGTATTAAATTTTGTAGTGAGGTTTTGAATTTTTGACGCTCTAATCGTGCTAGTGCCCTCGTGGGTAAGTGCATAAATATCCCATGCCTCTTTTGAAGTTTCACACATCATGATTCGACTATACTCTTTCTGTGTGACATGTGAGGAAATAGTGTGAAGACCTTTAGAATGATAAAGTGAAAGTCTATGTTCGATTTCGGTCCATGACTCAACGAGTTTTAAGTTAGTGGCCTCCCCCTCTCATGTGACCGGTGGTGTCAAACCTTTTTCTACCGATAACCAAACACGCTTGTCAATTTATTATAAAACAATTCTCATTTGCATCTTTCAATAAGCATAATTTTTACCATAAAAATGGGAGTTCTAAAACTATTATAACCTCCAAAATTCTAACTGAAAAGCACAAGGGATCAACACACATAAAAAAATGTTTTTATCTCTGATACCAATTTGTAGGACCTCTTTTTTCAAATGTGATTTAAGGATATCAAAACAATTTTTCTTTCAAAAATCTTTTTCCAAATTTAGCACGCACCAAGTTTGTGAATTAATTTTATTTAAGTCCAATTTTATAATATTTAATCATAAACATGCATATAGGTGATTAAAGCAAATAAAATAAAGTAAAGTACATAACGTCGGATGTCCGAGGAAACCACAAAGGGATAAATCCTTAGAAGGCCCAAGCCATTCAATAACTATGATACGTTTATACAAAAGGAAGACATATATACTTACACAATGACTCGATCTCCATAAGACTTCATGCCCTTCTTCACTTTCACCGCTCTTCCATACTTCCCATGCATAAATCCGTCCACGATACTCTTCACTTTGACCGCTCCTCCATATTGCCCATGCATATATCCTTCCATGATACTTATCCACAGCACACGCATTCACGAATGCCTCGGTGTCCATCAATGTCTCTTTGGCAGTCGTATATGATTAGGAACACGGACTGCGTCGCTTCTTAATCTCAAAACCCAATGAACAACTTGTTCAATATGAATGAACAAACTGAGGTGGTGAAAACAAGATCTCTATAGTAATAGTATATGAAATCTTGAATCTTTTAAACTATAAGGTTGGTTTTTAACTTTGAAAAGCTTAGAAAACTTATGCAGAAAACGTTTGAGTTCTTTTCTATAATATGGTTCGCACCCCCCCCCCCCCCCCCCCGAAATTTTGAGAGAGAAAATCGTTAAATAACAAACTTAAGTTTGCATGCCGTTCTAACGAGATCCATAAGTCATTCTAACGACTGTGAGATGTCGTTGGAAAGACATCACATCTTATATGAACCACTAAAACTCAAGATGTGGTTTCATACGACTCTAAATTGTAATTATATCAGAATAAATGAAGATAAAACTATTTAAAATAATTTTAACATTTTAAAACATTTATAAACAAATTTCCATCCTTTAAAACTCTTCTCAAACTCCACAAACATAATGCGTTCAAACCTGAGAGATATTCGGAACGCAATCTGAATGAAGACGTGAAACGTCCACCAATAAAACTCATCATGATATAATCTTTAAAGCTTTTCCAGTACATCTTCTAATCAAACACGTATTAGACTATATGGAGATCGTGGCAATATATAAATATATTTATGACTCAAGCAAGTTTTGTTTGGGGAATAAGTCAAACACATACAAAAGGAATCAATTCTAAATTTTCCCCTTACATGTAATGTTAGGTTTTAGGCCCATGGAGTTAGTATAAGCCTTAAATGTTGTTTTAAGTCATTTAGAGGTGATTTTTGGCTCTTTTAGATAACTCCCATTTGGGACTCAAGTATAGTTTTGGGATTTGTGGGTTTTAGTGAGTTATTATCGGTTCATAGGTCACATATCATAATTATTTGGGAATCATTTTAAGTCTAGAGAGATAAACTTCAAGAGAAAAGGAGAAGTTATAATGATATTGCCCCAATTTTCTTCACCAAATTGATAGAGGCATGTTTACTAAGGATTGAATTATAATTGCCATTGTGTTAAATTGTATCTCTTCATTAGAATATGAATATAACCATGCCTTAATCTGATTATTATGATTAATTAGGTTAAATTTTGTAATTATTCAAATCAACTTGTTAATCATGTCAATTTTTATCTTATATTGGATAAATTCTTCATGAAATTGAATTGAATCTATTAGAGAATGATTATAACCGGTTTAATATTGTAAATTGATCACAATCCATATAGTTAGATGAATCAATCCATGAAAACTCTATGGAAATTGGTGACATTAATATACTAGGGTTCTTGTAGTTAAATCTAAAATTTCCTTTGAATCTTTAATAGAAACTTGATTGTTTTTTGTTAGAATTATGTCCTAATCATGCATTTGAAATTTTTTTCATTGTTGGGATGTTTATTGGGGTTTAAATGAAGCTTCTGGAGTCATCAATGGTATTTTAGATGGAGAAATGGTACTTTAGACAAGATGAATCCCGTAACTTAGATATTTTTTAAAGACCTATAGCTATCGATGGATTGAAACTTGGTCGATCTATCGACCCATCAGTTTTTGTGCAACTTTTTATTTTTATTAGTTTGGTTGGTTTTTAGATTTTCCAGTTAGCTTAAGTAGATCCTCCGTTTTATATCCTTAAATATGATCATATGAATGTTATGGGTTAAATGCTTTAACTTGGTATAATAATTGAATACCTAACTCTATGTGATTTTGTGAAATTAATTAATTATTTTAAGACTTAGAATCCTTTGAATAAATATGATTTCTTCTCTTGTATTATTTGTGAAATGCATACCATATGTGAGTGCAAGTCGGTGATGTACTATGAGCGATTCGATTTGGCACGTGCAACAATGACTGCGATGGTACCACAGTGATAGAGAAGGGTTTGCCATGGTTATTTATGCTCAGGGTCTTACAGCTAACGTACCCGTATCCCGGGAAGTTTCATGGGGGTTGTTATCATATAGTTTTGAGTACAATAGGATATAAAAATAAAGGAAGGCATATGTAACAACCCTCGATTCTGGGAGGCTCATTTTATACTAATTTTACCACATAAGGTAATTATATAAAATGTGGGGACTGGAGTAAATATTAATTAAATGAATTGAAAGTTAATATTTACTAGATTGATGCATATTTACTGTATGTGAAAGCAAATATCATCAGGCTGCATGTTTATAGTGTCATGTATTTAAAACGACATTTTGGTTTAAATAAATTGAAACTAGAAATAATTTATAAAATTTGTCGGATGCCAATTTAGAGGGTGTGGTTAGTCTCGGAAGGTGCGAGACATTCAAAATAAGTGCCATATTGTATTTTTGGTATTTCGGGCACTTTTACCTGGTTTTAGCTGAAATGCGTATTTGCGAGTAATTTTAATGTGGTATTAACCACTTTAGTTGGAGACTTTAGACTTAATCCAAGATTTTTGTCTTGCCCTTATTTCATTTTCCTCATTTTATGTCTTAAAATATAGAGAGAAAAGGAGAGAAAGAGAGTGGAAGAGAAAGAAGTGGAGAAAGAAGAGAAATTGGAGGTTGAAGATGGATTGTTGCTCCTACTCAAAGAAATCTGATATTTCCTACATCAAGGCAAGTTTTCTACTTGCTAATATGAGATTTAAGATGAATAATTTGTATGATATTTATGTATTTTCATTTGGAGATCAAAAATGGAATTGATGGGAATTAAACCCTAATTTTAGTTTTGACGATAAAATTGTGGATTATAATGGTTATAAATCATGTAGGATAAATTTTGGGTAGATAAATGTTGTTGGTTGTGGGTAAAATGGAAGAGATTTAAGGTTTGGGAGAATTAGGGTTCATAACCCTTAAAACAAAACTAGGCAAATCTGCAGAACCGAATTGATTCGGCCTGGCCGAATCGATTCGCCTTGAGACAGTTTCCCAGTCTGGGTCGACCGAATCGATTCGGATGGTCCGAATCGATTCGAAAATTATGCAGAAGTCAGGCTTTCCTGACCGAATCGATTCAGATAGTCTGAATCGATTCACTTTTCTGAAACCAAATCGATTCGGTTAAGCCGAATCGATTCGAAAGCCCTGCATTTTGAGTGATTTTCTTAGTTTAGTCCCAATTCAGTTTCTTTAATTCTAGGGCCTAGGAACCTTCTTTAATGAA
The DNA here is from genome assembly GCA_949130495.1 of Sambucus nigra. NCBI lineage: Eukaryota > Viridiplantae > Streptophyta > Magnoliopsida > Dipsacales > Adoxaceae > Sambucus > Sambucus nigra. The sequence goes on along the minus strand of OX422209.1, from coordinate 463,623,172 downwards.
GTAAACTAAGTGTCCTAGAGTATTAATTGAGTTAGTTACTTTCCCTACACTAGGAATGGGTTATCTGGAGATTTTTCCGGGGTTATGCCTATTGACGTTCGGGCATTCTTTTCCTCTACTCAATTTCTATAAAACTAAGAGTTATAGTATTATGTTTGGGAGATTTTAGGTGCTCATTCGAGCTATATTAGTCCTGATGGTTTATAATAACACCATAAAAGTATATTGGGAGAATAAATTGAAAGTTCATTCATTCCTTTGAGGTTGTAGCAACGATATAGTTTATCGTATGGCTCCGGATAATAAGTTATATTATTTACAAAAAGTAAATGGTAATGGTTTCGGATAAAATGAAATAGACATTTGTTAAAATGTAAATGGGATTGAGTATGAAACATACATTGTAAAAATGTAAATGGAAAATGGAAATGAAATGGAATTGGTAATAATTTTGGTAAATGATAATTTACTAAATTATGAATATGATAAATGATTTTTTTTTATGAAACACACCTCTCTAAATGACATCATAAGGGAAGTTCGCGCGCACAGGTGAAGTCCCCTGGCTAATGAATGCAGGGTGGATATAGTCCTAAGCCATGTGAGCGTTGGTTGATATATATATTTTTCTGCGATGGGTAGGTAATTCTGGGTGTGGTTATAACTACCCCGCAGGCACATGGCCGCTTACTTACATATTGCGATAGGTGCCCAGGTTGTCTCATGATAGGCCCTGGAAGATGATGGTCATTTAGGGGCGCTCACAGTGGGGAAATCCGGACAGGCGGTCTTAGAATTCGTTATATGAATATAAATATAACAATTCATAATCAAGTGGGACTTGATGTATGTGATGGGCCATAAAGAACCTGATAAAGTGCCACAAAGAGCACAGTAAAATTCCACAAAGATCATTTGAAAATGATTATTTTCCTGATAAGGAAAGGATTTTTACAAAATGCAAAAGTGAGATAAAAATGCCATTAAGGGCATACAATTGTGAATATATATATATTCCTGTTAACGAAAAAGATATATGAGATAATTGGAGCACATGATGAATTTTCAGATTAATGCTACTCGCTTTATCTTCGTGCTTAGTTTATGTGTTAATTTGTGTAGTTAAATTGTTATCTCTCTCTTATCATGATTCATCATTCATAACTGTCATACTTTTTATTCATCTGGTAATCATATAGAACCGGGCCCTGACCCGTTTACATTTCTTATTGCATATGCACCTTGTCTCCGCTCAGGTACTCCGCTGCAAGGATGCCTGATTTGCGGGTATTACGGGATACATTAGGTATAGACGTTTTCATTTTTGTATTCTAGCTATGATCGGGTCTCTTTACTCGGGCGAGAGGCCCAGGCTTTTGTAAATGTCTAATGTAATGAATTATATAAATTTATTGAAATTGTTTAACAACGTTATATGTATAAGCAGACCGATAACATATTTGGTCCTCTTATTTGTCACTTGTTATTATAGTAATATATATTCATCCTTGAGGTTTCCCCTATCTTTTCAGGAATCGGGTTGTTTAAATTCTTTCTTTAACTTTAAAACAAAATATTTGGCAACACGTTTTCTGAAATTTTGGGTGGTTATCCTAGATACTCTATATTTTATTGTGATGCTGAGAATGATTCCATCTATGATTCTTGTTATATTGGAGTATTGGGCTGGCCACCCCTTATCTTGGTGAGTGGGTTGTCACAGCATAGCGATTTGATAACCTTGACTTTTTGGTGTAGTCTTCGCTGTTGCAAGCCAGGTTAATCAAAACCTTCAAATACCTACAAAAATACAATAAACTAGAGTGTGGAGGTAAGTAAGGGTGTTAATCCTAATCTAAGGATGAAACATATGAGAGAAGAAAAACGTAATTCAATTTTATTTGATCTCTTTTTGGACTTTTTGCCTTTTCTAGTTTTTTTAAACTTTTTTATTATTAAAACAATTTTGAGATGAAGGTGAATTCATTATTAACTAAATAAGAAAAGGCAATTAAACTAGAATAAAAGTGTGAAAAACTAAGAAAAAGTGTGTGATGAAAAATGATCAATAAAATCTAACAAAAATAAGAGATAAAGTGAGGAAATAAATGTGAAAACAATCAAGAAATGAGATTACACCACAAATTCTAGTTAATCAAAATTAATTAATTCATTAAAATTAATTATCCCAAGTTAGTATCAAAATCATAAACTAGCTCTCATTGCAAATATAATTTTAATAATAACATTTTAAAAAATTAAATTCAACACTCCTATAACTCATTAAAAGTAAATCTAAACACCATTTAATAAATCACCAGCTAAGAACGATTTACAAAATTTGTTTAATTCATAGAAATAAGCTTAAAGTTGAAATTCAAAGAAATAATTTCATATTTTAGAAAAACCTATCTCTAGTTATATTCTAAAATGGAAACTAAGACTAGAGTCTCTATTTTCTCTCGAAAATCATTTACCCTCTCTCGAGGCATAAAATAAAATGTAAGAGTGAAAAGTTAATCATCAAAGGGATATGTAATTTAAATAAGTTAATTAAATTAAAATAAGATTTACATTTCTTATTGCATATGCTCCTTGTCTCCGCTCAGGTACTCCGTTGCAAGGATGCCTGATTTAAATTCCTATTCCGATGTCCTCAGCGAGCGATGATGCATTGCGGGTATTACGGGATACATTTGGTATAGACGTTTTCATTTTTGTATTCTAGCTATGATCGGGTCTCTTTACTCGGGCGAGAGGCCCAGGCTTTTGTAAATGTCTAATGTAATGAATTATATAAATTTATTGAAATTGTTTAACAATGTTATATATATAAGCAGACCAATAACATATTTGGTCCTCTTATTTGTCACTTGTTATTATAGTAATATATATTCATCCTTGAGGTTTCCCCTATCTTTTCAGGAATTGGGTTGTTTAAATTCTTTCTTTAACTTTAAAACAAAATATTTGGCAACCCGTTTTCTGAAATTTTGGGTGGTTATCATGGATACTCTATATTTTATTATGATGCTGAGAATGATTCCATCTATGATTCTTGTTATATTGGAGTATTGGGCTGGCCACCCCTTATTTTGGTGAGCGGGTTGTCACAGATGGTATCAGAGCATCGGGTTCTAGAGTCCTTAGCAATCTGTGTGGACGCCTTAAGTTTTCCGCATTGCTTTTTACTTGACATAGAGCCTTAGGATGAAGATCGTTGACTTCTTTAGCGAGGTCTCGTTCTTCTTCCATGTGGTAGGACTTATAGAATCTTTTGCGCATTCATGTGAAGAATAATAGGTCAATTGAAGAAGGGAGTCATGGGAAGGATTTTTTAGAACTATAAATTGTGGTCGGGGACGAGGAACGCTTTGGAGGTTGTTCCCTTTTTGTAGCACTTCCTTGTCTTACTACTACGACTACTAATTACAGTTGATGTATTTTCCCAAGTACGGCTAGAAGTAGAAAGTGGTACTAAGATTGAGATTTGAAGCCATGTTAAATTGAAGTGGAGAAGTGCCCTGAAGTAGGATGGAGGAAAATCCTTCACCCGTAGGGGTAGTGTCGAGGTGGTGAAAATGTGGTCACCGTATTCGTGGGTGCCAGAAGTTTGGCCCATGGATAAACCCGGTGGATTTGTGCAACATTGAGTTTTTCTGGGATAACTAGACTGATGAGAAGGTGGATTCTCGAATGTTCACACAATGCTCGGTAAAAGGCCGATTGTGAATAAAGTGTTGTACGGTTAAGGAGACCGTGCACCATAAAATGATAGGCCCGAAAATAAGTGTCGTTAACACTTCTGATGGAGAACTGATCATGAAACCCCATTGGTGGACTTCCGTCTGGGGAGGTTTCATTGAACTAAGGAATAGGAGGCCGAGAGCATGTCCTCTTTTACTCAGAAAGTAAGAGGGACTGCGTGGGCAATTATTGTCGGCCAGAGGCGGAATAATGGCTATGATGTGGAGCGTAGAACCACTCATTTTAAACTTCGTTGAGTGGATAACGAGGGAAAGAATAAAGTGCCTGGTTGGGGAGTTGATGGAAATAATGTTGGTTCGTGTAAGGCTCGAATATGGAGTTTGAAAACCATTAGTATTGACCCGGAGTGCTTGGCATAAATTGTTGGTGGGAATTCAACCTTATTAGTGGCTGGTGTATTCCTTAGGATAATATTTAATAGTATTGTATCTACTGTAGATTCGGGTGTGTATAGTGAGCTTGTAGTAGTATCTACGCTATTATAGAAGGGTAATGATATGACTTCCGTGGTATGGAAGTTCTATCTTTTCTTCACTCGTTATGAAGCGAGTGATGATATTTTAAATGTATGTGTGTCATACGTGTTACTTGCATTATGTGTCCCTTGGTTTAAGTGCTCTATTGCTTGTTTGCATTGTATGTGGATGCTATGACTTATCTCCATGACCAACAAGGTTAAGTAGTAATGCATAGGAGGGGTTCCTTGTTTGGATTCCGCTTTTGCGGGACGCTCCACGCGTGAACCTTAACGACATTGGGAGTGGAGAGATGTTATTTTTCCTTTCTCTTATTTTATGTATAATATGCGAGTAAAGATACTTTGGTTGGTTTGGGGTGATAGCAAGCAAATAAAATTGTAAGGATATCTTACTTCTAGTTCAAAGTGGAACTAGTTGTTCTATAATATCTCTCCTGGATACAGGTTGAGACTTTATAGAGGCGGATCGAGGTAGGTAGGAGATATTTTATTTATTTGTTGTGTTATCTTGTGTGAGTGTTTAATTGTTCATTTGTCTTGTTTATGCATGTTACGCTTATCTCCATGACCAACTAGTTAAGTAGGCATGTGTCGGAGGGGTTCCTTGTTTGGATTTCGCTTTGCGAGACACTCCGCCACATGAACACTTAACGATGTTGTGAGTGGAGAGGCGCTATTATTTTTCTTTCCTTTATTTTATTTTGTTGTTGAGAGTTGGGTTGAAAGGTTTATCCGAGAATCACGTAGAAGAGTGATTAAGGGCTATTAAAGTGCGGGATAGAAGCACTGTACATAGTTCTCTCCTCTAATCAATGTGAGGGAGACTGAGATACGAAGTCGAATTGAGACTTCGGGTTATGCCTTGATAAGAAGGCTATTTGAAAAGATGTGTATATGTTATGGGATAAAGTTTGTAAGACTTCACAGAAAGTAAATGTATGATGAATTGAATCTTTAAAGACGCAATGGTAATATATATATAGAAGTAGAATTGTAAGTTAGACATTTACCGATCCTGATCATGTGTCCTAGACCGTCATATCTTAATGACCGACGATGCGAGGTAGTAGTGTAACGGGAGGGTTCGTTGTTCGGATTTCGCCTCGGCGAGACGTCCCACGCACGAAACCGAGCGAATGTAGGACGTTGAGATAGGTCTAGGGCACTAGGGATATACTTAGTATTAATATCATACGTATACGACTTAGATAGGATAGATATAGATCGACCTTAGATTTATTAGCATGTGAGGCCTTTAGGGCATGTGACATTGATGTAGGAAGGTTGTAGGGAGTTGGCCCCACATAGGATGTGGCTTAACTCTAAGAGGGATTTGGTCCCTAGAAATGAGAAGTATGGGGTCTCAAGAGGTTTGGTCGTTTAGGCCGAAGGAGATGAGGCCTTTCTTAGATATGGTGTTACATGGCGAGTTCACTTACGGGAAGTATTATTCCATGCTTGAATTAAAATTCATCGTAGTAGTGATCACTTTAAATAGATCAGGCACTACTTCCTGGGCAGGAAATTTGGTCTTTCTCGCAAGCAACAAGTTGTTGCAATATGTCGTGGAAGAAATTGAGTTGGTATACGAAGTCTATGATGGACTATTGATTGGATTTTTCTCATTCGCTAAGGGAATGCAATTGAGGTAGTAGGTGCGTCGAGTATAAAACCCGTTGGAGAAATTAGTGATGGCATAGGAAGCCAAATGAAATGAACATGACTAGGGAGACTTTGTAGTAAGAACATTACGGTCTATGATTGACCATTTCACCTACTCGTGTGAAGAAGAGTAGTGGTGAAATGAAGAGGGGTATATTCTTAGACGTTTGCATTAAAGTGCCGGGACCATTCTGGTCATGATCCTATTTGAGAAAATTGTTGATCGTTTGACCAGACTATTACATTTCTGGTCATTATGGACGGATTACATGTATAAGAGTACGCCCCATTCTTGATGGAGGAATGGTAGAACCGTGGGAGGTGCCTATTAAAATTGGGTGGACCGAGACTAGATATTCGTGTCGGAGGTTTGGTAAAAGTTTCCATGAAGTAATGGGAACCGTATGGAAATGGCGTATATCCTACCACCCTAAAGTGGATGGATGAATGGGAGGAAATTGACTTATGGCCAACAAGCATATATTGAGCGGGCGCCTTAGAATACATAGCAGATGGGAGAAGTAATTATATGGATAGAGATTCTCGTACAACCATTAGGCTATTGAATGGCCTTATGGATCATTTCCTAAGGCATGGCATCGTGAGTGGCCTAGCGTGGTCGGTTGAGTAATTAGCATACTCGTTGGATGGAACGAATGGGTAATATGTTCCTTGTACTTGGAGTGGTCTCAGGACATTTATTTAAAGATTTAGTTTTTGATCCATACGCCATGATGGGATACCTCAATGCGAAGAAAAGTTGATGTGTGTTGGGGTTAAACAAATTAGTGTAGGTGTAAATATCCTCGAGGATGGAGTAAAGAGGTCTATGCCGAGTTATGTGGGTATCTCCTTTAGTTGTAAGACGGTAGGATTGATAGTTCGTGAGAAATGATTTGGTGCTATGCATGAGCACCAAGAATGTGACTGAGATCGTTAATGACAACCTTAGTCTGAGTCCATTTGGGGACGCCACAGTAACGAGGGGTTTGTTTAGGATGGTAGAATCCTAGTTTAGAGTAGTATACCCTTTATGAGAATTAGGGATGCCCGAATTTTGAGGGCAAAATTCCCTCGTAAGGGGGGAGTATGTAACAACCCTCGATTCTGGGAGGCTCATTTTATACTAATTTTACCGCATAAGGTAATTATATAAAATGTGGGGACTGGAGTAAATATTAATTGAACGAATTGAAAGTTAATATTTACTAGATTGATGCATATTTACTGTATGTGAAAGCAAATATCATCAGGTTGCATGTTTATAGTGTCATGTATTTAAAACGACATTTTGGTTTAAATAAAATTGGAACTGGAAATAATTTATAAAATTTGTCGGATGCCAGTTTAGAGGGTGTAGTTAGTCTCGGAAGGTGCGAGACATTCAAAATAAGTGCCATATTGTATTTTTGGTATTTCGGGCACTTTTACCTGGTTTTAGCTGAAATGCGTATTTGCGAGTAATTTTAATGTGGTATTAACCACTTTAGTTGGAGACTTTAGACTTAATCCAAGATTTTTGTCTTGCCCTTATTTCATTTTCCTCATTTTATGTCTTAAAATATAGAGAGAAAAGGAGAGAAAGAGAGTGGAAGAGAAAGAAGTGGAGAAAGAAGAGAAATTGGAGGTTGAAGATGGATTGTTGCTCCTACTCAAAGAAATCTGATATTTCCTACATCAAGGCAAGTTTTCTACTTGCTAATATGAGATTTAAGATGAATAATTTGTATGATATTTATGTATTTTCATTTGGAGATCAAAAATGGAATTGATGGGAATTAAACCCTAATTTTAGTTTTGACGATAAAATTGTGGATTATAATGGTTATAAATCATGTAGGATAAATTTTGGGTAGATAAATGTTGTTGGTTGTGGGTAAAATGGAAGAGATTTAAGGTTTGGGAGAATTAGGGTTCATAACCCTTAAAACAAAACTAGGCAAATCTGCAGAACCGAATTGATTCGGCCTGGCCGAATCGATTCGCCTTGAGACAGTTTCCCAGTCTGGGTCGACCGAATCGATTCGGATGGTCCGAATCGATTCGAAAATTATGCAGAAGTCAGGCTTTCCTGACCGAATCGATTCGGATAGTTTGAATCGATTCACTTTTCTGAAACCAAATCGATTCGGTTAAGCCGAATCGATTCGAAAGCCCTGCATTTTGAGTGATTTTCTTAGTTTAGTCCCAATTCAGTTTCTTTAATTCTAGGGCCTAGGAACCTTCTTTAATGAAGTAAACTAAGTGTCCTAGAGTATTAATTGAGTTAGTTACTTTCCCTACACTAGGAATGGGTTATCTGGAGATTTTTCCGGGGTTATGCCTATTGACGTTCGGGCATTCTTTTCCTCTACTCAATTTCTATAAAACTAAGAGTTATAGTATTATGTTTGGGAGATTTTAGGTGCTCATTCGAGCTATATTAGTCCTGATGGTTTATAATAACACCATAAAAGTATATTGGGAGAATAAATTGAAAGTTCATTCATTCCTTTGAGGTTGTAGCAACGATATAGTTTATCGTATGGCTCCGGATAATAAGTTATATTATTTACAAAAAGTAAATGGTAATGGTTTCGGATAAAATGAAATAGACATTTGTTAAAATGTAAATGGGATTGAGTATGAAACATACATTGTAAAAATGTAAATGGAAAATGGAAATGAAATGGAATTGGTAATAATTTTGGTAAATGATAATTTACTAAATTATGAATATGATAAATGATTTTTTTTATGAAACACACCTCTCTAAATGACATCATAAGGGAAGTTTGCGCGCACAGGTGAAGCCCCCTGGCTAAGGAATGCAGGGTGGATATAGTCCTAGGCCATGTGAGTGTTGGTTGATATATATATTTTTTTTCGATGGGTAGGTAATTCTGGGTGTGGTTATGACTACCCCGCAGGCACATGGCCGCTTTCCTACGTATTGCGATTGGTGCCCAGGTTGTCTTATGATAGGCCCTGGAAGATGATGGTCATTTAGGGGCGCGCACAGTGGGGAAACCCGGACGGGCGGTCTTAGAATTCGTTATATGTATATAAATATAACAATTCATAATCAAGTGGGACTTGATGTATTTGATGGGCCATAACGAGCCTGATAAAGTGCCACAAAGAGCACAGTAAAATGCCACAAAGAGCATTTGAAAATGATTATTTTCCTGATAAGGAAAGGATTTTTACAAAATGCAAAAGTGAGATAAAAATGCCATTAAGGGCATATAATTGTGAATATATATATATATATATATATATATATATATATATATATATATATTCCTGTTAAGGAAAAAGAAATATGAGATAATTGGAGCACATGATGAATTTTCAGATTAATGCTACTCGCTTTATCTTCCTGCTTAGTTTATGTGTTAATTTGTGTAGTTAGCTTGTTATCTCTCTCTTATCATGATTCATCATTCATAACTGTCATACTTTTTATTCATCTGGTAATCATATAGAACCGGGCCCTGACCGGTTTACATTTCTTATTGCATATGCACCTTGTCTCCGCTCAGGTACTCCGCTGCAAGGATGCCTGATTTGAATTCCTATTCCAATGTCCTCGGCGAACGGTGATGCATTGCGGGTATTACGGGATACATTTGGTATAGACGTTTTCATTTTTGTATTCTAGCTATGATCGGGTCTCTTTACTCGGGCGAGAGGCCCAGGCTTTTGTAAATGTCTAATGTAATGAATTATATAAATTTATTGAAATTGTTTAACAACGTTATATGTATAAGCAGACCGATAACATATTTGGTCCTCTTATTTATCACTTGTTATTATAGTAATATATATTCATCCTTGAGGTTTCCCCTATCTTTTCAGGAATCGGGTTGTTTAAATTCTTTCTTTAACTTTAAAACAAAATATTTGGCAACCCGTTTTCTGAAATTTTGGGTGGTTATCCTGGATACTCTATATTTTATTGTGATGCTGAGAATGATTCCATCTATGATTCTTGTTATATTGGAGTATTGGGCTGGCCACCCCTTATCTTGGTGAGTGAGTTGTCACAGCATAGCGATTTGATAACCTTGACTTTTTGGTGTAGTCGTCGCTGTTGCATGCCAGGTTAATCAAAACCTTCAAATACCTACAAAAATACAATAAACTAGAGTGTGGAGGTAAGTAAGGGTGTTAATCCTAATCTAAGGATGAAACATATGAGAGAAGAAAAATGTAATTCAATTTTATTTGATCTCTTTTTGGACTTTTTGCCTTTTCTAGTTTTTTTAAACTTTTTTATTATTAAAACAATTTTGAGATGAAGGTGAATTCATTATTAACTAAATAAGAAAAGGCAATTAAACTAGAATAAAAGTGTGAAAAACTAAGAAAAAGTGTGTGATGAAAAATGATCAATAAAATCTAACAAAAATAAGAGATAAAGTGAGGAAATAAATGTGAAAACAATCAAGAAATGAGATTACACCACAAATTCTAGTTAATCAAAATTAATTAATTCATTAAAATTAATTATCCCAAGTTAGTATCAAAATCATAAACCAGCTCTCGTTGCAAATATAATTTTAATAATAACATTTTAAAAAATTAAATTCAACACTCCTATAACTCATTAAAAGTAAATCTAAACACCATTTAATAAATCACCAGCTAAGAACGATTTACAAAATTTGTTTAATTCATAGAAATAAGCTTAGAGTTGAAATTCAAAGAAATAATTTCATATTTTAGAAAAACCTATCTCTAGTTATATTCTAAAATGGAAACTAAGACTAGAGTCTCTATTTTCTCTCGAAAATCATTTACCCTCTCTCGAGGCATAAATTAAAATGTAAGAGTGAAAAGTTAATCATCAAAGGGATATGTAATTTAAATAAGTTAATTAAAATAAGATTAACATCAAATAGTGGATCATCCCACCCCTTGAAGGGTTTTATTAGCCTAACATAATGTGGATCATGATAGTCTAATAAACAAGACAATAAAATAAGAGTGGATAAGGGAACAATCAAACCAAATATAATTGAGTAAAATTGTTCTCCGTCCTTAAATTACAAGCCTCCAACCTTAAATGGAGAGATACAACAAATTAATACATAAAAATACTCACTCAACTTGAATCTCACACAATTATTTCACACAATATCAATTTTTAAAAAAATTCCTAAACTAAAAGATATTATTTCTAACTTTCTTTCTAAGATAACTCTAGAATTCTCCCTCCTCTTATTGGATCTTCTTCTTCCTTTTTTAGTGTGTAGGTGGCTAGGGGTCTAAATGGTATAATTGAGATGTGCATGGGGTTTATGAGGTGTGAGAGGGGGAATAGGAGTATTTTGGTAATGATGAGTGAGATCATGTGGAAAATGGTGAAGGAGAAATCAGATTTGATATAAGGGGCATGTTGGGGGTATTTTGGGAACAAAGGGGCAAAAGGCATTTAACACACATGGATTTTGTGGTTTATTGTCTTTAGTTTTGGGAGTTGGTTCTTGACAGATGGAAAAGAAATGATTTTGGTGAAATGGGTCTTGGTGGGTTGACGGGTTTGGGGTTGAGCTGTTGGTCTTGAAATGGTGGTTTTTCGGGAACAAATATGGGGTTTGGATCTGGGTAGTATGGATTTTAAGTTATGGAGTTCGGGTAACAGGTTGATGTGGTTCCGAGTTTCACATGCCGGAGGTCGCGGGTTAAGACTAGCTCCGATCGGATTATGGGTCGGTGGCACCGGGTTAGAATAGATGGGAGGTCGGGTTCATGTGGATGTAACTCGGGTATGGTGTTCTTGGGTTATGACTGGAAGAACCGGGTTTTATAGGGTCATCGAAAAGGAGGTTGAACAAAGGGTTGGAGTTGTGAAGGCAGTGGGATTGGGTTATTGGGATGTTGGAGGTAAGAGCAGGAGAAAGAGTGTGTGTGTAGTTGGGAAGTTGAAGATGAATGGGTTTAGTTGGGTGTGGGTGTGTGTATGGGATAATGTGTTTGTGTGTGTGTGTACCTTTAAAAAAATGAAAACAAAACTATCTATGTGTTTAAGACATAGCTAAAAATAAAATTAATGAAACTAATGTAAAAAATATAAACCTAATAAATTAAATTCCTAACCTATAAATAAATAAACAAAAATAAACTAAAAGTAAAAGATACAAATTATTAAACTAAAAATAAAAGTCCTAAAAATGTAAAATCTAATAAAACTAGAAATAAATCCATATAAGAAAATTTATCCTAATAAACATAAAATTGAATAAAATAAAATAAAATAAAATAAAATAAAATAAAGACTAGAAACTAAATACTAAAAAATTAAAATTAAAATAAAACTACACCTAAGTAAAAAAAGAAATATAAAAATTAGCAAATAAATCCTAGAAATCCTCAATAAATCTAAAATAAATCCTAGAACTAGAAACGACTCAAAAAAAAATCTAAACATTAATGAAAGTACAAACTCAACACACATAAGGATCGGGTTCGGTTGAGGCTAGGTTTGGGCTAGGTTAGGGTTACGTGATTGGTTATTTAGCCACGTCTTGCTACAAATTGCCTCAAAATAGAGCTTTCAGAATCGCAACTATAATCAAGCCTACACAATAGACAATTACACACATAAGACCCAATTTTTCGAGAATTAGCAATTAGAATACGTCTATTCGGGTGTTAAATATATAGTTTTGGGTTCTTATCGTACCAGCCCCAAATAGAACATTGCTATTCCTCAAGCTAAATATAGAGAGAAAGGAAGATAAGAAACCAAAAGTGTACCACTTTCGCGGGCACTTGCGATTGTACTTAGCATGTGCAACACACTTTTAAACCTATATGTTGCTCCACACGATGAGATTTGTCTCGTGAGGATTTACATAGAATATACCCACAAAATTATTTATATGCAAATGACAGTTAATCTCTTGTTAGGCGTAGAATAATCGCAAAATCCATCACGAGATACATATTTTGAGGAATACAAGATAGAAGTGCATAAAAAGGTTAGCTAAGTAAATACGCAAGGCACATCCTTCCTATAACTTAACGTCTGTAGTGTGAATCAGTCAAAACGGGTCAAGTATCATAAGAGTAATTCCTAGATTGCCTTTCGTAATCGATGCTTCAACTTCAAAATCTTAAAGGATATAGCTCTCTCAAACGAACTCTCAAGATATGGGTAAGTGTATCACTCTTGTGTGTGAGGAGGTGAGTAAATGTAATCAAGGTCAATCGTCTCACACACATATAAGAAAGAACGAACATTTATAAAGAAAAATGATCTCATGAAAGAATGCTAATCACTATAGTGAGGACGTCGAGCTATTCACCGCGTTGACTTTCATTTGCTCGAACACCTAGGGGAAAATATGGATGTATATGGGTGACGATAAATGAGATGGGAAAGTTGGTATGAGGTGAAGTATGATGGTGATGGATGGATGACAGATGAAAGATGGATGCGATAAGTGTGTTATATACATGAAGAACAAATGTCTTTATTACATAAAAACTAACTACAAACTTTCTTATTCTTTTCTTTTCCCTCTCTTTTTTTCTTTTTCTTTGTTTTTTCTATTATGTTTCTATTTTTTTTGAATTTTTCATTCTTTTTCTTTTTTTTCTATATTTCTATTTTTTTGTTTTTCTCTTTTTTCTCTTTTGTACTTTCAACACTGAGACATTTTACATTTGGGAAAACACTCTTTTTCTCAAAAATGAAGGATGATATATGAATGGAGATGATATATGGACGGTATGGGGAATATGTGGGAATGTGTAAGAATACGGGAATGTAATGAGCGAAGTGAATGGGTGAAAATCTAGTGATCAGACAAATTTCAAGACACATATTTCTTACAACTCGAAAGTGGTGTAGTTCTCAATAATCAAACCTAAATGTTTAATGAAGAATAATGGAATCATACAATGATTTAAAGTGCAGACTCAAAGGAAGTTGAATCAACTTATGACTTAGAGATTACATAAAACACTCTGAAAGGGTGAAAGTCACAAATCTCAAAAGCTAAAGTCTCCACTAGTGATCCTTAAGGTTCTCTTGAGAATCATAATACTCTTAAACTCTAAACTGCAGTGACGTGATAAGTGCGCAAATATTGTTGAGTCTAGAAATTCATGGTGCAACATGCCTTAATATATATTACATAATCTATAGAAAAAATAAATCATGTGGCTTGATTCCTTGAGTTAAAAAATGGATGATAAAAAGTTCACGTCAAATGAATGAGATCAAAGAAACAACATGAAAATTTTAAAAATCTGTTTTTGAAATTTTTTCAAAAGAGGTACGATTTTGATAAAACTCTCCACCACCAAACAAAAAGAATATCGTCCTCGATGTTAAGTAAAATGATAATTAAAATTGAGAGCATGAGGAAGGAAAGAGATTATCATAATCAACCGCTAATGAAGTGCATCAGCTGAAGCCAAGATGAAACCTGAATAAGTGATAAGATAAAAAAAATGTGTACAATTCTATAAACATTGTAAAGCATTGGGTGATGTGAAACACCACCTCCAAATAGGATGAGACTCATACAATAAACAATGGTTGCCTCCCGATAGCGATATGTTTAATGTCTTCAGCTAGACCGAAGGGAAATCACCTTAAAGATAAGATCTAGGAACGAACGGGGTGAGAGAAAAATTGGGTGATGAGAATCACCCCCAAACAAGACTGAAATCTCATCATTGTTGGATAAAGGCTAAAAGGGTCAATTCACTTGTATGGCAAAGTGCATCACATGATGCAAATATTCGATGGACCATGGGAGGGTGGAGATTAAGATAAGGGTGAGAGGGGGGGAATAGACATCGGTCACGGGCCTTATTAAGGTGAAAGGTGAGGCAACAAAGGCCCTATAAGCATGATGCTCTAGTTGGTGAGGGAGGCAATATGGTTTGGCAATTGGAATGGGGTGGGGCTCATAGAAAGAACATGATCATTCTATAAATTAATGATGATAATGGTCGCTCCGTGACACATCAGTGAGCTGGCGCAAAGAAAAATCAACACTACAAGTGGTGTGCATAGAGGGTCAAGGTCTATGTCACAAGTGAGAGTAGTACTAGATATACTCTCATGAATGGTGGAGGGTGGTTTTAGGTTAGGATATGAATATATGGTTAGGAACTTTCAAGGTATAATATGTGTGGATCGAGTGGGATAAAGGGTGGATTGGGTTGGATAAAGGGCGGAGGAATAGGATCTAACTCAAGCCTGGGAGACACACACTCCTCATGAGGGTCGAACTGATCCTCAAGGGTACTCGTAGGAGGAGTAAAGGTATACTCACAAGAGAGTGTGGTATCTAAAGATGGAGTGGTAAACTTCTTCAAAAGACTGTCACTAATTAGTGTGGTGGGTAATTCAAACGAGGCACCAGGATCGGAGATAGAGGAATCACTAGAAATATTGGGCTAAAAGGGAGCCATGCATGGTGGAACATGATCCATATTCCGAGAGGTAGAAACCGTTTTGGATTCAATCTCGAGAAAATTGTGAGCACTCATAGCCGGAGATAACCTAAGATGAATTGGTTCCTTGGGAACACACATGGTGGGCTTGATAGGTGTAGACTTGGGCATTGTTTTGGATTCGACAGGAAGGTAAATAGGGTCCTCAATGAGGTTTTTTTTTTACATGGTTGGATTTGATCAGGCTCATGATCTTTAATTAAATCAACACAAGTGTTAACATGAGGTTCGGACCATGGAATGGTCTCAATGTCGAGATTCTCGAGGTAGTAGGGTTGGTCACACTCAAAGTCAGTGGCACAAGACGATGCATCATCACTCCTCGTGGGGGCAAAAACGGGTTGACGTGGGGTGAAGTACGACTCTCTCTCACACTCAACTTCATTTAATATTTGTTTAAGCCGTTAGAGGGCTTCATTTTGAATTTGAGTGGCTTTCTCTTGCTCGACGATGAACTTTTTCCAGAGGCTTTCGAGAGCGGAGGTGGATGTAGGTGGTGGAGTGAAGGGTGGCGGCGGTGGTTGAGGTGGACACAACTCGCTACATGAGAAAAGAGAATACTCATATGAAGTGTGTGGAATGGGGCCAAGGTATGTTTCGAAATAGTGTCATACGGAGACACATATTCCATGGTGGGTTCTGATGGATGTGAAGGTACGGGCATTCATGGGGAAAGTGATTGGATAGAAAGCAATATGTGCACAATGAAGAATGTGACACGTTGATACTCATCATTGGAGGCATTGAAATGTGACATGTGTGCATGGATGACGTGTGAGTATTAACTGTGTTTGTTTGAGAGTTGAAGCCACTAAGTGAAGTGTGGAGGCTTGATTGGGACTCAACTTCAAACATGCTTCTAGAGTAGAAATGGCCAAAAAATACTCCCGTAAAGGACGCTCTTCGGCCATGATGAGAGAAGTATTTTTTTATATATTTTTCAAAATGAAAGAAAATATTTTTGAAGTTTTCTAAAAATAAAAGAAAGAAAATATTTTTGGAGTTTTCTTAAAATAAAGGAAGAAATTTTTTTGGATTTTTGAGGAAGAAAAGAGCGGAAAAATTATTTGGACTCTTTGAAGTTGGACGAATTCAAACTCACTAAAATCGACTACCGAAAGAGTTAATTGGACACATAAAGTTAAGCAGAATTCCTAACTAATACATAGACAATTTTTATCTTAAAATTTAGGTGAGAGGGTAGTCAAATTTTAATGAATTTCGAGGGCAATAAAAATCACTTAATTTATCATTCTGATCTCCCTTTACAAAAATGTTCTCCTAGTGGGCTAGCTGGTTGGTGGATTTTGAAATTAATAATAGCTAGTGTAGCACACAAATGGTAAGCGAGTGAGTCGGGTGATGAAATCCCTTCTCGTGAATGATCGGGTATAGGTCTTAATATATTAATTCATCACACACATTAAAAAATAAAGGCGAGAATTAAAATCAAATAAGAGCACGTAATCACACATAAAAATTGACTCGCTTACAAGAGATTCGCGAGGGTTTTAGAAATGTACCTCCCATGATTTTTACATTGGGGGGGTGATTAACAATTTGAGTTGACCGGGGGGAGATCTCACCTGTATCAATCGGCCTCGGGAGTCCAACTGACCCAAAGTGGAGAGGCTTATAAATCCTCTCCTTTGGATGCCCTCTCTCTACCTTATCCGGTTTACCTCTCAGGCATTTCTTCTTTTTATTACAAATTCAAATGAAAAATAAATGGTGTCTCCAAGCACCGCAATACAAGACAAATAATAAAGTCCTAATACAAGCCTTCTAAAAAAAATTAAAATGGTACGAAAAAGTAAAAATGGAAAACAAATGAATGACAGTATGAAATCCTCTCCAAGTGCTTCAAACTCCAAAAATCGACAACGACGCCACTTGATAACTTTGACTTTTTGGTGTAGTCGTCGTTGTTGCAAGCCAAGTTAATCAAAAGCTCCAAATACCTACAAAAATATAATAAACTAGAGTGTAGAGGCAAGTAAGGGTGTCAATCCTAATATAAGGATGAAACATATGAGAGAAGAAAAATGTAATTCATTTTTATTTGATTTCTTTTTGGACTTTTTACTGTTTATATTTTTTCAGCTTTTTTTAATATTAAAACAATTTTGAGATGAAGGTGAATTAACTAAAAACTAAATAAGAAAAGGTAATTAAACTAGAATAAAGTGTGAAAAACTAAGAAAAAGTGTGTGATGAAAAATGATGAATAAAATCTAACAAAAATAAGAGATAAAGTAAGGAAATAAATGTGAGAACAATCAAGGAATGAGATTACACCACAAATTTTAATTACTCAAAATTAATTAATTCATTAAAATTAATTATCCCAAGTTAGTATCAAAATCACAAATCAACTCTCGTTGTAAATGTAATTTTATTAATAACATTTTAGAAAATTAAATTCGACACTCCTACAACTCATGAAATGGAGATCTGAACATCATTTAATAAATCACCCGCGAGGATCAATTTACTAAATTAGTTTAATTCATAGAAACATCTTAGAGTTGAAATTCAAATAAATAATTTCACATTTTAGAAAAACCTATCTCTGGTTCGATTCTAAAATGGAAACTAAGACTAGAATCTCGATTTTCTCTCGAAAATCATTTACCCTCTCTCGATGCGTAAATTAAAATGTAAGAGTGCAAAGTTAATCATCAAATGGATATTTAATTTAAATAAGGTAATTAAAATCAGATTAACATCAAATAGTGGATCATCCCACCCTTTGAAGGTTTTTTTTAGCCTAACATAATATGGATCATGATAATCAAATAAATAAGGCAATAAAATAAGAGAGGATAAGAGAACAATCAAACCAAATATAATTGAGTAAAATTGAGCACCATCCTTGAATTACAATCCTCCAACCTTCAATTGAGTGATCTAACAAATTAATACATAAAAATAGTCACTCAACTTGAATCTCACACAATTATTTCACTCAATTTAAATCTTAAAAAAAATATAATAAAATAAATTCCTAAAATAAAAAATATTATTTATCTTTCTCTCTAAGATAACTACAGAATTCTCCCTCCTCTTATTGGGTCTTCTTCTTCCTTTTATACTGTGCAAGTGGCTAGGGGTATAAATGGGAGAATTGAGATGTGCATGGGGTTTATGAGGTGTGAGAGGGGGAATAAGGGTATTTTGGTAATGATGAGTGACTGCATGTGGGAGATGGTGAAGAAGAAATCAGATTTGATACGATGGGCAACTTAAGGGTATTTAGGGAACTAAGGGGAAAAAGGCATTTAACACACATGGGTTTTGTGATTTATTTTATCTTTGGTTTTGGGAGTTGGTTTTTTAGAGATGTAAAAGAAACTATTTGGTGAAATGGGTCTCGGTGGGTTGACGGGTTTGGGGTTGAGCTGTTGGTCTTGAAATGGTGGGTTTTTGGGTTCAGAATCGAGTTTGAACAGATATGGGGTTTGGATTTGGGTAACATGCATTTCGGGTTATGGAGTTTGGGTAACAGTTTGATGTGTCTCCGGGTTTGACACATCAGAGGTCGTGGGTTAAGACTAGCTTCGGTCGGACTATGGGTCAGTGGCTCCGGGTTAAAAGAGATGGGAGGTCGATTTCAGGTGGGTGTAACTTGGGTATGGTGTTCTCGAGTTAGGCTAGAAGAACCGGGTTTTATGTGGTCACCGAAAAGGAGGTCGGACAGGGGGTAGAGATGTGAAGGCAGTGGGTTTGGGTTGTTAGGAGGATGGAGGTAAGCGTACGAGAGAGAGTGTGTGTAGTTGGGAGGTTGAAGATGAAGGGGGTTTAGTTGGGTGTGGGTGTGTGTATGCGATAATGTGTGTGTGTGTGTGTGTGTGTGTGTGTGTGTGTGTGTGTGTGTGTGTGTGTGTACCTTTAAAAAAATGAAAATAAAACTATCGACGTGTTTAAGACATAATTAAAAATAAAATTAACAAAACTAAACTAACAAAATATAAAACCTTCTAAAATTAAATTCCTAACCCATAAATAAATAAATAAACTAAAAGTAAAAAATAAAAATTATTAAACTAAAAAATGTAAAATCTAATAAAACTAAAAATGAATTCATATAATAAAATTTATCCTAATAAAAATAAAATAAAGACTAGAAACTAAAAACTAACATATTAAAATTAAAATTAAACTACACTTGAGTACAAAAATATAAAAATTAGCAAATGAATCCTAAAAATCCTCAATAAATCTAAAATAAATATAAAAAATAAAAATGACTCAAAATAAAAGAAATCTAAAAATTTAGAAAGTACAAACTCAACACACACAGGGCTTGGGTTTGGTTGAGGCCAGGTCTGGGCTAGTTTAGGGTTACGGGATTGGTTATTTAGCCACATCTTGATGCAAATTGTCTCAAAATAGAGCTTTTGGAACAACAACTACAATCAATCCTGAACAATAGAAAATTACGTGCATAAGATCGAAGTTTGTCAAGAATTAACAATTAAAATACGTTTATTCAGAGTATAAAATATACACTTTTGGGTGCTTATCACTATTTATCCCACTGTTAGTGATGAAGTTTTAGGTGTGGGGTACCCTAAGTCTATATCTAGTAAGCACAAGTGATCCAAGAAGGTAATATGACTAGGGCTTGTTTATTTGCGGCCTTGAGTTAGCCCATTTACAATGAACATTTCAGTGGCCATACTCTTATGGATATCAGACTTTGAGACTGTCTTATTTATCTTATACACTTGGGAGGATTAATGTAGTATTTTTATGAATCCATTGGTTATATTCAATTTGTGTAGAATATTACTTAATCATGGGTTCACTTAGGTTTATACTAGTACATGGATGTGATATCTAAGATTGTTCGGGTTGGGATAAACTTTAGAAAAAAACTAAAATGTATGAGGAAGATGCATAATTATATTTAGCCCAAATTTAGTTAAACTATTATTCTTTATAGACTTGTTAACATTTTGTTGACTTTACATTTCAAAACCTAGGCCACCACTGTCTCCTCAGCCTTGACTATATGATATTACATCTCATCTAGTGTTACTAATCTTAGGATGTAGGTGTCAGGATTGTGCGACCTTTCTTATTTCTTTTAATTCCATTTCAGATGGTCCGGATTATGTAGTGGTTTTTACATTTCGTTGTTTCGAATTATCAGATAGTTGTGTATTGCATTACGTAGACTTTGTTGTTATGTTTTGTTATATAAGATGTGATGGGTTTCCACTTGATATTTAGTTATTTACTTTTTCTTTGTTATTTAATTTTTCATATTTCATTATTAGTTATTCATATAATGATACTCAATTGTATGGACTCTTGTATTACTTAGTTTAGAATTGATGAATATATTATTAGATTATAGAGTGTGTAACACAAAAAACCTCTAAAAGTAAAGAATTGGGGCTAATAATTTTCATTTATTCTAATTAGACTCATAATAAAATCAAAATATCCAGATTAAATAACCTATTGATCTCCTTTCACCGTTATAATGCAGTTAAAATAAATAACTTTTTTTATTTTAGATATGTGCAGAAGAAAGAAATACAATTTTCTAAAGACAAATTTGTCCCCTCTTCGATGTCCAAGGTTTAATGAACATTTTTCTCTCAACATAGAAAGACATTTTCATTTTTATTTGTTTCACTACACCAAAACACGTCTTTAGTAACATAATTTTATCGTTACTAAAAATATTAGTAACGGATTTTTTTCATTAGAAAAAAGGCGTGGGGCACGAAATTAGTAACAAAATTTTAAAATTCTGTTACTAATTCTGAATTTACCAACAATAGTTTACCGTTATTAATTTTGATTTATTAACAGACTTTTGTGTTACTATTTTAACCATATTACACCTCTTTTAAAATACTTTTGTCTGATTTTGTAATGGTAAAGGTCAGTTAGTAATATTAATATATAATTAAAAAATATATATAATTTTCAAGATCCAATATCGTGAATTTAAACAAATTCAATTATTCTTACCATATTATTCAAATAATAAGAACATATACAAATAAAGTCCACATAAACAAGGGCATTATATTCAACATTTATATTTTATACAAGCCTCCACTCGTTATTTACAAACGAAACTTAAACCAAACAAATGAAACGTTGTAATACAATCACCCCGATAGTTACATTATTTTCATAAATGCATCCAATATAACATTTTAATAAAATCATCCCGAAATGAGATATTTTTTATTATAACCATGTAAATGAAATATAAAAAAGATGTTTGTTGTTGTTGACTATCAACTTTCGTTCTATTATTATCGACATCAATGTCGCAACCCGCAACGCTGAAAACTTGAAGAGGATCCAAAAATGACTAACTGTCAAACAAAGTCATACAAAACTAATTTAGTACCAAAAATTATCCACAACCAAAATTAATTGCACAAACTATGTAAAAAAATTCACAACGTCAAACAAAAGGGTGAACTAAGAGCCAAAAAAATTATTAATTATCTATATACTCATTTGAACAACTAATACAAATATAATAAATCCAATGACTAATACATATGAATCAACTAATGCTGAAATGAGAACAATAACTTACCTATCCATATCCACTAAATAAGGCAGCATTAGTTTCTCTTTAGTATCACAAATTACCTGCCACAAAAAAGACTTCAGTAAATCCACACCATGTAGTAAATTACACTTATAAAAGAGAAATGGGTGATTAATCCATTATTTGACATCACTTTCTAAAATTTAAATAACAAAAAATTTCAATAAACACGGGTGAAAGCGAAGAGTACACTTAAAAGGTTAGAAGTAATGAACGATTCTTCAAACCAAGTCCTGCGTAACGTAACTAATCCTCCGAAACATAACCATTCTTCAAACCAAGTCCTCCAGAACGTAACCATTCTTCAATGGTTGAGATGGAACATAACTAATCGATCATTACAATAAGATCATAGATTCATTTAGAGCAGCCATGTTTATTGCACTGACTCTGTATTGTTATTTATTTTGAACGTGTGAAATGACTTGTTTGAAAACATACTACATGTCTTGTTGTCCGTACAACACTGACACTATGTTGTTTGTTGTTCGTTACATCAGCCTTATTTCATCGTCGGTACAAGCATACATATAACTATACAAGTAAAATATTCTTTAACAAAAAATTAAAAAGTGAATAAACATGTGTAAGAGAAACGTACATGTTCGAAGATGGATCGGTCCATTTCTAATTGTTGCCTTAGGATTTGCAAAGACATCTTTACATAGAAATGTGAAAGAACCGAAAAGATTTTCATAACTTTAACTCTAATCGTTTTGGAAATGAATCATTGGATTAATAGAATCCCTTGAGAATTTTCTTAAAACTGGAATAGCGTAAGATAGGTCACTCTCGGTTTGAACTGCAGCCTTCACCGGAAAAGTATCGGCAATGGAGCCATACATTGGGAGTGGAGTGTTCGTTATTATCCAGCTAATGAAGGCAATTCGTATCCTATCTGAGTGGCATACATGTTTCCATTGCTCTCAACGGAGTTTATCATGTTCGTGTAAATTCAGTTCATAAAATATAAATTAGTTAACTAAACAATTGATTAGTAAACACAATTGGTTAGATCTATTTTCCTTTATTACACTTAGATCTCCAAAAACATCATAACGTTTCGTGTGAATCTTTTGAGACACTTTATGATCATTTATGATACTTTTCACGTGTTGAATTTTAAGAAAGGAAAATAATATAGATCAAACTCAATACTTGTTCTTGAGTTTACAACATCATCTTGACAGCTATTCAAATCTGGTATTTCAGCATTTGGCAATGTCTTATTGTCTTTTAAGTTTGGTATTTCAGAGTTAGCATTGAGAAACACCCTTGATGTATCCCCCTCAAGTCAATATCCAGTGTTACCACATCACCATCTTCATCGAGATATGTAAGGGTAAGATCAGTATCAGAGCAAAATTAAAGAAATGAAAACCTTCTCCCTTAATCCATCTAAGTCAATGTCTAGTTCTTCATCAACTATGGGCATATTGAAGCGCCTAAGTGATTATTTAAAGGATAATTTACAATTAGGTCCCTTGGTAACAATTTTTAAACATTTAAGGAAAATTTACAATTAGGTCCACTTGCTATGCTACTAGCGTTGACTTGTACAAGAAGAGAATTAGTGGACCTAAGTGTTCAAAATTTGTCAAAATTCCTTTAGTGTTTAAAATTTATTTGTGAGGGACCTAAGAGTACTTTTCCCTTATTTAAAAGGGTAAGGACATCACGAATTAAAGTCACCATTTCATTTTAGTAAAGATCAATTCATGCCAGTATAAGCACATAATTGCACATTCAAGTAGGTGCTTCAGGATGGAAGTACAAAAAGACAACTTCTTAATTCACAAATATGAATAGGCAAAATTATCCAAAAGGCAAAATAACAAACCCCAAAACATTACACATTAATTACATGTTTGTTACAAAATAAATATACAAATATAATTGTAATTCTTACATTCCAAGTATGAAAAAGCTACATGTTTCCATTTTGGTGTTACAATTTCCATGTTAGAACTCAAAGTTGACAAACAATAATGAAATATCAATAGAGAGGGTCGGCAAGATAGTTGTCCACCTATTTAATTTTGATGTCGTTTCTTCTACTTTTTAATTTAATTACAGGAATAAAAGGAAATTGATAGAGCGTTTGTATGATGTAAACAAAGTAACTACGACATAAAAGTAAGTCTAATCTTATTCCTCAAAACGATTCACATATCATATTTATAGGACATTTACTACCCCGAGTAGAGGGATTAAGTTTAACCATTTTCCCTGACAGTAGTCATGCCAACACCACTGTCAATTATTGTCAAGGTGTTGTTGGTCTTATCAGGAATAATACGGATGAAGAGTTCTGGCTATCTATCTAGCTTTCTCTTGTCAGTCAATCTCTCAAAATGAATTTTATCTAGAGCTTGCAAGGTTTATTCCAAATTCAATAATTATATGAAAATTTCAGATATTATAAATTATAAGATTCCAACAAGAATGAAGAAAACCGTGTAAAAGGATTCTTTGTATGTAATCATAGGCAGCAGTGCAATTTCATGGGTAAAAGGTAAATTTAACATGGTGGTTTAAATGCATCAAAAGTTTAACACAACATAGGTTAAAGATTAAAATACCTTTAAGGCCAAGTGTGAGAGCCACGACATCAACAAGAGGTTGACAAACACATTGTTAGATGAACTGATGAATTAAGAAGAAAAGAGAAGAATTTAATTCAGCAGAAAAAGTTAAAAATTAAAATACAGAGGTGATGTCATATTTATAGAAATGGGACCCTAACTAACTTAAATGACTAACTAATTAATCAAGAAAGCATTAAAATAAAAAATGACTTGTAACACTCCCCTTCAAGTTAGAGTGTATATGTTCATCACACCCAACTTGCCCATGCGAATGTGAAATTGTGTAATTGGAAATGGATTGGTTAATATATTTGCTAGTTGGTGTTTGGAGGCTATATGCAGGACCTTGACAACTCCTTCTTAAACTTTGTCTCTCACAAGGTGGAAATCTATTTCAATGTGTTTGGTTCTTTCATGAAAAACTGGGTTTTGGGCAATGTGATTTGCAGCCTGGTTGATTTGTAGGTCCTTCAACAATCCAATCAACCAAATGATCTCACAAGTTGCTATTGCCATGCTTCTGTATTCTGCCTCTGCTGATGACCTTGAGACAACTTGTTATTTCTTAGACTTCCAGGCTATAAGAGAGTATCCTAGAAAAATGCAAAATCCTGTAATTGATCTTCTAGAATCTGGACATGATGCCTAATCAGCATTCACAAAAACTTTAAGGGTCCGTTTGATTCAAAAGTGAGCAAAAGTGGAGATGGAAAAATTTTCCATGGGTAAAATTTGTCATGGCAAATTTTACCTAGTTTTTTCACACGAAGCTATCAAACAACAATTAGGTGAAATTAAAGTCAATCCAATTAGTTTATTTAAATATTTTATAAAAAGTTTTTAAACAATTTTTAAAACATTTCTAAAATAGTTTTTTTTTTTTAAATTTTAATAAAACAGTTTTTAAAAATAATTTTTACAATATTCGAAACAGTTTTTTATTTATTCAAAACAATTTAAAACCTTTTAAAATAGTGTTTTTAATAAAACAGTCTTATAAAAAAAAATTTAAAACCGTTTTTAAATTATTTTTAAACAAATTTTTGATAGTTTTAAAACATTTTTGTAACATTTTTTATAAAACAGTATTTTTTTATTTATAACAGTTTTTAAAACATTTTTTTTAAAATTTCAAAAATAATTTTTATAATACATTTTTTTAATAAAATAGTTTTAAAAAATATTTTTTTAAACAGTTTTTAAATTATTTTTTAAAACAGTTTTCAAACATTTTTTAAATAGGTTTTAAAACAATTTAAAAATATTTTTTATAAAACAGTTTTTTATTTAAAATAGTTTTATAAAACAGTTTGTAAAATAATTTTTAAAATATTTTAGCATAAAAATATAAAAAAGCACTTGTAAGAAGTGGCAAATTGTTTGGCAAATAATTCTTCCCCAAATACCAAAGCAAAATTTGTCCATTTTTCATGCATTAGAGGTGTTGTACATAGGCAAATGGGTTATAGGCAAA
The DNA here is from genome assembly GCA_949130495.1 of Sambucus nigra. Classification (NCBI taxonomy): domain Eukaryota; kingdom Viridiplantae; phylum Streptophyta; class Magnoliopsida; order Dipsacales; family Adoxaceae; genus Sambucus; species Sambucus nigra. Next base: position 463,597,148 of record OX422209.1, on the reverse strand, counting down.
TTTGTAAATCAAACAAATCAAAAAGTGGGCAAATGCCATATTTGCCCATTGATTTGACATTTGTCATGGCAAATTTGCGAATCAAACGGACCCTAAGTTGAATTTATGACTTTTCTGAAAAGAAAACTCCCTGTCCTGGAGCTCCTTTGAGGTAGTGTAGTAATTTGTGTGATGCTTGTAAGTGAGGGACTCTAGGTTGTGATAGAAATTGACTCAATTTATGAACTGCAAAAGAAATATCAGGTCTAGTGAGATTCAAGTAAAGAAGTGTTAGGACATAAATATCCAATTGAGTTCCTGTATTGTTTTGTCTTAATTCCGTGAACAAAACTGTGTTCGTAATATGTCATAGGGAGATTTTTATTTTGTCACCATCCCACTTGGTCTTAACGTATTGAAAAAAATTGAAGACGTTGCAACAAAGCTTTAAAGAATTTATCATGCCGAAGTTTAATTGGTGCAAGTTAATCTTCTTCAAAGTTAATTGCATTCTCAGATCACTCGGGTATGAATGCGTATAATTAATGGTGCTCGGAATTGCTTTTATAAAAGATAAGAATGTATTTTTATAAATAAAAATATTTTAAAATGTTTTTAAAAGTGTTTTAAGTGTTTACACTACGTTTTATTGTGATATACTCGAAATAGAGTTTGACTTATTTGGATCTTCTTTAAAAGAGACGTTTTGAACTAAAAGTCAAAATGTCAAACTAACACATCAGCTCGTTCAAACGACATAAGGATCTCGCTCGAACGAGATGCCGAAGTCACACGAACGACGTGGCATTGTCATTCGAACGACACATTTTTCAAGGCGGCACTTATTTGTTATTTAAAGCGTGTTTCTATCAGAGTTTTGGAAGTGTGCATTCTGAAAAAATAGTATACCATCCAGTACGAGTTTGGCACATGTTTTATAAGGTTTAAAAAGCTTAAACACATTCTTAGAGTTTGCAAAGATCCGAGTTATCATTAGTTTACGTTTACGTGATCTTGCTGCACCAAGTTTGTTTGTTTAACCATTGAACATAAGGGCTTTGCGGTGAAAAAAAGAGAAGGACTTTTTGTTCGACATCATAAACGAATCAAAGTCAATCGGTGGACACCGAGACATTCATGAAGTCAATTTTTCTGGACATGTATCGTGGAAGATGAAATTTCTGTATGGGCACTATTGAAGGTTAATCTGTCTTTGTAAAATCATTATTCATATTGATTGTTTGGCTTGAGCCCTCCGGGGTTGTTTTCCCGTTTTGGGTTTTTTCCTCGTACATCCGGCGTTGTGAGTACTCTTTACTTTATTTTACTTGCTTTAATCACTAGATGCATGTTTAGGATTAATCAAGAAAAAATTGGTTTATAGTAAGAATTGGGTTTTCACAACTTGGTTTGGTGCATAATTAAAATTGGATAATTTTTGGTGAAAATTTTGGTTTTGTTTAAAACACACATATTGGGCACTCTTCAAATTGGTATCAGAGCTTGAAAACTTATTTTATTTGTTTTGTGATCCCGTGTGTTTTCAAAGATGAATTCTGGATATAATGAATTTTCTCGAACTCCTATTTTTATGGCACTAATTACACTTATTGGAAGATGAGAATGAGATGCATTAAAATCTATTGATGAGCGTGTGTGGCTAGCAGTTGAGAAACGTTTGACACCCCCTTGTCACTATTGTAAGTGAGGTCACTAGTTTAAAGCCTGTTGAGTCATGAACCGAAACTGAACAAAGACTTGCACAATATATTTCTAAGAGTCTGCACGTTATTGCATCACATATCACACAAGAAAAACATAATAGAATTATGACTTGTGAAACATCAAAAATGGCTTGGGATATTTTGGCATTCACTCACGAGGGCACTAGCACGGTTAAGGCGTCAAAACTTCAAAATCTCACTACACAGTTTGAGACCATTAGGATGTTAGAGAGAGAGACTTTTGATGAGTTTTATGTTAGGTTCTCTAATATTGTCAACTCGTCGTTTAATCTAGGTGAGAAAATTCCCGACAACCGTGTCATTAAGAAAATACTTAGGTCGTTGCATAGTAGGTTTGATGAGAAAGTGACCATTTTAAACTCCTTGGGTAGGTTAGAGTCGATGAAACTAGAAGAGATTGTAGGTGACTTACAAACCTATGAAATCGACATGATTACCTTCAAGCAAGTGCCTAAGAAAGAAAAGGGATTTCTTTGAAAACCCGGAATGAGGAAATCAAAGTTTCAGATTCTGATTTCGATTCCGATTTTGAGGATGTTGCTTTGTTGAAAAAGAAATTTAAAAAATTTATTAAGTTTCAAAAGCAATCGAAAGATGCCAAGAAATTTGAAAAATTCAAGAACAACAAAGTAGATCCCACCTCTAAGGATAAGTTTGAGAAGCCTAAGAGAGATGAGTCGGATAAGTGTTTTGGGTGTGAGGGGTATGTTCACAAAGTTAAGGAGTGTCCCACTAGACTGACGAAAGAGGGCAAGCAACCCATTGTCTATAATTCCACCTTAAGTTATAGTGATCCGAAAGAGGGAGAGAGTTCCCCCATTGATCGTAACTTTGTTGCGTTCATGGCGTGTCATGTGAGCGACGACGATTCTCATGTGCATGACGCTTTCGAGGAGGTTTTGAGTGTATCCTATGTTAGTGAGGGTGAATAGAGGGAGGAGGGAGGTAGATGTGAAAGAGTTGCAAAATGCGTTTAATGAGTTGAATGCATAAATGGTGAAAGTGAAAAAGGCTAACTCAAAATTGCAAGCTAAGTTGAATGAGCGTGCCATAGAAAATAATGATTGTTTGATTGAGGATCTTAGTTCACGAAAGAAAGATGTTTATGGAGAAACTAGAGTTTGTGGAGAAAGAGAGAGATAATCTTTGTGGTTTGATGGAGTCCTTGAAAAGGAGATTTTAGAGTTTGAGGAGTCTAGGCGTTTGCTCGAGTCTAGGATTCACGAGTTGGAGGAGAGATTGAGAGACTCATCTAGAGTCAAGTTTGATTTGGAGGCTAGGTCTGAGAAGTTAAATAAGATCCTAAGCATCGTCCAAATTAAGGGAGATAGGGGAGGTATATGTTTTGGTGAGAGAGTTTTTCCCATTCCCCCAGCATGTGTGAGAAACACTAGGAAGGTTAGAAAAAGTCCACATATAGGTAATCATTCCCACCACTGCTTCACTTGCACGTTTTGTGGTAGAAAATGTCACCTTAGGCATTATTGTTATGACTTTAGACAAGCTCCTAGGAAGTTTAGGAATAAAGTTGCTCCGGTTCCCAAAACCCCCATGCATCGTTTTACACCTACTTGGGTTAGGATATCGGATTTCGTGGCTTTAGGAATTAAACTTCATGATTCTTTTTTGTATGCACTTGATTCTTCCCAAGCTAAATCTAAAGGATGATAGTGTTGTCTTGTTTGTCATATGCTAGTTTGCTTCATGATATATTCATTGCTAGTATTATGACACGTGTATCATTTTGTATTATAATTTTCATTTGTTTAAGTCCTATTAAAAAATACAAAAAGATTTTGTTTCTTAGAAATTTTTTTGAAAATCCAAAAAGATTTTGTTTTTGAGAAAACTTTTGAAAACCAAAAAAGATTTTACTTTTATTTGAGTCAAAATATGAAAAGCCAAAAAGATTTTTTGTTTTTGTTTTTGAGTTTACATGTTTGATGTGGCATATTGGTGTTCTTGGATCCCCGCCCCCAATCATTTCGTTATCCATGTGGCTAGGACATTTGGCCATTATTATCAATTCTTAGAATGATCTTAACCGTTGTTTATATGGGGTTGTTTCGAAGTTGATATGGATTTTGATTCGACTTTGTATATATGCCAACATTGAACATATGCACGAGTTTGTATGGATGTTCGACTTCTCTTGCATATTTGAATTTGGTGAGGCGTTCTTATCTCAATCTTGTGATATATGCGTAAGTAGACTTAAGGAGAATTGTGCATGTAAAAACCATTTACCGTGAGGATTTGAATTGGTAAAAATGTTGAGTGATTCACGGGAAAAGGCTGCAAGAGTTCAAAATTGACTCGTCGTGAAAGCCACTGTTTGAAAGAGCCCAAAAGAAAATGCAATATGTTAAGAAAAGGGCCAAATTAGTTTAGTTCATTCCAAAGAAAATATGATATTATTGAGAGGGAGTTTGGATGGATTAAAAATTTAACGGGTTTTCACATCTAATCCTAATGTTGAAACATTGCAATTTGACGCTAATGTTTGTAGAATCGTCAAAAATCTGGATTTGTGTGCATGTAGTATGTTTAGTTCATTAAGCTCACACTTTTATTGTCATATGGCCGTGACAAAGTTTGATGATTTATCGCTATCAATTAGAGCTTCTTGATCGTTTCGATGTGTTGGAATTGTGACTCATTTGTTTTTAGTTTCACACCTATACATTCCATATCCATATTTGAGCACATCGGTACTATGTTTGCATGTAACTCACATTGTTAGTTTTTATGAGTTTTTTGCATTTTGTGTTAAAAATCCTACTGTTTTAACACTGTTTTGCTTTTGTCAGGCTCTTCCGAGAAATTTTTTTGTGGAAATTTTTTCACTCGGCAATATTATATATTATTTCTGAAATCTGGGAACGACATATCCATGTCGCACGAACGACCTTTGTCCTTCGTTTGAGCGACGTCCCTGGCTTATTCGAAGGACATGATGCTCTCTTTCTTCTGATTGGTTTGCAGTCCACTGGTTTATTTTGATGTTTTTTTTGGTACTGGTGGAAGTGTTTCTGGACTGATTGGTTTTTATGCAGGATTTATTGGTTCAAAATTGGATTTTTTGTATATAGTCCGTTTATCACACCTGCTTAGATTGCTATACTTTTTAGGTGATTCATTGGTTTACTAGATATTGATTTTTCATTTCTTGATCATATTTAGCTGGTTGTTTCATGATTATTTAGTGATTTCACATTGATTTAAATTGCTTTATATTCTCATGCTAGATATTTTCATTAGTTTATCTTTTCACCAGATTGTCTATTCGAGAAAAAAAAGGAGAGAGATGTATGTGATGTAGGGGGATATTTGAGCATGTTTTGGTTTAAATATGTTTACAAATTGGCATCTCTAATTGGTATTACACATTGGTATCAGTTTGTTGCTCAAATTGTTTAACAAATGATTTTTTTCCAGAGATTATTCATATTGGTATCTATTATTGTTTGGTATCATTTGAATATATATATATATATATATTGGTTTCATTTGTTCCTCTATACTTCACTACGTATTTGTTTGTCTGTTTCATGTGTAGGTCTGCTTCAGCGATTTGAGATTTCAAGTCTACATCACATTCAGACAGTTTATGCTCGAAGGTGCTGCAGTTACTAGTCTGTGTCCTGTATTTTTGATTTTGGATTTATGGGATGGGATTTAGGCGTCATACGGATTAACAGTCTGGCTTAGGAATTTCACTGGTTTAGTTTTGTCCTGGAATAGTCAAAGGGGGAGATTTGTTAGGACATAAATTTCTAATTGAGTCCCTGTATTATTTTGGCTTAATTCCGTGAACAAAACTGTATTTGTAATATGCGATAGGGAGAATTATATTTTGTCACGATACCACTTGGTCTATGACGTATTAAAGAAAATTGAAGACATTGCGGCAAAGCTTCAAAGAATTTATCATGCCAAAGTTTAATTGGGGCAAGCTTAATCGTCTTCAAAGGTAATTCCATTCTAAGATCACTATGCGTATAATTAATGGTGCTCGGAATTATTTTTATAAAAGATAAGGATGTATTTTTATAAAGAAAAATGTTTTAAAATATTTTTAAAAGTGTTTTAAGTGTTTACACTACGTTTTATTGTGATATACTCGAAATAGAGTTTGACTTATTTGGATCTCCTTTAAAAGAGACGTTTTGAAATAAAATTCAAACTGACACGTCAGCTCGTTCAAACGACATAAGGATCTCGCTCGAACGAGATGCCTAAGTCACGCGAACGACGTGGCATTGTCATTCGAATGACAAATTTTTTGAGGCGGCGTTTATTTGTTATTTAAAGTGTATTTCTATTAGAGTTTCGAAAGTGTGCATTCTGGAGAAACAGTATACCCTCTTGTACGAGTGTGGCACATGTTTTATAAGGTTTAAAAAGCTTAAACACATTCTTAGAGTTTGCAAAGATCCGAGTTATCATTAGTTTATGTTTACGTAATCTTGCTACACCAAGTTTTTTTTGTTCTGCCAATGAACATAAGGGTTTTGTAGTGAATAAAAGAGAAAGACTTCTTGTTCGACATCGTAGACGAATCAATGAACATAAGGGTTGTCTAGCTTGGACCGACCGAGGTTGTTTTTCCATTTTAGGTTTTTTCCTCGTGCATCTGGCGTTGTGAGTATTCTTTACTTTATTTTACTTGCTTTAATCACTAGATGCATGTTTAGGATTAATCCAGATAAAATTGGTTTAAAGCAAGGTTCTAAAAAACGTGAGGCGTGACTGAGGCGTAGAGGCCAATCCTTAAGCCTTAGAAGCCTAGGCGGGCCTTGGCGTAAAAAGGCATTTAGGCCTTTTTTAATATATTTTTATATTTTTTAATTATAACAAGGCTAATAAAAATAATATTGAAATGGTACATACCTGAAAAATATGTCCGTATATTTGCAATTAGGACACCTTTTCCATATGCATGCTCCATAAGTCCTCATCATATTATCACCCAATTCCATGCAATCAAAATTCAAAGTTGTCAATAAAGTAATTTAAATAAATAATATTAATCAATACAAATAAAATCAAAATAGCCCCTTATAAAATAGAAAATGATACATACCTTGAAATTGAATACCAATACATGCATTGGGAGCCCTTTTCCATGTGCATGCTCCATAAGTTCACATCACCCTAATAAACTTACACTACAATAATTCAAATTAAAATACTAAAACGATCCATTCGTTAGTACAACCCAAGTTTCAACCAAACAACATATCTCTCAAACAAGGTCATAAATATTACAATCTTTTAAACTTAAACAAACATGTTTAATCATCTAATTCCTCATCGGACTCCAATTCAAAATCATCTTCTTCATCCATTCCATCTTCTGTGCCATCCGATACAAAATCCTCTTCATTGGGTTCCCTTATTTCACTTTCATCACGGGCATTTCTACCGCTTCTTCTAGGTTGTAAAATCTCATTTTCCGCTTCTACAACAGCGTCCCATGTAAGTCTGGAACCTGCCTCCACCCCATCCACACTCTTAACATCATCATCATCACCACCATCAACAATCCATGATTGTGCATTAATAGCAATTAATGTACAATTAATGTAGATTAACAATTAATGTACAGAAACAGTTTACAGATTAACAATTAACGAATACAAATTAAATTATAAAAAAAATAGAAATCAAATTGCAAAAACAGATTACAAAGTTTGTACAATTAATGGGGTCTAAGACTTCATCTATTTTAACAAAAACAGATTGCAAAAACAAATTATCACTAATGTACAAAATCCAACCATCAATTTCGTAATTAAAAAGAAAACAAAAAAAAAGTTACAGACTATGAATTTTAGGGTTGAACAAAAGTTACATACTAAAGTTCAACTTACTGATTCAAAAGTTACTGATTCAAAAATTACATACTCTAAAACTAAATTTACTGATTCAAAAATATTACAGACGTTCCGGCGTCAACGAAATTGTAGAACAAAAATTCCGTATTTAAGAAGGAGTTTTGGTATTTGAACAAAAGTTATAGAACAAAACTATAGAGCATTTTGGTAGCACCTGTTTTCAAGCAATTTGTACCCTTTTACTCCAAAGGGATATCTGACGCGACTCAGAAAGTGTCTCTAATGTGCGTTCACTCTAGGATCAAGTGCAAGCCTGTCGCGTTAGTAATAAACCCGGTAACTTGGGATCGTATCCATAGGGAACTAAGACAACGAAGTTATAACGACGGGAAAAGACGAAGGAATCCTAAATCTGACTCTAAAAAGAAAGGAAAAATGATTTGGTTTTGAGGATCGATTACAACTAAATGCAATTGTGAAATTATGAAAAGATGAAATTATACTAAATTACCTAAACAACTAATGAAAATTGATTTAAAACTTTAAACTATGTATGATAAAAACAAGACGAGAATACAATCCCGCAACCCTAGTGTATTGCAGTTATAATACTAATCGTAAATTTAACTGATTAATTTGACCCAGAATTTAGTACTCCCAAGCATTACGTATACTAGGTTGAAGCCCGCGTCATACTTAATCTGAGGATGAGTAAATCGGTATCGCGATAGTGACACTCGAATTGCATTCTAAATCATCCTGGTTACCTAGAGGCAAACGAGATATAAAGATATACAATTGTTGTGTTCCTACGCAATACGATCGTAATCAATCACTAAATTCAGAGGATTAATGTTATACATATGTAACTAACACATCAGGCTGGGTTCATGTATCCCGGCCTTAGAAAGTCTAGCCTAGTATGCTGAAATTGATGAAAACAATGTTTGATGTGTAGAAAACATGATTAACTAATGGAAGATTTGTGAATTGATGTAGAACAGAATTGAAAAGAAGAAATAACTCACTAATCTTACCAAAGCATTCAAAGTATTAGCTAGAATTACTGGTAATTACTGAAATCTGATCAAAGCTTCAATCTTGTAATTAAAAGAACAAACTGTATCTAAACTAGGGTTTCTGAAAGAGAATGGAAAATTAACTAAAATTCTCCGTCCAAATAATAATAATAAAACGGGTTTTTATACAAAAATTTCGGAGTTTCAGCTGCACTAGGACTCTTTTTAGGAGAAGATAAGATTTCCAGATCTCGATAGCCGGACCGGTCCGAGCCTTAGGCGGACCGATCTGCCTCCCAAGCGGATCGTTTCTTTTTATTTTCTGGCGGACCGGTCCGGGGCGGACCGATTCTTTTATTTTTCACCCTTCTTCGGTTTGCTTTCGATCCAGGGTCTTCTGGAGTATGGCACAGCGGACCGGTCTGGGGTAGGTGCGGACCGGTCTGCTTGTTTGACTTTTTCTCTCAACTTTGACTACTCATATCTTTTGTTCCGGGACTCCGATTGAGGTGCCATTTCTTCCTATATGCTCATGAATGAGATATCTTCTATTTCTCTTTAGGTACCTCATTACGCTTTTGCCCTTTTGACTTTCCTTCTTATCTTTCTTTATTCTTCCGGTTTCCTTCTTTCGTTTCTTGACATCAAATACCTGTAAAATTCATACGAAATACCAAAAACTCGGTGTACTCGTTAGGATAAGTCAATAGCAAGATTATGAGATAAAGTCAAATCGATTACGTTGTTTGAGGTGCTAAAAGTAACTAAATTAAGGGATAAATTAGGAAGAATTTATGCCTAATCAATATCCAATAAAGGCACATTTTCTAGCTCTTTCTGCAAATTTGTGTCTATGGTATGTTAATGTGGAAGCAAAACAAACACATCCAAAGACTTCTAAATGAGCATATGAAGGTTTATTTTGTCAAAGGATTTCAAAAGGACTCTTATTTGAAGAAGTGGTTATGGCAACCTATTTATTAAATAAGTTACAGTAAGAACACATTCACCCGAGAGATTCAAAGGAGCATTAGATTGAAATCTAATTTCTCTAGATACATTCAAAAGATGTTGATGTTTTCTTCCAACTATGGAATTTTGTTGTGGTGTATCAACACAACTTAATTGATGTGTGAATCCTTTTTCTTGTTGGGTTATTTTAGTAAAAACAACATTCATTGGAGGCAAAGGATCTGTTAGAAGAATCTGGTCTCTTACAGATGTGAAACAGTCATTCAATCCCATTAAGAAATACATGATGCATTCATTTTCTTGATTGTTAATAAGAATTTTCATCAGATCACAAGAACACACCCTTAAATCCCCACAATTACCTGTAGGCAAAGATTGATAGTTAGACCCAGAGGCTCTTCATTTTGGCAAACTAGGAAGTAACGGTCAATTAATCTTGTTTGAGACATGAAATAGCCCTTTTTAATTGAAATACTCTAGGACCATTTTTCTGTGAATATATTTCCTTCAGATCATTCCAAACCTCTTTAGAACTATTTCCATAAATGACACTAGAGGCTATCTCCTTAGATACAGAATTGATAATCCAAGAAATTATCAGACTATCACATCGAACCCATTTATCATATAGAATATTTGAAACAGAGGGTTCAATAACAGAACCAATGATAAAACCCAATTTGTTCTTGGCTCTCAATGCGGCAATCATAGATCTATACCATGTATTGAAATTTTCAGCACCAATTAAAGATGGAGAAACCAAGATATTTCCAGGATTATCACTACTGGTGAGAAAAAAAGGAGAAGAAGATTCATCTATGACAGTAATTGACCCAGATTGGGGAGAAGCTTTATTTTCCATTGAAGAATCAAAAACTTGATGTCAAGTGAACTAGAAATGAAAGATTTCACGAACAAATCAAATTGATCTCTATATCAAATCAGAAACATATCAAGATTAATTTAAAATGAAAATAGGGGACAGTTTTAAATTCGATCTCAATGAAAGAGAAGAAGAACTTAATTGAGAAACTTTAATTGAAAGAGATAAGTGTATAGCTCTGATACCATGTTAGATGAACTGATGAATCAAGAAGAAAAGAGAAGAATTGAATTCAGTAGAAAAATTAAAAATAAAAATACAGAGGTGATGTCCTATTTATAGAAATAAGACCCTAACTAACTTAAATGAATATATAATTAATCAAGAAACACTGAAACAAACAATGACTTGTAACACACATCACTCCCACTTCGAGGTTAATATGAATTAAATGCAATTCTTAGCATAATAACAGATAAATTACGTGGATTTATTGACTTTAATGGCAACATCGAATGCAATTGCACATAATATAAGAAAAATATATAATCATAATGACATGTAAATTTATGAGGTTTGTGAGGAATAAATAATCTGGAAGCTGAATAAAATATGAACAACTAAAGAAAATAATAAGAAAACACTACATTAGATCTATCAAAAAATAAGTAAATCTTAATCTACGATATTGTGGTTTCATCATTTCTTATATTCCCGAACACAATAATTTACAAATCAATTATTTCATTATATATCATTTGCAAATAATTCCCCAACGGTCTCATCATAAGTTCAACACTTAAATCATAAGTTCCTGAACGGTTTCATCATAAGTTCAACACTTAAATCAATTATTTTATTATATATCATTTGCAAATCTTGAGGGTTGCCTCATCAAATATCTCTGTAAGAACCTGCAACCTTGATGATCCAAAAATTTACATGCCACTAATACTCTCTTCTAAAAGACAATTGGCTCCCATCAAAACCCATTATGATTCTAAAAGATAACTTAAAACTTATTATAAATGCATAAAAAACAACGAACACACCTCTACTCACTACCCCATACGAAGTAAAAGGTAGTCTTTGAACTAACTAGCCATACGCGTTTAAACTTCACAACAAAATTCTCATCTTGATTTCACCAACTATTTCTCAATTTTAAAATTTTAAAACCCATTCCGATTGAATATTTTAAAAAGGTTATATGTAAGGACCTTCCAGACCAACAAGGAGCTTTATGTCGATCATAACCATGAACTATTAGAAAAAAAAGTTCATACTCAGAATCTACAATCTAATTCAGACAACGGACAAACAATATATATATACAGTCGCGGAGCCAGGATTTCACGTCAGGACGGGCTACCTTTAGGGTGATTTCTGGAGGTTCGAGTGCAGGAGCCCCCGAGACAAATTTTGTTGACGTTATTTAAATTATTTGGAGAAAAAACACCAAAAGTTCTATTAGGGGTGCGCTAAATTTATATTTCGGGCGGGCTGAATTTATATTTTAACCCTGTTTTTTTTAATTAACACTACTATTTTTTTTGGGGGTAGGGGGGGTGGGGCGAGCTAGGACCACCCCAAGCCACCCCTGGTTCCGCCCCTATATATATATATATATATATATATATATATATATATATATAAAGAGAGAGAGAGAGAGAGAGAGAGAGAGAGAGAGAGGGGATCAAGTGAAGTCCCTCAGTTTGAGGACCCTGAATGAGGTCCCTTTTTTAAAATTAGTAAAAAATATATTTTAGATTTGCTTTTTTTTTCTGTGTTATTTAAACATTTCAGTAAGACCATAATAAAATAATCAGCTCAAACTGAATTTTTTACTATTTTAAAAAAATCAGTCAAACTTTGTCAGCTTAAAAACAACTTAAAAACTGACACAGCTTGACCGATTTTTTTAAAATAGCAAAAAAAATCATTTTGAGCAGATTATTTTTTTATGGTCCTACTAAGATGTTTAAAAATCATATAAAAAAAATCAGCCCAAAAATATTTTTTTAGTATTTTAAAAAAATGAACATCATTCAGGTTCCTCAAACTGGAACCTCACTTGATCCTTTACCTATATTTATATTAATCGAAGGCATCCAAATGAAATCATTGTCAAATCCATTGGATTCCTCTTCAAACCCCTCTAGGATGTATCATTGTATCATTACAGACAAGTCACATTTAATTTCTAAAGATAAAAAAACAAACATAAAAAACAGTAACTTTTTACTACCTTTTGCTCGGGCCGTCAAGAGCTTAACAAGGTAATCAGTGGACATATCAACATCAAGAAGAGCATTCAATTCAACTCTCCTGAAACTGAACTTAAATGTCATCTTCTTCAGCTGTCCCACTACCATATCACTCTCAACATCCGCCTATACATACACATACATACATTTACCCCTAATACTTACTTACACATATTTATGGAGAGTTGGAGATAGAGAATGAGGATGAACTCACCATCGTTCCCGCGGGAGATCAAATCCGAAGAAGCTCGCTCAGTCTGTTGGTCCTAGGGTCGGATTTGTGTGTGTATGTGTGTGTGTGTGAGAGAGAGAGAGAGAGGAGAAAGAAATTTTGGCGGTGAATTTTTTTCTAAGAGAGTTACTTGTGCGTGTGTGTTTGATTGGGCTTTTGAGTTTAAGGGGTGGAGTTTTTCTAAAAATCATCACCCTTAAAATATTAAAATATTGAATCAATATTAGTAACACTTATATTAAATTACTAATGACATTTTATTGTGATAAATAGTAATGATAAAATACTGTTATTAATTAAAAAAATAGTTTGTTACTACAAAAGTTTTCTGGTGTAGTGATAGAAGCAACACTTCAATCTATAAAGCTGTGTCGAATCCAAATTTTATGTTATAGTTTCTTATAGATTGAAGGGAAGGTAAAATGACAGAGATGTCTCTGAAAAAAAATATTCTTTAGAATAAAATAAGGGTAGTCTATTTTTAGTAAGATAGACATCCTTTCTGATCAGACACATCCCTTTAGTAATGGTCATATTTTTTTCCATGAATGGTCATGACCTTTCACGAAATGAGACAACATTTCATAAATCATTCTATCAAGAACTGTAAAAGAAATTTTAAATATAATTATCATTCAATTAAAATTATTGTTATTATATCTTTATTACACCTTTAATACAATAAAATTAAAAGAGTTCACGAGTCTTTAGTAATTGGGCATTAATTCCTATTATTCAACTCTTCAATGACCATGCTCTTTATCCAACGTTTCACTAGGCCTGTCAATTGAGCCGAGCAGGCGCGAAGCCCGCTTGCTCGGCCCGCTAAATTTGGGCCGAGCTTTTATTGAGTTTGAGCCGAGATGAGTTTGAGCCGAGATATTAAGCCCGAATTTAATATGAGTCGAGCGCGAGCGAAGCACTTTCAAGCCCGAACTAGACTCGACCCAAAATAATATATTTAAATATTTATTTATATATATATATATACAAAATTATTTATTTTCTATGATATGTAAATATTATTTTTTAAAAAATATTTTTTATAATTTTATCCTTATGCAAATAAACTATTGGGCTTAATATTAAAGAAACAAAAACAAGTTGGGTCATTTATTAATTTACTTTACTTAATCTGTTTTCTTTAATGCTGAAATGTCAATATTAGTGCTGAAATCTATTTTTTTTAGTGTTGAAATTTGTTATTTTAGTACTGAAATATGAGTCTTTAACGCTGAAAAATCCATATTAGTGCAGAAATCTATTTTTTTAGTGCTGAAATGTATTTTTTTAGTGTTGAAATCTATTTTTTTAGTGTTGAAATGTATTTTACTAATGCTGAAATATCAATATTAGTGTTGAATTATGTTGTTTTTAGCGCAGAAATCTATTTTTTTTTGTTAAAATATTTTTTTTATTGCTGAAATATGAATATTTATTATTAAAATAAATAAACATGTATTGGAATATTCAATTCGGGCCCGAAGCCCGATTTACTTTGTGAGACGAGCTTCAGCCGAGCACTCTTAAGCTCGTTCGGGCCGAGCTTGAGCTTGAGCCAAGTAAATAAAAATCAAGCCGACCTTGATCAACCATAAGCGCAACTCAGAGAGCCCGATTGACCGCCCTACGTTTCACCCTATCTTTCTTTATTCCCACTCCCACATCCCTTCGTCTCCCACTCATTATTAATTAAACCCACCATCAATGCTCAGTATTTATTACTCCCACCCCATCTATTTTCTACCCATAATCCATCTCTGTAACCTCAAGTCACCAACAAACCTCATCTCTCATCTTGATAAAAATCGAGTTACACACCATTGCAGGTCTCTGTCTCTCCTTTTTTTTTTTATCGTTCTTATGATTAATTTTGTTCTGCTCATATTTTGATTAATTGTCCATGGTTAACATAATTAGGTCTATGATGATTTGAGGTTTTGTTAACATCAAATTTTAGTATTACTTTGGGATTTTTGCAATTTTGGATTTCATTTCAATCTCAGTTTGAGGTTTGATTTTTAGATTTCACATGGAAAATGGTATGTGAAGGATGATATTTATTTTCATCAGATCGTGGTTATGAGTTTATATGTCTAATTGGGCGGTGACGATGATAAAGGAGAACATCGAAAGGTATTATGGTTGGGCGGTTGAAATTAAAAGCAATGTTGAACTAAATTTCTCTAGGTAATGTCGTTGGTTATTTTTGAGGTACTTTTGAGTGTTGTGGCTGGTGTTCGTTCTCTCCCTCGATATATATTTTTTCGTACAATTTTTGCTAATTTGAGAAGTACTATATTTGATGGTTGATAAAAATCTTTCCTAGCAGGTTTAGTTTCTGCATATACTTTAAATTATGTGGTTTGTTGTCTAAACAAGTAAAAGTTTGTTTTATGGTTGAATCCTTAATTGATTTGTAAAATTTTTTGGTATATTTTTAAGAAATATTACAATACGCTTGCGTATCATTTGGATTATATGTTAGTAATAAAATAATTTCCTAGCCAATTATAACAACCAAAACACAAGAAAATCTGGGGAAAAAACACCACTCGCTACCATCCATGATCTTATCCTGGAACGTGTTAGATTCTTCCCTTGTGAAATCGTTAGAATTTTCTGTATATCAACATCGTATCCTTAAAAGTATCCAGATCAGATGCTTTTTTTGGTAATAATCCGTGCAAAATGGATGCTTACTTTTACCTGATAATTTAGAGTTGAAAAGTATAGCTTCCAATGAAGTTAGTTTAACAAACAACTAATTCTTGTTTCCAATATTATAAACATTCAATAATATCGTTTGAGATTGGAGAGGTGACATGAAGGTGTATTCTTCAAGCACTTTCGTTAGAATCTTTGTTTTCATTATGAAGCATAAAGCATACACGAGTGGCAAATTGGCCATTCTGGCATATCTAGATCTGGCTAATTCACCCTTTTGGTTTATCTAGACAAAATAATTGGCCCGCGAAAAAAGGGAGGTTTAACTTTTAGTGAATAATTCTTTTTAGTTAAATTAAGGAAAAATTGAAGGTGTTGAATTATCATAATCAAACATAAAATTGCCACCGAGAAAGAAACTGAAAATATCAACCTTGTTATCGTTGCTTGATGTGAATAATTTCACCCCTGTCAATGCCATTAAGTATTGAAAATGACAAATCTATAATAAGATGTCATTTTTTTACAAAACCTCCTTTTTAACGTCATATTTAGATTTCCCTCCCTCAAAGTTAATAAAATTAGACATAATCCCTTTGAGACTGTCGATGGATGTTAGTATCGTCAATATCCGGGGGTAAGTCTTATTATGATATTAATATATATCGGAGTTAAGTCTAATTCTTTATATTTTTAAGTGGGTAAATCTAATTATAACATTGACAAAGGAAATTACCCCGAGTTAGCAAAAGGGGGTGAAACACAAGTACTTTCCCAGGGGTCCCCCATTATAGTAATTAGTTAATACTTAAGTAATAGATTAAATAATCACATAATTAATAAAAAAAATATTTAATTAATACATAATTTTATTAATTAACAAATAAATAAATAATTAAATTAGACTCTCAATGCCGACCCCAAATAAATGCAAAAATAATTTGTTGAGTTGAGTTGAATCGAGTTGAGTAGACTCTAAATCCATAAACATACAAGTGACAATGACTTCTTAGAGCATCAAGAGTGGTGAAATGGAATGAAAGGTAAGATACAAAATGTAAAGTGAAAAATACCATTCCTTCCATAACACCATTACAGTGGTGAGAGAGATAGAATAGGTAATCTAATTTCCTACGAACAACTGTTGTTCGTAGGAACTAAATATTCATTTCTTACGAACAACATTTGTTCGTACAAACTGATACGGACAAATGTTGTTCGTAAGAACTCAATATATATAATAAAAATGACTATTTATATTTCCTACGAACTTCATTTGTTCGTATCAATTGCTACGAACAAATGAAGTTCGTAGGAACCCTTACAGAATTTGTAACCATTCTCTAAACTTACAAAACGCTTACAAATTCATATACAGAATTTGTTGATTTTCACTCACCACTGCGAGTCTCAAATTTTGTAAAGTTACCAAATCTCTTGTTTTTTTCTCTCCCCATTGTGGATGCTCTTAGGGGATCACCCATCACGATAATTAAATTAGTTAATTAATTTATTTATACTCTAAAAATAAATACTTAAATTATAGTTAATTAATCAACTAATTAAAAATAGTTCAACTCTGCAAAAAAGGGGTTGCCACTCAAGAACTTACAAGGGGCACCACCCATCCTAGTATTAAAATTAGTAACTTAATACTTAATTTGTAAATAAGTAAATAATTAAATAATTAAAAAAAATTACACACTATTGGTCTTTAAAATCAAGGGTGCAACACAAGGAACTCAGAAGAAGACACTCATTGTAGAATATAAAATATTAATGACTCATTAACTATTAATAATAAATTAATAAATAAATGTATACATTAAAAATAAATACTTACATAAATTGAAAATACTCTCATTCCATGAAAAACATAAAGAATTTTTTGATCCCCATCATAAATCAATTAATTGGTATATAATATATTAAAAATTAAACACACTTTAATTCCTCCTTTTTCACTTTACCGAATGTCTGAAGAAAATATTTATACATATCCCTTGAAAGAGGATAAATTAGACGTAACCCCCCAAAGTTTGACAGACATTGGTCTTTGTCAATCGTTGGGAGGTAACTCCCATTATGCCATGAATACATGAGATTGTTTCTAATTTTTCAACTTTGAGGGAGTTATATCAAAGTATGGTATAAATGAGGGGGTTATGTAAAAAAATCAATAAAATGATTATTTGAGTTTTATTACCCCTAAAACAAAATTTGTTGTGATTAACCTCCAAATTAAGATTGATGCATTATTTGACTGCTAAGTTATCTACCATGATACACATACATTGTTAAAAATGGAAAATATAGATAAACTCTCTCTCTCTCTCTCTCTCCCCCCCTCTCTATACACATACACATAAAGTTTTCTGTAAGTACTCCTTATGGTGCAGATCCATGTGCATACTATTTATTTAAAATAGTCAAAAAATGAAATTTTTGTTGAAACTTCATATATATGATCTCCACAGTGAGAAGATCATCTCTACTTTTTTTCATTAAAAAAATAAATAAAAAATTATTTGAGACGAGATGATATGTAAAAAATGGTATAAATATGCATTTTCGACCGTTGAAATTTTGGGTCGGCGCCAGCCACTTAATTGATTGAATTTTTAGATGAATCTTCATGTATATGATCTTCTCACCGTCGAGATCATATCCATTAAGTTCCATAAAAAAATTCAATCAAAAAGTGGGTGAGATGGTAACTAAAATTTCAACGGTAGAAAATGCATATGTATACCATTTTTTTACATATCACCTCATCTCAACATATTTTCTTTATTTGATTTTTTAATGAAAAAATTGGAGATAATCTTCTCGCCGTGGAGATCATATCTATGATCTTTCATAAAAATAAATATTTTTATTTATAAAAACGTATGTACCGGGGTCCGCACTGAATCAAAATAATGAACTTTTTAATGATCGTAATATGGTGTTAAAATATAATCATTGATTCCTTGTCGTAATTGGTCCGCGCCAGCGACAACGGACACGCACGTGACACGCGTGTCCAAACCCATCCCAACCCTCTTATTTTCTCTCGACGACATCACTGCCTGACTATCTCTCTATTTCATTTGAATCGATTGAAAACAAGGTTCTTTGCAGGTAGTGAATATTTGGTGACAAAATTAAAAAAACCCAATAAACCTTCAACCTTTATTTATTTAAACTCTTTTTCTGTATAATTATTACATATTTGTTTGAATTCCAGTTGTTGCTGCACCAGAAGGTAGAGTATTTACTTCCCTCAATAATGGACATACAGTTGGTATTTTTATCTATTGCAGAACTTATAGATCCCTGGGAATAATGTCGCTGGTATGGCAGCCAAATTGGAAGTGGGCCAGATTGTTAATTAATATTGTTTTGTCAATCATAAAAACTGGATATAAACCATAATGTTACATCACGTTAACAACAGTTTTATCATGAAGTCAGGATGTTTAATCTTCATGTAATCACAAAATCATATGTTCTTTATAACTATGATCAAAACTGACATTTATCCATTACAATCGATTAGAATAAGATAACTTGAATGCTCCTGTCAAAGCTTTCTTTGAATCCCTTCTTGATTATCTCAGAATTACTCTCTTATGTGTCCGAAATATTTGTGAGAAAATACAAATAATAAGAATTTCGGATTTTTTCTCCCTCCTTAGAAACAGTGTGTATTGAGATGACTCTAGATGGTGTAGATGTTTCTATTTATAAGGGGAAAATGGCAGAAATCCTAGTGGTGGTGGGACTCTTTTCAAGTCTCCCACTAATGCCACTAACCATCATGTGACTAACGGATAAGGTTTACCCAATCTTTTAATATTTTTATTTATCACATTTCTAATTAATTATCTTACATTTATTAAAACCACATAAATGGGAAATTCAGAATTTAATACAATTGAAATTAAATAATTAATTTCGACACTTAACATTAATTTTCAACAGTCTCCCACTTTGTCTTAATAATTCGTATAATTAAATTAGGTATCATAAGGTGCACAATCATTGATAAATTTTGTTAAATCAAATGATTCACGGATGCAAGTCATGGCGGTTCTATGCTATTCAAGAGCATGGTTCCTTCCATGTACCATAACACATGTGTTTCATTCAACTGAGCCTTTAATATTGGGTATCATAATGGCCTCAAAATGTCCTTTTGAATAAGGACTATTTTTGTCAACAATAATTCAGAATTATATGCATGCATTCACGAAAGACAAAAATAATAGAAATCAGAACACTTTTATTGATTTCAAGTAATAGTGTTAAACAACTAAGCCAAAATAGCAATCATAATATAACTAATCGAGACCCATCTCTTTGACATGTTCCATAAAGGTCTTCGGAGATAGTCCTTTCGTAAGAGGATCTGCCATGTTATCACGCGTACTAATGTGATCAATTGACACTCTTTGTTTTTGAACTTCTTCTTTAACTGATATGTATTTCATCTCAATATGCTTAGCAGCCTTAGTATACGTATCGTTTTTCGAGAAGAAGACTGCTGCGACATTATCACAATAAATTTTCAGCGGCTTAGATATTGACCCCATAATTCTAAGTCCTGAAATAAAGTTTTGCATCCATAATCCATGATTTGTAGCTTTGAAGCAAGCTACATATTCAGCCTCCATAGTAGATGATGCAACGACGCTTTGCTTAGCACTTTTTCATGACACGGCTCCTTCAGCCATAAGAAAGACATAAACCGAAGTACTATTCCTACTGTCAAGGCATCCCCCAAAGTCTGATTCTGAATAACCAATCACCTCAAGGTGATCAGTCTTCCGACATGTGAGCATGTAATCCTTGGTCCCTTGCAGGTACCTCAGCACTTTCTTTGCAGCTTTCTAATGGTGAATCCCCGGATTGCTTTAATATATGCCTAGCATCCCAACGGCAAAACTGATATCCGGTCTAGTGCAGACTTGTGCATACAACAAGCTCCCTACGAGCGAAGCATAAGCATTCCTTTCATGTGCTCCCTTTTTAAATCACTTCTAGGGTATTGACTTAAGATGAACTTATCCCCTTTCTGAAGTGGAACATTAATGGTATTACAACTTTCCATGCTAAATCTTTCTACAACTTTGTTAATGTAAGCTTTCTGAGATAATCCCAGCATTCTTCGTGATCTATCCCGAGATATTTCTATCCTGATCTTGAAGGATGCCTCACCTAAATCTTTTATTTCAAAGTTTTTAGAAAGTTACTTCTTGGATTCACTTAATAAACCAAGATCACTGCTAGCGATAAGTAAGCCATCAACATATAGTACTAAAAATACAAACTTACTCCCACTGATCTTCAAGTATATACACCGATCAACAGTGTTTTCCTTAAACCCAAAGGATATAATGGTATCGTGGAACTTACTGTACCATTGACAAGAAGCTTACTTTAGACCATATATTGACTTCTTTAACATACAGACCATGTCTTCTTTTTCTTCCTTTATGAAACCTTGTGGCTGTGCCATGTAGACTTCTTCTTCTAAACTCCTATTTAGAAAAGCTATTTTTACGTCCATTTGGTGCAACTCCAAATCATAATGAGCCACTAACGCTAATATGATTCTCAATGAGTCCTTTGAAACTGGACATAATGTCTCATTATAATCAATGCCTTCTCGTTGATTAAAATCTTTGGCAACAAGTCTAGCTTTATGTCGTTCGATATTGCCTTTTGAGTCAAGTTTGGTCTTAAAGATCCACTTGCACCCAACTCGTTCTTGTCCTTCTAGAAATTCGACCAACTCCCAAACTTTATTGTCATTCATAGATTTTATTTCTTCATTTATGGCATCAATCCATTTATCGAAATCATCGTTATTTATAGCTTTTTTATAAGAAACTAAATCACTAATATTCCCTACGTTAAATTCGGTCTCTTGAAGGTATACCACATAATCATACGGAATTGTCGATCTCCTTTCTCTTTGAGATCTTATTAATGGCACTTCATGTGGTGCTTCAAAAGTTTCATCAATTATAGTCTCATTATGTGGTTGATCATTCACTTATTGTTCATTATTATTGATTGGGTCAATGACCGGTTCAACAACTACATTCGAAACAACAGGTATGTTATGAACTCTGTGTATAGGAATTGGTACCCTAACTTCTTGAATGATTACCTCCCTTTCTTTTATACTCCCACTTACTTCACCTTCTTCAATGAATTTAGCATTTCCAGTTTCTATGATTCTAGTTGTATGATTTGGACAGTAGAATCTATATCCCTTCGACTTTTCTGGATACCCAATGAAATGACATGATAATGTCCTAGGATCTAATTTCTTTTCATGAGGGTTATAGATTCTAGCTTCTCCTGGGCAGCCCCACATACGTAAATACCTTAAATCGGGTTTCCATCATTTCCAAAGTTCAAAAGGGTTTTTTGAAACTGACTTACTAGGAACCCTATTTAAGATGTGTACAACGGTCTTTAATGCATATGTTCACAATAATGTAGGCAATTGGGTCCTACTTATCATACTTATAACCATTTCTATAAGTGTACGATTACGCCTTTCAGCTACACCATTCTACCAAGGTGATCCTGACATTGTGTATTGGGTGCAAATACCTAATTTTTTAAGGAGTTTAGCAAATGGGTCAGGGAGTTGCACTCACTCGTCATATCTACCATAATATTCACCACCTCTATCAGACGTAATAATTTTCACCTTTTTGCCTAGTTGCCTCTCAACCTCATTAATGTATATTTCAATGACGTTCACAGATTGAGATTTATTATGAAACATGTAAAAAAATGCAATAACGTGAAAAATCATCTATAAAGGTGATGAATTATTTTTCTCCACCAATGGACGGAATATCAAAAGGTCCACATATGTCTGTATGTATTATTTCAAGTAGCTGGGTGGTTTTTGTGTCTCCTTTCTTTGTATGTTTGGTCTGTTTTCCTTTAATACAGTCCACACATATATCATAATTGGCCCAATCCAGGTTATGGAGTATTCCATCTTTAATGAGCCTTTTAATTCTCAGCCTGAAACCGTGCCCTAATATTTTATGCCACAAATATGCAGATTTTTCATCATTAAGTGTACGTTTCGTACCAATATTAGGATGCAGGGTCACAAGAGTTTCAAAAAAATTCTTTTCAAGATTCAATTGATATAAACCATCTAATAAAAATCCATAACCAACATTATTAGAATTTTTAATCAAACCAAAACCAATGTACTTAAATTCAATCGCAAAACCGTCTAAAGCAAGTTTGGAAATAAAAATTAAATTCCTAGATACTATGGGAACATAAAAAGTTTCTTGCAAATCTAAAATAAATCCAGTGCTGAAAATCAGGCGAAAGACTCCAATAGCTTCTATTTTAGCCTTCGCTTTATTGCCCATGTAGAGAAAATGCTCATTTGGATTTGTTTTGTGGATTGAAGTGAAGCCCTGCATCGAATTAAAAACATGACACATAGAACCAGAATCAATCCACCAAGTGTTAGAAGGAGCGTTAATAAGGTTTGATTCGAAACAAACATAAATAAAGGGCTTACCATTTTTCTTAAACCAGGCCTTTCGTTTATGACAATCTTTGTAGAAATGGACCTTCTTTTTATAGAAGAGACACTTTTCGTTCTTTTTCTTCTTCACATTAGCAGTTGATGGTTTAGCTTGATGAGACGGCCCAGGACCTTTCTTAATGCCCTTGACGAACTTCTTCTCCAAACCAACTCCTTTGACTGTCAGATTTTCCACCTGTCCCTTAGTCACATGGACATTTTGTTACTTAAGCCTTCCTTCCTCCTGTACCAACATGCTTTGCAAATCATTTACATTCCACTTATCTTTTATAGTGTTGTAATTGATTTGGAAAGACCCATACTCAGGAGGTAGGAATTTTAGGACGACTTGGACGAGAAAAGACTCATCCACTGTCATGCCCAAAACTCTAAGTCTAGTACGAGATTGGTCATCTCTATAATGTGCTCATTCATGGTTCGAGTACCATCGAACCTCATAGTGGTTAGGTCAGCCATCAGTTTTTCAACAAGGAATTTATCAGCAGTGTGAAAACGTTACTTAATGCTGTTTAAATAATCTTTCGCTTCGTAGTTTCAGGTAGGGAGGTCTTAATATTAGCAGCAACGCACATTCGCATAAACATAAGGGCGAGCCTATTGGATCGAGACCATGCTTCATGGACAACAATTTCATCCTCGCTACTGGATCAGGGATCGCAGCGGGTTCATCACACATAATTACCATGTCCAGGTCGAGAACCCCTAGGCTGAACTCAATTTGCTCATTTCATTTAGAAAAATTAGTTCCATCAAATTTGTAATAGGACTGAGCATGCGAATACAGGTTAAGGGGAACTGCAATTAATAACAATGTTCACAAATTAAATTTTCACACACAACAAAAATTACAAGGGGCGAATATTGAATTGTTGACTAAAATTTTTGGTATATTTCATTTACATTTTGAATATCACGAAATCTGTGTTAATCATCACATAATGCTCAGATTGTAAAGATATATTACCCTATAATTCATTTGTCATGGTCCCATAATTTTGGCATCTGTGTTTGTTGCCTAAACATTTAATACTATGATTAATGGACTTAATGTCAACTATTATGTTTTTCACAAAAGTTTTTCTAATATTGTTCAATTCAGAAATTAGCATGTATTGCGCCTCAATCCAATTTTATAACTAACATTAGAATAAACCTTTAATGCATGTAAGTGTAATATTTGTACATGTAGTCTCAGCCTGTATTTGGCCTTTGACTTAACTCAAATGAATAATTTCTTACATGCCCCAATTTAAATATAATCAATCATGCATTAAATATTAATTATAATACGTAATCTATCAGTAATTACAAATATACCAATAAAAGCTTAAATGCCTCAAAAATAAAATTGCCCAGGTATAGTAAAAACACAAAATACATGAATTTTGCTAGAAATGACAAAAATGAGTTTTCACCATAGAATCGAAGTAAAACATGCCAAAAAACCAAAACTTTTTACAGAACGTTAATATCAATTTTGTGTAAAGATTTATAAGCCCCGAGATTATTTCCTAAAATGGCAAAAATAGAGTTTTGAGGGCCTTAACGGACTCGGATCCTCGAAAAACACATTACATCACGGCCAAATGCAGTGAAATTCGATCATTGGCTCATTTCCAGTCAACATATCAAGTTTCAAGTCAATCGGACACCAAAAATTTCGAAAAATACTATTCAGTGCACAAAAAAAAAATCTTCCGGAATCTGTTTTGTGCCAAATCACAGTTTTCACTTAATTAATTTTAAAAACAGATTCGTTTTCTTATCATGATTAATAAATGTGTTTTCAGAATGCTTACACAACTTGAAATAATAAAATAATACTAATGTCATATTAGGGTTCTAATAACAACCAAGGGTTGGACAATAAATGGGACAGTTATCATAATATAAGGACTGTATGCAGTAATTTCGCTCTTAATATCATACATAACACAAATTCGAATTACCATATTTATGATTACCAAATTGCTTAAAAATTCCAGATTTCTAGAAAAACAAAATTTTCAGATTTACCAAAAAATTTCAGATTTCCAGATTTACCAAAAATTCTAGATTTCCAGATTTTCAAAAGTCATAAATCAGAATTGTTATAAAGGAGTTTGCATTAACGGAAAACATGAGATTATAAACCGAAAGATCTGATACCACATGTTAATTAATATTGTTTTGTCAATCATAAAAATCGGATATAAATCATAATGTTACATCACGTTAAAAACATTTTTATCATGAATCCAAGATGTTTAATCTTCATGTAATCACAAAATCATAACTTCTTTATAACTATGATCAACACTGACCTTTATCCATTGCAATCGATTGGAATAAGATGAATTGAATGCTCCTGTCAAAGCTTCCTTTGAATCCCTTCTTGAATATCCCATAATTACTCTCTTATGTGCCCGGAATATTTGTGAGAAAATACGAATAATAAGAATTTTGGATTTTCTCTCCCTCCGTAGAAACGGTGTGTATTAAGATGACTCTAGTTGGTGTAGAGGTCTCTATTTATAAGGGGAAGAGGGCTAGGGGTGACAATTTTAGAAACGACACGAAAAAATGATACGAAATTGACCCGAAATTGATACGATGTTTCATGTTCGTGTTGTGTTTTTTTGACACGAAGTCGTGTCGTGTTCGTGTCTTAATTATGAGTCGTGTCGTGTCGTGTTATCGTATTTTTTAGGCCTGAAATTTAAGAAATTATGGTTGTCGTGTCGTGTCGTGCCGTGTTATTTTTTATTCGGGTCGTGTTCGTGTCAGCTAAAAAAATACGAATTCGTGTCGTGTCGTGTTCGTGTCCGAAAAAATCTTGTCGTGTTGTGTCGTGTTGGGCCGAAACACGACCCGTTGACCCGAATTGCCACCCCTAAAGAGGGCCGAAATCCTAGTGGTGGTGGGACTCTTTTCAAGTCTCCCACTAATGCCACGAACCATCATGTGACTAACGGATAAGGTTTATCCAATCTTTTAATATCTTTATTTATCACATTCCTAATTAATTATTTGACATTTATTAAACCCACATAAATGGGAAATTCGAAATTTCATACAATTGAAATTAAATAATTAATTTCAACACTTAACATTAATTTCCAACACGGATATGGCAGAGGTCTGATCCGGAGTGAAGGCAGGTCAGGATTTTGTTGGTGTGGGTTTGTGGCAGCTGGGTCGTGTGGCAGAGATGTGTGTGTTGTTAAGGCGAAAATAGGGTGAAAATGGGTTTTATGTCATGCGTGTGTCCGTTATAGTTGACGCGTACCAATTACGACAAGGTATTAATAGTTATTTTTTTAATATTTTATTGGATTCATTAAAAAGTTCATTATTATACTTCGAACCTCTCTCTCTCTCTCTCTCTCTCTCTCTCTCTATATATATATATATATATATATATTATGAAAGAGATGAAATCCCTAAATTTTTTTGATAAAAAGGAGAAAAAGCGGCTCTTACAAGCGAGCGTTAGAGACAAAAATAGAAAACTTTAAATGATAATTAACGTGAGTCTGCAAATTTGCCAGACCTTGTTCTAGTTACATGAGACCTAAATTTATTTTTAGGCCTTATTTCTCCTCGTTGGTAAGTTATACAACTTGTATTAGAACAATTATATTTCACAAAATGGTGTATTTTATTAACTTGAGCACTGATTTCTCCTACCATACTATTGACATTTTCTGGGTAATTGATTTTTTCTGGTTCGAACTGAAGATTCATGTAAATATCACTCAAAAACTCCTCTGAAATAATCTTGTTTTTTCCATTAAGTGTAAGATCTGTTTGGTCATAATTACCTTTGTGCGTGTCCTTATTTTTCTTAAGATGCGAAGTTAAAAGAAACTTGGCCAACTGACTTAGTTACGTAGTCACAATCCTCAATGACTGATACATAGCCCACAATTAGAGTTTCTTGAAGATTGGTAGATTGCTTGTCCCGAAAGTTATTGACATTCGATTCTTCATTGGATGAAACTATTTACACAACTTGTAATTGTTTTTTAGAGAAATCCGTTTTAATTACTTCCTAGAAATATCCAAATGTACAGCGTCGTAGTCTTGGTTTTAATTATGATCCAAATCAATTGGACCTGGATTTGTTTCTGCTGAGTAAAAGTATTCTATATTAGGAATGTCTTCATGAGGAAGCATGTCATCATCAACTTCCTCCACTTGACCATCGATGTGTCCCAAAAGATTGTCATCAATCTGAATTGTGTTGACTGAAGTTGTTGGGTTAAAAAGAATTACATCCGTATTCAGCACTTCAACATCAAAACTATCTTCCAAATTAGAGATTTCCACTTGGGAAATCCCTGATTTTATTGGCACACAAGAATCACAATTCAAGTTGGATACTTGAGGTTTATATTTTTGCAAAATTTTCGAGATATTAATCTGACTGGGAAGTGCGGCTGGCTGGAGAACCACCTGAGTTTTCAAGCCTTTTTTAATCCAATAATCGAGTTTTTGAAGGAGCGTGGCTATGAGTCCTCCTACTTGCCTGAATCTTATCGTTCTAGAGTAGATGTCCCCTTTTATTCATAAATTTACAGCTTCATTGGCTATGAACCGATTTCAAACAATAACCATAGTAGCGAGGAATGTTAGAGATTTTTAAATAAGTGAATAAAAGCTTGGGAGCTTGATCCACATTAAAAGTGTGTGAAAAATGTGGGAATCAAAGTCAATATAAAAGGAAGAGTGTCCCACATTGGAAAATGAGTAGAGGGAAGTGAAACCCACTAAGCTATAAAACATGTTGACTACTCTTGTCCCACATTGAAAATATATAAAAAATGTGTGCACTTAATAAGTAAAAATGGAAAATGAAGAGTTACTTCATGTAGCACTTAAGAGGTTATTCGAGAGACCTCCAATACGGTGCTTCGCACCATACGCACGCGCGCTCGCGTGTGGGGCAGTGGGCTGTAGAGGCGCTAGTGGCGCACTTTGTACTTCGCATGCTACGAAATTGCACATAATTTATTAATCCAGTTTTCAGATTTCCCAACCCCTACAATTACTCACTTATAATTTTCAGGAGATACCAAATTATCTTATTATGTTTCGTGCACAAAAATATAATAAGAACTTGATTGTTTGTTCTTCGTTGCTGCATCCAAGGACTGTCTTCAAACATACAATTTGCAGACAGTGCATTTGCTTCATTGTATCTTGAGTACAGATTTGCAGATTTCCGTTTGTATACCGAATTATCGTGTGGGGCAAATATTGTGTTTAGGAAAGTGACATCACGCCTTGAAGTTTCAGAATTTATTTGAAGATTCAACAAAGTTGTATTCAGAAGTTTATTTGATTGTATTGAAGTTGACATTACTGTTATAATAGAAGAGTTTCATTTCTGTCTTTGCATATTATTTTCCAACAATCTAAATATAGTATTTAGAAATGGTAGAGTCTTCCAAATCACTTCAACAAATAACAAAAGGCTTTGTCAAGTTGGACCATTTTAATGGTGGTAATTTTTTGCGTTGGAAGAAAAAGGTTCACTTTCTTCTAACAACATTGAAGATTGTGTACGTCTTGTCACAACCGAAACCAAATGAAGAAGAAGATGAAACCGTGGAACGGGCGATGCAACGTACAAAATGGGAGACCGATGATTACTTGTGTCGTGGTCACATTCTCAATGCACTTGCTGACAATTTGTTCGATTTGTACCAAAATGTTGGCACTGCGAAAACTTTGTGGGAAACATTGGAGACCAAATATCTTACGGAAGACGCTACAAGTAAGAAGTTCCTTATCGGTCAGTTTTTAAGCTTTAAAATGCATGATAATAGGCCTGTGCTAGAACAATTTCATGACATCCTATGCATCTTAAATCATTACAAACTGAAAAATTTAAATATGGATGATAATGTAATTGTTTCTGCCATAATTGAAAAACTTCCTCATTTTGGGAAAGATTATAAGAAAGAACTCAAACACAAAAAGGAGGATCTTTCACTTGAAGAATTAGAGACTCATTTAAGAATTGAACAAGAGTCTCGAATTTTAGATGGTAAAGAGGAACAGGCAAATTTTGTTTCTAAGGTCCATGTGGTGGAGGAAGGAAATGAGCAAAAATTTGGCAATCATGGAAAGAATAACAAGCGGAAGAATTTTTCAAACAATTCTAAAGCAAACAAAATGAAGAAAGGAAATTGTTTTCATTGCAATAAACCAGGTTACTTCAAGGAGGATTGTCGTGATTTCAAGAAACTAAAAGAAAAAGGAGGATCATCAGACACAAAGCAAAAATTTGTTGCTATGATATCCGAGACTAATATGCTTGGAGAAGACAACTCTTGGTGGATTGATTCTGGTGCCACAAGGCATATTTTTAAGGACAAGAGCTTATTCTCTGCCTATGAAACTGTGGAAGGTGATGTTCTCTATATGAAAAATTCTTCAACTGTTGCGGTTAAAGGCAAACAGACAGTGGATCTCAAATTCACTTCCGGAAAAATCATTAGTCTCACCAATATTTTTCATGTTCTTGATGTTAGACAAATTTTAGTTTCTGGAAGTCTTCTTAACAAATTTGGCTTCAAGCTTGCATTTGAGTTAAACAAATTTATTTTGACTAAGAGTGGTACCGTTGTAGGCAAAGGATATTTGTATGATGGCATGTTTAAGCTCAATATCAATGAAAAAGATTCTTTCGCTTATATCGTTGATTGTCTTTCATTATGGCATAGTCGTTTAGGATATGTTAATACAAAAAAATGCATTTCATGGTTAATTGAAATTTAATTCATAAATATGAGAATGATATGAATGAAAAGTGTAAAATATGCATGCAAAAAAAATAACAAGATTGCCTTTTCCAAAAATAGAAAAAACTACATCTTTGTTGCAATTAGTACATAGTGATGTTTGTGATTTGCATGGAACACCTACTTGATGTGGTAGTAAATATTTTGCTACATTTATCGATGACTTTTGAAAATATTGTTACGTATATCTTTTAAACTCTAAGGATGATGTGCTTAATAGATTTACACTCATGATGGAATATTTTAAGTTAGGAGCTACTATATTGTCCTAAGGGGTCGTGGGGTGCATCTTTTTCTGTGGAAGTCTATTTGGAAGAGCCACGCGCCTCCCAAGGTTTACTTCTTTGTGTGGACCGCGACCAGGTAAGCCATCTTGACTAGTGAAGGGATTTATCACAAAGGAAGGAGAATGGCTAGTAGATGTTGGCTATGTAAAAAGGAGGAGGAGACGTCCAATCATCTTCTTCTACAGTGTGAGGTCACTAGAAGTTTTTGGGATTTATTTTTCTCTTTATGTTAGATTGCTTGGGTTATGCCCCATTCAATGTGCGAGGTGTTGGCAGCGTGGAGGAGGCCTATGGGTTGGGCTGGGTCGCGGGACATCTGGATGATGGTCCCTCATTGTAGTTTTTGGACTATCTGGCTAGAGAGGAATAGGAGATGCTTCGAGGGGGTTGATCTTGTTCCTTCTCGGATTCAGTACAGTTTTTTGAGCCTTCTTCTTACTTGGTATAGAAAAAGACATGATTCATTTATGTCTCTTCTTTTTGAGTTTTTGGAGGAATTCTAGGGGCCTGTGATATTTGTATTAGGTTTCTGCCCTTAGCGTATTTACTTTATGTACTTACTGTATACAGGATTCTGCCCCCATAGGTGGGTAGATTTATTGAATCATTTACTTATAAAAATAATGAAATTGAAAATCAATGTGATACTAAAATAAAATGTCTTAGATCTGATAAAGGTGGTGAATATCACTTTCCTCAATTTTATGAAGATATGGGTATTATACATGAAGTTAAAACACCTTATACACTACAACAAAATGGAGTCAACGAAAGAAAAAATAGGACACTAACTGAAATGGTTAACGCCACGCTTTCTTATTCTCGTTTAAGTAAAGGGTTTTGAGGAGAAGCACTTTTAATTGCATGTCATATTTTGAATAGGATACCTGTTAAAGATAATAAGGAAAATCCTTACGAATTATGGAAGAATAGAAAACCTAATTTAGGTTATCTTAAAGTTTGGGGTTGTAGAGCTATTGTAAGACTAACTGAAACCAAGAGAAAGAAATTAGGAACCAAAGGCGTTGAGTGCATTTTCATAGGTTATGCACAACATAGTAAAGCCTGTAGATTTTTGGTTAGTGAACCTAATGATTGTGTTGAAGTAAATACAATAATTTAATCGAGAGATGCAATTTTTTATGAAAAAAGGTTTTCTTCTATTCCTAGAATAAATAATAAAAAATAAGTAAGCACTCCTTCACAATTATCTGAAACTCCACCAATAGGACAAGATGAGATTAGAAAAAGTAAGATACCTAGGAAAGAAAAATATTTGGTCCCTACTTTGTAGTGTATCTTGTTGAAGGAACTAGAGACACACCTTATAATTAATTTTGCTTTGACTGTTAGTGTTGAAACAAACCCATAAACTTATAGTGAGGCAATTAAGTTTGTAGATTCAGCATTTTCGAAAGAAGCTATAAATGATGAAATGCATTCAATCATGGAAAATAAAACATGGAAGTTAGTAGACTTACCTCCAGGATCTAAACCCATCAAGTGTAGATGGATTTTATAAAGAAAATGAAAATAGATGGAAAAATTGATAAATTCAAGGCTAGATTGGTTGTTAAAGGTTTTACATAAAAAGAAGGAATTGATTATTTTGATACATATGCACCATTTTCTAGAACTTATACTATTAGATTTTTGATTGCCTTAACATCTATATATAACTTTGAAATTCATAAAATGGATGTGAAAACTGCCTTTTTAAATGGTGACTTAGAAGAAGAAATTTTCATAGAACAACTTGAAGGGTTTGTTATGCCTGGACAAAAACATAAAGTAAGTAAATTAATTAATTCCTTATATGGTCAGGCACCTAAATAGTGGTATGAAAAATTTTATAAAGTCATTATTTCTTACGATTTTAAAATTCATGAATCTGATAAGTGTGTTTATAGTTAAATTTGTTAAAGGTAAATGTGTGATCATTTATTTATATGTAGATGACATGTTAATTCTTGGTTCTGATTTAGAAAGCATTAATAATACAAAGACTTTTTTGTCTTCTAAATTTGATATGAAAGATATGGATGTAGATGATGTCATATTAGGAATGAGAATAATACGGAAAGATAAAAATATAATTCTCACTCAATCTCATTATGTTGAGAAAATTTTAAAGAAATTTAATCAGTTTAATTGCACACCTGTTAGCACACCTTTTGAGCCACAACTAAAGATGATCCTTAATACTGGTAGAGCTATTTCACAATTGGAATATGCACGAGTAATTGATAGTTTAATGTATGCCATAACATGTACTCGACCTGATATTGCATATGGTGTTGGTAAATTAAGTAGATATACTAGTAATCCAAGTTTATTGCATTGGCATGATGTCAATAGAATATTAAAATATTTTAAAGGAACTATGTACTATGACATATACTATAGTGGATATCCTTCAGTATTATAAGGATTTTCTGATGCCAGTTGGATAACTGAGCGGGGGGATCATTGCTTAACAAGTGTATGGGTTTTCACTCTTTGTGGAGGAGCTGTTTCTTGGGGATCAAAGAAACAAACTTGTATAGCTGATTTTACTATGGCAGTTGAATTTGTAGTATTAACTGCAACTAGTAAAGAGGTAAAATGGTTAAGGAATTTGTTAATTGAAATTATAGTTTGGCCAAAACTAATGCCTCCAAATCTATACACTGTGATAGTGAATCTACACTTTCTAGAGATTATAGTAAAGTGTACAATGGAAAATCTAGACACATTGGCCTGAGACATAGTTATATCAAATAAATGATTACAGATAGTGTAATCACAATGGATTATGTAAAATCAAGTCAAAATTTAGCTGATCCTTTTAAAAAAGGTCTTACAAGGGGAATAGTGTGTAAGACATCATTCGGGATGGGGCTAAATCCCATTAATAATAATCACTCTTGATGGAATCTCAACTTGATACTTGACATATTCAAGTCTCAAGTTCAAGGATTAAAGTACATCATATGACGTGATTGTAAGCACTACAAAATCAAGCATCCTAAGGATAAGTGCTTAGAACATGTAATGAATAAAGAAAGAGGATGAGTTTAATCTTAATAGATTTATGGTGTTTTAGTTACATAGATACCTATGATAGTCTACATATATGAGTGTGGAAGTGATGTCGCTTCCTATGAGAACTAGGCTTGACTCTAAAGCACTCACAAAATCAAGGTACAAACACAAGGTGTAATACGTGTGTAGGCTTATATGGATAATCAGTGACTAAAAGATTTGTGTGTTTAGACAAATTCAGCTGACCAATATGGATTGATAGTTCAAAGACAAGTCTACTATACTTTTATGGTTATCCTTGACGAATCTTCACAGGGTATTGGTTCAAGTCGTGAGACACCAGTACTTATACACAGTATTACAGACAATCAAAGATTTACCAAATTTATTTGAAAATAGTGGATGAATGTTGGAGATTTTTAAATAACTGAATAAAAGCTTGGAAGCTTATACCACATTGAAAGTGTGTGGAAAAAGTGGGAATCAAAGCCAATATAAAATGGAGAGTGTCCCATATTAGAAAATGAGTAGAGCCAAGTGAAACCCACTAAGCTATAAAGCATGTGGACTACTCTTGTCCCATATTGGAAAAATATAAAAAATGTGTGCACTTAATAAGTAGAAATGGAAGATGAAGAGTTACTTCATCTAGAATTTAAGAGGTTATTCAAGAGACCTCCAATACGGTGCGAAGCATCGTATGCATGCTCGCGTGTGTGCGGGGCAGTGGGCTGTAGAGTCGCTAGTGACGCACTTTGCACTTCGCATGCCGCGTGTCGGCAGTGGTAGCGGGTTGTCGGGATTCGTCCGGATCGGATCGCGGTAGCTCGGGCGTGGTCACTTTTTGGTTGGCCTGTGTAAAAATAGTACAAGTTTACTTGCACCTGTTCAGAACTGGTTCATGGCTATTAGTATTTAACAGTCACACCATTTTGAAAATGTCTCAAGACTGTTAAATTCAACAGTCATGACTCTTAAGACACAACCTTTCATTTCCTATAAATAAAGGCTGCCAATTACGAAATTGCACATAATTTATTAATCCAGTTTTAAGATTTCTCAACCCCTGCAATTACTCACTTACAATTTTCAGGAGATACAAAATTATCTTATTCTGTTTCGTGCACAAAAACATAATAAGAACTTGATTGTTTGTTCTTCGCTACTGCATTCGAGGGATGTCTTCAAACATACAATTTGCAGACAATGCATTTTCTTCATTGTATATTGAGTATAGATTTGTAGATTTCCATTTGTATACCAAATTATCGTGTGAAGAAAATATTGTATTTAGGAAAGTGACATCACGCCTTGAAGTTTCAGAATTTATTTGAAGATTCTACAAAGTTGTATTTAGAAGTTTATTTGATTGTATTGAAGTTGATATTACTTTTATAATAGAAGAGTTTCATTTCTTCCTTTGCATATTATTTTCCATCAAGGAATATTGTGATACTCAACATCTTTCCAATAACCAACATCTCCAACACCAACCCAAACTCTTGAGGGGAAGTTTTTTTTGGAAATCTATGGTGACAAAAATCTTAGTTACACTAGGCCTTGAAAGAAAACTTGTTGCAGTATCAAGTTTTAAAGGCTTACCCAAGAGATTTTCAATGGAGAATAGACAACTTTTAAAATGGAACTAAAAAGGAAGAAAGGATAGGTTTACCCATATGGTCAACGCAAACGATTCCATATTTATTTGAAAATCAGGTGACCATTTAAAGACAATCATAGGAAAATGACCTACCTACCATTGCTCTTTGATCCAAAACTTATGGAAATCCTCATTAGACAACCTGATAAAAAAAAAATAGGTCATTGAACAATAACTCCAATGTGAAACGTGGATATCAAACCAATGGTGCATAAAAGTTTCCTAATCTCAAAAGAAAATTTACACAACAGGACTAGTTTCGATGGGGAAGCTAGGTTATCAATCTCTTCTTTCGAAAAAACTAGAGTTGGCTGACCTTTATACACCGAAGTAGGTTTAATTGTCAGAGGAAGGGCTGCAACACCTTTGACAGTGTTAAAAAATAGCTTAGGTGCGTCTCATGGTTTAGGAAGGTCAGAGTTAGGATTGTTTGAGGTAGAAGGAGGTGCCCAGCTTTCATGAGGGAGGCAGCCATTCATCTCTCTCCGGGTTGTTAATTTTTCCTGTTTACAAACTTCATAGTCTCTCTCTCTCTCTCTCTCTCTCTCTCTCTCTCTCTCTCTCTCTCTATATATATATATATATATATATATATATATATATATATATATATATATATATATATAATCCTGCTCTTGTGGGGACCAGTCCGTATTTTAAGAGTGCGGACACGACATGTGTCATCGGGCGGTGAGCCCAGAAGAGAGAGAGAGAGTGTGTGCCTATAATTTAGGGGATAATTTTTGGGTGGGCCGTTAGGTGACACATGTCCGGTTCACATTCTTAAAATGCGGACTAGCCCGCACAAGAGCATTATATATATATATATATATACTAGGGTATGCCCGTGCCTGAAGGTACGCTAATAAATTTGAAAAGTATAAAGTCGTGTCTAACATAAATAATAAATATTTCATATATTATAAGTGTAATTTTTCAAAGTATTGAATCGTGTAAATTTAAGTAGTGTTGAATCTTGTATAAATAAGTCCATTTTTTTTACAACACATAAAGTGTAAACAGTTTAAAATTTTTGGGGAAAATTTTCTCCATTTATAGGACTCTCCATCATGTTTAATAAAAATAGTAATCCAACAATAATACTAATTGTCTGTCCTAGACTTTGTAATAATAGTAAAAAAATTATAAACAAATTTAAAATTATACACAAATTTAAAAAATTGGAAATGATTTCCTTTGTTTATAGAATAATTTACAATATTTAAGAAATAAAAAATAGTCACTAACAACAATACTAAAGTTATTTTTACAACATCAATGTGTAAACATTTTAGAAAATTTGGGGGAAAATCCTTTGTATATAGAACCGTCCACCTTGTTTAAGAAATTAAAAAAAAATACTCCAACAACAATAATTACACAATATAAATGCAATTAGCTATAAAAAAGCAAATTGTCAGTTATTCTTTCTACCTATAAAAAAACAACAACAAATACATTGGATTCAGAGGCTCTTTAATTAGTGGAACATTTTTTTGCTCAACCGTGAATATTACAAAACATCTCGCCTAACTAAGACAATTAAGAGACAAATAA
This sequence comes from Sambucus nigra, assembly GCA_949130495.1. Classification (NCBI taxonomy): domain Eukaryota; kingdom Viridiplantae; phylum Streptophyta; class Magnoliopsida; order Dipsacales; family Adoxaceae; genus Sambucus; species Sambucus nigra. The sequence goes on along the minus strand of OX422209.1, from coordinate 463,560,700 downwards.
TTTTTTTAGTATACAATGAACTTGTCCATTGGAGTCAACTGAAACAAATATCGGTGGTTGAAATTCACACACTCTAGCTACTTACCACTCTGTTAATTAAAAAAATACTTCAGATACTATCATTTCTTCTTTCTCTATATTGTTCACTTAATCCTCCTCTTATTTAGGACCTGCTACCACTTATTCCTCCTTTTATTTAGGACCTACTACCATTTAATTAAACACATCTAGGATAGTAGTACATATTTTCCAAGGTTCTGCAAGATATCATGAAGCTTCTTAACTGGGGTGTATGGTATTTGCAAATCGAATGAATGAGGAGACTTAAAGCTCACTATGTAAGAAGGAAAAATATATTAGATTTTTCTCCCGGTAAGGTTTTATATACCAATGCCTTTAGGTCCAACTGGAATAAAAACTCCACACCACATATAGGTTTAAGGAGTCCCCATCAACACCCCAACTTTTGTACAACAAATAAAAGTACCTGCCAGAAGAAGCGTTTGAAGCAGTGTCGCAGAGTTTCAATCAATCACATAGAAGAAGCATCTACTGATATAGGTATCGGGACCCACATTCATTCAAAATTGAAGATTGGAGAGCAGGGCAGCGAGTGGGTCGAAACCACAGGGGATTGAAGATGCAGAAGCACGAAGACACCTCCACACAAAAACAAAAAAAGAATAAATGTTTAGCAAAGTGCTTCCCAATTTTGGCGAGATAAAATTGTACTACTAAACCTTAAGATGCATTACCAACAAAGAGAAACTAACTGGACAGATAGAAAACAAGAAAAACTACCAAACATTATACTCAAGTAAGATAAGAAACTTAACCAAATTTATAAGTCCAGGCTAAGGGCGTCGCCCACTTACACATAGTTATAATGGATTTCAAACCTATAGTAAACAAGTAATCAAAGAAACCCCCTTAATCAAAGTCACACCAGCAAGTGTGTTATACTCATCTCCTGCTTCGGAACCGATCCTTTACACCGTTTTTGCATAGTAATCAACAAACAATGTAGTTAGAAGTTGACGTTGAACACATTAATGCGAGTAATTAAATAATTCCACAATTTTCCAGGAAAGGACCTGCCAGTTGTAACGAAATATGTTTAACATGTTCTTTAATCATAGGGGAGGGAGGGACACCTATGTTGTTTGAAGTGTATTGCTTGGTATGTATTTTTCACCGTGGGGCAGATTGTTGTTCTCTAGTTATAATACCATTAAATCTGAATACAAAAAAAAACTCCTCTATCTACTTGATATCTAAACAAAATGGTCACATGAGATCGTGGGGTAGAATGGTGAGCTGAACTTGTTCTAAAACAATCACATGAGACCGTACATAGGCCATATAACGTCTATAACCACACATACATTATGCCACAGGCCCAATGAAAGACACAATAATCAGATTTCTGTAATATTGAATCAAAGATAGAGGAGTCACTTAATTGTTAAGGTGTAGGCTATAGCAAAAAGCAACCAAATCAATATACAAAACATAAACATAAATATTGGATAGAAAGTAATGTCACTTGATTGATTAGACTATTTTTTCATTGTAACTAATAGAAGTAATATATATGCTAAAGTGGAAGTGGAATCCAAATACTAAGTTATTTAAAATTTCAAAATACATAAATATGTCCACTCCTATCCCTTGTATCAGAAATTTTGAGTTAATCGCATATTTTTTTAAGAATTAAGCATATCGAGTGCTCACAATTGTGCTCAAAATTCAGTAATGCTTTGAATCTAACTTCAAACCATATAATGTTACATTGGGGAAGGTTCGTGAACATCCTGTGACATGAACATTTATGGGGAAGGTTCAGAGGAAAGACTGAGTATAATTTCCATTAATTCAGCAGCTGTAGAATTACAAAGCGAGAAGAATTGACATGAACATGGACATGCGTTTATTTTAGTAGGCATGTGCCTTTTTTCCTATTATTAAAGAATAAACATTAAACTCTTCAGTATGTAAGATCTTTAAAATACTAAAAACTACTTCGTGAACCATATAACCCATGGAACTAAGGTATTTAACCAATTCTAACATGTTTTAAACTTGAGTCTGAAATATAGTTGTCAACTCATGGATATAAAGAAAACAATATAGTAAACAACTAACTCATGGTGTAGAAAATTCATACGATGAGAGTTCATTAGATGCTTCTTGTGAGAGTTCCTAATGCTTTGTTACAATTGAGTCGGCTGAGACTGCAGCTCTCTCTCCCAAGCAGAAGCAGGATATACTTATGAGAGTTCATTAGATGCTGCCTTAGCAAGATCCATGTGTGACACCCTGCTTAAAATAATAGCGGGTGGCCAGACCTATACTAAATTAAATCAAGAATCTCAAGTGGATCATTCTCAGCATCAACTTACGAGACTAGATAAACATAACTAACTACCCCATATAATAAAAAGCGGATGCCAAAAATTTTAAAAACATACAACAAACATCAAGCCAACAACAAAATGACTACTAAACATGAATAAAACGGTACACACTCATCATTAATAAAGGAAATACTCAATTAATGCACCATAAGTACATACAAGAAAATGTACCCGAATATGCTGTCGGGTCACATACAATACAACAACCAAAGGGAAGAAATATAAAATGCTACAAGTAACTCTTGGGTATAAACCCGATATACAAAATGAATCCTATCAAGATTTCAAAGAAGTCAAAAACATCTACAATACAAATCCCGTAATAGTCCGCATCTGTCACGGCTCCGAGAACATTGGATAGAAAAAGCTTCATTGGCGCCCTAGCGGTGGGACACCTGTAGTATATATATATATATATATATATATATATATATATATATATATATTGCAAGAGAGAAATATAAACGGGTCAGGGCCCGATGTGTGAAAACATTTGTAGCAAGTGTATTAACAATGCATAATAATTATAAATGCAATATATCTAATTATAGTGGAGTCGCACTCTCGTGGAACCCCGAACTCACCCCTCAACTAAAGTGCGGTCCTAAACGTATACCCCTGAACATTAATTATTCTACCCAACACATTTTACGGACAATCTACCTAATTATACCCATAGCCGAAACCCACGTAACCCACTAACCTAACATAACCCATAATTCTTTCCATTCTGTAATACCCCGTATTTTTATGGCTTTTAAAATTGGGGATTTATTAAATTTAATTTGAGATATTAATTTAATATTAATCCGGAAAGTATTTTTTTATATTTACTAGCATGATGTGAGTTAGTAATTATTGGAAATTTGTTGAATTTTATTGGATGAGTAAAGTAATACATGATATTGATTTATTAAAATTGTCACAAGTGAATAAAATAGCAATTATGGAAATTTAATTCGGGACGCGCCTGTGTCGTGTCAGGACTAAATTATTATTATTAAAGTGAATATATTATATGTCATCCGTATAGTCGTTTTGAGTGTGTCAAAATGTTCGGAAGGGTCGAAATAGTCAAAAAAGTATACTCGGGGGTTTAGTTTGGGTCTCGGGGCATTTTTAGGCCTAATTGACACCCCGGGAGGGTATTTTAGACATTTGGTATTTTTGGGTAATTAAACCCACGAATTCTCTTAGTATTTATTATACATTTAGAGTTATCTCTTGGGATTAACAAACATAAAGACTAATCCAGTCATTAGAGAAGAAGGTGAAGTGATTAGAGAAGAAGGTGAAGAGATTTGAGAAGAATGTGAAGAGTCTTCAAGCAATCCAAGGCTTAGAACTCACCCGATTGCACTGCCACCACCACCAAAACGTAGATCGCATGACGAGGAACGCAACCATACAATTTTTTATCAACAAATCAGACCCTCGAATCCGAGGCAAGTAACTATCTTGAAAATTTCCAAGTTAATATACCTTCCATGTTAGTCTAGGAACGAAAATCGTATGTTTTAATTAAAGAATTATATATTTTGGAAGAGAATTTATATGTGTTGTAGGGAGAACCCATGTAGTCTAAAATCTTGATCATATGTAGAGGATTACCCATGAATTTATTATGATATTTGGGAAGAAAATCTTGATTAAAATAGAGGGTGGTGATTATTCATGCAAAATTTGGTTTTATAAAGAGATTTGATATTAAACCCCTTTTTGATTGATCCGTTGAGGATTTATTGATGTCGTTACGTTAGAACTTGTTTATGTACATTGCTTATACACCTGGATTACTTTGATGGGAGTTTGGGATGAAATTATATAGGTTTGAAGGGTTAAAATGGTTGAACCCGTAGGTTGAATATTGCAGAAAAACTGGGCAGGAACTACTTGATCGATCGATCGACTCAAGAACATCGATCGATCAACCCCCTTTCCTCGATCGATCAACCCCTCATGGAAAATTGCATATTTTCCCCTTTTTGTATAGTCCGGTTAAAATGCGTTGGAACCCTTGATCATCATTGATAGAGTATAATGGGTTATGAAGAGGACCAATAGGGTCTAAGTAGACTCCATTGAGTGAAATTAATATAAGATGAAATTTTAGGTTAACGGGGAGTTATTCATACATTGGAAATTGTGCGTACGTTTACTAAAAGATTGAGACTCGTGAAAGATATATACTAGAAGGTAAGTGAGGGTATACCTACTGATATTTATACTTAGTGAGAGAGAATACTTCAAGAGATAAGAAGTAAGTATGAAGTAAATAATAAATGAGAATAAAATAGACGAATCCGTTATGAGAAATAATTAAGTAAAATTTTTGTTGAGAATGGATAATAATAATTATGGGTCGTGGGCTAACCTAATTTGGAAAATGCGAATATCTATATATATGACTGTGTGACTGTTCATATATTATGTATATGTGTAAAAATCATACCGGGCTACTTGCTATCACGGAGGTTTCTGCGCCGGGACAGTATTATCTCGATTGGACCTTTATGGGGGATATTGACTTGTACCCTAGAACATAGGATTCCTTGGTAAAATCTATCTGAATGATAGTCAGACGGTCCTAAGAGACATGAGGGTATGTACTGACCTCTTAGTGACTTGGAACTATGCTTCACCTCCATTTTTTGTGTATTATATTAATACAGTCCGAGAGTGATTTCGAGCTAGTATTTCCCTTAGTTATGTGATACGGGGACTTGATAGCAGAGTATGCCAGCACCATAGATTTTTTATGGCGTGCCGATAGTATATATATTATATGAGTAACTAATATATATATATACACTGATATGTATGGAAACTTTCTACTTTGCATAAGTAGTTAAGTAGTGAATAAATGCTTCAGCTTTATAACAAGTGTTCATGAATTTTCGGAACGGTAATAAGTGGTTATAAGTAACGTAAGAATATGGAAGAGAATGATTTTCTAAAACTAAATATTACGGCCTTAGTACTTCTCGGGATAAAACTTTATGGGAAAAACGTTAGATAGACTTATGAGATTAATATAACGGTAGGAGTGCACACTAGATGAGAGGTGATGATTCTCAAGGGAGTGTCGCATACTAACATGGTTGTGATATTAGCCGGTAAGCATTTTAAATACTTGCTAAACTATTTTTAAAACTGTTTTAAACTCGGGCTCTGACCCGTTTTCTGTCATTTCTTTCTCTATTGTATATATATGTATGTATTATAGGTGCCGAGCCACAGGGGAATCGTGCTTAGGTTTTTTGGATTGGACATATTGCAGCTTATGTGGGAGTTGCAGGCCCTTGCTTTAGACGACTTCATCATTGAATCAGTTCCTGCTTTAGATCTTCATAGTAGGGCAAGTGTCACCCGATTTCCTATTCTGTTTAGATCTTGTCAGATATTTATGTTCATTTATATTTTCGGTATTCAATACTCCTTGGGAGTTAACTATTGTCAGGATGATTCCATTTATTGTTCTTACACTTGGTTTGGTTTATCTAGATGGTTTAAATGGTAGTGTAGTTATTGTTATCCTTAGTAGTTATGTAATTCTAAATTATTGGTTATTAAAAAGGTTTTCATATTGGTATTTAATAAAGGAAAAATGAGGTTTTAAATGGTTTTGACACTTAGCTTAATTATTTAGGGTGTTCAAATTGGAAATATATTTTTATGACAGTGATGCTGAGAATGAACCAACCGTTCACCTGGTTTTTAATTTAATAAAGGATTGATCACCCGGTATTTAATTAGGCGGGGTGTTACAGGTGATATCAGAGCATCAGGTTCTAGTGTCCTTTAGGGTCTGTACGTCTTACTAAGCTTTCAGCTCAGCGTTACTTTGTTTGATATAGAGCCCTATGTTTAGGATTGTTGATTTCTATGGTAAGATTCAGTTCTCCTGCTATAATGTATATATTAGTGAATCTTATTTGCGTTCGGACGTGTTCGTACAAGAAGTATGGCAGATAAGGTCCATTGGACGGATAACGGAGGTCATACTTAGGAGGTTATGAAGTATGTTCGGGGATGATGACCGTAGTCGAGGTCACCCCAATTATGGCACGAGAGGCCAGGACTGTAAAGACGGTTAGGACGCAGCCTACAAATTCCAAGTGCTGCTATAGTCGAAGGTGATGCCAAAATTAGACTCACCCAATGTAGTACGCTTGGGAGAGGGTCAAATGGAAAATTGAGGAGAGTCATTAGTAGAAGTTCTAGAAATACAGGAAACTGTATGTTACCTAGCGAAGGCAATATATTATAAGTCTGGGACATATAGTGGAGTGTGGTTAACTAGAACTAAAAATTTGGGGTAAAATTTTTCTTAACTCATCGGAGCAAAGTTATAATAGTGGGAGTCAACAACCACCTCTCGCGAATGAGGGTAAGTTTGTTATCTATGGAATTATGGGGTACATAATGATTGTCATTAGACCTCAAATTCATTTGTAGCTATTAGAATTGAGTGGACCATAGGGTTACTAGACTTGACCATTGGCACTATTATTTATGTAGACTCGCCAATGGATAGTGGGATGCCTATTATTTTCTTGTATATATCAAAACTTGAGTTTAATTTTATCGAGGATTTACTTGTTATAGACATATCCGAGTAGGATGTGATTATCGGCATGGATTTACCTATTGTATATGAGACCAAGAATGATCATTATAGCCAGCATATTGTCTTTGATACGAGAGTGAATAAGTAGACTTTTATAAATAAATAAAACTTGTTGGGATGTTATATACTATATACAAAGGACCTGAGGAGTTTCGATGACCAACTATTTTAGGTAGTAGTGTATCGGGGGGGTTCCTTGTTTGGATTTCGCTCTGCGAGACACCCCATGCATGAAACTAAAGAACGTTGGAAGTCGAAGTAAGTTAGGCCTTTAAAATATGAGTTTATAACCTTTCCCATTATTTGTATATATTTATATTAATCAGAGAGTTATGAGTTGTAGCATGATTTGAGGCAAATGAAATCGCCAAATGAGAATGTGGAAATCATAGAAATACGGATTATAAACTAGGTAGTTAGTTAATTAAGGGTAACCTTACAGAGGAATCACATTAATTTAGACCTTATGATGGAATGTACGCGCATTGGGTGTATGGGTGCCCTGGATGGTTTGAATGTAGTATTTTCCATATTTGTGTCACAATAAGTATTCTTGAGGTTAATGAAAGTAGAAGTTGTGACTTCCAGATTTAGTTGCTTGATGACTTAGGATCGTTACTCCCCATAATTTTTTTATGAGGATGGTATAGTACGGATTGGGTAAAGTTTAACTCAAGATAATTTAAACTAAATGGTAAGTCTTGGAGTATAACATTAGTGGGGGTATTCGGTAATGCACTATATGGGTGGTACGACGAAAATTACAAGAGATGTGAGATTAATACCCGAAGTTGTCCTTACCATGTGATCATACAAATCAATCAATTGAATCACTTGCATTCTCAAATTGGTATCAGAACCTATTGCACTAATTTACCGTGTGATCCTTTTTACAAAAAAATATTATATGATTTAATTTCAAAAATTGTTGTTCTTTAATTTTTTTTGATTTAATTAATAATCTGTATAATCGAATGCCCATTCTTTATGGTTCAAAATATGCGTATTGAAAAGCTAGGATGTGGTCTACTTTAAAATACATAGATGAACGTGTCTGGTTGGTTTGTGAAAGAGGGTGGACACCACCCACTGTGATTATTGATAATGTCATTGTCACGAAACTCAACTCTCCATGGATAGGGGATGACTTTAAGTGGAGCAATTTAACTCGCGCGGTCTAAGTGCCATATTGGGAGCCATAACTCCTGATGAGTTCTTCCACATTATGACGTGCACCACGTGTAAAGAAAATTGGGATACCCTCCATCTCACTCACAAAGGAACCTATGTTGTTAGAGCTTCAATGCTACAAAATCTTACATCACTATTTGAAACTATCAACATGCAAGAGTCTGAGTCTTTCAATGATTTTTATGCCTGTTTATCGGACATAATTAATTATAGTTTTAATTTGGGTGAGAAATTATTGAGACGACAGTTGTTAAGAAAATTTTAAGATCTCTTTCGGCCCGCTTTATTCTTAAGGTTGGCGTGAAAAATTCATTAAGGATACTAAATACTCTTAAATTATAAAAACTCGTGGGAGAGCCTCAAATGCATGAGATAGATATATTTCCCAAAACTTTTAAACCTAAGGAAAAGGGAATTGAACTTAACGTTCAATCGAAAAAGAAAGAGGAAGTTTCGTCTGAATCCGACTACGATTTTGACTTTGATGATTTAGTCATTTTTGAAAAAAAATTCAAAAAGTTTCTCAACATAAAAAACAAAATGCTTTCAAAGAAAAAGAAAAGTTCTGAGAAAAAAGAAAGATTTCCCAAATAAAGATGAAGAGAGATGTTATGAGTGTGAGAGAAACGGTTACAAAGATCATGAGTGTCCGAAGAGGTTAAAGAGAAAAGGAAAAGGCAATGCTTCCTTAAATGCCATGCTTAGCGATAACGAGGTCGAGTCAGTGGATTTCGAGGAGAAGCACTGCACGAATGTAACTTCACTATATTCATGGCTAGTCTTGTTATTGCATATAGTGCACGTCATGTCAATGAGGAAGATACTAAACATGAACACCTTGGCAGTGAGTCTAGTCATTCTGGAAAGAGTGAGGGAGAGGGTGTTTTAAGTCTGAGCGAGAGTGACCTTCAATGGTCATACGTCGATCTTTACGTTGAGTCCATTAAAATAAAGAAACGAATAAAAGGTTTAATAATTAGAGTTTTAGACTTGGAGAAGGATTTGAGATAGGTGAGAGAGTGTGAGTCCTCGATGAGAGAAGCTTTGGGAGATAGGGTTATTATAATTGAGAGGGAAAATGGTTACTTAACCAACAAGGTAGCTAGTGTAACGAGAGATCTTCAAGCTTTCGTGAAGACTCATGAAAAATTTAAAGCCATTGTATCCCAACTCGAGAAAGATCTCAGACATTACCGAGAGGTCATGGTTACCATAAAGGATAAATCAAAGAATGTAGGAAATATTCCCCTCGGTTACACTTTAGGTTTTGGTGAGAGCTAAGGAATAGTTTACGATGGTGCATCAACTTCCCATGCCATACCAAAACCGGTTCCTAAATTTGGGGTTAATCCCTATGGACTTCAAACTAAACCACAAAGGAGAGTTCAACCTGAGAAAGTGAACCAAGGTAGACCCAAATAAGTCTATATTTTCACTTTTTGTAAAAAAATAGGTCGCCTTAGAGAGGTTTTCTTCAAATTAGGTAGAATAAGGCGTATACATACTTTTGTGCACTGCTATAGTGACTTTGCTCATCTTAGAGAGAAAGTTAAGTTCCTAGTCGCGACTTCACAAAGTTTAATAAAATAATTTTAATGAATGTATTTTCCATTAGAGAACGCTTCTAACGTTTTGACTAAAGGCAACAACAACAAGGGAAAACAAAAGGTTACCTCAACTTTATTACCTAAGGAAGACGTCAAAGATCTTATTGTGCACATTGGTCTCAAAGATTAAGATACTTCTCAGTGGTATTTTAATAGTGGATTCTCTAGGGACATGACTGGTGACATTTCATTTTTTACCCACCTTGAGGATCTCAAGTAAGGTAAAGTCACTTTTATAAGTGGGAATAGGTCGAGTATTTTAGGACGTGATTGTGTTGAGATACCCAATTTCCCTAAACTAGAAAATGTGTTGTATGTGAAGGGGTTGAAAGCAAACTCAATTATCATAAGAGAACTGTGCGATGCAAACTTTGTGGTAAAGTTTTACCAATCAGAATGTAACATTTATGATCAATTTGGTGAACTTTTACTACAAGGTGTGAGGACCGAAGATAATTCCTGTGGGATTATATCTAAGTCCTCCTTTGTGTGCAACAATGCCATGGTTTCACTTATGGACCTTTAGCATCAACGACTAGGTCATTTTGAATTTTAGAGATCTTGTGTCATTAGTGAAAAAGGAACTAGTTCGTGGATTACCATCACTTAGGAAACTAATTTGTTTAGTTTGTGGACATTTCTAAAAAATTTTGAAGTCCTTGTCAAAAGTTGAATGCCATTACCACCTCCCTTGTTTTGGAGTTGATTCATATGGATCTTATGGATCCTACTCGCTCGAAGAGATTAGGTGGTAAGAGATATATTCTCGTGATTTTCGATGACTTTTCTCGATACTCTATCATAGGATTTTTGAGAGAAAAGTCCGATCCGAATGAGTTCCTAACAACCAAGTGTCATGTCCTATAAAATCAACACGATATCACTATTAATCGGATGTGTAGTGACAATGGCATTGAATTTAAAGAAGCTAAACTAGATGGATATTGTGATGGAGTGGGAAAGAAACATTAGATTTTGGTTGTTCATACTCCTCGACAAAATGGGATTGTTGAAAGGAAGAACCATACAATACCAGTAAAGGCTAGATCCATTGCTGGGAGATACTTACCTTGACGTTTTTGGGCAGAGCCGTTGAGTACCACATGCCATATGGTGAATATGATGTATCTTCGTCTGGACACACTACACTCTCCTTATGAGTTATGAATAGGGAAGATGCTCAGCCTATAAGATTTGAGTGTCTTCGGGAGAACTTGCTACATCTTGAGAGATAGAGAACATTTAGGAAAGTTCAACTCCTAAAGTGGCGAGGGGATATTTATAGGATATTCATCGACGAGTATGGCTTATAGGGTGTTTAAACTTTAGATGCACTTCGATTTGAGGATCTTAGGAAATCTTTAGGTATTTTCACTATTATTTGAGTTCGGGTACTTTATCAAGTGTAGGATGTTTATCATCTTATCATATAATATTCCTATTTCTAGATTGTATTTGAAGAGTGTCGTGGATAACAACGATTCACATAAATTCACAAATTCACACTTTAAACTTATTTAATGGGAGTTAATTTTAAACCAAATTAATTCAACCCCTAAACATGAAACTACGTGTATGTGTGTGTGTGTCAAACCATCACAAATAAAATTGCTAACTCACAGATTTCAAGAAAAAACCCCTTTCAGGTAAAAACCTTCAATTTCACTATGAATTAATAAAACGCAACTCATAATTACATAATGAAATCTCTAATGATCATTCCTCGGAACAATCACATAGACACATAGTCTAGAATCATCGAGAACCACAACTCCAATTCAGCCTGGGAATACCCACGAGCACTCTCTATGACACACAACCGTCGTCATTCCAGTACTCCCCTCAAGAGCACCTAGATTAGAAGTAGAGATCTTCTCTACAAGAGAAACTTCAACACATATATGTTCTTGGGTTCCAAAACAATTCACATAAACTAGTGGGATCTTGTGAATTGAAAGCAAAAGAGATTAAAGCCCTAAAAGTGAGAAGACAAGGTATTCTTCCAAAGCAGTTTCATCTATTGAAAATTTGCAGGTCTTTTGACAAAAAACGAAGTTGGACAAACCAATTTATAGAAAATTTAAAGCAGTAGCTCGCTTGAATGGAATGGAGAATCTCTCGAACGAGAGACGTGTGTCATTTTAACAAGACTTCGCGCGAGATCTGATGTCGCTCGGATGAGCAGGTATGTCGTTCGAAAAAAAAGATTTAAAAATAATTTATTAAATTTTGCTAGTAAATACTCCGCCTCAAAACTTTAAAAAAACTTTTGATGGAAAACACCGCTCCAACACATAGAAAATATTTTGTAAAAAATATCCCAACACTCTAAGTGAAATATTAAGGTACTTTAATACAACCTTACCAAAATTAATCTCACGAAGGCTTGAATGTTTAGCAATTTATATATTTGGATATGTCTTGATGCTTGAGTGACACTGAATAATTCTTCAACAATTGTAGCGATATACGGCATACTCAAATGCAAGCTGGACAATAAAATAATGTCCTTACAAATCTCCTCCTATGTCTATACCAGTAAAAATAAAAAACATCTGAATTATCAAATCAAAATTCCTATAAAAATATGATACCCTCCCACTTAACCCAAAACTGAAAAGGTACTAAACATATAAGTTTAAAACTTTTCTTCAAAATCTTCAACTTCAAAACGTTGAGATTTTCTCATCAGGGCATGCAAAATAATGATCTTCAATTTTGTACCTACACACATGAGATAAATCAAATACCTTCGTGATGTATTGAGTTTGAAATGATATAAGCATAAATCAATAAAAAAATAAATCTCCCCCATTATGCAAAAACTCCCCATAATTCATTCTCCCCCTTTTTATTTTACTGAAATAGATAAGGAAATGCAAAACGAAAATAAACATGGAGTTGTCACGACAAAAATGCATAGCGAATATGAATCAAACTACACTCATGCAAAGAGTCACTCAAAAGCTTCCACACACTATTTTTTATTTTTCAAATTTTTATACAAAAATGCAAAAATAATTTTACAAAGATCACACGCCATGAATTTACACTAAGACAAGCAAATCATGAAAACGGAATGAATGGGTGTGAACATATTCTATAGGCAAAACAAAGCAACCAAACATAACATATGTGCACGATGAATACGTGTACTCCTAATGAATGAATCTCAAAATTGTCCTTAGGTGTAAAAAATGTTGATTTTAAATGACATTGACTCAATCCATCAACACATCAAAGTCACGGATGATTTCCATACCAATAACGTCTAAAACTATGTAAATGCTTTTTCATGATGCTGTAAGGACGTGCAAACCCATATTTCATTTATTTCCATCCAAACTCCCTAATAAATAATTATACATTTATTTTTTCTTTTGAGGTGGTCCCTTTTTGGCATATTTATCTTTTTATTTCCTTTAAATTTTTTCGAGTTGTTTTCAAATGGTGGCTTTCATGAAGAGTTAATTTTGTACTCTCGCAGCCCCGCCCCATGATTCACACATCATATTTTGTTGAAATTAAATCCTCATGGTAAACGATTTTTACATGCACTACTTTAATTATCAAGTACAATAATAAAAAAAAAAATAGAATTGAGATGACAACACTCCGACCAATATGTGATAAATGAGTACAATAATAAAAAAAATCCGTAAAAGTGTGCATTAAAGGAACTTATGAGTCAAACATGTAGGTAGTAACAACAAATCACATCTCAATGACTCCAAACATTATAAAGTACAAAAATGAAATGATGACGCATATCAAAACACTATCAAATCATCAAATGGATATGGAATGAAACTGTGACTCGATCATCCTAAATGTCCATTCATATAAGGTGCAAAATAAAGTACAAAACTCTTTTTTGATTTTTCCAAAAAAATTATCAAATAAAATATTTTTTTATTTTTTAAAAGTTTTATCAAAAATAAAAATCCAATACAAAAAGTACACAATGCCTAACCCTAGCAAGAATATATCATGGAACACAATTAGCATATGACAAATATGCGAACAAAATCATCTATATGACATATCAAGAGAAGAATCATATGCGAGCAACTGAGAATGAACTAGTATAACATCTAGTGCCTCTAAAAGTGATTTTCTAACCCAAATAGATGTGCAATGACGCATAGGGGTTTTGGGAACCAAGGGAACAGTTGATTTCAACTTCCGAGGACTATTTCGAAGATCAAAACAAAAATGCCAAAGTTGACCTTTCCTATCACAATGTGAACATGTGTAAATGGGTGGAACGACATCTATCGGTTGACCTTTTCGAATGTCCTTTGGATTGATTGACCCTATAAAACAAATAATGGTCTTGGATTTATCACTTAAAACATTAGAACACGACGAGCCACTACCATTTCTACCAACACTACTCGAGTCTGCCAAATCATTTTTTATCTCCAAAAGTTTTAACACAAGAAAATAATTAAACTCTTCATATTCTAGGGAATCCTTCTCTAAATTTTTAAAAAATCCTAGAAGGTTATCACGTTCATTCTTAAAATATGCACACTTATCCCTAAGAGTCTCCTCACTTTCCACAAACTCATCGAGTAAAATATTTGTATCCACTTTGGCACAAAAACAAATCCTAGAGTTTTTAAAGTCCACTAATTCTTTTTCAAAAACTAGTACTCTATCATAACTCTCCTTTTTGGACAATTTTAAAGCATTAAATTCATGGTTCAAAGAAACAAATTTCTCACGATAAAAATCTCTTTCATTTTGAACCGTTTGTAAATGATCCATAGCGGATTTAAAACGATAATTTTCTTTTTCCAAAAAATAATTTTTTTTAGCAAACATCAAATTCAGACTATTTAAATAATCCAGACTCTGAATCGTTTCATCAAGAGGGGGAATCCAAGTACATAAGTGTTCCATTGTAAAAATGACGATTTTTCACGAAAATAGATTTTTCAAAAAAATCAATATCACACAATTTTTCCAAAAAACAAGATCAAACGTGAGAAGTTAGCATAACCTGCTCTGATCCCAATTTGAAGAGTTCCGTGCATGATACTAATTCAAATAAATTTGCAAATTCCTAATTTAAACTTATTTAACAAGATTCAATTTTAAACAAAAGTAATTCAACTCCTAAACATGTAACTACATGTTTGTGTGTGTGTGTCAAACCATCACAAATAAAATTGCTAACTCATGGATTTCAGGGAAAAAAATACCTTTCGCGTAAAATCTTTTATTTCACTATGAATTAATAAAACACAACTTACAATTACACAATGAAATCCCTAATGGTCACTCCTCAGAACAATCACATAGACACGCAATCTAGAATCAGCAAGAACCGCAGCACCAATTCAGCTTAGGAATACCCATGAGCACTCCCCATGACACGTATTCATCGTCAGCCTAGTAGTCCCCTCAAGAGCACCTAGATCAGCAATATAGATAATCTCTACATGATAAACTTCAACACAACTGTGTTCTCGGGTCCCAAAACAATTCACATAAACTATTGGGATCTTGTGAATTGAAAATAAAAGGGATTAAAGCCCTATAAGTGAGAAGAAAAAGTATTCCGTCAAAGCAGTTTCGTGTATTGAAAATTCGCAGGTCTTCTGATCAAGAATGAAGTTGGACAACCCAATTTATAGAAAATCTAAGGTGGCATCTCACTCAAACGAAATGGAGCGTCGCTCGAACGAGATACACTTGTCGTTTGAACGACACTTCGTATGAGATATGATGTTGCTCGAACGAGCAGGTATGTCGCTCAAACAAAAAAAAATTAAAAATTAATAATAATTTTTTATTTTTTGCAGTAAATATCCATACACTCTAAGTAAAATGTTTAGGTACTTAAAAACAACCTTACAAAAATTAATCTCGCGGAGGCTTGAATGTTGAAAAACTTTGATATTCGGATCCATATTGACGCTTGAATGATCTTGAATAATTCATCGACGTCGTAGCGGTATACAACATACTCAAATGTAAGCTGGACAATAAAATAATGTTTTTATATTATTATAATTATATATTTCTGTGTTTTCCTTTTGATATATGTTTTCAAAAAATCCAAAAGGAGTTTTGTTTTTTCGAAAATTTTAATTGACAAATAAAAAAATATTTTTGGTTTTAAGAAAAAGATGAAAAAGTGAAATAGATTTTATTTTTCATATGTTTTTTCAAAAGACAAAGAGAGTTTTGTATTATCATTTCCACCATATATGGATCAACATCTAAGATCGGATTTCCTCTTCATACCATTCATTCGCATTATTTTTTCGTAGTGTTTTGAGACATGACTTTATTTCGATTGTGTGCTTAACAATGTATGTATATCATTACGTTGATCTACATGCTATAATCATTGTCTCCGTTATTGTACATGTGTACGAACTTTATTAACAATGAGCTTACTTGTCATTTGTCAAATATGATGTTCTCATCTCAATTATTCATAATAACGAACCAAATGTAAAAAGAGATAACTTGTGCATGTAAGAACCATTGTCCGAATTTGATTTAAATTCCAAAAAATATTATTATATGTTAAGCAATGGAAAGGGGCTATGAAATATAAAAATGTTCTTTGCGTGAAAAGCCTCCGTTTGCATAAAAGAATCTAAAAATATTAGATGCATATAAACATAGAAGTGAGAGGTCAGTTTTTTTTAGATTCATTGATGCTTCACTACAAATGAGACTTCTTTAAAGTAATTTAGATTGAATTTTGTGGGTACCCTTTTGTCAACCATACCCATAAAAGTAGCCTTCCAAGCCCAAGTGTATAATAAAAGGAGCCCGACCCAAATTTTGAGTCATGAATGACGGTTAGAGAATATGACCGAATCCATCCCCCAAAATCTCGAATGAGATATTCAAGAGATACTGGGTTAACGTGTTGGTTACCAACACTCTCCCTCTCACTCTCAACTAAATATATATTGTACCCCTGGCCCAGAGCATAGGGGCATGTGGAAAACATTCTCGAGAGTTACTCAATACAACAACAAACCTCTCTGTGGATGTAGGCAATTTTCCAAACCACATATATCCTTGAGTTGTGTGATTATGATTATTATTATTGTCGTTCTTATTATCTTAGTGATTTTTTTCCTTCATTAATTGTTTGTGTTGAGATTTGTGTCACCACAAATTCTTATTTATGACAGATTTTGAGGGTGTTAAAGTCGAATATCAATTGGTTTTCACAACGGACTTTCTTGAAAAATATTAACTATTTTGGTGCTAATGGTGTGAGAATCATTTATGTTCATGACATATTTATTAAGTTGAGGCGATTTTATATGAGTTCACAATCTTTACATCTAAGGTAGACTTTAATTTCTTTGGTTAGGAGTGTCTCGTGACTTCGTACACACTTCTTATGAATGTTTATGTGATATACCTATGAAAAATGTTCACACAATTAAATTTCGCATTCACAATCCGAATATTTTTGTGTTATTCCATGGTGTGTTGTATTTGTACGTTTTATATTTTATACTCGAAAAAATGTAAATTTAAAAAATAAAGGCATATTTTCTCCATATTTTCTACTTATTATGTCTTTTGAGATTACAATTACTGATGCGTTCTTGATTATTCTTCTGATGTATCTTGCTTCTTCGTGTGATACTTATATTTAATGACTAATTTTGACTCCTTTGACTATTATGGACAAAAGGGGGGAGAACAAATAGAGGGGGAGTTTTAGTTTCCATTGAAATCTTATATGCGTCACAGTATTCTTTGTCTCATATGTGTAGGACGTTCCACATACATGATGATCACTTGCACCCTCACAAGATGAAGACAAAGCTAGCCAAAGGAAGATCCATTCCATTTGAATACTTGTGCAAATATTGCTTTTCGTTTCTTGATTTTGGAGGGTAGTTATTCTTTTAAGTCATTAGGATACAATTTGGCTTTGGTTTGTGTTTTGTACTGGAATAGCCAAAGGGGGAGATTTGTACGAGTACTTTTATAATTTCTCATGTTTTATTTTTATTTTTAGCGTATTCCGATACACAAAAACTTCCCCTACATGAATTATCGAGACTCGAAGACAAAGTTGAATATATTTGAAAGTTGGAAGAATCATTTGTCTCCACATCCCTGGAAGAAGTTATGGTTTTGACTGGTAAAATGGTTTTTTATTATTTCTAGGATTTAGGGATTTTTTTTAAGAGGTTATAGTTTTAAAAAGGCATTAAATATATATTTTTTTTATTTTTTTTCAAAGTTATGCCGCCTCATTCGAACAAGATTGACCATCATTCGAATGAGATTGGTTTAACATAGAATGAAGCATTTTTGGCCGTTATCTGGTATGTCATTCGAGAGAGTCGTTCGAACCAATTCTAACAAAACCATGGGTGTTGTTCGAATAAGTTACAATTTCGTTCGAAAGATCGGGCAAGAATTTATCTTTTAATGATATCTAATCCAAATCTTTTATATTTATCATATTTAACTAACCTTCTTATAAATAGGATAAATGGGATTAGATTTCTTAAGAACATTTTTCATTATAAAAAAAAAACTTCTTTTGTGATCAAACACCTCTCTAAACATTCCAAACCCTTTGGGATAATTTATATCAATTTACCAAGTCACGAAGAATGTTTCTATCATTATAAACTTTTTTTGAGATAAATTTCTATTATTGATTTATGGAACCGTGGTTTCATTCGTGAAGATGAAAATGTTGATCGGTGGATACCGAGGGCAGATAGATACTTGTGGAAGGCTCTAGATCTAAATCATATTTTAATGAAGGTTTTGAAGGCTCTAGGCATCTCACTTAGTTTGTCTAAGTTTTATAAGTCGATTATCGTTCAATACATTTAATATTATTGAATATAAGGTTTTGCCTATTTAGGGATTTTTTTCTCACCACTTGTGTTGATTGCATTCTTAGTTTGAAAATCCTAAATTAGTAGCATCTTGTATGAACACCTAATTTAATTGAAGATATAATTTGATAAAAAAAAGATTTGGGTGTGTGGAAATTTATTATACAAATCAATCAATTGAATCACTTGCATTATCAATTAGAAATAAAAATTAAACCCATGAGTTTAAACTTTTATAATTGATAGAACTCATTTTAGTTATTCAAAGGGTAATAGAGACTAAATAATTTAGTGTGTTTTCCTCTTGACTACACCATGGATATATCAATTGGAATGTGAGCATCGAGTTTAGTACACCAAACATGAACATATTCAAGAAACAGATGTTTTGATTATAAATCATGCAACATCCAACTTATAATCATTCAAAAGAAAAGTAAAAAAAGAACAATTAACACATTGAAGGCCTTCTCATGTATTGATTCATTTGGGACATTTTATCTTTAACATATGGCTTGAATAAACCCAAAGTTAAATCCATTTAGATAAATTACTCTCCAAAAGACACATTATTGCCAATATAATGAATCTTTATTTTTATTGTTTTTAATTTTCATCTATATACATTTTTAAGGTGAGGGCGTGCAATGGAAACTAATACAACTAATATGAACTATTTATTGTTAGTCTCCTAGATGTGGAAATTATTAAAATAAAATAGAGACTTTGTAAAAAATAGTAGAGGAATAGATAATTTTCATCAACAATGTTGTAAAATGCAACGAATTTCACCTCGTCAGTACATTGTCGAGTTGGGTTCTAAGCAGCTTGATTACTTGTTTTTCTAAGATGCATCAGTACATATTATAAGAAACATTTGCATAGAAAAAAGTCATATAGGCTTTGAAATCACATCCATTATTTCTACTAAGCACAATAACAAAAATTGGTATGGTAGATATATAACTAAAACTATATAGTGGCAGATGTATTTTTTAAGTGTAAAAAGCACATTGTTGGTAACTGAAATAAGGACGTGTAAGTCGTAGTACTCATACTTCAAATTCAAAAAGATATAATGTGCAGAATATTATTCTCATCTACATATCTCATTTGGAAAATCCATCACCACTACACTTGAAATGCAATAAATCACAGCTAGACCTCAAAATCAAACCCTGAAAACCACACAACAACTCAAACCTAAAAAAACTAATGAAAAGAAAGTAAAACTAAAAAAATAGGTAAGTCAAAAACCCCTACACATATAGATGTCAACACTAAAAGAGCAAAGTAGAAGAGATATATATATATATATTTATATTCAACAAATAAAGTAAATATAATATGATATATCGTGTCATCGAGATGATTCTAGATCAAATTTATGCATAATTTCTCAACAGCAGAAGTTGAGTAGACAAATTAGTGTAGAACCTCGAACACACACACACACACACACACATAAATAAACATTGATAGAAGAATATAAACAACCAAATTAACTTGATATTTCCTACAAAAATAGAAAATCAAATAGAAAAACACAAATTAGAGGAGAAACCCTATCAAACCTGATGTTATAATTATCAAAGTTGGTTGAATAAAGGTACACAACTCATACAACATCCAGTCAGTGTCGTTAGATGCGAGATTGACTGAGTGAGAAATATATAGAGTGCTTATAGGCTCGATGTCATCGGCTGTGAATCCGAGTCGGGGATGTCTCTGATTGAGGGAGATTGTGAGTTTTCAATATCCTAGACTCCCATTAATTTGAAAAACCTTTGAGTTTAACGATACAACTAACGAGAATAACCATCTGTAACAACCCTCGCCTTTGAGAACCTATTATATATTTATTTACTATGTGAAGTAATTATATATAAAATGTTGGAATATGGGGTAGGAATTAATTTAATGGAGAAATATTAAGATTTACTAAGATGTTTCATAATTACCGTATGTGTAGGTAAACATTTCCATGTTGTGCTTTATAGTGTCATAAGATTTAAAATGATATTTTGGTTTAAAATGAAACTGGAACATAAAATGAGTTATAAAATTTCCAAATGATAATTTGGAGGGCGTAGTTAGTTCCGAAAGGTGCGAGATAGTCAAATTATGTGCCATATTGTATTTTGAGGTTTCGAGCACTTTTGACTGGTTTAAGTTTAAATGTGTAGTTGCGTGTTATTTTATCGCGGTATTGATCATTTAAGTTTCAATTATAGACTAAGGCCACGATTTAGTCTTGCTAAGTCTTCTATTTCCCCTTAATTGTATTACTAAACCTAGAGAGAAAGAGAGAAGAAGACAACTTGTGGAGAAAAAGAGAGATTGAAGATTTGGATATTTAACCTTACATTCATCTTCATCAAATCTGAATTTGCAAGCTTGAGGCAAGTTTTCTACTTGCTATTATATGATTCAAGTTTAATAATTAGTGTTGATAGTTGTGGGTTAATTATGGTTTAACAAAGTTAGGGTTTTATTTGGATTAATTGGTTGTAAATCCTTGGAGATTGATTTGGATGATCATTGATGTTTATGGTAGTAGTTAGGTGTATTGATGATGTTTTGGTGACAATAAATGACCTTGGTTTGGAGGGTTTTGGGTTGGAAGAAATTAGGAGTCCAAGACTCTATAGCCAAAATTGGCAAAATTCGCAGGGGCGAATCGATTCGGCCAAGCCGAATCGATTCACATGGGGACAGTTTCCAAGTCTGAGTGAACCGAATCGATTCAACTATTTCTGAATTGATTCGACTGTTATACAGAATGTTGGTTTTCCTGACCGAATCAATTCGGCTGGTCCGAATCGATTTCTCATGTCTGACCGAATCGATTTGGCCAGGCCGAATCGATTCGGAAATCATGCATTTTTCTTTTCCAATTTTAACCCTTTTATTTAGGCTTAGGACCTAAGAACCTTCTTGTATGAAGTAAACTTAGAGTCCTAGAGTTTTAGTTGAGTTTGGTCATTACCCTAGAGTAGAATGGGTTCACTCTGGGTTCATTCCATGGGTACAAAAAGTGATGTTTAGGCATTACATTTCATTTCGCAAATTATTAGGAGTTAAGAGTTATAAGCCCATATTTGGAAACTTTAGGGGCTCTAATGAGTAATATAAAACCTTGGGACTTGTAGAATTATGGTTATCACTTGGAGAATAATTCGGGACTTAAACTATGATGAGTATAAATGATAATATTCAAGGATTATGGTTTCAAATAAAATGAAACATACATGTAATTAATGGAAGTGAAAATGAGATTTAAATGGTAAATGTTAATTTACTTAAACACACATGTCTAAATGCTATCATAAGAGAAGCTTGCGCATGAGGTGACGTCCCCTGACTAGTGAACGCAGGGAGACTATAGTCCCCGGCCATATGTGGGATTTTTAGATGTTTTTCTGTGCTAGTGAGGTAATTTCGGGTGTGGTTATGACTCACTCGCAGGCATATGGCCACTTCCCTATGTGAGTTAGGTGCCCAGGTTGTTTTCTTTGATAGGACCTAGAAGATGATAGTCATTTAGGGGCACGCCCAGTGGGGAAACTCGGAGGGGCGGTC
Organism: Sambucus nigra; assembly: GCA_949130495.1. Classification (NCBI taxonomy): domain Eukaryota; kingdom Viridiplantae; phylum Streptophyta; class Magnoliopsida; order Dipsacales; family Adoxaceae; genus Sambucus; species Sambucus nigra. The sequence goes on along the minus strand of OX422209.1, from coordinate 463,538,418 downwards.
TTAGAATCGTTATATGTATAAGTATATAACTATTCCCAATCAAGTGGGACTTGATATATGTGAATTTCCATAAGAAAATATGATGGTAATTATATTCCTATTAAGGAATGGAAAATGATAAGATATGATGAATCATGATGGAGACTTTAAGTTAATGATGGTAAATTTTATTTCCTTTCATAATTTAATAAAAGTTATAATCATCTAAATTGTCTTATTATGCTTTGTGATTTGGTTGTTAGATTCTCATCTTCATCATTCATGATTAACTGTCCATATCTGTCATGCTTCTTATTTATCTGGTAATTATAAAAAAATCGGGCCCTGACCCGTTCATTTTCCTTGTTGTGCATGTTATTGTATCCGCTCAGGTGCTCCTCCGCACGGGCGCCCGTTGTGATATTCCTATTCCATTTCTTATGAGGAGCTGAAAGATTTTACGGATATTATAGGATGTATTATTAGACGCCTTCATTTTTGTAATCCAGGTATGATCGGGTCTTTCACTCGGGCGTGCGGCCCAAACTTTTTTAACTGTTTAATGAATGTATTATGTAATTTATTAAACTATTGTACTACGTTGTATGTAACTGTTGACCGACAACTTATTCGGTCTTCTTATTGTATAGTTGTTATAGTAGTAAAATAAGCTCTTTTCGAATTCCACTTTCTCTTCAGATTGGGTTGTTTAAATTATTTCCTTTAGTTGTAATCAAACTAAAAAAATTTGGCAACCCGTTTTCTGAATTACTGGGTGGTTTTCCCGTATACTTATTTTATTGTTGTGATGCTGAGAATGATTTTCATCTATGATACCGTTATATTGGAGTATCGGGCTGGCCACCCCTTATTTCGGATCACGGGTTATCAGAGATGGTATCAAAGCATCAGGTTCTAGAGTCTTTAGGATCTATGTGGACTTGTCACGTTCTACCGTAGTATTCTTTGATATAGAGCCTAATGTTAGGACTGCTTTGTTGCCTATGTTTACGATCTTCTGTAAGATAGATTGTTTTATATATTATTCTAATCCTATTATTTCTCCATCTCAGATGCCGCCTAAGAGGGGTCGCCCAGCGAGATGTACTAGGGTTGTAGAAGAGGATGTTGGTCCGCCACTGCCGCCACAAGGAACCATTAATGCTGATGATGTAGCGAACATAGTGGCCCAATCGGTTAATGCGGATATGACAGCAGTGGCTCACCAAATGCCACAAGCTCAACAACGAGCACAAGATGCACAAGATCCTACGGGACCTTCTTCGTGGGAGAGAGTTAGAGAGTCCTTTTTAAAGGGCCAACCCCAGAATTTGATGGAGGTTCTAATATTATTAGAGCAAATCAGTGGAAGAAGGATATGCAATGCCATCTAAGAATGGTAAATGTAGTGAGGAGAAGAAACAAGTCCTTGTTACTTTTAAACTTGTTGGGTACGCATTGCATTGGTGGGAGTCGATGACTACACCAGAACATAGAGATACCATGACGATCATTGATTTCTGGGTCTTGTTTGACCAAAAGTACTTTCCTCCCGCAGTTCAAAGGGAGATGAGAAGGAGGCTTCAGGATGTTGTGCAGGGCGAGAGATCTGTGGCGGAATATGAAGAGGAGTTCACCCGGTTAGCAAGTTTTGTACCGGATGAGGTGTCTCCCGAAGAGAGGAAGGTTTCAAAGTTTATGGGAGGTTTGAACTGGAGGATCCGGTAACATTTGCTGGGTAATTCGGCGTTGTAAACTTTTGGTGAGGTAATGAATGCGGCATTGCTATATTGCCAAGAGCATCGGTTGTACATGCAGAGTGGCAAGAAAGCTACCGTAGTGGGGCAAGCGGGAAAGCCTGGAGGTAGTGTGAGTGGAGGAGGAGTTTTTCCCTCGTCCCAATCTTCGGGTATTAAGTAGAGATAAAGGGATACCTAGCAGGGGGACTTGTCAAAGAGGCAAAGTTTTAGTGGGTTCAATTCGGGGAGCCATAACAATAGGCATGGTCAGGGTGACCCGCAACAACAAGCAGGTCGGGGTGGTCAAGGAGGTAGAGTCAATCAAGGTCAAGGTGTTAACCAGTTTAAAAATAACCGGGACCGAAATGCGGAGAATATGATGGGACGATGTTTCCAATGCGGAAAGGCATGTCATTACAAGAAGGAGTGTCCTCAGTTGATTGGGGGTCAGCTTCCTAGAGCTCAAAAACAGCCATATGTTCAGTTTGCTCCACAGGTACCTAACCCGGTTGTTCCTCCACAGCAGGGCCAGCTACAGTATGGGAGAGTTTATCATATTCAGGACACTATGCTTCCTCCGGCTTCGCCGGCGCCTCCAGCCATTGAGGGTAAGTTCCTTATTCAGGGACACATGGGTCGCGTTTTGTTTGATACGGGTGCGACACATTCATTAATTTTTAGGAGTTTTCCTCAGACCACAGAGTTGATTAAATATGTTGAGAGTACTTTCACTAGTGTCGAGTCCTCTATGGGCGATGGTTCACTCATTTTCCTTGTTTGTAAACAAATAGGAATTACTCTTGGTAATTTGTGCGTTGAGGCCGATTTATTCGTCCTGGACATGGTCGGGTACAATGTGATATTGGGCATGGATTGGCTTATGAAGTATCATGCGATAGTTAATTGATACGGGAAGAGTATAGTCTTCGTCGTTTCGGGACAAGAAATGTTCTTGGTAGTTATGCCTCGTTTAGAGGGAGGTACTAGCACTCATTTATATTGTATTTTGGAGGAGACTTCTAGGGATGTAGTTGTTCCCTTGGATTCTATTCCGGTTGTTAGAGATTTTGAAGATGTTTTCTGGGAAATACCGGGTTTACCTCCTAGCAGGGAGATTGAGTTTGTGATTGATTTAGCGCCGGGAATGAGACCGATTGTGAGGGCTCCATATCTAATGGCTCCTATGGAAATGATGGAGTTGAGAGATCAAATTCACCAGTTGTTGGAGCAGGGATTCATTCGGCGTAGCATGTCGCCGTGGGGTGCGCCGATGTTGTTTATAAAGAAAAGGGACAGTTTTCTCCGGTTATGTGTTGACTACAGAGAGTTGATTAAAGTCACCATCCAGAATAAATACCCTTTGCCTCGTATTGATGACTTGTTTTATCAACTTAGAGGAGCGTCGTACTTCTCAAAAATCGATTTGAGGACGGGATATCACCAGTTGAGTGTAACACCCCACCCGCCCGGGGAAAGCGAAAGGAGCGCCACTTCGATAAAATAACTAAATCCACAAGTAACAAGGTATAGAGCATCTAAATAAACCCATAATAATATAAATCCACTAATCTCAATCTCTTCAACTACAACAAGTCTCTCGAATAAATATAACTAAAGTAAATATCCAATGCTCTATACATCAAAATAAATAAACACAAGGCTTCTCATCTTGTATTAAAATTCTTCCCAAATAATCCAAGCTAAAAATCAATCTCCAATTAATCCATAGCGCCCAAATCCGCGTTAGCCTGCCACTAAAATAAAATATGGGGAAGTACACAATACGACATGAAAGATGTTCAACAAATATATATTAGCAATGAATAAAACGTAACAACACGAGTACGAATATTCAAATCAAAATGCAAATATCAATAGCATTTCATCATTATAATTTTTCAACAACACATCAATGGGTCACCAGGCCTCACCCCATTTGCATATGCTTTATCAAGCCATAGTCTGGGAATAGGTGTTTTGGCGGGTTCACAACATCCGTGCCATATTTAAATCTCATGACAACGTGCTCATCAACAATATAATGATACCACATGAATCAAAATAACTTCAACAATTATATTCCAGATTTCAATGAATTTATCAATTCAAATATGAGTTCAATTAATAAGAATTCAAAGAGAATGACACTCGCGAGATTTAAGGAGCATATTGTGTAAAACCCCATACCTTAAACCATGATGAGAAACCAATGATCAAATCCTTAAGATCAAATCAAAATATCTACATAAGCTCCTCCAAGAACCTCCAACAAAATAGCCCCAAGAACACCTCTAATCTAAGGTTGGAACTCACAAATCTCAAGCGCTAATGTGTATATAAAAAGAAGAGGAATATAAAATATATTTGCTGCCAAAATTTGTGCCAAAAGTAGGTTAAAAAGGTTGCCCATGACTTCCTTTTATAATGAAAAGAAATGAAGAGTTGGAATCCAAAAGACTCCTTTAAATAAGGCAAAGAATTGAAGAGTTGGAAGCCAAAATAACTCCAAGAGTTTAAAACATTTTAAAATCATTTTAAAATCCGTTTTAACTCCGTTTTCGAAACTGTTTGAAATTCTCGCCTTTAAAAATAATAACCAACATATTTGAGCAATAAAAATAATTTTATCAAAAACTTTATTTTCCTTCATTTTCCAAAAATTAATTAAAACATCCCAAAATTACGCGGGTTATTACAGGATACGGGAGCAGGATGTATCCAAGACCGTATTTCTGACAAGATATAGATCCTATGAATTTTTGGTTATCCCCTTTGGACTAACCAACGCCCCCACGATATTTATGGATCTCATGAATAGGGTATTTGGGGACTTCCTAGACCAATTTGTATTTGTATTCATCGATGACATGTTAGTCTATTCTCGAACCGAATCTGATCATGCTATTCATTTGACGTTGGTTCTACAAAGATTGAGGGATCACCAATTATATGCTAAGTTCGAGAAGTGTTGCTTCTGGTTCCAGGAGGTATAGTTTCTGGGTCATATTGTGACGTCCCAGGGTATATCGCTGAATCCGAGCAAGGTGGTTGCAGTGAGGGAGTGGAGTCATCCCATGACACCTACCAAAATTCATAGTTTTCTGGGTTTGGCGGGTTATTACCGTTGGTTTATCAAGGGTTTCTCTAAAATTGCTAGCCCTTTGATAAATTTGACCCGAAAGGGGGTGAGATTTGTTTAGGATGACTCTTATCAGGCTGCTTTTGATGATCTCAAAGATAGGTTGACTTCGACTCCAGTCCTTGCATTGCCAAAACCGGGATTGGAATATCTAGTCTTCACCGATGCATCTTTACAAGGATTAGGAGGTGTACTTAAGCAAGAACGATGGCTATTGCTTATGCTTCTCGCAAGCTAAAGCCCCATGAAAGAAACTATCCGGTGCATGACTTAGAACTTGCCGAGGTTGTCTTTGCCTTTAAGATTTGGAAGCATTATCTTTTAGGGGAGAAATTCAGTCTTTTCACGGACCACAAATTGCTGCAATATTTATTTTCCCATAAAGATTTTAATATGCGACAGCGTCGATGGTTGGAGTTCATGAAAGACTATCAATTTGATATCCATTATCATCCGGGCAAGGCGAACGTAGTGGCAGATGCTTTGAGTAGAAAGCCCGAGGGAGAGTTAGCTGAGATATGGAAAGCTAAATGGAAAGGGCTCAGTCAGGAGGATGTTGTGGTGAGAGCGTTCATGTTGGTAATGACCGTTACTCCTACCATTGTGGCAAGGGTTGTAGAAACCCAAGGAAGGGATAGGGGTTTCCAAGAACATATACGCCTATTACTGTCCGAGGGAGTGCAATCCTACTCGATTAGTTTCGAGGGTGGATTACGCTTCCATATAAGACTCATTATTCTGAAGGAGGGGGATTTGAGATGGGCGGTGATGGCTGAATCTCATGGGTCTAAATTTACGGTACATCCTGGTGGGGACAAGATGTATCAATACATGCACCGTCAACATTGGTGGCCAGGCATGAAGCGGGATATTTATGAGTTCGTGTCCCAATGCACTACTTGACAATTAGTCAAGATAGATCATCAGCCATCGACAGGTTTGTTGCAACCGTTAGAGATTCCGGTGTGAAAATGGGAGAGCATATCGATGGACTTTATTATGGGATTGCCAAGGTCACAAAGTGGGTGTGATTCTATTTGGGTGATTGATGACCGCTTGACTAAGTCGGCACACTTCCTACCAGTGCGGACTGATTATCACACTGCTCGTTATGCCCGATTATTCATCCCAGAGGTTGTCAGACTCCATAGGGTGCCTTTAAATATAGTTTCTGACCGAGATAAAATCTTTTTTTCCCACTTCTGGCGAAGTTTCCAAGAAGCTATAGGGACCGAATTGAAGTTAAGCACTTCTTATCATCCTCAAACAGATGGCCAGACTGAAAGAGTAAACCAAATGTTGGAGGATATGCTCCGTATGTGCATGCTTGATTTCAAGGGTGGTTGGGAACAATACCTCCCATTGGTCGAGTTTGCTTATAATAACTCGTACCAATTTACTATAGGAATGGAGCCCTATGAAGAACTTTATGGCCGGCCCTGTAGATCACCCGCTTGTTGGTTGGAAGTGGGCAATAATAAATTCCTTGGACCTGAAATGATCCAAGATACTTCTTCTAAAATTGAACTCATTCGGAATCGCATTCGGATAGCCCAAGACCGCTAAAAGAGCTATGCCGATGCGGGTAGAAGACACATGGAGTTGGATATTGGGGACCAAGTCTTAGTGCGAGTGTCACCAATGAAATGTATAAAGTGTTTCGGGAAGAAAGGAAAACTTGCGTCGCGTTTTGTTGGACCTTTTCCAGTTATTGATAAGGTGGGTCCAGTGGCGTATCAACTTGCCTTACCGGAACCATTGCAACAAATTCATGATGTATTCCATCTTTCCTCTTTGAAGAAATATAAGAGGTGGGAAGGTGCACTTTGGCATATCCCTTTCGAGGATATTGACATACAACCCGACATTTCATATGAAGAACAACCGGGTTCTATTTTAGAGCAAGGGGAGCGTAGGTTGAGGTCTCGAGTGTTGCCCTTGGTGCGAGTCCTGTGGAGTCATCATAACGCCAAAGAATCTACATGGGAACGCGAGGATGATATGTGGAAAAAGTATCCGTATCTCTTTATACAAGGTACGCTTGAATTTTGGGGACAAAATTCCCTCATAAGGGGGGGAGTATGTAACAACCCTAGCCTTTGAGAACCTATTTTATATTTATTTACTATGTGAAGTAATTATATATAAAATGTTGGAATATGGGGTAAGTATTAATTTAATGGAGAAAGGTTAGTATTTACTAAGATGTTTCATATTTACCTTATGTGTAGGTAAACATTTCCATGTTGTGCTTTATAGTGTCATAAGATTTAAAATGACATTTTGGTTTAGAATGAAACCGGAACTTAAAATGAGTTATAAAATTTCCAAATGTTAATTTGGAGGGCGTAGTTAGTTCCGTAAGGTGCGAGATAGTTAAATTATGTGCCATATTATATTTTGAGGTTTCGGGCACTTTTGACTGATTTTAGTTTGAATGTGTAGTTGTGTGTTATTTTATCGTGGTATTGATCATTTAAGTTGGAATTATAGATTAAGGCCACGATTTAGTCTTGCTAAGTCTTCTATTACTAAACCTAGAGAGAAAAAGAGAAAAAGAGAACTTGTGTAGAAAAAGAGAGATTGAAGATTTGGAGATTTAACCTTGCATTCATCATCATCAAATCTGAATTTGCAAGCTTGAGGCAAGTTTTCTACTTGCTATTATATTATTTAAGTTGAATAATTAGTGTTGATAGCTGTGGGCTAATTATGCTTTAACAAAGTTAGGGTTTTATTTGGGTTAATTGGTTGTAAATCCTAGGAGATTGATTTAGATGATCATTGATGTTTATGGTAGTAGTTAGGTGTATTTATGATGTTTTGGTGACAATAAATGACCTTGGTTTGGAGGGTTTTGGGTTGGGAGAAATTAGGAGTCCAAGACTCCATAGCCAAAATTGGCAAAATTCGTAGGGGCGAATCGATTCGGCCAGGCCGAATCGATTCGCATGGGGACAGTTTCCAAGTCTGAGTGAACCGAATCGATTCAACTATTTTCAAATCGATTCGGCTGTTATGCAGAATGTTGGTTTTCCTGACAGAATCGATTCGGCCAGGCCGAATCGATTCGAAAATCCTGCATTTTTCTTTGGTTTTTCTTTTCCAATTTCAACCCTTTTCTTTAGGCTTAGGACCTAGGAACCTTCTTGTATGAAGTAAACTTAGATTCCTAGAGTTTTAGTTGAGTTGGTTGTTACCCTAGAGTAGAATGGGTTCACTTGGGGTTCATTCCATGGGTACAAAAAGTGATGTTTAGGCATTACTTTTCATTTCGCAAATTGTTAGGAGTTAAGAGTTATAAGCCCATATTTGGAGACTTTAGGGGCTCTAATGAGGTATATAAAACCTTGGGACTTGTAGAATTATGGTGATCACTTGGAGAATAATTCAGGACTTAAACTATGATGAGTATAAATGATAATATTCAAGGATTATGGTTTCAAATAAAATGAAACATACATGTAATTAATGGAAATGAAAATGAGATTTAAATGGTAAATGCTAATTTACTTAAACACACATCTATGAATGCTATCATAAGGGAAGATCACGCATGAGGTGATGTCCCCTGACTAGTGAACGCAGGGAGACTATAGTCCTCGGCCATACGCGGGATTTTTATATGTTTTTCTGCGCTAGTGAGGTAATTTCGGGTGTGGCTAAGACTCAATCGCTGGCATATGGCCACTTCCCGACGTGCGTTAGGTGCCCAGGTTGTCTTGTTTGATAGGCCCTGGAAGATGATAGTCATTTAAGGGCGCGCCCAGTGGGGAAACTCAGAGGGGCGATCTTAGAATCGTTATATGTATAAGAATATAACTATTCTCAATCAAGTGGGACTTGATATATGTGAATTGCCATAAGAAAATATGATGGTAATTATATTCCTGTTAAGGAATGGAAAATGATAAGATATGATGAATCATGATGGAGACTTTAAGTTAATGATGGTAAATTTTATTTCCTTGCATAATTTAATAAAAGTTATAATCATCTAAATTGTCTTATTATGCTTTGTGATTAGGTTATTAGATTCTCATCTTCATCATTCATGATTAACTCTCCATATCTATCATGCTTCTTATTCATCTTGTAATCATATAAAAATTGGGCCCTGACCCGTTCATTTTCCTTGTTGTGCATGTTATTGTATCCGCTCAGGTGCTCCTCCGCAAGGGCGCCCATTGTGATATTCCTATTCCATTGCTTATGAGGAGCTATAAGATTTTGCGGATATTACAGGATGTATTGTTAGACGCCTTCATTTTTGTAATCTAGGTATGATCGGGTCTTTCACTCGGGCGTGGTGCCCAAACTTTTGTAACTGTTTAATGAATGTATTATGTAATTTATTAAACTGTTGTACTACGTTGTATGTAACTGTTGACCGACAGCTTATTCGATCTTCTTATTGTATAGTTTTTATAGTAATAAAATAAGATCTTTTGGAATTCCACTTTCTCTTCAGATTGGGTTGTTTAAATTATTTGGTTAACCTGTAATCAAACTAAAAAATTTTGGCAACCCGTTTTCTGAATTATTGGGTGGTTTTCCCGTATACTTATTTTATTGTTGTGATGCTGAGAATGATTTCCATCCATGATACCGTTATATTGGAGTATCGGGCTGGCCACCCCTTATTTCGAATCACGGGTTGTCACACCATCCAATTAATTGAGAGGAACAATTAATTAAAACATTGAGAAATATAAATAAAGATCATTAAGAGGAGACCTCAGTGGGCAAATATAATACACTATGTTATTGTATTAGAGTCGTATTTAGGCATGAATTTTAGCGGCTCATATATGGAAGGTCAATAATTTTCTAGACTACCATTATTTGATGGTCTGAATTATGCGTATTGGAAAACACATATAAAATGAGCACTTAAGTCATTAGATGAGCGGGTACGATGAGAGGTATTTAAGGGTTCGTCCCAACCAATATCCTTAATTGGTGAATATATTATTCTTAAACCTGTTGAAACTTGGAGTGAGGATGAGCTTAAACTGTCCCACTATAATTAACGTTGCCTGAATTTTTTTTTATGCGGTCACACTCGAGTAGTTCCTTCATATTTGGACATGTGAAACATCTACGAAGGCTTGGGAAATACTCAAACTCACTCATGAGGGTACTAGTCCTGTTAAGGAATTCAAAACCAAAAATTTCACCATTCAGATTGAAAACATTAGCATGGAGGAGAACGAATCCTTCGACGTGTCCTACACTGAACTGTTAGATACTATGAACTTGTCGTTTAACTTGGGGGAGAGAATACCTAAAACCCGTGTAGTCAAGAAAATACTAAGGTCCTTGTGTGAGAGATTTAATTCCAAAGTTACAACTTCAAATTCCTTGGGTACTTTGGATAATAGGAAACTCAAAAAGCTTGTAGGTGATCTTCAAACTTATGATTCTTGACATGTTCTCCACCAAAAAGATGAAGAAAGATAATGACATTGCTTTCAAAGCCCAAAAAGAGGAAAAAAGTGTTTCAGATGTTGAGTCTGACACCGATTCTGATGATATGGGCATGTTTACAAAAAGTTTTTAATAAATTTCTCATCTTTGAAAAATAATTGAAAGATGAAAAGAAGTTTGAGAAAAGTAAATTTATCAAGGGTATAAAATTCCCTAAAACCGTAATGATAATTTTAAGATGGATGAATCGGATAGATGCTTTGTGATAAACACCCAAAAGTGTTAAAATTATACACTAAATAGACGCATTTTAGTTGATGGTTCTCGATAAAATTGGCCTCATGCCTGAATTTTGTTGATCTTGTAGGTCAATTTACATTTGCGATTTCAAAAGCATTATATCAAAGCAAATTTGGCAATAAGGATACTGATTTGGCTCCTAACTCGAACCCAACATCCCCTTATCTTCCCATCGATAACCCTTACCCATATCAACACCAAGACCTAATAACATGTAACCACTTAACCCACCTACCCGAACCTTATATCACAAATTGAGATACTCAGTTGGGCATTTTGACACAACACATACCTTCCCAACTATCCCATGTCCTAAAAACCCTCATGTGTCTCTCTCAAATGAAACTCACTATTTTTATTTTATTTCATAAAATGCCCTCGTTTTCCCTAATAACTTTTACCCCATATCTCCTTATTTCCTCACCTATATATTGGCATCTTGGAGGCATTTTAAGGAGATACCCTAGAGTAGAGAGAGAAAGTTACATTTTTTTACCATTTGAGATAGTTTTTTAGGGTTTAATAGAGATATAATTTGAGTCTTATAATTCAATTGAGATGGTTGGGATGATTTTGTAAGAAGTGGAGCTTTAATATAAATTCAAGATATTAGTTTGATCATTTCTTCTCCATCTTTACACTTGTTTAGTTTACATATGAATTTCATTGTTTATCTCATTCTTTGGATGTTTATTATGGAATTCTAATTATTCGATTCAAGGGATGAAATGAAGCCTTTATGAATTCAATTGATTAAGTTCGATAGTTTCCTTATTGTTCAAATTCCTTTGATTAATAGTTTTTAATTTCTACACTTGTTTATGCATTGAGAAATGGTAAACCATCTTTGAGAAAAGATTGAATGCTAATTTTACACTTTTGTCATAATATTCAAACTAGATATAGGATTATCTTTTGATTAAACTTGTAATCTAATGTTCTAATAATCTTATTGTGTTATTGATGAAAATATAGTAATTTTCCTTAGGGGGTGGGTCATTTAATTAATTTTAGACAATTTTCAGAAGAGTTTATAGGAATTTAAATTCCCTTTTTAAAATAATATTTGTTTCAATTCATTAGAGTGATGAGAATCAACTTTTGAAATAGAAAATATTTTGGAATTTAATTAAATTGTTAAGTTTCAGACTAGTGTTAATTGTATAAAGTGTGGTTGGACTTCACTCGTTGTCTCTTTCTCATTCTACTTCCACCATTTTCATTACTCCTTGTTATTTTTTTCATTCACTATTTAGCATAATTTAGATTACTTCTCACCTAGTGAATTAGTTTTAATTACCCATTGGTATTTTTTCTAAAAACTATTATAAAGTATTTGGAATTGAATTTTGCAATTATATTCACACTTTTACTCTCACCCTGGGAAGTTGGATTGATACCCTTACTTTCATAATACATGTTTTAGTATATTTTATAGGTTCAAGGGAATTTTGATTGAAAAACCTTGTTCTAAAATGACTATACAAAGATCATTTAATCACTTTGAGTTGGTTGTTATGGCCATAGAGAAACTGAGTGTACAACTAAACTAAGGAAAGAAGGCAAGAAACCTAAGGTGTATAGTGCCACCCTTAGTGATAGTGATCCGAAAGAATAAATCGATTCTCCCATTGAGTGCAACTACATCGCATTCATGGATAGTTATGTGAGCCATGATGAAAAATCGTCCGATGAAGATAAATCTAAGCATTAAAATTTTGAGGCCATTGTATTTTATTCCCAAGTGAGTGATGGAGTGGAGATGAAGAAAAGGAGGAGGATAGTGGACTGCAAGTTTCCTTTCGCGTGTTATATAAAAAATGATAAAATTGAAAAAGGCTAACATAAAGTTGAAAACTATGTTGAAACAACGTGTCGTAGGTATTGATAAGAGTACTTTGATTGAGGATATTAGGACACGTGAGAAGACTCTTATGGAAAAGCTAGTGTTTGTTAAAGGGGAACGAGATAGAGTTCGGGGATTAATGGAGATTTTGAAGAAGGATTTCTTAGTTTTTTATGAGTCTCGCCATTTGATCGAGTCTAGGATTATGGAGTTAGAGGAGTGATTAAGAGGCTCGAGTAATGTCAAATATGATTTTGAATCTGGTTGAAAATGTTTGATAAATATTGGGCACCGTCTGAATCAAATATGACAGTTATGGTACTGGCTTCGATATTGCAAATGCTTTCGCTACAAAATCCAGCACCATGATTTTGAGGGATTCAACCATTTCTAGAAGCGTAAAAAAGGTAAACCCAAGGGTAACATTCTTTGTGTCTATTTTGTTTACTGGTCACGGACTTAGACCGTGACCACATACACGACTAGCTTAGAGGGAACTTTGGTGCAAAATTGGTGCCATAATGGTCACACACGTGTCACGGCTATGGTCTGTGACCCGTAGTGGTCACGGATGTGGGGTGTGACCAACTTCAAGAGAATTCGTGACCTTGTTAGGTTTTGGAATTGGTCACGAAAAGAGTTTGATGTGGTCATGGCTTTTGGTCGTGACCAGCTAGTCACAGATCTGGGTCGTGACCCCCAAGCCATAACCATGCGTAGGATTTCATGTAGTGAATGAGTTAAAAAAACTTAAATTGAGAAATTATACTTATTATTAATTTTATAATTATTGGAGTTAACTGTACATGATAGGTTCGCTCAAAGAAAATAAATCATATAGTAATTAATTTATGGTTACTTGTCGTCTAATCATAGTAAAAATGTTCATGTTGAACGAAAATAATTGTGACGAGTTCCGAGAGGTTTTATGAGCTCGTTTTGGTATTTTCAACCTTTTGAAATAGTCCCGGGGTATATATATATATATATATATATATATATATATATATATATATATATATATATATATATATACATAGGGAGGTTATTGGACTATATGAATTTTGAGTTTGGGCCCATTTGGGGGTCAAAATATGGGACTTCAAGCCCAACTCGAGAATTGAGTTTAATGTATATAAATTAGGAGAATAAGAAAACTCCCCATCATTAACCAAAAATCCTAAAAGACATATTGGGAAGAGAGGGGAGGCAAAGGTCTAAGTTGAGGGAGAAATCAAGAAAGAAGGCGAAAGAACTCTCTAAGAAATCCTCAAGAAAATTAGGCAAGAATTTTCTTGCTAACTTTATTTGTCCAAAATATTTCTTAATTCAATGTGATTTAGCTTCCATTTAGAATTTTGGATTATGTAAGGATTTTTGGTTATATTATGATAAATTGAATCATGTTTATAGATGATTTCCATATAAAAATAGGATAAAAAATTCCGAAATTAGGATTGGTATTAATTGTGGCTTGGATGATAGGAATTCATACCTTAAAGCTCTTGTTTAAATGATAGGGTTCATCACATGTAGAGGACTATTATTTGTGTTAAAGACCTGGAATTTATGTTCATTGTATCCTTTGCATCACGGTAGGATCGTAGGGAATTTATAGGTATAAAATCTGAATTGGTATGAACCCACCTTTAACTTGAATTTCTATGATTTTGGACATGAATCGGATAATAAAACACGTAATAAATTATCCTAATTAGGTAAACAAAGTTATAGGGACCTATTTGAATAATTATATTAGGGATAAATCTAGTGGAATAACGTTTGGAGGAAAGATTAGAAATCTCATTCTTTAAAATTTATGGAGGAACTATAAAGTTTCCCAGGGGTGAACCGGTTCTCCCCTGGACCGAACCAATTCGGCCTTTTGGGGGGGGGGGGGGGGGGGGTTGTCCCTGTTGTATCCGGCGGAATTTTAAGAGTTCATATAAGTTGGTGGGACCACGTATGGGCAACTGTGAATTTAATTAAAAATAGATTGGTGATGTTACTAATAATCGTGAAAATTAGATTAACTGGATGGTTAATTATATTCTATAAATAAAAGAATGTAGTAATTTATGTGATCGGAGATCACTAACATAGGACATTTTGTGGGTAGCAAGAGTGTAAATTGTGGGTTAATTATCGAAAGTAATTAACTAAATGGTTTAAATTATTATTTGAAAGACCGAGACTTAAATGATTAACTAGATGGTTAATTGTATTTTATATAGAAATGGAAGTCAATAATTTACATGATGGTTTACTGCGTAGGTACCACCCCACTTGTATGTGTATTATGATGTCTGTTATGGATATGAGACTCCTCTGGACTTACCGATAAATCACGAACGAGACGTTGTTGGTAGATGACTTAGTTTCGCACACACACACACACACACACACACACACACACACACACACACACATATATATATATATATATATATAATGGAAATACATAAGATAAATTCTGACTCTAATGATGTAGACTATAAAACACAAACCCAATACAATGTAAAAGGCATGATAAATTGTTATGTCACTTTATGGGTAGTGACTAGGGTACCTTAGGTAGTAGTAAGTGGAATGCTAGATGCATCCTTGTATACGCTATTTACTTATGGATTTGGGTGGTTGTACGTTTATCATTGCTCTTATATAAGGGGCGAGATTTTTAATATATGTGAGTGACGATCGGAGATGTTCACCTTAAATTAACTATACTTTTGCACAATAAATTTAGTAAGTTAATTCTTGCACACTCGAGGGCGCCGACCCAAATTTATAAATATTTTTCCCCCCGGGTACTCCTAGACATGGTTAGTAGGACTATTAAGAGAGCAGCCTTACAGTCTCACCTTATGCAGCGGACTTCATGTCATTGGTTCTAGATTAAGTTATTTCTCTATTTTATTTTATTATTTTTGGGATTATTGTATGGGAATAAGCTCGAAATTTAATTTATTTCAGCCGGTTGAGACATTTATGTTTAGGTTGGGATTTCATTTATATTATGTGGATGTTGGATTTATTAGTGTCTTGATTTTAAATAATTCAAATTTTGTTTGCAAATAAATATTTTTATGGTCTTGATGCTGAGAATGATATAGATTGTATAAAAAGAACCATCTTCAGTTTACTGTGTCTGGCTAACATTTATGTCAGAAAATGAGGGTTGCAACTTTCCAATACGCGTAATTAGACCCATCGAAAATTGGTAGCCTATTATACATATTATCCACAAAATTAAATTTTTTAAAGGATCACACAAAAACATAGTGGAACAGACCCTGATACCAGCTTGAGACAATTGGTAGCCAAATAATCTGTAAATAAATCAAGATCACGCGATATTTTAGTACAACCTGCTCTGATACCAATTTGAGAATGCGAGTTCGTCTAGATAGTCAGCATATTAGGTTACACACACACAAATTCAAAATTTGCCCAAACTTTATCTTTATTAGCAATTAGCTGTGCATGAATATAATGTCCAAATTCAATTCTCCAATACCATAAGAAAACCAAACATGCAAAGAAGATGAGGAAAATCTCTTTCGGGCAAAACCTAGTATTCGACACTGTAAAGAGTTTAATAGACACTAACTGACTTACATACCACTTAGATCCACTGAGAAACACTTAGGGTCTTCAAATATTTTACATATTGTGATGCAGTCCAACACGACCCACATGAAGCGGACTTTCCTCGGCATCCACCGATCAGCCTCAGGATGCACAATCCTTTCTTCTTCAGTCATAGAATTTCAGCTCCTGAAATAAGCAGTAAAGTATACCTCTACAATGGTTTGATGCAAGTTCATGAAAACTTGGGTTTGGAAAAATTCAATAAATCATATATGGGATGAATGATATGGAAAAAAAAGTCTTTTTCTAAAACACAAAGATGAGAACTTCTGGTTCAGATATTGGGATTTCATTTTTGCCAAAACTCTTGAGAAAAACTGATCAAAATAGGATTTTATAAAGAAAAGATTAATTTCGATTTGACGGTTTCATTCAAATGAAAATGGTATCTCGTTCGAACGAAAACACTAGTTTCATTCTAGGGAGATTAAGTCTCGTTCAAATGATAACTCATTTTCATTCGAACAGACTTCTAATGACCTTCAAATGAAATTGAACCTATTAAACACAAGATTCTTATTCGATGGTCATGCGAAGCTCCTTCTAATGAGGACCAACTTCCAGTCTAACGAAATCTTTATCTCGTTTGAATGAGATGAAAAATAAAAAAAAATTAATATTTATTTTATCAAAATGCCTCGATGAAAAAACAGACGTCCCAGAATTTAATTTAATTGATAAATTAAACCACAAGTCATATACAACCATTAAAGTGTCGGTGACAAATTCGAAAGCGATGCTCGGTCACCAACATATCTTCAAATGATTGCAGAGGCAATATGGATGTAGTGTTCATTTTGAAACTCCGATTTGTAATGGGATATGCCAAAATAGCAAAAAGCCAAAGCTATGAGCAATTATATAATCTTTCTCTTACAAAGAGAAAGAAAATAAAATTTAAATAAAGAGAGGTAGAGAATAAAGAGTGGGAAAAGAAATAAGAGTTTAGGTTATTTGATAGAAATACCCTTTAAAAAGTCATGCTCAGTGCATATGACTAAACACTCCTACTAAAAATTAACGGAGTTCGACGGTAGGGGACAATTTGTAGTTGTGTTGGAACTTAAGGGGTTTAATAAAAAATGAAAGTTTGAGTAGTAAAGTGATGAGAGGGCCAAAGTTCGGGGACCCAATTATAATTAACCCTACTACAAATAACATATTCCGGGTCCACAAACAAAAAATATTAAACTTCATGTAAAATATTAAAATTCATTAATTAAAGGTAAAAATTTAGAAACTTAAAAATTAGCTCTGATTCATGGATCTGTTTTAATACATGTAGTCGAGAGATTTCTAGGACAAAAATCATATAAATTTGAATTGTAATTGGAGAGATGTTTTATTTCAATGTGTAAAATAGATCATGTTAGGGGTGAAAATATAAGTTTTATAATTTCAAAACTACTTATCCTTCTTGTATCATGTTTGATAGATCTCGTCGAGTGAATTCTAAAATATAAACTTCATGTAAATCAAACTTATATTTTGATAGATATTTATTTTTATAGTTTTAGCAAAAAAAACTTATTAGGACCTCAACATTTATACTGAAGTACCCTTCGTTTAAAAAAAACGTGCTCTAAATTGTGACACTTGCCTATTCTAACCACAAGTGACCAGTCCTTCATTAAAACAAACAAGAATCTCATTTGGTTCATTCTTAGCAATACAATTGGAAAACTTATTAATTACTAATCATCTGAGTCAAACTAAGATGGTGTCAAATTTTGTCTTTCATTATTATAACAACATGCGAAAATAAATTAATTTAACCAAACCATCCACACAATAATAATCTAAAAAATCACATGACATATATATAAATAAATAAGACCGAATAAACCATCGATTCCGAAAAAAACAAATATAAGTCCGACATAATAAAACCGAATCAAAATACTGTCTGATAAATAAACTGTAGAATTAAATAATCTGAAGGGAAACCCACCAAATGAAAAATTGAGAGAAATCCTATCTAGAAGTGAATGAGTAAAGCATCTAAAGAAACTCCTTCATGCCTCCAGAAATGCTGCAGCTACACATCCCTAGATAGAATCGCCAAGCTTGGCGTCCCAGTGGCTGGACACCTAAAAGGTTTTGAAAATATTTTGACACGGGTTAGAGCCCAAGTGTCTAAAAGCTTGGCGTCCCGGTGGCTGGACACCTTAAAGTGTTTAAATCATATTTTAAACCCGTTATTAGATACACGTGTTAGTTACACGTACACTCGCATTATATCATCACCTCTCAACCAATGTGCATGCTTAACGTACCCTATCTAGTTATGCTACCCATCCCAACTCGATAACGTACCAACATAACCTCAATAATCCATGATCTCTCATAGTACACATACCATACACTACAACTATATCAATAAATAATATGTTCCACGTATTATTATTGATTTAGTTAGTTAAGTTTGTCTACTCAATTGCTTTTAGATGTACATAATCTATCAGTTCTACTATCACACACATAAGTAGATATAACGTACTTGTATATATTTAATAAACATACAATATATATAACAATAACATCCTTAAAATGTCCCCTCGTGATGCTAGCATACTCTGCTATCAATTCGAAGTACCTATCGTTCTAAAAGAAGGACTAATGGTTTGGCATGTCTCCTCGAGCCCTAAATAATCAACATAAAATGGAGCCGAACATGGTTATAAGATTTTGGGATACGCACATACCTAACGTATCTAAAAACATGTCGGTCCAACTAATACATGATACATAGTGAGCCTCTCTTAGTTCCATGTTTTAGGGCACAAATCCAGACCTCGCTGGAATTGCCAATGTGTGATCTCCCTCTGCGTAAAAACCTCTAGATAGCAGGTATTGTAGGTATGTTTACACACATAATCAACACAACCATACGTATTCATACAACCTATATATGTATATAAATCAGTTGGTATACACACAATCCATGACATAAGTCCGTGTGTAGTATATATCTCTCGCAAACTCATCGTAAAAACGATTACCATTTTAGCCTCTTATTATATTTCTCCCAGTATCCCCCACTTCCTTAAGGGTCCTAGTTACCCCTTTATAATATCAATAGTTAATACACTCATACACTATTGGTTCAAATCCTATATTAAATTTTCTCAGTCATTCGTTCCCATTTCCTTGAATTCACTTTTTTCATAATTCATATCTCACAAGTACTCACCTTAATTCTCTCATTATGGCTAAACCTCTAACCCACATTAGGCCTATTGTAATTCAATATAATCCTCATTATGAATTAAGGATTTCCCCAAAGTCCACCCATTAGTTATTCAAAAATTAAGGGCTTAAAAAGGAAATTTCTCAATTCTGGGCAAACCAAATCGATTTTCCCAAAGGCCAAATCGATTCACCCTTGGGCCGAATCGATTCGAAAAGTGTCAGATCATCTTCTTCCTTACACAATTGCATTTTAAACCATTTTTCATTATCCAAAACTTCATGATTCTTCACCAAATTTCCATCCAACACTTCTAAACATTATTTAAATACATAGGGATGATATGAAAGGTAAATCTAACATTAATCCATCAAGGATTTCCAAGAATTGATCATCTTTCAATATTCATGAAAACCCTAGTTTCATTGTTCATCCTACATAGTTAAACATTTATCCAGATTTATTCCATAGTAATCATCATACATCGTCTGATTACGAATTATTTACATATATTGATCGATTCTACATGTAATCCTATCCGAATTCATGAGTTTTACTCACTTCAACCTGAAGAACACAATTAAAAATAATATTATTATAATCCCTACTCTAGATGGGTATTAAAACTAAATCAAAACATCCAAGATAAAAACTTGCCTTATCTAGAAGGTCTGATTTCATGAATAGGATGATAGAATTTGTCTCCTTGATCTAATCAAGATTCTGGCAACGTTTGGGGAGAGAATTCGTGTGTGAAGCCTTGGTTTTCTCCTCCTCTACCCCTCCTATGACCTCTTCTCTCTCAACTCTGTGTTTACCCTAGCCTCTAACCCAAATGGGCGTATATAACACTTAGAATTTCATAGTTCTCTCTACCCTAATCTCTTAAATGATCAAAACCACTTCTTGTGGTGCCGGTTTAGTATAAAATCACCCCAGGACCCAAATACTACCCTTGCGTACATTATTCAGACAATTTCAACCTTTTTGGAATCAACTGTGACCTCAAAATCATTATTCGAGTTAATTTAGAATACTTTCCTATTTCGATGTCATATAGTCCACACACGACACCCGGTTGAGATACACCACCATCACGTCACTATCACTCACTATGATGTAAAATGCTAAATTACTATTCACTTAGTTATTTTATTCAAAAATCATTAATCATTTCTATCTGATTAATAATTTAATCAACACGTAGTATTTTATTTTATTAAATTATGTCATACGTGTAATTTAAAAATTTACCAAATTAATTCGATTATAAATGCTCAAAAATACGGGGTGTTACATACTTCCCCCCTTACAAAGGAATTTTGCCCTCGAAATTGGGACGT
The DNA here is from genome assembly GCA_949130495.1 of Sambucus nigra. Classification (NCBI taxonomy): domain Eukaryota; kingdom Viridiplantae; phylum Streptophyta; class Magnoliopsida; order Dipsacales; family Adoxaceae; genus Sambucus; species Sambucus nigra. The sequence continues at coordinate 463,517,801 of OX422209.1, read as the reverse complement.
ACCTGCGATAAATAACTCTGGATACTTCTTGCGCATGTCAATCTCCTTCTCCTACGCCGACTCATCAACATTTTGGTTCCCCAACTGAACTCTAACCAAGGGTTCCACCTTAGACCGTAGCTTATCCTCACTATGATCAAGTATCGCCACTAATCTCTCCTCATACGAGATGTCTGGTTGCAATTCGATCTCCTCTAGTAGAACATGCTAGAAGGGACTCTCACTCCTCTGGTACTTCTTCAACAATGCCACGTGAAACACATTGTGGATCTGCTCTAGATGCTCGAATAGTCCAAGACTATAAACTACTAGTTGTACCCTCTCGATGATCGAAAATTGTCCCACATATATCAGTTCTAGCTTCCCCTTCTTGTTGAATCTCATCACCCCCTTCATGGGATACACCTGCACCAACACCTAGTCACCAACCTGAATTTCTATCTGCCTGCTATCTGGATCAGTATAATTCTTCTTCTTGTTTTGAGCTATATTGATTCTCTTTTAAATAATTTCAATGTTGGTAGTGGTTTCTTGAACCATCTATGTACCTAATAACTTATTATCCTCAACATCTATCCAGTAAGCGAGAAAATGACAAGGTTGATCGTACAATTCCTCAAATGGTCCCATGACGATGGTTGACTGGTAGGAATTGTTATACGCAAACTCCATCAAAGGAAGATAATGCTCTCATCCTCTCCCAAAGTCAAGTATGAACATCCAGAACATATCCTCAAGCATCTAATTAACCCTCTATGTCTGCCCATCTATCTATGGGTGATAAGCTCTACTTAATCATAAATCCATGCCCATCACCTCCTGAAATCTCCGTTAGAAATGGAACACAAAGATCTTGTCCTGATCGGACACAATATTAATTCGAATCATATGTAACTGTACTATCTCAGCAATGAATAATTGTGCATACTGCATTGTCTCAAAATTTGTACGAACGGTAAGGAAATGAACCATCTTAAATAACTAATCCACTATCACCCATATGAAGTCGTGACCTAGTTACGAAGTCAGTAGCTCGGTAATAAAATCCATAAAGATACTCCCGCACTTTCATAATGGAATCTCGAGTGGCTATAAGATCCTGCCAGTCTCTCATGGTCTAGCTTCATAAGCTGGTAGGTAAAAGACTTTGAGATAAATTTTTCTATGTCCCGCTTTATCTTTGACTAGTAATACGGCCTGAGCATATCCTGGTACATCTTATCCTCAATGGGATGTATCAAAAATCTGAACCCGTAAGACTCGATCATCACTGCATGTCTCAATTCCTTATCCTCTCGAACCACGAGCCTCCAATTAAAACATAAACCACCCTTTGAATTGATCGAGTGCGACTCTGCTCCATTAACTAACAACTGGCGAACCCTGTCCTAGAAATATTATTCCTATGCCTATGCTTTCACCACCTTATCACAATCTTGGGTGCGATAGACAATACGAACATGCACACCCTGGAAACCTCATCATCATATCGAATCTTTTCTAATTCGTCTTCCACACCTTCTCTATCTCCCCTGTGGGTCGCTGGTTCAACGAATCTATCACCAGGTTAGCCTTTTGAGGATGATACTGAATATCAAAATGATACTCCTTCACGAACTCCAACCACCTCCTTTGCCTCATGTTCGGATCTTTCTTCGTGAAAAGATACTAAAAAGATTTATGGTGCGTGAATAGGGTAAACTTCTCCCCTAATATATAGTTCCTCCATGTCCTCAAGGTAAAAAAAATATTGCTAACTCCAAATCATGGGTGGGTAACTGTCATGAGGCTTAATCTTGCGAGATGCATATGCTATATTCCTCTCCTTCTATTATAATACACCCCTAGTCCCTGTAAGGATGCATAAATGTAGACACGGTACTCTACTCCGCCCCTAGGAAGTTCAAGTACAGGCGTTGAGGTCAATTTTTCCTTTAGCTCATCGAAGTCTAATTGATAATGGTCGTAGTAGACAAACAACACCCCTTGGCGAGTCATATTCGCCAGCGGACCCGCAATCTTTGAGAAATCCCAAATGAATCATTTATAATATTCACCCAACCCCAAAAAATTACAAACCTCGGTAGGTGTCGTGGGTTATCCCCACTCCCTCATCACTGATAACTTACTCGAATCGACTGCGATACCCCTGTCAGACACCATGTGGCCCAAAAACTGCCCCTCCCAAAGCCAAAACCTACATTTATCAAATTTGACATACAACTGGTGATCCCATAGTGTTTGTAAAAACATTTACAAATGCTCGGCATGCTCATCCTCAAAGCGAGAGTAGACCAAAATATTTTTGATAAACACAATAAAAAATTTGTCACGGAACTCTCTAAAGACCCACTTCATCAAATCCATAAACACTGCTGACGCATTGGTGAGCCCAAATGGCATCACCCTAAACTCGTATGACCTATACCGTGTCAGAAAAGCTGTGATAGGGATGTCCTCCTCCCTGACGCATAACTGATGATAACCATATAAAAAATCTATATTGGAGAAGTAAGCTACTCCCCTCAACTGGTCGAATCGATCATTGATATGAGGAAGTGACCTTGTTCAACTCTCAATAATTGTTACACAATTGAAGTGATCCATCATTCTTCTTGGTGAACAACACTAGCGCACCCCACGATTAAGTACTCCGTCTAATGAAACCCTGCCACAAAAGCTTCTGAATCTGCTCCCTCAACTCCGTCTTCTTAGATGGGGCCATGCGATAAGGCTTTGGGGCTATAGGCCTTGTACCCAGTAATAAATCAATAGCAAACTCAATCTCTCGGTTAGGCGGTAGGCTGGGTATCTCTTGGAATACGTCCTCAAACTTCCTCACCACTGGGATCGAGTATAACACCACCTCATATGAGGTATTTTCCTCAATTTAGTATAAATGTGTGATCGACCCTCCCACAGGAAGAGGCATCGTCACTAAGAACATCTCCATCCCTGGAATTGAGAACACAATAGTCCTCCAAAAATAGTCCACCATTACACGATATCCAACCAATTAATCCATCCTTAAAATAATGTCATAACCCTTCATGTCTAACACAAGAAGATCGGTGGCTAAATATAATCTACTCATATCGATGTCCACACCCTTATAGATCGAGTGTATAAGCGACCCAATACCTAACGGTGACTCCACTATAATACCCCGTAATTTTGTGTGATTTTATTTTAATTATGGAATTTGGATTAATAAATTTAAATGGAGAAAATTTAATTTATAATTAATCCTGATTTAAATATAATAATTACTAGCGTGATGAGAGTTAGTATTTATCGGATATAATTATGTTGAATATTACTTAGAGTGTATAGTAATATATGACATGAGATTATTATTTTGGCCAAGAGTGAAAAAAATACGGCAGTTACAACACACTTAGTTGGCGTGTGAGTCATATCAGTAATACTTTATGGGATAAAAAGGAAGATTTCTTTTTAAATAACTCATATGGACGTTTTGAGTACGCCAGTGTGTCTGGAAGGGTCGAAATAGTCAGAAAACACTACTCGGGTGTTTTATTTGGATTCCGGGGCATTTTAGCACAAAACGACACCCCGAAGAGGTATTTTAGTCTTTTGATATTTTTGGGAGTTGAAATGGATGAAAATTAGGGATGTACATGGGTTAGAGGAGATTTGTCAATATCCAACCTACGTGAGAGAGAGGGAGATAACCAAAGAGGATAAGGAGAACTCAATAGGTGCTTTGGAATAAGAATTGTAGTTCTTCCACTGAAAATCACACCAACGTGTAGATCGCGAAGAGATGAATATCCCCATACCAATTTCGTTCAACGATTCAGAAGTTCACGAAAAGGCAAGTGTTTATCTTGCTATATTATTGAGCATATGTGATTCATGCTAACATTAGTTGATGAGATAACTAGAATGTTATGAATTTGAGACTGAATTGGGAATTAATTATAAATTGGTAGTATAGGTTGGCATGTAGATGAATCACCCTGTTCCAAGAATAAAGAATATGTAATTATAGGTTAAAATCATGAAATTTAAATTGAGGTTTTTAATTAACATTAATGGTGGGTTTATGATTATGGAAATTTTAGATGTTTGAAGAATTATTTTAAATCCCTATGATTACGTTAGGAATTAATGCTGAAAATATGTGGGAAATTACTCTCTGATGATGAGGAATAGTCTAGGATTGTTGTTTGAGGGTTAGAATAAGTTTTTGGTGTATTTTATGATGAGAAAGTTGGGAAAAGTCCAAAATTTAGGCGGGCAGGGACGATCTTGAAAATTTCGTTTGAAGACTTACCAAGTCGTTCGAACGAGATTTGTAATGAGAGTTCCAACGAGATTTTTGTGTTCATTCGAAGTGAGAAGTTCGTTCGAACGACTTCCTTCAAACGAGAATCTTGGACTTCTAACGAGATTCTAGAATACTTATTTTTGGCCCGGATAACTTAGAACCTTCTAAGTTGGTCCAAATGAGAGAAATTAACTAACACTATCATTGAGTGACTTAAATTCCTAGTTAGTAATAAGTTGAGAGAGAGAATATTCAAGGGGATATAGCGGGGTAATAGAACATTAGAGAAAAGGTATATGTTAGAGAGATAAGTTGAAGTGTTGCAATAATGTGGATAGTAGAGACGATCAAACTATCCATGAACTGGAGGAATTGGGTTGCGAGAAAACCTATTGTACATATATTAAGCTATGCGTATGCTTATTGAATAATCTATTATGTGTATAACATACATACGCTTCTTGCTATCAAGCGGAGCTTGCACGTTGTGGACAATCATGCCTTAAGGAGCTTTCAGGTGGGATATTGATAGGTATCACTAGAGCATAGAACCTAGGTACAGAACGATAGTGATGACAGTCGTATGGGTGAGTAGGTATGTGCGTAGCCCATCGGCTTGGGACTATGTTTGCCTCAAATATATTTATTTTGTTTTGATGGTTCGCCGGAGACTAAACCTTTAGTCCTTTATGCAAATGAGCGACACAACATGACATGATAGCACAATATGTAGGCACCGTAACTATGTCTCGGGGGGAAATATATATATATATATATATATATGTATATGAGAAAGGGGTATTTTACTATTCCAAAAAATCTACGGTTGGAATCAAATTTTTTTGGGCACTCTAATGGTATGGGATTGTGCCATGTAGGATTGTAACATTGTGACATGGCAAAGGGGGGAGAAAACCCAAAACTTTTCCTCATTCTCCCGTTCCATTTTTTCATTTGGTTTAATCCCACAACACTTCCTCATTTCATCTCTTTGGAGCCTCACCCTCCTTCAACCCTAGCCTCCTCACCCTCCTCTAACCTCACTGCCTCACCGCCTCACCCTCCTCTAACCGTGATGCTACAGGTAACCTCTCTCTCTATCTCTCACATACACACACCCACGCACACATCCATAGGTGCGCACACACGCAGATGTAATCGCACCCACACATGCACCCACACACCCACACACACACACAGAGCTGCGCACACACAGAGCTGCGCACACACACAGATCTGCACGCGCACACACCCACACACACCCTAGCACACACAGAGCTGAGCACACCCACACATATGTTGCGATTTGTCAACTATGGTGCGATTTTTGTAGATCTGTTAACACCCACATATATGGTGCGATTTGTCAACTATGGTGCGATTTTTGCAGATCGGTCAACTATGGTGCGATTTTTGTTCGTTTAATTTTTCTTTTTTTATTTAAAAATTTAGGATTTTGAAATCTGTTTCATTTTTCGGTGTAGATGTATTGTTGGTATTTGTTTTTCCTGATCTAATACTGATTTTTGGTTTCATTTTGCAGATTTAACCATGTTTTGGTTCACTTTGTTTTAACCATTTTTGTCTCTCCAATTTGGTTGAAGATTTATATTAAGTTACTATTTTTGTTCAATGTTCAAATTAGGTTTGGTTTGTGCATTTGTTTAGGTTCATATCTCCCAAGTAACCCCTCTTATTTGTTTTTTTTTCATATTTATTAGGGTTTCTTGGATAAGTATTTAAGTTTTTTTATATTCAGAATTTGTGTCATTTTGACAAGATCCTACTTATAGGGCTCTTTTGTGTGTTTCTTTTGGCTTTCTAGGTACTAATTTTGTTTATCTTCAATTTGGTGTTCAACACATCTCAGCTATACTCTCCCTATCCCTCTATTTTTATGTGATTCTTGCCTCCAGGACTATAGTCGTTGTGGTGAAGGTGACGTGTGCTTAGTCTTCTTATGGATAGGTTAGTTTTATGTTTTCTTGATAATAGCATCAATAGTATTATGTATGTTCTATTTATAAGAATTACTATTTATGCTATGAGTATGCCATTTATAAGCATATGGATTACCCTATTACTTGGTTTTGAATTTTTAGTAGGTGAAAGGATTACCCTATTAATTGGTATTGAATTTTAGTTTTGAAAGTTAACCAATGCTTTGGTGTTTACTTTTCATTATGGAATTTTAGACTATGCTATTTAGTTTTATATGTTTTTTATAGTACGCTGTTTAGTTTTACTTTTCATACAAACTCTGAAGTAATATGAGTACCTTAGTTTTTGTATATTGTTTTGGTTTTTTATATTCCATTTGAACATATTAGTACCTTAGTATATCCATTTGGAAGTGAAATATGAAGATGGCGATTAAGATAGTTACGAATTTTGGAAGCAAGCAACACTTTCAACATTCAACTTGGAGGAGATAAAAATTTCAGTAATAATTCTCTTGAATTTTATGTCTTAGCTGAATATTCTACATGTATCACCTATTTCCAACATACTCCATTAGTGGTGTTTTATTTTTCTTCACTTTGTGATTTAAATGTTTTAAATTAGTTGTGTTTTAAATTATGCGATGAGGTGTGTATTTGTCTTTGTATTTTATGCTGAATTTAAATTATGTTAACATGTGTGCATAACAAGTAATTTTTAACCCACTTGTTTTCCCTTTCCCCTTTCCTTGAACTGGTAAAAAAATGCGGTTGCATATTTTTTAATCCCATATTTTCTGATTGATTTTGTTAAATCCCATCTATACAAATAATAGAAATGGGACAATGGCTTTGATTTTGTTAATATTGATGTCTATACTTCCATTCTCATTACATGATTTCAACTTTTACTCATATTTGTTGTTGTCATAATTAGGGTCACTCCCATCTCTTCATATATTAGTCAATTTGCAATCTATTTCATATAAATTTTTTTATTTCATTCATCTCCATATTTTTGTTCGTTCATACGTCAATTAAAACCTTTTTTTTATTCCATTAATGATTAGTTTTAATTCTATAATGGTTTAATGCTATATGTCAATTAATGATTAGTTTTAATGCTATATGTGAATTAAAACCTTCATATCTGAATTCATCCCTCCTTATGTGGTCAAATGTCATCCCTAACATGATAAAAGTATCAGCAAGATTGTAACATCAATACTAATCTGCCTATATTGCAAATTTTTCCTTCTTCCATTTTACATCGGGTAGTAATTTAGATCCATTAGTTTGCTAATATTCACTGTGACAATAATGTTTCAAATGTGATAGTGATGTTTCAAATATAACAGTGATGTTTCATATTGCAAATGGCAGTGATGTTTCAAATATTTGACAGTGATGTTTCAAATGTGTAGGTTTCTCTATTTTCATGTGTAGGTTCAACCAATTAATAGCGACAACCGTGTCAATCAACATGCGAAGGGATAAGAAAACGTGCCACTGACTGAGGTATTAATTTCTTCCCATATGCATGCCATACTAGCTTTCCGTTTACTTTATCCCTGAATAATCCCTAAATAAATTGTGATTTAACTTTGACAATGGCATGTTGATGGATGGATTATAAATATTAACATCTATTTAATATATGTGAAGTAGGAGATCTCACCTCGTAGTAGGTAAAGTACGAATAAGAGTTTATAGAGGAAGAATGTAAAGAAAATTCTTGAAAGGTATTTAAGACTTATTAACCATTATTTGTTGAAATTCCATTGTGCCTTTGTTAGTTTTCAAGTTTATTACTTTTTACAATACGCATGGTAGTGTTAAGCACTACCAATCCCGTTTAATGTGAGTTTCTGGACTCATAGCATTCCCCTTCCATGTATAGTCCAGTTCCAAAGAAGATTACCCCTGTAACAACATCATTTACAATCTGTTGAAAACAAGTTAAATGTTAAACTATAAAGTTAGAAAGAGAAGACATATCTAAAAAACATGTTTTATGAATAGTTCTTGGACATTGAACAAACATGTCAATAGTTCTTGAACATTAAACCAACAGGTCTAATTTCCATGATCTTTTTTCCCATCCACCCTTAAGCCAAACTTACTAAAGCTTTACTATTCTTTTTCCAGCCTCCACCCATGAGAAAATAACTTAAGCTTTACTGATTGGGTAACTGCAGATTTCATAAATTTAGTAACTTAAGGTTTTCATATCCAACGACGTCCATGCCACTCGAAAGTTGAATTCCTAGCGTACAATGCTTTTGGGAACAAACTAATTTTTTCTTTCTTTTCATTTCAGGTTTTAATCCAAGAACAATCAAACATGGACTTAATTTTTATGCTACGGGACTTCTATGGGGTTGCTACAGGACTTTTATTGGGCTACCACGAGACTTTTATTGGGGTGCTACGAGACTTCTACAGGGTTGCTATGGTGCTGCTACGGAGTTGTTACGGGGCTAATACAGGGCTGCTATGGTAATAGCTACTACATGGATGCTATGGCATTGCCAAGGAGCTGCAATGGGGCTTCCATTGATATATATATATATATATATTTTTTAAGATGGTTGTTTCATTGAAGCTTTTGTTAGGCGATTTTTTTATATTATTGGATTTATCATTATCCCTTGAGAAGGGTGGATAGTCCAATAAACAAAGGAGACTCTGCCCAATTTTTTTAAAACTTTGACACTTTGTTTTTTTGAGGCACAATGAGAATTCATTTGATGAATATCGTAGATGTCATATTATATGTGAATTTGTTTGATGAATTTAGATTATTTGAATGTTGTTGGGCTATTTGTTATTTGTTAAGCAGGGTGAATAGTTTATAAACAAAGGAGATTAAGGCCAATTGCTATAAACTACTCTTTTTTTGCCGTTTTGAAATTACGTACTTCGAAAATTTTCACCGTTATGTAATTACTCTTTTTCTTCTTCTCTTCAGGGTGGGGAGGCAGCAGCAGGGTGGACATGAAAAGCTTAAGGTGGGTGGGGAGGTAGCAGCAGGGGGTGGGGAAGATGGGAAGCAGCAGGTATGGGTGGGTGGGGGGGAGGCAGCAGCAAGTGGGGTAGCGGGGGAGGGGGGGAGGGGGAGGCAGCAGCAGGTGGGAACCCATTGTTGCTTCATTCATCAAGTAACTTAGGTCTCCCCTATCTCTCCCTCACTTTGTTACACTAGCACACTTGCTAATTTGAAGATTTTTTTCTTCCTAATACAGGTTTGCAGATTTTTTCCCCTATCTAATTTTAAGTTCAAAGATTGTGGGATGAATTGTGGATCCTGCACCTATAGTAGCTCCCCAACCCAAAATGTGAAGAAACTTTAATTTTGGTATGGGACATTTATTTATCTGTTCTTTTACAAGTACTTTAGTTTATAATTTTCACTATTGTTAATTTTCATTTACTTTTACATGAATATCAATGGTTTAGTTCTCACATTTTCTTATTATTTATGTTGGCAGGTCTCTATTTATTTCAGAGCAAGCATTACAAATGCAAATAAGGTAAGGCATAAGTCCGATACATATTTCTCACATTAGGTTTATTCATTTATAGTCCTTTATTCTTATCAATCAAATTGTTACTTTGTAGATCAACTCGAGTTGGAGAGGTTTGAGGTCGTGGGTTGAACAAAAAAGTGGCAGGAGTTCGAGATGGAGGTGCTGCATGGCCGCGTTGTTCCATATTTTTTTTCGAAAAGGGGGTTAATTCTTTTTTGGTAATTTTATTTCAAATTGTTGGACACAACAAACTATGCTTTCATCATATTTAGTATGCATAGTATTTTATAATTACATTATAAGTTTGTATAATTTGCGTTAAATAATTTGTTGGATGAATTTGGGCTCTTTGTATATTGTTTGATTAGTTGTTATCCCTTAAGGAGGGTGAATAGTTCAATAAATAAAGGAGGTTATGTTCAATTTTTTTTTTTAAATTCTTCAACTTTTTGAAGAATTTAGATGATTTCAATATTGTTGGACTATGTGTTATTTGTTAAGCGGGGTGGATAGTCCTACGAACATAGGAAATTACGGCTAATTTTTTTTAAATTATATTTTATTTTGTTGGGGAGCGATTTTTTTTTTCATTTTGCAATTACGTACCTTGAAATTTTTTATCGTTTTTCAATTACGTACTTTCGAAATTTTCGTTGTTTCGCGATTATGTACTTTCGAACTTTTCTCCGTTTCTTCAGGCACGGGCATTTCGCTAGTATATATATAAGGTAGAGTGAATATATGTATATAATTGTGTTGATATCTACTGTGAATTTAGTAGGTAGAATTAATAATGAAATCTGAAATGAATTAAGTAGCGAACACTTAATTATATTAAACTGAAATTGTCTATTTCATGCTAAAGAGGGATTGATTCTATGCATTATACTTTGCGAGTGAAATACTCGTGAACATTATAGGACTATAACTAAGTATTAGACATGAAGGTCTAGTTAGTATGGGAACATAATTTGTGGGATTTGAATAATCGCTAGGCGTGCACATTAGATGAGAGGTGACAATCTCAAGGGAGTTTGATAATTTAACAAGAAAAATATATGTGCTAGTAAATCATTTTAAGCACTTGTCGATTTATAAACAGTTTTCAACTCGAGCTCTGACCATCTTTCTGCAAATTCATTCGACGAGCTGTAGCTGCTATGGAGGCTATAGAACTTTGGTGGTAGACGCCTCTGAGCTTATAATTCCTTACCGTTGAGTTATTTGCCTCAGTTGGACATGTTGTCCCTTCTTAGTTACATATTCAGAGATTTGAGCCTTAATTCATTACTCTTCTCAGTTGTTGATTTTATTTAGTTGGATTACTGTATTTGATTTTTGATTGGATGTGTTTACTCCAACTCCGTTATATTATGTCAGTTATTTCATTTCTCATGAGTTGGATTGAATGGTGAATGTTTAGTTATTTCCTTAAAAGGTTTTAGTTAGTTGAAAAGATATAAATTTTGACATCAACCTTTTTAAATATTAGGTGGTTGGTTTTAAATAATATAATATTCGACAATGATGCATAATCTGAACCAACTGGATATTTTGATTTAATTATTAAAGGACTGATCACTCGGTATTTAATTAGGCGGGGCGTCACATCCACATACATAAGGAGACTACCAGTTATCTTTAATAGGTCGACAACTCATGCAAATCTAGTCGTTATGAAAGACTGTGATGCCCTAGTATTAAATAAAATCCTACCCTCATGCCCATGAATAGGAAATGTACCCTCTACCGCTGGTGGTGCCTACTGTGCGAAGGAATCTCAGACGTTATAAATACGTTCGTATTGCTACTGTCCCCCTATGGTGGTGTGGGTGGGGCTAGTGTTGTAGGTGGCCTATGTGCCTGCTACTCCCGTGGGGCACCCTGCTACTACGGAGCTCTACCTTGTTGAGGGAAATATTTCCTCTTGTGACCTGTGTGACCAAACATAAAGCACTGGCTTGGAAACTTTCTTTGTCTCTGGCCCTGATGCCCCTGGTGGTGCTGACCTTCATGTTGGCACAGATGACCTAAGCCTTGCTGGCCTCCCCCATTGTTCCCTTGGCCCAGATAACCCTCAGGAACCTAATGTTGTAGAGGACCCCGTTGGCACTACCTGTAACCTCCCTCGGGTCAATAGCCCCTAGATCTAAACCTCTTGGCTTAATCCCCTGTCGAGAATCCTTCACCTAGTGTCTGCCTACCTATTTCTACTATTTTGGTGCTCCACTAGCACTACTCCCTCTTGCCTTTCCCGGCTAGCTAAGCTCCCGTCCTCTCTTACTTCCCTTCACATGGAAGCAATGGTCCTAGAAGTGTAAAAATGTGACATTTATGACGTCGGTATAAGTCACCAATGCTGGGTTGCCAATCAAGTGTTGCCCAATCCTGAGGCTAGCCCATCCATAAACTTCACCTTATTTCTCTTCTCATTGTTCACCTTGTCTTCAACAAAATTAGCCAAATGAGTGAACTCCTCATCATACTTGGATACTGATCGATCTCCTTGGGTCATTTCACTAAACTCCTTCGCATATCTGTCTCAACTACTGGTAGAAAATATTCTTTGTTGAACCGCACCTGGAAATGTACAATTGATATCATGTCCCTCTCCTCAATGGTAGTAATCGGCTCCCACCACTATAACATCGCTCTGACCAATCTGAATGTGGCTAACATCCACTTCTGCACATCACTACATTTGGCCATGCACAGGTGGCGCTGTATATTTGTCTTCTACTAGCATGTCGTAATCACGTCTGAACTCCCCTCGGTGGGCCTGGACAACTGGCGCCACTTGTTGTGGTAGCTGCTGGACCTGTAAAAAATAGAGAGACGTGGCAGTCATTGCCGCATTAACTGCATGCGCCACTATCACTGCCACCTCTTCTGAAGACACTATCCCCTCTGGTGGCAGTGGCTACGCTACTTGGAGCTCCTGCTGATCGTCCCTCACAATATCCTTAGTCAGTGCTCTCGCCTCTCTCTCTCCCCTACTCGTCATATGAAAGCAAATCGAATTGTATGAATTCACAGTCAATACAAATATAATAGTAGAAGAACGAAGTCTCAAATGTGTAATTATGAATGCAACAGTCCTAAAAATAGGGATCTATGTCAAAGAATGCTATGCAAAAATCATAGTAAAATGTACAGATCCTATGGACACTAGAACATGATGCTTTGATACCATCTGTGACACCCTGCCTATTCTAACCTTGGGTGACCCGTCCTTTATTAAAATAAACATGAATCTGATCTGGTTCATTCTTAGCATGACTATCAAAAAGCTTATTAATCACTGATCACCAAAGTCAAATTAAGTCGATGTCAAATTTTATCTTTCATTATTATAACATGATGAGAAAAATAAATTAATTTAACCAAACCATCCACACAATAATAATATGAACAATCACACGACACAAATATAAATAGATAAGACCGAATAAACCATCGATTCCCAAACAAATCCAAATATAAGTTTGACATAATAAAACTGAATCCAAATACAGTTTGATAAATAAACAGGATAAGCAAATAGTCTAAAGTGCAACACGCAGAAATGAAATACAGAGAGAAATCCCATCTAGAAGTGAAATAACTAAATCATCTAAAGCAACTCTTGCATGCCTACACAAATGTTTCAGCTACGCATCCATGGATTGAATCGTCAAGCTTGGCATCCCTATGGCTGGACACCTAATGGTTTTAAAAATATTTTGATATGGGTTAGAGCCCAAGAAAACAGTTTGAAAATGTTTTCCAAGTATTTAAATCCGTTATTAGATAAACATGTTAGTTACACGTACACTCCTTTGAGATCCTCACCTCTCAACTAATATGTAACCTGAATAATTCTAGCTCTCTCATAATACCCATACTATACGCTCCCACAATGTCAATAAGTAATATATTCCATGTATGATTATTGAGTCAATTAATTAAGTTTCTCTACTTAAATACTTTTAGATGTACACAATTCATCGATTTTACTATCACACACATAAGTAGATATAATGTACTTGTATATATTTAATACACATATAATATATAAAACTATAGCATCCCTGGAATGGCCCCTCATAATGGTGGCATACTCTACTATTAAGTCCATGTACCTCTTGTAATAAAATAAGGACCAATGGTTGGGCATGTCTCCTCGATCCCAAAGTAATCAACACACAATGGAGGCGAACATGGTTCTAAGCCTTTGGGATACGCATATACCTAACGTACCCAAACGACATGCATGTCGCAGTAATACACGGTACATAGTGAGCATCCCTAAGTTCTATGTTCTGGGGCACAAATCTAGACCTCACTCGAATCGCCATATGCATGGAAACCTCTCGATAGTAGGCAACGTATTAATGTTCACACACATAATAAATCTCAACCATAGATATTCACACAACCTATATATGTATATAAATCAGTAGTTATACACACAATCCATAATATAATTCCGTACGTAGTATATCTCTCTCGCATACTCCTCGTACAAATAATTACCATTTTAGCCTCTTATTATATTTTTTCGGATATCGCTCAATACCCTAAGGGTCCTAGTTACCCCTTAGTAATATATGTAGTTAATACACTCATACACTACTGGTCCAAATCCTAGATTCACTTCTTCCATGATCCGTTCTCATTCCTTTGAATTCCTTATTTTCATATTTCATATCTCACAGGTACTCGCCTTAATTTTCTCGTTATGTCTAAACCTCTACCCTACATTAGGCCTACTATAATTCAATATAATACTCATTATGAATTAAAGATGTCCCGAAAGGCCCCCCAATAAATATTCACAAATTTAGGGCTTAAAAAGGAAAATTTTCAATTCTAAACCCAATCCATTCGCCCTTAGGTCGAATCGATTCGAAAAGTGTTAGGTCATCTTCTTCTTTACGCAGTTGCATTTTTCACCATTTTTCATATCCCAAACTTCATGATTCTATATGAAATTTTCATCCAACACTACTAAACATGATTTAAGTATATAAGGATGATTTCTAACGTAAATTTAACATTAATCCATCAAGATTTTCTCCAGGAACCGATTATCTTTCATTATTCATAAAAACCCTAGTTTCATTGTTCTTCCTACATACTTAAACATTTATCTAAATCTCAATCATCATACACCACATGATTATGAATTATTTACATCAATGGATCCATTTTACATGGAATTCGATCCCAATTCATGAGTTTTATTCACTTAAATCTCAAGAACATAATTAAAAATCATAATAATATAATCCCTACTCTACATGGGTAGTATAACTAAATTAAAACATGCCAGATAAAAACGTGCCTTATCAAGAAGGTCTGATTTGATGAATAGGATGATAGAATTAGTCCTTCCTTGCTTCGATCACGATTCTAGCAACGTTCGGTGTGAGAATTGGTGTGGGAATCCATGGTTTTATCCTCCTCTTCCCCTCTTATGTCCTCTTCTCTCTGAACTTTGTGTTTACCCTAGACTCTAACCCAAAGGGTCAAATATAACACTTATAATTTCATATTTATCTCTACCCTTATCTTTCGAATGATCGAAACTCCCTGTTGTGGTGCCGATTTAGTCTAAAATCACCCCGGGACCCAAATACTATCCCCGATATACTCATCTAACTATTTAGACCCTTTCAAAATAATCCATGACCTCAAAATCATCATCTGAGTTACTCTAGAATAATTTTCTATCTCGACCTCATATAGTCCACACATGACACCCGATTGAGACATGCCACCATCACGTCGTTATCACTCACTATGACTTATTTAGTAATTTATTAAATACCATTAATCATTTCTCTCTGATTAATAAGTTAATCAATATATAATATTTTATTTCATTAAATTATGTCACACATGCAACTTTAAAATTTATCGAATTAATTCAATTTTAAATTCTTAGAAATAGAGGGTGTTACATAAATGTACAGTAACAGTTCGTCAATGATCGAAAGGTACGTTCCGTTGCCTATAATTGGAATTGAATTGGAATTTTAATTAAATCAATTCAAAATTCGTGACCTAATAGCTCAATTCTTTAGTTCCCTCGTCGAATTTTTCCACCTCATCCACCCAAAATGAAGTGTTTAGATCTAACTCTTTAAATTTCAAACCTACTAATATTTCATTTCCTCCCATTTTATTCCTGCACACCCTTACTTTCTAAATATTTGGGACAACCTTCTCTCTCTATCTAATCAAACACTTCCTCATTCACCCACCGTCTCTCTTTATCACTATATCCCGCTCTCTCTCTTCCCACACTTTCAGACTCGTCATCGAAAATAAAGGTATTTTATTTTCCCTTAGCAGTTTCTATAATATGTAAATCTAAACACATTTTGTTCTATATTTGATTGAATTAATTATTTAAATTAGGTGTTTTCTAGAGTAGTTTTTTAGATTTGGGGCTTTCACACTAATCATTTTGAAGTTTTAAAGTAGATCGGTTCTTGAGAACCTTAATGTTAATATCAAGTTTAGATTTAAGGTTATCTTTATTTCATTGTTAGGGATTGGACTTACATTTTTGGGTTGGTATATATGAGGTTTAAATGTTTGAAATCTTCTTTTTGGGAATTCAAATTTCGGCATTCTTTTTTTTATTCTAATCACATTGGGTTTTGGTTTAATCTGAGATATGAATTTTTGTATATATTCTTTGCATATCTGATTTGAATATGTCCCTCCTCAAAAACCCTTATTTATTTATCACACTCCACCATGTCATGATATAGGTAAGGATTTCAGATTTGAGGAAAATACTAATCAAATAGTAGGGTTCAAATTCAAAATACTAATCATATATGCTGGTTTATTATCCAGGTTTGCATCACCATTTTAGTTTATACTATTATTTGTTTTATTCATATTAAGGAGTGTATCAACAGATTTTATGTTAGGTTTATGATTTTATATCCCTTGGTATCTATTAAAATGTTCAGTTATTCAATGTCTTCTTAAAATTATCAATATTTGTACATATAGGTTGAGTTTGTGGCTCAATTTTGTTTTATGTTTCTTTTTTCTGCATTTGGCGTGGACATCTTCATTGCTGTTGGGTATTTTTATTTTCAATATTTGTACATAAAGGCAATTTATTTGTACTTCAATTTATTTAATTTACAATTGGTTCATAGTATTTCATGCTTTAATTGATATATAGTTTATATAGTTGACAAGAGACATGGGGGATATGCCTAAAGTATACATTGACGCAATTTTGGATAGTGTTATAGGCATGACTACTTATACTCAAATACTATAAGTTTCAGGTGTGCACTAAATTTGAGAAGTCAATTATTTATCTTCACAATCAATGAAAAAGAGTTATGTTTGAAAAGAAAGCTTCGGTAGTGTATTGGTACGTAAATTTCCGTTAACAAGTTTGCGACTCTGTTTAACCATACCATTTCTTGATCCCCCTCCCTCCTAACCTCTAGTTACCACTATTCCTCACAAAAAACATCATTTTTTGCTTGCCAGATCAGTTATATGATATGTGACATATGGGATTTTTATATTTGCGCACTCTTATCTAAATAAGGCATGTTCTTCTGCCATCTGTACAGGTTTTTAGTGAAGAATGATGCCCCAAGATTAAAAGCTACTAAAATAGAAAATAAGATTGGGATGTGAATGGTTAAAAATGGAGATATTCATCTAAAGATTGTTTTTGTCCCTGATGAAGACAGATTTTCGGGTGTTAACTCTTTTAAGGATACAAACAAGGTATGGCTATATGGCAATATGGGGGTTCCATTAATTGATTTTTCTTTTATGGTTACTTGCATATTGTTTTGATGTTATGGTTTCCAGTTGATACGCAACAATTTATGATACAAACAAATTGCAATAAGTGGTTTTGAGTTTCATTTTTGCAAGTTTCATGCAAATAAATGTCCTTTCCCTGCTATCTTAAGGTCATCTTTTGGGTTCTTATTATTTGAGGTTTTACAATGCGGCATCTTAGTGAGAGAATGTACAATATGTTTTCTGGTATATGGTATTTGAACTTCTGTCTTATATTTCATGGTATCCTTCTAATAAGGAATTGTATTAGCGGATTTTGGGTAGGAATAGGTTCTTTAAGATCCGCTGAGACTCCTTTCCACATAGGGTTGCAATTTTCTTCTCCTTATCAAAATTTATCCTCTTTTCAATACTGTGTGCAAAAAGTTGCAGTTCTTCTATATAAGGAATTGTTGTCTTGTCATCTACATCTCCATAAGGGGCATACAAATGATTTTCATCATGGTTCTGATCATAAGGAGGAATATAAATAACTCTTGGGAAAATGGAACAATGGTAAATTATTAAAACATCTTTGGAATTGATTTCTTAGTTATGAATTTTTTGGATGTGCTCCTTAATCTATCTTTGAATTATCAGCTGAGGTTTTGGATTATCATCTTGGTGTTGTTTGGCTTTAATCATCTAATTGTTCAAAAATAATTCCCCTTCTTCTAATTCCTCAAACTACTGTAGATTGGGTTACTACCTTATCCTCAGGCTAACAGTTCTTGACAAGATTTTTAGGGCTTCTCAAACACATAGCTTCTTCATCTTCTTGAGGCACTACCTGAATCTTCTTAGGATGATGTGCTCCCTTCTTTTTGTGCATACATTATAAACTTTCTTAGATTGATTAGCATAACTAGGGGCTTTTAACTTAGCCATCATTAACATCATGACCTTTCTTAGAGAAATAAAAGCAGTATTTAGTATTGAGAGTTCATTGTGTACCCTTAAATTTGGTAACACTTTCTTCAATTTGCATCTTATTTTTTTCACTGCATAACTCATGTTTTAACTCTTCTCAATGTCATTTTTTTAATAGTATGATGCTATCGAGTGCTTTGACAAGATTTAAACTACTCCAGGATTATCTGAATTTAATGAATACAAAGCGGTACAAGCATGCTATAACATATTGAAAGAGATATTGGATGCAAAGCGATCTTTAGTGTTGTTTAAATTAAAGGGATACCTCTCTACTTCTCAAATCCAATGGTTGGCTGCAGGTTTATATATGTTTTAGTTTAAAGAGTATGTGGGGGAGAAATCCACAACAAGTCAACGGGTTTGTGGTTGAGAGGATGTCTCAAACAATTGTGGCGTCAACGACGATGGAAATGATTTTGAGGTTAGTATCTTACGGAGATATAAATATCCATGAATTAGAATCTCACTCATATATCAGTTACATGTTCATTTTACCATATCACACCCTTTAGGACGAAGTTTATTTACACTTTACATATTTTACCCTAAATATATGGAACTTATGCACTGCATCATCTTGGTTTATTTAAAATTGACATAGTTGGTCATCCATGACTCATATGCATGTCAATATAACTTCTGTAAATGTATATAAATGACATTAATTACATACATGGGTGCAATTCCTGCTAAACGCATGTTATTTACTCATTGATAATGCGTGATAGTTGTTACAAATGGCCCTTACAAACGAAAAAAATGAATACTTTTTTGTTTTCATTTTTTTTCCTTTCTTGGAAGAATTGCAGGCACGTGGCATAGGCACACATATACCCAATAAAAGTTTGATGTCGTTCCCTTTCCGATTAGGACAACATCAAGTTTGAGGGTATTGCTTTATCAAGTGAGCACATATTTATTATTTTGTTGGTTTATTTTTAGTTGTGTTGGTGTGACACCCCGACTAATTAAACACCGGGTAGCTACTCCTTTATAAAATTAATTCAAAATGCCAAGTTGGCTCAGTAAATAGCATCACTGTCGAAAACATTTTTAAAGATTACTAACCACCTAGTATTTAAAAAGTAAGTGCCAAATTTTATTAAATCTGATTAACATGCAACAAAAGTAATGAAGGAATAAATAACTCTCGTGTATGATTTACTCATCTCAATAACCCAAAAGTCCCAAATCAATCACTATATCATCAAAGGAATACTAACACTACTCTTGAACCAGTTCCCGGGACTCCAAAAGTCAAAACAGTCCAAAAAGGACCAAACTGTCAACTCGTTAGAAGTCTCGTTCAAACGAGGCTTCGAACGAGTTTGGACTGTCAGGTCGTTAGAAGTCTCGTTCGAACGAGGCTGTTCGAACGAGATCCCAGTTCGTTCGAACGAACTGACCCATCTAACGATATCTCGTTCGAACGAGATATCGAACGAAAATTCCTACTCGTTAATAACGACTGGTCAACTCGTTAGAAGCTCGTTCGAACGAGCTCGTTCGAACGACCTGGGGGCTGCTTCTAACGAGTGGCCAGTTTCGGCCCAGATTTTTCCCCAATTCGTTTTTTCACCATTTTTACTCCTCAAACCTCTTCTAAAATTCGTTCCCACAATATATTGAGTTCTCTAATCATCCTCAAACATGTTAAGGGGCTATACTAACATCATTAAAGGGTTTGATATCATCTAAACATCATTAAATCACAATTTCTACATTAATTCCCAATTTTCTTCAAGAACATAAACCCTAACTTTTTCTCATCATAAATTCCCAGATTTTAATTCGTTTATTCATCACCTAGATATGAAATCTCCGAAATTAAATCTCCCAACAATGTTTCTACATGCAAACCTATCCCAACATTCAATAATAACTTCAAATTTCATGGGTTTTCTTTTAATCTTTCAAGAACAATCAAGATTCTTCAATTTCTAACATGGAAAAGACATTCTTCGAATTTAAATGAAATAAAGTCACTTGCCTTGGTTTGATTTCTGAATTTGGTGTGGATTCGGTGTAGAATTTCTGCAGAATTCCTCTCTCTCTCTCCTTCTCCAAGCTTTCTTCTCAAAAAGGCTATGGTGGCTAGGGTTTGCTTTGAGGGAACTTATGAAAACCGAATTTAATAAACTTCTGTGGCTTGTTGGGTTAAAAAGGGTTGGTTGGGTCAATCCCTTATCAGATTACAACTCTCAATTTTCGTCACTTTTAATTACCCAAAAATACCAAATTACTAAAATACCCTTTATAGTGCCGGGATGGCCTAAAAATACCCCGGGACCCAAACGATACTCCCGGCTAGTGTTTTCTGACTATCTCGACCCTTCCGGATGCGTTGGCGCACTCAAAACGACCATACGGATTATAGATTTTAAATTCACTTTTATAAACAAAATATTATACCGTGACGCGACGGTCCCACGCGTCTCAACAAAATTTCCAAATCGCCGTATATAAATCCCACGACAAATTTTACAATACCAAATACATATATAATCATATATGTACATAATCAAATACCAATTTGCATCATATTAGTATTTATAACCCGGATTAATTTCCAATTAATACGCATTTAATTAATTAACCCCAAAAATAAATATAGCCAAAAAGTACGGGGTATTACATACTTCCCCCCTAATAACTGAATTTCGTCCCGAAATTCGAAACTAGAAAGTACCTGTTAAAAATAACTCTGGATAACGTTCGCGCATCTCATCCTCGCGCTCCCATGTGGACTCCTCAACATTGTGATGTCGCCACTGAACACGCACTAACGGGACTATCTTTGACCGCAGTTTCCTCTCGCTTCGGTCCAAAATAGCGATTGGCCCCTCCTCGTAGGAGCTATCCGGCTGGAGATCGATGTCCTCCACAGTAATGTGAGAATGAGCCAAATTATCTCTAAGGTATTTCCTCAGCGAGGAAATATGGAACACGTCGTGAATCCGATGCAAGTGCTCCGGTAGTCCAAGTCTATACGCAACGGGTCCGATCCGCTCAATAATAGGAAACGGCCCCACATACCTCGGTGCCAATTTCCCCTTCTTCCCGTATCGTATAATCCCCTTCATCGGAGAAACCCTGAGCAAAACTTGGTCCCCCACTTGGAACTCCCTGAAGAACCTCTTCGCATCAGCATAACTCTTCTGCCTGTCTTGAGCTACCCGAATGCGACTCCGAATCAACTCAATCCTTGCCGAAGTATCCTGAATCACTTCCGGCCCAAGTAGTTTGTTGTCCCCCACCTCCAACCAACATTCTGGGGAACGACAAGGCCTACCGTACAATGCCTCAAACGGAGCCATGCCAATCGTGAACTGATAGGAGTTGTTGTAAGCAAACTCCACCAGTGGGAGGTACTGTTCCCATCCACCCCCGAAGTCAATAATGCACATGCGTAGCATGTCTTCCAACATCTAATTGGTGCGCTCTGTCTGCCCATCGGTCTGCGGATGATAAGCCGTACTCAACCGCAATTCCGTGCCCATGGCCTCCTAGAAACTCTCCCAAAACCTCGAAACAAATATCTTGTCTCTGTCAGACACGATATTCAGGGGCACACCGTGAAGTCTCACAATCTCTGAGATGAAGAGCTGGGCATACTGTCCCGTAGTGTAGTCAGTCCTTACGGGTAAGAAGTGAGCGACCTTGGACAGCCTGTCCATAATTACCCATACGGAGTCATGACCCCTCTGCGACGTAGGCAACCCCGTGACAAAATCCATGGATATGCTCTCCCACATCCACACCGGAACCTCCAACGGCTGTAGCAATCCTGCTGGTCTCTGATGATCCACTTTTACAAGCTGACAAGTGGCGCATTTCGAGACAAACTCAGCGATATCTATCTTCATACCGCTCCACCAATACTGCCGTCTCATGTCCTGGTACATTTTGTCCCCTCCGGGATGTACCGCGAACCGTGAGCCGTGCGACTCTGCCATCACATCGTGCCGCAATTCTTCCCCTTTCGGAACCACCAATCTCCCATTGAAGCGCAATCCCCCGTCTGAGCTAACGGTATAGGACTCGGCTCCCTCTGCTAGCAATCGAACTATCTGCTCCTGACAGAACGTGTCATTAGCCTGTGCCCGTACAACCTTCGTGACAATCTGTGGTGTAACGGTCATCACGGACATGAAAGATCGGGCCACTGCATCCTGGTGTCCCAATTCCTTCCACTTCGCCTTCCACACCTCTGCCACCTCGTCTGCTGGCCTACGGCTCAACGCGTCTGCTACCACGTTAGCCTTACCCGGGTGGTACTAGATGTCGAACGGGTAGACTTTCACAAAGTCAAGCCACCTACGCTGCCGCATATTCAATTCCTTCTGCGTGAACAGATACTGTAGTGACTTGTGGTCCGTGAACAACTGAAATTTCTCCCCCAAAAGATAGTGCCTCTAAATTCGTAAGGCAAATACCACTGCCGCCAACTCCAAATCATGTGTGGGGTAATTCTTCTCATGAGGCTTAAGCTTACGGGAAGCATAAGCTATGGCCTGTCTCTCCTGCTGCAACACACCTCCCAGTCCTTGCAAAGACGCATCGGTGTAAACCAAATACTCAACTCCCGGTCTCGGCAATGCTAACACAGGTGCTGAGGTCAATTTGTCCTTCAACTCATCGAATGCCAACTGACAGGCATCACTCCAGATATATGGCACACCCTTACGAGTAAGATGTGTCAAAGGACCTGCTATCTCCGAGAAACCCCGAATAAACCTCCTGTAGTATCCTGCTAAACCCAAGAAACTACGAATCTCCGTTGGTGTCGTGGGCTGTCCCCACTCCCTCACCGCTGACACCTTCCCCGGATCAACAGATATTCCCTGATCGGAAATAATATGACCCAAGAACTGGACTTCCTTCAACCAAAACCCGCACTTCTCGTATTTTGCATACAACTTGTTCTGACGAAGTGTCTGCAAAACCTGCCTCAAATGCTCGGCGTGCTCCTCCTCTGTCTGAGAGTAAACCAGGATATCATCGATGAAGACAATGACAAACTGGTCTAAGAAATCCCTGAACACTCTGTTCATCAAGTCCATAAACACTGCTGGAGCGTTGGTTAAGCCGAAAGGCATAACCCGAAACTCATAAGAACCATATCTCGACAGGAACGCAGTCTTCGAGACATCCTCCTCCCTGATACGCAACTGATGGTAACCCGATCTCAAGTCAATCTTTGAGAAGAAAGAAGCTCCTCTCAACTGGTCGAATAAGTCATCGATTCGAGGCAACGGGTACTTATTCCGTATCGTGACCTTATTCAACTCTCGGTAGTCCACACACAACCTCAGTGAACCGTCCCTCTTCTTAACAAACAAGACTGGAGCGCCCCAAGGTGAGGTACTCCTGCGGATAAAGCCCTGCCCTAACAGCTGCTCTATTTGATCCCGTAACTCTCGCATCTCAGCTGGAGCCATACGGTACGGTGCACGTGCTATAGGTCTCGTACCCGGTAGCAAATCAATAACGAAGTCTATCTCTCGACTGGGCGGTAAGCCTGGTATCTCCTGAAACACATCCGAATACTCCCTGACAACCGGGATCGAATCTAAAGGAATCACAACCTCCTTAGAGGTATCCTCCTCTATGTAATACAGATGAGCGGTCGATCCTCCCTCTGGGCGAGGCATCGCCACTATAAACATCTCCTGCCCCGGAATGGCAAAAATAATGCTCCCGCTGAAGCAATCAATCATGGCCCTATATGATACGAGCCAATCCATAGCGATGATCACATCGTGAACATGCATGTCTAACACTAACATGTCCGCAGGCAATACCAAACCACCAACCTCTATCCCCACTCCCCGGCATATAAAGAAAATAAGTGACCCACTCCCCAATGGTGAGTCGACACACGTCACTGTGCTCTCTGCCGTAGCTAACAATCCTAAAGCTTTCGCGAAGTGTGTAGCTATAAAACAATGTGTAGCACCCGTATCAAATAACACCCGACCCATAGTGCCATGGATAGGAAACGTACCCTCGATCGCGGGCGGTGCCTGTGGAACTGCAGCCTGGTGAACGTTGTAGACACGTCCATACTGTAGCTGCCCCTATTGAGCTGGGACTGCTGGAATGGGTGGCAATGCTGCCATCTGTGGCGGTGCAGGAAGAGCGGCGGGAAACATAGGTCTCTGTGGCTCCTGGCGAGCACCCTGTTGCTGCTGCTGTGGGGCCCTGCCCCTATCAGGACAATCCTGCTTATTATGGCCAGTCTTGCCACAAGTAAAGCACTTCCCTGGGAAGTTCCCTCCCCTCTGCCCCTGCTGTCCCCGACCCTGGTGGCCGTTACCATTCCTCCCTTGGCCCTGCTGGCCCTGATGGAACTGCTGCCCATTCTGCCCCTGCTGGCCCTGATGGCCGTTTGGACCCTGATAGCCCTGGCGGAAACCTCCCTGTCCCTGCCTGTAGTTCCCTGATCGGAACCTCTTATTGTCCCCCTGCTGGTTACCCTGCTCAGTCTGTCTCTGCCCCTGACCGGTCTGTGCCCCGCTGGCACCATATCCTCCAGTCCTGCCCTGATGGCTAGACTCCCCTGACCGCTTGCCCTCGGCCATATGAAAGCGGTGGTCCTGGCAGTGCAATAGTGCAGCGTTAACCACATCAGAATACGTGGCCAACGATAGGTTCCCTAGCAGATGTTGACGGATCCTCCAATTCAACCCATCAGTGAACTTCTCTATCTTCTTCTTCTCTGTTGGAATCTCGTCTGGTACGATATTCAACAGGCTAGTGAACTCGGCCTCATATTCGGCCACTGTCTTGCCCTCCTGCTTCAAACTCATCAGCTTCCTCCTCATCTCTGTATGAACTGCAGACGGAAAGTACTTGCGGTCGAACCGCACCCAGAACTCCTGTATTGTGAGGGTATCCCTCTCCTTCGCGGTGGTAATAGACTCCCACCACTGTAATGCAGATCCCACTAGCTTGAAAGTAGCTAGCACCTGTTTCTGAACATCAGTGCACTCATGCATCCTCAAATGCCTCTGTATGTCCTTCCTCCATTGGCTCGAGACTACCACGTCTGAGCTACCTGCAAACTCTGGTGGATGCGCTTTCTGAAAAGCGTCACGTACACGCTCCCAAGCAGACGGGAATGGATTAACCTGTACTGGCGCGGCAACCGGCGCCTGAGGTGGTGCCTGCTGAATCACGGCAATCGCGGCATTTACCGCTTGGGCTACTATAGCAGCAACCTCAGCGGCGTTCAACATGCCCTGAACTGGAGCGGGCTGTGGTTCGGGCGTAGCATTCCTGGGAACTCGTCGTGCACGTCGTGGAGGCATCTGAAATAAGAACAAAGTTTATAAGTTCACGGTTTATAAACTTAACATAGCTGAAGAACGAAGCATACACAAAAGAATACAACAGTCCTAAAATATAGGGCTCTATATCAAAGAAAACGTAGCGGAAACATAATAGCCGTACAGATCCTAAAGGACACTAGAACCTGATGCTCTGATACCACCTGTGACACCCCGACTAATTAAACACCGGGTAGCTACTCCTTTATAAAATTAATTCAAAATGCCATGTTGGCTCAGTTAATAGCATCACTGTCGAAAACATTTTTAAAGATTACTAACCACCTAGTATTTAAAAAGTAAGTGCCAAATTTTATTAAATCTGATTAACATGCAACAAAAGTAATGAAGGAATAAATAACACCATTCACCATACTGAAGTGAAACGAATAACCATCACAAAATGTAAATAAAACCCGGAGGAAAAACTCCTCAATACAAATCCCACAACTGATAAGTAAACTGAAATAAATAACTAAAACTGAAATACTACATGCTAAAGTCTGAAAACTGAAATGTAAAAGATGCTCTAAATAGGAATGGGCAATATGCCCTACAACTGATAGATAGATCGTGACCCTGGAATCCAAAAGATAGAAGCGTCTATGAGCAAATCCCTGTAGCTTCCACAAACAGTTACAGCTCGTCACCTGAATGAGTACCTATGCTTGGTGTCCTTGTGGCTGGGCACCTAAAAGGGTTTTACAAGAAAAAGATTTGAAAAAGCAAACGGGTCAGAGCCCGAATGTGTTATATTTTAAAAACCTGCAAGTGCTTAAAAAAACATTTAAAACATTAAATGCAAAATACATGTTAGGACGTACACTCGCATGATATTCTCACCTCTCGTCTAACTGTGCACTCCTAACGTAAGTACCCATCTATAACTACCCTTTCCACTAGCTAAGTGACAACGTAAACTAGCTAGACAACCAAAGGTTCTACCCATTTTACTCGGTTAATTTAACATAACAACGCTCGTAATTTAATAGAGGTTTAACG
Organism: Sambucus nigra; assembly: GCA_949130495.1. Taxonomy (NCBI): domain Eukaryota; kingdom Viridiplantae; phylum Streptophyta; class Magnoliopsida; order Dipsacales; family Adoxaceae; genus Sambucus; species Sambucus nigra. The sequence continues at coordinate 463,490,953 of OX422209.1, read as the reverse complement.
TAAACTCAGTTACTAAATATGCCATTGCTATAACTATCAGCTAACTCATTATATAACTCGAAACAATACCGTAATATTTTTACAACATTAACATGAGGATTCCCATTAATATAACGTATATTATTCATCTCATAAATATACAATACAAGCACCCCGCAATCTAAGCTGTAGTGCACACATACTCTGATATCCATCCCGGTACATCACGTACATAAGGATCACATATTCCGAATCTCTCAGGAATAGTTCAGATAACACAAATCACAAATAGTGGAGGCGAACACAGTCACCATCACATGGGTCACGCACATACCTACGCTCTCATGGTCAGCGGACTTATTAATATCATAATAAGTCTTTCTATGACCTATGTTCATCAAGGTACCAGTCTATATTCCCCCCGTAGGCACACAAGGATTAGAGGGTCCTAAGCGAACGAAACCTCCCGTGATAGCAAGTATGGTAGGTATGTCATACATACAATCCATATATCAATACTAAGTAAACACACATCTTAGTAATACCGTATTATATTCGTAGTACATATTGCACTCTCGTACTAATTATAATTATCACAACTTATTTTATTCCGGTTCATAATTATACGTGTCATAATTTATCCTCACATCGTAGTAGACACTCACGTCTCAACCCAAACGGTTCATTGAATATAACTCTCGTGTATGATTTACTCATCTCAATAACCCAAAAGTCCCAAATCAATCACTATATCATCAAAGGAATACTAACACTACCCTTGAACCAGTTCCCGGGACTCCAAAAGTCAAAACAGTCCAAAAAGGACCAAACTGTCAACTCGTTAGAAGTCTCGTTCGAACGAGGCTTCGAACGAGTTTGGACTGTCAGGTCGTTAGAAGTCTCGTTCGAACGAGGCTGTTCGAATGAGATCCCAGTTCGTTCGAACGAACTGACCCTTCTAACGATATCTCGTTCGAACGAGATATCGAACGAAAATTCCTACTCGTTAATAATGACTGGTCAACTCGTTAGAAGCTCGTTAGAACGAGCTCGTTCGAACGACCTGGGGGCTGCTTCTAACGAGTGGCCAGTTTCGGCCCAGATTTTTCCCCAATTCGTTTTTTCACCATTTTTACTCCTCAAACCTCTTCTAAAATTCGTTCCCACAATATATTGAGTTCTCTAATCATCCTCAAACATGTTAAGGGGCTATACTAACATCATTAAAGGGTTTGATATCATCTAAACATCATTAAATCACAATTTCTACATTAATTCCCAATTTTCTTCAAGAACATAAACCCTAACTTTTTCTCATCATAAATTCCCAGATTTTAATTCGTTTATTCATCACCTAGATATGAAATCTCCGAAATTAAATCTCCCAACAATGTTTCTACATGCAAACCTATCCCAACATTCAATAATAACTTCAAATTTCATGGGTTTTCTTTTAATCTTTCAAAAACAATCAAGATTCTTCAATTTCTAACATGGAAAAGACATTCTTCGAATTTAAATGAAATAAAGTCACTTGCCTTGGTTTGATTTCTGAATTTGGTGTGGATTCGGTGTAGAATTTCTGCAGAATTCCTCTCTCTCTCTCCTTCTCCAAGCTTTCTTCTCAAAAAGGCTATGGTGGCTAGGGTTTGCTTTGAGGGAACTTATGAAAACCGAATTTAATAAACTTCCGTGGCTTGTTGGGTTAAAAAGGGTTGGTTGGGTCAATCCCTTATCAGATTACAACTCTCAATTTTCGTCACTTTTAATTACCCAAAAATACCAAATTACTAAAATACCCTTTATAGTGCCGGGATGGCCTAAAAATACCCCGGGACCCAAACGATACCCCCGGCTAGTGTTTTCTGACTATCTCGACCCTTCCGGACGCGTTGGCGCACTCAAAATGACCATACGGATTACAGATTTTAAATTCACTTTTATAAACAAAATATTATACCGTGACGCGGCGGTCCCACGCATCTCAACAAAATTTCCAAATCGCCGTATATAAATCCCACGACAAATTTTATAATACCAAATACATATATAATCATATATGTACATAATCAAATACCAATTTGCATCATATTAGTATTTATAACCCGGATTAATTTCCAATTAATACGCATTTAATTAATTAACCCCAAAAATAAATATAGCCAAAAAGTACGGGGTATTACAGTTGGGTGGGGTGGACTAATGATAGGTTATTTTTACCTCTGCTTTATGGGGGTGGGGGTAGGCTAATAATAAAAATTAAACTAATTGCTCTTGCATTTTTTTCCACCACTATGTTTAATCCTACTCTTAGTTTGCAAATATAATATTTTTCGCTCTAATATTATACTTTTTATTCTTTTATTTACTATTCTAAAGTGCTCAATTATTCTCTTGTGGTTCTTTAGGTGGTCGAATACGCACAAACTTTTCCAAGGAAAATGAAGTATATTTCCCATAGCGATTAGGATAAATACCTTGAAAGGTTTCTTCAAAATGAATTGCATCGTCAGTGGAAGATACTTTTGTGGGCGAAATAGCTAGAGAAATCAGAACAGGGGAAATTTTTGCGTTGAAGAAGATACGTATGGACAAATGTGAGAGAGGGATTCCTTATAATTGCCATACGTGAAATCAAAATTTTAAAGAAGCTACATCTTGAAAATGTAATTAAGCTGAAAGAGATTGTAACATCTCCATGTCTAAAGAGGGGTGATCAGGGGAGGCCATATGGTAACAAGTATAAAGGTGGAATCTACATGGTTTTTCAATACATGGACCATGATTTATCGGGTCTTGCGACCGTCCTGTGATGATATTTTTAGTTCCTCAGATAAAGTGATATATGAGACAACTTTTAATTGGGCTTCACTAATATAATGTAAATCAGCTAAGGAGACACTTGGATCCATCTAAGAAAATATCAGCTTAGGATGCACTTGATGTTGAGTATTTCAGTGTCCCCTTTCCCCCTCCTCTTGAGAGGACATGACAATCTATTGTGATGAACTTATAGTAAAAGGATCATGCTTCTGCTGATAGACATGTTTAAGAAAATGTTGATTTTGGTGGAGACATCACTGTATGAATTTTGTATATTTCACAAAAAAAATGTTATGAGGGTGAGGGGTGGTATAAAGGAATATATGTACTCCTTTACTTTTCTTTATTATATATGAAATTCAAATTATCTACTTTTTTGTTCAATTATTCTCCCAAAATGGTTATTCTCATACAAATAATAATATGGTAGTGTTATTGACACATGAATTACGGCAAACAAGTTGGCGACTCAATTTCACCAAAATAAGTTGGTGACCCAAAAATTCCAATCGCGCCTTTAAGCATTAGCATTATATGCTGTTGTGTGCATTGCATTAGATTAATAGTTGTATCATGAGAGTTATATTTTGTTATGTGCATTTTTTATGAGATAAAAAAGGCATGCCGTAACAATCGTTCCGCCACGACTATTGTCTCCACCACCACACATGTAGTAACCATGTAGCTTATTTTTAAAAATTCCAATCGTGCCTTTAGGCACGGGAATCCGCTAGTATATTCATACAATATAGTAGCATATGGGGTATGAGTTTTTTCATGCATGATATTTTCTCATTTCATGGCCATGCATGAAATGTCATGCTAAGAGCAAATGTTTTTTTTTCATAGAAAGATCTTCTTATCGGAGGGGGGGGGGGGGGGGGGGGGATATTGTATATATAATCACACACGAATTTTCACATATATATGTAATACCCTGAAATTTTGAGGATTTAATATATAATTATTTTAGGGACTGAGAAAAACATTTAAATTGGAGAAACATAAATTCATGAGTTGGAGAATTTATTTGAGTGAGTCGAATTAATTATAATTGGCGACTTTAAGTTTAATTATTCGAATTAATGTGTGTCACGTTTTGAGGTAGAAATTTGGATTTGTCAAAAATTATTTCGAATGGTAATTCCGAGTGCGCGGTTGCGTCCGGATGGGTCGAGATAGTCAGAAAAGAGTACCTGGGGGTACTAATTGGGTCTCGGGGTATTTTTGGGCATAGCCGGGTCCACACGGGGTGAGTTGAGCCATTTTAATTAGGACCAGATGGCCAAAAACGGGATTAAGGTTTTTAAACCTAATTGAGAGAGTAGGGAATGGCAGTCAACATAACTCTCAACCTAGGGTTTGAGAGGGAATTTGGGGGAAAGCAAATCAAGAGCCAATTTGGGGATCTTGGAGCCAAATTAAAGGACTACACCAACGGATCAGACACTACAAACAATTCCAAGTAAGTGGTTAACTTGCTGTAATGTGTAAATGATGATATCCAATTCTTATTTTAGTGATGTGTAAACTAAAATTCATTTTTTTGGGATAAATGGGTACAAAATGGGGTTTTGTTAATGGAATACTTGGTTAAGATTCAAAGTAAGAAATAGGTGTATTATATATCCTTAAGTAAATATAAAATTAAATTTGAGTATATTTGATGATTAACATGGAATCTTTATGAGTTCTTGGATGAAGAACACGAATCTTGAATGACCTAGGGTTTATTTGATGAACACAAGAGGTCAATCTATCAGAATTTTTGACATAATTTTAAACGTATTCCATTTGAGTTTTACTTCCAATTAGAGTGTGAACCATACATTCCATGAAAGATATTTCTCTTATCTGTCCAATGTACTTGGAATCAGGTCAATCGGAGTTCTGTAGAGGGAGTAATCGATATTTTACTACAGGGTGTTTGATCTATTAGCATAGTAATCTACCAGAATTTCGACGTGATTTAAACGTGTGTGATTTGACTTTTACTTCGAATTAGAGTGTGAACCATATATTACTAGAAATATATTTCTCTTAGCTATCCAATGAACTTGGAATCAGGTCAATCCGAGTTCGGTAAAGGGAGAAATCGAAATATTACAAGAGGGTGTTTAATCTGCCAGAAAAATTTGAGATTTTTCTTTTTAAGCCTCAAATGTCTAAAATTTTATCGGGGAAGTGTTTGGGACCTTGATGAAATATATTGATGGAATAATGATATGGAAGTAGGTCTATGATTGAGTGTTGTACTTTAATTTTATGAGAGAGTTAAAGTGGAGATTCATAGGCTTGATTGTGACGTACTCTAATTCGGGATGATAAGAATATAATTACGAAAAAGCGTGAGCAAGCTTAAATTCGTTAGGTCAGTAGGTTAACAAGGGTAACTACTGAATTGATATAACAAGGGGTAACTAGGACCCTTAGAGTTTTGTGTATACTTGAATTAATATGAAAGTGAAATAAATTTGTAAAGCAAACAAGTACGACGAATATTAGAGAGAAATATATTACGTACAAGTATGAATAATTGGATTGTGTAAATACCTAATGTTTATAGGATTACTTGGGTTGTGAATGCCTATTGTGTGTTTCCTTGTGATAGGAACATAGACTCGGAAAATAGTAAGTTACGGGCCAAGTGAGTGAGTCCGGGTATAATGGTTGGGCGACACCAAATATTAAATTAATTAATGTGAGATTAATTAAATTAGAGTCGGGCTGTAGACTCGGAAAAGTATTAAATTAATGAATGTGAGATTATTTAAATTAGAATCGGACTGTAGACTTGGGAACGTATTAAATTAATTAATTTAGATTCGGACCACTGACTCGGATTGGTATTAAATTAATTAATGTGTAAATTAAATAAATTAGAGTCGGACTACAGGCTCAGATTAGTATTAAATTAATTGATGTGTTAATTAATTAAATTAGAGTCAGATTGCAGACTCGGGAAGGTATTAAATTAATAGGTGTGTTAATTAATTTAATTAGAGTCGGACGACAGACTCGGGGAGGTAATAAGTTAATTGCGGTGTGAATTAAATATATTAGAGTTGGACCATAGACTCGGGAAGATGATAAATTATTAAGTGAGAAAATTAATTAAGAGAGTCGGGACATAGACTCTTAGAATTTCAGGCTAGTGTGAAGGATCGTTGAGTACACGGTAAAGCCGGGTTTTATAGTATATATATACGGTTTAGTGATAGTATATATATAAATATATATATATATATCTCTGTGTGTGTGTGTGTGTGTGTGTGTGTATTGTGTGTGCTATTAAATATCAGTAATTAGATATTTATTTAATTTATATACTCTAGTGCTATCATGGGAGGTTGCGCAATGTGGGTGAATCCCCTAGCTTGAGGAGTATCCCCAAGTCATAGCGTCCGGTATATAATTGAGGGGATTATCTCACTTTTAGGGAAGGAATATGACTGCCTCCACTTCGTTTATGTTTTAGGCCAGGTTGGTGAGCGATTCCAACTTGGGTAGCTAGGTTATGAGAGCACACCTAGTGATATAGCACTTTAGAGGGAATCATCCGGTGAGGGTATACTCGGAGGGATGGATATACGTATGTTATATGTGTGGATGTTTTAGTAAAGGTACGTACACTACAAGAAAAATGGTCATTTATGTCATTCAAAAATTGACATAAATGACCATTTATGTCAGTTTTAAAATTTTTCAAAACTGACATATAAAACCCTGATATAAATGTTCGTAAAAGTGACATAAATAAAATCACATTTATCTCAATTTTTAAAAACACACATAAAACTATGATATTCACCATGTTTTTAATCACATTTGCATGAAAAACTGACATAAATAACATCACATTTATCTCAGTTTTAGTAATTTTATGAGAGTTTTTTCAAAACTGACATAAATGTTGATATAAAAATTAAAAAAAAATCATTACTCCATCAATAGACAACTATTATTTGAGGTCAAGTCAACCCTTGTAAATCAATAGGAATCAAGGTCATAAATACCATGAACTCAATATACATCAAGATACTTACAATAAAAAAATATTAATGTGAGCTACACAATATCAAAAAACTAGCTAGTGTGAGCTACGGGATGATATCCAAAATCTAGCTAACGTCTAGTTATCTACGTGATAATATCCTAAAAATAGTGATACATCACAATATCCAAAAACTAGCATTGCGAACTGCATCATAAGATCCACAATCCAAAATAATACACAAGCTAGGACGTTGTCGAGCATAATACTCGATCAAGTTTGTTCTGAACACTATCCAACCTAGAATGAGTAACCCTGCAATCAAATATAATCAATCATAGTTTTCTTCATAAAACAATCATCTCAACAAATTGCCATTACGACATAACAAAATACAGTTATTCGGAAGTATTTAATATATATAATCCGTAATGAACTCCATTTGAACTTCATTTATCTCATTCAACGTGTACATTGCGTTATCGGGCAATCTTCTCATCTGAAAAATTGAAGATAGAATTTAATTTAGTATTATGGTATATAATAGTTAATGACTAAACAATGTTGTATATAATACGATAAAAAGAAAAAATAGTGGTAACATAAAATATCCACAATGAAGAGTACAATTTCCTTGCATTAGGCACTAGTTAACATAAAACATTATTACCGAACAAATAATAAAAGAATACAAGTCAAAAAGATTTTTTATACAACACAAACAATTGTAAAAACTTTAAAAATTTTGGGCAGAATTTTCTCTCTTTATAAGACTATCCACCCTGTTTAAAAAATATAAAATACTCCTACAACAAAACTAATAGTTCATAACAATGCCAATTACCCATAAAAATAGAAAATGTATAACCGAAAAAAAATGTATATCAGTGAGCACAACAGCATAGCCTTAGAAACCTAGGCAGGACCGAGGCGTGGAGGCCAAGCCTTAAGCCTTAGAAACCGAAAAATATATATATCAAAGTTTTATAAACCGTGGGGAGTGACCGGAGTGTGAAGATCAAACCTTAAGCCTTAAAAACCTAGGCAGGCCTTAGGTATAAAAAGGCATTTAGGCATTTTTTTAATTATAACAAGGCTATTAAAAATACTAAAATGGTACATACCTTAAAAATATGTCCGAATATTTGCAATCGAAGTATGCATGCTCCATAAGCCCTCATCATATTATCACCTAATTACATACTATCAAAATTCAAAGTTGTCAGTAAATCGTGTAGTAACCTAACCATAAATAATAATATGACCAAAATAAAAATTAAAATACTAAAATGATCCATGAGTTAGTACAATCCAATTTTCAACGAAAGAACATGCTTCACCACACTAATGCAACGTAGAATCAATATTGTTCAACTGATTTCTATCACTCTAAATTTTGGACAAATCAATAAGTAAGACTTGAGTATTTATTCAATCAAATATTCAAACTAAAAAGAAATAACATAGAGTTCAGATAAAATAGCTACCATTTACTTAGAGTGATACTTAGAAAGGAGATTTGTAAAGCAACAAATCCAACATTCGAACATCAGTTCAATTTTCTTCCAATAGTATATCCAGCAATCAAATGATAATGCCACTTTATCCAAAACATGAACCCATTTTCAAAAAGGTAGAATCAAGTATTAGTCTAACCAAAATAAACTGCAGTCACTGAAACACCACTTAAAACCATCACTTGCAATTAATGTTGTATTGAAATTGAAGGGAATCTTAACAAAAAAAATAAAAATTAAAGGGAGTAATTGATAAGGGCCAATAATATGTAGACACAAGTAAAAGACGGTCTTACTCCTTAAACACAAGGTCGGAAACCGACCTTAGCATATATCATGACCAAATCATATAGGCCTTTTAGGGACATTATAAGGATAATCCGGCGATCTCCTCCTGAGGTTCTGGCGAGGGATGGTATTTGAGCCGGGGATCTCTTGCGGAGGTTCTGGCTAGGGAGGGAGGGAGGGGATTTGAGCCAGCAAATGGCTGCTCTTTGTGAGAGAGAAAGACAACAGCTGCAGTATATATATATATATATATATGGCCAAGATCTATGATTGGATAGAGTTTTCTTACTCTGATCAAAGAAAGTTTGCATACTAATCATGTTAGTATTTATGTTTGTTAAATCACCCATCCAAAGGTCATGATATATGCTAAGGTCATATAAAGTGTTAGGAGAACAATGATATGTGAACAATGGAACACTTTACTTATTGTCTAACATGATCTGAAACTTAAAATGATCGGGTCATATAATTGTTAGGAGAACATGGTATTGTCTAACTGTTATCATGATCTGAACAATGTCTAACTGTTAGGAGAACATGGTATTGTCCAACTGTTATCATGATCTGAACATTGAAATGATATGAACATATGACCTTAGCAGATATCTTTATGTTTTATCATTGATACCATGATCTGAACATTGATAACATTTAGACAACACCATGGAACACTTTAATTATTGTCTAACATGATCTGAACATTGAAAAAACATGGTGTTGACTGAGTATACATTTTTTGGATTATATAAAGAAGTAAATAGACAATAATTAAAGTGTTAGAAGAACACTAATTCCCCCTTTTCATGGTACCACACTGTCATCTACAGTGGCCAAATTAGTGATGAAATTAAAGTCTTGCACATATAAAGAAAACACAAATTAAAATCAATATTCCACTTAGGTGTTCATTACTTCTAACATAGCTTATCATATAATGAATCCTTTTATGTTGAAACATACCCATAATTGAACATGAAGAATCACAACACCAAGGGACTGGATATAGGCTACTCCCAATGCAAAACAAATGTTTAATTACTAAACGTAAGAAATAAAAGTAAAATTGAGAAATTAAGTCAATTAATGAGTAAGTAGGATCACCTCTAGATGACAATGGACTAATGGCAAGTAACTTGACGGGATTTCAAGTGTTACATATAAAAACAGCATCATGAGTTTTAGAAAGGATAAAGTGGTATTTAAGAAGCAACTGTATTTTGTATGTACATAAGTAACTACTAAACAAAAGAAGTTTTTAGTTTAAAGTTCGTGTGATTGGGTGTGAGATTTTATGATGAGCGGATTATGCAACATTAAATTATCACATCTTTGAAGAATCGCAAACGAAAACCCATCCTCAAAAATGAATAATGACCCTTCTGGTGATGTTCGAATTAGGAGTGTAAAGTCTAAGGACTTATTTGCATCATGGGTCTGGAAAATCCCTCTTGATGAAAACCATGATCAGACAACTGAGCCACTAAAAGATCCATTTCAACCTCTAATGAGGTTTGGGGATAATGATCAGCACTCTAATGGTGAACATTCCACTGGAATTGAAATTCCACATCAACGGATGTCTCTAATGCACCCAACAAAGTCAAACGCAAGATGTTATGCCAAGAAATGAGGAAAAGTAGGATTGTAGAGCTAATCCGACAAGACAAAGAAATTGACAACCAGGTGGAAGCAACTGCCATTGAGCGAGCTAAAGAGTTTTGACACAACCATCAAGGGTAAATACAATATATGGAGAAAAGAATAAGAAAATCTGAATTCTGATTCCACCTAAAACTTATGTATGATCAGATAATGATGGTTAAAGCTTATGCAAGCATCAAAAAAGCTAAGAATGAATGTGGCCTATATGATTCTTTAATTAATCATTTGAGGAGAAGTCAACATGCGATTGGGGAAGCAAATTCTGATGCTGAGCTTCAGCAAAGTGCAGTTGATCGAGCAAAAGAAATGGGTCACATTCTGTCTTTAGCTAAGAACCGATTATATGATTGTATGCCAGTAGCAAGAAAGTTGAGGGCCAGAGGATATAAGAGAATGTATATTCACTGAGGAAAAAGAGTGCCTTATTGATACAGTTAGCTGTAAAAACAGTCCTTAAGCCATTACATTGCCTTCCTGTAGTGATCACAACAGGTTATTTACTACATGGTTATGAAAACAAGAGGTTTCCAAACATTAAAAAGCTTGAAGATCCTTCTCTATTCCATTATGCTATATTTTTTTGATAATGTTCTTGTGACATCTGTTGTGGTGAATTCAACAGTGCTCCATGCGAATGAACCCGGGAAGTATGTTTTCCATATCGTGACAAATAATTTGAATTTTACGGTGATGAACATGTGGTTTCTTGTCAACCCTCCTGCAAGTGCCAAAATCCAACTGGAGACTGTTAATGATTTTACATGGCTTAATGCCACTTATTGTCCTGTTCTACGTCAGGTTGAATCTGCTCGAATGAAAGAACATTATTTCAAGGCACATCAACCATCTTCCCTCACTTCTGGGTCTGATAATTTGAAATGTAGGAACCCAAAATATTTATCTATGCTGAATCATATTAGATTCTACCACCCGAAAGTTTACCCAAAGCTGGATAAAATTCTATTTTTGGATAACGATATTTTGGTTCAGAAGGACCTGACACCTCTATGGTCTGATAATATGCAAGGCATGGTGAATGGGGCGGTGCAGACCAGCAAGGAGAGCTTCATAGGTTTGATAAGTATCTCAACTTCTCTAATCTAAAAATATCCCAAAATTTTGATCCAAATGCTTGTGGATGGGCATTTGGCATGAATAATTTTTCATCTCAAGGAGTGGACAAAACACGACATTACTGGAATATATCATGGTCTGGCAATATATGAACGAGGATAGAACTTTCTAGAAACTTGGTGCATTGCCTCTGAGACTCGTAACTTTCTATAACCTTACAAATCCACTTGATCGGAGGTGGCATTTTCTTGGGCTTCGCTATGATCCAACCCTTAACCAAATAGGAATAGATAATTCACCTCTCATCCACTACAATTGGAACTATAAGCCGTGGTTGGATCTTGCTATCGCAAAATATAAGTCATATTGGTCTAGATACGAAATGTTTGATAATCCATATCTTTAACTTCGCAACATCAATGAGTAACCATTTTACTCTCTCTCTCTCATATTTATTAACATTTGTGTCCCGGATACTCTATACAAATTCAAAATTCTTTCTCATTCTCGTTGAATTTGTTAAAAAAAATACTGAACAAAAGAAAAGGGGTACCTCAAACGCTAATATTACAGAGGAAGACCAGGCCACAATCGAGATCAAAATGGACGACAAGGATGAAGTGGCTGATTCTCCCCAGCTGTCCGTTTCCAGTCCCTATCTCGAAGGAGAAAAGGTTCTTGCTTATCACAACCTTTGCGTTTACAAAGCCAGGGTGCAAAAAGTTGATCTGTGCATGAACTAATGGAAATTTCACATTCATTATCTTGGGTGGAACAAAAATTAGGATGAGTAGGTTGGCACTGATCGATTGATGAAACATACTAATGAGAATGTTGAAAAATATCTGGTCCCCAACAACAAGTTGGGCATGGAAAAGACTACCAAGATTGAGCATGTTTTATCGATTCAACCAAAAATTCATTGTGTGGCAAAAGGGAAGAAGAGAAAGAATGGTTATGTTAATAAGCAAAAAGGGACCTCACCAATATATATGCATGTGAATATCCAACTTCGACCAACATCAAAGAAGCAACTGGTTGATGATTGTGAATTTATAACTCATTTGGGAAAGCTTGTTAAACTTTTGCGTACTCCTAGTATTGATGATATATTGAAGAATTACAGTGACTACCAGTTGAAAAAGCATGGGAAGATGACTGGTTAAGTTGAAAAAATTCTAAGAGGATTGCGTTGTTACTTCAATAAAGCATTGCTTGCGATGCTACTGTACAAAAGTGAGCACCAATAGTATCAAGAAGTAATTTATGATAATGTATCTCCTTCAACTGTATATGGAGCTGAACATTTGTTGCGCCTTTTGTTATGTTGCTAGAGATATTGTACCATGCAAACATTGAAGAATCAACACTAACAGCATTACCGCTGAAATTAATGGACTTTATCAAGTTCTTGGAGAAGAATCAGAACTTGATTCAGAACTTAATAAAGTCCATTAATTATACCATGCAATGAGGATGAGTGCATTTCAAATAAATAAAACATATGATAATGTAGGTGTGTTGAATGTGTACATAATGAGGATGGGTGCATTTCAAATGAATCAAACATTTTCTAATGTTGGTGCGTCTACACGCACATCAGAGTTGTGCCCCACAATTAAAGTACCCGAGTGTTGACATCTCCAAATGATGGAGATGTCAACACCAAGCATGTTTGAATTTAGACTCCATCACATTTCCATCAAGAATAATAGTTCTTACAAAAATTCACAGTAAATCCAAACATAAATCCAAACATAGACACTCGTCTTGAGCATAATTCAAATAGTTTGACCCACACCCAATCAATTAACTAACACAACTCCATAAAAGTAATTATAATATCCCATACTTGGAACTGCCAAACTTTTAATACCAAAATTTTTTCATTGATGTAAGAGAGATCCTCTTAATTGGTATCCAAATAAATTGCTAAATTAAAATGTATACACTAATTATCAAAGTAGTTATCCCAAACCATATCAATTTATCTTTGTTGGCTTTGCACCTTTGTAAAGAATCTACGTTCAACGAAAAACATGTAAAAAGAAGAAAAGGGTGAAATGAAACAATAGTAAAAAAACTTACTTTGAATAAAAACAAAGTATTTAAGGATGACAATAAAATCAAATTAGAACCAAAACCAAAACCAAGATAGAACTCGAAAATACCTTCCCATGGGTCAAAATGGTTTTGAAGCCAAAGATCATGATAGAATCAGAGACAAATTTATAATAAAATAAAAGCCTACTCAAATAAACCTCTAAAAACCCATGTGTCCAATTGAAGCGCGCGCGCACACAAAATAGGAAAAAATAAAAACATATTTGGAACCTAAAAAAACAATTATGATCTGAATTTTTTTGTAAATAGAGTTGAGAGGATACCTTGAATGGTGGTGAGATGGCGATGATAGAGAGAAACGAGAGAAAGAAAATTAATAGAGAATAGAGTGTACCTGCAACATAGAACAAATTAGATGAAAATTACCAAATTTAACACCAGAAATACCATGTTTCAAACCCAAAAATAGTGAACAACCAAGATGCACATAATAATACAAACACCCCGAGGTCAAATATGAGCTCTAATTTTCTTGCATTTCATAGTTTTGATTTCAGTCTTTAGTTTCTTGCATTTCTGGCAAAGTGTGCAGGATAGTCCCGAATACGAATGGTTATAATGAATCATCTACCATGTGAGATTTATTTCTTAATAGATAATTAAACATAAACTAAGAAAAAAATTGGAAACCACATGGGAGATCCGAGATCCCCTCATATCCCAAGCATAAATTAAACATATGAGTGTTCAATGAGGACATGAAATGATCATTCGAATACCTCTTCCATTCTTAAAACAACTGATGTTTATGCTAAGCAACAAAGTAAAATAAGATACACTCACATGGGAGGGGGATTAGAGATATAGAGATTCAATTAACAAAAATAAAAGCTTTCTTGTCCTAAACCTCAAAGTTTGTTTCATTAGTAATCGTGTGCTTAAAGTCACTAACAAACACATATTTTTGTACTAAATTTACTAAATAAACAAATCCCCCAAAACAATGGGAATTTATAGTTAAATGGACATACTTGGCTAAAACCAACTAAAAATCCGTAGTCTGCTTCACTCTACTATTAACTCCTAAAAATCAAGGGAAGCTAAACAAACAAAAATAGAACATAAAAGTAACCAAACAAAATTCAGCAAATATTTCAAATGACAAATAACAACAAAATGAGAGACTTTAGTTTAACACTAAGTGTAGTTAAGAACAACCTATTTAAAAATAAAAGCACCAAATCAAACCCCCATCTCTATTTAAAAGAACTATTATGAAATTAAAAACATGTACATGAATTCACAAACAAAATGAACAAATAAAAACATTTTCATCAACTAACATAAGATACAAAAAATAGAGAAACAACAAGCAGAACCCAAAAATAGAAAATTTATAAAAAATTAGAACAAAATGCAGAAATTAAACCTCTACAAACCCGATTTGGAACAATAGAGTGATAGAAATTAAACCTCTACAAAATGCAGAAATTATGCCTCTACAAACACGAGTTAGGTCCGGACTTCTAAATTATCCACCGAGTGCAAATGACAATTGTGATTTTGTAATGTGAACAACCATCATCAAGAACATGGGGATTGAATCAACAACACCCCTATAACTCGAGACAACATATGTTTTTTAAAATACTCACATGCACATTTTGTCAAATAACCGATTTTCAAGAAAGAAGTATCAAATATTAAATTCCTTCAAATTACCTGAAAGAACCACATAAAGTTTTAGTACATTACAATTACAAAAACTATCAAGAGTAATGTTTGATTCAACATATTATAAACATATTTAACATTAATAGATATGCATAAAATAGGTGGAATGATTAAATCTGATAATGTAAAACTTAACACACACCATTCTTATTGATATAATCCTAAAGAAAAGAAGCAAGGAGAAGATAAGCAAATTGTTACCTTGCATTTAAGAGGTTCCATCATTGCTTAATCTCTCCCCAAATAATTTGAGAGTTATTGCCACTTACTGCAATAAATGTGACCAAATTATAAATGAAAAAACAATAAACAATATCACAAGGCAGAGTCAAACAATTAACAAAATAGGGTTAAAGGGAAAAAAGTTTTGTAATGTAGTAAAGGGTAAGTAGAAACAAAAAAGTTGGTCACAAACACACCAGTGGTGAATAATACACACACACACATGCACTAGTGGTGAATAATTTAATTTTACTTTTCCAAACACTACACAAATTGGATTTAAACCAATTTAAATGAATTCATTAACAAATTGACCAATTTATATAATTAAAAGAACCCTAAGTCAACTGATTAAATCTGTTCGAAACCAATTCCAAAACTATCTGACAATAACATTTATTCAAATATTACCTCGATTAATAGATTATGCCAACTTAACAAATCTTACCAGCCCTTCACCCACACATTTACCTATATACATAAATAGTACAAATCTAGACTTAGCATTACGATGAAACCACATTCTACAACATTGAAAAAATTGAAACAAAGTAGAGAAAATACAAAATGCTACATAACCCAATTTTAAAATAACAAAAATACACATGTCAATAAGAAATTTAAATAATACATCACTGCTAACCAGAAATCGAACACAATTGAGAGTTGAGATGATTGAGCTCTATCTGCAATTAGAGATGAAACTTTGTGAGTAAGATAGTATAAATTTGGGTCAAATTTCTTTACAAAAACATTATAGAAAGAAAATTGCATTCAGGTGTGATTTCTTTGGAAACCCTAGAAAAACATATGGTACAAATCGAACCCTAGAAATTAATCTAAAGGAGAAATCAATTTTACTTGCAAATGATAGGTGCGAATATCGTCTGATATCGTGAGGGTTGTTCTTTAGAGAACACGAAAGAGACTTGATAGTTGTTGTGATATGAGAGAGAGGTTGTGAGTGTTGTTTTGTGGAGAATAAGGTAGAGTACAATTTGGTTTGGGCGCGATTCAGTCCGGTCCGGGTTTTGACTATTTTAAGTGTTAAGCCTAATTATTCGATCTTGTATTTTAGAAGATCGAATTCGGACCGATTTAATCGATTTAGCCCATTTATTCGGTCTAGGATATTTTTGGTTCAGTTCGGTTAATAATCGGTCGATCCACTTTTACATTTATTTATTTATTTTTAATGAAAAATTGTAAATTGTTTGCAATTTTTTACTAAAAATATGATATTATTAAAAAACCAAACAGAAAAATATTTGGATACCCCTAAATCTCATACCATTCATTAAAGTCCTTAATTGATCTACCGAGATACCTCTAAAATATAAATATTAAATCTAAACATGTATTTTATATCAGCAAAGTAAATTAGAAAAATCGAAACCTACCAGGAAAATAAATTAGAAAAATAGGAATCCAAATCAGAAAGATCACAACAATAGTTGATTTTATTTTATACTAGAATAAACACAACCCCATCGTGGGCTTTATACCAGAATAATTACAGACCCATTAAGGGTTTTATACCAGACTAGAACCAACAAATTACAACTCAAAAACCAAGAAGTCGCAAAATATAGTTGAAGAAAAATACTATTGGATGATGATATGTCATCGCCGGCACTGGAAGAGTAACTGAGAGTTGAGGAGCGTCAGATCTCAGATCCCGATTACGGCCATTGTTATCAAGTTGAACTTGAGTGTTGACATTAAGAGGGGGAAAGTGTAAGTGAGAGAGGAGGAACATGAAGAGAGAGCGATAGAGAGGGAGGAAAGTGAGTGACCGTGCGCATGTGTGTAGAGTTGAGTTATGGGGTTTGGAGCACAAAGCCATTTCGACGAAGAGGCGGGAATGAAAAAATGAGACCGCTTTTTTTTGCTTCAATTATCTCAGTTCCGAGTAAAGCTAGTATAACCAAAGACTCAAAAAAGGGTAAATATATGTGTTATTTGTGTATAAATAATTCCTTTTTTATATCAATTTTACTCAAAAATTGAGATAAAAATGCTAAATTGACATAAATATATCCTATAAAAAATTATTTATGTCAATTTACATTTGTCTGACATAACGTCAATTTTTAAATTGACATAAATGATATTTTTTCTTGTAGTGGTATAAAATGGTATTCAATATTATATGCGGGTAATAATACAATGTGTGGTGTATTTACTTTATATTGCTTGTGACACAGTTATAGGGTACTATTTAAGAAGGAATTAATTATGTTAATTCGTGAAACAACTTATAATTCATGAATAATTATACTGGGGTTAGAGAAGTATAACAAGAGAAGGTTATACCAGGACTAGTTGGACGAGGTAGTACAACTAGGTGGGGTTAAGATAACCGTTAGATGTGCACATTAGTGGAGGGGTGAGAATATCCACAAGGGAGTGCGACACTAACATAAATATGAAGCGCATTCATGCATTTTAAATTACTGCAGTTAGTTCACTTGCTAAATATTTTCAAAATGTTTTGGGTTCTAACCCTTGCTATAAAATTATTTTCAAAACCTTTTAGGTGTCCATCCACAGGGACGCCATGATTGATATTCTATTCCAGGGACACGGAGCTGCGACATTTGTGGATGCTAACAGGATTTTGGATTAGACGTGTCGTTCATTTATTCCTAGAGTAGGAGTCATGTATCAGTTCCAGTTTTATTTAGGGCATATCGCTCAGACTTTCAGTTCAGTTTTCAGATTTGTTTTATTCCAGTGTTGAATATTTGTATTGAATTATTTCACTTTGGTGGTCGATGGTTTATTCGGCAAGTTGTGTAATTAATTATTTAGTTGAGTTTTATTCAGTTGTGTCAATGGTTTATATTTATTTCCGCATGTACTGTTCTGTAAAAAAAGGTTAAAATTTGGCACCAGCTTTTGGAATACTGGGTGGTTAGTAAGTTTTAAAAAGTTTTTGACAGTGATGCTAAGGATTATCCAACTGGGATTTCTGTTTTAATTTGTTATAGGACTGATCACCCGGTATTTTATTAGGCGGGGTGTCACAGATGGTATCAGAGCATCAGGTTCTAATGTCCTTAGGATCTGTGCGGCATTTCACGTTCCGGCTTAGCAATCTCTGATATAGAGCCCTATTATAGGATTGTTGTATTCTCATACGTATGCGCATATATGTTTTTCTGCCAAATATATATTTGACAGTGAACTCATACGATTCGATTCTCTTTCCCGATGCCACCCAGGAGAGGGAGAAACTAGGGCAGCAGGGGGAGATGAGACTAGGGAGGCTCATCAGGAGAAAGAGTGTAACACCCCGCCCGCCCGGGGAGAGCGAACAGAGCGCTAATGCAATAAAATAAATC
The DNA here is from genome assembly GCA_949130495.1 of Sambucus nigra. Classification (NCBI taxonomy): domain Eukaryota; kingdom Viridiplantae; phylum Streptophyta; class Magnoliopsida; order Dipsacales; family Adoxaceae; genus Sambucus; species Sambucus nigra. The sequence continues at coordinate 463,472,246 of OX422209.1, read as the reverse complement.
CAAATACACAAGTGACAAGGTATAGAGCATCTAAATAAACCCACAATAATATAAATCCGCTAATCTCAATCTCTTTAAATACAACAAGTCTCCCGAATAAATACAACATCTAACTCGAAAAATAAAATACAAATCTCCAAATCTCTATACATCAAAATAATACAAATCTTTCCCAAACAATCCTTGCTAACATCAATCTCCATAGCGCCCTAAAATCCGCGCTAACCTGCCACTAAAAGAAAATATGGGCAAGTACACAATACGACACGAAAGATGCTAAACAAATATATATTAGCTATGAATTAAACATAACAACACGAGTACGAATATTCAAATCAAAATGCAAATCTCAAAGCATTTATCAATATAATTTCTCAATAACACTTTAACCGGGTCACCAGGCCTCACCAGATCCGTATATGCTTTATCAAGCCATAGCTCGAGAAACATAAATTTTGACGGGTGCCCAACATCCGTGCCATATTAAAATCTCATGACAACGTGCTCAACAACAATATAATGATTCCACATGAATCAAAAGAATTTCAACAATTGTTTTCCAGATTTCAATGAATTTATCAATTCAAATATGAGTTCAATTAACAAGAATTCAAAGAGAATGACACTCGCGAGATTTAAGGAGCATATTGTGTAAAACCCCATACTTCAAACCATGATGAGAAACCAATGATCACATCCTCAAGATCAACTCAAAAGATCTACAAAAGCTCCTCCAAGAACCTCCAACAAAATAGCCCCAAGAACACCTCTAATCTAAGGTTGGAACTCACAAATCTCAAGGGACAATGTGTATATAAAAAGAAGAGGAATATAAAATATATTTGCTGCCAAAATTTGTGCCAAAGGTAGGTTAAAAGGCTTGTCCACGACTTCCTTTTATAATGAAAAGAAATGAAGAGTTGGAATCCAAAAGAATCCTTTAAATAAGGCAAAGAAATGAAGAGTTGGAAGTCAAAATAACTCTTGAAAATTACTTAATCTTCGCCGACTTAGAATTCCAAGAGTTAAAAACATTTAAAAATCATTTTAAAATCCGTTTTAACTCCGTTTTCGAAACCGTTTGAAATTCTCGCCTTTAAAAATAATAACCAACATATTTGAGCAATAAAAATAATTTTATCAAAAACTTTATTTTCCTCCATTTTCCAAAAATTAATTAAAATAGCCCAAAATTATGCAGGTTGTTACAAAGAGTTACCGCAACGACTGCTAGAGATGATTTTGGCAACACATGTAACTAAACTAGTGACGCATGCAATTGAAGCGATGATGGTCGGAATGGTAGCGTACTTTCCACGGGATCAGCCACAAGTGTTAATGGCACCAGATGTTCAGGCATTTGCGGGGCCATCGGGTGGCAACAAGTACGAGAGATTTTCAAGAGTGGGCATTCACTAGAATTGCGAGGGGTTTCAGATGTAGTGCTAGCGTGTCTAGGAAGAGAGATATCCAGCGTCACCTACACATGGGAGATTGCGATGAGGTGCAAAAGCAAATTCTAGCCACTGTTAGTTTAGTAGGAACTGCGCTACAGTAGTGGGAGTCGATCACCACACTTGAGGAAAGGGATACACTAGCTATTGCAGGGTTTTGGGTGCGGTTTGATCGTAAGTATTTTCCTCCAGCGGTTGAGACCGAAATGAGGAGAAAATTTAGTGAGGTGACTCGGGGAGACCGTTCAGTGATCGATTGCGTGGAAAAATTTACTCGATTGGCAAAGTTAGTACCGGATGAGGTAAGCGATGAAGAAAGAAAGTAAGGTTTTTGAATTGGTTAGTCTGGAGAATCAAACAACATTTAAGTGGTAATTCCACATTATTAGCTTATACTGATGTCGTTAACGCAACACTCCTACACTATCGGGAATATCGCTTCCACGCGAAAGGAAGCGGGAGGGGAGTGGAAACCAGCCAGTCATATAAGGCAGGAGGGAACAGTACCAATGGGGTATCCCAGCAGGAGGCAGGGGGAGATCAGGGGGCAGGATTTCCGGTAGGGAAATCGTGCTAAACTTAGAGCTGGGGGCCATCGGAAGGATGGCCAGGAATTCCAACAAGGTCGGCATGGAAGGGATCTGTGGCAGGGTGAATGTATTAGAAGGTGTTTTGTTTATGGGAAAGAGGGACACATGAAGAGATATTGTCTTAAGCAAGGCAAGGGATAAATACAAGACGAGTGATATGCCCCAAGTGTAACCTTGGCCTAGAGACACCAACCTCGACCGATATTATGGCCGACGCTGGGCATGTCTTGGACATGCGATATCACCCCTCGGCCATATCAAGGTCGACCCAGGACGACACTACCATGAGCCTCTCCAAGGGACATCACAAGGATTGGCAGCATTCTCGTATACCTTGAATGGCAACCTCGACCAGATGTAGGCCGAGCTTGCCGGAAGCCACCAGCAACCACATCAAGCCACCAGCAACCTCATCAAGCCACCAGTTCAACCTCGTCTCAGGCCGACCTTGTCCATTGTCTCGGCCAGGATTAGGCCGAGACCTCCATGGAATACTCATACTGAACAAGTATCAAGACTCACCAACCTCGGCCTCACCAAGGCCGAGGTCATACACCAAACACGATAGCCGAGCACCTACTGACATTTAGATAAGGACACGTGGACACAAATTAGTTATAACAAGATTATTCACGTGGGGAGAATATTGCATTATCATTCTCTACATGTGACAGTGACAGATGGCACTCCCATATTGGTGAGGTAACCACACGAATGCTCATTGCATGCATGGAGGGTGCATTACACCCCCTATGTACTATATATAGAGGTCATCCTTTACCTTGCAAAGGGATCCCAGATATTCAACCCTAGCTGAAACTCTGTCTAGATACACAGTAGAGAGAGAAAGCTTGAGAGATTGTATCCATGGCCATTAGTGCCTTATTGCAGTGAGATTATTCACACACACATAGTGGACGTAGGCCAATCTAGGCTGAACCACTTATATCCTGGTGTACTCTCCCCTTCTCATCATCTCATTCTCTTAACATTTACATAACTATGCTACCATTGTTGTTCCTAGATTGATCTTGAAAACACCTTATCTGGTGGTGCTGATTCCGGCATCATCATTTTCGCGACGTTTATGGGAATCGAGAAGCTATCTCTTCCTCTTTTTCTGCTTAACCTCACCGGAGACTCTGGTGGTGAACCATGCCTCCCCCTAGCGCAGAGCTGTTTCACCATTCAAAGAGGTCCTGTGAGGTACCAACCTCATCTGCTACTCAAGCTCTATAGTGTTAACATATGGCACCAGACTTACCACCGCCTCTTTCGCCGCCCGAGGGTGGAGGGCCTAGTTCCCGCCCCCCAGCCCGAAATGGTAGAGGTAGCTGTAGCCTTGAGGTCTTTAGCTGCAACGCAACAAGCTATGCAGGAGCAATTTGCACAGCTCAGCCAAACTATGATGAGGCCACCTAGAGTCTCACCGGATATGATCACTCCGACGGCTGTTCAGCCTCATCCTGACACTAGGGGACCACCCCAGGCACCAATAAAGGACCAGCCTGCACCCCAGTGGAGAAGGAACATTGCTGACCTTAGGCGCTTGCGCCTGGGGAGGCAAGGAAACCCTTTCCCAGAGGACAAGTATGACGATCTAGAGGCGGAAGAAGCCCCAAAAGACTGCTGGGAGCCGTATGAGGTGCCAAATAACACTATACAGCCTCTTAGGCAAAGTCAAGGTTGTGTCGACCGAAGAGGTGAAGAGGCCCAACAAAGAGGGTCAGCCTTTGAGAGACTGGGCCCGATGAATGACCTAAGACAGATACTGTCGAGATCAAGGAGCGCAGTAGGCTCTGAGAGAGGGAACAGGCAGGGTCGGCCAGACCAAGGCCGACACTGTAAAAGAAGAGGCAGGGAATAGGAAGAGGTCAACAACCAACGTGTCGTGGCAGGGGAACCCTCGGTCCATCCCAGGGAGGTAGCAGGGGATAACCTCGGCCAAGTAGATGGCCGAAGACCATGGAATGATTCTATCCAACGCCTCGAGGAGAAGATAGGAGACCTCATTAAAAGCAGGGACCCATTACAAAGGGGTTACTCAGAGGGCTCCCCATTTGTGGCTAGGATAGTGGGATTCCCAACCCCAACTAAGTTCAAGCCTCCTACGGTGTCTCCCAAGTATGATGGCAGCACTAACCCTGTGCATTATATCGAGATGTATCAATCGGCAGCAGACATCTACTCGATACCCGATGAGATGAAGTGTAGAGCCTTATCTGGGACCTTAATAGGGGATGCACACAGTTGGTTCACCTCCCTTTCGAAGAACTCAATTGAGAACTTCAAAGGCTTGGCTGAGCGATTCATCCACAACTTCTGCTTTGGGGTGAGGCCTCAAAAGAAGACTACCCACCTGCTGTATGTCAAGCAGGCTAAGGGTGAGAGCCTAAGAGACTACATAGCAAGATTCAACAAAGAAAAGTTGGAGGTCAAAGATTATGAAGAGAACATAGCCATGACCGCCCTTATAGGAGGTCTCCACAAGGGGAAGCTATTGTGGAAACTGGCGGAAGATCCCCCTAGGTCTATGGTGGAGCTGCTGGAAACCGCATGGAAAGTAATGAATGCGAAAGAGGCAATGGTTGCCAAGTATGAGGATGAGAACCGTGGTGGCAGTGGAAAGTCCCAAAGCAAGAAAGATGGGAAGAAGAGATTGGGTGATGACAAGTTCGCTCACTATACTCCTCTGACTGTGAGCTGTGAGCACATCCTCAATGAGATTAAGAATGGCAGGGCTCTGAGATGGGCAGAGAAGCTGAAAGCCCCACCACATAAGAGGAACAAAAACCTATGGTGTGAGTTACACCAAGATCATAATCACGTCACAAATAGATGCTTCGCTCTGAAGGATGAGATTGAGAAGATGTTAAAATATGTCGGTAATGAAGTCTGTCTTCTCTGAGTCTTCGGCATCCATGAAGATTTGGTTATAGCCTGAATACGCATCAATGAAGCTTATGAGGTCATGTCCTGCTGTAGCATCCACCATATGATCTATCCGAGGTAAGGGGTAGCTGTCTTTTGGGCAAGATCTGTTTAGGTCAGTGAAATCGACACACATTCTCCACTTCCCATTGGCCTTGGGCACGATGACCGCATTTGATAGCCACTCTGGATAGGTAACTTCTGTTATCAACTCAGCCTCTTCTAGCTTTTTCACCTCTTCACGGATGACGTTGTATTTTTCCCTGGAGTAGACTCTTTGTCTCTGTTTGATAGGCCTGGCATCTTTGGCTACGTTGAGCTTGTGACTCATCACTTCAGGATTGATGCCGGGCATGTCTGCGTGACTCCATGCGAAGACACTCTGCCTCTTCCTGAAGATGTTTATCAGCTCTTCCTTAATTTCTGTATTAAGGGCTTTACCGACCTGGATGGCTTTTTCCGGCTCGTCCTCTTCGAGGACAATGGATTCTACCTCTTCCGCGGCCTCTCCCTTCTTCAATTTTGTTTCATCTCTTGGATCAAGAATATCAATGCTATAAGTGGTGGTGGCCCTCTTATGCGCTTCTCTCTCTTCGGCCGAGTTGAAGTAACATTCTCGCGTCGTGGTCTAATCACCTTGCACTTCCCCTACTCCATAAGGAGTCGGGAATTTTATCATCTGATGGACCATTGACGGCACAACCTCGAACTCCCTAAGGGCCACCCTTCCTATGATGAGGTTATAGGCCGAGAAGACACTATCGTCCATCAAAAACCTCTTAATCCTCCTGGTCAACCTCTTAAGCCATTCGTCACCCATCCGTACGTCCATCTCATACATGCCCAAGGGGTGAACCTTTTCACCACTGAAGCCTTTCAGGGGGTGGTGATAGGGGACCAGTCTTGCTCTACTAAGGCCTAAGCTCTTGAAGTAAGGCCAAAACATCACATCTGCCGAGCTCCCCCCATCCACGAGGATCCTCTGCACCTCATATCCATGAACCCTTGTCGTTATGACCAAAGGGTCATCATGGGGGGCTAAGATACCTCTGAAGTCGAGTCTGGAGAACCCAACTACGAGGGTGTTCATGTCCACTTTCTTCCTCTTCTGTACTGTATCGTAAGACATTAGATTCACAACTTCAAGCTTGGCCACTGATTTGGCCTCGGCTACATGAGCCTTCCTATCAGCTACTTAAGATCCACCACCTTCAAATCCTATGCATATTGTGCCGACACCGAAAGAGATCATACCAACCCTCTTCACCGGGGTGTTGTCATCCTTTGGTGGAAGATTCAGATCATCTTCATCATCACCTTCTGAATCATCGCCTCTTCGGGCCGGGACATTTTCTCGACATCTGTCATCCCTCCTTTTCTTATGGTAATCACTTCCACTCTTAGGAGCCTTACCGTCCACATATTTTCTCAATTTCCCAGATTTTAACATCTTCTCAATCTCATCCTTCAGAGCGAAGCATCTATCTGTGACGTGACCATGATCTTGGTGGAACTCACACCATAGGTTTTTGTTCCTCTTATGTGGTGAGGCTTTCAGCTTCTCTGGCCATCTCAGAGCCCTGTCATTCTTAATCTCATTGAGGATGTGCTCACAGCTCACAGTCAGAGGAGTATAGTGAGCGAACTTGTCATCACCCGATCTCTTCTTCCCATCTTTCTTGCTTTGGGACTTTCCACTGCCACCACGGTTCTCATCCTCATACTTGGCAGCCATTGCCTCTTCCGCATTCATTACTTTCCCTGTGGTTTCCAGCAGCTCCGCCATAGACCTAGGGGCTCTTCAGCCAGTTTGCATAATAGCTTCCCCTTCTGGAGACCTCCTATAAGGGCGGTCATGGCTATGTTCTCTTCATAATCTTTGACCTCCAACTTTTCTTTGTTGAATCTTGCTATGTAGTCTCTTAGGCTCTCACCCTTGGCCTGCTTGACATACAGCAGGTGGGTAGTCTTCTTGTGAGACCTCACCCCAAAGCAGAAGTTGTGGATGAATCGCTCAGCCAAGACTTTGAAGTTCTCAATTGAGTTCTTCGGAAGGGAGGTGAACCAACTGTGTGCAGCCCCTATTAAGGTCCCAGAGAAGGCTCTACACTTCATCTCATCGGGTATCGAGTAGATGTCTGCTATCGATTGATACATCTCGATATGATGCACAGGGTTAGTGTTGCCATCATACTTGGGAGACACCGTAGGAGGCTTGAACTTAGCTGGGGTTGGGAATCCCACTATCCTATCCACAAATGGGGAGCCCTCTGAGTAACCCCTTTGTAATGGGTCCCTGCTTTTAATGAGGTCTCATATCTTCTCCTCGAGGCGTTGGATAGAATCATTCCATGGTCTTCGGCCATCGACTTGGCTGAGGTTATCCCCTGCTACCTCCCTGGGATGGACCGAGGGTTCCCTTGCCACGACACGTTGGCTGTTGGCCTCTTCCTGTTCCCTGCCTCTTCTTTCACAGTGTCGGCCATGGTCTGGCCGACCCTGCTTGTTCCCTCTCCGAGAGCCTGCTGTGCTCCTTGATATCGACAGTCTCTGTCTTAGGTCATTCATCGGGCCCAGTCTCTCACAGGCCAACCCTCTGCTCAACCTATCAAAGGCTGACCCTCTTTGTTGGGCCTCTTCACCTCTTTGGCCGACACAACCTTGACAAAGGGACGTATTGCTACAAAGTGATGCCCTTCGGTCTGAAAAATGCAGGGGCAACATACCAACGTCTTGTCAATAAGATGTTCGAAGAGAAAATAGGGAAGACCATAGAAGTGTATGTAGATGATATGCTGACAAAAAGCTTGAAAGATTGCACTCATGTAGCAGACCTTGAGAAAACCTTCGATGTGATGGACTCATACAAGATGAAACTCAACCCAGTGAAATGTGTCTTCCGAGTAGGAGCCGGGAAGTTCCTGTGATTCATCGTCCACCAAAGAGGAATCGAAGCGAACCCTGAAAAAATTAAGGCGTTTCTTGACATAAAGACTCCTAGGAGTATCAAGGATGTCCAAAGACTCACGAGGAGAGTGGTTGCGCTTAACATATTCGTCTCTAGGGCGACGGACAAGTGTCTCCCATTCTTTAAAGTTTTAAGAAAGGCCTTCCAATGGGACGAAGAGTGTGAAAAATCCTTCAACCAACTCAAGTCCTACTTAGGGTCTCCCTTATTGCTGTCTCCGCCCATCGCAGGAGAAAGGTTATTTATATATCTGGCAGTCTCTGAATCAACCATCAGCTCGGACATCATACGGGAAGAGGATGGGATCCAAAGGCCTGTATACTTCAACATTAAGGCCCTTCAAGGATCTGAACAAAATTATCCCCGTATGGAAAAGTTGGCTTATACCCTAATACATGCCTCAAGAAAAATGAAGCCTTACTTCCAAGCTCACTCCATGGTAGTCCTCATTGACTCCCCACTAAGGAAGGTCCTGCATAAACCTGAGAAGTTCGGGAGATTGATGACCTGGGCCATCGAATTAGGAGAATATGATCTTACCTACCAGCCTATGACAGCCATCAAAGGGAAGGCCCTTGCGGACTTTGTTGCAGAATTCACCTGGGAAGAGGCCGAGACAGAGAAAGACCTAGAGGATGCCGAAGAGACAAACCGTAGTTTCTTCTGAAATTCGGAAGAGACGGCACCAAGCGTATTCCGAGATCGAGAAGAGGTCATCTCAGGTAAAGCCCGGAGTAGAATAGAAGAGAACGAAGATGATCGATACTTCTTCAAGTAAGGAGTTATGACAGAAGGGACCTTTTCATCAGATACAGACGTCTGGAGCCTCTTCGTTGATGGCTCTTCCTGTGATAGTGGAAGCGGTGCGGGGCTAATACTCTCGGCTCCAGATGGTGCCAACATTGAATATGCCTTGAGATTCAACTTTAAGGCCTCAAACAACGAGTCCGAGTATGAGGCCATGATAGCAGGTCTCTTATTGGCAAAGACTCTTCGCGTAAGACGACTCCTACTCCACAGCGACTCAAGGTTAGTTGTCAATCAAGTACTGGGGGTCTATGAGGCCAAGAATAAAAGGATGGCAAAGTACCTAGAGAGAGTGAGAAAGATGTTGGAATATTTTAAAGAGGCAAAACTGAAGAGAGTGCCTCGACAAAGTAATAGCCACGCAGATGCATTGGTAATGTTGACCTCGGCAACAAAGACAGATGTAAGAAGGACCATTCCGATTGAGGTCTTAGCAAAGGCAACCATCGAGGAAGAAGAGATATGTAACCCTTATCACAATTTGAACCTAGGAGACTCATGGATCGACCCGCTCGTCAGATACCTAATAAGGGGAGAGCTGCCTGAGTCCAAATTAGAGAGGAGAAAATTGAGATATAGAGCTGGCAAGTTCTCGATGATAGGAGACGTCTTGTACAAAGAGTGATTTCTATTGCCTCTCCTTAAGTGCGTGCATCCCACGGAAGTCTCCAGGGTCTTACAGGAAGTCCATGAGGGTTCTTGCTCTAGCCACATAGGGGGAAGGCCCTTGGCCAAGAGGATCATGACTCAGGGATACTGGTGGCCTACCTTGTCCAAGGACGCTGCAGACTACGTGAAGAGGTGCGACAAATGTCAAAGGTTCGCCACTATCCCTCATCAACCCCATCAGCCTATGATGTCAATCTCTTCTCCGTGTCCATTTACGGTATGGGGAATTGACTTAGTAGGACCCTTGCCAAGAGCAGTCAAAAACTATAGATTCTTGATAGTTGCCATTGACTACTTCTCAAAGTGGGTGGAGGCAGAGTTGATTATAACAATCACAGAGCAGAAGACCTTCCAGTTCATTTGGAGGAATATCATAGGCAGATATGGCCTCCCAAACACTCTCATCTCGGATAATGGGACCCATTTCAAGAACTCCTCTTTAGAAAAGTATTGCCTAAGAGTAGGAATAAAGCAATACTTATCATCTCATGGCCGTCCTCAGGAAAATGGCCAGAACGAGGTCCCAACCAGAACTATCCTGGATGGGATCAAGAAGAGATTAGAGGAGGCGAAGGGAAGATGGGCTGAAGAGGTCTACGCTGTGTTGTGGGCCTACAGAACCACTGCAAGGACACCAACAGGTGAAACCCCGTTCATGTTGGCACATGGCTCAGAGGCCATCATACCAACGGAGGTAGGGCTCCCAACTCATCGGATTCATACCTACGACCCTGACAATAATGGGAAAGAGAGAAGGCTAGACCTAGATCTTATCGAAGAAAGAAGAGAAGACGCAGAGGTCAGACAAGCAGCCTACCAACAGAGGGCAAAAAAATTCTACAACCGGAGGGTGAAGTCAAGACCCATTGCAGTGGGAGACCTAGTGATAAAGAAGACCCTACAGAAAGCAAATAAGCTTCACCGAAAGTAGCATGGCCCCTACAAAGTGACAGAAGAGGTTGTGCCTGGCACCTACAGGCTAGAAAACCTAGAAGGAGAACCTTTCACTAACCCATAGAATGCTGATCACCTAAAGAGATATTACATATGATGTTGCATAGAGTTTTATGTAAATGTACCATCTTATTATGAAGAGGTTATTAATAAAGATCAGTTCCCATAACAGTTCTTGCTTCATTCTTAGATCAGAGATTTATTATGGGGATAACATCTTAGGTGATGACCTCAGACCTTCATAACACCATTCAGTGGTGATGAGGTCTGAGCTCAGACACCATAATGGGATGACCTCAAACCCTTAACATCATTAATTTGGTGAGATTAATTATGAGGATAACATCTTAGGTGATGACCTCAGACCCTCATAACACCATTCAGTGGTGATGAGGTCTGAGCTGAGACACCATAATGGGATGACCTCAGACCCTTAACATCATTAATTTGGTGAGATTAATTATAAGGATAACATCTTAGGTGATGACCTTAGACCCTCATTACACCATTCAATGGTGATGAGGTCTGAGCTCAGACACCATACGGGATGACCTCAGACCTTTAACATCATTAATTCGGTGAGACTAATTATGGGGATAACATCTTAGGTGATGACCTCAGACCTTCATAACACCATTCAATGGTGAGGAAGTCTGAGCTCAGACACCATAATGAGATGACCTCAGACCCTTAAAATTAGTTATGAGGATAACATCTTAGGTGATGACCTCAGCCCTTCATAACACCATTCAGTGGTGACGAGGTCTGAGGTCAGACACTATAAATTAGATGACCTCAGACACATAACATCATTAATTTGGTGAAGATTTATTATGGGGATAACATCTTAGGGGATGACCTCAGACCCTCATAACACCATCCAGTGGTGACGAGGTCTGAGCTCAGGACCATTGGTTGAGTTTAAGTAAGACCATTGCAAAAAGACAAGCTTAGAAAGAGGGCTTTAGAGGTTAAAGCTCATTACAAATTTGTTTTTAATAGACACCATTGCAATGAATCTAAGAATGAAAATTAATGAGCTAAGAATGAAAAACATCACATGACATTCAAGGAAAAGAAAGTGAAGATTAACCTCATCAGAGGTTGATATATATTCAGAAATAATATGTTCAACGATTATAGAAACTCCATAATATAAAGAGTTACAAACAATGATTAAAAAATCCTAAGGGTTTGAAGGGGGAACATTGACATCCTCGGCTTGATTAGTCACCTCAGCCGCATCATCAAGATGGCCTGCCCCTCTGACCTCGGTACCTTCCAACGTAGCAGTCTCGGTAGGAGCGGCAGCCTCTTCCTTAACCTCCTGAAGAGCCTGGGCAAACTGAGGATCAGCAAAGTCGAGACCCACGAAATCAGAGGCCTTCAAAGTGCCGGCCTCTCTCTCCCTGATGTCAGCCCATTTAGTAGTGGCTTTGATACCTCTTTCAAGGTATTCAAAGATGAACCCCATGAACTCATCAGAGGATTTGTAGTCAGCAATTATCTTCTCGGAGGCATCATCAAGGGCGGCCCTGACAGCTGAGTTGACTTTCTGCTGAAGAATTTCGTCCTTAGCCCTCAACGCAGCAACATGATCCTTGCCGAGCTGGGAGATGTCCTTCTCCAACTCCTTCACCCTCTTCTCAGAGTCCTTCAGCTCAGACTGAGGCGCTCGATCTCTGCGTTCAGAGTACTCTGTACTTTCTCGACCTCTTGCCCCTTTTGGATGAGGGACAACTTCCTCAGAGTCCAGTTGGATAAATGGTGCATAGCTGTCAAGCCCTGCATGTTTAGTGCTCATGAGTATGCTGAAGGAGAATCAGATGTTACACTTAGAAGAATTTATGAAGAAGGATCAAATCATACCTGAACGGCTCTGTGAAGGCCGAACTCAACCAATAATGGGGTGTCAAGAGACCTGAAGAAGACTTTGTCAGCCTCGATCATTACAGAGCAGATGGCATTTAGGGCCTGAATACTGTAGCTGACCACACTGTCAATTATCTTTAACTGATCCAGATGAGCAGATAGGGCATCAGCTGAAGAGATGGGGATGGCAGAGTCAGTATCCTTCTTCTTTGGCCTCTGATCCTCAGGGGCATGACCTTCGGGAGCCCTCTTCTTTTTAGCTGGGGGCTTAGAGACAGATGGAGCTGGGGGAGGAGCGTTAAGACCTGCTTTCTTGGCAAGTCTCGTCAAGCTTGGTGCAACCATCTCCCAAAGCTCGTTCGGAATATCCTTAGGTCACTCTGCAAAAAATTAGTAGACCTGAGTTAAATAATCAGATATGAATAAACTCAGAGGTTAAACTTTAAAAGCAAAAATTCTTACCAAGCTCGGCAATGGGACTTCCACCTAAACCTGTCCCAGAGAGGAAGTGGGGAGTCATCAAGTGTTCAAACCTCACAAATAGACCATGTACCCCCTGATCCTGAAGGGATTTCACCTTCTGGAGGTTTTGTAAACTTAGTCCAGGGTCGGCCCTAGCAGACATGGTGACCTCACCCCACCTCAGGGGCATCCTCTGCTCCAGATTGGACGAGGGAACACATGGGCCAAACTCCCATGGCCCTGAAGCAAAGAAGTACCGAGGCTTCCAGTTATGGTTAGAAGTATGAGTCACTTGAAGCAATTTCTTCTCAGTCCTCCGAGCTACAAAATGGTAGTAGCTTGGATGATTTTTGGCCGAGGAAGGGACGTAGCAACCTACGAAGACCTGAACTGGAAGGTCTGAGTGGTGGATAGCCTTCCATAACAATATGGACCCTATTAGGACTCTCCAGGCATTAGGAGAGAGTTGAGAGGGGGGCAAATTAATATAAGAAAGGATGGACTTAATAATGGGGTGAATGGGCAGACGGAACCCCAACTTGAACATCTGCTCGTACAAGCAGATCTCGCCGTCTCGGCCATGATAAGCCCTCTCTTCCCTCAGAGGTCTCCTAAGTTTTATTGAGGGGCTGATAGAATACAAATATCTGAAGCAGAGAAGGTCTACCTCAGTAATAATACTCTCAATCTCGGCCGCCTCAGAGACGTCGACACCGCTCTCAACCTCATCATCATCCAACTCAACGTCGGCCGGAGCAGATGTTGATGGGTTACTCAGAAACCTCTGAGCGAACTCTGCCCCGGTGACAGACGATAGAGGGATGGCATCAAGTGGTGGTGGAATGTCCACACTCGGCTCAAGAATCTCAACCTCTGAGGAAGACCCTGAGGTGCTTGAGTGATTATAGGATGAGGCTCGGCTGGAGACCTCGGCCTGATCAGGCCTAGGTGTGAAGTCCATGGCCTCTTGAAAGGAATCCACAGACATGGGGTCTGAGGTAGAATATTCAGACTCAGACATAGGTATGGGATCAGCAAGAACCTCTGTCTGATAGAAGTTCTCCGGGGGGTCAGGATATATCACCTTCAGAGGTAGTGGAAATATGGGTCTAACGAGAAACTCTTGTGATCTACGAGCCTCCTCCTATGCACTTTCTATTTGCCTAATCTTTTCTAAAGTCTTCACTCTAAGAGAGGGGAACTCCTCAAGAAGCTGATATAAGGGTCTGAGCATCAGAGGACGACACTACACTTACGGATTTTTCTAAACTCCAAAAATTACAAACAAGACTGGTTGATAAAGCAAAGGAATATAAAGATCAAACTACTTAAATTTGGCAAGAATAGCTCGCCTGAAATTATGGTGGTCTCGCCAAAAAACTAAGAAACTCGCCGGAAAATACGAAAATAAGGGGGCTTGCAGGAAAAATGAAGGAAAAAGTATGGTAGAGGTTACCTGAGGATGAAATGGTAAGGAAGAGAGGAGATGACGCGAGAAATCACCACCCAAAAGCCTTGAACCAAGATCTTTCTAGAGAGAGAAAGCTGCAGGAACGAGAGCGGCTGAAATGGGAGAAATGAATAAGAAAGAAGGAAAAAAGGGTTCAAAACCCTTAAATACTCAGGCACGCTTCCCAAGGCCTAACATTTCCTTGGGAGCCCCAAAGGGCGGCTGACAACACAAACCTACCAAGCAAGCATGTTCTATCATTGGACAAGTGTCAAGCAAGTATTGGCTTGTAACAGACAGGCCTCGGAGGTGTAGTAATCCCCTAGTCACTTGCTCTCACATATGACTAAGGGCTGGGGGGTGATTGATATGCCCCAAGTGTAACCTCGGCCTAGAGACACCAACCTCGGCCGATATTATGGCCGACGCTGGGCATGTCTTGAACAAGCGATATCACCCCTCGGCCATATCAAGGTCGGCCCAGGCCGAAACTACCATGAGCCTCTCCAAGGGACGTCACAACGATCGGCAACATTCTCGTATACCTTGGAATGGTAACCTCGGTTAGATATGGGACGAGCTTGCCGGAAGCCACAAGCAACCTCATCAAGCCACAAGTTCAACCTCGTCTCAGGCCGACCTTGTCCATTGTCTCGACCAGGATTAGGCCGAGACCTCCATGGAATACTCGGACTGAACAGGTATCAAGACTCACCAACCTCGGCCTCACCAAGGCTGAGTTCATACACCAGACGCGATAGCCGAGCACGTGCTGACATTTAGATAAGGACACGTGGACACAAATTAGTTATAACAAGATTATTCCCCACACGTGGGGAGAATATTGCATCATCATTCTCTACATGTGACACTGACAGATGGCACTCCCATATTGGTGAGGTAACCACATGCATGATCATTGCATCCATGGAGGGTGCATTACACCCCCTAGGTACTATATATAGAGGTCATCCTCTACATTGCAAAGGGATCCCAGATATTCAACCCTAGCTGAAACTCTGTCTAGATACACAGTAGAGAGAAAAAGCTTGAGAGATTGTATCCATGGCCATTAGTGCCTTATTGCAATGAGATTATTCACACACACACAGTGGACGTAGGTTAATCTAGGCTGAACCACTTATATCTTGGTGTACTCTCCCCTTCTCCTCATCTCATTCTCTTACCATTTACATAACTACGCTGCCATTGTTGTTCCTAGATTGAGCTTGAAAACACCTTATCTGGTGGTGCTGTTTCCGGCATCATCAATGAGGTCCTAGATGTACAACCACTAAAGCAAGTCCTGGGTGCATTCGGGCAGGGAGGAGATGCTCCGGAACCTGAGGACCAGCCGTTGCAGCTGGAGTATGGAGGTAATTATTTGTACCCTATGGGAATGAGATATATTTTTGAGTGACAAGTAGTATGTTACAATAAAAGGCTTATTTTTTACTAGAGTTCAAGGGTGAGTCGAATTTAGTGGGTGCGTTGGTTGTAGCAGTCATAGTATGTGGATAAACTTTTTGTGGGGTAGCGGAGTTCCTTGGTGTTCTTCACGGGAGAGTTGAGGTGTACACTGAGTGAAGGTTTGAATTATGCAAAGAGTTACTACTTTCAAGAATTATGGGAGTAGGGTTGATAATATTTCCTAAATATCGTCTGGATAGCGATGGGTTTGAACTATTCTGAATAGTGGGGTAAGTTTTGGTGTTCGCGACAGCAGGATATGATTGGTATTAGGTATCACCTGAGAGGGAGTTTAGCCTATATATATGTGTGTAAATATTTTGTATTGTGTGGTGCGATAGACACAAAGTGAGGTTTGTGTTCTCACATTTTATCTCGGTAAGTAGGGGTGTTTACTAAAGTGAATCAGGGTGGTTAGAATTATGTTCGAGCAAAGAGAGATAGTTCGGGGTTTATTTTACGCAAGGACAAGTGATAGTAAGGGCGCGGTATTTCATGTTGTCTTTGGTAGCATGAGGGTAAGCGTATATAATTTTGTGTTAAGAGACAAGTATTTAGGGGTACATGCTATGGACTGAGGGTCTAACGGATCTCAACGACCGACAATGCTGGGTAGTAGTGTATCGGGGGGTTCCTTGTTTGGATTTCGCTTTACGAGACATCCCACGCATGAAACTTATCGCAACGTTGGAAAGTGTGGAGATGTCTGGTCGTTAGTACATAGGTTGGGTACCCGGGCAGTATATATATATATATATATATATATATATATATATATGTGTGTGTGTGTGTGTGTGTGTGTGTGTGTGTGTGTGTGTGTGTGTGTGTGTGTGTGATATTACTATGGGTTCGAAGTTATATTACGGGTTACGACTAGCATAGTCGGGTAACTTTCGTGCGATAATGCGCGGGGATAGGGTGTATGAGCACCCGAATTAATTAAGGAAAATTTCATGCGGTTAAGCACGGGTATAGGGTGTATGGGCGCCCTGGTTAATTTAAATGCATACTTGTGTAACGTATGGTTAGAAGCGGATGGGATAGATATAGTGAGCTTAGAGGCATATGACTAGAGAGTAATATGCGAAGCTTGGAACATTACGCTCATCTTAATTTCGAGGACGAAATTCCTTTGTAGGGGGGAGTATGTAATACCCCGTAATTTTGAGGATTTAATATTTAATTATTTTTGGGAGTGAGAAAAATATTTAAATTGGAGAAACATAAATTCATGAGTTGGAGAATTCATTTGAGTGAGCCGAATTAATTATAATTGGCGACTTTAAGTTTAATTTTTCGAATTAATGTGTGTCACATTTTGAGGTAGAAATTTGGATATGTCAAAAAGTATTTCGAATGGCAATTCTGAGTGCGCGGTTGCGTCTGGATGGGTCGAGATAGTCAGAAAAGAGTACCTGGGGTAGTAATTGGGTCTCAAGTATTTTTGGGCATAGCCGGGCCCACACGGGGTAGGTTGAGCCATTTTAATTAGGACCAGATGGTCAAAAATGGGATTAAAGTTTTTAAACCTAATTGAGAGAGTAGGGAATGGCGGTCAACATAACTCTCAACCTAGGGTTCGAGAGGGAATTTGGGGGAAAGCAAATCAAGAGCCAATTTGGGGATCTTGGATCCAAATTAAAGGACTACACCAACGGATCAGACACTACGAACAATTCCAGGTAAGTGGTTAACTTGCTGTAATGTGTAAATGATGATATCTAATTCATATTTTAGTGATGTGTAAACTAAAATTCGTTTTTGGGGATAAATGGGTACAAAATGGGGTTTTGTTACTGGAATACTTGGCTAAGATTCAAAGTAAGAAATAGGTGTATTATATATCCTTAAGTAAAGATAAAATGAAATTTGAGTATATTTGATGATTAACATGGAATCTTTATGATTTCTTGGATGAAGAACATGAATCTTGAATGACTTAGGGTTTATTTGATGAACACAAGAGGTCAATCTGCCAGAATTTTTGACACAACTTTAAACGTATGACATTAGAGTTGAAATTTGAATTAGAGTGTGAACCATACATGCCTGGAAATATATTTCTCTGATCTATCCAATGAACTTCGAATCAGGTCAATCGGAGATCTGTAGAGGGAGTAATCGATATTTTACTACAGGGTGTTTGATCTGTTAGCATAGTAATCTGCCAGAATTTTGACGTGATTTAAACGTGTGCGATTTGAATTTTACTTCGAATTAGAGTGTGAACCATACATTACTGGAAATGTATTTCTCTTAGCTATCCAATGAACTTGGAATCAAGTCAATCGGAGTTCTGTAGAGGGACACATCGAAATTTTACTAGAGGGTATTTAATCTGCCCGAAAATTTGAAAATTTTCTTTTTAAGCCTCAAATGTCTAAAATTTTATTGGGGAAGTGTTTGGGACCTTGATGAAATATATTTATGTAATAATGATATGGAAGTAGGTCTATGATTGAGTGTTGGACTTTAATTTTATGAGAGAGTTAAAGTGGAGATTCATAGGCTTGATTGTGGCGTACTCTAATTCAGGATGATAAGAATATAATTACGGCAAAGCGTGAGCGAGCTTAAATTTGTTAGGTCAGTGGGTTAACAAGGGTAACTACTGAATTGATATAACAAGGGGTAACTAGGACCCTTAGAGTTGTGTGAATACTTGAATTAATACGAAAGTGAAATAAATTCGTAAAGCAAACAACTACGGCAAATATTAGAGAGAAATATATTACGTACAAGTATGAATAATTAGGTTTGTGTAAATACCTTTTGTTTTATAGGATTACTTGGGTTGTGAATGCCAATTGTGTGTTTCCTTGTGATAGGAACATAGACTCGGGAAATAGTAAGTTACGGGCCAAGTGAGCGAGTCCGGGTATAATGGTTGGGCGACACCAAATATTAAATTAATTAATGTGAGATTAATTAAATTACAATCGGACTACAGACTCGGGAAAGTATTAAATTAATGAATGTGAGATTAATTAAATTAGAGTCAGACTATAGACTTGGGAACGTATTAGATTAATTAATGTGTAAATTAATTAATTTAGAGTCGGACCACAGACTCAGATTGGTATTAAATTAATTAATGTGTAAATTAATTAAATTAGAGTCGGACTACAGGCTAGGATTAGTATTAAATTAATTGATGTGTTAATTAATTAAATTAGAGTCAGATTGCAGACTCGGGAAGGTATTAAATTAATAGGTGTGTTAATTAATTTAATTAGAGTCGGACGATAGACTCGGGGAGGTAATAAGTTAATTGCGGTGTGAATTAAATATATTAGGGTCGGACCATAGACTCGGGAAGATGATAAATTATTAAGTGAGAAAAATAATTAAGAGAGTCGGTACATAGACTCAGAAAATTTCAGGCTAGTGTTAAGGATCTTTGAGTACACGGTAAAGCCGGGGTTTATAGTATATATATACAGTGTAGTGATAGTATATATATATATATATATATGTGTATATATTGTGTGTGCTATTAAATATCAGTGATTAGATATTTATTTAATTTATATACTCTAGTGCTATGAAGGGAGATTGTGCGATGTGGGTGAATCCCCTAGCTTGAGGAGTAGGGTGAGTATATCCCCAGGTCATAGCGTCCGGTATATGGGTGAGGGGTTTATCTCACTTTCAGGGAAGGAATATGACCGCCTCCACTTCGTTTATGTTTTAGTCCAGGTTGGTGAGCGATTCCATCTTGGGTAGCTAGGTTATGCGAGCACACCTAGTGAGATAGCACTTTAGAGGGAATCATTCGGTGGGCATATACTCGTAGGGATGGATATACGTATGTTATATGTGTGGATGTTTTAGTAAAGGTACGTATATAATGATATTCAATATTATATGCGGGTAATAATACAGCATGTGATGTATTTACTTTATATAACTTGTGACACAGTTATAGGCTACTATTTAAGAAGGAATTAATTAAGTTAATTGGTAAAACAACTTATAATTCATAAATAATTATACTCGGGTTAGAGAAGTATGGAAAAAGAAGGTTATAACAGGACTAGTTGGACGGGGTAGTATAACTAGGTGGGGTTAAGGTAACCGTTAGGTGTGCACATTAGTGGAGGGGTGCGAATGTCCTCAAGGGAGTGCGACACTAACATAAATATGAAGCGCATTCATGCATTTTAAATTATTGCAGTTAATTCACTTGCTAAATATTTTCAAAATATTTTGGGTTCTAACCCTTGCTATAAAACTATTTTTAAAACCTTTTAGTGTCTAGCCACTGGGACGCCATGATTGGTATTCTATTCCAGGGACACGGAGCTGCGGCATTTGTGGATGCTAGCAGGAGTTTGGATTAGACGCATCGTTCATTTATTTCTAGAGTAGGAATCATGTATCAGTTCCAGTTTTATTTAGGGCATGTCGCCTAGACTTTCAATTCAGTTTTCATATTTATTTTATTCCGGTGTTGAATATTTGTATTAGATTATTTCACTTTTGTGGCCGATGGTTTATTCGACAAGTTGTGCAATTAGTTATTCAGTTGAGTTTTATTCAGTTGTGTGAATTGTTTATATTTATTTCCGCATGTACTGTTTTGTAAAAAAAAGGTTAAAATTTTACACCAGCTTTTGGAATACTAGGTGGTTAGTAAGTTTTAAAAAGTTTTCGACAGTGATGCTAAGGATGATCCAACTGGGATTACTGTTTTAATTTGGTATAGGACTGATCACCCGATATTTTATTAGGCGGGGTGTCACAGTATACTTGTACATATTATATTGATTATACATTTAACTTCAAAATCAATATAAAAAAAATAATTAATTTTTAGGAAAGTATTTCATGCCTTATATTTGTTTTTTTCCTTTTAAAAAGAAAATGTAACAAATAAAGAGTAAAAAAAATAGTTCCAAGTTTTGTAAATGTGTGTCAACACACAAAACCAATCGATTATTTGACCATATACCAAAATTGGCGAGGTGATTAAAGCAGTAAAATTTGCAACACCACATCTCAATCCTTCTCAGATTTTACTTCAACAAAAATTACTGCAAAGTTATAACTATATCTTTCTCATAAATAAATTTTTGGAAGCCAAACAACGGTTTAATCTAAGACTGATTGTTGATTGGATTCTTTTTTTTTTCTATTATGTATTAGTTGAGAACTAAACAATTGGTGTCACAACATTATTGCAATTCAATCGTGTTTGGGTTCTGTGTTGTCCAGATCAAACCTTTAACTAGTTTCCATTCTGGAATGCTAAACAAGATCTCACATGGTTTTTTAAGAGTTCTAATCCTCCTCTCGTGGTTGAAGGAATATTGTTAATGTTTGTATGTATCATATGATGGTTTATTCACATTTACTTGTAACAACCCTCGATTCTGGGAGGCTCATTTTATACTAATTTTACCGCATAAGGTAATTATATAAAATGTGGGGACTGGAGTAAATATTAATTTAATGAATTGAAAGTTAATATTTGCTAGATTGATGCATATTTACTGCATGTGAAAGTAAATAACATTAGGTTGCATGTCTGTAGTGTCATGTATTTTAAATGGCCTTTTAGTTAAAATGATTTTTGGAACTCGAAATAATTTATAAATTTCTGGATGCCAGTTTAGATGGTGTAGTTAGTCTCGGAAGGTGCGAGACAGTCAAAATAAGTGCCATATTGTATTTTTGTGTTTCGGGCACTTTTACCTGGTTTCAGCTTATATGCGTATTTGCGAGTCATTTTAATGTGGTATTAACCGTTTAAGTTGGGAGAATTATGTTAAGCCCCGATTTTTGGTCTTGCCTCTTATTTCATTCCCTCATTTTATGTCTTAAAAACATAGAGAGAAGGAGAGAAAGAGGGAGGAAGAGAAAGAATGGAGAAAGAAGAGAAAATGAAGATTGAAGATGGATTGATGCTCCTACTCAAAGAAATCTGATATTCCCTACATCAAGGCAAGTTTTCTACTTGCTAATATATGATTTAAGTTGAATAATTTGTATGATATTTATGTAAATTCATTTGGAGATCAAAAATGGAATTTATGGAATTTAAGCCCTAATCTTAGTTTTGATGATGAAATTGTGGACTAAAATGGTTTTAAATCATGTAGGATACACTTTGGGTAGATAAATATTGTTGGTTGTGTGTAAGATGGAAGAGATTTGGGGTTTGGAGAAATTAGGGTTTATAACCCTTCGTAGCCATTTTTGGCAAATTTGCAGGTCCGAATCGATTCGGCCCTTTGGGCGAATCGATTCGCTAAGGGAAATTGGCAGGTCTGCATAACCCGAATCGATTCGGGATTGAGGCCGAATCGATTCGGTCAATTGCAGAAGGTTGGTTTAGTTGTCCGAACCGATTCGCTTTCTGGGCCAATCGATTCGCTAGGGCGAATCGATTCGGCCCTTGGGCGAATCGATTCGTTTTCCTGCTGTTTTTGAGT
Organism: Sambucus nigra; assembly: GCA_949130495.1. Lineage (NCBI taxonomy): Eukaryota > Viridiplantae > Streptophyta > Magnoliopsida > Dipsacales > Adoxaceae > Sambucus > Sambucus nigra. The sequence goes on along the minus strand of OX422209.1, from coordinate 463,450,182 downwards.
TAATTTTTATAACTCAATTTTAATCCTTTTCTTTAAAAATAGGGACTAGGAACCTTCTTGAATGAAGTAAACTTAGAGTCCTAGAGTGTGAGATGAGTTAGAGGTCTACCCTGCATTAGGAATGGGTTATGTGGGGATTTTTCGGGGTTAGGCCTATTAATGATAAGGCATTCTTTCTTCTAGTTAATTATTATTATAAAACTAGGAGATGTAGTGTTATGTTCGGGAGACCTTAGGAGCTTAATTAAGCTATACGAGTTTTGATGGTTTATATTACCACCCCCAAAAGAATGTTGGGAGACTTTAAAAGTTCGATTGAACTATGTTAACCTTGGTAGTTCATAATAACGCCATAAAGGTGAGTTTGGAGAATAAATTGAAAGTCATTTCATTCCTTCGAAAGATGATAACCTTGGGGTTCTAAAATAACCTCCTAGAATGCTTGGAGATAATGAAGAGTTTATTTACTCCTTTGAGGTTGTAGTGTTGATAATAGTTATCGTATGGCTCCGGATAATAAGTTCTATCTATTACTAGAAGTAAACAGTAATGGTTTCGAATAAAATGAAACATATAAATGGAAATGGTATTGATACTAGTAAATGATAATTTACTTAATCATGAAACCGGTAAATAATGATTTACTTGATTTTGAAATAATAAATAAAATGGATGTTACACACCTCTCTAAATACCATCTTAAGGGAAGTCCGCACGATAGGTGAAGCCCCCTGGCTAATGAATGCAGGGTGGATATAGTCCTAGGCCATGGGAGCGCTTATGGTTGTATATTTTCTGCGGGGGTAGGGAGATTTCAGGTGTGGTCTTGGCTACCACGCAGGCTCATGGCCGCTTCCCGACGTTTGCGATAGGATCCCAGGTTGTCTTATGATAGGCCCTGGAAGATGATGGTCATTTAGGGGCGCGCTCAGTGGGGAAACCCGGACGGGCGGTCTTAGAACTCGTTATATGTATATAATTATAACAGTTCATAATCAAGTGGGACTTGATGTATTTTGATATGCCATATAGAGCATGATGGAGTGCCACATAGAGCACATATAAATGCCACAAAGAGCATTTGAAAATGATTATTTTCCTGATAAGGAAAGGATTTTTACAAAGGGTAAAATTGAAATATAATTGCCTTAAAGAGCAAAATATTGTGTTTATAAGTATATTTCCTGCTAAGGAAAAGATATATAAAATAATTAGCACCTTGGGTGAAGTCTTTAGTTTAATGCTGCTTATTTTATTCCTGCTTAGCTTATGTTTAAAATTGTATAGGTAGCTTCTTATTTCTCTTTCTTCGCGGTTCATATTACATAACTGTCATACTCTTTATTCATCTGGTAATCATATAGAACCGGGCCCTGACCGGTTACATTTTCCTGTTGCATATCCTTCTTGTCTCTGCTCAGGTACTCCGCCGCAAGGATGCCTGATTTAGATTCCTACTCCGATGTTTTCGACGAGCCGTGATGAATTGCGGGTATTACGGGATACATTTGGTATAGACGCTTTCATTTTCATTCTAGTTAAGATCAAGTCTGTTATTCGGGCGAGAGGCCCAAGCTTTTGTAAATGTCTAATGTAATGTAATAAGTAACTTATTGTACTTGTGTATTATTGGTGTATCAGTTTAAGTGACCGGTTACATATTCGGTCTCTTTATCGTATTCTTGTTGTATTATTTATATATATATGTCTTGGGGTTTCCCTTATCTTTCAGGAATCGGGTTGTTTGTTTTCATTTATTTACTTTCAAATCAAAAATTTTGGCAACCCGTTTTCTGAAATATTGGGTGGTTATCCTGGATACTCTATATTTTGTTATGATGCTGAGAATGATTCCATCCATGATTCCGTTATATTGGAGTATTGGGCTGGCCACCCCTTATTCTGGTGAGCGGGTTGTCACAGATGGTATCAGAGCATCAGGTTCTAGAGTCCTTAGGAATCTGTGTGGACGCCTTAAGTTTTCAGCGTTGCTCTTGATTTGATGTAAAGCCTTAGGATTAAGATCGTTGATTTTTCTTGTGAGATTTCGTCCTTCTACCATGAGGTAGAATCTATAAATCTTTTGCGTATTCGTGTGAGAATAATAAGCCGATTGAAGTAGGGCGTTATGGGAAGGTTTGTGGGGAACTGTAAGTTGTGGTAGGGGATGAGGACCGCTGTAGAGGCCGCTCCCTTTTTTGTAGCAATTTCTGTTTCGCTATTACGACTACAAATTTCAGATGATTTAGTTTCCCAAGTACCGCAAGAAGTAGGAAGTGGTACTAAAATTAAGAATTCACGCGATGTTATATTGAAGTGGAGAAGTTCCCTGTAGTAGAATGGAGGAAAATCCTTCACCCGTAGAAGAAGTGCTGAGGTGGTGAAAATGTGGTCGCTATATTCGTGGGTGCCAGAAGTTTGACCCATAGAGAAGCCCGGTGGATACTTGCAATGGCGAGTTTCTCTGGGATAACTGGACTGAGGAGAAGGTGGATTCCTGAATGTTCACAAGACGTTCGGTTAAAGACCAATGGCGAATATGGTGTTGTACGGTTAGAGAAATGAGATCATGCACCATGAAGTGTTAGGCTCCAAAATAGGTGTTGTTAACACTTCTGATGGAGTAAGAATCGTGAAACCCCATTGGTGGACACCCACCTGGGGAGGTTTCGTTGAACTGAGGAAGAGGAGGCCAAGAGCGTGTCCTCTTTTACTAAGAAAGTAAGAGGGACTGCATGGGCAATTATTGTCAGCCAGAGTCGGAATAACGGCTATGATGTGGAGTGTAGAACCACTCATTTTAAACTTCGTTGAGTGGAGAGCAAGGGCAAGAGTAAAGTGCCTGGTTGGGGAGTTGGTAGAAATAATGTTGGTATGTGTAAGGCTCGAATATGGAGTCTGAGAACCATTAGTATTGACCCGGAGTGCTTGGCAAATGGTGGAGGGAATTCTACCCTATATGTGGGTAGTGTATATTCCTTAGGATAAGATTTAGTAGTATTGTGTCTACGATAGACTCGGGTGTGTATATTGAGCTTGTAGTAGTATTTACGCTATTATAGAAGGGTAACTATATGACTTCCGAGGTATGGAAGTTCTATTTTTCTTCACTCGTTATGAAGCGAGTGATGATATTTTTAAATGTATATGTGTCAGATGTGTTACTTGGTTTGAGTGTTCTATTGTTTACTTGCATTGTGTGTAGATGCTATGACTTATCTCCACGACCAATAAAGTTAAGTAGTAATGCATAGGAGGGGTTCCTTGTTTGGATTCCGCTTTTGCGGGACGCTCCACGCGTGAACCTTAACGACGTTGGGAGTGGAGAGATGCCATATTTCCTTTCTCTTATTTCATATATAGAATGCTAAGGTAAGTCTAGAAGTAGAATCTTATTTGTAGAATTGTACCGATCCCGATCATGTGTCTTAGACCGTCACATCTTAATGACCGACAATGCGAGGTAGTAGTGTAACGGGAGGGTTCCTTGTCTGGATTTCGCTTCAGCGAGACGTCCCACGCATGAAACCGAGCGAATGTTGGAAGTTGAGTAAAGTCTTGGGCACTAGGGATGTCTTTGGTATTATATGCTTACGATTTAGGTAGGATATATAGATAGACCTTAGGATTTTTAGGATGTAAGACCTTGAGGGTAGGTGGTGTTAGTTTAGGATGGTTGTTAGGAGTTGACCACGAATAAGTCGTGGGTTAACTCTAGATAGGGATTCGATCCCTAAGAACGAGATTTATGGGGTCTCGAAAGATGTGGTAAGTTCGGCCGAAGGATATGAGGCATTTCGTAGAGATATGGTTACGTTGGTAACTTCATTTCCGGGGAGTTAATGAGGACGGGTGGATCCTCACTCCTGAGCCATGATTGTAAGCTCGAGAGTGAGTTTAATGAGTAAGTTCTGCCAGGATTGGGGAGTAATAATACTAGGGCATAGACTCACTGTTTATGCGTCGCACAAGCTTAAACTTGTGGAAAGTAATATCCCGTGCTTGAATTAAGATCCATCGTAGTAGTGATCACCTTAAATAGATAAAGGCACTACTTCCTGGGCAGGAAATTTGGTCCTTCTCATAAGCAACAATTTGTTGCAATATGTTATGGGGGAAATCGAGTTGGTGCTCGGAGTTCAAAAGAACTAGTGATTGGATATTTTCTCATTCGCTAAGGAAATGCGATTGGGCTAGTGGACGTGTCGAGTAGAGAACTCGTCAGAGAAAATGGTTATGGCATGGAAGGCCAAGTAGAGTGAGTATGACTCAGAAGACTCTATAGCGAGAGCATTTCGATCTGTGATTGACAATTTCACCTACTCGTGCGAAGAAGAGTAGTGGTGGAATGAAGAGGGGTATTCATAGACGTTTGCATGGAACTACGGGCATCGAACTGGTCATGATCCCAATTGAGAAAATTGGTGACCGTCGACCCAATCGTTGCTTTTCCGCCCATTATGGACGGACTACATGTAGAAGAGTACACCCCATCCTCGATGGGGAATGGTAGAACCGTGGGAGGTGCCTATTATAATAGGGTGGGCCGAGACTAGATATTCGTGTCGAAGGTTTGGCAAGTTTCCGTGAAGTACTGGGAACCATATGGAAATGGCGTATATCCTACCACCCTAAAGTGAATGGATGAAATGGAGGAAATTGACTTATGCCGAAAGGCATCTTACGAACGCGCACCTTAGTATACCTCGTAGATGGAAGCAGTAATGGTATGAATGGAGATTTTCGTGTAACCATTAGGTTTTGGAGTGGCCTTATGGATCATTTTTCTAAGGCATGGTATTGTGAGTGGCCTAGCGTGGTCGGTTGAGTGATTCGTATACTCGTTGGATGGAACCAATGGGTAATATGTTCCTTGGACTTGGAGTTGTCTCGGAACATTTCTTAGAGATTTGGCTTTTAAGCTATACGCCTTGATGAGATACGTCGATACGAGGGATAGTTGTGTATCATTGAAGCTAAACCACTTAGAGTCGGTATGCATGCCCCGAGGTGGGATGTAACATAATCCTGAAGATTTGGCTAATTGTGCCGAGTCATGTGGACATCATGTACCTCCATAGGAAGCTAAAATCGATGGTTAGCGAAGAGCGCCTTGTGCTACTAGACTAGAGAACAAATGATGATTGACTGAGATCGACAGGGTCGACCTTAGTCCGAGTCCATCTGGGACGTTGTGATAACGAGGAGTTTGTTTAGGATGTTAGAATCCTAGTTTAGAGTAGTATACCCTTATCGGATTTGGGTATGCCCGAATTTTGGGGGCAAAATTCCCTCTTAAGGGGGGGAGTATGTAACAACCCTCGATTCTGGGAGGCTCATTTTATACTAATTTTACCGCATAAGGTAATTATATAAAATGTGGGGACTGGAGTAAATATTAATTTAATGAATTGAAAGTTAATATTTGCTAGATTGATGCATATTTACTACATGTGAAAGTAAATAACATCAGGTTGCATGTCTGTAGTGTCATGTATTTTAAATGGCCTTTTAGTTAAAATGATTTTTGGAACTCGAAATAATTTATAAATTTCCGGATGCCAGTTTAGATGGTGTAGTTAGTCTCGGAAGGTGCGAGACAGTCAAAATAAGTGCCATATTGTATTTTTGTGTTTCGGGCACTTTTACCTGGTTTCAGCTTATATGCGTATTTGCGAGTCATTTTAATGTGGTATTAACCGTTTAAGTTTGGAGAATTATGTTAAGCCCCGATTTTTGGTCTTGCCTCTTATTTCATTCCCTCATTTTATGTCTTAAAAACATAGAGAGAAGGAGAGAAAGAGGGAGGAAGAGAAAGAATGGAGAAAGAAGAGAAAATGAAGATTGAAGATGGATTGATGCTCCTACTCAAAGAAATCTGATATTCCCTACATCAAGGCAAGTTTTATACTTGCTAATATATGATTTAAGTTGAATAATTTGTATGATATTTATGTAAATTCATTTGGAGATCAAAAATGGAATTTATGGAATTTAAGCCCTAATCTTAGTTTTGATGATGAAATTGTGGACTAAAATGGTTTTAAATCGTGTAGGATACACTTTGGGTAGATAAATATTGTTGGTTGTGTGTAAGATGGAAGAGATTTGGGGTTTGGAGAAATTAGGGTTTATAACCCTTCGTAGCCATTTTTGGCAAATTTGCAGGTCCGAATCGATTCGGCCCTTTGCGCGAATCGATTCGCTAAGGGAAATTGGCAGGTCTGCATAACCCGAATCGATTCGGGATTGAGGCCGAATCGATTCGATCAATTGCAGAAGGTTGGTTTAGTTGTCCGAACCGATTCGCTTTCTGGGCGAATCGATTCGCTAGGGCGAATCGATTCGGCCCTTGGGCGAATCGATTCGTTTTCCTGCTGTTTTTGAGTTAATTTTTATAACTTAATTTTAATCCTTTTCTTTAAAAATAGGGACTAGGAACCTTCTTGAATGAAGTAAACTTAGAGTCCTAGAGTGTGAGATGAGTTAGAGGTCTACCCTGCATTAGGAATGGGTTATGTGGGGATTTTTCGGGGTTAGGCCTATTAATGATTAGGCATTCTTTCTTCTAGTTAATTATTATTATAAAACTAGGAGATGTAGTGTTATGTTCGGGAGACCTTAGGAGCTTAATTAAGCTATACGAGTTTTGATGGTTTATATTACCACCCCCAAAAGAATGTTGGGAGACTTTAAAAGTTCGATTGAACTATGTTAACCTTGGTAGTTCATAATAACGCCATAAAGGTGAGTTTGGAGAATAAATTGAAAGTCATTTCATTCCTTCGAAAGATGATAACCTTGGGGTTCTAAAATAACCTCCTAGAATGCTTGGAGATAATGAAGAGTTTATTTACTCCTTTGAGGTTGTAGTGTTGATAATAGTTATCGTATGGCTCCGGATAATAAGTTCTATCTATTACTAGAAGTAAACAGTAATGGTTTCGAATAAAATGAAACATATAAATGGAAATGGTATTGATACTAGTAAATGATAATTTACTTAATCATGAAACCGGTAAATAATGATTTACTTGATTTTGAAATAATAAATAAAATGGATGTTACACACCTCTCTAAATACCATCTTAAGGGAAGTCCGCACGATAGGTGAAGCCCCCTGGCTAATGAATGCAGGGTGGATATAGTCCTAGGCCATGGGAGCGCTTATGGTTGTATATTTTCTGCGGGGGTAGGGATATTTCAGGTGTGGTCTTGGCTACCACGCAGGCTCATGGCCGCTTCCCGACGTTTGCGATAGGATCCCAGGTTGTCTTATGATAGGCCCTGGAAGATGATGGTCATTTAGGGGCGCGCTCAGTGGGGAAACCCGGACGGGCGGTCTTAGAACTCGTTATATGTATATAATTATAACAGTTCATAATCAAGTGGGACTTGATGTATTTTGATATGCCATATAGAGCATGATGGAGTGCCACATAGAGCACATATAAATGCCACAAAGAGCATTTGAAAATGATTATTTTCCTGATAAGGAAAGGATTTTTACAAAGGGTAAAATTGAAATATAATTGCCTTAAAGAGCAAAATATTGTGTTTATAAGTATATTTCCTGCTAAGGAAAAGATATATAAAATAATTAGCACCTTGGGTGAAGTCTTTAGTTTAATGCTGCTTATTTTATTCCTGCTTAGCTTATGTTTAAAATTGTATAGGTAGCTTCTTATTTCTCTTTCTTCGCGGTTCATATTACATAACTGTCATACTCTTTATTCATCTGGTAATCATATAGAACCGGGCCCTGACCGGTTACATTTTCCTGTTGCATATCCTTCTTGTCTCTGCTCAGGTACTCCGCCGCAAGGATGCCTGATTTAAATTCCTACTCCGATGTTTTCGACGAGCCGTGATGCATTGCGGGTATTACGGGATACATTTGGTATAGACGCTTTCATTTTCATTCTAGTTAAGATCAAGTCTGTTATTCGGGCGAGAGGACCAAGCTTTTGTAAATGTCTAATGTAATGTAATAAGTAACTTATTGTACTTGTGTATTATTGGTGTATCAGTTTAAGTGACCGGTTACATATTCGGTCTCTTTATCGTATTCTTGTTGTATTATTTATATATATATGTCTTGGGGTTTCCCTTATCTTTCAAGAATCGGGTTGTTTGTTTTCATTTATTTACTTTCAAATCAAAATTTTTGGCAACCCGTTTTCTGAAATATTGGGTGGTTATCCTGGATACTCTATATTTTGTTATGATGCTAAGAATGATTCCATCCATGATTCCGTTATATTGGAGTATTGGGCTGGCCACCCCTTATTCTGGTGAGCGGGTTGTCACATTACTTTTCCTAAATTTTGATTTGGTTGAAAACTTAGGGTTTTGTTTATTTCATTAATTGATATATTTGACGATGTAAGCAGCATGTGTAATTTAGGGTTTAAAATTGAGGGGTTAATTTACTTCATTAATCCACGTATTTGAAGATCTAAAAGAAGGGTGCAATTTACGGTTTAAAATTTTATTTTCAGTTATTTCTTAATCGATGTATTTAAAATTTAGGGCTTCAGTTAATACTCATGTCTAAACATGAACAAACTTTAGATGATCAACCATATTCATGTTGGGATCGAAGCATAGTTATTGTCAAAAAAAGAAAAAAACTAAAAATCTTGCAACCATCGTCATTTTAGCATCGTGCGCACGACTATTACATATAACATGATGTAGGGTATGCGCACAACTCCCCACACCAATTGCATCCATAATATTCAGAGGCAACGTTATGTTGGGCATGCACACGATATCATATTGCCACCGTGCGCACAACTCTCATAGAAGAATATATATATATATATATATATATATATATATATATATATATATATATATATATATATATATACTTTCAAATCTTTTTTATTATAAAAACAAAGATATCTACAAAAAAATATCTTTCCTTATAAAAATATTTCGATCCAATATTCTCACCCCAATTATGTTTACAAATCCTCTAAAAACTCCACATTATTACATATACTGTAAATAATATATTACAAGTTTACAAATAATAACTCCAACAGAAACATAACAAAACAAAAAAGACTAAAAATTTGGTTGTTAAAAGTGAAAATTCAGAAAAAAGGAAATTACCTAGGCTTGATGGATCTGTTTTAATACCTCTCATCGAGATATTTCTAGGAAAATATTATATAAATTAGAATTGTAGTTTGAGAGATATTGAGAATATTGGATCGAAATATTTTTATAAGGAAAGATATTTTTTTGTAGATTTCTTTGTTTTTATAATAAAAAAGATTTGAAAGTATATATATATATATATATATATATATATATATATTGTATTTTAGATATATTATTATTTTTATTTCTATATGGACAATTTGGTCTAATATGATTTGGGTCACCGCATATAAAACATTTACAGTTTGTTACTTTCTTGATATTTTTATTATCTTGACTAACCATTCAAAATGTCCTTCTGGACAAGTAAATGCTATCCATTCTAGACTCTAATGATGATGATATAGAAATCTTAGAACAATGTTTAGATAATTTAAATCTTTGTTATAATATTGAAGAATGTGAATATATACTTAACCAATTTACTTTATTACAGTTAGAATGTGCTAAAATTTTAGATATTCATTTCCTAATTTATATGTTAAATACCAATTAGATACACTTCCTTGTAAAGTGTTTTCAAAATATATATATATATATATACTTTCAAATCTTTTTTATTATAAAAACAAAGAAATCTACAAAAAAATATCTTTCCTTATAAAAATATTCCGATCCAATATTCTCACCCCAATTATGTTTACAAATCCTCTAAAAACTCCACATTATTACATATACTGTAAATAATATATTACAAGTTTACAAATAATAACTCCAACAGAAACATAACAAAACAAAAAAGACTAAAAATTTGGTTGTTAAAAGTGAAAATTCAGAAAAAAGGAAATTACCTAGGCTTGATGGATATGTTTTAATACCTCTCATCGAGATATTTCTAGGAAAATATTATATAAATTAGAATTGTAGTTTGAGAGATATTTTAATTCAAGGTGTAAAATAGATCATATTAGAGCTGAAAATGTATTTTTTTTAAACTTCAAAACTACGTATCCTTCTCGTGTCTTATTGATAGATCTCATCGAGGGAATTCTGAACACTTAAACTTCATGTAAATGTAATACCCCGTATTTTCATGGCTTTTAAATTTAAGGATTTATTAAATTTAATTGAGATAAATTAATTTAATTTTAATCCGGAATGTTGTTTTAAATATTTACTAGCGTGACGAGAGTTAGTAATTATTGGAAATTTGTTGTTTGTTGAATGTTACTGGATGAGTATAGTAATATATGAGATTTATTTTTATAATATTGTCACGTGTGAATAAAATGACAATTATGGAAATTTAAGTCGGGACGCGCCTGTGTCGTGTCGGGACTAAATGTTGATTTATAAAAGTGAATAAATTATAAGTTGCTCATATGGTCGTTTTGAGTGCGTCAAAGTGTCCGGAAGGGTCGAGATAGTCAGAAAAGTGTACCAGGGGGTTTAGTTTGGGTCTCGGGGCGTTTTTAGGCCTAATTAGTACCCCGGGAGGGCATTTTGGACATTTCGTAATCATGGGTAATTAAACCCACAAATTTTATAGGGTTATATCAGATGGAAAGTGTCATCTTTTAGGGTTAACACAATGAAATACTAATGACGGCCATTGGAGAGGATGAGGAGAAGCTTTCCAAGGAGTTCTAGGCCAAGAACACCTCTGATTGCACCGCCGTCACCACCAATGCGTTGATCGCGCGACGGGGAACACAACCACATCAAAATCGTCCGCAAATCAGAACTGAAATTTTCCAAGCAAGTATCTATCTTTCTTTTATCAAGTTAATGCATCCTTTTATATTAGTCTTAGGTTGATTAGATTAGTATTCTTGAAGAAAAACATAAATTGGAGACACAAATTGCATGTTATAATGTTAGAGATCATATTTATGGAAACCCATTTCACATATAGAGGATGAGCCACGAAATTCCATGATATTAGAGATATAAAATCTAGAAAAAGAATAAAAGAGATTAAGTTAAAGGAAAGATTAGGGTTCATAAGAATTATGTAGAGTTTTCCCCTTTTTAACCCATGATTCTTGAGGAAAATTCGCATGTGTTACGTAGGAAATTGTTTGAATGGGTATACAACATTATAGTACAATTTATTGGGAATTTGGGACTGTAACATGATGATTTGGAGGAGTTTGGGGTGAGAATCCCGTAACTGAGTTGGCTGGAGAATTTGCATAACTGCTTGATCGATCGATCGAAGGTTCGATCGATCGACCCCTTTCATCGATCGATCGACCCTCCTGGGAAAATTGCATTTTCGCTCGTGTTAGCTTAATCCGATTTTATGCATAGTAAATCTTAGTTAGGGTTGCAAAAATATAATGGAACATAAAGAGGACCAGTAGGGTCAAGAGAAATCCCATAAAGTGGAACTTTAATGTGAATGGAAATAAAGGGTAAACGGGAGACTTTCAGACTTAAGAAGTCATACGTGTGGTGATTAAATAATCGAAACATCTATTAAGTGGATTAGAAGGCAAGAGAGGGCCTACTTAAATTTCACTTAGATAAAGGAAATACTTCGAGAGACGAGAAGTGAGTTAAAAATGACTTAATTACGACAATAAAAGGAATGAGGTCGTTTTACGATATAATTGAGTAATATGTGTAATAACGGACAATTATAATTTATGGCTGGTGAGCGCACCTAATTTTAATAATGTGGATGTGTATATATATATACGATTGGGTGTTTATGCATATATTATATCTGTGTGAAAAATATGCCCACGCTACTTGCTATTCCTGAGGTTGCCGCGCTGGGACGATCTTATCATGTGTTGCCTTATGGGGGATATTGACTCGTATCCTAGAAAATTGATATCCTTTGTACAGGCTATCGGAATGATAGTTCAGACGGTCTTAAGAGACGCGGTTATGTGCTTTCCTCTTAGAGACTTGGAATCTATGCTTCGCCTCAATGTTGTTTTTGTATGTGTTAATACAATTCGAGAGTGATTCCGAATTTGTATTCCCCTTAATACGAGTGATACGGGGTTTGGATAGTAGAGTATGCCCGCACCATAGATTTTATGTGGGGTGATATTAGTATATATATAATTTATGAGTGAGTGGTATATATATACTTATATATGGAAGTCTAGCACCATAGATTTTATGTGGGGTGCTGTTGGTACATATATATATATATATTATACGAGAAATAAATATATATATATACGTGTAACTATATGAGAACTTTCTACTGAGTAAAATAGTTGATAAGGAAAGTATGAAATTTAAACATCTTCATTATAAGTATTCGAAAACGTTATAATAATACGGAATTATTCTAAATAACGAAAGAAATCTTAAAGAGTTATATTTTTCTAAAAGTGAATATCATAACCTTAATTTCACGTGATAAAACTAATGGAGAATAAGTTAGAGAGATATATGGGGTTCATTAGTATGATAGACGTGAACACTAGATGAGAGGTGAGAATTCTCAAGAGAGTGTCGCACACTAATATGACTGTTGCATTAGCCGGTAGCCTTTTAAATACTTGCTAAACTATTTTCAAACTGCTTTACATTCGGGCTCTGACCCGTTTGTTGTCACCTCTTCTCTCTTGTGTATATATATATATATATATGTATTACAGGTGCCCAGCCACATGGGTGTCTTACTTAGGATTTTTTGGATGGAACGCGCTGTAGCTTTTGTGGGAGTTGCAGGACATTGATTAGCGACCTCATTATTGACTCTACTCCTAGTTCAACTTTATCCAGCAGGGGCATGTGTCTCCCTTTTCCATTATTTAGGTTGTATTGTCAGAGATTGTAATTCTTTTATATTTCAGTATCTTTATTTCGGGATTTGTTACTGTCAGGATGTTTTCCTTTAGTGTTGTAAATGTTGGGATTTATTATTGATGATTAAATTCGTGTATGTTCAATTCTATTTTTATTCTTAATGTGTGACTCTTTAGATGTTAATGGTTTAAGGTTTTATAACCGGATTTAATAAAATGAGAATAAGGTTTTAAATGGTTTTGACACATAGCTTAATTATTTAGGGTGTTTAAATTGGAAAAGTATTTTTACGACAGTGATGCTAAGAATGAACCAACTGTTCACCTTGATTTTAATTTAATAAAGGAGTGATCGCCCGGTATTTAATTTGGCGCGGTGTCACAGGTGGTATCAGAGCATTAGGTTCTAGTGTCCTTAGGATCTGTACGGCTTATTATGCTTTCAGCGTTGCTTTGTTTGTTATGGAGCCCTATGTTTAGGATTGTCGATTTCTTTGACGAGATTTCGTTCTCCTACTATATGTGTATACATTAGTGAATTATAATTTCGTTTGGATGTGTGCGTGTGCCGAGCGATGACGGATGTCAGAAGAGGACCGTTAAGCGTACATCAGGAGGCAGGGCTCAGTTGAGATTATGAAAAATATCCGAGGATGATGACCGTAGTCGAGGTCACCTCCATTATGGCACGAGAAGCCATGACTAGAAAGGCGACTAAGGTGCAGCAATGATTTTCAAATGCTGTTATAGTCAAATGAGGTGTGAGGGTAAACTTACCCAACGTATTACAAAAAAAATGTGTAGAGACTATCAGTGGGAAATTTTAGAAACGCGAAAATTGTATGTGTTTACCGAAGGAGGTAAAGTATCCAAAGGCTTAAATATAGGAAGGAGTGTGGCAAACTGAAAGTGAAAATTTAGAGAAAAATTTTCTTGGCTTTCGGGACGAAATTATAATGGTTGTAGTCAACCACCAATTTTAGAAGTGGAATGCTATGCCTATATGAGAACCTTAGGTACAGTGTTGACCATATGTTCCTTCCTCAACTGTTCAGGATGAGAAGCAAACGTGGTTCTGAACTCATCACGGGAGGGCATGACAGGAGTCCATTTGTGAATATGAACCTTAACCGCTAGAGAATTTTGTATCGGAAGAGGTAGATACTAGTGGAGGAAACAACTCCAAGTGGGAGATCGACTCGTAGTAATAGTTGATAACACTCAAAGAGGTAATTCTGATGGACGACCGATTCAGAGGTTGACAATGTCATATTTTGTCAATATAGATGATAACACTTCTTTGTGGGGGAAGTTAAAGGAATCGAAGAATTTAGTCGAGAATAAGACAGAATACAACGGAGGTGGTATAGCACCACAAAAGGATGTGGATACACATCAGGAAAACCATTTAAATGCTTCAGATAGTTTAATTCTTACCAAGTGATGGTAAATTCAGTAAGTACTATTATAGATAGTAACATGATCTTTATGGCCTAAAAAGCTAAGGGAACAACCGTGATGGCTAACAGGAATCGAGTCTACTAAAGTCCGAGAGAAGGACAATCCTAACCTGGTTAGTAGGACAGGTTGTAAGTGGATTATGTGTTGAGGTATTTTGTGCAGAGTGAGATCGCTCACGATAATATGTTCCAAAATGAGAAAAAGGACAAGAATACGGTGCCTAGTAAAAGGCAACGATTAAAATAATTTTGTTTTGGTTTGGGCAGACGTGTTACGTCCGAAAACCATTTGTGCAGTCAAGACGATTGCCATGATGGAAGTATAAGTTGTATCCTTAGAGGATGCGGCGTGTTTATGTGACACGAGCGAGTCACCATATTTTGTTCATTGTTAGATTAGCATGTGAGACGAGTTTAATGCATATAATTATAAACGTTATTATTATGTGGATATTTTTCCCTAGTGTAGCGGGATTTTTCTTTAGTGCTATCCGCGGAGGATGAATGTGTATACTAATAGTGTTACGTACTTTATTGAGGTTACTCGTTGTAGTGATGCGATACACGAGTATGATATTATCTTTGTTAAAATGTTATAGAAATAGTTAGTACGATAGTGGGCATTTATTGCAAGGCTATCGGAGTGGTTGCATTAGAGCAACATGTTTTACGTTTTGTTTTGGCGAGGCTTTACCTGTGAGAAGGTTGGACTCGCACTTATCTTATCTATCCTAGAGACTTTGGAGGAGATAGTGGGCTCGAGATATTCGATGCCAATGTATGTATAGACTTTGCCAATGTGATTCGGTATGAATCAGAATTTACCGTTGGGCGAAAAGACTTGACACGGTATTTTGTTTAGCACTCCGGACTTAGTGATAGGAAGAGTGCAGTGTTATATTTATCCTTAAAGAGATTCGGGAGTTAAGAGTTATACCCCTAATGTTAGAAAAAGGAAATTTAAAGAATTTCGATCGTATGTATCCAAGGTTTATAGAATGTAATTACCATCAACCAATACGGAACGATAGTGAAATTGGTGAAACGTTCTTTGTTAAGCATAATTACGGGAGGAATTGTAACTTTTCCGTCAAGGGACGGAATAAAGGGTACATGTTATGGATGGAGGACCTAACGGATTTTGATAACCGACAATGCTAGGTAGTAGTGTATCGGGGGGGTTCCTTGTTTGGATTTCGCTTTGCAAGACATCCCACACATGAAACTTAGCGTAAGGTTGGAAATGGGGAGACGTTTGGTCACTATTCCATGAGTTCGGTACCCTGGTCGATATGCGATCAAGTAATTATGTATGTAAGTTGGAAGTTGGAAGTTGAATTTTGTTTTAAGGTCATTGGAGCCGGATTTTTGTAGTTGGAAAGCATTGGAAGTTATCCCCACGAATTGAGGGGTGGAACGATGATAAGGAGAATTTAAGAATTTTGATTTCTAGGGTGGTTGAGAGTACCCAAATGTCGTAACCGCATTCAGAAAACGAGTCGAATAACAGTTGGAATGATTTTTAGCTTGGATTATCTGGAAATAACTTTATTATAAAAAAGATATGACCTGTAATTGTTTTGATGAATAGAGTGTTAGTGATTTATTTTGGTTGTTGTACCTATTTGGGAAAATTGTTGTACTTATCAGAGGAAGGTTGAGAATTATTATTCCCCTTTTATTGTCATGGAATTTGAATGCCATATTCCTTATATTCCATTGAATTTAGTTAGTCCTACAGATGAGTAGCACGCCGTTCGCTCTCCCAGGGCGGTCGGAGTGTTGCAAAAATGTGGGCATCTTGGTTAACTACAGTTAAAATAGTCCGAATCGAAGGGACGTGGTAATAGACGTGGGGAATATATGTTTGTGGGACTAGTATAACGAAGTGGAAGTGATAGAGTGGATTAAACGTCACATGAGGGGCGAGAATCCATACATAAGTGTGCAATTAGAATAGCACACCCTAACTTGATTGGAAGGTTGTGGGAAGCCATTCAAGAATTGGCATTCCTTGAATAGAGTAGAATTTAATTGTTATGAAGCACACCCGGAGCGGAGTTGTTATTAGTCAAGTGTGAGAGCGACTTGCGCCTACAAAGAGTAATGATGTTAGTATAGTATAAGAGATCCAGAAGTGTGCTTCGTGGAGAGAAGAGCACGGGTCGGAACTTTCGGCATACTCCAAGGAAGGAAGGGGAGTATTACGTGTCACTTAATGTGAGACATTTCAAGGGAAGAATCGATGTTTAGCGAGACGTAGTGAGTACTCTCTACATGCACTGCCCATAGGTAAGGTTTGGTTGAAAGAGGAGAATCAACCAAAGAATTTTGTGTTTATCGAAAATTCCTGAAATTGGAAGAGGTTGGTAAAGTCGGTAAAGTTCTTGGATGGGTTGCCATCCTCAAAACAAGATCAAGGGTTTATCCCGAACAAGTGAATTAAGTCGCCGAGAAGGAAGTGATTGATATTCCTTTGGGATGGCTTACAATATTAACTAGTATGCCCCAGACTTCCTTTGAAAGGAAGGATCGCGCCAGTGCATGGTCCGGCGCAGTATAAATTTCTGAATCAGGATGAGATTGGTGAATTCCACCTTTGATATGGGATTTCAGGAACCAGCGGAGATAAGATTTCGTTTCGAGTAGGATGTATCCCCCTTAGCCAGGGAATAAGCGCATGGTGATTAAAGATTAGTGGAGCCACGTGAAGGAGATTTTGGAATCTTGGTATGATGATTTCAAGAATGCTCTGTAGAAGCACTCGTACCTATTTGTCGCGTACGAGGTACTTATTAAGGTTTCGTTATGGGAGAACCTCGACTATTCTAATTCCGTATGTTTGGAGGAGAGTAGATAATCAGAATTTTTGGATCGGTCGAGAAAATATCTGATAACTATGATGGAATTCCACGACTGTGTTAGGCAAAAAAGAGTGATCAAATGTTCGTATGATTTTCTCAGAATGGGACTTTTGTATATGAATAAATCCGAGTAGTTGTCATGTAGTGGGGTGCGGCCTCCTAATGATAGTGAGATAATGGAATTTATAACGTATAGGCGTGACCTATGCGAATGTTGTCGGTTGGGAGCGCAATGTGAATTGTCCCCAATGAGAATATAAAAAAATGTTGCTGTGAGGATAAGGCTATAATGTTTGAGTGCCGTAATATGTTGTTAGTTTGCGTACTGACAATGATATCCAGAATTGTGCTACCTGGTAGGCCTTATTTTCCGAATTTCGGGACGAAATTCCGTTATTAGGGGGGAAGTATGTAATACCCCGTATTTTTATGGCTTTTAAATTTAAGGATTTATTATATTTAATTGAGATAAATTAATTTAATTTTAATCCGGAATGTTGTTTTAAATATTTACTAGCGTGACAAGAGTTAGTAATTATTGAAAATTTGTTATTTGTTGAACGTTACTGGATGAGTATAGTAATATATGAGATTTATTTTTATAATATTGTCACGTGTGAATAAAATGACAATTATGAAAATTTAAGTCGGGACGCGCCTGTGTCGTGTCGGGACTAAATGTTGATTTATAAAAGTGAATAAATTATAAGTTGCCCGTATGGTCGTTTTAAGTGCGCCAAAGTGTCCGGACGGGTCGAGATAGTCAAAAAAGTGTACCCGGGGGTTTAGTTTGGGTCTCGGGGCGTTTTTAGGCCTAATTAGTACCCCGGGAGGGCGTTTTGGACATTTCGTAATTATGGGTAATTAAACCCAAGAATTTTATAGGGTTATATCAGATGGAAGGTGTCATATTTTAGGGTTAACACAATGAAATACTAATGACGGCCATTGGAGAGGAAGAGGAGAAGCTTTCCAAGGAGTTCTAGGCCAAGAACACCTCCGATTGCACCGCCGTCACCACCAACGCGTAGATCGCGCGAAGGGGAACACAACCACATCAAAATCGTCCGCAAATTAGAACTGAAATTTTCCAGGAAAGTATCTATCTTACTTTTATCAAGTTAATGCATCCTTTTATATTAGTCTTAGGTTGATTAGATTAGTATTCATGAAGAAAAACATAAATTGGAGACCCAAATTGCATGTTATAATGTTAGAGATCATATTTCTGGAAACCCATTTCACAAATGGAGGGTGAGCCACGAAATTCCATGACATTAGAGATATAAAATCTGGAAAAAGAATGAAAGAGATTAAGTTAAAGGAAAGATTAGGGTTCATAAGAATTATGTAGAGTTTGCCCCTTTTTAATCCATGATTCTTGAGGAAAATTCGCATGTGTTACGTAGGAAATTGTTTGAATGGGTATACAACACTTATAGTATAATTGATTGGGAGTTTGGGACTGTAACATGATGATTTGGAGGAGTTTGGGGTGAGAATCCCGTAACTGGGTTGGCTGCGGAATCTGCATATCTGCTTGATCGATCGATCGAGAGACATCGATCGATCGAACTGCATTTTCGCTCGTGTTAGCTTAATCCGATTTTATGCGTAGTAAACATTGGTTAGGGTTGCAAAAATATAATGGAACATAAAGAGGACCAGTAGGGTCAAGAGAAATCCCATAAAGTGGAACTTTAATGTGAATGGAAATAAACGGTAAACGGGAGACTTTTAGACTTAAGAAATCATACGTGTGGTGATTAAATAATCGAAACATCTATTAAGTTGGATTAGAAGGAAAGAGAGGGCCTACTGAAATTGCACTTAGATAAAGGAAATACTTCGAGAGACGAGAAGTGAGTTAAAAATGACTTAATTACGAGAATAAAAGGAATGAGGTCGTTTTACGAAATAATTGAGTAATATGTGTAATAACGGACAATTATAATTTATGGGTGGTGAGCGCACCTAATTATAATAATGTGGATGTGTATATATATATATATATGATTAGGTGATTATGAATATATTATATCTGTGTGAAAAACATGCCCACGCTACTTGCTATCCCTGAGGTTGCCGCGCTGGGACGATCTTATCCTGTGTTGCCTTATGGGGGATATTGCCTCGTACCCTAGAAGATAGATATCCTTGGTACAGGCTATCGGAATGATAGTTCAGACGGTCCTAAGAGACGCGGGTATGTGCTTTCCTCTTAGAGACTTGAAATCTATGCTTCGCCTCAATGTTGTTTGTGTATGTGTTAATACAATTCGAGAGTGATTCCGAATTTGTATTCCCCTTAATACGAGTGATACGGGGTTTGGATAGTAGAGTATGACCGCACCATAGATTTATGTGGGGTGCTGTTAGTATATATATATTTTATGAGTGAGTGGTATATATATACTTATATATGGAAGTCTAGCACCATAGATTTTATGTGGGGTGCTGTTGGTACATATATATATTATACGAGAAATAAATATATATATACGTGTAACTATATGAGAACTTTCTACTGAGTAAAATAGTAGATAAGGAAAGTATGAAATTTAATCAGCTTCATTATAAGTATTCGGAAACGTTATAATAATACGGAGTTATTCTAAATAACGAAAGAAATCTTGAAGAGTTAGATTTTTCTAAAAGTGAATATCATAACCTTAATTTCACGTGATAAAACTAATGGAGAATAAGTTAGAGAGATATATCGGGTTCATTAGTACGATATACGTGCACACTAGATGAGAGGTGAGAATTCTCAAGAGAGTGTCGCACATTAATATGACTGTTGCATTAGCCGGTAGCATTTTAAATACTTGCTAAACTATTTTCAAACTGCTTTACATTCGGGTTCTGACCCGTTTGTTGTCACCTCTTCTCTCTTGTGTATATATATATATGTATTACAGGTGCCCAGCCACAGGGGTGTCTTACTTAGGATTTTTTGGATGGAACGCGCTGTATCTTTTGTGGGAGTTGCAGGACATTCATTAGACGATCTCATTATTGACTCTACTCCTAGTTCAACTTTATCCTGCAGGGGCATGTGTCGCCCTTTTCCATTATTTAGTTGGTATTGTCAGATATTGTAATTCTTTTATATTTCTGTATCTTTATTTCTGGATTTGTTAATGTCATGATGTTTTCCTTTAGTGTTGTAAATGTTGGGATTTATTATTGATGATTAAATTCGTGTATGTTCAATTCTATTTTTATTCTTAATGTGTGACTCTTTAGATGTTAATGGTTTAAGGTTTTATAACCGGATTTAATAAAATGAGAATAAGGTTTTAAATGGTTTTGACACTTAGCTTAATTATTTAGGGTGTTTAAATTGAAAAAGTATTTTTACGACAGTGATGCTAAGAATGAACCAACTGTTCACCTTGATTTTAATTTAATAAAGGAGTGATCGCCCGGTATTTAATTTGGCGCGGTGTCACAGTAAATCATACTTATATTTTGAGATATACTAATTTTTAAAGTTTTAGCAAAACAAAAAGATAAAAGGACCTCAACACTTATACTGAAGTACGCTTCGTTTAAAAAACATGCTCAAAATCTCACAAATCAGTTCGTCAATGATCAAAGGGTATGTTATAATGCCTAGAATTGGAATTCAATTGGAATTGTAATATAATGAATTCCCAATTCGTGACCTAATAATTCAATTGTTTAGTTCTGTCATCAAATTTATGGTAAATATTATCAAAATTTTTAATTCATGTTTGTGTGTGTAGTGTTTGAATAATATTGTGCAAGTGTTGTTTGTGAGTGTAATTTGTGCTGTGTGATTTTTGTGCGTATTGTCACTGTGCGAAATTATGTGGATTTATATGTGCATTGTGCATGAAACTCTGTGCAACGTGTGTGTGAAATGTGCGTGTGTGCATGTCTGAAACTCTATGTCCAGTGTATGTAGTGTATATATGAAATTATGTGTGTAATGTTTTTTTTTAGTTTGTTACTATAATCAATTCCAAAAAAAAAAATATTATTATCCAATTATCAAATTTTATTTTTGAATTTAATTCATGACATTTGCATTCTTAGAATTGAAATTACATGACTAACCATACTTAAATTTCTGAAGCAAACAATAGAAATGGAATTTAAGGCTCCAATTCCAATTTGATAACTTGAAATATGACTTGCACACACAGCCTAAGCGTAAAAAACTGAAAAGAAAAATTAAAAAATAAATCTAGTCTATCCCCAATCCTGGAAGACAATGGGAGCTTGAATTGTACAAAAATAAGAACAAATTTAAAAAATCAACATTCTCCGATACAACCAAAAATTTCATGGAAATGGTGTGTTTGATAAACAATATTTGTGATTATAAATGTGAAAGATTCCCTTATTTCCGACTTTAAAGGTGTTCAATTGGATGAATTTATCTTCCATAATTTGTTCATTAAGAAAAATGTACAACTATTCAAAGCATAAAAGGAAAGAGAAATAACACAGAGAATAAGAACCTTCAGCTACTAAGGCCTGGAATCTAATAGCGTGGTGAAACAAGTGTCCTTTTATTAGGCTATGATACAAGGGTTGGGTCATATTTAACTACAAGGTGTTGATAAGAGTAGAGTTAAAAGAGCCTAAAATGCAGAACGGGTGGGTTTTGTCTGAGGATAATCCACAATCACCGTCCCACCATAAAATTTAGCTGCCTCGTAGCAATCTAAAACCACGTCTTTGGTTGCATAAACTGTGGACACCTGATAAACATGGGACTGTTGTGGTTGATATTGATACTTACATGCTTGTTGTTGAGGTTGAGGTGCTTTATTAACCACCCTTTTATTTCTTCCAAAGCATGCATCCAACATCGCAAAGCCTTCGGATCCAACTTTCGAAAGGTCCGTCTTTTGTGCCATTTAGGGAGTAGTATAGAGAGTATAACAAGATATAACCGATGTCTTATTTTTTCGTTTGGTGGAGAAATCTATGATATAACTGATGCCTTGTTTTTTCGTTTGATATAACTGATGCCTTGTTTTTTCGTTTGGTGGAGAAATCTATGATATAAAACCCCTTAATATAGAAAGCCTAGTGAGAGGGAGAATGATATCTGGATAAGGCAGTTAACGTACCCAGTTGTGGTGATTCCTTCACGATTAGGTGTTGTTGGCCCACTATAAAGTTAAAAGGCAGTGAGACCGAATATTTTGTAGGATTGGTATTTCATCCTGTAAGTGGTGAGTGCATGAGATTCCATATCTGTTTCATAGATCTCTCTGTAAATCTCAAGTGAGAAACATGATATTTCTTTCGGTGACCAACATGCGTTAGATTCTTCCATCGTGGAAGCTTCAACTTATTACGTTTTTAAATTATCCTTGAAGTTGGCAAAGAGATTTGTGCCTTAATCGAAATAACATGGAGGCCTAATTTTGACAATCAAATGGTTAAAACAACACGTAAACTCCATATTACAACCCACATGCAATGCTGTTTAGAGATTGATGGGGGAGAAAACATGAAGGTACGTTCAGAAGCACATGCTCACAGTTAGAACGTTTTTCCTTGAAAAAAAATATTGTTATGCGTGCCTTTTTGTCCCGGGCTTATCAACATCACATGATTGCTCTCATAGCTGTCTGACAAATAGGTCGAAGTCGATCGGTACTATTTTTCTTTTTTCGTCATAGCACCGATGGCTCTAATTAATTGGTTATGTTAAAGACATCACCGAACGAAAATTTAAATTGAGCATCGATATATGCTTTAAAATACTTGTACATTGTATTTAAAATATTGCACCGTAATTAATTTGGTGGTGCACTTATTACTGTTCCTCATAACAAAGTAACTTTTGTCTTTATCAACACCCACACTTCTTCACCCAATTTTTATTTTAAAGAAATAAAATAAAAGAAAAAATATTATCATTAATACATTTCCAATCAACAACTCCATTTATATGCACCTATTTGAACATGTGGTGCAAAATCCACTTACTTTTTTTTATGTACGTATAGAGAAAACAACGTCATGAGTAATAGCTAATAATGCTTTGAAAATGTGGAATATGTTGCGCCAATGTCGGGGTGAATAGGACATATGCATAATTAATGGTAAATGAAAATGATACTTGTTAATCGGTTGAGTTAAAATTCAACTTGGTCAAATTATTTTGACACACTTGTTTACCCCTTTAGAATGATGTTAAATCAAAATTATGGAGTCAAACATGTCAAGGGCAATTTCAATAATGACGATCATCATGCACAATTAAAATCATACTCACACTCAGTTTAGTTTTCGAACACTTACCCTTTAAAAAACTAATATTCAAGTATGACTTATGGAAAAGTTTTATGTGACCAAATAAAATTAAAATTTAACTTCCATTCAATCCAAACGAGATTTAACTTGGTGGGAATTATGCAACTAAATCCAATTAGATTCAATTACAAGTCAATTTGAGATTATGCAAGATTAGGACATGTTAATTCAATTAAACTCCAATTTTGTGAGATCTAAGAATCAAGAAACCTATATCGATTGAAGATCTGAAATCCTGTGAGGCTGCTCTAATACCCCGCACTTTTATAATAAATTAAATCGGTAGAATTTAAATTAATTTGGTAGAAATTAATTAAAAAAATTTGTGGATAAATTTCTTAGTCATAATTAAATGTTTATATGATTCATTTATGCATATCAGGTTTGCTCGTAGAAAATAAATTGCTTGTTATTTAAATTATTGCTATGTGATGCTTTAGTATAAGAAAAATGTGTAACACAGATAAATATAGTTTGAACACATTATAGAAAGGTGTTTTAAACATCTAAAATTAGGTCTGGGGCATAGATATACCATTAAGGGAGTTATTGGGCCAATCCGGGTGTGGTTTCGGGCGTGTTTGGGGGCGCAAAGATGGGAGTTTATGGGTAACTTGGGAGTAGTGATATTAATAGGGTAACTAACTGAGTAAGAAGGCATTTTCATCCACCAGAACACAATTCTGGCAGTCCTACACCAATTGGAAAGGTTACCAAAGCTAGAGAAGGGAAAGTCGCCAAGATCCAAGAGGAGAAGATCCCAATCAATAGTCTAAGGCAAGAATTTTCTTATTTAATCAATTTTCAATTCATTTTTTAATTCATATATGTATTTCTCATAACCCTTTTTGGGTAATTAGAGAAATGGATGATTGAATAATTGGAATGAACTTAATAAATTTTAAGAATAAATTTGAAACTATGAGGTTTAAAAGTTAAACTATGTGGTGGCAATCCCGAAAATTTGAAATCATGTCTATTGGGAATTATGCCTTAGAATTCATACTGTAGGATTGATAAACTGATGATTATGATTCAAGTATTTGATCCCTTAAATCTAATAATGGTTAGATAGAAAAGATGATCAAAAGTTGGGTTAGATAGAATATAATAATTGGATTATTTTATGGGATTTTGGGAGTATAATTTTATGTTAATTAACAATTTAAATAGTGTTATAAGATCGTGAATAATCTATGTTCAGTTCTATGTAAATGCGTAAGTCATTATAATGAAAATTGGGTCTGGGAGACTGAATCCCAAATAGAAGAATTGTAACACTTCTGGGCAACTGCACGTTTGCAAATTAATTTGGCCTCTAAGGCAAATTGATTTGGTTTGGGGGCAAACCGATTCTTCCCTAGAGAAGAATCGATTAGGCTTTTGGGCCTAGGTTAGGGTAGGACGTTCGAGTGATTTTTATGAATGTAAAATATTCCGCGTGCTATACCGATACAAATGGATTCGTAAATTTCCAAATCAAACTTATTTAATTGGAAGTCTAAATTTGCTAAAACCAAACTTTAATTTTATTCAGCCATAAATATGTATCTACGTGTCAAATCAAATCAGTAAATGAAACCATGCGATGATTAAGCTGACAAATACAGATTTCTGGAAAAAAAACCTTTCGTATAAAAACCTTTTTATTTCCGCTATAATTTGTAATAGTCTGTTTAGAAGAATTATAATGAAAATACAATTGACATACGAAATACCCGCATGTGTCAGTTCATAGTCGTCAGCCCAGGAACACGCAACACTCCTTATGACACGCAGTCGATCAGCCCAGTACTTCCCTCAAGTGGCACCTATTGTCAGTCCAGTACCTTCCGCAAGGCACCTAGTGTAGTAGCATAAACTCCCAACAAATATGTCTTGGTTTTCAACAAAAACTGACCCAAAAGTAATTAGGATTTGTGAATTGTAAAACAAAAGCTTTGAACCCTTAAATGGTTGGAGAAGAAAACAAGCACTCAAAAACGTATTCAGTTAAAAGCAGTGTTTCTCCATGCCAAAAACCAATAGTGTGGCACCCAACATATATCAAATTTGAGGCGGTGAGATGTCAGCCTAAAATTCATGTCGTTCGAACGACATACGATGTCGTTTGAGCGAGATAGCATCTCATTCGAACGAGATACGCTGTCATTTGAACGATAGTGGCACTGATCCCCAAAAGTCTTCAGACTTTGATAAAATTTGGAAACCTCAAAAAGTAAAACTGTATACGGGATTAGAAAACTTTTTGCAAAAAAAACTTTCATAAGAAAATATTTTTATAAAAACCATTTATAAAAAAATCATAAAATATCCCATCACTTTTAATGTGAAATGTAAATGGAACTTAAACATAATTTTACCAAAATTTATCTTATTGGGCATGAATGTTGAAGTCTTCTTAAAATTCGGATCGTCTTTTGTACATGTTAGCTTCCTCAATCCTTCGACAACTTATAGCGGTATATGATATAATTAATTGTGACGGATAATGTCCTTACAATGAACTTAGGTGAGTATGTGGGATATCATCCCCGTGAGTGGATAATTGATTAAAAATGGATTTGTGTCACTATTTTTTTAATTGGGGAATTTAAAAAATAACTAGATAGTTAATTCTTAAAGTAGGAATATTAATCAAAGATTAATGAGACTTCTTGGGGGTAGTTATAGAGTTAATTACCTATACATTTTATGTGTTAAAAGTATGTATTTAATTATTTGTGTAAACATACCCATGTTTGTGGACGACATATCGGTTTCGATTGCGTACATCTCGGGACCATAACATGCATCGACACAGGTGGGCTAAGCGTCGTGTAGGTAATAATTTTAGGTCCTACATAACAACACCGGTTACGAGGAAGTAGGTGTAGAGCTTGTGATCCATTATCACTGTCGGGGGTAAGGATCCTGCGATGGTGTACTACATATGGACCGCCCTTCTTGTGTGTGTTTTGTGATGTCCGTTTGGATGATGTACTGATCCAAACTTACCGATAGAACACGAATGGGGCGCTGATGGTAGATGCATTTATGTGTCATATATATATAATTATATAAATTAATTGAGATTGAATCCATGTAGTCTAATGATGTAAACAATTGATAATGAACATATACTACATAAAATGAATAATGGATGATATGTTATTTCTTGTTGGTAGTATTGCATGGTTTACTACGGGAACTAGAAGCACATGTGTAGATGATTAGCTTCAGTGCATAAATTATGTTAGACACTTTGAATGTTACATTATCGTTGCAATTATCGGACTCTATAATTGGGACTTGGGTTATTATGTGTATAGTATTGCACTTAGATGAGGGGTGAGATACATATTACATGCGAGTGTCAATGGGAGGTACATATTTTGAATTAACTACATAGTTGCATTTTGATTTCGTAAGGTAATTTTTATAACTCTATGGTGTTGACCCAAATTATAAAATCTTTTTCCCATAAGTTTACCTAGATAGGGACAACAAGGCTGATAGGAGATCACACTTGTGGTCACATTTTCTCATCAGTTATTTCAGATTGTTTGACTCTAGTTTAGGTTGTTATTTCCTTTCTAGTCATTTTTATTATTTCAGAGATTGTGTGGGCATAGGCCCAAAGTTTATTATTCAATCTTTCTGAGATCAATTATACTTATGTTGGAGGTTTTTATTACTAGTTGTATGTTGGACTTATCTTTCTGAGATAAGTTATACTTATGTTGGAGAGAAGAGACCTAGCTTAAAGACATTAAACCAATAAGGTAAGACAAATGGGAACGACATTCAGGGGACCTAGATGTTTAGGGGGTCACATGCGAGTGATTAGCATAAAAGGTACAGAGGTTCTGATGATCAGAACGAGATGGGTCAATTAGGCCAGGGCCAGTAGCAGAGAGTCCATCAGGGCCAATGGGAACAAGGTCGAGGCCAACATGACTGATAATAACATAGACGTCAGTTCATAAAAATTTCTATAGTTATTTATCGAGGGGTTATACAATGATGATGTTCCCTTTGGGTAATCTGGGAGCACGAGAGTAGGGTAGACATCATGGTTATCAGGCACCATAGGGGCAGCGTCAGTAGTTTCCAGCCCCACTAGGGATTACAGTTCCATCACTACCAACTCTAGCCACCTCACCTTAGGGGCAACAACTATAATTACAATATGGGCGGGTGTGCCACATCTCTCCAGGAGAGACACCAATGTCAGTTCAGGCAGTGGAGGGTATGTTCCCTATTTTTGGGCATATAGGCCACATTTCTCGAGTCAGGGATGATAGATTTTGCATCCGACATTATACTTTTTATTGACTCATTTGTGGGTAGAAGGACATCTATACGTTCAGTGTCCAGAGCTATATGGATTGATATTAGGTGACTTACATTTGTACAAAACTTTCTTGTGTTAGATATGTCCGAGTATGATGTTATCTTAGGGATGGATTGGCTATCTACGTACCATACTCTTTTCATTATTATGGTAGGTCCATCATCTTCGAGGGCAGGAGAAGTACCTAGTTATGATTTCATACCCCGGGGGAGGGTTGAGCACACATTTGTATTACATTCAGGTCGAGACATCTTCAGAGGCCATTATTTTTCTAGATTCCATCCCGATTGTTAGAGAGTTTTCTGCTGTCTTTGGAGAGATTCTAGGGTTACCTCCTAGTAGAGAGATAGAGTTTATAATTA
The DNA here is from genome assembly GCA_949130495.1 of Sambucus nigra. Lineage (NCBI taxonomy): Eukaryota > Viridiplantae > Streptophyta > Magnoliopsida > Dipsacales > Adoxaceae > Sambucus > Sambucus nigra. The sequence continues at coordinate 463,421,964 of OX422209.1, read as the reverse complement.
ACTTAATTTCAAGTATGAGACCCATCGCAAGTGCAAAGTATTGTATGGATCCTCTAAAGATGAGGGAGTTTTGAGATCAAATGCAGGCATTACTAGGTCAGGGATTTACTGAGAGGAGAACTTCACCTTGGGGTGCTCCAGCTCTGTTCGTTAAGAAGAATGATGTATTTTTGAGACTTTGTATTGATTATAGAGAGTTGAACAATGTCATTATACAGAGCAAGTATTTGTTGCATCGTATTGATGACCTTTTCGACTAACTGAGGAGTGCAACATATTTTTCAAGGATTGATTTGAGATCAGGTTATCATCAGTTGAGAATTCATGAGTAGCATGTCTCGAAGATGACATATTTGACGAGATATGGCTCGTACGAGTTCTTATTATGCCTTTTGGCCTGACTAATGCACCGACAGTGTTTATGGACCTAATTAATCGGGTGTTCAGGGACTTTTTAGATTAGTTAATCATTGAGTTCATAGATGACATACAAATTTATTTTCAAACCATAGAGGAGCACGTATAACAATTTTGGGTAGTCTTACAGACATTACGAGACCATTATCTCTATGCTAGGTTTGAGAAATGTGGTTTTTGGTTACAAGAGGTTTAGTTCTTGGGCCAAATAGTATCTGAGAGGGGGATATTGGGGGATCTAGGAAATGTTTCTATAGTGATGGAGTGGGGACATCCCACTACACTTATAAAGGTGCGTAGTTTTCTAGGATTGGGAGGATACTACCATCGGTTCATTTAGGGGCTCTCAAAGATAGTCAGGCCTCTAATGAACTTGATGAGGAAGGATTTACCATTTATTTTGGATGCTGCGTGTCTGCAAGCCTTTGATGAGATGGAGGTTATATCGACTTCGTCTCTAGTACTAACTTTGCCTCGTGGAGGGATTGACTATAAGGTCTTTATAGATTCATCATTAGGGGGAATTTAAGGGGTGTTAATGCAAGAGGATAGGCTGTTAGCTTATGCTTACCAAGAGCTTAAGCCTCATAAGGGGAATTACTCCACCGATGATTTGGAGTTAGCAGTTGTGGTGTTTTCTTTGCATATTTAGAGGCATTATCCCCTGGGGGAAAATGCCAGTTAGTCACTAACCATAAGATCTTATAATATTTGATCACACTGAGAGAGTTGAACATGAGATTGGGGAGATGGATAAAGTTTGTGAAAGACTACCAGTTCGACATGCAGTACCACATGAGGAAGGCAAATGTAGTGACAAATTCCTTAAGCCATAAGCCGGTAGTAGAGTTATCGACAATGTGGAAGGCAAAGTGGAAATCTCTTCTTATGGATGATGAGCTATCACGTGAATTTATAAAAGTTCTTAATATCACACCTGAGATCATCACTAGGGTCATGAAGGCATAGGCAGGGGACTAGCTTTGCTAGGAAAAGGTCAAGCAATTGTTAACGGAGGAGGAAGAACACTATTCGATCGGATCATATGGTGTATTGAGGTTCTAGAGTCGGTTGGTAGTCCCAAAGGGTGAGGAGTTGAGGCGATCCATTATGACGGAGGCTCATCACTACACCGTATTACGCGAATGGTCACGGACAAAGTCCCTGACTAGTAGTGTGGGTCGTGGCCAAGGGCTGTGACCAATTCAGGCATGACCATTTTCAATGGTCATGACCCAAATCCCTAACCAAAAGAAGGATCACGGACCTTGGGGGCCTTGGTAAATTATCGTAGACCTTATCCGTGACCCATATACAAGCCTGGTTATGACCTTTAGCCTTGATCCGTCCTTTAATAAATAAGACTGGTCACGACTTTGGTCACAACCCTTAGCCATGACCCATCATTAATAATATGACAATGGTCATCAGAATGGTCATGACTCAAGGCAATGATCGATGCTTTATCCTTACCAATGTAGTCACGACCCTAAGCTGTGACCCTGTTTATGCGTGATAACAATTTGAGATGGTCACGGCTTAGAAATGTGACCAGTTTTAAATATATTAAATAAATAATTTATTAGAATTTTCTCTATTTTTTGAACATTCTAAAACCTGCATACTATAAACCTCACACGGCTATAATACTAAACAATAAATTATAAAATCCCGCGTGATCACAGGACCCTCGGTTTGAGAGCACGATAATGTTATCAAATTACTGGTTCGTTCTGTCAGACTGGGGGCCCTATGACCACACACTCAGTTCCTACGAGTTACATTGGTCCCGTACGAGGTGTTGACATCGCTCATGGGGCCGTTTGGGGGGTATTTTGGGGGTTCGCCCCCTAACGACATGTTTTGAAGCCTAAGTGTAGATATTTTAAAAATTAGTTTGTGCTCCCAGATCGGGGGACCCGCGACCACACGGTAGGTTCCTATGAGATATATTGGTCCTGTACGAGGTGTTGGCAGCACTCATGGGGCTATTTGGGGGGTGTTTCGGGGTTTTTGCCGTCTAACGGCATGTTTTTAAGCCTTATTATGGATTTTCTGAAAATTGGGTCGTGTTCCCAAACCAAGGGTCCCATGACCACGCGGTCAGCTCCTACGAGTTACATTAGCCCCGTGCGAGGTGTTGGCACCACTCACATTGCTATTGAGGGGTGCTTATGGGTTTTGCCCTCTAACGCCATGTTTTCAAACTTAAGTATATATATTTTCAAATTATTGCTCACATTCTCAAACTGAGGGTATCGTGACCACGCAAAAATATAATTCCATAATTAAAATAGCTTGTAATTTTTCAATAATATAATTTTGCAACTGACATACCTTGTGATTGAAGTAGGGAATGGTTAGGTCCAGTTCGCAAAAATCTTTGTGACCCGACCTTTAATTTCCTTCACACAAGGGTCACTTTCTCGCTCATATTAAGTCTTCTCTTTATAATGGAAATTCCCTCTAGCAATATGGCATTTGATAAGGAGAGCGTGGAATCAAACTATAGTTTCATAACAAAATTGAACTCTCACTCTTCTCACTCTCCTCAATAAAATCGAATTCCACCATCTGAAATCAGTAATGGGAACACTTGCTATAGTTATAAAAGCAAGGGCACTGGTCCAAAGACTGTCCAGATAAAACTCTAAAGAAACTAGCGATAACTCATAGGAACAAACCACGTTGTCATGGGACCCCCGGTCCGATAACACGATCCAATTTTTCAAATATCTACACTTAGGTTTAAAAATATGTCGTTAGAGGGTGAAACTCCAAAACACCCCCCAAACAGCCCCATGAGCAGCGCCAACACCTTCCACGGGACCAATGTTACTCGTAGAAACTGATCGTATGGTCACGGGACCCTCGGTCTGAGAGAATAGACTAATTTTTAAAATATCTACACTTAGGCTTGAAAACATGCCGTTAGAGGGTGAAACCCAGAAATACCCCTTAAACGGACCCGTGAGCGGCTTGAACACCTCATACAAGACCTATGTAAGTCGTAGGAATCGATCACGTGGTAACAGGCCCCCCAGTCCTAGATTATGATGATAATTTGAGAATATCCACACTTAGGCTTTGAAAAATGCCATTAGAGGGAAAAACCCTAAAGCACCCCCCAAACGGCCTCGTGAGTAGAACCAACACCTCGCACATGTTCAATATAATTCATAGGAACCAACCACATGGTAATGGGACCCCCTATTTGTGAGCACGGTGATAATTTTAAAATATCCACACTTAGGATTTAAAACATTCCATTAGAAGGAAAAATCACGAAACACCCCCCAACGGCCCCGTGAGCGGTGCCAACACCTCGCACAAGACCAATGTAACTCGTAGGAACTGACCCCGTCATCATGGGACCCTCGATCAGGGAGCACGGGCTAATTTTCAGAATATATACGCTTATATCGGGGGTTCGTGCCCTAACAACATGTTTCCAATCCTAAGTGTAGATATTCTGAAAATTGGGTTATGCTCCAAGATCGGGGGTCCTGTCACCATGCAATCGGTTCCTACGAGTTACACTGGTCCCGTTCAAGTTATTATCTCCGCTCACGGGGCTGTTTGGGGGGTGTTTTGGGGTTTCTCCCTCTAACGACATTTTTTCAACCTTAAGTGTAGATATTTTGAAAGTTGGGCTGTGCTCTCGGATCAAGGGTCCCGTGACTAGGCTATCGGTTCCTATGAGTTACTGATAATTTCTTTGGACTTTTGTCTAGACAATTTTTGGATCAGTTCCCTATCTTTTTATAACTATAAATTTTTTTCCCATTACAAATTTTAGATGGTGGAGTTCGATTCTATTGAGGAGAGTGAGAGTTCAATTTTGTTATACAACTATAGTTTGATTCCATGCTCTCATTCTCAAATGCCATACTTTTGGTTGGAATTTCCATTATAATGAGAAGACTTAATATGAGCGAGAATGTGACCGTTGTGTAAAGAAAATCAAAGGTTCGATGACAAAGATTTTCGTGACCAGGGCTGTTGTGACAACCCGCCTAATAAAATACTGAGCGATCACTCCTGTACAAAATTAAAACAGGAGTCGCATATGGTTCATTCTTAGTATCACTGTCGAAAACCAAATTAATTACTAATAAACTATTAGGGTGGCATCAAAATTTTACTTAACTAATCTTTTAAACAAATTAATCAATAAAAACATTCACACAGTTTATGTATAAATGAAACTGAGATGAACTAAAAATAACTGAACACTCCGTTTAACAATATTAAACCAAATTGAATCCATAGAAGGCGGTAAAAGAATAAATAAATGCAGTTGAATTATTAGCCTGAATGTTTATACAGTACCTGCTATCTAGATTACAAGGATAGAAGCGCCTACAGTAAACCTGCATGCATCAACAGCTTTTGCAGCAGACGTCTGACTCGAAGGGATTATCATCCAGGCGTCCTTGTGTCTGGACACCTATATATATATATATATATATATATATATATATATATATATATATATATATATATATATATAGAGAGAGAGAGAGAGAAAAAGAGGGAAAATATAGAAACGGTCCAGAGCACGATTTGTGAAAATATTTAGCAAGTGCGTAAATGATTTATTTATGAATGTATCTTTTATCTCATATTTGAATTGTTATCGAACTCCCATGAGATACCCATCACCTCTCTTCTAAAAGTGCACACCTAGCACATATCTCATACATAATCCTAGTTAAGCTACCTTGCCTAACTAATCTGTTTCATCAGAACTCTAAAATTCTAATTAACCCGAGTATTAAGAGCTAAACTTCTCCCCAGTCTCAACACTGTGCCATGTTCGTGCGTGGGGTGTCTCGTGAAGAGAAATCCAAACAAGGAACCCCCCCAATACACTACTTCTTGGCAATGTCGATCATCGAGATCCATTAGGCCCTCGGTACATAACGTATATATATACCCATATAAAAACATATACATAACATACTCATTTTATTTCTCATATCACAATTTAAGTCTGGATAAAGTCTCCCGAAATGAGAATAAATCCTTTTTCATGTATCTGTTTACACTTATTAGAGATATATAATACCTTGTTCTCATACACATGTAATATACTATACACACAAGTATAATAACCATTCCAATGAGCTATAACTCGAGGATGCAGTATCTCATTGCTATCATCTTCCAGGAATTACTCACTTTATCCCAGGTTACCATATATCATACTATATCACACTTTTATGGTAATAAAATAAATCAAAACGTATGGGAAGCGGTCATAGTTCCTCCCCGAAAGTGAGACGAAACATACCCACTATGTCTCACCCTTAATAAAAATCACACAATATAAAAATGGACGCTATGACCTAGGGACTATACGCTCCTTGCTCCTCAAGCCAGGAGCCTCACCCACATCGTGCAACTTCGCATGATAGCATAGATGGGGTATGCTTCACATAAATATATATATATATATATATACCATTCACACCTAGATATATATTCATATTCGTATCATATAATATATATACTGTAATCACATCGTATATATAATCGACATCATTCCTCAAATATATATATGGCCACAATTGTCAATCCCACATAATGATGACCAATAACCCCAAATTCCATCCTAGTCACATTCTAGGATTTTCTCTATTATAATCGCCCCATATTTAATCTAACCACATAAATATATCCATACACACTTGCCGAATGATTTTCTTGAATGTCTCTTGTCCCAAAACATTAATACAATCCATACCCCAGATCGTACTCTAAATTAATCTGAGGTTTACTAATCCTCAAATCATCATCTAGGAGTCCTAACATCCCATTTAAAAACTCCTATAATAATCTCCAAAACCATAATTTAAGTCTCCCTAAACTTAAAAGGAGAGAACCTTAAAACTCTGCCAGGACCGAATCGATTCGGCCTGTCCGAATCGATTCGCTAGCCACCGAATCGATTCAGCCTATTCGAATCGGTTCGAAATGGTTCTAATTTCAAATTGTCTCTTACTGAATCGATTTGTCTTGTTCGAATCGATTCGGCGGGTCCGAAATCCCCAAATCTGCTTAGGTTTTATGTATATCCCAAAAACCCAAAACTCAATCCAATCTTTATTTAAATTATAACTCGAATTTATTCCCACGAACCTAAAGTTTTCATATCTCCTTAAGTACTTTAGAGGTCCTAACACTCTATTTGGGAACCCCTAATATTTTTCTCCAAATAATTCTAGCCTTAATTTCTAACTAACGATTTCGATCTCTGACAACCTTTCGTAGAAAAATCATTATAAATCAAAACAAAATTAGAAAAATACGCGGTTGGCGCCCACGCGACCGTATTGAAAAGAGCTACAATTTTTATTTTTTGACCAAGAGCTGAATTAATTCGCCCTGGCCGAATAGATTCGGAAAGGACGCTGGTCATTATTTACCTTCTTCTGCAAAAATCCAAACCTCCATTATTCTCTATTTTTGTTGTTTCTAATCTCATCCAACTACTCCATAAACCTCTAATCTATGTTTTATAACTAACACATCCATTAATTTGGGGTATTAAACCATTTCTCTTAGATTTAAACCCTAAAACCATAAAAAACCCCAACTGATCATTTTAACCCATTTCAATCCATTTCCTCACTCCATTTACATGGATTTAACACTAGAAATCATTAAGAGTTTACATTACATCAATATGTAAACTCATATGCAAACTTTTCCAAATTTATTTTAAGGGTTCTAACCCAAAATCATATAGTTTACCAACTATAATATGAGATTTATGCATAAAATGAAATAAATAAAGTACACATTTGCCTGGAGGATGAAATCTGACGACCTCGAGTCGAATCCGGCGGAGTTTGACTGAAATTCCCCATTTCTCTCTTCTTTTGTCCTCTTCCTTCTTTCTCTCTTTATTTCTTCTTTTTTTTTCTTTCTTTCTTACTCTGTCGTGTCTCATATAAGAGAGAAAAGGGCTTATCCCTTAATAAACGCAAAAATGACTCATTTACTGAATTACGAGTCCCCACTGGTCCAAAAACTCTCGAAACTCAATTTCTCCCTCGGATACTCTATTCTGACTATCTCTGTCATTCCGAGACCAACCGCGCGATCGAAATTTTCATTCGAGGTACTTGACCGCAATTCACTATTTTAACCCAACACAACTTAATACGGTTTCCAATAAAAATATTACCCTTTGTCGCTTTACCCAACGGCGACATATAATAAAATACTCCGACTCATTTATTTAATCCCAAAAGTAAATATAACATACATCGAAAATCATTAAATCCTTGAAACCCTCAAAAATTACTATTCACGATAATTTCTTAAATTCCCAAATTGCACTTAATTATTAAATTTAATTTCCCATAAAGGTGCGGGGTATTACAACTGTACCGTTCTCTCCTTCAATTACATGCTATGTCAGTTGCAAAATTATATTATTACGGAATTACAAGCTATGTCAATTGCGGGCGAAAAAACAAGACACCCCCCAAACGGCCCCATGAGAGGCATCGGCACCTCGCACGGCGCCAACACCTCGCACAGTGCCTACATCTAAAATCTAATAATAAGCCAATAACAAATAATTATCCCGTACTCTTTCGAACATACTATCCAACAACAAGACAACAACAAATAATTATCCAACAGCAAAACCAAAGAAAACTAATAAGTATCCCGTGCTTCTTCTAACATACTATCCAAGAACATGGTCAAAATCTAATATACTATCAAACATTCTAAAAGTAACTAAACATTCATATATGCATGTACACAGAAATACACATACATTAACAAAAATACACACTTACACACACATATACATTAGGGTTTAAATCTAAAATACAAAAAAATGGGTTTACCTTTGAGATTGAGAGAGAGATTTGGGCCGAAATTACATTCATAAATGTAACTAAACATTCAAACATCAAAGTAAAAAACTAATACAATGTCAATATCATAATATGATTCAAATAAGATTGACATGGATAACATAATATTTTGATTCTCAATCTTACCGTAAATCGACTTAAAGATCTTTTAAATTAAGGTTGTCATCGAGAGTTGACTGGAACTCTTTTAGAGCCTTTAATCCATCCACTTCAGTAGTCATAACCTGTGGTGCATGCACAACAATAGGCCAATTTCCATCATTTATGCACTTCGAGTAGAATACCTTCTTTATGTTCTGAAAGGCATATATAAAGGCTCGTCGACTATACAATCTTTGCCCTTTAGCTTTGATAAATCTACCATAATAAGTTTGGAGTCAGGGTCAACTTTGCAAGCATTCATTGTATCCTCCACCTTTACCCAATCACAATAGAATACGATTTTAGTGAAATCTAAATAATCAATTTCTAAGATTTGTTAGATTATCCCATAATAGGATAGAACCGTATTCTTTGGATTTTTATTGCTTTTGCTAGCGATATAGGTGGTCAAGGAAGAAATTGATATTCCACTTAGTGCTAGAAATTTTTGACCTGATAACCCATTTACGGTAATAAACCGAAATGACCCGAATATGACCCGATTAGCTTGTATAGATTTAAGAGTACCCAAAACTTATACTAAAATAAAAATCAAAGAGACCCCAAAATGACACGACTAATCCGAATTGCCACCCCTAATTCCACTATTTTGCGTCAAAAACTTTTCCTCGTATGGATATGAAATGAATCAAAGTCGTTGGTGCAGAATTTCTTAAACTCTTTCGCATGAAAACTAAGGTCTTTCACTAGGCGTGCAAGCCTGGAACAGACATCACCTCTTTTTAGAAGATGCATTTATTAATGAATCCAGGGCATGTTTTTATCACACATGAATAAATAACTTCACAGAAAAGATGTGAAATTTACCTGATACCCATGCCTAAAATCAGTTGTCGTGCAATTTATCCTTTGATTTTGGGGAATTTCGTTCTCGTACTTTCAACCGATAAATTATAGAGTTTAGATCATAAAATATGAAAAACATATAATTAAAGAAGAAGAATTTAGTAGATACTCACTCTCTCCAGTCTTCGACTTCATCTCATGATTCGAAGACAGAACGAGCTGCTTGCTCGTATTGTATATTTGTGAGTTTCACCTCTTTAGGGTTCCCAATTGAAAGTTCATCCTCAAACTCATTAGGTTCCTCGATCTCTCGTTCTCCACAAGGATCTAACCACCTCACCTCTTGTTATGGATTATGTTCCCTAGCGTATATCGATGATTCCTCCATTGCGTGTTCTTCTTTAATTGACCCTCTAATATACCGTGTATTCTTTACATAATCTTTGAAAGTTTTTATCAAGTTCTCAAAAGGATACATCCAATAATACCAAAGAGGACCACATAACAAAGCTTCATTGCCTAAATGCACTAGTAGGTGGATGTTGATATCAAATAACGACGGAGGTGAATATTTCTCTAATACATAAATTGCCTCAGCTGCAGTTGATTTTGAAGCTTTAATATGTCTTATGTTTACCACTTTTGGATAAAGTAGGGTAAAACACAAACTGATTTGCATAATTTCCATACGGAGATCTTTGTGTTCGAAAAAGCAATGAATAAATAGCAAAGGAATTAATTAGAGGATTACGTGCCAGTCGTGAGACTTGCATTACTTCAAGTCATTTTATTGGTAGCTTACTACCCTATGTAAATTACCAGAATAACCGGTTGGAGTCTTCAAGTTGAACAACGTGTCTAAGAGGATGTTCTTCTCACTAGTAGTCAAAGTGAAAGCAGCTCGTGGGGTAGAAAGTTTTCCTGTTGTAGGATTATTTTTTAACTACTATTTCTTCTTTATTTTCATATCCTCTAGATATTTTTTTTGACGACCCTAAACCTTCACACGAATGATCCCTTTGGACTCCCTCGTGTTTGCTAAACAGGGAGGACACTGCGGATGACCCATCTCACACATGAGTCCCACTTTAAATACTGGCGTACCCTTGCGAGGAATCTAACGACGACCGCGCACCTAACCACCCATCCCTGAATAAGCCACTAACCGCTAGGACGAACCAAGGTGGGTGTCCTATAGATCTAGGAGGGCTAGCTCTCTATCTTTGGAATGAGATCCCCCTGGACATGTTCCTATCAGATGTTCTGCAACATTCTTCTCTATGTGCATCACATTAACTACATGCCTTACACGATGATCTTTCCAATATGAAAAATCAAAGAATATTAATCTCCTGGACCACGGCTTCTCTTGACTAGGGTCATTTAGATTCCCCCTAGCTTTACACTTCAGGTTTACAAACTAGGGGTGTTTGCCTACGTACATATTCCTCACAGTTGAATTCATCTCCTTCTCCTCGATATGCTCACTAAAAATCCAAGCAGGCGACATTTTATGCTCATGATCGAGAGGCAAAAAGTTTGATTTGTCTTTCCAAAAGGGCGACTGGTCGACAAAAATGTACGCTGGCATGTGGAACTCATCTTACTACTATGTTTTAGCCAACAAGATTCTGTTTACTCCCTATATATGATACGTTCATAATAATCATGAACATTACAACCGGACAAGGTCCCATAAGCTGGAAGGTCATGGATCGCCCATATCACCATTGTTTTAAGTGTGAACTCTTCGCCCACATGAGAGTCGAACACCGTCACACCTTTATCCCACAATTCTTTAAGTTCTTCGATTAATGGTGTTAATAATTTATCAATATTATCATTAGGATCCTTTGGCCCAAGTATCAAATAAGACAACAATGTGAAATCCTTTCTCATGCATAGTGTCAGAGGGAGACTTAAATGCACCAAGGGCATTGGCCAATAACTTTGACTAGTACTTAAATTACCAAAAGGGTTAAACCCATCGGTTGAGATTGGAAGACGAACATTGAGCGGTTCCTTTGCAAATTCATGGTGTTGTTCTTTTAAAATTTTCTAGATGGGTGAATCAACTTGATAACGCATCAGATTGCCTCTCACCTCGCATTGAGCGTGCCATGTCATGGCTTCCGCTATCCGCGGTAGAGTTCCCAAGTGGAAAATACTTCAAAACTTTTTGTGGGACTTGCAAGCACTTGCGACTTTTTATAGCTTTGTCCTTTCCATTCTCACAAACCACATTTCTAGGCTCACTACATACAGGACATTCATCCTTCTCTCCGTGCTCGTTGCGATACAATATGAAATCATACTTACATGTATAAATAGATTTTCATTTCAAACCCAAACCCTTGAAGCTCTTCTTCATGGTAGGATAACTGTCTAGTAGCATGTTCTGTTTTGGGAGAATATCTTTAACCCACTTAAAAATTTCGATTACGCTGTTCTTAGACAAACCAAATTGACTCTTCAAATAATGCAAACTAATCATTTCATATAATAATGAGTGATCTTCATAGCAATCTTTATACAACAGTCTAGCCACATCGTCTTTCAATCGCATGTATTCCCGATCTCCTAGAAGTTCAACATCAAAATTTTCATTTAGTTGGCCATAATGTGCATTATACGTATCCATATGTTGGTGGTTTTGACGGTTGTGGAGTCTGTAAGCATCATCAATTAAGTCGGTCAATGGATGATGTGTTGGTGAATCATGTACCACTTCCACTCGTTGGGGTTCCATTACACGACCGGGTACCAAAAATTCTTCTGGAACATAAGGAATATTTTTTTCACCATGGTATGTCCATATTTTATAGTCTTGACAGATTACCCACTTTATTAAATGTAATTCAACGTATTCCAATGACGTATATTTTTCGTTCATACAATGGGTGCACGAACATGGAATCTTGTCAATTTTAAGATTTTTAAAAGTATATTTAATAAATTCTTGAACGCCATTTACAAGATTTTTTAAATTTCGATTAGTCTCTCCCATCCAGTCTTTGTATAGTGGGAAATCCATGTAATAATCTGCAAATTTCAGTCTTGTGGTAATAGTTAAAAAAATATTGTTACAACTAAAACAAAAATAATATTTTTATAACTGAAGCAATACAAATATATTATTAAAACTAATACAAAACCAATATTCTCGAACTGAAATAAAACCAATATTCTTACAACTAAAACAAAACCAATATTATTATAACTGAAACAAAAAGAAATGTTATTACAACTGAAACAAAATAAAATATTATTTGATCCTTTCCAGCAGATAAATTTGCCAAGTAAGAAAAAAGTCTGCATAATTCCTCATTTCCAGTCCATCCCCACCTTCAGCGAACACAGGTATATCTTTGCAGCCGTTGTATATTTCATCGACTAGTATTTGAGCCTCACCCATCTCCAAAGGCCGGTTGTGTACTCGAGTTTTGTCAACCTTGGAGATGAGTGTGCACCCCCACAACAACCCTCATGTCGCTCAGGTATTTGAAATAGTACTTTTTACCATATTTAACGTGAGTTGTGGATGATGATCTAAGCCCCGTGACAGGCAGAGGCATGGGGAATGGGAATATTAGATGAGGCCGCATTTGGGAGGGTAATGTTGGTTAAGGAGGCAATTTGGATGATGCAGAATTGATGAGGATAATGTTGGATGAGGCGGCTTTTGGGAGGGTAATGTTGGAGGTGACATTTGAGAAGGGAAACTTGAAGGACGAGGATAGCAAAAACCTTGGCAAGGAGGGTGAGGGAAAGAGTAACCTTAAGGAGGAGACATTAGGATCCCATAATTTTGGAAAAGGGATATAAGTTGCCCAATTTGATTTGTCAACATTCCCAGGTTATTTTTGATATCCTGGACATCCCCATCAGTCTTGAACTGTCGTTCCTCATTAGATGAGAAATTATCCTTTATCGAAAAAAACTCATCCATGAGAGGTGAAATATGTTGAAATTTTGTTTTTGCCATATGTGAGACAACACATATCGTCCTCCCCCTTTGTCCTTTCCAAAGGTCCGAGTTAGGGCATCATTTTCAAGGTCAAAGTCATCATTATGGCTCAAACATGACTGACTACCGATGGCCTCTATTGATTCTAGTGTCTCAGCTAAGTGCGATGGGAATTTTTTTATCTTTGCCTGTCGAGCATGAATGAATAAGTTGGACTAATTTTGGTTTTTACCCTCGTCTGGACCATCCGTTGTCCTACTTGCCCATTCATTCTTCAAATCCTCATGGGATTTGGATCCCAGCCTGTGGATATCAGATTTTTGTACCCTATTTTATTTTTTTTTTCCTCCCTTTGGAACAACTTTTTCTCCGTCGACTCATTCTCCAAAAACTTATTCCACTGCTCCACCGAAATTTTAACATTTGGGAGGCACTCTCTCTTTTAAAGACAAAATGTATTCGGGAAATATTTCTTTCGAAGGTTTCTCCTGTACGACCTCAATGATTCAGCAACCTGAGATATAACCTTATTCTTAGAACAATTGAGAAATGAGAAATACTTGCAGAGTTGATCGTATATGTCATCTTTCACGGCTTGATCAACCAGGTTCGAGTTGTCTAGTCCACCAACCCCCACGTTCATTTTTACTAAATCCAAACACATGAATTTAAAGTTCAGCACGTCATTCCTAAAACACGTCGGGGTACTCCCGAGAAGGGAGAACCAAATTGCCTTCTGTTTGGTTGAGCAGGAGGCATCGAGAACGTTGGATGGGGATGGTGGAGCAACACGAGTGCTAGATGAGGGTGCCGAAGCAGCTGCAGTTGGAATTGGTGGGGAGGTAACTATTGGTGGAGTTGTTTATTGTCACCAATTGGTTTTGAGAATTTGGGTTGTACAAGAGTTGGTGAACCTCGTTGCGGTGGCCCCTCGACACTTTGTTCCCTTGGATTGTTTCCTCCCGACATTATCTACAATAATAAAAAACCAAAAGTGACTAAAAATTTATAATAAGAAATTATAATTAATTAATCAAGCTTATGACTATATATATATATATGTATATATACCTTTTGAAAGTAAGACTTTAGAATATGTTCAATGTTCCCAGACTTCATCCATTTGGTGTTATTTTTATGAACCTATGAATTTTTGCATGTGGCCAACTAGGAGGAAGGGTATCTATGATTGATGTGTAGATATCTGGGACATGAATTCAAAATCTCATACTTTTTAACTTGTTGGCAAGATTCAATTTAGCATGCATATGGAGCGAGACATCACAGTCTATGTCAATGCTCTCTGTATGCAATTGTATTCATAACGAATGGATTTTTTTCGCATTCTCCAACAAGGTAACTAAGGTCAGGGCGACATCAAGATTATGTGTATGAAATATATTTTTCATAACATCATGCCAGTTTCCTGGTAGCGAAATTAGAATACGATCGAACATGTGATCTTACTGGAGATTAACTCCACGATTTACAAGGTAGTTAAATTATTCGATCTTTTTATTTCCATACCTATAAATAGGAGTACCCTCTATATGAAGATCACTAATAAAATATTTACGTGTGTGGTCCAATTTCAACCTCTCCAACTCTTGTTTCCAATGATTATCATCGTGCCTCATTTTTCCTGAGAAAAATATACAAGGGTATGAATATGAGTCATACGGTTAAAGTATAAGGGTATATTAGTTTTATTAAGGTTTTGAGAGTGGAAAGGATTTTGAGTATATTAGTTTGATTAGAGTGCGTAACCTAAAATACTCAATTAATTTCAAACTCTAAATAAATACCAAACCCTAAATGACCATACCCATAAATAATGTAATTTATTGTAATACCTAAGTAACCACATTCAGCCAATACTAATAATACTCAATTAACATCAAGCTCTAAATAAATTTCAAGCCTTAAATGACAATATTCTTAAATTTTGCAATTTATTTTAATCCCTAGGTAACCATATTCACTTACTACTAATTATGACAATACCCTTAAATTATGTAATTAATTTCAAACCCTAAATTACAATTCCCAATCAATGTTAACAATACCCAATAAATAGTGCAATAACTAATGACAATACCCTTTTCTTGAAAAAAAGTATACACCCATACACACACACATATTCACACATATACACACATACACAGATATGCATACGTACACACATTCACACAAATATACACACATATACATTAGGGTTTAACAAAAAAAAAATTAGGGTTTACCTTTGAGATTGAGAGAGAGATTAAGATTGAGAGAGACGGAATTAGGGTTTGAGAATGCAAGTCACCGAGAGAGAGAGAGAGAGAGAGAGAGAGAGAGAGATTGATGCAGGAGGAAATGAAATGAAGGTGGGGTTTTTTATTATAAGGATCCTGGTCACAGCCTAGAGTCGTGACCCATTGACATGACCCTTAAATTTTTTCCACATCAGCGCGTAGGAAACCATATGGTCATGACCCACAAACGTGAACAAATTGGTATTGTTATGTCCCAAAGTCGTGACCCATTTGGTGTGCATTGTGGCCTTGGGAAAATCTTAAGGTCTTGACCCTACCTTGACCAACTATGGAGGGAACTTTGGTACGAATTTGGCGCCATAATGGTCACCAACTAGTCACGACCTCAGGCCATGACCCATACTGGTCAGGGATTTTGTCCGTGACCACTTCCAAGAGCATCCATTGCCACACTGGGTCATGGATATGGTCATGAAATTTTTTATGTGGTCACGACTTTAGGCAGTGATCCCCTAGGAATGACCATTCGCAAGATTTGGTGTAGTGCATGGATACCATTTTATGGTACATCCTAGTGGGGATAATGTGTACCAGGACATGAGGTGCCAGTTTTAGTCGACACATATGAAAAATAACATAAGCCCTTCTATGTCCAAGTGTGCCATATGTCAGTTGGTGAAGCTGGATCATCAATGACCGATAAGTGTTCTACAACCTCTTGAGATTTCGATGTGAAATTAGGAGAGGATTTCCATGGGTTTTATCACCAGGTTACCTACATCACAGTGGGGGAAAAGATTCTATCTGGGTGACCGTTGATCAATCGACAAAAGGTAGCTCATTTTATGTTGGTCCGGACAGATTATTGTTCAGAGAAGTACGTTAAGATTTTTCTTGTAGAGATTATGAAGTTGCATGGGGGTGCTGCTCAATATCATATTAGATAGGGACAAATTGTTTGTGTCCCACTTTTGAAAGAGTTTTGAACAGGCATTGGGGACGGAGTTGTGGTTGAATAACTCGTACAACGATGCTAGAGGATATGTTGCGCATGTGCATCTTGGACTTCAAAGGAAGTTAGGAGAAGTATTTACCATTGGTGGAGTTTGCTTATGATAACAGTTACTAGTTTACTATTAGGATGGCACCTTTTGAGGTGTTATATGAGAGACCCTGGTGTTCACCCTCATGTTAGTTGGAAGTGGGATAGAACATACTTATCGGATAGGAGTTTATTCGGGATACCTCATAGCTAGTGAAGATGATTTGGGTAACGATTAAGATTGGACATGACTGATAGAAGAGTTATGCTGATGCAGACATGAGAGACTTGGATTTTGAGGTCAGTGACTTGGTTCTAATTAGGGTGTTTCTAATGAAGGGTTTGATGAGATTTGGGAACAAAAGGAAGTTCACTCCTCGGTATGTAAGATCGTTCCCTAATATTGAAAGGATTAGACCAATGGCATAATGGTTGGCATTACCAGATTAGTTGTAGAGGATGCATGACGTTTTCCATATTTTGGCGCCACAGAGATTTCTTAGGGATGAGATAGCCTACCAACACATAGACCTCGATGAGATAGAGCTTCAGCCTTATGCGACTTATGAGGGGAGACCTGTATCTATTCTTGATCGTGGGGAGATTAGATATCTTTCGAAGGTTGTTCCCTTAATACACATAAAGTGGGAACACGACAATGAGGACAAGTCGACATGGGGGAGAGAGAACGATATGCGAGAGAAATATCCTCAGCTCTTTTAGTCAGGTACGTTTTGAATTCTTATGATGGAATTTTATTATTGGGGAGAATAATGTTATACCCCATATTTTTATAGTAAATTAAATCGGTAGAATTTAAATTCATTTTGCAGAATTTCATTAAATAAATCCGTGATTAAATTTCTTAGTTCCAATTGCATGTTTACATGATTCATTTATGCATGTCATGTTTACTTGTAGAAAATAACTTGCCTGTTAATTAAATTATTTCTATGTAGTGCTTTAACATAATAAAAATTTGTAACTTGGGTAGATATAGTTTGACACGTTTCGAGATGATTTGAGGACTCGTTTAGTTGTTTTAGACATTTAAAATTAGGCCTGGATCATAGGTATACCATTAAGGGAGGCCAATTTCGATATTGTTTCGGGCTTGTTTGAGGGGCCCAGAGATGGGGGTTTACAGGTAACTCAGGATTAATGATTATAATAGGGTAACTAAGTGAATAAGAAGTCATTCCCATCCACCACAACACAACCCTAGTAGCCCCACACCCATTATAGAGGTTACTGATAGTGGGGAAGGAAGAAAGGTCAAGGATCCAAGAGGATAAGATCCCAATCGATAGTCGAAGGCCAAAATTCTCTTGCTTAATCAATTTTCAATTTGTTTCTTATTCATATATATAATATATATATATATATATATATATATGATAACAATTAATGGGTAATTAGAAAAATGGATGATTGAATAATTGTAATGAACTTTATAAATTTTGAAGAATAAATCGGGAACTATTAGGTTTAAAAGGTAAACTATGGTGACAAACCCGAAACTTGGATATCATGTCTATTGGAATATTGCCTTAGAATTCATGTTGTAGGATTGATAAACTGATGATTATTATTTAAGTACTTGAGCCTTTTAATCTGAGAACGGTTAGATAGGAAAGAAGATAAAAGTTAGGTTAGATGGACTATAATGATTTGTTTGATTTTTGGGATTTTAGGAGTATAATTTTTTTTATTTTATTAATTAACAATATTAATAGTGTTATAAGATCATGAATAATCTTGGTTCATTTCTATGTAAATGTGTAATTCATTGTGATTAAAAATGGGGTTTGGAGAATTAATCCCGAATAGAAAAATTGTAAGAGTTTTGGGCTACTGCACGTTTGCGAATCGATTCAGCCTCCAAGGTAAATTGATTCGATCTAAGGACGAACCTATTCGACCCTAGAGGATAAGAAATTACGCCTATGGGCTTGGGTCAGGGAGGATCGGGGAATGGTTCAAATCATTTTTACGAACTTAGGCGAGCATTTGGGATGTCATCCAAGTGAGTGGATAATTTCTTAAAATAGATTTGTGACACTATTTTATTAATTGGAGAATTTTACAATTAACAAAATGGTTAATTTTTAATGTAAGAATATTAATCGGATATTGATGAAACCTCTTGGGGGGTAATTATAGAGTTAATTACCTATGCATATTATGTGTTCATTATATGTATTTAATTAATTGTGTGACTATACCCATGTTCATGGATGGCTATCGGTTGGGGTTATGTACATCTCGGGACCGTAGCACACGCCCGCACAGATTGACTAGGCTTTGTGTTTGTCATCATTTTACGTCCTACGTGGAAGCGCCGCCTACGAGGAGGTAGATGTAGAGGCTATGTTTTATTATCACCGTCGGGAATATGGACTATGCGATGGTATACTACGTAGGGATCACCCCGTTTGTGTGTTTTTTGATGTCCGTTTGGATGAGGGACTCTTCCTGACTTGCCTATAAAGCACGAATGGAACACTGAATGTAGATGCCTTTATGTGTCGTGTATATGTGTGGTTAATTGATCTGATCAAAGAATGATAAACCCAACGGGGTTGATTTAAAATGATGGATTGACTTGTGGCAATTCGTATAGGAGGCATCCGTTCTCTTACGATAAGATGCCAATCTAGATCGTGCAATCAAATGGATTCCGAATAGACATGATCCAATGGCTACTGAGTCGCGCACGTGAAAGGAGTCGACTCTTCATGAATAACCTCTAAAATGACTATAAAAAGATTCCCATGCCTCTATTTTTGGACACTAAAAAATTCTTTGTTCACCTCTCTTCATCTTCTACCTTTTGGCATTATCAGGTTAACATTTAGTAGTGTTATTGATTTGATTAAACCATAAATAGTTTGCATTAAACAGGTAACATCACTATACTGTATCCTGAAGGCAAATTTCAACTACAAACTCTGTTGTGTACACCCGATTTTCATATGCAAGGGGATAAATATTGGATAAAAGATAGCGTTCCTAGAATGTGACTTGCAGGAGCTTGGATTCATCATTATTTATTTATTCCTTTAATTAATTTACAATAATTTTAGGAAATAATCTTCTAAAAATAAATATGGAAGGAACGGTGGAAGAATCTATCTAAGTTATGAGTCAAGATTTTGTTCGACTAGATTGCTTTAATGGAAAAAAATTCACTTGTTGGTAACAGAAAATTATTTTCTTTATCGCATATCTCAAATTTTTTAATATTCTGGATGATGGAATTGAACCTCTTCCCGAACCCACACCCGAAGATACTAAATATATCACGCAAAAATGTACGAAGTATAAATAATACGAATTTATGTGCCGAGGACAGATTCTTAATGCGTTAACTTAAACTGTCTAGATTGCACATCAGATGATTCCTATAGCAAAGTAATTATGGAAGGCATTGGAGAATAAATATCAAAATAAGGAAGCGAGTAACCATAAGTTTCTTATTTATAATTATATGAATTATAAAATGTTTAATAATAAATATGTCCTTGCACAAGCCCATGAACTTTAACAAATAGTCGGTGATCTTAAAGCCGCTGGAATAAATGTTCAAGGATAATTTCAAGTGGGGTGGTTTTTCCTAAATTTCCTTTCACTTGGAATATATTTAAAAAAAAATTAATCTCAATGAAAAGACATACATATTTGAATCCCTTCTTCACCATATTCGCATTGAAGAAGATTCTCTTATTCTGGATAAGAAGGAAGATCAAATAGATAATCATTCTAAGTAAAATATGGCCGAGGATAAAAAATCCATGAATACCAAAGATTCCAAAATTAATGCAAGGAATGATTAAAATTTCAATAACCAAGGTGGAAATAATAAAAGTGGGTAAATTTTACTTCTACGACAAACCGGGCCATTTTTCTCTATAATGTCGACTTAAAAAGAATACATTTAAAGGAAAACAAGTTATAAAGGAAACCAACAATGTTGAAGATCTTATTGCAATGACGTGCGAAGTAAATTTTGTGGATAATGGAAGTGGATAGTGTTTAGATAATGACGCAACAATTCATATCTGCAAAGATCGTTCTCTTCTTAAAACATATCAAGAGATCGATGGAAAAGAAGTAAAAATGGCAAAATAACCTACATACCAGAGTAATTGAAAAAGGAACAGTGAAATTGATATTGACATTTGGGAAGGTTCTTACTTTGATTTATGTACTTCATGTACCAAAAATGTGTAGAAATCTTAAGTCTAGAGACCATCTGAATAAGAGAGGTTTCAAACTTGTGCATGAATCGAATAAGCTTGTCCCATCCAAGAATAGTCAGCTTATTGGCAAAGGTTACTCTTATAACGAAATGATCAAATTTAATAATATAAATGACATTATTTCCGATTCTATTTCTTTATAGCATAATAAATTCGGTTATGTTAATTGTAAAAGTATTAAAAATATTTCTGATTGTAAAATTGACGATTCCAATAAATGTGAAATTTGTGCTCAATCTAAGATAACTACAAAGTCATTTAAATCTGTTGAGAGGACATCCAAAATTCTTGATCTTATACATAATGATATATGTGATATGAAGAGTAACGTCACTCGTGGAGGAAATAAATATTTTTTTACTTTTATCGATGATTACCAAAAATATGCATATACATATTTACTTAAAATTAATGATGAAGTATTCAAGAAATTTCTAATTTTTAAAGGAGAAGTTGAAACTCAACAAAATCAAAAAATCAAAGTCCTACAGTCTGATATAGAATGTGGATACTAACCAAATGAGTTTATTCAATTAGGTAATACTCATGGAATAATACATGAAGTTATGGCACCATATATACCGTAACAAAATGGAACAACGAAAAGGAAAAATAGGACTTTGGTTGAAATGATAAATGCAATGTTAATTAATTTTTGGTTTCCTTTGTCTATGTGGGGTAAAGTATTTTAATCTGCATATTATATTCAAAATAAATTTCCATTGAAAAACAAGGATATTGCACCATTGAATTGTGGTTTAATTGTAAACCTGATCTTAATTGTATCAAAGTTTGGGGATGTCTTGCTTATGTAAGAATATTCAAACCTAAGAAACCCAATTCAGGAAATATGACTTACAAATGTATTTTTATCGGACTCTCTAAAAATAGTACGAATTATAGATTTTTGAATCTTGAAACTCAAAAAACTATTAACTCGCTCGATGTGCAAGTTTTTGAACATCTAACAATGTTAGGTACTTTGAATCAAGGATTATAAAATAATAATTCTACTATTGATGCATCACTTTTTAATGTTTCTTCACAACCAATATACCATTTGGAATCAACAGATGACTTTGAACCAATGAGAAATACGAAACAAATAATTAAGAAGACATGTGAACTTAACTTTGTAATTTCTCTTATTGAGGGAGATCTGATTGAAACTAAGAATAAAAACAAATTTGTTCTTGATGTGGAAGATGAACTGACTAGATTTCCTAAAGTGGTGACAACTAGGGATGCTATCTTCTGGAAATAAGCACTTAATGATGAAATGAACCCAATTTTGTCAAATCAAACTTGGGTTATTATAGATCTCCCCCTAGAGCAAAACCAAATGGCGAAATTAAATTCGGATGGTTCAATTAATTAATTTAAAGTGAGATTAGTTGATAAAGGTTATAAATAAAAACATGAAATTGATGATTTTGACACATATGCGCCCATTACATGTGTCACTTCTATTAGGCTTTTAATATCTCTTGATTATGTTTGCAATTTAGTGAGTCGTAATATGGATGGAAAAATGGATTTTTTCAAATGGTGATTTAAAATAAAATATTTCCATGGAACAAAGTGAAGGGCTTGTTTTGCCTAGCCAATTAAAAAAAATGTGTAAACTAGTTGAATCAATTTTTGGCCTTAAACAAGCTCCTATGCAATGGCATGAAAATTTGGATAAGATAATAAGATCCCATGGTTTGAGAGTAAATCAAATCGACAAGTGTATCTATAGTAACTTTGAAAATGGTGTTGGTGTCATTATTTTTTTATATGTGGATGACATGCTTATATTTGGGTCAAGGCTCAAATATGTGGAAGAATCTAAGAGGTTTCAATCATCAAACTTTAATACGAAGGATCTTGGGGAACCTGATGTGATTCTTGGAATAAAAATAGTAAGAAAATATAATACATTAGCATTTTCTCAATCTCACTATACTGAAAAGGTTCTTAAGAAATATAATTATTTTGAACTTAAGCCAACAACCATACCAGTTGATCCTAGTATCAAATTAATGAAAAATACTAGATGTACTATGGATCAACCTAAATATGCTAGTGTCATTGGAAGTATTACATATGCAATATATTGCACTAGACCAGGCATTGCCTATGCGATAGGTATAATATGTAAAAAGATTGGAATGCAGTTTCCAGATTACATAGATACCTAAAGAGGACTATGGATTATGATGTACATTATGTAGGGTATCCATTTGTATTAGAAGGATATAGTGATAAATGTCATAATAACCTTAAATCAAAATCTAAGTCCATAACTCATTGGCTATTTACGCTAGGAGGAGCAGTTATTTCTTGGGGATAAAAGAAATAAATGCTTGTGTTTGATTTAACAATCCAATAGGAATTCAAAGCCCCAGCAAATGAAAGTAAAGAAGCAAAATCCCTTTAAAACTTATTATTTTATATTCCATGTAATACCCCGTATTTTTACGTGTATTTATTTTATTATAAAATTATAAAAATTTGGATTAATTAATTTAAGAGAGAAAATTTAATTTATAATTAATCTGACTTAATGGTTATAATTACTAATGTGACGAGAGTTAGTAGTTATCGTAAATGATTATGCTGAAATCATGTTGAGTAATAATTATGTTGAACATTACGTAGTGACTAACGTAATAAACGGTCTTGGAAATAATATTATGGCCGAGATGAGATATACGACAATCATGATATAATTATTTAGGACGCGCGTATGAGTCGCGTCACTGGTATGTATTTGGGGGTTAAAAAGGTATATTATTTTTATATAACTCGAATGAATATTTTGAGTGCGCCAGAGTGTCCGGAAGGGTCAAAATAGTCAGAAAATACTACTCGAATATTTTATTTGGAGTCCGGGGCATTTTAGCTCAAAACAATAGCCTGGAGGGGTATTTTGGTCTTTTGGGATTTTTAGGTAATTAAATGGACGAAAATTGGGATTAATTAAGAGCATTGAGGGTTAGTGGCTTGTCAGTTTCAAAGTACATGAGAAAAAAAAAAGAGAGAGAGAGCCAAGGAAGAAGAAGACTCCATTGGAGCCTTAAGTCAAGAACTAAGGATTTCACACCAAAAAGTACACCAACGTGTAGATCATGTCAAGAGGATCATTCCCATACCAATTTCAACCCAAGAATCAGAAGTCCATTTTGAGGCAAGTGTTTATCTTGCTAGTTTATTTAGCATATATTGTTCTTGTTAAACTCTGTTAATGATTTAGATAATGAATCATGGAAATTTAGCTTACATTAGGTTTAATCGTAGAAGAATATTAGATTTTGGTGATGGTTTCCATATAGAGGACTTAGCCCATTTGTATATTATTAAATCTGGAAATTTTATGTATAGATCCCGAATTGAATTAAAGGATTTGAAATACTTAAAGTGATGGCTTCATTTTATGAGGATTCTTATAGATTTTAGAAATTATTGGTTTCCCTTTTGAAAACATAAAGATTTGAATACTAGTTTGTGTTAGATATTTCCCCATAATGATTAGGGTTAGTTTAGAAACCTTTAAACTGATGTTAGACGAAATTTGGACTGAGTTAGAAGTTTGGAATGTTGAGAAAAATACAAATTTAGAAGAACTGGGTCTGTTTGAAATTTTCGCTCAATCGACCTCATTCGACCAAGATTTATAACGAGACTCCCAATGACCTTTCTAATGAGTTCCTGAGTTCGTTCAAAGTGGGAAATTCATTCGTACGAACTCATTCGAATGAGAATCCTGGAACATCTAACGAAATTCCAGAATGGGTTTTTAAGGTTTATTTGGATTGGAAATCTTCCTAGGGTTATCTATATAAGTGTATTGACGTTCGTGAGTAACGTTTGGATTAAATTTCCAAAGTGTTAAGGAATTATGGGGTATTGGTACTTGGGGTATTGATTTTGTGTGAAAACTTAAGAGGGGATATGAGTCCTAGAAAGGCTTTATATATACTGGTATCGAGGAGAGTAATGGTGTTAATAATACTTACGAATTATAGTATTTGGGTTATGTGATTACCTATTAATGTATATAAGTTGTGTGCCTGCTTATTACTTTGAATATCATGTGTATGACATACGTAGATACTGGTTCTCGAACGGGGGTTAACGCGTTATGGATGACCATATCTTGTGTGCCTTCGGGGGGATTTTGAGTTGTACCACTAGAGCATGGAACCTAGGTACGGGCTATCTTTGAGAATGATAGTGATGATGGTCGTATGGGTGCATAGGTATGTGCGTAGCCCATCGGCTTGGGACTATGTTCGCCCCCAATATGTGTATATGTTTTATTTAGTTCTTGAGAGATTGAACCTGTTGTCCTTTCTGCGTGAGCATTGCAATGGCACTAGATAGCCGAGTATGCCTAGCACTAGGGGTTTCTTAACCATGGGTGTTGTATAGATATAATTATATGTATACATAGTGAGATTTTATATATGTATATTGAGTTCCTATTCTATTTTTCTTGTTGACTACTTTATTAAAGTATATACTTATTGGGTCACCAGTTGGGAGTAAAGAATGCTATGAGAATGAGTTACAAGATCCTTAAACCCATTCCTAATAATAGTAATATATTGATTTCGGGTTATTTAGATATTGTATCCGGCATAGTGATTATCCTAAGTATAGTCAGGTAAAGGGACGAGACTAGTATGGGTAGTTAGACTCGCTAGGTGTGTACATTAGATGAGAGGTGAGCATCTCAAGTGAGTACGCTAAGTTAACATGGATAATATATGTGCTAATTAAATCAATTTAAGCACTTGCTATATTTAAATTGTTTTCTAATCGGGCTCTGACCTATTTTTCTGGAAATCTCTTTTCTTGTTCTATTATTTTAGGTGCCCAGCCACAGGGACACCAGACTTAGGATATTCCATTCATTTTGATATTGCTAGTAGATGCTTATATGTCTATTTCTCCTTATCTATCAGTAATTTATTTCAGTTGGACATGTCGTCCCTCCTATTTTACATTCATAGATTTGGAGTTGTTTTATTATATCATTAGACTTTGATTTTATGTTATGGGACTGTGGTACGGAATTTTGACTGGATGTGTTTATTCCAGTTCTTTATTTTACTTCAGTTAGTTCTTACTTTATACTATTATTATGTACGCTGATGTTTAGATATTACTCTTTACTAATGTTGGTTAATAACAATATAAAATTTTGACACCAACCTTTTTAAATATTAGGTGGTTAGTTTTTATTGAATTATAAGTTGATTTTTTGGCAGTGAAGCATTATCTGAACCAACTTGATATTCTGAAATTAATTAATTAAGGACTGATCACCGGGTAATTAATTAGGCGGGGTGTCACAGGTGGTATCTGTGACAACCCGTATATAATTATGATAAATTATATTTAAATCATACTTATCATATGTGATATTCATAATGTGTTATTAGTATATCTAATGTTAAGTTATTATGGTTAGTATAATTCTACTTTCATAAATCATGAAATGTCGAATTATTTACGAACACAAGATTTGGTTATTTTCGATAGAAATGTTCCTGTTTAAGACTAGTTTTGACCCTTGTAACATTACAATTGACTTGAGGTAAAAACTACATAGTTGTATACATGTGAGTTAGGGTTGTAACACAATAAACGGTGCATCAAACGGATGTCCGAGTAAGAAGTTAGGCGGAAATTACGAACAAGGGGCAAACCTGTCAATCCCCTTAAGTGGTAAATTGTCTTTTATTAAACCAAATGTTTTAATTTGATTGGATGGATTGGGAGGCAGCCTTGGTAGACTTAAAACTCTCCCTTAACCTTATTTCTTCAGTAAATAAGTCCCTAGGTTCAGTTTGAGGTGTTATTAGCTTGAGGAAAGAGAGGTAGAAGTTAAGGAAGAAAGGGTTACAAGGAAAATCTAGGAAAGCAATTCCAAGAAAATCCTTAAGGTGTTTACAAGGTAATATTATGTGTTAATATTGTTTTAATCTTCTATTATACTTATTTCAAAGTATATAAATCGGTAAGTCTTGATCCAAATTCCATCCTCCTTTGTGATAATATGTATTGGTTCACATGTGAGATAAGTGGTGATATAGTTCATATTGCTTTGTATTGAAACCCTTTGTATTCAAACTTGCATATATATTTTTGTGCTCACTGGAATTTGGAAATTCCAATTGGATATGAAAATAGACTCATATATTCATATCATATCCAAAAATCAGAGTTTAACTCCTTATGGTTAGGTCTTAGTGATGGTTGCAAGCTGGTATATAGTTGTTGTTTGTATATTTCATTTCGGTATGCCCTGAGTTTGGTCAAGCTTTTGAGATAGCAAATGAAGTCCAAATATTATGAAACTTTAATTATGTACTATTCAGTTTGTCTACTGAAATTTTTTTGAATATCATATAAATTTATGTTGTATAAAAATTATGAAAATTCTTGGAAGTCGAAGGAACAATAGAGGAGTTTGTAGGGCAGATTTCTTGTGTTGTAAAGAAATGGCCATAACTTGCCCTAGGAAGCTTGAAAAAATTACACCGTCACTTGTAACGGAAAGTATATTCAGATGTGTTTTCAGTTTGACAACTTGAACACATGTATGTGCACTATTTATGAATATGGGATGGTTAAGTATGGAGGACAATAATTTGACGCCATATTGGATACCCCATGAAAGAATGTTTGTATCTACTCCTTCCCAAGGGTATTTTGAGTACATGTTTCATGTATGTATATATTCAGAAGTATACTTTTATGTTTACTTGAGTTTAGTTATAAATTCTTTACGAGGTAGTTTCTAGGGTTGAATGTTCATGACCTTATCAACATATTTACCATAGTTTCGTCTTTACATATGTTTCATGGAATATGACTTGAGTAGAATCATATTGTGGTTGTGTACTCATTTAAAGTTACATAATTATATTAAAATAATACTTATTATTGAGCTTTAGTACTAATTTATTTCGATTAACAGGTGTAAGGTCAAATCAACCAAGTTCAGCTCCACTTGAGGGAAACGTGAATACATCGTTGACAACACAAGGTGAGTGTACTTACTGGGTTGATTTTGGATATGACATATATGTATCATATGTTGAGATGATATGTATTATTTAAAAGTCATGAGATGTTGATATGTTATGGCTTATTTAAAATCCAAGAGATGTTGAGATGTTATGGCGTATTTAAAAGCCAAGAGATGTTGAGATGTTATGGCTTTATAAAAGTCAGGATATGTTGAGTTGCTATGCAATTCAGGAGATGTTAGGTTTTTTTAAAACCTATGGATATGATTATTGCCTACGGGCAGGAGATGTGGGGTTTATTAACTCCGGATATGTATATGGCCTAATTTCACACAGAGATGTATATATTGTTATGTTGAGATGTTAATATAGTGCTTTTACTATAGATAGTTGTAGTACATTCACTGAGTTTTTAAACTCATGGTTTTATATGTTTACATTTTCAGGTTTTCCAGCTGCCACTGCCAAGTCTAGGAGGTTGAGTACATAGAAGTAGGGTCGTGTTAGTTTATTTTATAAACTGCACTAGTTGTAATTAAGTTAAATGATATGTGAGTTATGTTGAAATTATGCCTCCTTAAAACGATTGGATTTTTTTACTATTACGCATTTTAACCTTGAAGTTGTTTCAATATGTATTACCCAAATAATAAATAAATTATAATTGTGGTTTGTAGGCTATTTAGTTAATTATATCCTAATGGGGTTAGGGGGTGACAACTTGGTATAAGAGCTTTAGGTTTTATATTATAGGGTTAGAGAGTCTAGATATGGCAGTGGCAGAAATAGCGTGGTGTGGGTCATTTATATTAATTTATGAGAAATACTAACCATTATGTTAGAAGTAAATGTTGTATTCTTGTTTCTATAATTGTGGCTTATGACAGATAGTAAGCTATGGAAGGAGCAAATGTTCATGAGAGGGTAGATGAGGAGTCTTCAAATACAGTAAACCAGCAAAATCCAAATAATGTAGAGGGGGCTCCTGAACAACTTACAGATTTGCAGAAGATGGCTCGTGCCATGACTTTAATGGCAGAACAACAAAACATGTTTATGATGAAAATAGCAGAACAACAAGCCAAGTACTTGGAGGAATAGACTTTGGCAAGAAGACAAAGGGAAATACAACGAGATGAGAAGAATACTCTGTACGAGAAGTTTATCAAATTGAACCGTCCAGCATTCTCAGGTTCTGTAGATCCTTTAGAAGTTGAGGCTTGGGTTAGAGACACAGAAACTATCTTCAGGGTGATGAATGTACCTGGCGCGCAGAAGGTGATTTTGGCTACTTTCATGTTAAAGGGAGAAGCTAAATATTGGTGGGAGTCTTCCAAACATTTATTGCTTACTCCGGAGGGAGGTGAGGTAATTACTTGGGATTCCTTTATTAAAGTCTTATATGAAAAGTATTTTCCTCGCATGTACCGGAAGCAAAAGGAGAGAGAATTTTTATCATTGACTCAGAGGAATATGTCGGTCAGGGAGTATGAAACTAAATTCACATCTTTGTCTCGATTTTCATTACATTTCTTACGTGATGAGGAGGATAAATGTACCAGATTTCAGGATGGGTTGAATTTGGTTATCACGTCTAGACTCACTACACTTGAGATGGTAGATTATTCTTCCTTAGTTAACAAAGCTATGATGGTTGAAGGAGATGTTAACGATGCAATAAAGAATAGGGAACAAAGGGGAAAGAGGAGTAGATTTGATCCATCTCAGCAAAATGAAGGCAATGTAGAATACTCGAAATAGGGGAGTCAAAGATTTTTGCGCGGTAGAGGGTCTGGAAATTTTATTCAAAATAAGACACCAAGCAGTTTTAGGGGTGCAGAATCGATGGGCCAACAGAATAGACAGCAGGAGAATGACAATAGGCAGTCCAAGCCTGTTACATGCTATTTTTGCAAAGCTGAGGGCCATATTAGTCCAGATTGTCCCAAGTTAAAGGGGGTAGAGTGTTATCACTGCCATCAAATTAGTCATACCAAAAAGAACTGTCCTATGCTAGTGGGAGGGATTCAATCAGCTACTACTAGTCGAGGCTCATCACCTGGAGGCACAGGGAGAGGAGGAGGTAGAGGACAGGCTAGTGGATCCAGGGCTCTGGGAATGATATTTTCTATGACTTTACAGGATGCTCAGGCTACTCCAGAGGTGGTGACAGGTACATTTTCTGTCATGAACAAACATGCTTACGTGCTTATTGATCTAGGTTCTATTCATTCATTTGTAGCACTGTCATTTACCATGCATTTGGGTAGACCATGTTCTTATCTAGATTATGGTTTATATATTTCTACACCTATGGGGGATGTGATGCTAGTGGAGCTTATGTATAAAAATTGTGTATTGTATATGGAGGAGAGGGAGTGGACCATTGATTTAATTCCCCTAGATATTCAAGATTTTGATATTATCTTGGGTATGGACTGGCTATCTTCCTACCATGCATCAATTGACTGTTTTTGTAAGGAGGTTACATTTAATATGCCGGGGGAGGAAGAATTCAAATTTACTGGGGAAAGAAATGTGGTTCCGAACTGTCTTATTTCAGCCCTTCGGGCGAGGAAATTGTTAAATAAGGGTTGTCAAGGCTTTTTAGCATATATTATGGATACAAACAGGGAATTGCAAAAATTAGAAGATATCCCAGTCGTTAAGGATTTTTCAGATGTGTTCCCAGATGAATTACCAGAATTGCCACCTAGCAGAGAGGTAGAGTTTACTATCGATTTAGTGCCTAGTACAGCTCCAGTTTCTATTTCTCCATATAGAATGGCACCTGTGGAACTAAAGGAGTTAAAGGTTCAACTGCAAGATTTGCTAGATAGAGGTTTTATTCGACCCAGTGTATCACCATGGGGCGCTCCAGTATTATTTGTGAAGAAGAAAGATGGCACCATGCGACTCTGCATTGATTATCGACAGTTGAACAAGGTGACTATTCGAAATAAATATCCATTTCCTCGTATTGATGATTTGTTTGATCAATTATAGGGTGCTAAAGTGTTTTCAAAAATTGATTTGAGATCGGGTTATCATCAATTAAGGGTGAGAGATTGTGACATTTCTAAGACAGCTTTTCGTTCTCGCTATGGTCATTATGAATTTTTGTTAATGCCATTTGGGTTAACAAATGCTCCTGCGGTGTTTATGGATTTAATGAATCGAGTATTTCATCCTTTCATAGATTCGTTTGTGATTGTCTTTATCGATGATGTTTTGATATACTCACCTAGCCAAGAGGAACATAAGAAGCATCTAAGAGTTGTATTGCAAGTTTTGCGAGATAGTCAATTGTTTGCGAAGTTTAGCAAATGTGAGTTTTGGTTAAATGAGGTAGTATTTCTGGGGCATGTTGTTTCAGGAGATGGAATTTATGTTGACTCTAAGAAGGTAGAGGCAATTGTGCAATGGGAAAGACCGAGGAATGTAACAGAGATAAGGAGTTTCCTAGGATTGTCTGGATATTATAGAAGATTCATAAAGGGGTTTTCATCTATAGCCTTGCCGTTGACTAAATTGACCCGAAAGGAAGTGAAATTTGTGTGGAGTGATGAATGTCAGCACAACTTTGAAATGTTGAAAAATAGGCTAGTATCAGCTCCAGTTCTCACCGTTCCATCCAGTGGAGAAGGTTTTGTGATTTATACTGACGCTTCACATCAGGGCCTGGGTTGTGTTTTCATGCAACATGGAAAGGTAATTTCTTATGCATCTAGACAGTTGAAAATGCATGAACGTAATTATCCTACACATGATTTAGAACTTGCAGCTATTGTTTTTGCCTTGAAATTATGGAGACATCATTTGTATGGAGAGACGTGTGAAATTTTCACTAACCATCAAAGTTTGAAGTATTTATTTACACAGAGAGACTTGAATTTGAGACAAAGATGTTGGATGGAGTTAATTAAAGATTATGATTGTACCATTCACCATCATCCCGGGAGGGCCAATGTTGTTGCAGATGCTCTGAGTCGAAAGTTATTGGGGAGGTTATCTTGTATTCAATGTGCACGGGTTGGTAATATTATGGAATTAAGACGGATGGGAGTCGAGTTGAACTTATCTAAAATGGGGGCGTTATTTGCACACGTTACAGTGAGACCTTTACTGGCAAAACGCATACAAAATTTGCAAGTCAGTGATCCATTCCTTGAAAAGAAGAAACGGGAAATCCTGGATGGTAAAGAGAGTGACTTTGAAATTAAGAAGAATGAATCATTGTGTTATAAAAATAAAATTTGTGTACCAAATGATCCGTCCTTAAAGAAGGATATATTAGAAGAGGCACATAGTTTTATTTACTCTATGCATCCGGGAGGTACCAAAATGTACAGAGATTTGAAAGAGTATTACTGGTGGAACAATATGAAACGTGAGATTGCCGAATTTGTAGCTAAATGTTTAGTATGTCAACAAGTGAAAGTGGAGCATCAGAAGCCGGCAAGATTATTACAGTCATTGCCTATTCCGAAATGGAAGTGGGAGCATATAATGATGGATTTTGTTGTAGGATTGCCACAATCACCAAAGGGGCATGATTCTATTTGGGTGATTGTAGATCGATTGACAAAGTCAGCTCATTTTCTTCCAGTTAAGACGACCTACACTGTTGACAAATATGCACGTATGTATGTTGATGATATTATCCATTTACATGGAGCACCAGTGTCAATAGTATCAGATAGAGATCCAAGTTTCACTTCTAAGTTTTAGCCTCGTTTACAGAATGCCATGGGCACAAGTTTGAAGTTCAGCACTGCATTTCATCCACAAACTGATGGGCAATCTGAAAGGACGATTCAAATATTAGAAGACATGTTACGAGCTTGTGTATTTGACTTCAAAGGTAGTTGGGATGATCATTTGCCATTGATGGAATTTGCGTATAATAATAGTTATCAGTCCACCATTGGTATGGATCCTTATGAAGCTTTATATGGGAGGAGATGTATAACGCCTTTGTGTTGGGATAAAGTAGGTGAAAGGAAACTTTTGGGTCCTGAATCGATAGATATGACAACTGAAAAGATCAAAATGATTCAGGAACGGATAAAGATAGCGCAAAGTAGGCAGAAATTTTATGCAGATAAGAGGAAGTATCCATTGGAATTTTAGAAGGGGGATTTTTTATTCCTACGTATTTCACCGTGGAAAGACGTTATGAGATTTGGAAAGAAGGGAAAACTAAGTCCAAGATACATTGGACCATATGAAGTGTTGGAAAGAATTGGAACCCTGGCATATAGATTAGCATTACCTCCAGAGTTATCTCGTTTGCATGACGTGTTCCATGTATCAATGCTTCGTAAGTATTTGGTAGATCCATCTCATCAACTGAAAACCCAACCTATTGAACTGAAAGAAGACTTGTCGTACATCGAGGAACCGATGGAAATTCTTGATCGTAAGGATCAAGTATTGAAGAATAAGGTTATTCCCTTAGTTAAAGTTATGTGGATGAGCCATGGAATTAAAGAAGAAACTTGGGAAACGGAGGATAGCATGAAGAAACAATATCCCCATTTGTTTGGTAAGTGACATTCGTATTAAATTTCGAGGAGGAAATTTTCTAAGGGGGGGAGGTTGTGACAACCCGTATATAATTATGATAAATTATATTTAAATCATACTTATCATATGTGATATTAATAATGTGTTATTAGTATATCTAATGTTAAGTGATTATGGTTAGTATAATTCTACTTTCATAAATCATGAAATGTCGAATTATTTACGAATACAAGATTTGGTTATTTTCAATAGAAATGTTCATGTTTAACACTAGTTTTGACCCTTGTAACATTACAATTGACTTGAGGTGAAAACTACATAGTTGTATACATGTGAGTTAGGGTTGTAACACAACAAACGGTGCATCAAA
Organism: Sambucus nigra; assembly: GCA_949130495.1. Classification (NCBI taxonomy): domain Eukaryota; kingdom Viridiplantae; phylum Streptophyta; class Magnoliopsida; order Dipsacales; family Adoxaceae; genus Sambucus; species Sambucus nigra. The sequence continues at coordinate 463,388,245 of OX422209.1, read as the reverse complement.
CGGATGTTCGAGTAAGAAGTTAGGCCGAAAATACGAACAAGAGGCAAACCTGTCAATCCCCTTAAGTGGTAAATTGTCTTTTATTAATCCAAATGTTTTAATTTGATTGGATGGATTGGGAGGCAGCCTTGGCCGACTTAAAACTCTACCTTAACCTTATTTCTTCATAAAATAAGTCCCTAGGTTCAGTTTGACGTGTTATTAGCTTGAGGAAAGAGAGGTAGAAGTTAAGGAAGAAAGGGTTACAAGGAAAATCTAGGAAAGCAATTCCAAGAAAATCCTTAAGGTGTTTCCAAGGTAATATTATGTGTTAATATTGTTTTAATCTTCTATTATATTTATTTCAAAGTATATAAATCGTGAAGTATTGATCCAAATTCCATCCTCCTTTGTGATAATATGTATTGGTTCACATGTGAGATAAGTGGTGTTATAGGTCATATTGCTTTGTATTGAAACCCTTTGTATTCAAACTTACATATCTCTTTGTGTGCTTACTGGAATTCGGAAATTCCAATTGGATATGAAAATAGACTCATATATTCATTTAATATCCGAAAATAAGAATTTAACTCCTTATGTTTAGGTCTTAGTGATGGTTGCAAGTTGGTATATAGTTGTTGTTTGTATATTTCATTTCGGTATGCCCCGAGTTTGGTCAAGCTTTTGAGATAGCAAATGAAGTCCAAATATTATGAAACTTTAATTATGTACTATTCAGTTTGTCTACTAAAATTTTATTGAAAATCATGTAAATTTATGCTGTATAAAAATTATGAAAATTCTTGGAAGTCGAAGGAACAATAGAGGAGTTTGTAGGGAAAATTTCTTGTGTTGTAAAGAAATGGCCATAACTTGCCCTAGGAAGCTTGAAAAAATTACACCGTCACTTGTAACGGAAAGTATATTTAGATGTGTTTTCAGATTGATAAGCTTGAACACCTGTATGTGTACTATTTATGAATATGGGATTGTTAAGTATGGAGGACAATGATTTGACGCCATATTGGATACCCCATGAAAGAATGTTTGTATCTACTCCTTCACAAGGGTATTTTGAGTACATGTTTCATGTATATATATATTAAGAAGTATACTTTTATGTTTACTTAAGTTTAGTTATAAATTCTTTATGAGGTAGTTTCTAGTGTTGAATGTTCATGACCTTATCAACATATTTACCATAGTTTCGTCTTTACATATGTTTCATGGAATATGACTTGAGTAGAATCATATTGTGGTTGTGTACTCATTTAAAGTTACATAATTATATTAAAATAATACTTATGATTGAGATTTAGTACTGATTTAGTTAGATTAACAGGTGTAAGGTCAAATCAACCAAGTTCAGCTCCACCCGAGGGAAACGTGAATACATAGTTGACAACACAAGGTGAGTGTACTTACTGGGTTGATTTTGGATATGCCATATATGTATCATATGTTGAGATGATATGGCTTATTTAAAAGTCATGAGATGTTGATATGTTATGTCTTATTTAAAATCCAAGAGATGTTGAGATGTTATGGCTTATTTAAAACCCAAGAGATGTTGAGATGTTATGGCTTTATAAAAGTGAGGATATGTTGAGTTGCTATGCAATTCAGGAGATGTTAGGTTTTTTTAAAACCTATGGATATGATTATTGCCTATGGGCAGGAGATGTGGGGTATATTAACTCCGGATATGTATTTGGCCTAATTTCACACAGAGATGTATATATTGTTATGTTGAGATGTTAATATACTGCTTTTACTATAGATAGATGTAGTACATTCACTGAGTTTTTAAACTCATGGTTTTATATGTTTACATTTTCAGGTTTTCCAGCTGCCACTGCCAAGTCTAGGAGGTTGAGTACATAGAAGTAGGGTCTTATTAGTTTGTTTTATAAACTGCACTAGTTGTAATTAAGTTAAATGATATGTGAGTTTTGTTGAAATTATGCCTCCTTAAAACGATTGGATTTTTTTAATATTACGCATTTTAATCTTGAAGTTGTTTCAATATGTATTACCTAAATAATAAATAAATTATAATTGTGGTTTGTAAGCTATTTAGTTAATTATATCCTAATGTGGTCAGGGGGTGACAGTATCAGAGCATCAGGTTCTAGTGTCCTTTAGGATATGTGAGGCTTATTGTGCTTACAACGTGGATTTCTTTGATATAAAGCCGTTTAGGGTTGTTTATTTCTTTGGTGAGATTACATTCTCTTGCTATAACATATATATTAGTGATGCTTATTTGCATTCAGGTGTGTTCGTGTGCTGAACAATAAAGTGTGATAGGCAAGGTTCGTTAGGATGACAACAGGAGGCAATACTCAATTGAGGTTATATGGAATATTCAAGAAGGATAACCATAGTTGAGGTCACCCCGATTATGGCACGGGAAGCAAGGATGGTAAAGGTCACTATGGCACAATATGAAATTTCCAAGGACCAATATAGTTGATGCAAAATTAGACTCACCCAATGTGATTGGATTGAGATAGAGGGAGACGAAACATTGAAGAGAACCATCATTGTAAATTTGAGAAATACAGAGATTATGTGTTCTAGCCAACAAAGGTTAATGGTGAGAGTCATCCACCACATTTAGAAGTGGAATGATATGTCAATAGAGGGATCTTAGGTACAGTATGACCACAAGTTCCTTCATCAAATGTTCAGTATAAGATGTGAACGTTGTTCTGAACTCATCATAGGAGGGCCGAACAAAAGTCCACTTGTGAAATGAATTTAAATTTTTCTTATTGAATCTTGTGTCAGAGGAAGTAAATACCAATAGAGAAGAGGATCTAGAGTGAGAGATTGACTCGTAAGAAAAGTTACAACACTTAAAGGGGATTCTGTTGGATGGTTGTTTCAGATAGTGACAATGTCGCACTTTGTCCATGAAGATGTTAACGCTTCTTTGTGTGGGATGATTAAGGAATCGAATAATTTAGTCAGAGAATAAGACTAGGTGAAACGGTGTTAGTGAAGCACCACAAGGGGGAGACCTATCAAGGGATCAATTTAAATGATTTGGATAGATGAATTCTTACTAAGTGATGGTGAATTTAGTAAGGGCTATTTAAGTCAGTAGCATGTTCCTCAGGGAAACAAAGCTAAAGGAACAACAAGAGTAGCCTCAAGATCGAAACTACCATGTTTGAGAGAAGGACAATCCTAACATAGTCAGTATGATAGAAGATAAGTGGATTAGGTTCTGAGGTATTTTGTGGAAGAGTTAAACCACATACGTTAAATCTTTCCCCAAGGCGAGTAAAGGGACAAGGGTATGGTGCTTGCAAGGGAAATGGTTAATGTAGTTTTGATTTCGTTCGGAAAAACGTGTTATGTCCGGGAAACCATTTGAATAGCTATGGAAATTGGCAAGGTAGAAGTATGAGTTCTATCCTCAAAGGATGAGGCGTATTTTGGGTGACATGAGCGAGTCACTAAGTTTTGATTATTGCGAGATTTGCGTGAGAGAAGAGTTTAGTGCGTATATCGACAATGTTATCATTATGTTTATGTCTTCCCTGACGTAGAGGGGTTACCTTTAGGGTTATCTCTAGGGTTATCCACGAAAGATAAATGGGTGTATTTGTAGTGGTATATATACTTTATTGAGATTACTCATTTTTAGTGATGTATTTTACGAGTATGATATTATCCTGGTTACGACCTTTTAGTAACGGTCAGGACGATAGTGGGCAGTGATTGCAAGGCTATCAGGGTTGTTACCCTAGTACAACATGTTTTGTGATGGCAAGGCCTCAACTACAAGACGGTCGGGCTCGCACTTGTATTATTTATATTAGAGACTTAGCGGTCTCGAGATATTCGATACCGGTATGTGTGGGGACTTTCTTGATATGATTAGGAATACATTGGGTATACCATTGAACGATCAGGACTTAGTAATAGGAGAGCGCATTTTTATATCACTCCTTTAGAGACGGGGGAGTCAAGACTTGAAGTTATATGTCTGAGGAAGGAATTTTGAGAGTCCTGATTGTATGAGTCCGACGTTTATGAAATGTGATTACCAACAATGTTCAGTGATAGTGCCTCTGGGAAGAAAAGTTTCTCATTTAAAGGTAATTACGAAAGGAGATATAGCTTTTATGTAAAGAGACGGGAATATAGGTTTACATGTTATGGACTGATGGCCTAACAGATTTCGACAGTCGACAATGCTAGGTAGTAGTGCATCGGGGTGTTCCTTGTTTGGATTTTTCTTTTCGAGACATCCCACGGATGAAACTTAGCATAAGGTTGGAAGTAGGGAGATATTTGGCCATTCGTCCATGAGTTCGATTCCTCGGTCATTATAGAAGTGTGGAGATATAATTGTAAGTCGAAAGTTAAATTCCAATATAAGGCCAGTGGAGACCGTTGTACGGTGAGGATGAATTAAAAATTATGTCTTATCACCAAGAGTTGTAGGGTGGAGAAATTTTATAGAGGATTTAAGATCTTGAATTCTGAGGTGACTGAGAATGATAAAGTGCTATAGCCACGTTGTAAAAATAGGGGCAATAAAGAATTATGAGGTAGGTGTGGAGCGTATGTAATATTTAGGCCAGTATGCACGGTTTATAAGGTGTGTGGGTACCCCGGTTAGCTAATGTCAGAATCGCCTAGGTTTTAGGGGCATGGGAATAGATGTGTGAAATATATGCTTGTGGGGATAATATCAAAAAATTGAAGTGGTGGAGTGGAGTAATCGTCGAGTAAGAAGATCGGTAATCCATATATACGGGCGTGATTAGAGTAGCATGCCCGAACTTAATTGAAAGTCTATAGAAAGCCGTTTAAAAAAGGGGTATCCCTTGAGAAGACTAAAATTAAACTATTATGGAAATTTGGAAGCAGAGTTCTACCCAGTTGAATGTTGAGAGTGACTTGCACATGAATAGAATGGTGATGTCAATAAGTTATAAAGAATCCAGATGTGAACATCGTGGCGAAAAGTGCACAAGTCCGAAATTTTGGTATACGCCGAAGAAAGAAGAGGAGTTCTAAGTACCATTTAATGTCAGATGCATTAAGGGGAAGTCGGTGTTGAGCGGGACATGGCGAGTAGTCTTCGCATGTACCACTCGTAGATAGAAATCGATTGGAACAAGATGATCAACCATAAAATTTATATAAAGCCGACGGTTCCTGTAATGGAATAGGGCAGTCAAGTTGGCAAATTTATTAGTTGGATTGCCAACTTCAGGATAAGGTCACGATTTCCTTCGAATGGGTGGAACAAGTTGACCAAAAGAAATGGTAATTTTTATTACTTCGAGTTGAGTACACTATTAGATAGTGTGCCCAGAGCTTTCTTTGACAAAAGGATCGTGTCAGTACGTGGTCCTAACTAATGTTGTTGTGAACTAGGATGAGATACTTGAACCCCACCTTCAATATGGGATTTCAGGAAACGGTGGGGATGGCATTTCATTTTGAGTCGGCCGTATCACCTATGGCCGAGGAGTATGCGGATGGTGATTGATGACTAGTGGAGAGGTATGAAAGAAATTTTAGACTCATTGTGATCATTTCATTTACACAACGGATATGACTACTATGTAAGATAGTATGGTAATCGGGAGAAGATATTACCTAATGATAGAGTTGTGTGAAATCACTAGCACTTGTTTATCGCGTATAAGGTGCTTATGGAGGTTTTCCGTGGATATGACTACTATGTAAGGTCTTCCTCTAGAAGCTTAGAAATGAGTGGATAATTGGAATTTCGAATTGGTCTAATGTTAGAGTCCGATGGCTATAGTGGAATAACTACAAACTATCTTAGAAGGCTTTTGACTCTCGTAAGAGTCACGTCGTCAGGAACCGAGATTAGAAGGACGGACAAGAGTAGTCAGATATTCATATGGTTTATTTCGGGATATGAGTTTTGTGTTTAGTTAAATACAAATTTAATATGAAGTGAGGTGCGACATCCCAAAGATATTGATATAATGGGGCCAATGATGTATAGACTAGTCTTATTCGAATGTTCTTGGTAGGAGCACTAGGCGAGGTGCCGTTATTGAGGGGTGACCCTATAAATGATAAAGTGTCGGAAGTGTTAAACAAGCTTATTGTGAAGCGGGAACTACTGAGCGAGCCGTACTGTTACGTTGGTTTTATGTACTGGAGGATAACGGTTTTTACCAGGTATGCCTTACTTTACCAAATTTCAGGACAAAATTCTGTTAGTATGGGGGAGTATGTAATACCTCGTATTTTTACGTGTATTTATTTTATTATGAAATTATGAAAATTTGGATTAATTAATTTAAGAGAGAAAATTTAATTTGTAATTAATCTGACTTAATGTTAATAATTACTAATGTGACGAGAGTCCGTAGTTATCACATGATGAGAGTTAGTAGTTATCATCAATGATTATGTTGAAATGATGTTGAGTAATAATTATGTTGAACATTACGTGGTGAGTAATGTAATAGACGGTCTGGGAAATAATATTATGGTCGAGATGAGATACACGATAGTCATGATATAATTATTTGGGACGCGCGTTTGAGTCACGTCACTAGTATGTATTTGGGGGTTAAAAAGGTATATTGATTTTATATAACTTGAATGACTATTTTGAGTGTGCTAGAGTGTCCGTAAGGGTCAAAATAGTCAAAAAAACACTTCTCGGGTATTTTATTTGGAGTTCGGGGCATTTTAGCCCTAAACAACACCCTGGAGGGAGTATTTTGGTCTTTTGGGATTTTTAGGTAAATAAATGGAAAAAAATTAGGATTAATTAAGAGTATTGAGGGTTAACGGCCTGCCAGTTTCAACTTACGTGAGAAAAAAAAGAGAAAACAGAGAGAGAGAGAGAGAGAGAGAGCGAAGGAAGAAGAAGACTCCATTGGAGCCTTAAGCCAAGAACTCAAGCTTTCACACCCAAAAGTACACCTGCGTGTAGATCGTGTCAGGAGGATCATTCCCATACAAATTTCAGCCCAAGAATCAAAAGTTCATTATGAGACAAGTGTTTATCTTGCTAGTTTGTTTAGCATATATTGTTCTTGTTAAACTCAGTTAATGATTTAGATAATGAATGACGGAAATTTATGTTTCATTAGGTTTAATCGTAGAAGCATATTAGATTTTGGTGACGGGTTGCATGTAGAGGATTTACCCCATTTGTATATTATTAAATCTGGAGATTTTATGTATAGATACCGAATTGAATTTAAGGATTTGAAATACTTAGAGTGATGGCTTCTTTTTATGAGGATTCTTAGAGATTTTAGAAATTATTGGTTTCCCTTTTGAAAACATAAAGATTTGAATACTAATTTGTGTTATAAATTTCCCCATAATGATTAGGGTTAGGTTAGAAACCTTTAAACTGATGTTAGAGGAATTTTGGATTGAGGTTGAGGTTTAGAATGTTGAGAAAAATCGAAATTTGGAAGAACTCGGTTTGTTCGGAATTTCCATTAGAAGACTTGCCCAGGTCGTTCGAACTACCTCATTTGAATGACCTCGTTCAAACGAGACTTGTAACGAGATTCCCAATGAACTTTCTAACGAGTTGCTGAGTTCGTTCGAAGTCGGAACTTCGATCGAATGAACTCGTTCGAGCAAGAATCTATAACACCCCGTATTTTTGTGCATTTAATATTTAATTAATTTGGGAATTTTAAATTTCATGTGTGATGTAATTTTAGTTGAATTAATTATGGCAATATATATATTTAAATATTAATTCGGGAGTGAATGGTTAATGTTTAGGGAAATTTATTTACTAAGTGAATAGTAATAATTTAAATACGTCATTTCGGGTATTAATGACGGGGTATGCACTTATCCCAGTCGGGAGTCGGTATAGACTAAGTTAGGTGTGAGATAAGGATTTTTATAAATTAATTTGGATGTCAATAATGAGTGCGCGATTGAGTCCGGATGGGTCGAGATAGTTAGAAAAGAGTATCCGGGGGTAGCAATTGGGTCTCGGGGTATTTTTGGGCACGACCGGGCCCACACGGGGTGAGTTGGGCCACTTTAATTAAGCCCATTAGGTGAAAAACGGGATTTAGAGTTTTAACCTAAGTGAGGGATTAAGAAATCAACAGCCAACATAACTCTAAACCTAGGGTTTGAGAGGGGATTTGGGGGAAAGCAAATCAAGAGCAAATTTGAGGTTATTGGAGCCAAATTAAGGGACATCAACAACGGATCAGACCCTACGAGTAATTCCAGGTAAGTGGTTAACTGTTTTTACTCCAAAAGTATGATATCCAATTCATATTTTAGTGATTTATAAACTAAAATTCGTTTTGGGGATAAATGGGTACAAAAATGGGGTTTTTATTTATGAAACACTTGAATGAGATTCAAAGTAAGAATTAGTTGTGTAGATAATTCTGAGTATGATTATCAAATTTGAATGAGCAAACCAGAATATAAAAGGGTGGAAATTTGAATCTGGAATTTGGGATTTTCGAACAAAGTTAATGGAGATTTATGGAAAAAACCCATTTTTGAAATTGTGAGATAAGTTGAGAAAGTCATATACTAGAAGGTGTATATGATGTATAGGATCAATGTTAAATATGTTTATGTGTTGGGATGACTCGATTGGAGGTTGAAATTCTGGTATACAAAGCTTGGAATTCGTTAATGGTGGAATTCAGCGGGGAAGAAGGGCTGCCTAGGGAGGATCAATCGATCGATCGGGGGCCTTCGATCGATCGACGATGGCCAAATCTTGGCAGGTCGGGCTGTTTGGTTACCCCTTGTTTTATTTTTATTTTCTTTTAGTATAATTTTGAATTGGGAGAAAGTTAAAAATATTCCTTTTGGGACTTATTTATTTAGTGTCAAATAAATACGAGACTTAGCTCCTATGGACGAATATTTAGGAGGGATAAATGCGTGACACGTTATGGGTGAATATTTGAGAATTTAATTCTGCGATTTAAATATGGACCAAGTGAGCTAGTCCGGGTATATTGGTTAAGTGACACCAAGGCATTTAAATTAATTATCGAGAGGATAGGTAAATTTAGAGTCGGAACACAGACTCAGGAAATATTAAGTTATGGGCCAAGTGAGCGAGTCCGGGTATAATGGTTGGGCGACACCATGTATTGAACTAATTAATGTGTGATTAATTAAAGTCGAGTCAGACTGTAGACTCGGGAAAGTATCAAATTTATAGTTGTGATAATTAAATTAATTAGAGTCAGATTGTAGACTCGGGTATGATTAAATTAATAAGTGTGATAATTAATTTAATTAGAGTCGGATTATAGACTCGGGTAGGATAAAATTAATAAGTGTGATAATTAGTTTAATTAGAGTCGGATTATAGACTCGGGTAGGATTACATTAATAGGTGTATTAATTAATTTAATTAGAGTCGGATTATAGACTCGGGTAGAATTAAATTAATAGGTGTATTACTTAATTTAATTAGAGTCAGATTATAGACTCGGGTAGGATTAAATTAATAAGTGTGATAATTAATTTAATTAGAGTCGGATTATAGACTCGGGTAGGATTAAATTAATAAGTGTGATACTTAATTTAATTAGAGTCGGATTGTAGACTCGGAGAGGTGTTTAAATAAAATGTGTGTTATTTAATTTAATTAGAGTCGGGTGATAGACTTGGGAAGGTATTAAAATAATAAGGGTATTAATTAATTTAATTGGAGTCGGACCATAGACTCGGGGAACGTATTATATCAACTGAAGTGTGAGTTAAATATATTAGAGTCGGTCCATAGACTCGGGAGCACGATAAATTATTAAGTGAGAAAATTAATTACGTTGAGTCGGGCCAGAGACTCAGGAAATTTTAGGCAGTGTACGGAATTTTTGGTACACGGTAAAGCCAGGGTTTATAATATATATATATATACAGTGTAGTGATAGTCTATATATATTTGTGTATATATTATGTGTGATATTAAATTACAGGCAGTGTACGGAATTTTGAGTACATGGTAAAGCCGGGGTTTATATTAAATATATACAGTGTAGTGATAGTATATATATACGTGTATATATTGTGTGTGATATCAAATATCAGTGATTAGATATTTATTAAATTTATATACTCTAATGCTATCAGGGGAGGTTGCGCGATGTGGGTGAATCCCCTAGCTTGAGGAGTAGGGTGAGTATATCCCTAGGTCATAGCGTCCGGTATATATGGGTGAGGGATTTATCTCACTTTCAGGGAAGGAATATGACCGCCTCCACTACGTTTGTATTTTGGACCAAGTTGGTGAGCGATTCCAACTTGGGGAACTAGGTCTTGTGAGCACACCTAGTGAGATAGCATTTTAGAGGGAATCATCCGGTGAGGGTATACTCGGAAGGATGGATACACGTATGATATATGTGTGGATGTTAGTAAAGGTACGTATAATATGGTAACAAATATTATATGTAGGTGATAATACAGTGTGTGCTGTATTTACTTTATATAACTCATATTACAGTTATATGCTGTTAATTAATGAGAAATTAATTAATTTAATCATTTGTGGGAATAATATAGAGTGTGACATATTAAATTTATATAACTTGTGTTACGGTTATATGCTACTATTTAAGAGGAATTAATTAAGTTAATTGTGAAATAACTTATAATTCAAGAATCATTATACTTGGGTTAGAGTAGTATGGCAAGGGAAGGTTATACCAGGACAAATTAGACGGGGTAGTACAACTAGGTGGGGTTAAGGTAACCGGTAGGTGTGCACAATAGTGGATGGGTGAGAATGTCCACAAGGGAGTGTGACACTAACTTAAATATGAAGAGCATTCATGCATTTTAAATTACTGCAGTTAATTCACTTGCTAAATATTTTTAAAAATTTTTGGGTTCTAACCCTGCTATAAAACCATTTTCAAAACCTTTTAGGTGTCCAGCCACAGGGACGCGAGGATTGATATTCTATTCCAGGGACACGGAGCTGCGGTATATGTGGATGCTAGTAGGAGTTTGGATTAGACGCATCATTCATTCATTCCTAGAGTAGGAATCACTCATCAGTTCTAGTTTTATTTAGGGCATGTCGCCCAGACTTTCAGTTCAATTTTTCAGATTTGTTTTATTCCGATGTTGAATATTGTATTGGATTATTTCAGTTGGGTGGCCGATGGTTTATTCGGCAAGTTGTGTAATTAATTATTTCAGTTGAGTTTTGTTCAGTTGTGTGAATGGTTTATATTTATTTCCGCATGTACTATTGTGTTTAATTAAAAAGTTAAAATTGGCACCAATTTTTGGAATACTAGGTGGTTAGTAAGTCTTAAAATTTTTTCGACAGTGATGCTAAGGATGATCCAGCTGAGATTCCTATTTTAATTTGGTATAGGACTGATCACCCAGTATTTTATTAGGTGGGGTGTCACAGATGGTATCAGAACATCAGGTTCTAGTGTCGTTAGGATCTGTGCGGCTTTTCACATGTCGGCTTAGAAATCTTTGATATAGAGCCCTATTATAGGATTTTTGTATTCTCATACGTATGCGCATATACGTTCTTCTGCGAAATTTATATTTGAGAGTGAACTCATACCAATTCGGTTTTCATTCTAGATGACGCCCAGGAAAGAGAGAGCAGCTAGGGCAGCAGTGGGAGATGAGACGAGGGAGGCTCGTTAGGAGCAAGAGTTACCACAGCAACGGCCAAAGATGATTTTGACAGCACAGGTAACTGAATTAGTGGCACAGGCAGTTGGAGCAATGGTGGTCACAACGACAGGGTACTTTCCACGGGATCAGCCACAAGTGTTAGTGGCGCCGGATGTTGAGACCCACGCGGGGTCGTCGGGGTGGAAACAAGAATGAGAGGTTATTTTTAGTGGGAACCCACCAGAGTTTCGAGGGGGTTCAGATGTAGTGCTATCGTGTCAAGGAAGAGGGATATCCAGCGTCACCTACGCATGGGAGATTGCGATGAGGTGCGGAAGCAAATGCTAACTACTTTTAGTTTAGTGGGAGCAGCGCTACAATGGTGGGAGTCGATCACCACAGTTGAGGAAAGGGACACACTAACTATTACAGAGTTTTGGGTGCGGTTCGGCCACAAGTATTTTTCCTCCAGCGGTTGAGACCGAAACGAGGAGAAAAATTTTGTGAGGTGACTCAAAGGGGACCGTTAAGTGGACGATTATGAGTAAGAATTCACTAGTTGGCAAAATTTTGTACCGGATGAGGTAAGAAAGGAAAGGAGAAAGAAAGTAAAGGTTTGTGGATGGATTAGTCTGGAGAATAGGACAACATTGAATTGGTATATACGCATCAGTAGCTTATACTGATGTCGTGAATGCAGCACTCCGTCACTATTAGAAATATCGCTTCCACGCGAAGGAAAGCAGTAAGGGAGTGGGAATTAGCTAGTCGGATAAGGCATGTGGGAACAATACCAGTGGGGTATCCCAGCAACAGACTGGGGGAGATAAAGGGCAGGATTTTTGACAGAGAAATCATGCCAAACAAGTTAGAACTGGAGGCTATCGGCAGGATGGCCAAGGATTTCAACCAGGTCGACATGGAAGGGACCAGTGGCAGGGTGAATGTATTAGAAGGTGTTTCGTCTGTGGGGAAAGAGAGACACTTGAAGAGAGGTTGTATTAAGAAAGGCAAGGAGAAACTACAGGATGAGATCCTGGATGTACATCCACTAAAGCAAGTCATGGGTGCATTCGAGCAGGGAGAAGCTGCTCCGGAAACTGAGAACCAGTCGTTGCAGCTGGAGTATAGAGGTAATTATTTTTACCCTAGGGGCATGGGGTGTATTTTTGATTGACAAAGAGGATGTCACAATATAAGACTTATTTTTCACTAGAGTTTGCAGGTGAGTCGAACTTAGTGGGTGCGTTGGCGGTAGCAACCATAGCATGTGGATAAACTTTTCGTAGGATAGAGGAGTCCCTTGGTGTTCGTCACGGGAGAGTGGAGGCGTACACTGAGTGATTGTTTGAATTATGTGAAGACTTACTACTTTTGAGAATTATAGGAGTAGGGTTGATAATACTTTTTAAACATCGGCTGGATATCGATGGAATTTAACTATTGTGGATAGTGGAGTTAAATTTTGGTGTTCGCGACACCAGGGTAGGATTGGTACTAGGTATCACCGAAGAGGGCATATAGCCTGTATATATGGGGATATATCTATTTTATTGCGTGGTGAGATAGCACATAGTGAGGTTTTGTGTTCTCACATTTTATCCCGGTAAGTGGGGATGTTTACTAAAGTGAATCAGGGTGGTTAAATTGATTGTCGAGCAAAGAGAGATATCTCGGGGTTTATTTTGCGCAAAGACTAGTGGTAGTAAGGGAGCGGTATTATGTTGTCTTTGATAGCATAAGGGTAAGCGTATATACTTTTGTGTTGAGAGACAAGTATTTATGGGGAGATGTTTGGACGTTAGCACATGGGTTGGGTACCCGGGCAGTAGAAGTATATGTATATATATATATATATATATATATATATATATATATATATATATATATATATATATATATATATATATATATTTATATTTGTGATATGACTACGGGCTCAAAGTTATATTGTGGGTTACGACTAGCATAGTCGGGTAACTTTCGTGTGGTAGAGCGCGGGGATAGGGTTTATGGGCACCCGGATTAATTAAGGAAAAAATTTTGTGCGGTTAAGCACGGGTATAGGGTGTATGGGCGCCCTGGTTAAGTTTAAATACATACTTGTGTAACGTATGGTTAAAAGCGGATGGGATAGATATAGCGGGCTTGGAGGCACATGACTAGTGATTAATATGTGAATATTGGAACACTAGGTTTATCTCAATTTCGAGGACGAAATTCCATTGTAAGGGGGGAAGTATGTAACACCCCGTATTTTTGTGCATTTAATATTTAATTAATTCGGGAATTTTAAATTTCTTGTGTGATGTAATTTTAATTGAATTAATTATGGCAATATATATATTTAAATATTAATCGGGGAGTGAATGGTTAATATTTAGGGAAATTTATTTACTAAGTGAATAGTAATAATTTAAATACATCATTTCGGGTATTAATGACGGGGTATGCACTTATCCCAGCCGGGAGTCGGTATAGACTAAGTTAGGTGTGGGATAAGGATTTTTATAAATTAATTTGGATGCCAATAATGAGTGCGCGGTTGAGTCCGAATGGGTCGAGATAGTCAAAAAAGAGTATCCGGGGGTAGCAATTGGGTCTCGGGGTATTTTTGGGCATGACCGGGCCCACACGGGGTGAGTTGGGCCACTTTAATTAAGCCCGTTAGGTGAAAAACGGGATTTAGAGTTTTAACCTAAGTGAGGGATTAAGAAATCAGCAGCCAACACAACTCTAAACCTAGGGTTTGAGAGGGGATTTGGGGGAAAGCAAATCAAGAGCAAATTGGAGGTATTAGAGCCAAATTCAGGGACATCAACAACGGATCAGACCCTAGGAGTAATTCCAAGCAAGTGGTTAACTGTTTTTACTCCAAAAGTGTGATATCCAATTCATATTTTAGTGATGTGTAAACTAAAATTCATTTCGGGGATAAATGGGTACAAAAATGGGGTTTTTATTTATGAAACACTTGAATGAGATTCAAAGTAAGAATTAGTTGTGTAGACAATTCTGAGTATGATTATCAAATTTGAATGAGCAAACTTGAATATAAAAGGGTTGAAATTTGAATCTGGAATTTGGGATTTTCGAACAAAGTTAATGGAGATTTATGGGAAAAACCCATTTTTGAAATTATGAGATAAGTTGAGAAAGTCATATACTAGAAGGTGTATATGATGTATAGGATCAATGTTAAATATGTTTATGTGTTGGGATGACTCGATTGGAGGTTGAAATTCTGGTATACAAAGCTTGGAATTTGTTAATGGTGGAATTCAGCGAGGAAGAAGGGTTGCCTAGGGAGGATCGATCGATCGATCGGGGGCCTTCGATCGATCGACGATGGCCAAATCTTGGCAGGTCGGGCTGTTTGGTTACCCCTTGTTTTATTTTTATTTTCTTTTAGTATAATTTTGAATTGGGAGAAAGTTAAAAATATTCCTTTTGGGACTTATTTATTTAGTGTCAACTAAATACGAGACTTAGCTCCTAATGGCGAATATTTAGGAGGGATAAATGCGTGACACATTATGGGTGAATATTTGAGAATTTAATTATGATATTTAAATATGGACCAAGTGAGCAAGTCCGGGGATATTGGTTAAGTGACACCAAGGCATTTAAATTAATTATCGAGAGGATAGGTAAATTTAGAGTCGGAACGCAGACTCAGGAAATATTAAGTTACGAGCCAAATGAGCGAGTCCGGGTATAATGGTTGGGCGACACCATGTATTGAACTAATTAATGTGTGATTAATTAAAGTCGAGTCAGACTGTAGACTCGGGAAAGTATCAAATTTATAGTTGTGATAATTAAATTAATTAGAGTCAGATTGTAGACTCGGGTATGATTAAATTAATAAGTGTGATAATTAATTTAATTAGAGTCGGATTATAGACTCGGGTAGGATAAAATTAATAAGTGTGATAATTAGTTTAATTAGAGTCGGATTATAGACTCGGGTAGGATTAAATTAATAGGTTTATTAATTAATTTAATTAGAGTCGGATTATAGACTCGGGTAGAATTAAATTAATAGGTGTATTACTTAATTTAATTAGAGTCGGATTATAGTCTCAGGTAGGATTAAATTAATAAGTGTGATAGTTAATTTAATTAGAGTCGGATTATAGACTCAGGTAGGATTAAATTAATAAGTGTGATACTTAATTTAATTAGAGTCGGATTGTATACTCGGAGAGGTGTTAAAATAAAATGTGTATTAGTTAATTTAATTAGAGTCGGGTGATAGACTCAGGAAGGTATTAAATTAATAAGGGTATTAATTAATTTAATTGGAGTCGGACAAAAGACTCGGGGAAAGTATTATATCAACTGAAGTGTGAGTTAAATATATTAGAGTCGGACCATAGACTCGGGAATACGATAATGTAATAACCCGCCCTTTTGGAGACGACTAAATTCCATAATTAATTATATTTTGGAATTTGGAGAATTTCTCGAAATAGTAAATTTTGGGATTTTCGAGGATTGAATGATTTTCGATGGGTGCTGTAATTATTTTTGGGACTATATAGGTCGAAATATTTTAATTATATGTCGTCGTTGAGTAAAACGACACGAGGTAAGATTTTTAATTGGAAAACCCGCATTTAATTATTTTGGGTTGGAATAGTGATTTGCGGTCAAGTACCTCAGATGGAAATTTCGACTGCGCCATAATTCTCGGAATGGCCGAGATAGTCGGAAAAGAGTGTTCGATTGTCGGAAATGAGTTTCGGTTAATTTTAGAGGTAAAAGTAACTCGTAATTGGGTAAATGAGTCGTTTTTGGGTTTATAGGGGTATAACCCCTTTCTTCTTATTTAAAGAGGGAGAAAGGGAAAGGAAAGAAGAAAGAAAGAAAGAAAAGAGAGAGAAGAGAGAGAGGAAGAAGAAAAGAGGAGGAAAAGGGAGATTCGGGCCAAACTCCGCCGGATTCGACTCGAGGTCGTCGGATTTTATCCACGAGGCAAGTGTTTACTTGCTTTATTTTATTTTTGCAATCCTCTCATATCACATTTGGTATAAACATGATTTTAGGGTTAGAACCCTTAAAATAAATTGGGTAAAAGTTGATTATGAGTTTACACATTGATGTAGTGTAAACTCTTAATGATTTTTAGTATCAAAACCATGTTAATGGAGTATAAAATGGGTTGAAATGCTAAGTTGGGGTTTTTATGGTTTTAGGGTTTAAAACTAAGAGAAATGATTTAATACCCCAAAATAATTGATGTGTTAGTTGTAAAACATAGATTAGATGTTAATTGAGTTGTTAGGTGAGGTTAGAACCAACAAAAATGGAGAAACATGGAGTTTGGGATTTTTGTAGGGACAATGAATAGTAACCCATAATCTTGTGGGGTTATTTTGACTAGGAAAAGAATTGATTTAGCTTTCGGCCAAAACACGAAAGTTGTAGATATTTTCGATACGGTCGCGTGGGTGCCGACCGCGTATTTTTCTGATTTTTCTACGATTTGATATGATTTTTACAAGATGACAGCCCCGGGTTGAAAGTACCAACTCGGAAATCAAATCGGGAATTGGAAAAATAAAGGCTAGAAATTATTGTGTAGATGTTTGGGATGATTTTTGGTGTAGAGTAGAAACCATGAAAATGAATTTGGATTGATTTTTGGGTATTTTGGAGTTTGAGAAATCGCCCAAACTGTGACCCTCGAACAGGCCGAATCGATTCGGGTACAGGCCGAATCGATTCGCCTAAGGAGAATTGGGTTTCTGCAATGGGCCGAATCGATTCGGGTACAGACCGAATCGATTCGCCATTTACAGACCTGTTTGCAGAATACTTTCCGAATCGATTCGGATTGGGAACCGAATCGATTCGCCCACCCGAATCGATTCGCTAAAGGGGCGAATCGATTCGCTTAGGCCAAAATTTCTAGTTTTCTCCCTTTAAGAGTATGGGGAGTTGAATTACCATTTGGGATTTTTATGGGGATTCCTAAATAAGGGTTTTGAGGATAAATAAACCTTTAAGAGATGATTGAGGTAATTAGTATTGAACAAAGTAAGGAAATACTTTGGATTTAGTATCATGCGTATATGAAAGCATGATTATGATTCCTCGAGGGAATCTTTCGGATTAATGGTCATCGCTATATATAGTTGGCAAATATGGCCATTTATGTATATTCAAGGAAGAATATATATAGGATATGTATATACTGTGTGTTTTAGGTATATATATATAATGATGGAAATGATTTTGAAAATATATAAATGAATATTTTCAAAATGGAAATATAAATGATTTTCATAATTAATAAAATTGAGGATACACACCTCTCTAAATCGCTATCATAAGGGAAGTTGCGTTCGTATGGTGAAGCCCCCTGGCTAATGATGCAGGGTGGATATAGTCCTAGGCCATGGGAGCGCTTATGGTTGTATATTTTTCTGCGGGGGTAGGGAGATTCCGGGTGTGGTCTTGGCTACCACGCAGGCTCATGGCCTCTTCCCGACGTCTTTCGATATAGGATCCCAGGTTGTCTTGGAGGCCCTGGAAGATGATAGCCATTTAGGGGCGCGCACAGTGGAGAAATCCGGACGGGCGGTCTTAGAACGCGTTTATTAAAGCAGTTCATAATAATGGATTTGCTTTAATTACATTTCCTGGATATAGGAAGGGAAATGGGTTATATATAATTTGGATTCGGGAACACTTCCCGGATAGAAGAAGGGATGTGGAAGGATATGTTATGATCAAAGCATTTTTATGATAATGAAAATGTCTTTGAATACATTTCCTGAATATAAAAAGGGAAATGGGATATTTTGATAAGGAAAAGCATTTTTATGATAATAAAACTGGCTTTTAAAAAGGTATATGATTTATTAAAACAATTCATGATAATGAATTGGCTTTTAAATACATTTCCTGGATATGAGAAGGGAAATGGAAGTTTTTGTAATGATAAGGATAAGTATTTATAAATACTTTATGTATCTAGTAATCCTCAGTCCGGGAGATATTTATATTATCCGGAAGTATATCGTAGATGTATGTATATGTATAAATTGGGTGCCGAGGGTCTAATGAATCCCGACGATCGACCGTGTCGCATAGTAGTGTATCGGGGGGGTTCCTTGTTTGGATTTCGCTTCGCGAGACACCCCACGCACGAATATGGCACTGTGTTGAGACTGGGGAGAAGTTTAATCCTTAGTACTCTTATATCATTAAATGTTTATGGAATATATATATTATATATCTTTCTGTACTGAGGGACTGGCGGATCTCAAAGATCGACCTTGCTGCATAGTAGTGTATCGGGGGGGGGGGGGTTCCTTGTTTGGATTTCGCTTCGCGAGACACCCCACGCACGAACATGGCATAGCGTCGAGATTAAAGTGAAGTTAGCCTTTAGTACATCTGTTTGACTATCTAGGTTAGATAGTGGTTGGGTATTAGATTAGTTTAGCAGGGTAGCTTGACTAGGAGGTTTAAGGGATGCGCTAGGTGTGCACTGTTAGAGGAGAGGTGAGGGGTATCTCACGAGAGTGCGATACCAATTTAAATATGAGATAAAACTATTTTTCTAAAAATAAAGCATTTATGCACTTGCAAAATATTTTCTAAACATTCGGGCCCTGACCCGTTTGTCTACTCTCCTTTCTTTCTCTATGCTATGTATATATAGGTGTCCAGACAGAGGGACGCCTGGATGGAAACTCTTTCGAGTCAGACGTCTGCTGCAGCAGCTGTGGATGCTTGCAGGTTATCGGTAGACGTTTCTTTCCTTGTACTCTAGATAGGAGATATTGTATAAACACTCGAGCCAATGGCTCAATTGCATTTATTTATTCTTTCAGTACAGCATTCGATATGGTTGTATTATTTGGACCGAGTGTTCGGTTATTTTAGTTCCTTTCTTTTCCATTTCAGTTCATTATGCATTTAATTGTGAATGTTTTAATTTGTGCGCTAAAAAGAGTAGTTAAGTAAAAGTTTTTAACGCTCACCTAATAGGATATTAGTAATTAAATGGACTTTCGACAGTGATGCTAAGAATGATCCATATGAGACTCCTGTTTTAATTTAATATTGGAGTGATCGCCCGGTATCTTATTAGGCGGGGTGTTACAGATAAATTACTAAGTGAGAAAATTAATTACGTTGAGTCGGGCCACAGACTCAGGAAATTTTAGGCAGTGTACGGAATTTTTGGTACACGGTAAAGCCAGGGTTTATCATATATATATACGGCGTAGTGATAGTATATATATTCGTGTATATATTGTGTGTGATATTAAATTACAGGTAGTGTATGGGATTTTGAGTACACGGTAAAGCCGGGGTTTATATTATATATATACGGTGTAGTGATAGTATATATATACGTGTATATATTGTGTGTGCTATTAAATATCAGTGATTAGATATTTATTAAATTTATATACTCTAATGCTATCAAGGGAGGTTGCGCGATATGGGTGAATCCCCTAGCTTGAGGATTAGGGTGAGTATATCCCCGAGTGAGGGATTTATCTCACTTTCAGGGAAGGAATATGACCGCCTCCACTACGTTTGTATTTTGGACCAAGTTGGTGAGCGATTCCAACTTGGGGAACTAGGTCTTGTGAGCACACCTAGTGAGGTAGCATTTTAGAGGGAATCATCCGGTTTGGGTATACTCGGAAGGATGGATACACGTATGATATACGTGTGGATGTTAGTAAATGTACGTATAATATGGTAACAAATATTATATGTAGGTGATAATACAGTGTGTGATGTATTTACTTTATTTAACTCGGGTTACAGTTATATGCTGTTAATTAATGATAAATTAATTAAGTTAATCATTTGTGGTAATAATACAGAGTGTGACATATTAAATTCATATAACTTGTGTAACGGTTATATGCTACAATTTAAGAGGAATTAATTAAGTTAATTGTGAAATAACTTATAATTCAAGAATCATTATGCTCGGGTTAGAGTAGTATGGCAAGGGAAGGTTATACCAGGACTAGTTGGACGGGGTAGTACAACTAGGTGGGGTTAAGGTAACCGGTAGGTGTGCACAATAGTGGAGGGGTGAGAATGTCCACAAGGGAGTGCGACACTAACTTAAATATGAAGCGCATTCATGCATTTTAAATTACTGCCGTTAATTCACTTGCTAAATATTTTCAAAATATTTTGGGTTCTAACCCTTGCTGTAAAACCATTTTCAAAACCTTTTAGGTGTCCAGCCACAGGGACGCGAGGATTGATATTCTATTCCAGGGACACGGAGCTGCGGCATATGTGGATGCTAGTAGGAGTTTGGATTAGACGCATCATTCATTCATTCCTAGAGTAGGAATCTCTCATCAGTTCTAGTTTTATTTAGGGCATGTGGCCCATACTTTCAGTTCAGTTTTTCAGATTTGTTTTAATCCGATCTTGAATATTGTATTGGATTATTTCAGTTGGGTGGCCGATGGTTTATTCGGCAAGTTGTGTAATTCATTATTTCAATTGAGTTTTGTTCAGTTGTGTGAATGGTTTATATTTATTTCCGCATGTACTGTTGTGTTTAATTAAAAAGTTAAAATTGGCACCAGTTTTTGGAATACTAGGTGGTTAGTAAGTCTTAAAACGTTTTCGACAGTGATGCTAAGGATGATCCAGCTGAGATTCCTGTTTTAATTTGGTATAGGACTGATCACCCGGTATTTTATTAGGCAGGGTGTCACAGAATCCTGGAACTTCTAACGAAATTTTAGAATGGGTTTTTAAGGTTTGTTTGGATTGTAAATCCTCCTAGGGTTAGCTATATAAGTGTATTAACCTTCGTGAGTAACGGGTTGCTTAAATTTCCAAAGTGTTAAGGAATTAAGGGGTAATGGTACTTGGGGTATTGAATTTGTGTGGAAACTTAGGAGGGGATGTGAGTCCTAGAGATACTTTATATATATAGGTATCGAGGAGATTAATGGCGTTAATAATACTTACTGATTATAGTATTTGGGTTATGTGATTATCTTTTATTGTGTATAAGTTGTACGCATGCTTATTACATTGAATATCACGTGTATGACATACCTAGCTATTGTCTAGCGAACAGGGTTTAACGTTATTGTGGATGACCATATCTTGTGTCCATTCGGGGGGATTTTGAGTCGTACCACTAGAGCATGGAACCTAGGTACAGGCTATCTGTGAGAATGATAGTGATGATGATCGTATGGGTGCGTAGGTATGTGCGTATCCCATCATCTTGGGACTATGTTCGCCTCTAATATGTGTATATGTTATATTTGGTTCTTGAGAGATTGAACGTGTTGTCCTTTATGCATGAGCATTGAAATGGGGGCCAGATAGCCGAGTATGCCTAGCACTAGGGGTTTCTTAACCATGGGTGCTATATAGATATAATTGTATGTATACATAGTGAGATTTTTTATATATATATTGAGTTCCTATTATGTGTTTCTTGTTGGCTACTTTATTAAAGTATATCGTTATTGAGTCACCACTTAGGAGTAAGAATGCTGTGAGAATGAGTTACAAGATCCTTAAACCCATTCCTAATAATAGTAATATATTGTTTTCGGGTTATTAAGATATTTTATCCGGCATAGTGATTATCCTACATATAGTCAGGTAAAGGGACGAGACTAGTATGGGTAGTTAGACTCGCTATGTGTGCACATTAGATGAGAGGTGAACATCTTAAGTGAGTACGCTAAGTTAACATGGATAATATATGAGCTAATTAAATCAATTTAAGCACTTGCTATATTTAAAGTGTTTTCTACTCAGGCTCTGACCCATTTTTCTGCAAATCTCTTTTCTTGTTCTATTATTTTAGGTGCTCAGATAGACGGACACCAGACTTTGGATATTCCATTCATTTTTCGAGCTGTAGCTACTGTGGAAGCTATGGGATATTTTAAGTAGACGATTCTGTATCTATTTCTCCTTAGGATATTCCATTCATTTTGATATTGCTAGTAGATGCTTATATGTCTATTTCTCCTTATCAATCAGTAATTTATTTCAGTTGGACATGTCGTCCCTCTTATTTTACATTCAGAGATTTAGAGTTGTTTTATTATATCATTAGACTTTGATTTCATGTTATTGGACTATTGTATGGAATTTTGACTGGATGTTTTTACTCCAGTTCTTTATTTTACTTCAGTTAGTTCTTAATTTATACTATTGTGATGTATGATGATGTTTTGATATTACTCTTTACTGATGTTGGTTAATAACAAGATAAAATTTTGACACCAACCTTTTTAAATATTCGGTGGTTAGTTTTTATTGAATTATAAGTTGAGTTTTCGGCAGTGAAGCATTATCTGAACCAACTTGATATTTTAAAATTAATTAATTAAGGACTGATCATCGGGTAATTAATTAGGCGGGGTGTCACAGGTGGTATTAGAGCATCAGGTTTTAGTATCCTTTAGGATCTGTGCGGCTTATTGTGCTTCCAGCATTGCTTTCTTTGAGATAGAGCCCTATGTTTAGGGTTTTTGATTTCTTGTAATACCCCGTATTTTCATGGCTTTTAAATTTAAGGATTTATTAAATTTAATTGAGATAAATTAATTTAATTTTAATCCGAAATGTTGTTTTAAATATTTACCAGCATGAGAAGAGTTAGTAATTATTGGGAATATATTATTTGTTGCATATTACTGGATGAGTATAGTAATATATGAGATTTATTTTTATAATATTGTCACGTGTGAATAAAATGACAATTGTGGAAATTTAAGTCGGGACGCGCCTGTGTCGTGTCGGGACTAAATATGGATTAATAAAAGTGAATATATAATAGGTTGTTCGTATGGTCGTTTTGAGTGCGCCAACGCGTCCGGAAGGGTCGAGATAGTCAAAAAAGTATACCCGTGGGTTTGATTTGGGTCTCGGGGCATTTTTAGGCCTAATTAGTACCCCGGGAGGGCATTTTAGTCATTTTGTATTTTTGGGTAATTAAACCCACGAAAATTAAAGGGGTTATTTCAGATGTTTAGGTTATCTACTAAGGTTAGATAACTCAAAACACTAGAACGGCCATTGGAGAGGAAATGAGAGTGCTCTCAAGGCATTCCAAGGCTCAAAACTCAACCGTTTGCACCGCCGCCATCGCCAACGCGTAGATCGCGAGACGGGGAACGCAACCACACCAAATTCAACACCAAACCAGATTTCTGAAAATCCTACGCAAGTGTTTATCTTGCTTATTTCGTTGATGCATCTTTCATATTGGTTTAGGAATGATTAGGATGAATTTTATGGAAGAAAAAACCCAATTTGAGATAGGAAATTGCATGTAGTGATGATCTATATAATATTCTGGAAACCCTTTGTCATGTAAAGGATTAAGAGTTTGATTAAGAAAAGAGTTGTAATCAGATACAAACACTAAAAAAATTATTTCGGATGATCGGACCGTTGGAATCGCTTGAAATTTTAGTATGTTGTAGCGAACGGCGAGACAGGACTGCTGACAAAAATTCAGCTTGATCAGACGGTCGGATTTCTAAAACTATTATTTTTACTAGAAAGTTTTATGTTTTGAGGACTCTTAGAGAGTTTTATATTTTGAGGACTCTTCTAAGTAATAAAAAAAAATCAATTAAAACTCTATTTTAATTCCGATTTCGAAACCGTTTGAAATTCTCATCTTTGAAAATAAAATTCAAAATCCTCTAATGTAAGGCGAAATCTATATTTTTGGGATATTTTGCATAAGGGATAATGTTAGTATATATTAAAGGGGAGAGACACGTAAGAGAGAGTTACGTTGGAACATAAATGGATATCTACTGAATTGTACATTTGGAAGAATAGAGTCCATGAGGGTTACGTAGTAAGCTGGAAAAACCCTTCGAATTAAAGTTATAAACGAACCATTATACTTGATAAATAATAATGGGAAAATAAGGATAAATGTTGTGAATGTGGGTGATTGGATAAACCTAAATTGGTATAATAAAAGTGGTATATTTATATGATTGTGTATGCATATATTATATACTTGTGAAAATCATGCCCGCGCTACTTGCTATCCCTGAGGTTTCTGCGCTGGGACGATCTTATCTCGTGTGCCTTATGGGGGATATTAACTCGTACCCTAGAAGATAGGAATCCTAGGTACAGGCTATCGAATCGGTAGTCACGGTCCTAAGAGACGTGAGGGTATGTACTGACCTCTTGGACTTGGAAACTATGCTTCGCCTCAATATTGTTTGTCTATGTATTTATACAGTTCGAGAGTGATTCCGAACTTATATTACCTTTAGTACGATTGATACGGGGATTGTATAGCAGAGTATGCCCGCACCATAGTTTTTATGTGGGGTGCTGTTATGATATATATATATATTATACGAGTAGTTAATATATATATGAAATTCTGAAATCTGGAACTGCCTACTGTGATTTGATATGTAGGACATGGTTGATGACTCAAATTATAAATAATTGTTTTGAGAAAGTATAATATGACACTGGAAAAATTTATTGATTAATAAAGTTAAAAGGAGAACCTTGGTTACAAATTGAAATCTTACGTTTTAAATACTTGTGTTGTTCAGTTGTAAATCCTGTGAATAACCTAAGATAAGTTAAATCATTGGGGAAAGATAATGTGGAATATGATGAGATAGACCATTGGGAAGGTTAGTGCGATAGGTGTGCACATTAGAAGAGAGGTGAGAATTTCTCAAGAGAGTGTCACACTAATATGTTGTTGCATTGGCCTGTATCAATTTAAATACTTGCTAAATGAATTTTTAAATCATATACACTATCGGGCTCTGACCCGTTTCTATTTCCTTTTCTCTCTTGTATATATATATGTATGTATTACAGGTGCCTAGCCACAAGGGCGTCTTACTTAGGATCCTTTGGAAGGAACGTGCTGCAGCTTAGGTGAGAGTTGCAGGCTTGTTGTTTAGATGACTTCATCCATTTGATTCTACTCCTAGTTCAATTTTATCCAGCAGGGGCATGTGTCGCCCTCTTTCTATTATTTAGTTGGTATAGTCAGAGATTGAAATTTTTACTTTCAGTGCCTTTATTTCGGGATTTATTACTGTCAGGATGTTTTCCTTTACTGTTGTAAATGTTGGGATTTATTATTGATGATTAAATTCGTGTATGTTAAATTCTATTTTTATTCTTAATGTGTGACTCTTTAGATGTTAATGGTTTAAGGTTTTATAACCGGATTTAATAAAATGAGAATAAGGTTTTAAATGGTTTTGACACTTAGCTTAATTATTTAGGGTGTTTAAATTGGAAAAGTATTTTTACGACAGTGATGCTAAGAATGAACCAACTGTTCACCTTGATTTTACTTTAATAAAGGAGTGATCGCCCGGTATTTAATTAGGCGGGGTGTCACAGGTGGTATCAGAGCATCAGGTTCTAGTGCCCTTAGGATCTGTAGGGCTTATTATGCTTTCAGCGTTGCTTTGTTTGTTATAGAGCCCTATGTTTAGGATTGTCGATTCCTTTGACGAGATTTCGTTCTCCTGCTATAATGTGTATACACTAGTGAATTCTAATTTTGTTCGGATGTGTGTGTGTGCCGAGCGATGACAGATGTCAGAAGAGGACCGTTAAGCGTACATCAGGAGGCAAGGCTTAGTTGAGATTATGAAATATATCCGAGGATGATGACCGTAGTCGAAGTCACCTCCATTATGGCACGAGAAGCCACGACTAGAAAGGCGACTAAGGTGCAGCAATGATTTTCAAATGCTGTTATAGTCAAATGAGGTGCGAGGGTAAACTTACCCAACGTATTAAAAACGTGTAGAGACTGTCAGTGGGAAATTTTAGAAACGCGAAAATTGTATGTGTTTACGAAAGGTGGTAAAGTATCCAAAGGCTTAAATATAGGACGAAGTGTGGCAAACTGAAAGTGAAAATTTAGAGAAAATTTTCTTGGCTTTTGGGACAAAATTATAATGGTTGGAGTCAACCACCAATTTTAGATGTGCAATGCTATGCCTATTGGAGAACCTTAGGTACAGTGTTGACCGTATGTTCCTTCCTTAACTGTTCAGGATGAGAAGCAAACGTGGTTCTGAACTCATCGTAGGAGGGCATGACAGAAGTCCAATTGTGGATATGAATCCTAATCGTTAGCAAATTTTGTATCGAAAGAGGTAGATACTAGTGGAGGAAACGACTCCAAGTGGGAGACCAACTTGTAATAATAGTTGATAATACTCGAGGAGGAAATTCTGATGGACGACCGATTCAGAGATTGACAATGTCATATTTTGTCAATATAGATGATAACGCTTCTTTGTGGAGGAAGTTAAAGGAATCGAAGAATTTAGTCGAGAATAAGACTGAATACAACGGTGGTGGTATAGCACCACAAAAGGATGTGGATACACATCAGGAAAACCATTTAAATGCTTCAGATAGTTAAATTCTTACCAAGTGATGGTAAATTCAGTAAGTACTATTATAGATAGTAACATGATCTTTATGGCCTAAAAAGCTAAGGGAACAACCGGGATGGCTAACAGGAATTGAGTCTACAAAAGTCCGAGAGAAGGACAATCCTAACCTGGTTAGTAGGACAGGTGGTAAGTGGATTATGTTTTGAGGTATTTTGTGCGGAGTGAGATCGCTCACGATAATCTGTTCCAAAATGAGAAAAAGGACAAGAATACGGTTCCTAGTAAAAGGCAACGATTAAAATAATTTTGTTTTGGTTTGGGCAGACGTGTTACGTACGAAAACCATTTGTGCAGTCAAGACGATTGCCAGGATGGAAGTATAAGTTGTATCCTTAGAGGATGCGGCGTGTTTATGTGACACGAGCGAGTCACCATATTTTGTTCATTGCTAGATTAGCATGTGAGACGAGTTTAATGCATATCATTATAAATGTTACCATTATGTGAATATTTTTCCTTAGTATAGAGGGATTTTTCTTTGGTGCTATCCGCGGGGGATGAATGAGTATATTAACAATGTTTTATACCTTATTGAGGTTACTCGTTGTAGTGATGCGATACACGAGTATGATATTATCTTTGTTAAAATGTTATAGAAATGGGTAGTATGATAATGGGTATTTCTTGCAAGGCTATCGGAGTAGTTACATTAGTGCAACACGTTTTGTTTTGGCGAGGCTTTACCTGTAAGAAGGTTGGACTCGCACTTATATTATCTATCCTAGAGACTTCGGAGGAGATAGTGGGCTCGAGATATTCGATACCAATGTATGTATAGACTTTGTCAGTATGATTCAGTATGTACTGGGATTTACCATTGAGCGAAAAGACTTGACTGGGTATCATGTTTAGCACTCTGGACTTAGTGATAGGAAGAGTTCAGTATTATATTTATCCTTAAGAGATGTGGGAGTTAAGAGTTATACCCCTAATGTTAGAAAAAGGAAATTTAGAGAATTTCGATCGTATGTATTCGAGGTTTATAGAATGTAATTACCATCAACTAATACGGGACGATAGTGAAATTGGTGAAACGTTCTTTGTTAAGCATAATTACGGGAGAAATTGTAACTTTTCTGTCAAGGGACGGAATAAAGGGGTATATACTATGGACGGAGGACCTAACGGATTTCGATAACCGACAATGCTAGGGAGTAGTGTATCGGGGGGGTTCCTTGTTTGGATTTCGCTTTGCGAGACATCCCACGCATGAAACTTAGCGTAAGGTTGGAAATAGGGAGACGTTTGGTCACTATTCCATGAGTTCGGTACCCTGGTCGAAATGGGATCAAGTAATTATGTATGTAAGTTGGAAGTTGAATTTTGTTTTAAGGTCATTGGAGCCGAATTTTTGTGGTAGGAAAGCATTGAAAGTTATCCCCACGAGTTGAGGGGTGGAACGATGATAAGGAGACTTTAAGAATTTTGATTTCTGGGGTGATTGAGAGTACCCAAATGTCATAACCGCGTACAGAACACAAGGTGAATAAAGAGTTGGAATGATTTTTAGCATGTGTTATCTGGAAAGAACTTTATATTATACAAAAGAGATGACCTGTAATTATTTTGATGAATAGAGCGTTAGTGATTTATTTTGGTTGTTGTACCTATTTGGGAAAATTGTTGTACTTATCTGAGGAAGGTTGAGAATTATTATTCCTCTTTTATTGTCATGGAATTTGAATGCCCTATTCCTTCTATTCCGTTGAATTTAGTTAGTCCTACAGATGAGTAGCACGCCGTTCGCTCTCCCAGGGCGGTCGAAGTGTTGCAAAAATGTGGGCATCTTGGTTAACTACAGTTAAAATAGTCCGAGTCGAAGGGACGTGGTAATAGACGTGTGAAATATATGTTTGCGGGACTAGTATAACGAAGTGGAAGTGATAGAGTGGATTAAACGTCACATGAGGGGAGATAATCCATACATAAGTGTGCAATTAGAATTTCACGCCCTAACTTGATTGGAAGGCTGTGGGAAGCCATTCAAGAATTGGTATTCCTTGAATAGAGTAGAATTTAATTGTTATGAAGTACACCCAGAGCGGAGTTGTTATTGGTCAAGTGTGAGAGTGACTTGCGCATACAAAGAGTAATAATGTTAATATAGTATAAGAGATCCAGAAGTGCGCTTCGTGGAGAGAAGAGCACGGGTCGAAACTTTCGGCATACTCCAAGGAAGGAAGGGGAGTATTACGTGTCACTTAATGTGAGACATTTCAAGGGAAGAATCGATGTTTAGGGATACGTAGTGAGTAGTCTCTACATGCACTGCCCATAGGTAAGGTTTGGTTGACAGAGGAGAATTAACCAAAGAATTTTGTGTTTATCGAAAATTCCTGAAATTGGAAGAGGTTGGTAAAGTCGGTAAAGTTATTGGATGGGTTGCCATCCTCAAAACAAGATCAAGGGTTTATCCCGAACATGTGAATTAAGTTGCCGAGAAGGAAGTGATTGATATTCCTTTGGGCTGGCTTACAATATTAACTAGTATGCCCCAGACTTCCTTTGAAAGGAAGGATCGCGCCAGTGCATGGTCTGGCACGGAATAAATTTCTGAATCAGGATGAGATTGGTGAATCCCACCTTTGATATGGGATTTCAGGAACCAGTGGAGATAAGATTTAATTTCG
This sequence comes from Sambucus nigra, assembly GCA_949130495.1. NCBI lineage: Eukaryota > Viridiplantae > Streptophyta > Magnoliopsida > Dipsacales > Adoxaceae > Sambucus > Sambucus nigra. Next base: position 463,358,535 of record OX422209.1, on the reverse strand, counting down.
AGTAGGATGTATCACCCTTAGCCAAGGAATAAGCGCATGGTGATTAAAGATTAGTGGAGCCACATGAAGGAGATTTTGGAATCTTGGTACGATGATTTCAAGAATTCTCTGTAGAAGCACTCGTACCTGTTTGTCGCGTACGAGGTACTTATTAAGGTTTTGTTATGGAAGAACCTCGACTATTCTCCTTCCGTATGTTTAGAGGAGAGTAGATCATCAGAATTTTTGGATCGGTCGAGAAAATATTCGATAACTATGGTGGAATTCCACGACTGTTTTAGGCAGTCAAGAGTGGTCAAATGTTCGTATGATCTTCTCAGAATGGGAATTTTGTGTATGAATAAATCCGAGTAGTTGTCATGTAGTGAGGTGCGGCCTCCTAATGATAGTAAGATAATGGAATTTATAACGTATAAACGTAACCTATTCTAATGTTGTCAGTTGGGAGTGCAATGTGAAGTGTCTCCAATGAGAATGTAAAATAATGTTGCTGTGAAGAAAGGGCTTAGTGATTGAGCGCCGTAATGTGTAGTTAGTTTGTGTACGGAAAAGGATATACAGAATTGTGCTACCTGATAGGCCTTATTTTCCGAATTTCGGGACGAAATTCCGTTATTAGGGGGGAAGTATGTAATACCCCGTATTTTCATGGCTTTTAAATTTAAGGATTTATTATATTTAATTGAGATAAATTAATTTAATTTTAATCCGAAATGTTGTTTTAAATATTTACTAGCGTGACAAGAGTTAGTAATTATTGGGAATATATTATTTGTTGCATATTACTGGATGAGTATAGTAATATATGAGATTTATTTTTATAATATTGTCACGTGTGAATAAAATGACAATTGTGGAAATTTATGTCGGGACGCGCATGTGTCGTAGCGGGACTAAATGTGGATTAATAAAAGGAATATTTTATAGGTTATTCGTATGGTCGTTTTGAGTGCGCCAACGCGTCCGGAAGGGTCGAGATAGTCAGAAAAGTATACTTGGGGGTTTGATTTGGGTCTCGGGGCATTTTTAGTCCTAATTAGTACCCCGGGAGGGCATTTTAGTCATTTTGTATTTTTGGGTAATTAAACCCACGAAAATTAAAGGGGTTATATCATATTTTAAGGTTATATCCTAGGGTTAGATAACTCAAAACACTAGAACGACCATTGGAGAGGAAAGGAGAGAGCTCTCAAGGCATTACAAGGCTCGAAACTCAACCGTTTGCACCGCCGCCACAGCCAACGCGTAGATCGCGAGACGGGGAACGCAACCACACCAAATTCAACACCAAACCAGATTTCTGAAAATCCCAGGCAAGTGTTTATCTTGTTTATTTCATTGATGCATCTTTCATATTGGTTTAGGAATGATTAGGATGAATTGTATGGAAGAAAAAACCCAATTTGAGATAGGAAATTGCATGTAGTGATGATCTATATGATATTCTGGAAACCCTTTGTCATGTAAAGGATTAAGAGTTTGATTAAGAAAAGAGTTCTAATCAGATACAAACACTAAAAAAATTATTTCGGATGATCGGACCATTGTAATCGCTTGAAATTATAGTATGTTGTAGCGAACGGCGAGACAGGACTGCTGACAAAAATTCAGCTTGATCAGATGGTCGGATTTCTAAAACTATTATTTTTATTAGAAAGTTTTATGTTTTGAGGACTCTTAGAGAGTTTTATATTTTGAGGACTCTTCTAAGTAATAAAAAAAAATCAATTAAAACTCCGTTTTAATTCCGATTTCGAAACCGTTTGAAATTCTCATCTTTGAAAATAAAATTCAAAATCCTTTAATGTAAGGCGAAATCTATATTTTTGGGATATTTTGCATAAGGGATAATGTAAGTATATATTAAAGGGGAGAGACATGTAAGAGAGAGTTACGCTGGAACATAAACGAATATCTGCTGAATTGTACATTTGGAAGAATAGAGTCCATGAGGGTTACTTAGTAAGTTGGAAAAACCCTTTTAATTAAAGTTAGAAACGAACCATTATACTTAATAAATAATAATGGGAAAATAAGGATAAATGTTGTGAATGTGGGTGATTGGATAAACCTAAATTGATATAATTAAAGTGGTATATTTATATGATTGTGTATGCATATATTATATACTTGTGAAAATCATGCCCGCGCTACTTGCTATCCCTGAGGTTTCTGCGCTAGGACGATCTTATCTCGTGTGCCTTATGGGGGATATTGACTCGTACCCTAGAAGATAGGAATCCTAGGTACAGGCTATCGAATCGGTAGTCACGGTCCTAAGAGACGTGAGGGTATGTACTGACCTCTTGGACTTGGAAACTAAGCTTCGCCTCAATATTGTTTGTGTATGTATTTATACAGTTCGAGAGTGATTCTGAACTTGTATTCCCTTTAGTACAATTGATACGGGGATTGGATAGCAGAGTATGCCCGCACCATAGTTTTTATGTGGGGTGCTGTTATGATATATATATATTATACGAGTAGTTAATATATATATATGAAATTCTGAAATCTGGAACTGCCTACTGTGATTTGATATGTAGGACATGGTTGATGACTCAAATTATAAATAATTGTTTTGAGAAAGTATAATATGACACTGGAAAACTTTATTGATTAGTAAAGTTAAAAGGAGAACCTTGGTTACAAATTGAAATCTTATGTTTTAAATACTTGTGTTGTTCAGTTGTAAATCCTGCGAATAACCTAAGATAAGTTAAATCATTGGGAAAAGATAGTGTGGTATATGACGAGATAGACCATTGGTAAGGTTAGTGCGATAGTTGTGCACATTAGAAGAGAGGTGAGAATTTCTCAAGAGAGTGTCGCACTAATATGTTGTTGCATTGGCCTGTATCAATTTAAATACTTGCTAAACGAATTTTTAAATCATATACACTATCGGGCTCTGACCCGTTTATATTTCCTTTTCTCTCTTGTATATATATGTATGTATCACAGGTGCCCAACCACAGGGGCGTCTTTCTTAGGATCCTTTGGAAGGAACATGATGCAGCTTAGGTGGGAGTTGAAGGACTGTTGTTTAGACGACTTCATCCATTTTATTCTACTCCTAGTTCAGTTTTATCCAGCATGGGCATGTGTCGCCCTCTTTCTATTATTTAGTTGGTATAGTGAGAGATTGAAATTTTTACTTTCAGTGCCTTTATTTCGGGATTTATTACTGTCAGGATGTTTTCCTTTAGTGTTGTAAATGTTGGGATTTATTATTGATGATTAAATTCGTGTATGTTAAATTCTATTTTTATTCTTAATGTGTGACTCTTTAGATGTTAATGGTTTAAGGTTTTATAACCGGATTTAATAAAATGAGAATAAGGTTTTAAATGGTTTTGACACTTAGCTTAATTACTTAGGGTGTTTAAATTGGCAAAGTATTTTTACGACAGTGATGCTAAGAATGAACCAATTGCTCACCTTGATTTTAATTTAATAAAGGAGTGATCGCACGGTATTTAATTAGGCGAGGTGTCACATTTCTTTGGTGAGATTCCGTTCTCCTGCTATAACGTATATATTAGTGACGCTTATTTTCATTCAAGTGTGTTCATGTGTCGAACAATAAAGTGTGATAGGCAAGGGTTGTTGGGAGGACAACAGGAGGCAATACTCAATTTAGGTTATAGGGAATATTGAAGAAGGACGATTGTAGTTGATGTCACCCCGATTATGGCACGGGAAGGAAGGACGAAAAAGGCGGCTAGGGCACAACGTGCAATTTCCAAGGGATGATATAACGGATGCCAAATTAGACTCACCTAACTTAATTATATTGGGAGAGAGGTAGACGAAACATTGAAGAGAACCATCGATGAAAATTCGAGAAATAGAGAGATTGTGTGTGTTAGCCAACGAAGGTTAATGGTGAGAGTCAGCCACCACATTTAGAAGTGGAGTGCTATGTCAATGGAGGGAACTTAGGTAAATTATGACCACAAGTTCCTTCGTCAGATTCTTAGTATAAGATGTGAATGTGTTTCTGAACTCATCATCGGAGGGACGAACAGAAGTCCACTTGTGAAAATGAATTAAAATTTTTATTAGCGAATCTTGTATCGGAGGAAGTACATACCAATGGAGAAGAGGATCTCGAGTGGGAGATCGACTTGTAAGAAAAGTTACAACACTTAAAGGGGATTCTATTGGACGGTTGTTTCAGATAGTGACAATGTCTCGCTTTGTCCATGAAGATGTTTACGCTTCTTTGGGTGGGATGCTCCGGAATCGAATAATTTAGTCAGAGAATAAGACTTGGTGAAATGTTGTTAGTGAAGCACCACAAGGAGGAGACCCATTTAAACGATTTGGATAGATGACGTCTTACCAAGAGATGGTGAATTCAGTAAGGTCTATTGAAGTCAATATCATGTTCCTTAGGGCAACAAACCTAAAGGAACAACAAGAGTAGCCTCAAGATCGAAACTACTAAGTTCGATAGAAGGACAATCCTAACATGGTCAGTATGAAATAAGATAAGTGGATTAGGTGCTGAAGTATTTTGTGGAAGAGTAAAACCACATACGTTAAATCTTTCCCCGAGGCGAATAAAGGGACAAGGGTATGGTGCTTACAAGGGTAATGGTTAATCTAGTTTTCATTTCAATCTGACAAACGTGTTATGTTCGAGAAACTGTTTGAATAGCTATAGCAATTGGAAAGGTAGAAGTATGAGTTATATCCTCAAACGATGAGGCGTATTTTGGGTGACATGAGAGAGTCACTACATTCTGATTATTGCGAGATTTGCGTGAGAGAAGAGTTTAGTTCATATATCGACAATGTTATCATTATGTTTATGTCTTCCCTGATGTAGCAGGGTTACCTCTAGGGTTATCTCTAGGGTTATCCACGGAAGATAAGTGGGTGTATTTTTAGTGGTATATATACTTATTGAGGTTACTCGTTTTAGTGATGTATTCTACGAGTATGATATTATCCTAGTTATGGCCTCATAGTAATAGTCAGAATGATAGTGGGCAGTGATTGCAAGGTTATCGGGGTTGTTGCCCTAGTAGAGCTTTTTTTGTGATGGCGAGGCCTCAACTGCAAGAGGGTCGGGCTCACACTTGTATTATTTATTTTAGAGACTTAGCGGTCTCAAAATATTAGATACCAGTATGTGTGGGGATTTTCTTGATATGATTTCTAATATATTGGGTGTACCATTGAATGCTCAGGACTTAATAATAGGAGAGCGCATTGTTATATCACTCCTTTAGAGACGGGGGAGTTAAGACTTGAAGTTATATATCTGAGGACAAAATTTCGAGAGTCCTGATTGTATGAGTACGAGGTTTATAAAATGTGATTACTAATAATGCTCAGTGATAGTGCCTTTGGGAAGGAAAGTTTCTCATTTAAAGTTAATTACGAAAGGAGATATAGCTTTTATGTCAAGAGACGGGAATATAGGGGTACAAGTTATGGACTGAAGGCCTAACGGATTTTGACGGACGACAATGCTAGGTAGTAGTGTATTGGGGTGTTCCTTGTTTGGATTTTGCTTTGCGAAACATCCCATGCATGAAACTTAGCATAAGTTGGAAGTAGGGAGATGTTTGGCCATTCGTCCATGAGTTCGATACCTAGGTCCTTATAGAAGTATGAAGATGTAACTGTAATTCAAAAGTTAAATTCCAACATAAGGCCAGTGGAGAGGGTTGTACGGTGAGGATGCATTAAAAATTCTGTCTTATCACCAAGAGTTGTAGGGTGGAGCAATGTTAAGGAGGATTTAAGATCTCGAATTATGACGTGACTGAGAATGATACGTTGTAAAAATAGGGGCAATAAAGAATTAGGGGGTACGTGTGGAGCGTATGTAATATTTAGGCCAATATGCATGGTTTATAGGTCGTGTGGGAACCCCGATTAGCTAATGCCAGAATCGCCCGGGTTTAAGGGATGTGGGAGTAGATGTGTGAAATATATGCTTGTGGGGATAATATCACAAAATGGAAGTGGTGGAGTGGAGTAATCATCGAGTAAGAAGAACGACAAGCCATCTATACGGGTGTGATCAGAGTAGCACGCCCGAACTTGATTGAAAGTCTATAAAAAGCCGTTTAAAAAGGGGTATCCCTTAGGAAGACTAAAATTCAACTATTATGGAAATTTGGAAGCTGAGTTCTACCCAGTTGAATGTTGAGAGTGACTTGCACATGAATAGAATGGTGATGTCAATAAGTTATGAAGAATCCAGATGTGCACATCGTGGCGAAAAGTGCACAGGTCCGAACTTTTGGTATACGCCGAAGAAATAAGAGGAGTGCTAATTACCATTTAATGTGAGATGCATGATGGGGAAGTCGGTGTTGAGCGGGACATAGAGAGTAGTATTTTCATGTACCACTTGTAGATAGAAATCAATTGGAACAAGATGATCGACCAAAAAATTTGTTTCAAGCCAACGATTACTGTCATGGAATAGGGCAGTCAAGTTGGCAAATTTCTTAGTTGGATTGCCAACTTAAGGATAAGGTCACGATTTACTTCGAATGGGTGGAACCATTTGACCAAAAGAAATGGTAATTGTTATTACTTCGGGTTGAGTACACTATTAGATATTGTGCCCAGACCTTTCTTTAACAGAAGGATCGCGCCGGTATGTGGTCCTACCTAGTGTTGTTGTGAACTGGGATGAGATACTTGAACCCCACCTTCAATACGGGATTTCAAGAAATAGTGGGGATGACATTTTGTTTTGAGTCGACCGTATCACCTATGGTCAAGGAGTAGGCGAATGGTGATTGACGACTAGTGGAGCGGTGTGAAAGAAATTTTAGACTCATTGTGATCATTTCATTTCCATAATGGATATGGCTACTAAGTAAGATAGTACGGTAATCGGCAGAAGATATTACGTAATGATAGAGTTGTATGGAAGCACTCGCACCTGTTTATTGCGTACAAGGAGCTTATTGAGGTTTTGTATGGAAAGACCCTAAGGATTCTTCCTCTGGATGCTTAGAAATGAGTGGATAATCAGATTTTGGGATTGGTCTAAAGTTAGTGTTCGATGGCTATAGTGGAATAACCACAAATAATCTTAGAAGGCTTTTGATTGTCGTAAGAGTCACATCATCGGGAACCGAGATTAGAAGAATGGACAAGAGTAGTCAGATGTTCATATAGTTTCTTCCAGGATGGGAGTTTTGTATTTAGTTAAATACAGAGTTAATACGAAGTGAGGTGCGACCTCCCAAAGATATTGATATAATGGGGACAATGATGTATACACTACTCTTACTTGAATGTTGTTTGGTAGGAGCACAAGGTGAGGTGCTGTTATTAAGGGGTGACCCTATAACTGATAAAGTGTCAAAAGTGTTAAACAAGCTTATGTGAAGCGAGAACTACTAATCAAGCCGTACTGTTGAGCTGGTTTTATTTACTCGAGGATACCGATTTTTACCAGGTATGCCTTACTTTACCGAATTTCGGGATGAAATTCTGTTATTAGGGGGGGGGGGGGGCTATGTAAACCCTGTATGTTTATGTGTATTTATTTTATTATGAAATTATGAAAATTCGGATTAATTAATCTAAGAGAGAAAATTTAATTTATAATTAATCCGACTTATTGGTAATAATTACTAATGTGACGTGATTGAGTAGTTATCACGTGATGAGAGTTAGTAGTTATCAGAAATGATTACGTTAAAATCATGTTGAGAAATAATTATGTTGAACAATAAGTAGTGAGTAAAGTAATAGATGGTCTTGGAAATAATATTATGGTCGGGATGAGATACACGACAGTCATGAAATAATTATTTGGGACGCGCATATGGGTCGTGTCACTGATATGTATTTGGGGGTTAAAACGGTAAATTATTTTTATATAACTCAAATGACTATTTTGAGTGCACCAAAGTGTCCGGAATGGTCAAAATAGTCAAAAAACACTACTCGGGTATTTTATTTGGAGTCCGGGGCATTTTAGCCCAAAACAACACCCCCAGAGGGATATTTTGGTCTTTTGGGATTTTTAGGTAATTAAATGGTCGAAAATTGGGATTAATTAAGAGCATTGAGGGTTAGTGGCCTCTCAGTTTCAACTTACGTGAGGAAAAAAAAGAGAAAAGAGAGAGAGAGAGACAAGGAAGAAGAAGACTCCATTGGAGCCTTAAGCCAAGAACTCAAGCTTTCACACGAAAAAAGTACACCAGTGTGTAGGTCATGTCAGGCAGATCATTCCCTTACCAATTTCAGCCCAAGAATCAGAAGTTCATTCCTAGGTAAGTGTTTATCTTGCTAGTTTATTTAGCATATATTGTTCTTGTTAAACTCTGTTAATGATTTAGATAATGAATGATGGAAATGTAGGTTTCATTAGGTTTAATCGTAAAAGAATATTAGCTTTTGGTGATGGGTTGCATGTAGAGGATTTACCCCATTTGTAGGTTATTAAATCTGGAGATTTTATGCATAGATCCCGAATTGAATTTAAGGATTTGAAATACTTAAAGTGATGGCTTCATTATATGAGGATTCTTAGAGATTTTAGAAATTATTGGTTTCCCTTTTGAAAGCATAAAGATTTAAGTACTGATTTGTGTTAAAAATTTCCCCATAATGATTAGGGTTAGTTTAGAAACCTTTAAACTGATGTTAGACGAAATTTGGATTGAGTTTGATGTTTGGAATGTTAAGAAAAATCAAAATTTGGAAGAACTGGGTTTGTTCAGAATTTTCGTTTGAAGACCTGCCCAGGTCATTCGAACGAGACTTCTAACGATATTTCCAATGACCTTTCTAATGAGTTCCTGAGTTCGTTCGAAGTGGGATCTTCATTCGAACGACCTCGTTAGAACGAGAATCCTGGAACTTCTAACGAAATTTCAGAATGGGTTGTTAAGGTTTGTTTGGGTTGGAAATCTTCCTAGGGTTATCTATATAAGGGTATTAACCTTCGTGAGTAACGGGTGCCTTAAATTTCAAAAGTTTTAAGGAATTAAGGGGTGATGGTACTTGGGGTATTGAATTTGTGTGGAAACTTAGGAAGGGATGTGAGTCCTAGAGAGGTTTTATATATACGGGTATCGAGGAGAGTAATTGCGTTAATAATACTTACGAATTATAGTATTTGGGTTATGTGATTACCTATTAATGTATATAAGTTTTGTCCATGCTTATTACTTTTAATATCATGTGTATGACATACCTAGCTACTGGATATCGAACGGGGGTTAACGCGTTGTGGACGACCATATCTTGTGTGCCTTCGGGGGGATTTTGAGTCATACCACTAGAGCATGGAACCTAGGTACGGGATATATGTGAGAATGATAGTGATGACATTCTTATGGGTGCATAGGTATGGGCATAGCCCATCGTCTTGGGACTATGTTCACCTCCAATATGTGTATATGTTTTATTTGGTTCTTAAAAGATTAAACCTGTTGTCCTTTATGCGTGAGCATTGCAATGGGACTAGATAGCCGAGTATGCCTAGCACTAGGGGTTTCTTAACCATGGGTGCTGTATAGATATAATTGTATGTATACATAGTGAGATTTTATATATGTATACTGAGTTCTTATTATGTGTTTCTTGTTGGCTACTTTATTAAAGTATATACTTATTGGGTCACCAGTTGGGAGTAAAGAATGCTATGAGAATGAGTTACAAGATCCTTAAACCCATTCCTAATAATAATAATAATATATTGATTTCGGGTTATTTTAATATTGTATCCGGCATAGTTATTATCCTATATATAGTTAGGCAAAGGGACGATACTAATATGGGTAGTTAGACTCGCTAGGTGTGCACATTAGATGAGAGGTGAGCATCTCAAGTGAGTACGCTAAGTTAGCATGGATAATATATGTGCTAATTAAATCAATTTAAGCACTTGCTATATTTAAACTATTTTCTACTCGGGCTCTCCCGTTTTTCTGCAAATCTCTTTTCTTGTTCTATTATTTTAGGTGCTCAACCACAGGGACACCAGACTTAGTATATTCCATTCATTTGTCAAGCTGTATCTACTGTGGAAGCTGCGGGATATTGCTAGTTGATGCTTTTGAGTCTATTTCTCCATATCTATCAGTCATTTATTTCAGTTGGACATGTCGTCCCACTTATTTTACATTCAGATATTTAGAGTTGTTTTATTATATCATTAGATTTTGATTTCATGTTATTGGACTATTGTATGGAATTTTGACTAGATGATTTTATTCTAGTTCTTTATTTTACTTCAGTTAGTTCATACTTTATACTATTGTGATGTATGATGATGTTTATATATTACTCTTTACTGATGTTACTTAATAACAAGATAAAATTTTGACACCAACCTTTTTAAATATTAGGTGGTTAGTTTTTATTGAATTAGAATTTGAGTTTTCGACAGTGTTGCATTATCTGAACCAACTCGATATTCTGAAATTAATTAATTAAGGACTAATCACCCGGTATTTAATTAGGAGGGGTGTCACATTCCATTATGGAAAAATCCATCTATTACTATTATGATTAAATGTGATAACCAAGCTATAATATAAAAGGTTTCAAGAAAAATATATAATGGGAAATCTAGACAAATTAGTCTAAGACATTAAATTTTGAGGCAACTACTCAAAGAAGGAGTAATTCCATTTAACTATGTTTAAACAAATAGGAATTTAACGGATCCCCTAACTAAAGCTCTTTTGTTAGAGATATGATATATATCACCTGAAAAGGAATGGGACTAAGATCTATAAAATAAACTAAATATATTTAATGGAAATACAACTTATGTCATGAAAATATAGACAAAGTTCAATATTGTACTAATAAGTTATATGATAGTTATGGAACGCTAGGAACTGATATGTAAAAATCCATTCCCACGTGCCTAATGTTGGTATTCTGAATGATAAGGATGAAGGTTACTTCTTAATAATAAAATAAATGTGACTCACAGAATCACTGAAGTTGATTTACTTATATGAGTGATGAAAGTATGACCGTTTTCTATATGACTAAGAGCGATCCTAAAACATTTATGAAATCAGGATGTGTACAAGGACATAAATGTGAATGCTAACAGAATACTCAATAACATAAAAATCATTATGTGTAAGGGTTCCGACTAATCTCAAAGGGTACTTAGTTTAAGATACGTTCACCAAAGCACCTTGATGAAGATTTGAATTATTTTCACTAAAGGTAAGTTCAAGACCAAAAGACACTTCTCATTTATGTACTAGATTTCAGCGATAATGCCAAAATCCCTATTATTGTCCTTATACTCTTGTATCTCCGATTCCTTTTAATGAAAGTATTCTTTCTTATTTATTTGTATTTTGAAATGGTGTGAGATTGTTGGAATTTTTCAAAATATATTGTGTATTAATAATATGTGGGTGAGTTTTTATTTTGGGAATATAATTGGGTATTAATATTATGTAAATGAATATTTATTTTGGGGATTTTATATTAGCTCTTCTTGTAGAGAGAGAGCTAAAGAAAATTGGTTTACATGAGGTGAGTGTGGTTTCAATGTCCCATGTATAAACTTAATAAGAAAGTGAAAGGATATATAACTAAAGGATAAATTTTGACACTTAGTTTTATAGTCAAAGAGGCTATGATATGGTGCTTTGCGATGGTGAAAACCACCATCAATTGTGACACACAGTGCATGTTCGCACGTTCTCATGAAGTGAGAAAGGGTGAGAGAGACTTAGGGAGCATTGGTATCTTTGATGGGTCGCTTGGCACTTTGCACGTGCGCATCATTGCTCAGAGAGCAAGGGCCTAAAATTTTGTCAAAGTCAACCAGATCGATGAGTCTGGTTAATCAATCTAATCAAAGGATGTCATAACCTAAGAGGATTAATATAAACCATTGGATTAACTCATGGATATTCATATAGGGTGCATCCATTCTCTTACGATAAGATGCCAAAACTGGATCGTGTGATCAAAAGGATTTCAAAAAGACATGATCTAACGACTGTTGTGACGCGCACCTGAAAGGAAGTGTCTATTTATGAACAACCACTAAAATTTCTATAAAAAGAGTTCCAGGCCTCTATTTTGGACATCGAAAATTGCTCTGTTATCCTCTCTCCATCCTCTACCTTTTGGCATTATTAGGTTAATATTTTAGAGTTTTCTTGGTTTGATCTAATCATACATAGTTTGTATAAAGAAAGTAATATCACTGCATTGTATCTTGAAGGAAAATTTATACTACAAAGTCCGTTGTGTACTCGCAGCTTTCATCCAAAGGGGGGGTAATATTGTCTAAAATAAAATGTTCCTAGAACGTGCCTTGCAGTAACTTGGATTTATCATTATTTTTTCATTCCTTTCATAAATTTCCAACAGAGGTTGTTGTTGTTGAACTCGGGTTGGTTGAAGCCAAATTTGAGGTCGTCATAGATTACCAACGCATCGTTTGGAAAAAAAATTCTTACATTTTTGGCTATGAGGAAAATTAAGGAGTTTGATAATGAGGTTTGGTCTAGTGAGGGTAATAAGGAAATTGTAATTGAGGTGACCAAAAAATATTCTGGTGGGACTCCTAGAAATGGGATTAGTAGTTATGGTGGAGAGAGAATATTTAAAGGAAAGAATAATGCAAGACGTAAGACAAAAGAGGACCTTGGTGATAAAAAACATACAGTCACTGGTGAGATAGTTGTGTTGCACTAAGCGGTATACTCCTGTGATTGTTGATGTATATAAGGATCCAATTTATGAATGGAGGAAACATCAACAAGTTGACTCTAAAAGTACCTATGAAAATAAAACTACAGTAAAGAGATATGAATAAATCAATAAATGACTATTCAAGAGTAAGAGAAGCTACTTGATAAGAAGAAATATTCTTTCATAGTTTCAAAGACAAATGGTGAGGAAGGTACCTCTTGACAAAGATTTTGAGTCAAAGCACGTACCTTAGAAAATACTCGCATAATCTAATAACTCAATGGCCCCTGGATCCATCATGATCAAGCCCAAAAAGAATAGAGCCTCTAAATACATTATCATCAAACTCATATTGTCCAAAGAGTCCCATTATAAGTGTTGTTTCAGCCAAAACCAATAGTTGAGTTTTTAAATCAAGTTTGATGAAGCTCATTATGGTCTAAGAGATCGTATATTTTTTTGTGAATATGAATATGTCTCCCTTGGCATGAATTTCTCAGATCCTTATGAACATGAATCCTATGAATATACGCACTAATATTGGGACGTTCCCCTTAAGTGATGCATTTTTCCTGCCACGGGGCTTCTAACAAATTAGGCAAGGGGCGTTGAGACTTCCATCATGTGTCTCGAAAACTAGGCAAGGGGTGTCACAACGATGCCCGAGTGCGATGAGAAACAACAAGGTTTCCTATAACAATCTGAACATGTGCGGGTAAAGAAGTTAGTCCAGAATAATAGACTTAGGTCAACGACTTGGAACATAAGGACTATGAGAAGAAAAAGGATGGAGTTAGTGGATACGATGATAAGAAAAAAAATTAACATATCCTGTTTACAAGAAACTAAATTTGTCAGTGAGAAAGCTAGAGAAATGGAAAAGATAGGGTTTGAATTATATTATACTGAAAAACATAGAAATAAGAATGGAGTTGGAATAATAGTCGATACTAATCTTAAGGATGATATTGTAAACATTGTTAGGAAAGGTGATAGACTTACACTTGTAAAAGTTAGGGGAAAATATAATTAATACTATTAGTAATTATGCAACCCAAGTAGGATTAGATAAGGACAGTAAAGTAAAATTTTGGAAGAATTAATTCAAGAAGTATGCGTAAGTGATAAAATCTATTTGGGGGGGGGGGGGGGGGGGGAGATTTTAGTGGCCATGTAGGAGAAGATCATGCCGGATGTGAGAGTTCATGGAGGATATGGTTTTGGAGATAGGAACAACTGTGAAATATCTATCTTAGATTTTGAAATGGTTTATGATTTTACTCTAGTAAATACATGTTTTAAAAAGAGGCTCGAACACTTATTAACTTCTAAATGTGGAACCCATAAGAACCAAAAAGCTTTTTCATTACTAGGATAGGAGATCGATTAATATATAAAGATTGTAAGGTTATCCTGGGAGAGAGATCAACCTCACAATATAGGATAATGGTGTTGGATATAAATATTGAAAATCATTCATGAGTGAGAAAAGAGAATATCAATCCACAAACTAGCTAGTGGAGCTTAAATGGAGAGAAATTAAAATTGTTTCAAGATAAAATATTAAAAAAAGCGTCATGTGATACCGAAGATGAGACTAACATAATGTGGGATAAAATGGCCACATGTATTTGGAGAACATCGAAAGAAATTCTTAGAGAATTAAAAGGTAGGGGTCCACAATCTAAAAAAACTTGGTGGTGGAATAAAGAAGTACAAACTGTAGTAAAAATTAAAAGGGAGTTCTTTTAACCATGGAAAACAACTAAAAACGAAGAAAATTTTGAGAAATATAAATGGGCTAAAAAGGAAGTTAAGAAAATGATAAAAGATGCTAAGTTAAAAGGGTATGATGATCTTTAGACAAAATTAGGAACACATGAAGGGGAAAAAAGATTTATAATCGTGCTAAACTTAGGGATGGAAAAAAATATTTTAATAACGTTAAGTGTATTAAAAGCAATGATTCGAGAGTCCTAGTCAAGGATGGTGAGATTGTGAAAAGATGGAAAAACTATTTTGAAAGGTTATTTAATGGAGATAATGTGAGTAGATTAGGTATAGAAGAACTTAGCGAGACTCAAGGAAATATTTTTTTTCGCATAATTTGGACAACATAGATTAGGATTGATCCAAACAATATGAAAACATGGAGGGCTTTAGGACTAGATGGTATCCCTATTGATGTTTAAAAATATTTAGGGGAGGAAGGATTTTCTTGGATTACAAAATTATTTAATATAATTATAATGACTAATATGATACCCGATAAATGGAGAAAGTGAGTTTTCCTACCTATTTATAAAAATAATTAGGACATTCAAAGTTGTTCAAATTATCGTTGCATTAAGTTAATGAGTCATACAATGAAATTGTAGGTAAGAGAGATTGAATATAAATTGAGATTAAAAACAATTGTATTTTAGAATGAATTTGGATTTATGCCATGGTGGTCAATAATATAAGCAATTGGTTTATTCAGGAGATTAATGGAGATGTATAGGGAGAAAAAATAAGGTATATGATAGGAAACAATGAAATATAATATGATGATTTCTACATAAAAAAGGATGACTCATAGATATATTCATATGATCACGTATATGTATGATGGGTCCATGACTATAGTTAGAACATCAGTTGGAGAAGATAGTGAATTCCCAATTACTGTAGGTCTCCACCAAGGTTCAACGTCATGTTCTTATCTCTTTGCTCTTATTAAGGATAATTTGACTGCAGAAATACGAGATGAGGCTTCGTGGTGTATGCTATTTATAGATGATATTGTTTTAGTCAAGAAGAGTATGATGATAATTACTGCTAAATGGAATTGTGGAGAGAAACTCTATAAACAAGAGGATTTAAAATAATTAGGACTAGAACATAATATGTGGAGTGCAATTTTAGTAGTAATAGGAGGACAAACGGTCCAAGGGAAAATATTTTAGCATAGACTTTTTATTTATCTTATTTTCACTTTGGCATATTTTGCATATCCCGTTACAAAATGATGCACGTTGACACGATGAACCGAACTTTAACATCTCCAAGATTGAAGAGTTGCCTAAATCTAAAAAAAGTATAAAGCTTTTAGGATTTTAAAATTTTTCATAATTTTATTTAGGATGTTATTTTTTATAAAACCCAAGGTTGGACTACTTCAAAGAAGATTACTATCTCATTCCAATAAAATTGTCTTCTCTTTTGAAGCCACATTAGATCTTTCATTGAACGAACAACTAATGAAGGTGTTATTTTTGAATTAATTTAAAAACCCGTTAGAAGGTGGTTCAAATGAGATCGGAGTCTCATTTGAATGAACTGCATTTTCATTCTAAGGAGATGACATTCTCGTTTGAAAAACTTCTATTTTTTTTTTTAAAGAATTCATCGCCTTAAATTTTATTTCAGATCTATAAATACTTATTTTGACAACAAATTTCGTAAGACTTTTGACAAAACGTTGCATGCATATCTATTGCCAAAGTTTTCAAGTTTTGTGTTCCCAAAGCACTTTTGATTGACAAATCATCATACCACAATATATTTATGAATCATTTTGAAATTGTAAAAGTTTCATATCTTGGATACACTTGAGGAGAGGATTCTATATGGGTGATTTTATGACCCGGGTGATCATGGTTGAAGAGGGAAAAAGGATGATCGGTGGACCATGGGTCGACTGTCGCTTGTGGACTGCTTTGCATACGAGTAGTTTTCATTAGAAGTTTCGTGAAGACACGACGCATTATACTTATGGATGTATCAAGTAGTCTGTAAGTCGATAGTCTTGTAAAACTCTCTAAAGCGCTGGTTAAAAGGTTTTGCCCTGAAAAGGATTCTTACTTAATATTTGTGTTCTTTGTATGCATAGTTTAAATCATTATATTTAGAGCACATATTTGCCTTCACACCTAATTTAATTAAAGTTTAAAGTTTGGCATAAAATTTAATTTGTGTGACTCGAACTTAAATTGATAAAAATACAAAAATAGAATTTTCTTTATTACAACCATCCTTGCTGTGCATTTTTCACTACGCGCTGACAAAGTGGTATCGGAGCATTCCACTCTAACAAGTGGTACCAGAGTGGGTTGCACAAATTTATCGTATAGATTGTTATTTAGTATTACTTTTAGGTGGTTGTTTATTCATCTCTCTTGTGTTGGTTTATTTGTTTTTTTTCTCTCGATGGATAGCCACAATGAAAATTCATCTCATTTGAATTTGAAGTTTGCTAAAATAATTAAAATTCTTGAAAAATAAAATTTTCATTTTAAAGATGGTATGGAACTTTTGTATATACACTACAAAAAAAATTACTTTTTACTACGGTGCTCCAACCGTCTCAAAAATTCCTCTAGCCGTCTCAAAAGCCTTTTGCGACGCCATTTGAGATGGCAAAGGAGCATAGTATTAGAGCCCCATTTTAAAAGCTTTTTAAGAGGGCAGAAGCCATCTCAAAAATTCTTTTGAGACGGGAAATATGCCATCTCCAAAAGGTCCTTGCTTACAGGACCCTTTTGAGATGGCAAAAAATCCTTCTTTTAAAGTTTTTTTAGAGACACCAACATACATCCCCAAAGAGTTTTTTGGGACGATAACTTAACCGTCTCAAAAAGTCCCCGTTTATGGAAGCCTTTTGAGACGGAAAAGAATCCATCTTTAATAATTTTGGCACCAAAATTAAAATTTCATCTATTCCTTAATAAACTCTATATAATTATAAAAAAAAACCTCTTAAAAACAGCATGACATATTTTGCATCCCATTTCAACATATAACATATAATTTTCCATTTAATTATAATTAAAGTTCATACAAAGAAAAAATACACAATTTAAACATTGTGTCCAACATAGATCTCTGTATACAATTTCACTCATCTCATTAGAAAAATACATAAAAAACCATATATCCCTAACATAAAATGATGTTCCTAAAGTAAACTCACAATCTTCAAGCATACGACCTCCAGTAAAATGACTCAAATATCTTGCCTCGTCCACAAAGGGTTTTCACCTGCAATAAATTTATTAAGTGTCAGTTACCTTAAACAAAGAAGTAATTTTTTTTAATAGTTCCTATAGATGACAATCTTTAAAAATCTTATCAAATTTGAATATCTTCGTATTATTTTCTTTTAAAAATACATAATATTTTTTAAAAAATTCGGCAGAGTCTCCTTTATTTATTCATGAAAACCAACCTGTTTAAGCATAAAAATTAACTCAAAAACAATCACAGAAATAACCACAATATTCTAAACAACTAATATAAGTAAATATACACATTACGATTCCTTTTACCATTGGAAAACATAATGAACAAAATTTAACTTGAATATGTCTCACCTCTGCTTGTGGTTGAGAGCAAGACTAAAGAGGACTTAAGAGACAAGGTCTTTGTTCGAGAGAATAGATGCAAAAGCTCCAACCATAAAAGGCTAAAGTATAAGTATAACAAGTCCTTGTAGGATAGTAAACTTCCTGCAACAAATGGGATACAAAACGCAATTAGCTATGGTTCCGAAAAAGTCAAGAAACACTAGCTTGATTTAGATACTTGGACAATATTTGTTTAAAACCCACTACAAAAACTAGTTCCAAAGATGTCATGATTATATAAATATAAAATAAGAACAAACACTAAAAAACTAGTTGATTAGCCTATTTAACACTTAACGGACTGATTACAAACTGAACAAATAACTTGATATTGAGAAAGAAAGCATATCTTTACAAAGAAGATAATTAAGTCTCACACGTTAACCCGTAGGCATCATGTACGAACCCCACAACACGAAGTTTGATAGTTTGAGTTTCCATACCACGATATTAGACATTCCATGTATGCATCAGGTGTGAACGTCACAAAATTAATTTTGGATAATTTGAGTTTGTTAACATGATCATTATCATACCATGAAGTAAGAAAGGTCCTCGTAAAGGATATACATAGAACATAGAGCATTAACTGCAAAATTTAATTTACAAAAATCATAAATGAATAATTTCATTTCAAAGATTTCCTATTTTGCATTCCTCTAGAAAAATCAGAAATGAATAAGGTTTGTCCAAAATTGAACCTACCCTTCTCTTGAGCCTTCCTACTACAAGATGCATCACAATTTGTATAACATCTCTGTACACATGAAGAACAAATCGAGTTTTGAACTATATCTTACCATCCTTTAACAAATGTAAAACAATAAAAAAAACAAAATACATATCGGAGAAAGAGAAGGGGAAGAGAAAATAAAATAAAACACTAAAATTTTCAGTGTTTTGCATATCATAAATGGAGTAGTGGATGGACAGGACTCTGTGTTACAGATTTGTGTGTTATATACCGTAAACGGAGTAATGGATAGTTGAAAAACATATAGTTGGACAACATTTCAACAATAGTTAGTTATTAATTTGAGTTTTTTAAATTAATTTGGACACTATTTTAGGTATTACTTTAATATACGGTGGAATTATAAGCCATTTTGAGTATTTCTTAACATGTATTTTGCATGTTTTGTTAGGGAACCAAATTTTTTCCGTTTTGAAATTTTTTTGTTGTGCCTCCAGGCACGGGCATTCCGCTAGTATATATATATATATATATATATATATATATATATATATATATACATATACACGTCGTATCTTTGCGGTAGCATGTCCTGTTTTTTCTATGTTTATTATGTCGGCGTGTTCGTGTCTTGTGGGACACGACACCCGTATCCTTGTTCGTGCTTCATATTCCCTTGAGATGTACTTGGATAACATTGTCAATTTTTTCAATGGTTATACATATTTAAATTAATCGGGTCTATTACATATATCACAAAATAAAATCATAATTGAATAGTAAATCAAATTAGTGGCATAAAATACTTCCAAAGGACATGAATTAATTAACACAAACAAACATATCAATAATTTAACTAAAATTCATATAAACAGGTATACATATTTTCTCATAAATTAATCCTAAAACTATACTACAACAACCAATTGACAATCTGGGATTTTAATTGGCTCACCCTCAACCTCCTAACATCACTACAAATAAATCCAGTATAAAAACTAATGATATTAATCAATAACCAATAATTAAAATTACCTTTTATTCGTATCAATTCGGTGATACTATAACTTCAATGTGATTAGCTTAGTCAATCAGATTGTCTTCCTACATCAAAAAATCATATTATAAATTTTAAGGTCAACCATGTATCACTGATTGCAGCAGTTGAAACACAGATAGAATAAACTAAATCCCAACTATCAAACACAAATTCTAAATAAAATTGCTGAAACCAATAGCATATCCACTGATTCAAAATATCTCATAAATTAGTAATTGGTCCACTTTTTAAATCAGTATGACACTACTCTTCATCTCCTGTACAATCGTCCAACCAATTCAATTAAGAACATAAACCCCTTAACATGTAAGAATGGAATAAAACATTAAAATAATTAAGAGAGAAGAAATAATGCTACCTACTCAACTTCACCAGCAACGATTACGATGGAGAGGGTTGGTGCTAGGGCTAGGGAGGGTGTGCAGGGCATAGGGCGGTCGGGGGGTGAAGAAGGAGAAGAACGGGCTTAGGGTGGGCGGGGCTTATAAAAGACGATGGAGAGGGGGTTTTTGTTTAGTTTTATTTTGGTTTCTTTTTTTATTTTCTTAAACTATGCTGATAGAAGAAGCGGGAGACCAAAATTCTCTAAGGGGGGAGTCGAAAATTTTCAGCCGTCTCATAAGGTATACTTTTTGAGACGTCTATTAATTTTATGTCTCTTCTAATAGTATCTTTTGAGACAAGTAATAAAAACAGTCTTAAAAAGAGTATTTTTTAAGACGGGTAACTTTCGTCACCTCAAAAGGTGAGTCTTATAGACCCAATTTTTTGCCGTCTCAAAAGCTTCCGTAGTAAAAAGATTTTTTTTTTGTAGTGATAGTTCAAACTCAAAGAGATCTCTTTCCTCCGAAGCTTGTGGATATGGATCGTGATTTTAAAATTTTAGAATTGTCTAAGAAAGAGAGTGATGATATAGTCTAATTTTAAGAAAAGGAATGAAAAAAATATAAAATTTATAAGGCTATTGTACGTGCTAATTTGGATAATGATTTGAGAGCAAGCAAGAAGACTCTTAGGGGTAAATTCTCTTGCATTGAGGGGGGCGAGATAACCTTCTAGGAATGATTGAAAATTTAAATAAGAAGTCCTTAAAACTTAAAGAGTCTAATTAATTGCTCAAGTCTAAAATTTTAAAGTTAAAAGATCATTTAAAAGTCTCGAGTAGTTTTTGTAGTGATGGTAATGGACCCCATATTTCTAATTCTCCCAGTGTCAATGCTAAGACCGTTATTTATTTTAAAAGGTCAACCCATAGGTAAAATTCCTTGAGTTTACACATGCTCGCATTGTGGTAGGAAAGGTCACCTTATGACGTTTTATTATGATCTTGAAAGAGGCCCTAGGAAGTTAAAGTCTAATGTTCCTTTGCTTCCCGAAACCCGACGCATTAAGTATACTTCTATTCGGGCTCAGTAAGCTATTTTGGATAAATGATCGACTGTTTGGTTCTTGCATGCATGCTCGTGACTCTTCACATACTATATGTTATGGAGGATTGCTTGCATGATTTTATTTGTCATAATATACTTGTGCTTCATGATATATGTTTGTTAGTGTTATGTCATTTGTATCTTTTGAATTTTTTTTCTTTTATTGTTCATAATGAAAAATACAAAAATATTTCTATTTGATATATTTTTTGAAAAATAAAAAAAATTTCTTTTGCGTATTTTAGTTTTACACATTTGGTATGGTATATTGGTGTGTTTGAATCCAACTCACTCCGTAGACATTTTATTTGTAGATACTTAGATTGTTCTTAGCCTTTTTATTGTGGAGTTGTTTCAAACTTGATTTGTTTTATGGATTCGACTTTGTATATGCCTCTTCACACACATACACAAGATTTTTAAACGATAACTTCACATTTACATTTGATCTTTATGAGATGTTCTACCATCAATTTTATTAACTTCATGTTTTGTGACTATGGGGGATTTGTGCATGTAAGAACTGTTGCCCGTGAGCTTTATTTGATTGGATTAAAAATTATGAGAGTGAAGGGGAAAGGGATACAAAAGAAGAAAATCTCCTTTGTAGGGAAGACACCATCGGCAAGAGAGCAATGAAAATATTAAAGCAATAGAACCAGAAAAATTGCCAAAAAGAGGCCAATAATGTTTAGTTTGATTAATCTTGAAAAAGAATTAACTTCAAAAGAATAGATGTAACGACCCGCCCTTTTAGAGACGATTAAATTCCATAATTAAAAATAAATTGGAATTTGGGGAATTTTCTTAAATAGTAATTTTTGAGATTTTCGAGGATTAAATGAGTTTCGGATAATTTTAGAGGTAAAAGTAACTCGTAATTGGGTAAACGAGTCGTTTTTGGGTTTTAAGGGGTTAAACCCTTTTATTTCTATATAAAGAGAGGGAGAGGGAGAAAAAGAGAAAGAAAGAAGAGAAAGAAAGAAGAGAAAAGAGAGAGAAGAGAGAGAGGAAGAAGAAAAGAGGAAGAAAACGGGAGATTCCGTCCTACCTCCGCGGGATTCGGCTCGAGGTCGTCGGATTATATCCACGAGGCAAGTGTTTACCTGCTTTATTTATCTTTTTGCATAAATATCTCATACCGTAGTTTGGTATAAACAAACCCTAATGGTTTTGGGGTGGGTTATCATGGATAAAACGGGTTTTTGGGAGTTAAAACAATTAAACCCCAAATAATATTTCAATTTATGGAACTTAGGTTTTAACCTAAATTAATTGGTGGTTTTGGGTTCTAGGATGTTTAGAACCCTTAATATATGTGTATTTGTAGTTGGTTGAGGTTGTAGGACGTTGGGTGAGGCGACAAAATCTTGGGAGAAGCTTTAATGGCCGAAATCGTCTCGGAGAAGACGATGAATAGTAACCCGTCACTTTAGGGGGCCTTTTTGGCAAGGAAAAGAATTGATTTAGCTTTCGGCCAAAACACAAAAGTTGTTTATCTTTTCGATACGGTCGCGCGAGGGCTGACCGCGTATTTTTTTTATTTTTCTACAATTTGATATGATTTTTACAAGATGACAGCTTCGGGTTGAAATCATCAACTCGGAAATCAAATCGGGAATTGGAAAAATTACGGCTAGAATTAATCGTGTAGATGTGTGCGATTATTTTTGGTGTAGTTTAAAAATCACGTTAATGAATTTGGGTGGTTGGATAAAGGAGTTGAGGAGATTTAATTTGGGAGACCTGGTGTGACCGGTCGACTGCGCCCCAAAGGCCGGTCGATCGCGTCAAGGAGAAAAGGCCTATTGCTTTGTTTCGTAGGCTTATTTGTAACCCGCGGTCGACCATGGGTCTAGGACCGGTCGACCGGTGCCCTGTTTTCAGCCCAAGATTTTGGAGATTTGGATTATTTCTCCTTTTTGAGTTTAATGTTTAAGGGCCTTCCAAATTAGAGATTATGGAGGGTTATGTCCTAAAGGACTTGAGGAATTGGGAGTGTATATATATGTGTATATTCACTTAAAGTGAATTAGTATAATTGGAGATATCCAAATGAGTCCGTAGATGGGATTTTGATATATATTACTTATTAAAGTAAGAATATACTTTGGGTTTAGTATTATGCATATATGAATCCATGATTATGATTCTTTGAGAGAATCTTTGGGATTATTGGTCATCGATAGATGGTTTGGCAAATATGGCCATTTTTATATATTTAGGTAGGAATATATGGTATATATATATATATATATATATATATATATATATATATATATATATATATATATATATATATATATACTATGTGATTAAAGTATATATATGATTTAAGGGAAATGACTTTTGAAAATGTAAAAATAAATGTTTTCAAAAAGGAAAGATAAATGATTTTCTTAATTAATAAAAATGAGGATACACACCTCTCTAAATCGCTATCATAAGGGAAGTTGTGTGTGTATGGTGAAGCCCCCTGACAAATTAACGCAGGGTGGATATAGTCCTATAGGCCATATGAGCGTTTGTGGTATTTTTTCTGCGATGGTTAGGAGATTCCGGGTGTGGTCTTGACTATCCCGCATGCATATGGCCGCTTCCCGACGTCTTACGATGTAGGATCCTAGGTTGTCTTGATTATAGGCCCTGGAAGATGATAGCCATTTAGGGGCGCGCACAGTGGAGAAATCCGGACGGGCGGTCTTAGAACGCGTTATATATTAAAGCAATTCATGATAATGGATTGACTTTAATTACATTTCCTGGATATAGGAAGGGAAATGGGATAAAGGTTTGGCTTGGGTAACACTCCCGGATGGAAGAAGGGTTGTGGAAGCATATGATCTGATCAAAGCATTTTAATGATAATGAAAATGGCTTTGAATACATTTCCTGAGTATAAAAAGGGAAATGGGATGATATAAAACGGAAAAGCATTTTTTATGATAATAAAATTGGCTTTTAAAAGTATATGATTTGTTAAAGCAATTCATAATAATGAATTGGCTATTATATTTACATTTGCTGAGTATAAAAAGGGAAATGGAAAGTTTTGAGAAAAATAAAAGTATTGATAAATACTTGATATATGAATCCTCAGTCCGGGAGATAGATCCGGATGATTATGGAAATATGTATATATAAATGGATGAATCGAGTACCGAGGGTCTAATGGATCCCGATGATCGACCTTGTCGCATAGTAGTGTATCGGGGGGGTTCCTTGTTTGGATTTCGCTTTGCGAGACACCCCACGCACGAATATGGCACTGTGTTGAGACTGAGGAGAAGTTTAATCCTTAGTGTTCTAATATTATAAATGCTTATGGTATATATTTATATATATCTTTCTGTACTGAGGGACTGGCGGATCTCGACGATCGACCGTGCCGTGTAGTAGTGTATCGGGGGGGTTCCTTGTTTGGATTTCTCTTTGCAAGACACCCCACGCACGAACATGGCATAGCGTTGAGATTGGGGTGAAGTTTAGCCCTTAGTACATTGCTTGGACTATCTAGGATTGATAGTGGGTTGGTGATAGACTAGTTTAGCAGGATAGCTTGACTAGGATGTTTAGAGGGATGCATTAGGAGTGCACTATTAGTGGAGAGGTGAGGGTTATCTCATGGTAGTGCGATACCAAATTTAAATATGAGATAAAACCTTTTTCTAAAAATAATAAGGCATTTATGCACTTGCTAAATATTTTCAAAACTCGGGCTCTGACCCGTTTATCTACTTTTCCTTTCTTTCTATATTATATATATATATATAGGTGTCCAGACACAGGGATGCCTGGATGGCACTTCCTTCGAGTCAGACGTCAGCTGCAGCAGCTGTGGATGCGTGCAGGATTTTCAGTAGACGTTTCCATTCTTGTAATCTAGATAGGAGGTATTGTATAAACATTCGGGCCAATGGTCCAACTGCATTTATTTATTCTTATAGTACATCATTCGATATGGTTGTATATTTTGACCGAGTGTTCGGTTACTTTATTTCATTTACGCATAAACTGTGTGGATGTTTTATTTATTGTTGTTAAAAAGAGTAGTAAAGTTAAAAATTTTGACACCGACCTAATAGGTTATTAGTAATTAAATGGATTTTCGACAGTGATGCTAAGAATGATCCATATGAGACTCTTGTTTTAATTTAATATTGGAGTGATCGCCCGGTATCTTATTAGGCGGGGTGTTACAGATTGTATCAGAGCATCAGGTTCTAGTGTCCTTAGGAATCTGTGCAGACGTACTACGCTTTCAGCGTTGCTCTCATTTGTTATAGAGCCTCAGGATTAGGATTGTTGATTTCTCTTGTGAGATTTCGTTCTCCTACCATATTATGAGATTATAGAAATCTTTTGAGCGCTCGTTTGAGAATCGTGTGCGGAGCTTGGATGGTATCAGGAGGTAAGGCTTAGTTGGGGCAGCTGGTAGGAGTTGGGGACGAGGGCCTTAGTAGAGGCCACTCCCCTTATGGAAATTGCTAAGGAGTTTGGTGGCGACTACTGAAGAATGAGTAGTCATGAGTATTCATGTGCCACTATTGTAGAGAGTGGTATTAAGATTGAATTTTCAGTAAAGTTGAGGGTTCGAAAGGGACCTTACGGATAGGCTTAACCGTGAGTCCCCACGATTTAGTCGGAATGAGAAGGATGTTGTTATGAGTTTTACCTTAATCGAGGAGGTATATTTGGCGTGGCTAGATAAAGTCGCGGTATTAGTTAGCCCTAGACTCATGTGTGTAATTTGAGTTATGGCGGTATCGATAACATTATAATGTATGCCTACGTGTTTTCCGCGATAGCGGAATTTTATTTCCTTTCATTCTCCATAGAGGCGGGTGCTGATATTTTATATATATATATACATATATCTGGTTAGTGATGCTTGTTTTATATGTCTATACGAGTATGGTGATATGATGTATATAACACATCATGGTGTATTTTTGGAGCGATAGCAGGCTAAGAATGGCAAGTCTATCGTGTCCACGGTTCCTGGCGGGAACAGGTTATTGTTGCGGTGTCTCACCTAGATATAGGTTGAGTTCACCTGATTTATTGTGGGATACGAAACTTCGATGTGTAGAGGTTTCATTATCGTGATTTGGGTATATGGCGACCTTATATATATATGATTTAAGGCCGCAGGATTTGTGTTGAGCTGTAAGATTAAGCTCATTACTATTTGCACAAGGACTTAAAAATGAGTGCGAGCGCAGGGTGGTATGACTCTTAGTTTGAGATAGGAGTTCAGACCACCTTTTTGTTGGATTAGGGGATAGAGATATCCCGGTTGCATGTTGAAATGACGGAACTCCATAACCAACGAAGTCAAGGTTTAATGTGTGGAGGGGTTCCTTGTTTGGATTTCGCTTTGCGAGACACTCCACACATGACTCTTAACGGCGTCGGGAGTGGGGAGCTATTATGGGATGCAAGGATGTTGATTTTGTGGAAAGGTCTTATAGTGTGGATGAACCACTATAGGCTATGAGCCACATGATGTTGATATACTATGGAAAGATTGTGCTATGGAAAAGCACTAAAGTGGTCCCCTCGCCACAAGTGGGTGGGTGAGGTTGGACTTAGAGAAATTGATTTGAGGACAATAGTCAGGCCTTAATGAAAAGGCAAATTTTGAGGAGATAAATTTTGGGTATTATGTTTGTGACACTTTCTATAAAAAGTGGGCACTTCGATTAGTTAGGTTTCCTTCCATATGGGCGGAAGGATATGATAGTAGAAATGCGTTCGTAGTTTAGCATAGGCAGTATTAAGGACGTCCCGCTGGTGTGCCTTAGGTCGCTATATCTCGATGATCGACTACGCGGGGGAGTAGTGTAATGGGAGGGTTCCTTGTTTGGATTTCGCCTTGGCGAGACGTCCCACGCATGAAACCAAGCAATTGTCGGGAGTTGAGAGAGGCCTTGGCCACTAGGGACATACTTAGGATTATATTCGTTCCATGTAGGTAGGATATCGCATAGACTTTAGTATTATTTAGGACGTAAGTTCGGTAATGCTAGTGGCGCCGAGATTAGGAGAATTGAGTTCGCGGGTTGGGAGGACCCATAGGTGAGTATTTCACTGAGGAAAGGAGATCCTTATTGGGAGAGAGTGTTACGTGTCAGACGTTCACTACGGATGTGCAGATGTGCACAAGTTGGAAAGGTGTATGGGCACCTTGGTAAGATGGTTTTATATACCGCCTGAAATAGAAGGGGCGTAGTATATAAGGTTGAAATTCATGCCGATAGGCATTATAGATGATGGGTATTATGTGACGTATAAGAGTCACTTTACGATCGTGATAGTCGTGTAGCATATGGTTGAGAACCGTTGGGTTACTATCGTTTCCCTTGAGGTAATAGGATTTGGAGTGATCCTAGTTAGATGGTGTAGGTTGTATCCGAATTTCGAGGACCAAATTCCGTTGTAAGGGGGGGAGTATGTAACAACCCACCCTTTTGGAGACGATTAAATTTCATAATTAAAAATAAATTGGAATTTGGGGAATTTTCTTAAATAGTAATTTTTGAGATTTTCGAGGATTAAATGAGTTTCGGATAATTTTAGAGGTAAAAGTAACTCGTAATTGGGTAAACGAGTCATTTTTCAGTTTTAAGGGGTTAAACCCTTTTCTTTCTATATAAAGAGAGGGAGAGGGAGAAAAAGAGAAAGAAAGAAGAGAAAGAAAGAAGAGAAAAGAGAGAGAAGAGAGAGAGGAAGAAGAAAAGAGGAAGAAAAGGGGAGATTCCGGCCTACCTCCGTGGGATTCGGCTCGAGGTCGTCGGATTATATCCACGAGGCAAGTGTTTACTTGCTTTATTTATCTTTTTGCATAAATATCTCATACCTTAGTTTGGTCTAAACAAACCCTAATGGTTTTGGGGTGGGTTATCGTGGATTAAACGGATTTTTGGGAGTTAAAACAATTAAACCCCAAATAATATTTCAATTTATGGAACTTAGGTTTTAACCCAAATTAATTGGTGGTTTTGGGTTCTAGGATGTTTAGAACCCTTAATATATGTGTATTTGTAGTTGGTTGAGGTTGTAGGACGTTGGGTGAGGCGAGAAAAGCTTGGGAGAAGCTTTAATGGCCGAAATCGTCTCAGAGAAGATGATGAATAGTAACCCGTCACTTTAGGGGGTCTTTTTGGCCAGGAAAAGAATTGATTTAGATTTCGGCCAAAACACGAAAGTTGTATATATTTTCGATACGGTCGCGTGGGCGCTGACCGCGTATTTTTCTAATTTTTTTACGATTTGATATGATTTTTACAAGATGACAGCTTCGGGTTGAAATCATCAACTCGGAAATCAAATCGGGAATTGGAAAAATTACGGCTAGAATTAATCGTGTAGATGTGTGTGATTATTTTTGGTGTAGTTTAGAAACCCCGTTAATGAATTTGGGTGGTTGGATAAAGGAATTGAGGAGATTTAATTCGGGAGACCTGGTGTGACCGGTCGACCGCGCCCCTAAGGCCGGTCGACCGCGTCAAGGAGAAAAGGCCTACTGCTTTATTTCGTAGGCTTATTTGTAACCCGCGGTCGACTGGTGCCCTGTTTTCAGCCCAAGATTTTGGAGATTTGGATTATTTCTCCTTTTTGAGTTTAATGTTTAAGGGCCTTCCAAATTAGAGATTATGGAGGGTTATGTCCTAAAGGACTTGAGGAATTGGGAGTGTATATATATGTGTATATTCACTTAGAGTTAATTAGTATAATTGGAGATATCCAAATGAGTCCGTAGATGGGATTTTGATATATATTACTTATTAAAGTAAGAATATACTTTGGGTTTAGTATTATGCATATATGAATCCATGATTATGATTCTTTGAGAGAATCTTTGGGATTATTGGTCATCGATAGATGGTTTGGCAAATATGGTCATTTTTATATATTCAGGTAGGAATATATGGTATATATATATATACACACTATGTGATTAAAGTATATATATGAATTAAGGGAAATGACTTTTGAAAATGTAAAAATAAATATTTTCAAAAAGGAAAGATAAATGATTTTCATAATTAATAAAAATGAGGATACACACCTCTCTAAATCGCTATGATAAGGGAAGTTGCCTGCGTATGGTGAAGCCCCCTGACAAATTAACGCAGGGTGGATATAGTCCTATAGGCCATATGAGCGTTTGTTGTATTTTTTCTGCGATGGTTAGGAGATTCCGTGTGTGGTCTTGACTATCCCGCAGGCATATGGCCTTTTCCCGATGTCTTGCGATGTAGGATCCCAGGTTGTCTTGATTATAGGTCCTGGAAGATGATAGCCATTTAGGGGCGCGCACAGTGGAGAAATCCGGACGGGCGGTCTTAGAACGCGTTATATATTAAAGCAATTCATGATAATGGATTGACTTTAATTACATTTCCTGGATATAGGAAGGGAAATGGGATAAAGGTTTGGCTTCGGTAACACTCCCGGATGGAAGAAGGGTTGTGGAAGCATATGATATGATCAAAGCATTTTTATGATAATGAAAATGGCTTTGAATACATTTCCTGAGTATAAAAAGGGAAATGGGATGATATAAAACGGAAAAGCATTTTTTATGATAATAAAATTGTCTTTTAAAAGTATATGATTTGTTAAAGCAATTCATGATAATGAAATGGCTTTTATATTTACATTTCCTGAGTATAAAAAGGGAAATGGAAAGTTTTGAGAAAAATGAAAGTATTGATAAATACTTGATATATGAATCCTCAGTCCGGGAGATAGATCCGGATGATTATGGAAATATGTATATAGAAATGGATGAATCGAGTACCGAGGGTCTAATGGATCCCGATGATCGACCTTGCCGCATAGTAGTGTATCGGGGGGGTTCCTTGTTTGGATTTCGCTTTGCGAGACACCCCACGTACGAATATGGCACTGTGTTGAGACTGGGGAGAACTTTAATCCTTAGTGCTCTAATATTATAAATGCTTATGGTATATATTTATATATATCTTTCTGTACTGAGGGACTGGCGGATCTCGACGATCGACCGTGCCGCGTAGTAGTGTATCGGGGGGGTTCCTTGTTTGGATTTCTCTTTGCAAGACACCCCACGCACGAACATGGCATAGCGTTGAGACTGGGGTGAAGTTTAGCCCTTAGTACATTTCTTGGACTATCTAGGATTGATAGTGGGTTGGTGATAGACTGGTTTAGAAGGATAGCTTGACTAGGATGTTTAGAGGGATGCGTTAGGAGTGCACTATTAGTGGAGAGGTGAGGGGTATCTCATGGGAGTGCAATACCAAATTTAAATATGAGATAAAACCTTTTTCTAAAAATAATAAGGCATTTATGCACTTGCTAAATATTTTCAAAACTCGGTCTCTGACGTTTATCTACTTTTCCTTTCTTTCTATATTATATTATATATATATATATATATATATATATATATATATATATATATAGGTGTCCAGACACAGGGAAGCCTGGAAGGGATTTCCTTCGACTCAGACGTCAGCTGGAGCAGCTGTGGATGCGTGCAGGATTTTTAGTAGACGCTTTCATTCTTGTAATCTAGATAGGAGGTATTGTATAAACATTCGGGCCAATGGTCCAACTGCATTTATTTATTCTTTTAGTACATCATTCGATATGGTTGTATATTTTGACCGAGTGTTTGGTTACTTTATTTCATTTACGCATAAACTGTGTGGATGTTTTATTTATTGTTGTTAAAAAGAGTAGTAAAGTTAAAAATTTTGACACCGGCCTAATAGGTTATTATTAATTAAATGGATTTTCGATAGTGATGCTAAGAATGATCCATATGAGACTCCTGTTTTAATTTAATATTGGATTGATCGCCCAGTATCTTATTAGGCGGGGTGTTACAATAGAGAAAAGAAAAGAAAATATACTATATGTTTATCTTTTGAGGTTGTTTAGTTGAAGATCAACGGGTTTGCACAATGAATCATAGTTATGCTTATTTTGTCACGATGCTATTGATTTGTAAAATCATCAATATTCTAGGCATGTGTTCATTGTGATTATTTGTTCATTAAAGTTCAATTTTATTTATCACTTGAGGTTAAAGCTTAGTTTGATAAACTTTTGCAGTCAATTCGAACTTGTTGAACATGTTTGAGTGTTTGGGTCATAATTCATTTGTATCTATTTCACACCCATAAATTCCACCCCACATGTTTAGACACATAGATACTATGCTAATGTGTAAAGTTTATATGTTTTGTGTCGAGTTTGTGGTCATATGTACCTATATATATGCCTAAAATTCTTTGGTAATATTTTGCATATATTATATGGTATCGTGTTTTGACTCTTTGGGATCTACATTTAGTCCATGGTTGTCACATACTTGATCATAGTTTGGATTATTTGTGCTTGAGTTATCCTATTATATTTGTAATTTTACATTTTTTGAAAAAAAAATTCACAAATTGTTGGTGATGCCTTTGAGATTATCATTGTTTGCATATCATATGTGGTGATATCTTACTTTTTATTTGTGATGCCTTACACTTCATGTTTAGTTTCTACTCCTTTATCTATTTTGGACAAAAAGCGGGGATAACTAATTAAGGGGGAAATTTGCTGAGTTTTATTTATGAGTGAGAATGGATCAAGAGTTTGTATTTTCTATTTCAAAATATGTACATCACCAGTATTTTTCGTTGTTTGACGTGTGTAGGTATCCAAAGGAACAAGATTTTGTGCCGCATGAAGACAAAATGACAAAGGGAAAATCAGGAACAATAAGAGATTGAAGACAAAGTTTATCTATGTCGGCCCATTTCTATGGTTTAGGAAGGGTATTAGAATTTTTGTCATTGAGCGGTAATTTTTTAAATTTAGGATTTGGTTATTTTTGTACCAGAATAGCCAAGGGGGGATATTTGTAAGGGAAAATGTTTTATCCTAAACTTTTTATTTATTTATTTCCACTTTGTCATATTTGGCGTATCCTGTTACAAAATGACACACACGGACACAATGAATCGAACCCCAATATCTCCAAAATTGAAGACTTCCCTACATGTCAAAAACGTATAAAGCTTTTAGGCTTATAAAATTATTCATAATTCTACTTGGGATGTTTTTTTTATAAAAATCGGGGCTGGATTGTTTAATTTAAAAACATTTTTCTTAACCTTGCTCAAACGAGATTGAGTGACTATTGGAGATTTAAGTCCTGAAATGGCCAATTTCCATCATTCAGGCACTCTAAAATTACAACACAATGAAATTATAGGAAAGGGAGAGAAATCTAAATTCTTAAGGAGAGTAACTTTCCATATAGTATTTTGACCATATAGGGAGATCTAACCGTTACAATACGTTGAAATTGGAGTATGTTCTTTCCATATACAAGATGAACTCGCTCGAACAAAATTGGTTTTTTCTTTGAAGCCTTATCGAATTTTTCATAGAACGAATAACAAATGAAGGTGTTCTGTTTGAATTCACTTTAAGCTCGATAGAAAATGGTTCAAACGAGAATGGAGTGTGTTTTTATTCTAACGATATGACATTCTCATTCGAACGACTTCTATTTTTGTTTCAACGAACTTGCCACCTTGAATTTTTTATTAGATCTATAATTACCTGTTTTAAATCCAAATTTAATAAGACTTTTGACAACACTTTTCCTTCATATCTGTTGCAAAAGTTTTCAAGTTTTATGTTCCCAAAACACTTCTGATTCACAAATCATCATCCCCAAACATATTTATGAATCGTTTTGAAACCTTATAAGTTTTGAATCTGTAAGGGTAAATAAAGGTGAATCCTCTGATACAAATATGAGAATACGAAAAAAATGTGCTCGGTAAGGATGGTCATAAATTTTTATTTTTATTTTTATCAATTTAACTCCCAAGCATACAACAACAATTTTTATCTTAATCAATTTTATCTTTTTATCCTAATCATACATCTATGTGATAAAACAGATAAAGCAAACTAGGCATTCAACAACATAAAAGTTTATGAAAAAATCCCTTTAGAGTAAAACCTTTATTCATTACTTTAGAAATCTATAAGACATTTGACTTACAAACTACTTGATATACGCCACAGGCATAACGTTCTAGTGTTCGTAAATTCTCTAAAGAAAACCACTCAGTCCAGGGCATTCCACGCGTGGCCTTCCATGCTCTCTATCCACTGATCAACCATTATCTTCTGCAGTGAGTTCCGTCGAGAATCATAATGGCTAGCTATAGAGATGCCTTCTCCACAAATGTGTATGCGGCATACTAAAATAGTCTAGGGTTTAAATTAATTCACACGAATAATTTTCAGTATGTATCTTGTGAATTAAATGTATTTTAGAACAGTGAACAAAGAAGAACTTTTGCAAAATATATGCAGAAACCGATCTGGCAAAAGTCTTAAAAAATCTGAACATGAAACATGTATTTATAGTGCATTCATAAATTTTTAGATGGCGACTCATTTGAAAGAATTTTGAGGTTTTTTCGATCTAGAAAAGTAACTCGTTAGAACGAAAATAAGTTTCGTTTGAACGAAAAGACATTCTCGTTTGAATAGGGTTTAAACGACCTTCTGACGAGTTAAAAAAGTACGCCCTCGATTGATGCTCGTTCGATAAAAACTTCAAACGACCATTCTAATGAAATCACATTTTCATTCGAACGAGATACAAATATCATTTGAACGAGGTTTAAAATTAAAAATATTTTTTGTTTTAAAATTAAAAAAACCCTGTTTGTTTTTAATAAAAATAAACATCCCAAAAATAAATTCTGTGAATTAATTTAAACACTAAATTGCTTTATACCTTTATGGGATGTAGGGAAGTATTAAAATTTGGAGATTCTCGAGTTCGATTCGGCGTGATGGTGTATGCTGATTTGTAACGGGATACACAAAACTAGCCTAAAATTTAAAAAGGCCTTTACTATCAACAACATCAGAAAAATTATTCTTACAAACCGCCCCCTTTGTAACACTCTTCAAGTTTTGTGAAGGCACTATAATCTTGGAAGAGGTCCTAGGAAGTTGAAGTCTAGTGTCCCTTTGCTTCTTGAACTCTGATGTGTTAAGTATACATCCATTTGGGTTCAAAATATATTTTAGAGTCACTAAATTTTTTACTGCTTGATTCTCGCATGCTTGCTCATGACTCTTCAGCTGCTATATCTTATGGATGATTGATTGCATGCTTTTCTTATCATACTTTAGTTGTTCTTCATGATA
Organism: Sambucus nigra; assembly: GCA_949130495.1. NCBI lineage: Eukaryota > Viridiplantae > Streptophyta > Magnoliopsida > Dipsacales > Adoxaceae > Sambucus > Sambucus nigra. The sequence continues at coordinate 463,324,056 of OX422209.1, read as the reverse complement.
TATGTTCGCTAGTGTTAGGACATGTGTATATTTTGTATTATTTTTTTATTGAGTCACAATAAAAAATACAAAAAGATATTATTTTGATAATTTTTTTTGATAAATACAGAAAGATTTCATATTTTTGTGTATATTAGTTTAATACATTTGGTATGGCATATTGGTGTGTTTTCATTTAATTTACTCCATAATTTCTTTGTGTCTAGGAAATTTGTTTATGATTGTAGATACTTATATTGTTCTTAACCTATTATCATGGAGTTGTTTTGAACTTTATTTGCTTTATGGATTCGACTTTGTATATGCCTTCGCACACACATTCACGAGATTTTTGAACGATAACTTCACATGTATATATGAGCATTTGTGACAACCTGCTCATCCAAATAAGGGGTGGTCAGTTTGATACTAAAAAAAAAATGAATGATGGATGGAATCATTCTCAGCATCACAATAATATAATAAGTATACGGGATAACCACCTAATAGTTCAAAAAATGGGTTGCCAAAAATTTTGTTTTGTAATAAGTTAAGGAAAGAATTTAACAACCCAAATTTAAAAGAAAGTGGAAACCCAAAAGAACTTATATTACATCCACAACAAGTATACAATATGAGGACCGAATATGCTGTCGGTCAACATGTACATACACTACAAGAATAATGATTTTTCCCGACATAAATTAAATGCCGAGAAAAGCACTAAAAATGTCACTAACACTTTTTGCGGCACTTTTTGCGGCATTTTCACAAGTGAGGTAATAGCCAATGTGGTAAAAGAACAACGACATTTTAAAAAATGCCACGAAAAGTTAGCGGCATTTTTGGCGGCATTTCCAGAAGTGCGGTAGCCAGTGTGGTAAAAGAACAACGGCATTTTAAAAAATACCGCAAAAAGTTAGCGGCATTTTTAAGCATTTATATTAATGCTGGTAATAACATTTTTGCGGCATTAAAAAAATGTTGAGAAAAACCTTTTGCAACACCTATTAAATGTTCAACACGCTTTTGGCGGCACTAAAAAAATACCGAGAATGATAATAGCGGCATTAAACACAATGTTGATATTATTTTGCAATATATGACTGGGAACAAGTGTTAAAAAATTATTTATAAGAAGTATCGTATTTATGTGCAAATACACTACCATAACATTAAATTAAGAGGACAATAATCAAATTAAAACGTGATTAAATTAAAACCAATAGCATTCATCATAAATAAACATAATTGTGCTTGGAACAATTATCCATCCACAAAATAAAATATACTACATGGCTAATAATAAAAAGCGAGGAAACTTGAAGCGAAACAAAAAAATTTATAATGTACGATCCTTGTCCATCAAAGTCAAACATCATCTTCGACCTACAAATAAAAAAGGTCAATCGTTAGTCATTGATACTTATTCTTTAGTATTTTACTTTAAAAAATAAAATTAAAAATTAGTACATTATCAATATGCCACGCTACGGTTGAATGATATGCATCTCCAATTGTGGACTTGTTTCCATAAGGTCTAGGCAATGGTTCACTTGTTACAAATATTTTTTCAATATATACTTCCCAAAAGTCTTCACCCAGTGGCGTACCCCCTACTTTTGTTGAAGGGTCCTTGCTCACAATGAATCCACGTGCCACAACTACTTTTGAAAGTCCGAAAGTAATAAAATCTACAATTTTAGGAGTGCATTATTTGAGACCCTTGGTCATAGTTGATGGAGCTTCTTCGTCTTTGATGACTATTTCTACAAAAAAATGAATATGTCATCAACCATATATTTCTAGAAAAAATCGACAGAATTTTATTTGTTTTTAAGACATCCCAAAAATTTTAAGACTATATACAACCAAATAAACCAACAACCCTATGTCAAGTATACCTAAAATCCCCAAGAAAACAGTGCAAATAAACAAATCGAAACAACTAGTGAAAATCTGTCCATAAATCCATCAGGGTCAGGAGCTACAAGCCCATTTAGAGAGAAAATTTAGAGAGAGAGAGAGTAATTCTTTTTAGAAAAGTTAAAAAACTGAAGTTGGTATGAAATGTCATAGTAATATACAGTGAAGTTGGTATGCAATGTGACAATGGTATGCAGTGTCCAAGGATTATTTTGGGTCAAAATGCCCGAGGCCTATTTGAGACAGGCTGCCTTGTTAGGAGGATATTTTTGGTCAAAATGCCCCAAGCAATATTGGACCAGCTCTAAGGAAGGCCATGACCTGCAAAGAAGGCTATTTTTTTTGCAAAGAAACACAAAGATTTCTAGAAATTGACAAGATGAAGAAAAAATAAAGATTAGAGAAGAATGATGTATCATTTTGGGCATTAGTCCTCACCTTCTACAGCTTAAATTTCATAAAACTAACATTTGAACAAAAATAAGCATTACTCAACTCTATAAAAAACAGAATATAATCTTAACCTCTACCCTTGGGCATCGAAGAAGAAAAGCTCCATATTCCCTCGTTTCTTCATAACTGAAACAATGCACCTCAACAGATCCTTTACTGTCTTCGAAGCCCTCTTATGAAATGAATATGAAAGCAGAAATAAACATAAATTCTCAATTCCTACCAATACAACAATGGTGGATGGTCCCATACCATTTCAACATATCCATCCTTTAAATTAACCCCACTTCTAGTAACCACCTCAAATAACCAAGTCACGAAAGAAAACTGGTTTTGCTTTGAATTCTAGTACAACTAGATTTTTTTGCACTTTCCGGAATCTCATATTGGTAACTTCACATACAATGACACGTAAAAATCTTGTTAAGAGTTTGAATCACAGGATACCAAATTCTTTCTGAATGCCCAAATTTTTTGTGTGAATTTACCAATATGAGATCCAAGAAAAGCAAAAAATCTCGAATCGAATATGCCATGAGGCCCCGCATAGAAGTGGTACACACATCTTTGATCAAGGCCTTCCCATAGGCCAGATAAAGCTACCCAACGTATTTCACTCTGCCCACCGAAAAGTTTTTGATCATTTGCTTATAAGCTCACCATAAAAGCAGTTGAATATCTTTCCCTCTTACAAATCACATGATCTTCACAAAATTTGGTGCATCAGCCCTCGACCCTTCAAGAGATCGATACATATACAATGTATCAACAAAATCATCCTTCTCCACTCCATCTACAACCTTAGCCCTACTAAAAAACTTCATTACCAAATGGGGCATTTGCCGCGCAATCTCTTTGCAACCCTGGCGAGTAACTTTACAAGTTGACATCCATACAAACCTCATATTGTAATAGTGATGCAAACCAACATACAAGGCTGAGTCTCCAAAAGGGCTATCTCTAATCTCAAGTTTAGTCAACTTAAAGCACCCCTCAAGCACATATTTCAACCCTCGATCACTGTCTCCATTAAAAGCAACCGATAATGTTCACACCAGTTTCCCATATTGTCCAATATAACTGAAAGCCCTATCAGTAAGCAAACTAGAGATAGCAAGGCGAGTGAGCTTCTTGCAGTTCTTCACGCTGTCTCCGAAACCCTCATCCATTGGTTCTACACTAATACGGTCATGTCGATATCGTCCAATTATGCAGAGACGAAACACCACAAGATCGGGGCAGTTCTTCGACATGACTATCACAGCTGCATTGGTCATCTGCTGACAAAATTATAAAATGGACCGTAATTTTTTGCACCCCTCAGAAAACGCAAGGATACCCATGTAAGAAATGAGGCCCTCGTTATTCTCAATGGCGTCAATAGGAAAAACCTGAAGCTCGCAAAGATCCTTACATGTTGCAGCCTCTGCCTAGAGTCCTTCATCACATATTGAATCAAGTACCCAAAAAATCTGGAGCTTATGGCATTGGCGAATGACTGGTTTGAGTTTTTTAGTGTGGATGTTGGCATAACTAAAATTCAACGAGGTGAGATTAGAACATACAGGATGGATGGCGTGCAGATGCTCTGGTACAATTTCCCTAAACCCAGAAAGACAAACTAATGATCTGCAAGAAGCGAAAGCAGAACCATAATCTGGATGGTCACCCTGTTGAACATTTTTCGAGGGGCTAAACGATCCTGTCCCCAGGTGTGTTAGCTAAGGGGCTCGAACCATCAACCGGTAAAGCTGACCAATGGAAACATATCGGTTTAACCTGTATATTACATTATGAAAATATATTTAATAAATAGTATTTCCAATAAAATATACACAAAATTCTCAAAATGCATTATGAAAATCCCATAAATTACTATTCCAAACAAACCTCATCTTCTAAATAAATAGAGACAAACATATGCCTTTATGTACAACTATTAGATTGTGAATGGGGAGTGGAAAGCAAGTTTTACCAAAGAAATCAGGAGGGCACACTCATCATCTGATAGAAATCATCTATATAAAATGTCCGTATCCTAAGAAAGAAAATATCAATTTCGTATCCACTCGAATGATTTTTTCTTGGCTTACCCCCTTATTTCTCAATTCCTTTCGAGCACGGAAGCAATATGATTGCATATGAAATACTATAGAAGTAACAACTTGACACATTTAAAAAAGTTTCTAACTAAATATTTGAAAACATGATATCTATATAAAGTAATCAATGCAAGTACTGAACATAGCTCACAATCATGAATGCCACTAAAGTGGATAGAAGTCGTGAAAATTTCAGAGAAGTCATGAATTCATTCGGATTTTTAGAAAAATTCACAGAAGTCACGAATGTGACGTATCTGATTGACGCTTGATTCTTTATCAGATGTCGGTTGACTGACATCTAGGATCAACAGATGTTTAGGATCAAATGTTGGTTGGTCGACGTGATATTCTTTATCAAATGTCGGCTAACCGATGTTAGGATTACTAATATCAGTTGGTGGAGCAACCCTCCTTGATCATTTACTAACCTATGTCATCTTTATGGCCTGGTATAAATCCCTCTCCCCTTTTAATTACTCGAAGGGTGGTTTGGTATCTGGATGAGTATAAACTCGAGTTTAATACTAAAAACCTCCATTACCAAACGGGGCATTTTCCGCGCAATCTCTTTGCAACCCTGGCGAGTAACTTTACAAGTTGACATCCAAACAAACCTCATATTGTAATAGTGATGCAAACCAGCATACAAGGCTGAATCTCCAAAAGGGATATCTCTAATCTCAAGTTTCGTCAACTTAGAGCACCCCTCAAGCACATATTTCAACCCCAAGTCACTGTCTCCGAAAAAAGCAACTGTTCGCACCACTTTCCCATATTGTCTAATATAACTGAAATCCCTGTCAGTAAGCAAACCAGAGATAGCAGGGTGTGTGAACTTCTTGCAGTTCTTCATGATGGCTCCGAAACCCTCATCCATTGGTTCTCCAGTAATACGGTCATATCGATATCGCCCAATTATGCAGAGACGAAACACCACAAGATCGGGGCAGTTCTTCGACATGGCTATCACAGCTACATTGGTCATCTGCTAACAAAAATATAGAATGGACAGTAATTTTTTGCACCCCTCAGAAATCGCAAGGAGACCCACGTCAGAAACGGGGCCCTCGTTATTCTCAGGGGTGTCAATAGGGAAAACCTGAAGCTCGCGAAGATCCTTGCATGTTGCAGCCACTGCCTGGAGTCCTTCATCACATATTGAATCAAGTACCTTAAAAATCTGGAGCTTATGGCATTGTGGAATGACTGGTTTGAGTTGTTCAGTGTTGATGTTGGCTTAGCTAAAATTCGACGAGGTAAGATTAGCAAAGACTGAATGGATGGCGTGCAGATGCTCTGGTACAATTTCCCTAAACCTAGAAAGACAAACTAATGATCTGCAAGCAGCGAAAGCAGAACCATACTTTGGATGGTCACCCTGTTGAATAGGAGTTTGTCTGGATGCGTTTCAAAAAAATTATATAGGGTCTTAACTAAGATGTAGAAGGAAACCTGTGTACACAGTCAATTAACAGTGTAACTTCAGCTCATTATTTGCATGTATATGATAATTCCTCAATTATGTTTTATATCTATGATAAGATGCCCAACAATGAAATAAATATGTACAATTATAGTCATATTAGTAGTAGAATAGTCTAAATACATAATCTATAGAGTTCCATAGCAACAAAATAGATTTAATAAATAATATTTCCATTAAAAGATACACAGAAGTTCTCAAAATGCATTCTGAAAATCCCATAAATTACTATTCCAAACAAACCTCATCTTCTAAATAAATAGAGACAAACATATGCCTTTGTGTACAACTATTAGATTGTGAATGGGGAGAGGAAAGAAAGTTTTACCAAAGAAATCAGGAGGGCACACTCATCATCTGATAGAAATCATCTATATAAAATGTCCCTATCCTAAGAAAGAAAATATCAATTTCATATCCACTCGAATGATTTTTTCTTGGCTTACCCCCTTATTTCTCAATTCCTTTCGAGCACGGAAGCAATATGATTGCATATGAAATACTATAGAAGTAACAACTTGACACATTTAAAAACGTTTCTAACTAAATATTTCAAAACATGATATCTATATAAAGTAATCAATGCAAGTACTAAACATAGCTCACAATCGTGAATGCCACTAAAGTGGATAGAAGTCATGAAAAGTTCAGATACATTAATGTTAAACAAGAAAGATGTACGTACGGGAATCAAATACATTCATCAGCATTAGTACTCCAACGATATAACTGTACAAGGTCAGCTCTGAGGTACAACTGATGGTCTAGAATTCAAAATTTGAGAACAATAGAAATCCTCATCTTCAATTACTGGTGGTATACTCCATGTTCCTAGGGGAGGGCTCCCACCTTCTTTAGTGGATTCTTCGCATCTTTTTTGATAATTCATCGATAATTTGGGATCCAAAGCTTTCAGTAAGCAATCATACTTCTCTTCATCTTCAGCTATGAATTTTTCCAGCATGGTTGGTGCGGTGGAAGCTCCATCCATATATTCTGACAAACATACGCAGAATATTGAAATTGTTCTCTAACACATCATCCTCGTAGTCAAACAAGTCATCAGATATCTCTACGAGAAATTCTGAGATTGATAGGAATTCCATATGTATTTCATTAACCTTTTCTCCCCTCAACTGATACAACAGGTCATTCAGCACTCTGTAATCAAAGGATTTCAGATGAATTGCCCTCATCACGTCTGCAATTGAAATCTCTATCTTGCTCATCAAGGTGCAACAGAGTTTTCTTTCAAGAGCCCAGTACTCTTCTCCACATTTGAATTCTTCTCTTATCCGCTCCGATAGAAGTCCACGATGCTCAAGAAGAAGAACAAGAGGCCTAAATGGATCAGTTCTAAATTGATCCTTGAACTTAAACATCCAACTCCAATTTGCCTCCTGAACCACATCAGATCCTCTATCTAAAACTGGAACTTCACTAGTTGGCAATTGCATTAGTTTCTCATTTAATCGGTCCATCTCATAAATATAACTTTCTATGAATGAAAGCAAGGGTAGGTGTCTGAATATTTCCGTGAAACATAAAATAAGATCTACAAAAATCTTCTAAGGTAGAATTTGCTTGGTTCATTGAGTCCAGCCCAATCATAGCCGTTTCTTCATTATTATATTGCAGTGTACCAAAACATGGCTTATCGTCACAATAAAGCAGGCCAACATTTTTAATTTGTTCATTGCCTTCCTCACCAAGAGAGCACAATGCTTCCACAAGAAATGCAGGTGAAATCTTTGACAGATGTTCAGAAATCAACTGGCACTTTGTATTCATATCAAGTTTACCACATGGTTGTATAAGGACATCAAAGAGTTAGGGTTGATGGCCGGTGGGAGAAGATTGATGGCCGACGTCAAAGAGTTTGGGTTCTTCTTTCTTTTCATTTACTAGTTACTCTAGAAAACATTTCAATGCACATCTATACTCATTAGATCCTCCCCCCCCCCCCCCTTCCGACTTCTTTTTTTATTCCGTGTGACACTTCAAATATATTCTTAAGGAAGAAAAACAAAGTGGTGTATGTTCTTCAAATATATTCTTAAGGAAGAAAACATGTCAATATATCTTTTACCATTTGATTTTTATTTTTATTTACTAGTTTCTTAAGGAAACATTTCAATACACATCTAATTCTAAGCCTATTAGAACTACCTATTAGCGAACTTACCTGCATTATTAGGAGCACCTAAGCCGAGAAGCCCTCCAGAAATAGCCTGTCGTGGGTTAGCCATCCATCCTCCAAAAAGAGATGTTTTAAGAGGTGATGATGGAGTTTGAAATTGCTAAAAGAAGCAAAAGGAAAAAGAAAAAAAATAAGATTGAATGACCATACCAAAATTCCTGCAATAACTTGTAAGTATAAGAGGAATTCTTAGTGACTTAAGCCATGAGCACCTAGTGGTGGAAAACCACCTACTTTAGGCATGGAACCCAATAGCTGATTAGTGATAGGGGATGAAGCCCGCGCACCATTTGTCTTCACACAAGCATGGTCCACAAATAAGGTTTTTATCTCAGGGTTAGACTTTGGATTCTTGCAAAAGTGGTGCTGCCAATTTAAGCTGTAATCCCAAAAGATTTAATAAACAAATGAAGGTAACAAGATGTGTTACGGTTTCATCAATAAAAACCTGGTCATCTCTCACTCAAATTACCTCTGACTGATTAGTGTACGTAGTCTTGAGTTCTTCAAGGTGGGAAAGTAAATCTTATCACGGATGAGAGGATTTGCCTTAATCAACATTTTAAGCTCATTAAGCATTATAGTCCTTGCCGTCTTAATATCTCCATACTTAGAAAGATGTTCATAATGTTCATTTTCCCTGAACTAATTTTTGTCTATTTAAAGTGTTCCTAGGACTCACTAGTTACTATAAATGATTTCTAAGAGGTTGTGAGGTAATTAGGTGGCCTTTAACCAATATGTTGAAGAAAAATCAGTTCACTTGGACTCCCCTATCTTGGGAGGCTTTTGATTCACTCAAGGCAGCCCTTACCAATACATGTATTAGCTCTACCCAACTTTAAAAAAACAATTGCACAGTTGCACTAGAAACATATGCTAGTAATGAGGGAAAGGGAGTTGTTCCTATGCAGGAATGGAGGCCTATTATTTTCCAAAGCAATAATTCTCGCTAGAAAAAAGGGGCATTCCACTTAGGATAAGGAATTATGGGCTATAGTTTATGCCGTTGAGAAATGGAGAACCTACTATGAGCATCCCTTTGATTTGTTCTTAGATATACTTGGCATAATCTGTTCTGATTTATAAACTGGGATGAACACAATTACATACTATGTTCAGGGTATGTATTAACTGTGTTCAATTAGTTATACAGTCATTTTGATATCCAAATCATTACACAGACACACATCGAATGTTGGTTGAACGACATGAGATTATTTATCATATGTCGGCTGACCGACGCGAGGCGTGGGTCAATCAACGTTTAGGATCAAATGTCAGTTGACCGACGTTTAGGATCAACCAACGTTTAGGATCAAATGTCGCCTAACCGACGTGTGATTCTTTATCAGATGTCGGTTGATTGACATTTAGGATCAATAGATGTTTAGGATAAAATGTCGGCTGACCGATGTGAGATTTGTTTATCAAAGGTCGACTGACCGACGTTTAGGATCAAAGGTCAGCTGACCGACGTTTAGGATCAAATGTCGATTAAATGACGCAAGTTATTTATCAGATGTTGGTTGACCAATATGAGGCGTTGGTCAACCGATTTTTTCAACCATTTTAACCATTAGTAAACTACCACATTTCCTACGAGGAAGGGGAGGACGATACATATTTTGGTTCACACCTGAATCGAATTACTAAAACAAATGTAGTAGCCCAAACGAGGAAGGGGGGAATATATATATATATATATATATATATATATATGTGTGTGTGTGTGTGTGTGTGTGTGTGTGTGTGTGTGTGTGTGTGTGTGTGTGTGTGCAACCATAGATGCGTGCCTACACACACAATTGGATATTCTGTTATATATTTCATAAGAACCGATATTAAAACACATATAACAGAGCACAAGATTAGTTAATTAAAATTCAGCACAACAAAACTAGGAATAAATTCCATTCTAACAAATAAACAATCAAGGGGTTTACACACAACAAGTTGAGATTTTTATATATAGCACAAAATGGCCCGATACTCAATGGACTCACAAAATATCATGAGCACGTGATTTTGAATGAATGAGATTAACTATAATCGATTTCAAGAATACACTACTGCCATAAGAATCAAGTTTGAACAAATTTGATTACAACCCTAACTATTATATTGTTACACAGATTTGAGAAAACAATTTGGCAATAAGTATATATGCATACATATCTGAAATTTTAAACCATTATTTGAACAAATATTATACATACAAATATCACATACATACATACAAATCAAACATACGAGGAGAAAGAATTAAAGTAAGCAGTGTCAAACAGATTACTATCCCTAGAACCAAATTTCGAGTACATATTGAAATCCAACAAACTAAAGATGATTTCTTGAGACCCTATTATGGGTTACGGCTAAAACTCATGCCTTTATGTTTAACTAAGACTTGAGTTGGCATGCTGTATGTGATATCCAAATCAATCAAAACCTAGAAAAATGACGATACAATTTAATAATTCCTTCACTGTTTGGTTACTTCAATGTTTCCTTATTATGTAGAACAATGCGAAACCATATTCAACTCCTATTGGTAGTGTGCTTATTTCACACCTTAGTTTGTAGATGATGTTATAATCTTTCTAGAAGGGGAAAAAAGAATAATAAAGAATTTGATAACATTTTTAAAAGAGTGAAATTTCTTCCTCACTACAGTGAGTCCGAAATTCTTGAATATGGCAGTAAAGGATGACAATGATAGTCTTCATATTTTGTCAATGGGTGCAACGTTAAACATACACTTTTGTTTTTCGACAATATGTTGGACCAAGACTATAAAATGAGAGAGGACGATGAGATATATGAGGCGAAATGTTATCATAAACCGTTGAATTTTTTCAACGATGATGCATGTTTGAATTAATTTGGGTCCATCACATATATTACAAATTAAAATTATAATCGAATAGTATATCAAATTAATGGTATGAAATACTTGCAAAGGACATGAACTAATTAACACAAACAAACATATCAATAATTCTAATTAAAATTCACACAAACAAGTATACAACTATTTTAATAAATTAATCTTAAAACTATACTACAACAACCAATTGAAAATCCGGGTTTTCAATTGGCTCACCCTCAACCTCCTATCACCACTACAAATCAACAAAAATAATCAAAAATTGCACCCAAAACGGATCTATATGTAACTCGAGTAATAAAAAAACATATAAAGTAATATATGACTTACCTAGAGCGATGGCAATGGCTGGTGACTAGGGCGGCGAGGCTAGGGCTAAAGGTTCAAACACAAATAAACACACAAACAATAATAATTATTTATCAGGAGATTATATCTAAGCATACGAGATATATATATTGATTTGAAACTACCTAATTACAATTCTTTAGAAACTAAACAAAAAAATTCAGCAGAATACTGACAAAAAAATCTCTCGCTCACACACGTATCAATTAAACAATGGTACATATGTTTTTTTCAAATTTAAATCAACAATGAACAAGTGAAACCAAAACACACTGATAAACATGATATAGGTCAAATATCTAAAACTACATTCTTAGAAACTCTTACTTTAACAATAGCAACAACAACTACAAGAAGAAAAAGAATGGTACATATCAATTAAAGAATGGAAAAGCAATCGTTATCTCACACAAACACACATTATAACAAAAGAAAGATTAGACAACAACAAATTACCTGGTATCAACACAGTCCGAGTATGCCAACTAGGGATGATGGGGTTAGGTCAAAAATGTGTAAATTTAGGGAGAGAGAGGGGAGTGAGGAGGGGGTTACATTCTGAAATTTAGGGAGATAAAAAAACGTGTATAACATTCTTGGGAAAGAGGGGATTGAGGAGATGATAGAGGAGAGGTAGCTTGAGATAAGGAAGCGTGTTGCCAAAAATGAAGACCCGCCAATTTTTTATTTTTTTTAAAGGGATTCCGCCAAAAATAAAGAGGTTACGCCACTTTCCCCTTAATTTAAGGGTGAATTATTAAATAGTCCCTACTATAAATGTATATTTTTTAAAAAGGACACATATTTTTAATTTAACCCATTTAGTCCCTCAAGCACTCAATATTCTCTTATTTTTAGAGGTCCGCGCCAGCGGCACTCCCTCTTCAAAATATGTGGCAAAGGACTTTTTGAGGCAAAATAAAAAAGCTTGGACTAAATGAGTATTAAAAAATGTTTGAAGGACTATTTGGTATATGTCCCTTAATTTAAATGGCATTAGTTACTAAATGCCTTAAAAATACATTATTTACTTCGGCATTAATTAAAAAACGCTCTATTTATGCGGCACGTCAACATAAATGATGTGAATTTTCAATACTTATAAATAAATGTCGGGAAAAAGAAAATTCTCAGCATTTTTAAAACATACTGAGAAAAAAGTGCCGGAAAAAATCAATTTTCTTGTAGTGATACAACGTATTCAACAAATTTGATTTAAGCTACATAATACATCCATTAGACACGTACACAAGTTTGGGCCACACGCCCAAGTAAAAGACCCGATCATAACTAGAGTACAAAAATGAAGGCATCTATAGCAACATGTACCGTAATATCCGCAAAGTATCATGTCTCCTCAAAAAAACACCGAAATCGAAAAGTCAGTACGGGCGTCCTTGCGACGGAGCACCTGAGCGGATACAAGATTCACGCACAACAAGAAATATGAACGGGTCATGGCCCAGTTTTATATGATCACTAGATGAATAAAGAGTATGAAAGTTATGAACAGTTAAGCATGAATGATCAAGATGAGAATCTATCAACAAAGTCACAAAGCATAAACTCAGACAATTTAATGATTATAAACTTAATTTAGTTATGCAAGAGGATAAGAGTGATTAAAATTAATTTAAATTCTCAATCAATTCCTTTATCGCATTTAATCATTCCCTTACTTATCAGGAAACATACTCACAATTATATGCTCTTTATGGCATTTGTCATCCATCAAGTCCCACTTGATTTAGAATAGTTATATTCATATAACGATTCTAGGACCGTCCCTCTGGGTTTCCCCACTGGACGCGCCCCTAAATGACTATCATCTTCCAAGGCCTATCAACAAGACAACCTGGGCACCTAACGCAATGTCGGGAAATGACCATATGCCAGCGAGTGAGTCATAACCACACGAACAATTACCTCACTAGCGCATAATAAAGTATATAACAATCCACCATATGGCCAAGGACTATAGTCTCCCTGCGTTTATTAGTCAGGGGACATCACCTCATGCGCGAGCTTCCCTTATGATAGCATTTAGAGAGGTGTGTTCAAGTGAATTATCATTTACCATATTCATTTCAAATTTCATTTCATTTTCATTCCCATTTGCCATGTGCATGTTTCATTTTATCTGAAACCATAATCCTTTAATATCATCATATTTTATCCGGAGCCATACATAATTCATATTATCATTACCACCTCAAAGAGTGAATAACTCTCAATTAATTTTCCCAACATATTAGGGTGTCATTATCACCCACCATGAGTATCATACCCCAAATAAGCCTCTAAAGTCTCCCAAAATGACCTAATAAATCCTAGTCTCATAAAATTTTACTAGAAGAAAAGAATAACCTAACCTCACTTTGTACATCCCCAGAATAAGCCTCATCTACTCCATTTCTAAAGTAGGGTAGCTAACTAACTCATCTAGGACTCTAGGACTCTAAGTTTACTTCATACAAGAAGGTTCCTAAGTCCTAAGCATAAAGAAAAAGGTTAAAAATTGAGTTAGAAAAATAACTCAAAACAACAAGGTTTCTGAATTGATTCTCTCTAGGGCCGAATCGATTCGCCCCAAGCAGCGAATCGATTCGCCCAAAAGAGAATTAATTCGGAGGACAAACCCGACTGCATTTGGCCGAATCGATTCAGCCTTAACCCGAATTGATTCGGGTTTGCAGACCTATAGGCTGACCCCTTAGGGAATCGATTCGCCCAAGGGCCGAATCGATTCACCCCTACGATTTGGCCAAGGATGGGGCTACGGGTTATGAACCCTAGTTTTCCCCAAAACTCCAATCTTCCTTATTTTTACACACATCCAACAACATTAATCTACCCCAAATCATCCTACATGATTATCAACTACTATAATCCCCAATATCATCAATTTAAACTAAGATTAGGGCTCAAACACCATAAATTCATATTTGTTCCATTAATGCTAATACACAACTATCGCATAATTTAATCATCTTAAACCATATATTAGCAAGTAGAAAACTTGCCTTGAGATTCAAATCTCAGATTTTTCTCTTGGTAGCAGCAATCCCAAATCTTCAATCTCCAATTCTCTCTTTCTCTCCAAAGTTCTCTTCCTCTCTCTTTCTCTTAAGGTTAACAAATGCACTTAAGAGAAATAAATGAAAGGCAAGACATAAATCTTGTCTTAAGTCTAATTTCTCAACTTAAATGGTTAATGCTTCATTAAAATGAGTCACAACTACACATTTATGTCAAAACCAGTCAAAAATGTCCAAAACACAAAAATACAATATGACACTTATTTAGACTATCACGGACATTTCGGGACTAACTATGCCCTCCAAATTATCATTTGAAAATTTTATAAATCATTTCAAGTTTCGGTTTCATTTAAACCATAAATGTCATTTAAAACATATGACACTACAAAATGCAACATGATGATATTTACTTACACATACGGTAAATATGCAACACTTTAGAAAATATTAACTTTTATCTCATTCAATTAATACTTACTCCATATTCCAACATTCTATATAATTACTTCACACTGTAAATAATGATAAAATAGGTTCTCAAAAGAGAGGGTTGTTACATACTCCCCCCCTTATGAGGGAATTTTGCCCGCAAAATTCAAGCGTACCTTGCAAGAAGAGATGCGGATACTTTTCCCGCATGCCATCCTCACGCTCCCACGTCGATTCCTTGGCGTCTTGATGACCCCATTGAACTCTAACCAAGGGTACCACTCATGATCTCAATCATCGCTCCCCGTGTTTTAAGATAGCAACCGGTTATTCCTCATACGAAATATCGGGTTGCAAATCGATATCCTCCAAAGGAATATGCCTAAGGGCTCATTCACACCTCTTGTACCTCGTCAAAGAGGAAACATGGAACACATCATGGAGTTGTTGTAAGTGTTCCAGTAAGGCAAGTTGATAAGCCACTGGACCTACCTTAGCAATAATAGGAAAAGGTCACACATAGCGCGGCACAATCTTTCCTTTCTTCCCAAAGCGCCTTATACCTTTCATTGGAGATACTCTCACCAAAACTTGGTCTCCAACCTCCATATCAACATGCCTTCTATTCGCATAGGCATAACTAATTTGTCGATCTTGAGCTATTCGTATGCGATTCCGGATGAGTTCAATCTTGGAAGAAGTATCCTAGATCATTTCAGGTCCATGAAATTTGTTGTCCCCCACCTCCATCCAACAAGTGGGTGATCTACAAGGCCGGACATAAAGTGCTTCATAGGGCGCCATCCCAATAGTAAATTGGTACGAATTATTATAAGAAAATTTGACCAAAGGGAGATATTGTTACCAGCTACCTTTGAAATCAAGCACACACATACGGAGCATATCCTCCAACTTTTGGTTGACTCTTTCTATCTGCCCATCTGTTTGATGGTGATAAGAAGTGCTTTACTTCAATTCAGTTCCCATACCCTCTTGGAAACTTTGCAAAAAGTGGGAAACAAAGATCTTGTCTCTGTCGGAGACTATATTTAAGGGCAACCCATGGAGTCTAACAACGTCCGCAATAAATAGCCTGGCATAGCGAGCAGTATTGTAATCGGTGTGTACCGATAAGAAGTGAGCCGACTTAGTCAAATGATCAACGATAACCCAAATAGAATCGTGACCATTTTGTGACGTTGGCAAGCCCGTGACAAAATCCATCGATATACTCTCCCACTTCCACACCGGAATTTTCATTGGTTGCAATAAGCCTGTTGGTCGCTGATGATCTATCTTGACCAACTGACAAGTAGCACATTAGTATACGAACTCAGAAATATCCCGCTTCATGCCCGCCCACCAATACTGACGGTGCATGTCTTGGTACATCTTGTCCCCACCTAGATGCACTGAAAATTTAAACCCATGAGATTCTGTCATCATGGACCATCTTAAATCCCCTTCATCTGGGACAATGAGTCTCCCGTGGAAACGTAATCCACCCTCCGAGCTTATTGAGTAGGATTTTGCTCCCTCGGTCAACAATTGGCGTATGTGGTCTTGACAACCTTTATCCCTTCCTTGGGCTTCTACAACCCTTGCCACAATAGTAGGCATAACGGTCAATACTGACATGAATGACCTAGCAACCGTGTCCTCCTAACTAAGCTCCTTCCACTTTGCCTTCCATATCTCTGCTAACTCCCCTTCGGGCTTTCTACTCAAAGCATATGCCATCACATTCGCCTTTCTCGGGTGGTAGTGGATGTCAAATTGATAATCTTTCATGAATTCTAGCCATCGGCGTTGTCGCATATTTAAATCTTTCTGTGAAAATAAATATTACAGCGATTTATGGTCCGTGAAAAGACTAAATTTCTGCCCTAGGAGATAATGCCTCCAAATATTCAAGGCAAAGACTACTGCGGCAAGTTCCAAATCATGCACCAGACAATTCCTTTCATGGGGCTTTAGCTTGCGAGATGCATAAGCAATAGCCCGTCGCTCTTATTGAAGTACACCTCCCAATCCTCGTAGAGATGCATCGGTGAAGACTAAATATTCCAATCCTGACCTAGGTAATGCAAGGACTGGAGCAGAAGTCAACTATCCTTGAGCTCATCAAAAGCCGACTGGAAAGAATCATCCCACACAAACCTCACCCCTTTTCGAGTTAGATTTATCAAAGGGCTAGTGATTTTGGAGAAACCCTTAATAAACCGGCGGTAATAACCCGCCAAACCCAGAAAACTACGAATTTTGGTAGGTGTCGTGGGCTGACCCCACTCCTTCACTGTAACCACCTTGCTTGGGTTTATCGAAATACCTTCGGCTATCACAATGTGACCTAGAAACTGCACTTCCTACAACCAAAAACCGCACTTCTTGAATTTTTCATACAATTGGTGATGCCTCAACCTCTGCAGGACCAACTGTAAATGAGTAGCATGGTCAGATTCTGTCTGAGAATACACTAGAATATCATCAATGAACACGATGACAAACTGGTCGAGGAAGTCCCGAAATACCCTATTCATGAGGTCCATAAACATGACAGGGGCATTGGTTAGTCGAAAAGGCATAAACAAAAATTCATAAGACCCATATCTCGTAAGGAAAGCAGTCTTGGATGCATCTTGATCCCGTATCCTCAACTGGTGATACCCTGTCCTCAAGTCTATCTTAGAGAAGTACGATGATCCCCTAAGTTAATCAAACAAATCATCAATCCGAGGTAGAGGGTATTTGTTCTGGATGGTGACTTTATTCAACTCTCTGTAGTCAACACACAATCGGAGAGAACCGTCCCTTTTATTCACAAATAACACCGGAGCTCCCCACGATGACGTACTACGCCTAATAATCCCTTGCTTTGGAAAGTTTTGAATTTAATCTCGTAACTCCCTCATCCCAACAGGAGCCATACGATATGGAGATCTTGCAATTGGTCGAGTTCCCGACGCTAAATCAATTATGAACTCAATCTCCCTACTAGGAGGAAAACCTGATATTTCCTGGAAAACATCTTTAAAGTCTCTAACAACCGGAATAGAATCTAGGGAAACAACTAAATCCCGAGAAGTCTCCTCCGTAATACAATACAAGTAAGTGCTAGTACCTCCTTCTAAGCGAGGCATAACCACCAAAAACATTTCTTGCCCCGGAATGGTAAAAACTATACTCTTACCATAGCAATCAACTATCGCATGATACTTCACTAGCCAATCCATACCCAAAATCACATCATACCCGACCATGTCAAGGATGAGAAAATCGGCCTCAAAGCACAAATTAACATGATTAATTCCTATTTGTTTACAAACAAAGAAAATGAGTGACCCATCACCCATAGAAGATTCAACACTAGTGAAGGTACTCTCTGCAGATTTAATCAACTCTGTAGACTGAGCAAAACTTCTAGAAATGAACGAGTGTGTCGCACTCGTGTCAAATAAAATACGACCCATGTGCCCCTGAATAAAAAACTTACCCTCAATAGTTGGCGGGGCCGGTGGAGCAGAAGGAAGCATAACATCCTGAATACGATAAACACGCCCATACTGTATCTGTTTCTGTTGTGGAGGGGCAACTAGATTAGGTACCTGTGGTGGTAGCTGAACCTGTGGATGCTAAGGAACCCTAGGAAGCTGACCCCCAACCAACTGAGGACACTCCTTCTTGTAATGCTCCGCCTCCTAACATTGGAAGCAATGTCCCGTCATATTCTCTGGATTTTGGCCCCGATTATTCCTAAAATGGGTAACGCCTTGGCCTGGATGGCCCCTACCCCCGTGACCATCCCGACTTTTTGGTTATTATTGCAGAGCACCCTAACCGTGCCTATTGTTATTGCCACCCACATTAATCCAACCAAAAAGTTGCCTTTTTTACAAGTCCCCTTGCTGGGGATCCCTTTCGTTCTGCTTATTACCTGAAGATTGGGACGAGGGAAACGCTCCTCCTCCCGTCCTATTGCCTCCAGGTTTTCCCAATTGCCCCACCACTGTATCTTTCTTGCTACTCTGCATGTACAATCGATGTTTTTGGCAATGGAGAAATGCAACATTCATTACCTCACCAAAAGTTTGCAAGGCTGGATTACCCAGTAAATGTTGTCGGATCCTCCAATTCAAACCTCCCATGAACTTCGAAACCTTCCTCTCTTCTTGAGTCACCTCATTCGGTACGAAACTTACTAACCGGGTGAACTCCTCTTCATATTTCACTACGGATCTCTCACCTTGCACCACATCCTGAAGCTTCCTTCTCATCTCCCTTTGAACTGCGGGAGGGAAGTACTTCCGGTCAAGCAAAGCCCAAAAATCATTGATAGTCATGGCGTCTCTCTGTTCTGGTGTAGTCATCGGCTCCCACCAATGTAACGCAGATTTGACGAGCTTGAAAGTAGAAAGTAATTGCTTCTTCTCCTCACTACATTGCACCATTCAAAGATGGCGCTGCATATCCTTCTTCCACTGATTAGCTCTAATAACATCAGAGCCTCCATTAAATTCCGAGGGATGGCCCTTTAAAAAGTACTCTCTGACTCTCTCCCACGGAGAAGGTCTTGTAGGAGTTTGTGCATCCTATGCTCGTTGTTGATCTTGTGGAAATTATTGAACCATGGCGGTCATAGCAGCATTAGCCGCTTGAGAAATGATGTTTGTTACATCAACAGTATTTATAGTCCCTTGTGGCGGCGGTGGAGGACCAACATCCTCTTCTACAACTCTATTGAGTCTCATTGGGCGGCCTCTCTTAGGCGGCATCTGAGATGAAGAAATAATAGAATTAGAATACTAATTAAGAAAATCTAATTTTGTAGAAGATCGTATACATAGGCAACAAAATAGTCCTATCATTAAGCTCTATCTCAAAGAACGCTACGTAAGAACGTAAAAAGTCCACCTAGATCCTAAGACTCTAGAACCTGATGCTCTGATACCATCTGTGACAACCCGCTCATCCAAATAAGGGGTGGCTAGCCCAATACTCAAATAAAAATAGGAATCATGGATTGAATCATTCTCAGCATCACAGTAATATAATAAGTATATGGGATAACCACCCAATAGTTCAGAAAATGGGTTGCCAAAAATTTTGTTTTGTAATAAGTTAAGGAAAGAGTTTAACAACCCAAATTTAAAAGAAAGTGGAAACCCAAAAGAACTTATATTACATCCACAATAAGTATACAATATGAGGACTGAGTATGCCGTTGGTCAATAGGTACATACAACGTATTCAACAAATTTGATTTAAGCTATATAATACATCCATTAGACACGTACAAAAGTTTGGGCCACACGCCCGAGTAAAAGACCCGATCATAACTAGAGTACAAAAATGAAGGCGTCTATAGCAACATGTCCTGTAATATCCACAAAGTATCACGACTCCCCCAAAAAATCACCAAAATCGAAAAGTTAGTACGGGCGTCCTTACGGCGGAGCACCTGAGCGGATACAAGATTCATTCACAATAAGAAATGTGAATGGGTCAGGGCCCGGTTTTATATGATCACCAGATGAATAAAGAGTATGAAAGTTATGAATTGTTTAAGAATGAATGATCAAGATGAAAATCTATCAACAAAGTCACAAAGCATAAACTCAGACAATTTAATGATTATGAACTTAATTTAGTTATGCAAGCTGATAAGAGTGATTAACATTAATTTAGAATCTCAATCAATTCCTTCATCGCATTTCATCATTCCGTTCCTTATCAGGAATCATACTCACAATTATATGCTCTTTATGGCATTCATCATCCATCAAGTCCAACTTGATTTAGAATAGTTATATGCATATACATATAACGATTCTAAGACCGTCCCTCTGAGTTTCCCCACTGGACGCGCCCCTAAATGACTATCATCTTCCAGGTCCTATCAACAAGACAACCTGGACACCTAACGCAACGTCAGGAAGTGTACATATGCCTGCGAGCGAGTCATAACCGCACCCAGAATTACCTCATTAGCGCAGAATAAAACATATAACAATCCACCATATGGCCGAGGACTATAGTCTCCCTGCGTTCATTAGTCAGGGGACATAACCTCATGCGCGATCTTCCCTTATGATACCATTAATAGAGGTGTGTTCAAGTAAATTATCATTTACCATTTTCATTTCATTTTCGTTCCCATTTTCCATGTGCATGTTTCATTTTATCCGAAATCATAATCCTTTAATATCATCATCTTTTATCCGGATCCATACGTAATTCATATTATCATTACAACCTCAAATAGTGAATAACTCTCAATTCATTTTCCCAACATACTAGGGTGTCATTATAACCCACCATGAGTATCATACCCCAAATAAGCCTCTAAAGTCTCCCAATACGACCTAACAACTCCTAGTCTCATAAAATTTTTCTAGAAGAAAAGAATGACCTAACCTCACATTGTATATCCCCGGAATAAGACCCATCTACTCCATTTCTAAAGTAGGGTATCTAACTAACTCATCTAGGACTCTAAGTTTACTTCATACAAGAAGGTTCCTAAGTCCTAAGACTAAAGAAAAAGGGTAAAAATTGAGTTAGAAAAATAACTCAAAACAACAAGGTTTTCGAATCGATTCGCCCTAGGGCCGAATCAATTTTCCCCAAGCAGCGAATCGATTCGCCTAAAAGGGAATAAATTCGGAGGACAAACCCAACTGCATTTGGCCGAATGGATTCGGCCTTAACTCGAATCGATTCGGGTTTGCACACCTATAGGCTGACCCCTTAGCGAATCGATTCGCCCAAGGGCCGAATCGATTCGCCCCTGCGATTTGGCCAAGGATGGGGCTACGAGTTATGAACCCTTATTTTCTCCAAAACTCTAATCTTCCCCATTTTTACACACATCCAACAACATTAATCTACCCCAAATCATCCTACATGAATATCAACTACTATAATCCCCAATATCATTAATTTAAACTAAGATTAGGGCTCAAACACCATAAATCCATATTTGTTCCATTAATGCTAATACACAACTATCACATTATTTACTCATCTTAAACCATATATTAGCAAGTAGAAAACTTGCCTTGAGCTTCAAATCTCAGATTTTTCTCTTGGTTGCAGCAATCTCAAATCTTTAATCTCCAATTCTCTCTTTCTCTCTGAAGTTCTCTCCCTCTCTCTTTCTCTCTAGGTTAACAAATGAACTTAAGAGAAATAAATGAAAGGCAAGACATAAATAGTGTCTTAAGTCTAATTTCTCAACTTAAATGGTTAATGCTTCATTAAAATGACTCACAACTACACATTTATGTCAAAACCAGTTAAAAGTGTCCAAAACAGTAATATACAATATGGCACTTATTTCGACTATCTCGCACATTTCGGGACTAACTACGCCTTCCAAATTATCATTTGGAAATTTTATAAATCATTTGAAGTTCCAGTTTCATTTAAACCATAAATGTCATTTAAAACATTTGACACTACAAAATGAAACATTATGATATTTACTTACACATACGATAAATATGCAACACTTTAGTAAATATTAACTTTTATCTCATTCAATTAATACTTACTCCATATTCCAACATTCTATATAATTACTTCATACCGTAAATAATTATAAAATAGGTTCTCAAAATATAGGGTTGTTACAACATTGTGAGATGTTCTCCCATCAATTTTGTCATCTACATGTTTTGTGACTATGGGGAATTTTTTTCATGTAAGAACCCTTACCCGTGAGCTCTATTTTATTACATTGAAAATTATGAGAGTGGACAAAAATGGTCTACGAAAGGAGAAAATATCATTTCCAGGAAATCCATCGTTGGCAAGAGCCTAATGAAAAGAAAGGCAATAAAGACATAAAATTGTCGAAAATGGGCCAACATAGTTCAGTTTATTGATCTTGCAAAAGAAATAACTTCAAAAGAAAAGAAAATAAATGAAAATATGCTATATTTTTATCTTTTTGGGTGTTTAGTTGAAGATTAACTCATTTTCACAATGAATCCTATTTATGGTTATTTTGTCAGGATGCTATTGATTGGTAGAATCATCAATATTCCAGGATTTTGTGCATTATGCGTGTTTGTTCATTGAAGTTCAATTTACTTGTCACTTGAGGATAAATCTTAGTTTGATAAAGTTTTGCGATCCAATGGAACTTCTTGATCATATTAGAGTATTGGATAATAATTTATTTGTTTCTATTTCACGCCCATTCATTCCATCCCACGTGTTTAGACACATCGATACAATGCTAGTTTGTAAAGCTTATGTGTTTTGTGTCGAGTTTGTTATCATTTATACCTATATATATGTGCTAGAGTTTCTTTAGTATATTTTGCATACAATAGATGGTATATTGTTTTGATTATTTGCAATTTATATTTAGTCCACGTTTGTCACATACTTAATCATAGTTTGGATTATTTGTGCTCA
Organism: Sambucus nigra; assembly: GCA_949130495.1. Lineage (NCBI taxonomy): Eukaryota > Viridiplantae > Streptophyta > Magnoliopsida > Dipsacales > Adoxaceae > Sambucus > Sambucus nigra. Next base: position 463,300,781 of record OX422209.1, on the reverse strand, counting down.
AGTTGTCGTGTCGTATTTGAAATTTTTACATTTTTTTGAAAAAATAAAAATTTCAAAAATAGGTGGTGATGCCTTTGAGATTATCACTACAAGTGAGTTTTTTACATATCTAAGTGATGACATCTTACTTATTATCTATGACGCTTTATACTTCATGTTTAGTTTCTACTCCTTCGTCTATTTCAGATAAAAAGGGTGAAAGAAATTAAGGGGGAGATTTGATGAGTTTCATTTATGGGGGAGAACAAATTATGAGTTTTTATTTCCTATTTCAAACTCTATGCACCACGGGTATTTTTTGTTGTTTCATGCGTGTTGGTATCCAAAAGAAGAACATTTTGCACCCTATAAAGACAAAGTTCCCAAGGGAAGATTAAGAAGAACAAGAGATTAAAGACTATGTTTATTTATGTCGTTCCATTTTTAGGGTTTGGGTAGGGTATTAGAATTTTTTTCATAGAGGGGTAATTTTTATAATTTGGGTTTCAGTTAGTTTTGTATAGGAATAGTTAAAGGGGGAGATTCGTAAGGGCAAATATTTTTCGCTTGGGATTTTTATTTGTTTTATTTGCACTTTGTCATATTTGGCGTATCCCGTTACAAAATGACATGTTCCGATATGATGAACCGAACTCTAACATCTCCAAGGTTGAAGACTCCCCTACATCTCAAATAGGTATAAAGCTTTTAGGATTGTAAAATTATTCATTATTTTATTTGGGATGTTATTATTTATTAAAATTAACGCTGAATTTTTTAATTTAAAACTATATTTTTAACCTCTTTCTACTGAGATTGCTCTCTCGTTCGAACGAAATTGGGTTTTCGTTTGAAGCCTCATTAGATCTTTTCTCGAATGAACAACTAACAAAGTTATTCTATTTGAATTCATTTGAAGCTCGTTTGAAGATGGTTCAAACGAGATTGAAGTCTCGTTTGAACAAACTATATTTTCGTTCTAACGAGATAACATTCTCATTCGAATGACTTCTATGTTCGTTCGAACAAATTTTCTGCCTCAGATTTTTTGTTAGATCTATAAATACCTATTTTGACTCCAAATTTCATAAGACTTGTAACAAAACGTTTCTAGCATATCTGTTGCAAAAGTTTTCGAAGTGTTATGTTCCTAAAACACTTTTGATTCATAAATCATCATCCCCAAATATTTTTGTGAATTATTTTGAAACCCAATAAGTTTCGTATCTTAGACACATTTGTGGAGAGGATTCTCTATGACTAATTTTGTAACCCGTGTGATCATGGCTAAAGAAGAACGAAGACTGATCTGTGGATACCAAGAGTGAACTCTCGTCTGTGGACTACTCTCGATATGAGTAGTGTTGTTTAAACGTTATGCGAAGACACTGTGCATTATACTTGTGCGTGTATCAAGTAGCTTGTTAGTCTATAGTCTTGTAAAACTCTATAAAGTGCTGATAAAATGGTTTTTCCCTGAAAGTGGATTTTTCCTCAGTATTTGTGTTGTTTGCATGAATAGTTTAAACCATTATGCTTAGAACACATATTATCCTTCACATCTAGTTTAATCAAAGTTTATAAATGACCATTTTCATTATTTAGGTTCAATTATCCACATATCTTGAGATATTAGTGATGATGTTACTCATAAGATTAAATCATCATGTGTTAAGTGGAGAAGTGCTACCAGCGTATTGTGTGATAGGCGTATACCATTGAAGTTATAAGAAATTTTTTATAAGATGACAATTGGACCTTCCACTTTATAGGGAATAGAGTGTTGTGAAACCTAAAAATAAAATGTACTGAAAATGAGTGTGGCGCAAATGCGAATGCTAAGATGGATTTGTGGTGAAACTCGAAAAGATAAAATTAGAAAGGAACAAATTAGTGAAACTGCAAAAGTATCTCATATAGATGATAAATTGAGGGGAAATCGACTTAAATGGTATGGACACGTCAAGTGAAGACTAATGGATGCCCCCATAAGGAAGAGTAATTTAATTAGTATTGATGGTAACACAAGGTGTAGAGGTAGGCCTAAGTTGACTTGGTGGAATATTATAAAAAGGACATGATATTATGTGGTTTAACCGAAGATATTACACTAAAAAAAATGGAATGAAAAAATAGGATTCTTGTAGCCGACCCCTAATAATTAGGAAAGGGCTCTATTGAGTTCAGTTGACTATATGCTAACTAATTAGTCAACTAGTGGTTCAAAAGATGTCAATATAGAAGATCTTGTGGCCAAAATATAATTTCAAAGGTATTCATGAAACTATAGCTCAACAACTATGTTCCAAACACACACACACACATATAAACACACACTAAAGGTTAGGATCTACTCCAAACCGATCCCCATTAGTTAATTTTATTAAAAAATTAAACTTCAACCATCTCCTATGGCACCTACCACCACTAATTAAATCTTAATGTTAGGAAATTAAAATTTCCATAAATTTTCACATGCTTCAAATGTTTGCAATAAATAGAATGATTATTTATTACATGCGCAGTGGTATTGGGTTAACTTATATTTGGTGTAAAAAAGTCTTCAATTAATTCCTAAATTTCTCTACAACTCTGAGTAAAAATAAAAATTTAGGGGATAAAATTCAATTTTCAAAGTATGGGATGAAAATATAATTTTGTCTACAAAGGTTGCGCCAATAATACCTTTTGAAGGTCATGCAAACAGGTGAAGACCATCTCAATATGCATTCTTTCTTAAATTTTTAACCATTCCCACTCATTTATGAATTTTAAAAATCAAGTAACAAGTGGATATATCATGTGGACACTTGTCCTTCGATTTAACATATTATTGACTTAGACAAAGCTTCTAGATTTTATACATTTTTGAACTCCAAAGTCTAAGTGCGACCCAAATGTTTTTCAAAGAAAAATTAACTCTTTGTTATGATAACAATTGATATATGAATGAGTTCAACTCACTAAAATCCGCTTAAAAGTATTTTCGTTTATATGAATGGAAGTGTTATATATGTTCAATGCATAAAGAACAAAAACAAGTCAAAGTATCAAGAAGATTGGAATTTGGAGATGAAATTATAAAAGACCATAACATGAGACTTAACACCTTAACCAAGAATGCATGGATTTATGAACAAATGCAAGAGCCTTCTTACAAAATAAGTCAATCCTTTAAGCAATTACTCTTCACAAGAAATGAGTCAATTCAAGTCGAACTTAACATGATAAAAGACCTCAAGAGAAGAAAATAAGATCCAAAGAATAAAAAATCTTCATCGGAGTTCAAAAATAAGATCAACACATGAATAATTAAACATGAAAAGAGTTACAACTTAAAGGTAAGGCTTCCTAGTATACAACCTAAAGGGGTTAAATCCCTTATACATGATGTATACCTAAAAAATAATATCAAATGGGACAAACAAAGGAGGAGACGAGCAATGACTTTTCTTATTCTGGACTACAAGCGTGCTAAAAAAATATAACGAAGTTGAGATGGAGAAAGCTTTTCCCTTTCGAAATATATTTGACTTATGTCTATCCAAACCATCCCAAGTATTCAATGAGTCAACATCCTCCAAATATGATGCATACCCTTCCAACCCTTAGTACTCCTTCATGCTGCCAACACCTCACTCACCGTTTGGGGCATAACCAATTGAATGAGAAATAAGGATAAGAATATTATCCAAAAATCCCTAGTCATACAGCAATGGAGAATAAAATGATTAGTCGATTACTCCACCTCCTTGCATAACCATCATCTACTAGTCATCCTCCTCCCCTCTTTTGTAGTCCTCATGAAGTCAATATAGCATGTCTGACAGTAGACCCACCTAAATCAACACATTATAATATTTTTTAGCTATAAATCATCCATCCTTCATGTTCAACCATCTCAAGACATCCTCCCCTTCTTTTGAAATGTGCGCTGAATCCAACCAATCAAAAAACAGGTTCAATTCCTCTAATTCCCAGTCATGCAGACCCCTTCTAAACTTAGGTTTCAACACCATATGGTTCCCAATCCTCATCCTATGATCCTACACTAACCCTTCTTATCCTTCCTAAGATGGAACATCCCCAAAAATATCTCCTCCAAATAATCATCCTTCCCCATGTTATCCTTCCAAAATGTAACTCTCTTCCCACATCTAACTCGAAGGACATTGTCGAGAAACTTCCACCTATTCTTGGTCTACAAACCTCCACATCCCCACCCTAGAAGTAAATCTCACCACTTTAAGGCCTCACCCATAATAGAGGCCCCAATCAGAGACACCACTTATTTCCTTCGCAGTACATTTTCCTCTTTATTAAATCTCTAAAGCCATTTTCCTAACAATAATTTAATAAGATTATCTAAACTTCTCACTTCAGCACCGCCATCCTTTAGAGGCTTACATATATATTTCTAACTCACTAACCAACATTTGAAGTTATCCTCATTTTTTCTCCACGGGAAGTCCCGTGCCATTTTCTCCAACAACTTACAAATAGAGCCCGATAAGGGTAAGACCGATATAAAGAAAGGAGGAAGAATCGATAAAATGTTTTTGATCAATGTGACCCCCCCCCCCCCCCCCCAAATAAAAATATGTTTCCAACCTACCAACCTCCTTTTATGAATCTTGAGAAGCGGGTCCCAAATAGGATTATACTTAAATTTCCCACCAAAGGTAGGCCAAGATAAGTATAAGGAAACAAAACAACCTTACAACCTATCACTTCTACCAAAACACCCATGCTCTCCACTCCCCCGACGACTATCATCTCATATTTTTGGACATTGATATGTATACTAGGCACATCCTTAAAGCATAACAACTATAACCACAAAGATCTCATTCGGTCCTCAACCACATCATACAAATTGATAGAGTAATTCATAAATTTGATATGAGAAATCCTAATCGAGTGAGAGTTCAAATGTATAATCCTAAATCCACTAATTATTCATGCCTCAATTATATGACCACTAAGGGCCTCCATCACCAAAATGAAAAGCAAAAGGGAGAGTGAATTGCCTTGTTAGAGCCCTTGAGAACTAGAGAAAAATCCTTCCAACATCTCATTCGCCAATACAAAGAATTTAACGAAGGAAATACCACTCTTCATCCATAGACACCACCACTCTCTGAAACCCATACTATTTTAATAAATATAAAATAAATCCCAAGTTCACGTGATCATAAGATTTCTCAGTGTCGATCTTGTGTCCTGACTCACTACTTCTCAACCCGGACTTAACATACTCATTTTCTATCAAGAGTGCATCAAGGATCTACCTACTACCTATAAAACCATAATGTGTTTTAGAAATAATGGGTAAATTAACCTTCTAAGTCTGATCGAAAATACCTTTGAAATCATCTTATAAACACTCACTAGTAAACTAATTGGTCCAAAGTCTTTCACATACACTAATGCCCCTTTCTTGGGAACTAGTGTTAAGAAAATGGAATTCAGACTTCTTAGAAAGTAGACACAATCATGAAACTCGTTCAACACGACCATTACATCCTCCCTCATAGCCATATGGTAGTGTTAAATAAGGCCATAGTGAACCTATCCGAGCCTGGCACCTTATCTCCACTAATTGACCTTAAAGCCTACACCACCTCCTTCTTTGTGAATAACCCCTCCAAACATTCTACTCCTATCCCAGAAATACTCCCAATAGGAAATCCATCAATTATGGGTCTCTAAGATTCTTCCTTCCTATGCAGCCTCTCATAATATCAACTGATCACCCTCCTTACCTCTCCCTCCTCAGTGAAGTCATCCCCCTTTATACAATTTTCCCCATATGTTTAAAGAGATAGTGAAAGTTTTCCTCTTTATGGAAATATTTAGTTTTCTTTTCCCTTCCTGCAACCATAATAGCTTCGATTTTTGCCCTAAACTGACCTCCACTTGAATCAACCTCCCCCCAACCTCTCATTTTCTCTCCTCCCTTAACAACTTCTCTTCCCTAGAAAGACTACCCATCCCTTCCTTTTCGTCCAGGACAAAATCTCCTCCCAATATCTCTCTATATAACCCCCCCATGTTCTTAAAAACCTCCTTGTTCCACTATTTGGTGTATCTCTTTAGAAGATAAATATTAGTTTCCAATTGATAATTAGCATTTCACTCCACCTCATACCCATTCCACCACTCCTCTACCTTATCGACGAAATCATCCTCCTTTAAACATATATTTTATTTATCCTAAATAAAGTCCTCCATCCTCTCCAACCGCACACTCTAATAGAAGTGAAGTATGATCTGAGGTCACTCGGGTAAGACGAGACTTAACGTCCCCCGAAAAGTTCTCCTCCTACCCGTTGGAAAGTAGAAACTGATCTAACCTAGACAAAGAAGTAGCGTCCCTAAAGTTGGACCAAATAAACAACCCCCTTCAATAGGAGATCCAATAATTCTACCAGTTGAGTCAAATCAATAATTTCCCTCATATAAGTGTTAGTTCCCCCCCCCCCCCCCCATTACTCCTTTTTGACCATAACCGAACAATATTGAAATCGCCCCATATACACCAAGGAACCTCTCATACTCCCCTCACCCATGCTAACTCTTCCCACAACTCCCACCTACTTGATTTATCCACATGAACCCATCTTCCACATTCCAAAATAAACTAGATAATGACTAATTAACCATCAATATTTATATTCTCTCCACCACTATGATATCCCACAAAATTATCACCTCACCCGAGGATCCCTTCGTGTACATACTACACCATTTAACCCACTGACTTTCCCATAATGACCTAGCGATCGTCCTATCCACATTCTTTAATTTTGATTCCTATAGATATAAAATATTTGGCCTCCACCTAAAGATAGCCCCATTAACTACCCCTCTTTTGTGGTATCATTAAAACCCCTCACATTCCATGAGATCAATCATAACTTCATTTGATACCTTTCATCTTCCTTCTCCCCCCCCCTCCCGCCACATCCACCATTACTTTACCCCTCCTTATTTCTTCTGTACTTTTTAACAACATCAATGCCTCCTCCTCATTCCCCTAATATGACATTCCTAAAAAATTTCTAAGCCCTTTTACCATAACTTCTACCCATCTCTCCACATCATCTCCAAAGACCCCCCATTATCCCACATCCACTGCCCCTCCTGCATAATTTCCCCCCTCTTTCATCCTGTAACTCATCATTAGATAGGCCACTCTGATACTATTCCTCCTCATAAATATCTTCTCCTCCACTTGTGAGACCTCAAACTCCACCTATATTCTAAGGGACTAACAATTTTTTACATAATCCAGCCCCTCCTAAGCATTCGACGACTCACATGAAGAATCAGAGTGCATATGTTCATCTTCCCAATCAAATCAATACATTTCAAAACAATGTATTGTTGGTACATTCACAAGCCCTGACTGAACTTGTCTCTACACACTCATAATCATAACACACCCCATTTCTCCAATTCTCCCTCCCTATCCTCCATAAATGGGCTAACAGAATTATCTACATGTTGTAACATACATGCCAAATTTTTTTGCGAATATCTTTGACCGACACAAGAGCCAAATTTGATTCCACAATACAATCCTCAACTCCTACTTTTATTTCGTTTATTTTACTCTCCATACAACTCGATTTAGTCTTCTGTGAATAATAAAATTCTATATTTCTATTATTTTTTCTTCAGAAGCCGTTTTGTAACACCTTGCTCGAATTTAGGATATTGCCTAACCTTTTCGGATTAATTCCCATTTGCCATTTTTCTGCAGCCTACTACCACTTTTATTATTTGGAAAAATATCCTCCACTCGCTCCCTACACAAAATCTTCAATTGATGAACATAAGCGCCCTAGAATTTGACCCTCTCTTCCAACCAACACACAGAATAATCATTGACTTCTTTCATTTTTAAACACTTAAATGGAGGAACACTCTCTTTTTAGTACTACTTTATCTTCTCCTAACACTTTCTTTACCACACTACTTACAAAAATAGACCTAGTGGAAAGATTCCCACCCATGGTCCCACTTTTCCCAAAGATATCTCCCAATCTTGAGAAGCTTCTAGATCCTGACTCTATGCTACTCCCCACACCCAACTATCCCATCTGCATGCTTCAATATTCCCCCACTCATGTGTCCTCTCCAGCTACCCAAATTGCACCAAAAGTGTTACCCATTGATTTCCCTCTACTCCTCATCCACACTGCCCTCTTATTGCCTTTGCCACCCGATGCCTCTTCTTCTCCATCCTGCTGGATTGCATCGGACAAAACATCCATTATGAGTAACTAATCCACCAACCTTATATTTTTAACCATGAGTAGTAGAGGTATAGGTGGTTTATTGGTTCCCTCTAGTATCATTTCTCTCATTCGGCCTTCTACCCCCTCTAGAAGCAGTTTGTTATCAGCCATCTCCTCCGACATGTTATGATACAGTCCCACTTTCGACTCCAAAATTTTATCCCCCTGCACATGGTAGGATTTCACCTACACCTCCTTTGTGAGAGTAAGTTGAAACACACACCCTTCGAATTTTACTAACAGTATTTCCTATATCATATTCCTTCCTCTAACTTATATCCTTGCCCACCGAAGCTACTTTCAATTGGTAATGAATGAAAATAAATACAAATATTAATATGAGTAAAGTTTAAAAAACTTGTAAAAGGGTATATGGGAAAATTTAGGCACCTGAGCACTCCCCCAAGTCTTTCCTTTTAATGTTGAATGGTTTCCCAAGTTTCAATCAAACAAATGGAAAAAATATTTATGCCCCTAATTTAACATCCCATGCGATTACTTTAAAATTGAGGAACCTCAATGTGTTCACCATTTTTGAAAAATAATGTATAGTTTTGATCTTTATGATTTCCTAACATTATTCCCTTGATAACTATAATTTACTTCGAAAACATAAATACATATGCAAATTATTTGGCAACTTATCTTTGAATGCTAGAAAACTTATCCACTAAATTTTGATTTTGACATTCATAGTTTATCATTCATGTAGTTCTTGTATAAACCATAGGATGAACAACTAATGAGACATATTAGAGACCATTTTGAAGACAAATGGAATGGATTATTGATTTTTATTTGAAACACATATGTGAATAAGAGACAAATATTATATTCATCTTGAAAATCTTTAACACGAACTTTGTAAGGAGAATTGAAAATATCATAAGGCTTATCTCACTCATATGCTTCAAGCGAGTAGGATTAGTGTCCAAGTAATAATTAAACAAAATCACATGGATATTACTCCCTGAGGAAGACCACGAAATAAATATGCTCATCAAATCTCTCTTCCTGTGAAAGAAGACCATCACAATTTCACACGAACGGATCTAGATAAACATCCAATAAGCCATGGGGTCGTACGAGCACAAATTTATTTAAAAGGGCCCTCGTAATTATGATGTAATATCCTTTCACTATGAAAGTTAAGGAATTTGATCTACCAAAGAAATTTTCATTCCCAGGTTCAAAATCTTTGATCGAAAAATTGATTCAACTAATTATTTTCTATAGTATAGACAATCAATGACATTTTGGAACAACAATGAACCACTTATATGCCAAAATTTCCCCTCTATTTTAGGAGATGTTCCCAAAAAGTGGTTTGAGAAACTTCGATTCAAGTCGATCTCATGTTTTTAGTAACTCACTGAAGTCTCCATTTTCAGGTTCATTATGAGCAAATCAAGGGGTGTTCACGGTACGGTAAAAACCCGCACTGTACGGTTTTGTACCAATAAAAAATGGTAATGGTTTACCTTTTTTACTTATCGAAAATCGAAACTACCGAAACCGAAATTACTGATTTTTTCGGGTTGGTTTTGGTTTATACATCTAAAAAACAGATTTACCGAAATTACCACTTTTAAAATACTAAAACATGAGTTTTCAAATTTACCGTACTAGTATAGCTAAACCAAAATATTTTATTATTTCATTTGTTTAGTTAATAATGTATTTTTCATATTTGTGTAAATCATTATTTTAATTTGTTATTTGCCATTTATAGATGCAGGAATGTAAATAATTTCAAAAATCAATGTATGTAAATTTAAGTGATGTGAGATCAATTGTATAAAAATGTTTGCATATAATTATGATTTTTAATATACATTAAGTGATGTGAGATCAATTAAATATTTAATATATGAGATCAACTAAAGTTTTTATATAAATATAATTTTTAATATATATTTAAGCTTGTGTACATTAAAGTGACTGAGATGAGTTTAGAGCAAAAGTTAGTAAGCCTCTATATAACTTCCTAAAGTCCCACATCGGACGAATTGTTAACCAAAAGTGTTGTTAACTCTCTATATAAGGAGTAACCAACTTAATAGAACATAGTCTAGCTGTTAAAGCAAATCCAATTCATGGCATATGTAATGCTATATATTAATAATAAATATTTATTATTTTTCTCGGGACTCAAATTTTGGGACCTGTTAATAAATATTTATTATTATTATTATTATTATTATTATTATTATTATTATTATTATTTGTTGAAATTTTGGTGGACTTAAGTTTTGATTTCCCTTTAGTTTTCTTTTGTTATTGTTATAACAATAATTTTTGATTACCAAAAATACTGATTTTACCGTGGTTTAGAGTGGTACGGTTTTGGTTTATAAATCATTATACCGGCCGGTATAATTGCTAATTTGGGTTTTTATAAATAAAAGTCGATTTTGTTTGGTAAACTCGTTTTACCGACCAAATCGACCGATAATCAGCCCTAAGAAAATCCCATCCAAAGAGAATGGAATCCCTTCTCATGCTAAAGAATAAACCATAAGAAACTCAACTATGTTGAAATATATTGGGAAGTTTATATCAGGATAGAGGATTTCACTAAAAAGGTTGTATTAATTTCCGTCAAAATTGGGTTGCTAAAAAAGTCCATTTTGTATCAATCTCTAACTAAGAAATAATAAATCACCATTGATGACCTCATATAAAGGATAGAGCGATTTTTCATAGTGGGGGATGTGGTCATAAAGACAAACCAAAACAAATTCAAGAAAAATAAAGAAAGAATGGAGATAAAGATGTTGCCCCCAAGAAGGAGACTAATAAACAGAATGATTATCTATCTGACCCAAAAAATCTCATCATTCTATTAACATAGTTTTTAAGGATCCAATATACAGGATCGTGCCTAAAACTAAGTATCAAAGATGTTTTAAGTAGTCTAGAAAAATGGATAGAGGTCCATCAAAAACATGCATTTACCAAATGTATACTTATCATAAGGAACATGTGCATAAAAAAAGATAACATTGTGGATTTAAAGTCACACCTATAAGCGCTATCTCAAATTTACCATATGAATGAATATGTAGAGAAGATAGGCACCAAGAGTCAAACAATGAATGTCTAAAAGACATACATCATTTTTTATGATGAAGAGATTGGTGAACAACCGCTTTGATATATGTAACCTCTAGTAATAACTAGATAAAGGGAAATGAATTCATGATGGGTATGAATAAGATCTTATTGTAGTATAAGTTTTTTTTATCGACTGACCAAAGTTGACCATTAGAAAGCATCACCGATTAGAGGAAGTGAACTATACCATGCTAATAAGGATGTGGACAAACTCATTATTGATCAGGGGAGGTTATTCGATTTAATGTATATTATGTTATGAAAAAAAACTTAACTTATCCTTCTAATATTTTAAAGAAGTTCCTTCCTCCTACCATTAGTACCGCAAATGAATTATTGAAGGGGAAATATTAAAGATATGTGAAAATAGGGCTTCTACTCAGTAATGATTTATCCCAATAATTGGACCTTGGCGAGAAAATAATAAGGAAAAGTATAGGGGGAATAATCTATCCTAGATAGCTCCATACAGATAGAAATTAAAGTATGAGTTTGAGTTGAGGATATTAGAGTTGAATCTAATGATAAGGGTAACGGAACTTCTTGAAGAAGTACCATTTGATGGTGATCACCAAAATAAGAAGATTATTATCTAAATTACCATCATGAGCAAGAAAAAGTGTTAATTGTTTGGACCACACAATATGAAGATATCATTCATCACCACATTTGGCCTATATTGTTATACCACATTACCTATTGAACTTAAAAATGTAGGATCAGTGATTAATCATAAATATTCCACATTTATCCCCTTAATTTTGGTATTTTTACGATCCCAACCATTGCATTTATCCCGTATTTATCTCATATTTATGTTACTAACCGCTTTGGTAAGTAGTTTGTGTTTTGTGTATTTCTCATATATTTTACAAGTCGTACAATTGGATGAAAGAGAAAAGTCAACTAGTAAAAGATTTGCGAGAACAAAAAGTCAAGGGAAAATCGTTAAATTTAAAGCCAAAAAATGGAGGAGGAGCTAACAGAAAAAATTAATATCTATAAGTCACGAGAACACTGGAAGAAACGACACCACAATCCAACTACCATGAAGAAGTTATGCACATTTGAAGTTAAAAAGAAATATAGGGGCAGAACTGTAATTAAGGAGAACATTTACAAAGCTGAAGACCAAACCATGATTAAAAAGGTTCGATTACCGAACCGGTTTTCTTTTTTTAATGCTTTGGCCCCTGAGAGTTCAGTTTGGTCTGAGGCTTCAGTCTCTGGCGGGATTTCTTATTTTTTCCTAGATTCTAGCTAATGTAGTTTGGGTATAACTTAACCTCTTTGGCCGAATTTTGGCACATCCTTAATCCTATTTAGAGTCTAATTAACATTATTCTAGTGTTAGTTATGCAACCTATTAACCATAATTAATGGGAGAACAAGAATTTCACTTTTCATCATCAAATTCTTTTAGATTTATTCTTTTTCCGAATTTCTTACTTTGGTGTGAATTCTTGTAAGCAATTTGATTTCTTCAAGTTTGGTAAAATACTTTTATCTCTTTTCTCTTCTAATTTTTTTCATAATTAGGATTAATGGTGCGGAGATTATATCCATGTATAGCTAAACTCATAGTGAGATGGTAAACATGAACCCAACCTACGTTGTTTATTTTAAATATTTTTTTTTAATAATTAGATAATTAATTATTAGAGTTTGATAATTTAATCTATAATAATATTGTAGATTTCTTAACTCCATTTTTTGAAGGCAACTGGAGTGTTTAAGAACACAATATATGTGTTGGTAATTTTATCATTCGCATCAATTAATTTGTGGACTAAATATTATACCCACACAAGTTTAGTGCTTCAAATTAATTTATGCTTAAATTAATTAAATATTTTTAGAGAATTTTATATTTAGAGGAGATATCCTATGGTTTGGGTGATTGGGTCCAAACTCTATTTTCCCAAAAATAGTTCTCAAAACCAAAGCTGAATTTGTTTCTTTTTGTTAGTTTAAATTCTTGCCTAGTTCAATTTACTTAGATAAATAAAAAAATTCCAGAAAAACAAAAATCACCTTTTATTTTCTTTTTTGAGTCGAAACCTAGATGTTAGAAGATAACCCTACTTTTGTCATCGTCTTATGACACATTCTTTGAGTATTCGACCCCGACTTATCGAGTTATTACTTGAGCAATCAACTTGCACTTGAGTTGTAGGTACACACGTTTTACACACATCCTGCGTCCATTTCGTGCATTATTCGAGATAATAAAATCGATAGAGCTTTATTAGATTTAGAGGTGAGTGTCAACCGTCTACCTTATTCCATCTATAGGAATCTTGATTTGGGAGATCTTAGACCCACCAAAAAATCTCTCCAACTAGCGGATTGCTCCGTGAAGGTACCACGTGGGGTAGTTGAGGACGTGAATGTCTAAGTCGACACTTTCTACTTCCCAGTAGATTTTGTCAATTGGGACATGGAGCCCTACTCCCCATCAAGTCATCAGGTTCCCGATATCCTTGGTTTCCCTTTCCTAGTGATGGCTAACATGCTGATTAATACGAGTAATGGGCAAATGCAACTCACGTTAGGGAATATGACACTAGAGACAAATATCTTTAACATCACCAAGCAAATGGGTAATGAGGATGATTTACACGACACGAATATTATCAAGGAGGTAGTACACAAACAATTTGATGGTAATCATGTTAGGATTTCACTTGAGGCATGTTTATTGACGACCAGTGAGAGAGAGATAGGGCGTATTTTGAGTTCGAATGAGAGTTTGAGTAGAATGAGGGAGCTCTTAGATGAGAGCGAGAGTGAGGATAATGTAAGAGACATAAATTAGGACTTTCTATTCGAGGAATTAGCGTCGAAAGAATACTGCACGGTTCCCTCCGTCGTTAAATTTTCCAAATTCGAATGGGAAAAGTTACCTTCCAAAGTTAAATATGCTTATATGGGAGAGCACAATCCATATCCTGTTGTTGTCACCTCTAGACTAGATAAAGTGCAAGAAGTGAAGCTTATGACTATTTTGAGTAAGCTCAAAGGTGATTTTGGTTGGTCCATTATGGATTTAAAAGGTAAAAGTCTCTAGGTTTGTACCCACATCATCTACCCAGAGGAGGAAGTGAATCCCTCTAGAGGGATGCAAATAAGATTATACCTAATTATGAAGGATGTTATGAGAACATAGATCATTTAGTTATTGGATTCGGGTATCATCTATTTTATCTCGAATAGTAAATGGGGTAGTCCAATCCATATTATTCCCAAGAAGTCGGGAATAACTGTGGTTGAGAACGCAGAGGGAGAACTTTTACCAAAAATACCACCACTAGGTGGTGAGTTTTCAATGATTACTGGAAACCAAATGCCGACACTAAGAAAGACAAATTCCCTTTTCCGTTCATGGACCAAATTATCGAGAGAGTTTTGGGCCACCTATATTACTACTTTTTAGATGGTTATTTTGGGTATAACAAAATATAGGTGGACGTGATAGACTAAGAGTAGACTACCTTCACATGTCCTTTTTCCTACAGAAAGGATGCCATTTGGATTGTGCTAGACCAATATAAGACTACCTTCACATGCGCCTATGGCCTTTCAAAGGTGCATGATTAGTCTTTTTAGCGACATGGTTGAGAGAGGACTTGAGGTGTTCATGGATGATTTTAGCATCTTTGACCCCTCTTTTGACCAATCTCTTGGTAATCTCAAGAAGGTCCTTGCCCTATGTGTGGAAAGATCCTAGTACTAAATTGTGAGAAATACCATTTCATAATTACCGAAGGAGTAGTTCTAGGACACATAGTGTCATCCAAGGGGATAAAGGTCGATAGGGCAAAATTAACGTAATTATCAAACTTCCACCACCTAAGTCACTACAAGGCATGCGTTCATTTTTGGACACACGGGGTTATATCGTAGGTTTATTAAGGATTTTAGCTCTATAGCTAGGACCTTAAGTAACTTTCTTGTTTAGGATGTCCAAAATGATTGTGGTGAAGCATGCCAAGAGGCTTTTGAGAAATTGAATAGAATTCTCGTCTACGCTCCCATCATGCAGGCTTCGAATTAAACCCTTCCATTCAAGCTAATGTGTAATGCAAGTTACTATGTGGTAGGGTCTGTTTTAGGGCAAACAAGAGACAATAAGTCCCATGTAATATTCTATGCTAGTTAGACTTTAACCGAAACCCAATTAACCTACTCCACCATGGAGAACGACTTGCTTGCTATAGTGTTCACCCTTGACAAGTTATGTTCATATCTTATTGGGTCACCTATCATATGCTTTACCAACCACGTGACATTTAAATATCTCCTTTCCAATAAGGATGCAAAGTCTCACCTCATTAGGTGGATCTTGCAACTCTAATAATTCTATCTTTCCATCAAAGACAATAAAAGAGTAGAGAAGGTTGTATTATAATCATTTATCTAGGATCTCATCTGACTTGTCTCAATATTCTATGCACATAGATGAATGTTTTTTGAATGAGCATATTTTTTCTACTTCCTCTCTTCCTTGGTTTTCAGACACTATGAACTATCTATTCACGGGGGCCATTCCCTCTAATTAAACTCCGTAAGATAAGGGCAAAATTTTCATGTGGTCGCGAATGTTCTTCTATGACGACGCTTATCTATTTAATTATTACGCATGCCAAATAATCCAAAAATATGTGCTAGATAATGAGATTCAAAGTGTAACCGGTTTGGTCATTCGAAAGCATGTGGAGGCTACTTTTCAAAGAAAAATATGACCGCAAAGATTCGTCCATGCGGTCTCTATTTTCCTACTATCTTTCGAGATGTGGACTTTTATTGCCGATCTTGTGATAGATTTGAAAAGATGGGTTGGATTACTAGATGTGATATGATATTGTTGACCCCTATTCTCACCATTGAAATGTTCGACTCTTGGGTCATCGACTTCATGGGACCCTTCCCACCATTTTTTGGTTTTCTATACATCCTTATTACGGTAGACTATGTGTCTAAGTGGGTAGAGACAATAAATGGATGCATGAATGACAATAAAGTGGTGGTAAAGATCATTCATGAACACATTCTTTCTCATTTTGGTGCTTCGAAAGGCGTAATTAGTGACAACGGCGCATATTTTTGCAATAGGTTGTTGGAAAGTTAATGAGAAATTATGGAGTTCTACATAAGGTTAGGACAAAAAACAATAAGAAAATGAACGGGAAATCCGAGTTATCAATTTGAGAGATCATAAATATTCTTTAAAAGACTATTGATCCCAATCATCAGTATTGGTCTAACCGATTACTCGATGCACTATGAGCTTATTGGACTGCGTACAAGAACCCCATAAGGATGTTACCATTCCTCTTTGGGTATGAATAGCCTTGTCATCTCCCCGTTGAGTTGGAACACAAGGTGTATTGGGATATTAAGAGGTTGAAATTCAACTTAGATAAAGACGGTGAAACATGAGAAGTCCAGTTGAATGAGTTTGAAAAAAATACGAAACAATGCATATGACAACTCCCTTAATATGAAAGAATGGATGAAACTTTCCCACGATCAAAATATAAATCAAAACGAGTTTCATTCAGGCCAAAAAGTGCTAGTTTACAACTATCGTCTACATTTGTTCCCCGAAACATTACATTCATGATGGTTCGAACCATTCATTTTGAAGTAAGTGTTCCCATATGGTGCTATAGAAGTGGAGGATCCTAACAATGGGAACACGTTAAAAGTTAATGGACAGTGCCTAAAGTCGCATTTAGAGGCATGTATCGAGTAAGTGGATACACTTTTATTGTCAGACCCCATATATAAGGATGATTAGTTTTTCAGAGAGATGTTGTTTCACCCCCGATACATAATGGGTGAGTTTTGTTGTATTTTTTAGTCGTTTAAATGCGTAGAGTGTTTAGGAGTAAGTCGAGTGGTTTTAGCAGGAGTATAATTAATTCAGTTTTTTGATATCCATCCAGAAGATATTGAAGATTTTCAATCAAATAGGATGAATTTCAATTGAACTTAGTGAGACTTATAGGAAACCCAATGGCCGTGCCTGACGGGGTGGGAGAATTTTGAGAAAAAAAATCTAAATGCAAAAAAATGGTGTTCAGAAACTCGAAACCTCATCAAAGGGTTTTAGACCCAAAACCAAACCGTCGGAGTTGAGGGTTTGGTGTTGGAAGGGTTCCAAACCGAACCAGTTCGGTCCTAGGGGAAAATCGATTCATTAATCGAACCTATTTGGTCCCCACGGTGAATCGTTTTTCTTTTCTATGCTGCTAATTTGCAATTTTCTCCAATTTTCCTCCCATCCATTGAACCCTTTCACCTTCCCTCCACCCACATTCACCCCTTCCCTCTAACCACGAAAATACATTCAAGAATATTTCCCCCATCGCCAAATCCCTCAATTTCTTGCCTAAACACCTTTTCATTTCCCACCGTTTCACACCACCTCCAAGTTATAAAAACCCCACCACTCCACCATTCCTCCTCACACTTTCATCATTCTCTATTATCCTGCAATTCTATCTAAGTTATTCCTAAAATTCACATCCCTCCAAATGGCACCCAAGACATATCTCAACAAATACAAGTCAACCGATATTGAGGACGGTGATGATCGAAAGACGTTCCATTTCACATAAGAATGAAATTAGTGCCACTAATATTATTGCGCCCGACACACTATTTTTACCGAATGGAGAATTGTATGGCATGAAATACCCATCGGCGTAACTTCTATTATCTCTTGATTTATGTGGAAATAGTGGGTTTTTAATGACTCAGACCTCACCTACGAGTTCGTCATCAAAAAATTCTATGGGTCACTTCTTCGCACATCCTTAGGCGAATATGAGGCCTATATTGATGAAGTCATGATAAAACTCAACCTCCAAATAATCATGACGTAGATGCGAGCGATGGGCGTCCAATATTTTGAGTCCTACACCAACTCATATTGGCGTAAGGACATCTCTTGTCTCCAACTTTCAAGCAGATGGGTACCAGATAACCCATGGACTCGTGAGACATTACCCTCCTAAAATCTTTCTACCATATCCCACTTGGCCAATTTAATCACTTGCGACAACATCCTCCATACCAAAAATGACTCTGCCATCCTTTTGAGGCACGCAACTTTCTTATATTTCTTGTTTGACATGGATGCTAAAATAAGCCTTGCCCATATCTACTTCGATGAGATCACCGTCGTGGCATATTGTCCCATCGGAATGACTTCTCTACCATATGCTCGCTTCATCACCACCTTGTGCCCTAAAATGGGGGTCATTCCTTGGAGTAAACAAGCCCACATGCCAAAGCCAATCAATGCCACATCCATTGATTGTAGGAATAAGGAAGACCGTAACACCCCACTTACCCTAGAGCCCATTCTAAAAGATGTTGAAATGGGGGAAGAAAGTGAAGACAAGGGCGAGGTTGGGGTTAATGAAATTGAAGAGGAAAGGGGGACTTTTAACGAGGGTGCACAAGAGACGACGACCCGATAGACCCAAACTTTGAAGGCGACTTTGATAAAAACGACAACAACACGGAGGTTATCATTAGTCGAATGTATCAAATTGAGGCCCATTTCGATGGGTTCATCTACAAGTACTAAGATGACCGGGCTGACTATCACTGGGATAAGAAATGATGATGCGGCTCCAAGTTGTTATTTATTGACGAAGCATGGGTTCGGGCTCCCAATTACAAAACTACTTCAGGAACCCTTATGCTCGTGACCCCAACGCCCCCAACCCGCGGACGTGTGCTTTTCATTATGTAGTTTATTTATATTTCATTGTTGTATCTCTAGAAGAAGCTTTCTAAAATTTTATTTATTGTTTAATGCAATTTGTGTTTGAGTTATATTGTCTATTTGCGTTTTGAAATTTTATTTGTTTATATTTTGCAATCTCTCTTTTCTTATTTAGATTTTACTCCTTTTCATTGAAGGAAATGCAAAAGTCTAGGTTAGGGGGGTACACGTGCATCTTTTGAACTTCACAAATTTTTAAATGCCAAAAAAATTGAAAAATGTCAAAAACACCAAAAAAATTTTAAAAAAAATCCAAAAAAGTCAAAAAAAAAATTTTAAGATAAATAAAAATCAAAATTTAAAATCTCTAAAAATATCAGTAGTTTTTTTTTTGAAATCTCAATTTGTAAAAATCCATTGAACTAAGGCCAAATTGATCAAAACGAAAACTGAGCGGAAATTAACGACTTATGCAATTAAGTGTGGAGATTTTAACTTAGTGAGAATTTATGTGCCTATTTTCATTTTCGAGCAATTAAATCAATCGAGTTAAAAATAACTCAAAAGTTCTTTCAATGATAAATTCTTCGTTAATCTCTAAATCTTTGCTTGATAGGATACAGAAAAGGAGTCGAAGTATTATTTTAAAGACACGTTTAAAATGTCTCAAACATAAAAATTAATCTTGAGGCGCATATGATAATGTGATTATTAATTCAGGCTTATGAAATTAGGCCGTCGTTTGTTCACCCAATGATATTAGCCATAAAAGTTCATGAAAAATATCCTTTTTAAAATCTAACTTGAGCTTAAAATAATATCCATTTTTGTTTGTTAACCAGAAAAACCTCAATTGGCTCGGAGTTGTGAACATAAAAAAATTTAAAAATTAAGTCCAAATGGTACATGAAAACAGACGAAAAAATGCTCAAATAAAAATAGAAAAAATGGGAAAAAATATGAGAAAAATATGAAAAAGAAAATGAAAATGAAATGAGAAAAAAAAGATGCCCAAAACACTTCCATTGTTACCCAAAACACCTTAAACCCGAAAAAGTACTAACCGAGTCCAAATAACTAAGTCAATCACTACGTGGGGAGCTAAAATACAAAAAAAAAAAGAGACAAAAACAGTGCGCCTAAAGAACGATGATTTCCCATTTTCAATGACCGAGATCTAATCCCCGTGAAATTTTTCGTCTTTCCATTTGTGTGGGTGAACTCATGTCCATTATGTTCACTCTTAATTTTAAGCGCACCGAGAGAAAAAAGATACAATCCGAGTGATTCATTTGTTAGTGCATCCCGTGAGAAATTGTATCAAAGCGAATTTTTGAAAAGTAATGTAATGATCAATCGGTGGAACTTAGCAGTTAATTTTCACCTTCACACACACACACACACACACACACACACACTATGAGTTGAGAATTATCAAATAAAAAATTGTTTTCATTACTTTTATGAAATTTAAATTATGCAGCTTTTAATTATTTTGATATTTTTTTTGAGTTGTGCCATATGGTACAAAACAAATTTTACGGGAAAATTTACTACAAAACGTCACGAGATCCCACATGTCCTACTAGGATAACCTAAGGTTTAACGGCTTTTTGCATATGCTAGATGCAATTGCTCCCCCCCCTAAAGAAGGTATTCTATCCCATAGTTATTCAGAGGTGTTCTTAGATCCTATTTCTCATTCTTTTACATTGCTCAGGACTATCAACGTTTGAATTAAGGAGATTTGATAAAGAATAAGTATTCCATATTTATCCCCTTAATTTTGGTATTTTTATGGTCCTGAACACTGTACTTAGCCCAAATTTATGTCATATTTGTGTTAATAACCATTTTGGAAAGTATTTTGTACTTTGTGTGTTTTTCATAAGTTTGACAGGTAAATCGTGCAATTAGATGGAAGAGAAAAGTCAAAACAGTGAAAAAATTATGAGAAAAAAAAGTCAAGAACAAATTATTAAATTTTTAGTTAGAACTCGAAGGAGGATCTAATAAAAAAAATTTGAATAACTCGAAGGCACGAGAGCACTGGAAGAAACGGAACCTCAAACTTAGCTATGGTGAAGAAGTTATGACCATTTGAAGTTGTGAAGAAATCAAGGGGCAAACTGCAATTAAGGAGAAGAGTTACAAAGATGAAGACCAAAATTATGACCAAGCCGGTTCAATTAGCGTGATGATTCATTGTTGGTGCAAGTTCAAACCCTAAGGGTAGGTTTGGCCTGAGGGTTCGGTCTCTGGTTGGATTTCTTATCTTTTCCTTGATTCTAGCTAATGTAGTTTGGGTCTAACTTAACCTTTCTGGCCAAATTTTGGCACATGTTTAACCATGTTGGGATTCTAATTAAATTTATTCTAGTCTTAGTTATGTAACCTATGAACCACAAATAATGGGAGAATAATAATTGCACTTTTCATGATCAAATTTATTCAAGATTTATTCTTTTTCTGGATTTCTTATTTGGTGTGAATTCTTGCGTGCAATTTGATTTCTTCACGTTCAGTAAAATAATTTCATCTATTTTCTCTTATTATTCAAGAACGATTGTTTGCATAATGATGATTAATTGAATAGAGATTATATCCATGTATAACTAAACTCATAGTGAGTAAAGGAACTTACCCAGCCTAGGTTTTCGATGTTAAATTAATATAAAATTCAAAATAATTTGATGATTAATTCTTAGAGTTAGATAATTTAATCGAGAATAACACTATAGATCTCTTAGCTCCATTTTCTAAGGCAACTGGACTGTTTGAGAATACAATATATGTGTCGATAATTTTATCACTCACATCAATTAATTTGTTAACTAAATATGGTGCGGATCAACATACAAATGTGTTTAGTGCTTCGAATTAGTATATTATTTTCTTTTAATTAATTAAATAGTTTTTGATAATTTTTTATTTATTGGAGATATCATATGGTTCGGGGGATTGAATCCCAACTCCATTTTCCCCAAAGTGTTTTCAAAACAAAATTTTAAGTTCTTACATCTTATTAGTTTAAATGGTTATTGTCTGGTTTAATTTACTTAGAGAAATATAATTTTTCTTAAAAAAGAAAAATCACATTTTCTTTCTTTCTTGAGTCAAAACTTATATCTTAGAAGCTAACCCTAGTTTCACCATGGTCTTATGACATATTCCCTGAGGATTCGATCCAGACTTATCGAGTTATTACTTGAGCGATCGACGTGCACTTGATCTGTAGGTACGCATGTAGCACACACATTCTGCGTCGCTTCAATCAACCTACTAATGAATGGTGACCAGGATGTTCATAGAACAACTAGGAGACACAACGAAGGTGTAGACATATGAAATGTTGATAAAAATTAAGGAATAGATCAACCCATTATTAGATATACAAAAGACCATTGAGGTCCTCCATCACTACCAAATGAAGTTAAATGTTGCGAAGTGTTCCTTCGGAGTTTATTTAAACAAGTCCCTCGACTACCTAGTCAGCTAGAGGGGTATAACAAACAACCTTGACTGGATTAAAGTTCGAAGAAATTTTCAATGACTAATAAGGTTAAAGGAGCTCCAAACGTTTATTGGCATTCTCGCCGCCCTCAAATGTTTCATTTTAAAAACCTTCATGCTCGTATGTCCACACTTGACAGCCTTACAAAAATTGAAGTACTGCTTTGAAACACATTAAATCATAGTCCTGACAGATTTTTTTTATAAAAGTCGTTCTCCAAAAGGTTGACTTATACGGACGGATAACCAAATGGTCGGTGTGATTGAAGAGGTTTGAGATCAATTCTCATCACATGACTATAGTGAAAGGGTATATATTTGCATATTTCATCACCGAATTTACCAAAGAGGAGCAACCTGAATCAAACCCTAGTAAAGATGAAGATGATGTATCAATTGGGGGGATGACAAAAACAGTAGCATGTGGAGACTTTTTATTGACGGGGAATCCAATTTCAAGATAAATGTTGTGTGTATAGTACTACTCATTCTAGACAACAGTCCTAAAAAAAGTTATATGAGTAGGGTTTTAAGTGTCAAATAATGAGGCCGAATACAATGCGCCAATTGGAGTATTGAACGGTATTAATTTTCAGGGTCTTTATTCATTATATAGATTAACATGATATATTTTTTTATCAGGTCTCGTATCCATGACAAAATCGATTTTTCACTGTAGTGATAGTGATGTTATTATCACCTTAAACGTTCAATTATCACACTATTATCATGACCTTAAATTGTGATAAATTTTATTTTTTTGGGCATTAAGTAGTGAAACATGTAGGTTCCATTAGTCAGTTATCTACTATGACAGTAATATTCTCTTTATTCAGATTTAGTCATGGTTGATGACTGTGAAAAATTAGTTCAAAGTAAGTTTTGTGGTTCTTAGTCGTGAAAAACAATGCCTCTGATAAATAAACATGGTGTCTCATGGTATTTGGTTATGACAATTACACATATAGTGAACCTCTCAAACATACTTATTATGAACATAATGATTTTTAAAATAGTTAAAATAATATATAACTTTCAACCAAATTTGGTACACATGATCTCCATAATTAGGATATCATGTACAAAATATTTCATCAAAAAATACAACTTGGAAGAGGGTGACATGATGATCACAAGTTTCACGGTAAAAAAAGGGACGTATTCATCTAACTTTCAAATTTCCCTCTTCCAAGTTGAATCTTGGATTATTTTTTGTAAATGAATGCTTCATTATGGAGATATGTATACTACATTTGATTGAAAAAATATATTTCTTTATTGTTTAAAAATATTGGTATTTTCATAAGTGATGTTAGGAGGCATGTTGGAGAGTCTGACGATATATATATATATATATATATATTAAAATGGTTGAATTAATTAGATGACATGTGAGATTATTACACACTTCTCCTCGACTATAAGAGATCATCGATTTTTTTATCCACTGTATAGTGTAATGTCTCCTAAACCTCGGCCCTAGTGAAAAATACTTCAAATATATTTAAGGTATTTTTGTATCTTTAGCATCCTTGTTATGTAAAACATCCTTAAACTCGGCCCTAGTGTAGGGTTTTAATTTCGTGTAGTGTAGTATACTACCGTGGAGGTGTATACTTCATCAGATGGAAAAGGGAAGGGATACCACAACCATCTACATTTCCTACAGTGATCGTTACTTTGATGGTCCGTCGTTGACTCAAGTCCCACTCGCAGAGCGTGATGTCTTGGTTATTTTATATTGATTAAAACCACGAATTTTTATTTGCAAATTTCATTTTCTCTTATACCAAACTTGCAACTCTTATTTTATCTCCATACATAACATCATAAACCCCTAAAATCCATTAAAACTCTCTCTCTCTCTATCTCTCTCTCTCTCTCACACACACACACACACACACACAAATGTGTTAATGTCGGGACTTGATTTTTTGGTTATTAATGACTCTTAGGATAAAGGTTTATTGATGTTAGTGGCGGAGATATGATTATTTGGTTTTTTCTTTTGTCTTTGAGTGTTGATGGGTTAATAGTCATGTTATCATGAAGAATTGTGTTTTGGGGATAATGGTTCATTATGGAATATATGTTTTTAGTATGATATCCTAGTTTTCAATGGGATTTAGAGTGTTCGATAATTATTCTCTTTAATAAGGTTTAGCATTAGGATAATCTATTATATGACGGAACATATATTATTTTCTATAAGGTTATCTTTAGGAGTTGGGGCATTCGAAATATATAGTGTTAATTTGACATCATAATATTGAAATTTATTCATTTAATGATTGAAATAAATAATTAAAATTTGAGGATACTTGTACTAGCATGGAGAGTTAGGTTGAGACTTTAATGTAGTAGCAGTTATCTGCAAGGATTGCTAGGATAAATGATGTTGAAAGTAAAGAAAAGTTATGCTAAGTTATTCATTTAAAAGTGAATCGAATGATTGGGAAATGTTGAATTTTCTATGATTAAGTCATGTAATGAGATTTTTTAGGAATTATCAAGTGAGTTATGGGGATGATGTGAGTGGCGTTTATTGGCTTAAATGGAATCAAAGTAAAAGATGTAGATGCTTAGGTTTAGTATTCATCCACTATCGATAACCAACTCAACTAGATACAAGTGCATCGGGGGGTTCCTTATTTGAATTTAATTTATGAGACGTTCCACACATGGATTGTAGAGAAGGTAGTTTTTAAAGGTCTTGGAATAGTGAGTCTTGTAGGTAATTTTAAGTGTTGGGTTATGATTATTGGGTCAACAATTCTTGAAATATGTGGCCTGTGATTAAACTTTATATACGGATATTGAGATGTTAAAGAAATGTTGAGAAATGATTGAGAGGAATAATAATGAAGTTAATCTATGACGGTTTTAGTGTAGTAGGTGATTGATGATTAGAGTTAGGTACCTTAGTGTATATAATTTTGAGTTAGTAGTTGTTTTCTCTCGATGACTGACCAATCTAGATAGAAGTGTATCAGGGATTTCTTTCTTTTGATTTCTTTTATGAGATTCATGTACACGGAGTCTAGAGAAGCCTAATAGGTTGGAGACTTGGGAGAAACAATTTATAGTGGTTTTTAAATCATCCCTAGTATATATTTGATTATAATAGTGTCCCGACGACCACCTCACCTAGACCGAAGTGTATCGGGGGTTTCCTTATTTTGATTCCATTTTATGAGATGTCCCGTGCATGGAATCTATTGAAGGTTGGAGCAAGGATTTCAGGATGTTTAAATTTCTTTTTGAAAGTTATGTTGGGCATTTATATCGGTACTAGGTATAATATCGATTGGCTATGGAATATTATATGTGCACAATTTATATTGGCTGACTAGTTGGATGGATATCGATGGTTGTGCATTGCTATTAATACGTGTTTATTTTTTACTCGCTATAGAGATATTATTTGTTCATGCATTAGACTGTCTAGGGATAGTAACGGTATAAATGGACTTGGACTACATCATGAATATGTGCAGAGTTTTAAGTGAGACATGTTTACTATGTGATGCATTTAATATAGTTATCTGCATTGGATGTGGTCATTACCATTTTTTGAATGGCATATGTGGTGCACGTTGTGATGTGCATAGCCATGAGGGAGGCCAATATATTATGATTATATATATATATATATATATATATATATATATATATATATATATATATATATATATATATATGTGGGGTATTATATAATATGCTCATGGCTATGAGAGAAGTTGGTTAATCAAAATAAACTTGTCAAGATATTCTTAATATAAATGAGATTTGGGAAGTGCAGAATAGGATAATGTGTACTGAAACATGATAACTGAGAAATGTTGATTGGATAAAATGGAAATAAAATATGAAATGAAGTATGTAATGGAATATGAAATGACGTAATTAATGGTATATGAAAGTGGAAAGTGATTGTAAGGGTCTTAATGATATTTTGAGTTAAATATTATGTAATTTTTGTTATTGTTTAACAAAACAATATTTATTGAGATCCATCGTGATAAAGGAATGTTATTAGTATTCGACAATAAATAGATAGTTGTGGATAATATGATATTGTGTCGCTAGTTGTTAATCCTATTATTTGATGAATAGTACTTTATAATTATGTTATTATAGGATAGATTTATAAAGCATATTATTATTAGAATTGTTGATTCAGTTATGTTATCCAATAAACATTAATAAAAATTCTAGGTTTAAATGTTATTGTTAAATAAAAGACTATAGTATGGTATTTATTTCATTGAATTATTCTTTATTGACTATGCTACCCAATTTAGGATCATGTATCTAGTATTCTTATAGTATTCCCTTACCCATTGTTTTTTATAAACTCTTAGGTAAGGATTTATCTTTTAGGCGATGTGGGATCTTAGATTATAGGTTGGGACTTTTTTAGATTCATTTTATGTACGGTGTAGTTTCTTTAACGTTGTTTTTTTTGTATCAGAAAGATTTTGGATTACTAAATCGCTTGTGACTCAACAACTTTACTTGGGATATTGCTTGAGATTTTTGCTAATGTTGGATTATTGAATTATGTCATAGTTGGGCTTTATTGTTGTTTGTTATTCATATTATATCGTTACCTCTCCAATCCTATATTGTTGGAAAGGTTAAAAAATTATCTCATATTTTCTATCACGTGCTAAGAATGATATTTAAAATTACTGAAATTTGTACATTTTAATATTTGGACTTGATTAACCCCGATTTTAAATTATGTGGGGTGTAACATGTTGTATTAAAGCACGGTCCTATCTCTAGAGGGTTATAGGTATATGCTAGTTTTCGTCGGTTATTTGTTTATATGTCTTGATGGTTTGTACTTTCTTTAGGCTTTGGTTGTGATATATTTTTTGTTCCAATTTAGATGGAAAAAATAGGAAGGATAGAAACTAGGAAATCCCTGAGGGATAATGCAATGATGAATCCCTTAGTCATTCGCTAAGCTACAATGGTAGGTGTAGAAATAGTAATTTAGAGGGCTAGATCCCAAATGGTCCAGTAGCGGGGAGTGCCTACATTAACTTGGGTCAAGGTGATGAAAATTTTAAGAAAGGATAATGTTACCACATTTTAAAAAGAATTTGACCAAATGGAGTCTCATTAGTGGCAGAGATATGTGGAGTGACATATTTGACCAAATGGTGTCGCTTTTAACCGATTTTGCTTTGTAATGGTGGGAGAGTGTGATCACACCCTATAAGAGGTATCATTTGACTTATGGGGAGTTTATGTCAAAATTTAATGAGCAGTATATCCTATACGATATTAGGTTTGAGAAGAATTGGGATTTTCTCACTTTAGAACATGGTTCATGTCTTGAGGCTGAGTATGAGAAAGGGCTTACAAATATATATCTTTATTTTCCTTGAGGGAGATGGATACCGAGGAAAATAACAAGAATTGTTTAGTTCATGGTCTTAATGGGTAGATTAAGTAGATTTGTTCACGAATTCAACTTACATCACGAAATCTTAGGTGTTGGATGCCATTTTAATGCTTTGGTAAGAGCGTGTAAAGTCTTAGAAAAGATTAAGAAAGAAGGTAGTATGAAATGGTTTGAATGTGGTCACAATGGTGACAGATGATGCTAGGATGGATAAGGAGGGTTAAAAGGACCCATATGACCATAAACATAGCAAAAAACTATGAAAGGGGAATAGTTAATAGCAGGGTGTTAGGGACCTATGTTTTTCGCAGGGTCAAGGTTGAGGACCACAATAGTGCGAGCGAGTGTCAGTTAGGTGGAGAGGTCATGTTAGATCTTCCTTTTACGAATTTGGAGAGAGAGAACATAAGGTTACAAGGTGTTATAGGGTTCAGGGTTGATAGGACTTCGAAGATACTGGAGGTTGTGACACAACTTGTAATTTAGGTGGGATTGCTTCTTTTGGATCTTAGACACGATTAGTTGGGTTCATGCATTACATTTTTAAATCGTCATTATACTTTGGGAATATGTGGTATATTACTTGTTATTCGGGTATATATGCATGGTAGGTTTTAGGTGTATGGAAACCCCAGTTATGTCCTACTATTATCAGCATATGTGAGCCTTAATATTATTTTGTGATGATATATAGGTGTACATTGGTCTGAATTATGCTTTGTTGAGTATTCATAAGTGATCCTTTGGTAATGATACGATTCATGATTTGTTTTAGGGAATTCTGAGGATAGATTTCCTTTCTTATGGGTGAGAAGACTATATGACCGTAATTTTAACTGATCATGAAATGATTTAATTAATAATTAATAATTCAAGGGAACATATAAATTTAGTTTCTTTTGATGGAAGATATATTACAATATAACTACATTTAAACTTATAAATATTTTTAGTAATTTTGTATTGATCATTTGAATAAAATGGACATTTATTTAGTTGGGGTAGATTGTGGGAATCAGGTTAGGACCTTATAGGTGAGGAGTTCTTTTCTTATGTCTTGGTGACCAACTTAGGGTTTCAATTCCATGTAGTGTAGTATATGGAATTAAGTGTAAATAGAAGGAAGGGAGTGTTGTGATTTTATTCTTAAAACCATATATGACATTTACATTTTAGTAAAGTTGTGCCAGTTCCTTTTGAAATAAGAATCACGTCTGTGAGAATGCCTTATATTTGTCTTAAATATATTTTTTATATGTGAGTAAATCGAATGTGGTAGGAATTTCGATGATTTGGGTTTGTCTTGATCAGAAGATATTAGAACTCTAGTTCCTACCTCAATTGAATAAGTTTACCGCCTAGATGGGAAGTGGCATCTTATTAGTATATCATCATGTGAAATCCTTGTAGTTTATCTCAAACTACAGGAACCTGTCTAATGGTTCGATAACTTGTTTGATAGTTTACAAGAGGATTGCGACCGCTACATTTAGAAATGTATTGAATAGGACCACCCATAAGATTCAAGTCTAAGGATTCCCAATATTAGACTTGGGAATATCACACCATTTACAAATGGTGCATAGATTCTTAGTCCTAAGCGTTTTGAGGATTGATATTATTGCACAATTTTTTTTAACTGATATGGATGCCTTTGAATTATATATTGGATCAATAGTTCCTCACAAGTTGGGCAATCATTATGTGAGTAGGTCTAAGTTCATAATTAAAAGGATTTCGTGTCCAAAAGATATCCTAGATTGTGATACCTCCTTGATAGTCTTATATGTTTTTATCTACTAGTAAACCTGACCTATAAATTATTTTATAATCTTATATATTAACAACTAAGTAAAGTTAAGAATCAAGGAATTTATTAGATGTTGGTTAAAATTGATTAGTGACAAATTCATTTGACTAAGTAGGTATCACACATTTAACGTGGGGGGATCATATTATGTACCATAATTAAATTTCAAAATAATACATCTTTATTCCTAGTGATTTGGAGATAATTAAACTGGAGTGTTGTAATAATTATTTTGTGAAATTATTCATGATTAAATGAAGAAAGAGAATAAATTAAGATAATTGTAATATTGGGATTTTTGAGTATTTATTTGGAAGCAAATTTAGTTATTTGTATTGTGTTCGTACTATAATCTATTGCCCTAGTAGCAGGCATGAAACTCTCTAGATGACCAGTTGGCTAAATCCCATGAATTATACCTATTTATATTGGTCTAAACTAGGGTTTTAGGCTAATAATCCATTATATAGGGTTAGAGAGGGAGAGAAAAATACTATTCACATTTTTGTGAAAGGTGAGGAGAGAGAAAGTGATCTCTTTCTTATTTCATCAATTTTCATTCTTAGAGTGATAACACGTAAGGGTTACTTTGGGTGGATCATATACTAGAATGTTGGATACCTTCAAAGGATTCCATCAAGTTTTGAGGAGACCTTAGGAGGGAAAAAAGATCATAATCTTCATTAATATATTTCTCCTCATATAGAGAACAATAAGATCCATTAAAGTATTGTATTCAAAACCATAGGTTTTCTCTTCAAACGTAGTTCTTGATTTTTACTTTGAATTGCAAGATCGACCAAGGTTCTTTGGCCTATTTTTTCCACATTTATGTCATTCCTGTTATCCAATAATTGGTATTAGAGGCACGATTACAAATTGGCAATGTTTTGGAAAGGTCCATGTTTCCAAACCATAAAACCTAATTTTTGCATATTGTAAGATCATAAGTCTATGTGTATTGTATCATACTAACATATTTTTGGAGAGATTATAATGTGTATCAGTTCCATCATGGTGAAATGAATGTTCTTTGTGGGAATGGAACGTACCGTGGTTTAGCCATAGTTATTTTCTTCATAGATTTGATTTGCTTAGTTAGGCTATTTTAATTGTTACACTAATAAATGTATATGTAAGAGTTTGTGAGGGGAAGTAATAATTTTTACTAGGTTGAATCCTGTACTTACTTGAGTTATGGCCTTTGAAAAAGTTTCAAGAGATTTGATGAATTTTTGAGGAAGTTATGGTGGTTTTTGTGTGAGATTGGCAAAGATGGGCCGAAGCTATCAGTGACATCATCGATTCATTGACGTCCGGATAAATAGCCTCAGATTAATCGATGATTTAATGTCGATCAATTAAAACCCCCTGTGTAGATTTTATGAGGATTTTCATTTTATCTCATGCTTCTTCATCCTGTTCTTCATTCCTATATTTACAAAGGAAAAAGTGAGTGTTTCCAGAGGTTCAAATATGTAAAGACCTCGAGGTTACAATGAAGTTTAATTCAAATAGGATTATTAACTAAAAGGATGTCAACTTCAAATGAGATTCGTGTTCTTCAAGAGGAACTTTGGGCCATGATAGAAAGGGAAATTGATTCATATTTAAATCATGATTACACGTTATTATGTTTTATTATGATTCTAAAATCTTGAATTTTAATAGTGTTCATGTCACGACCCATACCCAATAGTAGTAGGGAACGAGTGTCTTGACATGCCACCAAGGCATTCAATATTCTAGCCTTAACATTTTCTCTTAAAATAAATACAGTGTAATACATTCACATGGTTATGAGTTGTAACTACCTTAAAAGGTAACACATCATCAGAGCTTCAAAAATATAACTTCTTCTTCTCATAAATAAATAAATAAATTCTATTACAAGTCGTGCCAGAATCACTTAACGAGAAATAAATCCTCAAACATCTCATTCTACACTAGTATATTTCTACACAACAAATCTCAAATTATAATCCTCAATTCAATCTTCACATATCCATCCTCATCTCTAACTATAACTTGAAAAAGGGTTATTTATACAACATCAGCTAAAAGCTGAATGAGATTTAATCTCCCGACATTCCAAGGTTTTCAGAAAATAGATACCTATTCAAGTCAAAAGAGAAGGCATATACATATATGGATAAGAACTTGCAGTAAATATATATATAATTTGAAATGATAGTATATATATCACAATTGGATAGCTCAGAATAAGAAGAATGCAAAAAATCAAATGTGATATCTTCTTCTTTCAATCGTATCATTTTAATGGCCAAGTACACTCTAATACCGTGTTCTTCTACCATATTATACCCCTTTAGTTGAGGGTCAATCGAACTAGTTCGTTACAATGCCTTATTTAGGGCACACCAGCGATAACTCAGCTGGGAAGGTCAGTCAGTAAAGAGGTCCCTTAGGCCGAATCATATTTTCAATATTCAATATCATTTTCAATAATCATTTTAATCAGTATGTTTATATGGACAAATATAAACATATCATAAATGAATCAATCATCGGCATCACATGATATTTGAGAATAAAAGTAGTTCACAAAATATGCATAGTTTTCATAATATTATATGATCAAAATACACAAGGAATGTCAGAGTACTCACCTAAAATAGAGGCTCGAAAAATACAGATATTGAGTCTTGGATCACACGTTAATCTAATAAATACAATAAAGGTTTAATTACATATTCTAAATAAAGACGAATTCTAAATATTGTGTTTTAATCCTAAAATAACTTGCTGAAAAAGGTTACTGAAACCATTTTCTCAATTTTTAATATTCATCCATCGTATTTAAAGAATTCAATTCATAGTTCTTCCTAATCAGTCGGTTCCTAGTAGAGATGGAGGGTCACAGGAGAACCACTTAAATACCATCTCATCTAGACATAACATTTCCGAATTCATTGCCAGTAGAGATGGAGGATCACAAGGGCACCACTTAAATACCATCTCATCTAAACAGAGCTTCACCGGGCCTGACTTTCGAATTACTTAAATGGGATTCCATAATAACGAGAAATTTCTTTAAAAATAATCATTTTTTTTAAAAGCGTATAATTTCAAACAAGTTTATAAAATCAACTTGGATTTCTTCTAAATTTCAACTTTTGATTAGTGAATCCTTTAGTGTATTTTACTAGCATAACTATTTAGTAAAGCTATAAAACAATAATTTAAAATTATAAAGATGCATTATAACATTAAGATTACCTTAAGATGAATATCCCTAAGAACTTCTTCTTAAACGTTTCCACGCTTTCCCTCACTACTTCTCTCTCTAATTATCAAGGAATTTAGTGTGAGTTTCAAATGACTCCAAAGGCCCTATTTATAGTTTTCCAAAGATATCCCGGCGTTGACACGTGTCCATGCTGACCAAGCTTTTACAATGGCCAGTCAACGTTGACGTGTCGCGTAACAGAGGTATCTTGCAGTCTTATTTCACTGGACTGCGACACGTGTTTTAGCTTTTCCTCTAATGACAACACATGTACGGTGGGGGTGTCAAAACCAAGCACGAGGTGGAAAGGTATTAAGGGTATAAGGGTCATTTTGCACCTTAAGGGCATTTTGATAATTTCACACCATATATTTTCAATATTTCTTATAGGTCCCTGAAAATATTTTATTTACAAAAGGCCCCTTTTTATTTTTCATTTTGGCCTCTGAAACTTTCTTTATTAAAACCAAGTCCCTAAAATTTCATAAAATTACATTTTCTACCCTAAAACTTATCACTTAGCTTAGGATGTGCCATAACACTTTAATTTGATCCAATTGACAGTTGATTCGTCATATCTAAAAAATGGGATTTGTTATATTAAGAACCCAAAATACCACATATGTAATAATATAACAGTTATAAGATAATTAGTAAAACACAATTTTAAAAACAAACTATGAGTACATAAAAGTTGGGTCATCACAGTTCATGTGCTAATTAATTAATGAATCAGGTTCCCACATAATTATGGACAAAATGAATTACGTTACCACCAAAAATTCTTATATAGATTAATCAAGTCTAATATAAAAATCATGGGAGTCAAACACAATCAGTAACATTCTCAACATGAGCAAATTAAATAAAAAACAATATAAGTAATTATAACAGAAGATAATAAAATGCTAAATAAATTAAAAATTCTATGCTACCATTAAGTTGACAATAACATCAAGCTCCATATCTAGAATATTAAATACATCTAAATACGTTAATGTTGAACTTTGAATAAACAATCTTGTACGAATTTCTGACTCCGAAAATCTAAAACAATACAAATGAGTGATAACTAAAAAGTATATGAATACAGAACGATACAGGAGCTACAATGCTCGTCACCTACATCCTACGAATGATATGAATAATAGTGCTGGAGAAACTCCTTCACGAATAGCTCAAGTCTGAGGCAGGAATTATGGCCTAAAACTTATAGAGAAACAGTTTAATAACGAGGATTAAACCTAGCCAGTCTATAGTGCTTAAGAATATAAATACATTTGGGATATAATAATAATTATAATAGCACATATTTGATCCATTTTATGTTGACTTTAAGTTACTGAAACTGAAACAAGCTAAATAATCATGCGGTTCTACTCCCAACTCGTATGAGAACCATGAAATATAATTTAATCTTTTAAGTAAGTAGCACTAACTTTAACAATATTAAGTTATTGTATAGTAATAAAAATCTTTTACTCTATGATAACCCTTATATTAACTTAATTGATTTGCTAAACATTGTTCCCTTACATTATGATTCTAAAAGTATATCTCTAGTGTATCAGTCGTTAATGCTCTTAAGTCACAGTTCAACATATACGTGTCTAGTATATCCTCTCGGACGTAATCTTAACTGTATAGTTCTGTAGAATAAGAAATGTTAAGGTAATGTCTCTCTAAAATCTCTGATACCAATTTGTAAAAGAAAATAATCCAAGGGTGGTTGCAAGCACGTACAAGTTCAATGTTTTTAAGTTTTTCCAATTATATTGATTGAACTAAATTTACCTAATTAAACTTAGCACCAACTAAACGTTTCATATGAAAACCGATTTACCAGATTTTATCTTTTAACCCTAAACACGCATCTAGGTGATAGAAGATAAATTAAACAAATCAAACCATAATAACACGTCGATGTATGAGGAAACCAGAAAGGGAAAAAACCTCGGATGCCCCATCCAGACAATAACTATGATATGGTTTTACAAATAATAGACAGTAGACTAACATAATGACTAGATCCCCCACATGTATTGACGCTCTTCTATCTTTAACCACTCCTCCACAGTGCAACGCAGGAGTCCACCTATGCCAGGACCACAATACACGAGTCCACGTGTGCCTCGGTATCCATCGATACAGCTCAACAATGGTTTATGATTAAAAAATCGGAGTCCACAACTTCTTCACTACAAATCATCATGTACGAAGTTAACCACACGAAAACAGGTTCTTCTTGTAATGGAAGAAAGAATCAAGGTGCCCAAATAATATCTCATATTAGATGAGTTAAGAATCTTGGATCTTGAAAACAAAAGGGTAAAATTTTAGTGTTGGACATTTTGAAATAGGTCTTATTTTCATTTTTGTCAAACGCTTATCTTTCAAATTAAACATAGAATTTTGAAAAATCTTTTACATAAAATTTAAAATATAAAGTTGTTCAAACGATTTACTAATGTCGTTCGAACGATATAGAGATATCATTTGAACGAGATTTGATCTCGCTTCTACCTACCTCAACACAACTAAAACAGTAAGCTTCGTTTGAAGCCTCATTTGAAATAGGGATATTTTAAAACTCCACTAACATGTATCTCAGAAAAGATATTTAAAAAAAATAAGTTCAAATCAGTTTTGAAAATAGACACCCTTATAAAATATTCCAAGGATTCATAAAACAATTCAAATTCGTACATGCAAGATCCTCGACATATGTGAAGACAAACGTGGCACTATAATCACATCTTAGAATATTCACTCTTCAAATCTTTGCCACTACGTCTTCATCAAACAACATCATAAGTGGGTGGGATCACAAACTCAAAGTCTATCCTGTGACTCAAACGTTCTGTCCATAACTAATCCAATTACATACAAATTGACTCGATTGAAAATTTATCCTTACAAATATCCCCCTTTGGCTATTCTGGGACAAAGCCAAAACAAAAATCCTATGGGCCGTTAAGATATCTAAAAAGACTCATTCCCCAACCCCTAAAAGGAAAAAGTACAAACGCTTGACAAACACATAAACATGAGTAGATTTGCTTTGTTTGAAAACCTTGTTTCTTTAAGATCAACTTGGAATTATCCATACTTAAATACACCTTCAAATGCAAAGAGAATATAACAAGTATAAATTCGTAAATGAATAAGCCTCTAGAAATTTCTAAAATAATCTCAACCTAGGTAAGATGTATCCCCCAAGATACAAATATTCTTCTCATGCAAAGGAAAGATACCATTTCCCTCCCTTTTGTTCAGGAATAGACAAAGTAAGATTGCATAAATAAATACTCCCACAACCGAATCTCCCCCTAAATGTGTGATCATAAGATACCAAAACAAGGCAAAGGGATATGGGAATAAATCATGGTAGTGTAAAGTGTAACAATCATGAAACATGGAAAATCAAGAACAAATAACTCAAAAGAATCAAGCATGTGATAAACATGGACTAAATGCAAACCGCAAAGACTCAAAACACAATACCATATATAATATATGAAAAATACATCGATGAAAATCCAACACACATATATAGGTATAAACGTCCATAAAACATGACACAAAACACAACAGCTTTACACACTAGTATAGTATCGATGTGTCCAAACCTGTGGAATGGAATGAATGGATGTGAAATAGACACAAATGAATTGCAACCCAAACACTCAAATATGTTGAAGAAGTTCTAATTGACCGTAAAACGTTATCAAACTAAGATTTAGTCTCAAGTGAAAAATAAAGTTGAACTTAATGAACAAAACAAGCACAATGCATGCGAGCATTGAATATTAATGATTCTAGAAATAAATATCATCATGACAAAATAAGCTTAACTAGGATTCATTGTCATTGTGAAAACCAGTTTATTTTTGTATCATCTAAATATAAACATGATCATATTTTATAATCTATTCTTTTCTTTTGAATGATCATATCAACTATACTATTGGGACCCTTTTTCACATATTATTCTTTTTATTGCCTTAATTTTTTCTTGGGCTATTTTCAATGGTGGCTTTTATGACGAGTTCACTATACTATCGCAGCCCTTTACCATGTGCACTCATCATTTTTCGATAATAAATAAACTCTCACAGGCAACGGTTCTTACATGCACAAATCCTTCATAGTCAAATAAAAATCTAGATGACAAAATTGATAGGAGAACACCTCACCAAGCTCAAATAGACATCATGAAGTCAAAATTCAATAAGCTCGTGTATGTTTGTGTGGAGGCAAATACAAATTCGAATCCATAAAGTAACTCAACTTCAAAACAACTCCATAAACATGGTTAGGAACAATATAATTATCAAAAGGCATAACCAAATGTCCTAGCCACATGAAAATTGTGTAATGAATTGGATTGGAACACACCAATGTTCTATACAAATGTATAAAACTAAAATACACCAAGAACCGAAAATATTTTTGAATTTTTCAAAAAACAAAATCTTTTTGTATTTTTCAAAAAATATATAAACCAAAAATATTTTTGTATTTTTCCAATATGACTTAAATAAAGAAAAGTAAAATATAAAAACTACCCATGTCATAACACTGGCAAGTATATATCATGAAGCACAACCAGCGTATAACAAACAAAATCATGGAAACAATCACCCATAAAAAAATAATATGTGAATCATCATGTGCAAGCATGTGAGAATCAACCAACCTAACATTTAGCGTCTCCAAAACTAATTTCCTAACCTAAACAGGTCTTTACCTAACTCGAGGGGTTATGGGAACCGACGGGACACTATCTTCAAACTTCTTAGGACCTCTTCCAAGATCAAAACAAAAACACCTAAGGTAACCTTTCCTACCACAATGTGAACATGTGTAAACATGAGGAATATTACCTAAAGTGCGACCTTTTCTAATCTCCTTAAATTTTTTTGACTCTCTAAAAAAATAATGGTCTTGGCTTTAAAACTCGAAACATTAGAACAAGGAGAGACATTACCATCACTACTCAAACTACTCGAGTCTTTTAAATCATCTTTTAATGTCAAAATTTTATACTCAAACAAATAATTAGACCCTTCCAATTTCAAGAACTCCTTATTCATATTTTCAATCATTCCTATAAGGTTATCTCTCCCCACTTAATGAAAGAAAACTTATCCCTAAGATTCTTCTCACGTGCCTTAAAATCATTCATCAAAACATTTTCCCTAAAGGCACAAACCCTAGAATTTTTATGTCCTCTAATTCTTTTTTCTAAAACAAGGGCTATATTTTAACTCTCCTCCATGGAAAATTTTAAAGATTTAAATTCATTATAGAAAGAACTAAACTTGTCATAAATGATATCTCATTGAGTTTGAAATGTTCGCAAATATTCAATCATATTTTTAAAACGAGAATTTTCTTCTTCAAGAATTTAAATCTTTTTGAAAACTTAAAATTCAAAAGAATTGACTCGTCAAAGCAAGGATAATCCATCTAGATAAAAAGAATCCAAGAGAGAGAACAAATAACCATCCAACAATTTGAAAATAAGGATCTACACAATAAGTTAGTTCAACCTGCTCTGATGTCAATTTGTAATAGTATTATCACTTTAAAAGCTCTAATACCAGTTTGTAAAAGAAAATAATCCAAGGGTGGTTATAAACACATACAAGTTCAATATTTTTAAGTTTTTCCAATTAAAATGATTGAACTAAATTTATCCAATTAAACTTAGCACAGATTAAACCTTTCTTGAGAAAACCGATTTATCAATTTTTATCTTTTAACCTTAAACATGCATTTAGGTGATAGAAGATAAATTAAATAAATCAAACCACAAGAACACGCCATTGTACGAGGAAACCAAAAAGGGAAAAAACCTTGGATTGCCTAGCCAGACAATCACTATGATATGGTTTCACAAAGAATAGAGAAATAACTTACACACCGACTTGATCCCCTTGAAGTCTTGACGCACTTATATCTTTAATCACTCTTTCACGATGCAATGCAGGAGTCCACCTATGTCAGGTGCACAACACATGAGTTATCCATCGATATAGCTCGACAGCCGTGTGAAATTCAGAAATCAGCACGTACGGAGGCCATCGCACGAAAATAGGTTCTTGTTGTGATGGAAAAAATAATAAAGGTGCCCAAACAAGATCTCAAAGTATATGAGTTACGAATCTTGGATATTATAAGCAAAAGGCTGAAACGTTTGGAGTTGGAACTTTTGAAACAGGTCTTCTTTTCACTTTCGTCAAAAGTTGGTCTCTCAAAATAAACACAGAGTCTAAAAAATATTTTATAGAAAAGTTAAGGCAACAAGTCATTCAAATGATTTACTGATGTCGTTCGAACGAGATAGATATATCATTTGAACAAGATTCGATCTCTCTTCTAATGACCTCAGCAAAACTAAATAGTAAGCTTCGTTTGAAGCCTCATTTGAAACAGGATCGAATTGCCTCAGCATTTTATTTGAATGGCATGGACATGTTGTTTGAATGATGTAAACTAAATATTAAATATTTTAAAACTCCTCCTACAGATATCTCAGAAAATATATTTTCAAAAAAATAAGTTCCAAACAGTTTTAAAAACTGAACACCCTTATAAAATATTCCAAGGACTCATAAAACAATATACGTTCAAACCTGCGAGATCCTCGGCATATGTGAAGATAAATTTGGCACTGTAAACATGGATTAGAATATGCACTCTTCAAAGCTTTACCGCTACATATTCATCAAACAACGTCGTAGGCTCATGGGATCATAAACTCAAAGTCTATCCTATGACTCAAATTTTTGTTTAGAAATTAATCCAATTACATACAAATTGAGTCAATTGGAAATTTGTTCTTATAAGAAAAATCCGATAAAATCATCTCAACATATAAAATAAACAAATATCACATAATTCAGAATATTTGTGAGTATTCTCAAGTCCCCCTCAATTTACATAGCTATGCTCAAGCCCATAAACAAATGATGCGAAGGATTATCCATAATGCCTCCATAGATCACTCGTGTAATTCTAGGCATAGTTTTAGGGCATCCCAACTATATAACCAACTATCAACAAACACGAAATCATTGGGCCTTCCCCACCAGTCGTAAAACCTGCTATCAAAGGCAATAAGAAAGGATTCCCGATTTTCCCCCTTGAGAGACCGGTATGTCGGCATTAAGATCAAGATAAATAGGACCTCAGCAGATCCCATCTTAATCACCCATAATACCACGTATAGTCAACAACGTATGTTCCCCGTCAAATCCCTTACAGTACGTCAACCACGAGCACACACACATATACTCAACATGATTACGCGTAAAGAAAATAAACATATCAAACCATTCTCAAGAGGGTTAAACACATAATCTATTTTAATAGTACTCATATTAACTATAATCATTCACACACAATACTAGCCTAAACTCCTAAGGCTTCACAATTTAGGTATCGTCTGACATAACATTCATAAGAATCATTCCAAAATAACCATTACCCTACTGAATGGGTTATAACATTTTTTACTATCAAAGGATCTATACTATCGCCAACATTGCCTGTTTCATAAAATATCATAAATTTAAACACAAAACCCAAGGTCTCTAAACTAGGTATCATCTTCAACCTATTACTTACAAAATCTTTCTAAAGAAATCACTATTCTACTCATTGGGTCATAACTATGTTCTCACTTTCTATGAGATAAAAGCTATCTCTAGACGTTACCCAACTATACAAACTTTGAGTCTAATCCTAAAATACTAATTCTAGGTTTCTACACTCAAAACTACAACTTGAATATCCATCTAAATTGATTACAAGTACCAAGCAAACTCCCAATAGAAAAGAAACAAAAACAACCCTTAATCATAAGTCATCCAAATGAGATGTCTTTGTCATTTAAACGAGAACTATAATTTCTCAGAACGAGATACCATTTTCTTATTTGAACGAGGCGCCAATGTCATCTGAATGAGAGGGTTAC
This sequence comes from Sambucus nigra, assembly GCA_949130495.1. Lineage (NCBI taxonomy): Eukaryota > Viridiplantae > Streptophyta > Magnoliopsida > Dipsacales > Adoxaceae > Sambucus > Sambucus nigra. The sequence continues at coordinate 463,259,659 of OX422209.1, read as the reverse complement.
AGTGACATTCTACCTTGAATATAAATGGCCATAACCAAAACAAAACCTAAAATTAAAGCATTTTATCACCAAATCAACCTTTCTCCTTCATACATAACTAATATATTAATACTAGGAGCATATTTCAACAAATTTTAAATGATTAGAAACTGATCTTAATATCTTAACTCAAAAATCATTAATGAAACCCTAGGTTTATGTTACTCACAAGAATGGTCTAATTAAGCCTAATATTTATCATCAATTAACATAAATACATTGAAGGTTTTACAAACTAAATCAATTACGATTCAGATATGAAAATACCTAACTCATATTTCAATGATTGAAGCCTCAATTGAATGATTCTCAAACAATATTATATGGATTCTTTAAAACAAAAGTAGAACTCATCATTAAACTAATCTTAATTAGAAATTAAACAATAGTCATGAAAAAAATCATATTTATAATTTTATCTTAACAGATTCCAACATCTTACGATTATTCTAAAATAAATCTAATCGTATGATTAAACAAAAAATATTCACCAATTCTTACAACCAAAACATCCATTCTTCAAGCTAGGTTTTCCTCGCCTCTTCGTTAGCATCTAGGTTGATCGCATATATGTATTATGATAATTAGGTTAACCTAGAATAGTACATTAAAATAGTATTCCAGAAAATAGGTTATAGCCTAAATATAACTTTAACTAAAAGGCCCAAAACAAGCTCCAAATGACGTTAAACTTGGCCCAATACATATACTAATCAAACGGGCTAAAATTACACTACAATGAGATCAAACCAAACTTTTTAGTTTAATTATATTTAAAATTAATGTAATAGCCAAAACACGTAGTTTAGGTTAAATCTTAATCAGATTGCAACTTGGCATTATAATAAGCTACTTCACAATTGGTGAGAACTAATGCCATTGGAATAATCCAAGAAAGGAAATCCTAGATCAAATTTTTCTTGAAAATCCATTTTATTTATTCTTTTCTAAATTCAATTAAAGCAAGTCAATAATTTGAAGGTGTAGTTTAAATTTTGATCTGTAGGTCTTATTTTGATTTAAAAATGAATTTGTTTTTTGAAAATTAAAAATAGTGTGATCGGGAAATTTAATTTGTACAAGTAAATGAAAAAATACCAACGATTTAATTTGGGCATTTAGAATTAAATGAATAGTTTTTTTTTTAAATACCCTTATGTTTAAAATATTAAGTGTGAAAGGGGTTTCAACATAAATGCCACGATCTTTATTGGTGTTTTGAAGGTGTGATAATATTAGTTCCTTGTGTCAACTTCATTTGGGCCCCATTAGATGGATTTAATCATCGAATCTAATACTCTCGAGACTCTTAAGTGATAATTCGTTCAAATTAAATATGAGTGAGTTCAGTCCTCCCGATAGGATTGTTCTTCATGAGAGGATTCAGATTCGAGGAATGAAATAACAATATATGCTTAAACTTCATTAATGATATATGTGACACCACGCCTAATTAAATACCGGGCGATCAATCCTTTATTAAATTAAATCAAGGTATACAGTTGGTTCATTCTCTGCATCACTGTCGATAAAAATAATTTTCCAATTTAACACCCTAAATAATTAAGCTAAGTGTCAAAACCATTTTCATACATAGCTTTCCAAATTTTATTTAAAGAAAAACATTTAATTTATTTATTAAACACATTTCAACAATTAAGAATCACCCACAATAAACCTGGAACACAATCCAATTAATTTAAAACATTCGTCAATCGAATGTCAACATGCGAAATATAAAGTAACACAATTCAAACTAAATAAATCCCATAGCGACAATACGAGAAATAACTGGAAATACAAATGTCCCAATAACAATGAAATAATGGAAAGGGCGACACATGCCCAATAAATGAGAATGCTAGAAGTGGAGTCAATAAAGGAAGTCGTCTATGCAAGTGAACTGCAACTCCCACCTAAGTTGTAGCTCTATCCATTCAAGGGATCCTAAGAAAGACGCCCCTGTGGCTGGGCACCTGAAATATATACATATATATACAAGAGAGAGAGAGAGAGAAAAACGGGTCAGAGCCCGAAAGTGTGTTTGATTTAAAATACGTTTAGCAAGTATTTAAATTGATATAGGCCAATGCAACAACATATTAGAGCGACACTCTCTAGAGAAATTCTCACTTCTCTTCTAATGTGCACGCCTATTGTACTAACCTTCCCAACAGGTTATCTTATCATTTATCGCACAAATCTTCCCAATGATTTAACTTATCTTAGATTACTCGTAAGATTCAATATCTAACGATTTCATTTCGAAAAGGGTATTTCAATTAGTAATCAAAGTTCTCCATTTTAACTTTATAAAATCAATAAGGTTTTTCAGTGTCATATTATACTTTCTCAAAACAAGTTTTTACCATTTGAGTCATCAACCATGTCTACTTATCAAATCACAGTAGGCAGTTTCAAATTCCAAATCTCATATATATATTAACTACTCGAATAATATATATAAAATAATAGCACCCCAAATAAAACTATGGTGCGTGCATACTCTACTATGCAAAACCCCATATCACTCATATTAAGTGGAATACAATCGGAATCACTCTCGAATTGTATTAACAAAATACACAACAAAATTGAGGCGAAGAATAGATTCCAAGTCTCTAAGAGGATGGCACATGCCTGCGTCTCTTAGGACCGTCTGAACTATCACGTCGATAGCATGTACCAAGGACATCTATCTTCTAAGGTACAAGTCAATATCCCCCATAAAGGTCCCATTGAGATAAGACTGCCCCAGCGCGGTAACCTCAGGGATAGCAAGTAGCGTGGGCATGATTTTCACATGTATATAATATATGCACACACAATCATATAAATATACCACCTTTATCATATTAATGTAGGTTCTCTCGTCACCCATAATTACAACATTTATCCTTAATTTCCCATTATTAGTATTACGTATAAGGTTTCATCTCTAACCTTAACTCGAAGGGTTTTCTCACTTATTTCGTGACACTCGTGGACTCTATTCTTCCAAGTAGAAAATTCAGTAGGTGTCACATTTACGTTTCATCATAACTCTCTTACGCGCCTCACACTTTAATATATCAATTTAATAACCCTAAAGTAAACATCCCATAAATACCATTCTCGTCGAATATTAATGATCCCAACATTTATTTATACGCCCTACTGGTCCTCTATGTCTCCCAAATCATTATACTAAGAATGCCCAAGAATTATATCCCGACAATTCGATTTTTAAATCATTTACAAAGGGAAATAAGATTTTGCCAGGAGGGGTCGATCGATCGAGGTTTGGGGCTCGATCGATCGAACCTTCGATCGATCGAAGCTCTAGGCTCGATCGATCGATCAAGCAGGTCTGCGAAAATCTGCAGAATTGCAGTTACGGGTTTCATCTCCAAATTTACACCAAATCCCTATTTTCAAGTTCCAATCGTCCCAGAATTAATACTGCTAACCTTATATCATCATAACAGGTATATTAAACGTAAAACATATCAATTTACATCACTAAACATGGATTTATCATGCCATAATTCATTTAAAACTCAAGAACCCTAAAAATCTCTTACTCATGATTCTAATCTGTTTAATCCCAGAATTTCCTTCTTATTTACGCCATAATTTCGTGGGTTATCTTTCTACATCACAAGAGACTTCCAGAATAAGGATTAAGTCTTTACTACATGCCAATTCCTATCACAATTTGGGTTTTCTTCCATGTTTTTCATTCCTAATCATTCCTAAACTAATATGGAAATTGCACCAACGAAAATAGAAAGATAAACACTTGCCTGGGATTTTCAGAAGTCTGGATTGCGGCTGATTTTGGTGTGGTTGCATTCCCCTTCTCGCGATCTACGCGTTGGTGGTGGCGGCGGTGTAAACCGGTGACTTTTTGGCCTTGAATTGCCTTGAGAGCTCTCTCCTCTCATCTCCAATGGCCGTTTTAGGGTTCTGAATATTCTAACCCTAAATGACTAACCTAAAAGGATGATATAGGTTGCTGAATTTCGTGGGTTTAATTACCCAAGAATGTAAAATGATCAAAATGCCCTCCCGGGTTACTAATTAGGCCTAGAAACGCCCCGAGACCCAAACTACACCCCCGGGTACACTTTTCTGACTATCTCGACCCTTCCGGACGCGTTGGCACACTCAAAATGACCATACGGGCAACTTATAAAATATTCACTTTTTATTTATCAAAATTTAGTCCCGACGCAACACGGGCGCGTCCCGATTCAAATTTCTAAAATTGTCATTTTATTCACCCGTGACATTCAATATAATCAATATCATATATTACTTTGCTCATTAGTAATATTCAACAAATTTCCCATAATTACTAACTCTCGTCACGTTAATAATTATAACATAATTAATTTCCGGATTTTTATTAAATAATTCACTCACATTAAATTTAATAAATCCCCCAAATTAATATTGCATAAAAATACGGGGTATTACATACTTCCCCCCTAATAACGGAATTTCGTCCCGAAATTCGGAAAATAAGGCATACCTGGTAAAAATAACTCTGGATATCTCTCTCGCATATCTGCCTCGCGCTCCCAAGTGGATTCCTCCACATTATGATGCTCCCACTGGAGCCGCACAAGTGGAACTATCTTCGACCTCAATCTCCTCTCACTATAGTCTAGGATAGCCACCGGTCTCTCCTCGTAAGAGCTATCAGGTTGTAAGTCGATCTCATCTATCGCAATGTGAGTATGGGCCATATCATCCCGAAGATATCGTCTCAACGACGAGATGTGGAATACATCATGGATGCGATGTAAATGTTCTGGCAGTCCCAACCTGTATGCAACCGGCCCAATCCTCTCGATGATGGGAAATGGTCCCACGTATCTCGGAGCCAACTTCCCCTTCTTCCCGAACCTCATCACTCCCTTCATAGGAGATACACGCAATAACACTTGGTCCCCCACACTAAACTCCCTAAAGAACCATTTTGCATCGGCGTAGCTCTTCTACCTGTCGTGGGCTATTCGAATGCGACTCCTGATCATCTCAATCCTCGCGGAGGTCTCCTGAATCACCTCTGGTCCTAGCAACTTGTTATCCCCCACCTCGAGCCAACAAGTTAGAGAACGACAAGGCCTGCCATACAAAGCCTCAAATGTAGCCATGCCAATCGTGAGCTGATAAGAGTTATTATAAGCAAACTCTACTAGTGGAAGATGTGGCTCCCAACCTCCCCCAAAATCGAGAACACACATGCGTAGCATATCCTCTAACATTTGATTAGTACGCTCTGTCTGTCCATCTGTCTGTGGGTGGTAAGATGAACTCAACCTCAACTCAGTACCTATAGCCTCCTGAAAGCTTTCCCAAAAACGTGACACGAAAATCTTGTCCCTATCTGACACAATATTCAGGGGCACCCCGTGTAATATGACGATATCGGCGATGAACAACTGAGCATACTGACCCGTGGTATAATCTGTCCGCACCGGCAGAAAATGAGCCACCTTGGTCAAACGGTCTACAATCACCCAGATAGAATCGTGGCCCCGCTGTGATGTAGGCAACCCTGTAATAAAATCCATGGAAATACATTCCCACTTCCACGCGGGTACTTCCAATGGCTGAAGCAATCCTGACGGTTTCTGATGGTCCACCTTCACCAGCTGGCAGGTAGAACACTTGGACACGAACTCGGCAATGTCGTTCTTCATCCCACTCCACCAGTATTGCCTCCTCATATCCTGGTACATCTTATCGCCTCCCGGATGTACTGCAAATCGGGACCCATGAGAATGAGTCATCACTGCATGACGTAATTCTGCTCCTTCTGGAACCACCAATCTCCCATTAAATCGCAAACCTCCATCAGAACTAACAGAATAGGACTCAGCACCCTCGGCTAGAAGTCGCACAATCTGCTCCTGGAAAAACGGGTCTGTGGTCTGTGCCTCTATCACCCTCGTAACAATCTCGGGTGTGACTGACATCACGGATATGAAAGAACGGGCTACTGCGTCCTGGTGGCCTAACTCCTTCCACTTTGCTTTCCAGACGTCTGCTACTTCATCTACCAGTCTGCGACTCAACGCATCAGCAACTACGTTGGCCTTTCCCGGATGATACTGTATGTCGAACTGGTAGTCCTTCACAAACTCTAGCCATCTGCGCTGACGCGTATTCATCTCTCGCTGAGTGAACAGGTACTGCAACGACTTGTGGTCTGTGAACAAACAGAATTTCTCTCCCAACAAATAGTGCCTCCATATCCTCAATGCAAAGACGACCGCTGTTAACTCCAGGTCGTGGGTGGGGTAATTCTTCTCATGCAGCTTAAGCTTGCGAGAGGCAAAAGCTATAGCCTTCTCTTCCTGTTGAAGTACTCCCCCAAGTCCCCGTAAGGACGCATCGGTGTAAACCAGGTACTCCATACCCGGCTGCGATAATGCAAGGACTGGCGTTGAAGTAAGCTTGTCTTTCATCTCGTCGAAAGCCAACTGACAAGCGTCATCCCAAACATATGGTACTCCCTTGCGAGTCAGATTGGTCAATGGACCCTCTATTTTGGAGAATCCTCGAATGCATCTCCTGTAGTAACCAGCTAACCCCAAGAAACTACGCACTTCCATCGGTGTCGTGGGCTATCCCCACTCCCTCACTACTGATACTTTACTCGGGTCAACTGATATCCCCTGCTCAGAAACAACATGCCCCAAGAACTGTACCTCTCACAACCAGAATCCGCACTTCTCGTACTTAGCACACAACTGATGCTCTCGTAGAGTCTGAAGAACCTGCCTCAAGTGCTCGGCATGCTCCTCCTCGAAGTGTGAATATATCAAAATGTCATCTATGGAAACTATGACAAACTGATCCAAGAAATCTCTGAATACTCAGTTCATCAAGTCCATGAAAATGGCTGGAGCGTTTGTGAGTCCGAACGGCATCACCCAGAACTCATAAGACCCATATCTCGTCAAGAAAGCAGTCTTCGAAACATCATGCTCCCTAATACGTAGCTGATGGTATCCCGACCTCAGATCTATCTTCGAAAAGAAAGTTTCTCCCCTCAGCTGGTCGAACAGATCATCGATTCGAGGTAACAGATTTTTATTCCGTATCGTGACCTTGTTCATCTCCCTGTAGTCCACACACAATCTCAGTGAACCATTTCTCTTCTTCACAAAAAAAATTGGAGCGCCCCAAGGTGAGTTACTACTACGAATGAAGCACTGACCTAACGGCTGCTCTATCTAATCTCGTAGCTCTCGCATCTATGCCGGAGACATATGGTATGGTGCGCGTGCTATAGGTCTCGTATCTGGCAATAAATCTATAACAAAGTCTATCTATCGACTGGGGGGTAAGCCTGGTTTTTCCTGAAACACATCAGAATACTCCCTGACAACTGGGATCGAATCTAAGGGAATCACAACCTCCTTAGAGGTATCCTCCTCTATGTAATACAAATGACCGGTCGAGCCTCCCTCTGGGCGAGGCATCGCCACTACAAACATCTCTTGCCCCGGAATGGAAAAAATAATGCTCCCACCGAAGAAAACAATCATGGATCTATAAGCGGCGAGCTAATCCATACTGAATATAACATCATGCTAATGCATATCTAAGACTAACATGTCTACAGGTAATACCAAGCTACCTATCTCTACACCCACTCCTCGGCATATAAGAAAATAAGCGACCCACTCCCCAGTGGTGAGTCTACATATGTCACAGTGCTCTCTGCTGTGACTAATAATCCTAAGGCTTTCGAAAAATAGGTAGCTATCAAATAGTGTGTTGCCCCAGTATCAAGCAAAACTCCACTCATAGTACCATGGATAGAAAAACATACCCTCAATCGCAGGTGGTGCCTGCGGAGCTGCTGTCTGTGGGAAGTTATAGACACGTCCGCCCTGTAGCTTTCTCTGCTGAACTAAGGCTGTTGGAAAGGGTGGTGGAGCTGGCTTCTGGGGTTCATTGTTAGCACATTCCTGTCGTGGGGCCCTATTCTTCTCTGGTCAATCCTGACTCCTATGGCCATTCCTGCCACATTGGAAGAACCTCCCTCGAAACTGCTTCCCTTCCTTACGGTATTGACTAGTCTCGCTTTTTCCCTGGTCTTGCTGGCCTTGAGGGGATATCTGCGGAAAAACTATGTCAGGGCGAGGACAATCCATCCACTTGTGACCCGGTTGTACACATTTATAGCAGAGTTTTGAAATTCTTTGCTGATCAGATTGTAGTTTATCCCCAGTCTGATTTGGACAAGATTTACGTTTGTGATCCTCCATTCCACAACCGAAACATCTCTTGGTGATTTCATTCTGAACCTGACTTCGTTGTCCCTGACACTTTTCTCGTTACTTCTGGAACTGACTGGATCTTGATTGTTTTGTTGTCGCAGATTCGGTGCCCTCGCACAATTCTCAACGTTAGTCACATGCATATGGTTAACCTCTCTAGGTCTTTTGCCTCCTTTAAGTTGTAGGCTGCGTTCTTGGTATTGTAGAACTGCAGTGGTAACTGCTTGTGCCACGATACTTGCTAACTCGGCGGTTGATATTCTCCCTGGGGATACCTGAGGTGTGAGTCGATCTTGCTCGATGACTCCCTTAACCGTCTTAGCTAGTTCTTCTTGACGATCCATCTGAAAATTTAAGTAAATTTGGACGAGTTCATCATTCAAATGAACAAATAGCAGAAGTACGAATTTCCAATGTATAGAGATAAACACAACATTCCTAGTATTAGGGCTCTATATCAAAGAAAGCAACACTGAAAGCATAATAAGCCGCACAGATCCTAAAGGACACTAGAACCTGATGCTCTGATACCACCTGTGACACCCCGCCTAATTAAATACCGGGCGATCACTCCTTTATTAAATTAAATCAAGGTATACAGTTGGTTCATTCTCAGCATCACTGTCGATAAAAATAATTTTCCAATTTAACACCCTAAATAATTAAGCAAGTGTCAAAACCATTTTCATACATAACTTTCCAAAATTTATTTTAAAGAAAAACATTTAATTTATTTATTAACAACATTTCAACAATTAAGAATCACCCACAATAAACCTGGAACACAATCCAATTAATTTAAAACATTCGTCAATCGAATGTCCACATGCGAAATATAAAGTAAGACAATTCAAACTGAATAAATCCCATAGAGACAATACGAGAAATAACTGGAAATAAAAATGTCCCAATAACAATGAAATAATGGAAAGGGCGACACATGCCCAATAAATGAGAATGCTAGAAGTGGAGTCAATAAAGGAAGTCGTCTACGCAAGTGACCTGCAACTCCCACCTAAGCTGCAGCTCGTTCCTTTCAAGGGATCCTAAGCAAGATGCCCCTGTGGCTGGGCATCTGAAATATATACATATATATACAAGAGAGAGAGAGAGAGATAGAAAAACGGGTCAGAGCCCAAAAGTGTGTTTGATTTAAAATACGTTTAGCAAGTATTTCAATTGATATAGGCCAATGCAACAACATATTAGAGCGACACTCTCTTGAGAAATTCTCACCTCTCTTCTAATGTGCACGCCTATCGTACTAACCTTCCCAACAGGTTATCTTATCATTTATCGCACGAATCTTCCCAATGATTTAACTTATCTTAGATTACTCGTAAGATTGAATATTTAACGATTTCATTTCGAAAAGGGTATTTCAATTAGCAATCAAAGTTCTCCATTTTAACTTTATAATATCAATAAAGTTTTTCAGTGTCATATTATACTTTCTCAAAACAAGTATTTACCATTTGAGTCATCAACCATGTCCTACCTATCAAATCACAGTAGGCAGTTTCAAATTCCAAATCTCATATATATATTAACTACTCGAATAATATATATAAAATAACAGCACCCCAAATAAAACTATGGTGCGTGCATACTCTACTATCCAAAACCCCATATCACTCATATTAAGGGGAATACAATCGGAATCACTCTCGAATTGTATTAACAAAATACACAACAAAATTGAGGCGAAGAATAGATTCCAAGTCTCTAAGAGGATGGCACATGCCTGCGTCTCTTAGGACCGTCTGAACTATCACGTCGATAGCATGTACCGAGGACATCTATCTTCTAAGGTACAAGTCAATATCCCCCATAAAGGTCCCATTGAGATAAGACTGCCCCAACGCGGTAACCTCAGGGATAGCAAGTAGCGTGGGCATGATTTTCACATGTATATAATATATGCACACACAATCATATAAATATACCACCTTTATCATATTAATGTAGGTTCTCTCGTCACCCATAATTACAACATTTATCCTTAATTTCACATTATTAGTATTACGTATAAGGTTTCATCTCTAACCTTAACTCGAAGGGTTTTCTCACTTATTTCGTGACACTCGTGGACTCTATTCTTCTAAGTAGAAAATTCAGTAGGTGTCACATTTACGTTTCATCGTAACTCTCTTACGCGCCTCACACTTTAATATATCAATTTACTAACCCTAAAGTAAACATCCCATAAATACCATTCTCGTCGAATATTAATGATCCCAACATTTATTTATACGCCCTACTGGTCCTCTATGTCTCCCAAATCATTATACTAAGAATGCCCAAGAATTATATCCCGACAATTCGATTTTTAAATCATTTACAAAGGGAAATAAGATTTTGCCAGGAGGGGTCGATCGATCGAGGTTTGGGGCTCGATCGATCGAACCTTCGATCGATCGAAGCTCTAGGCTCGATCGATCGATCAAGCAGGTCTGCGAAAATCTGCAGAATTGCAGTTACGGGTTTCATCTCCAAATTTACACCAAATCCATATTTTCAAGTTCCAATCGTCCCAGAATTAATACTACTAACCTTATATCATCATAACAGGTATATTCAACGTAAAACATATCAATTTACATCACTAAACATGGATTTATCATGCCATAATTCATTTAAAACTCAAGAACCCTAAAAATCTCTAACTCATGATTCTAATCTATTTAATCCCATAATTTCCTTCTTATTTACACCAAAATTTCGTGGGTTATCTTTCTACATCACAAGAGACTTCCTGAATAAGGATTAAGTCTTTACTACATGCCAATTCCTATCACAATTTGGGTTTTCTTCCATGTTTTTCATTCCTAATCATTCCTAAACTAATATGGAAATTGCACCAACGAAAATAGAAAGATAAACACTTGCCTGGGATTTTCAGAAGTCTGGATTGCGGCTGATTTTGGTGTGGTTGCGTTCCCCTTCTCGCGATCTACGCGTTGGTGGTGGCGGCGGTGTAAACCGGTGACTTTTTGGCCTTGAATTGCCTTGAGAGCTCTCTCCTCTCTTCTCCAATGGCCGTTCTAGGGTTCTGAATATTCTAACCCTAAATGACTAACCTAAAAGGATGATATAGGTTGCTGAATTTCGTGGGTTTAATTACCCAAGAATGTAAAATGATCAAAATGCCCTCCCGGGTTACTAATTAGGCCTAGAAACGCCCCGCGACCCAAACTACACCCCCGGGTACACTTTTCTGACTATCTCGACCCTTACGGACGCGTTGGCGTACTCAAAACGACCATACGGGCAACTTATAGAATATTCACTTTTTATTTATCAAAATTTAGTCCCGACGCGACACGGGCGCGTCCCGATTCAAATTTCTAAAATTGTCATTTTATTCACTGGTGACATTCAATATAATCAATATCATATATTACTTTTCTCATTAGTAATATTCAACAAATTTCCCATAATTACTAACTCTCGTCACGTTAATAATTATAACATAATTCATTTCCGGATTTTTATTAAATAATTCGCTCACATTAAATTTAATAAATCCCCCAAATTAATATAGCATAAAAATATGGGGTATTACAATATACTCCCTAACAAAGTCACAACCATTAATTATGGAACCAAAATATGTCGACTATTCATTATGATCGACAAAAGTTTCCTAGACTATCCCGATAACAAGATGAAAGATGAAAATATATCTAGTTCAAGACGGGGTGATTTAATCTCACATTGGAACTAGGATGCCCAATGGGATTATATTTTAATTCGTACTAGAGGTATGCCAACTTAAAATTTAATCAAACTAATTCTCGTGTTTTAAATTAGAAATTGCTTTTTTCAATGATGATTCTAAGATTTGAAAATAAATTCAACTTTTTCTCACTGTTTTAATTGGAATAAGTTGTAATAATTGAAAATATAATTTAATATTTTTTTAACTTTAAAGTAAAATAGACTGATTTATCCTACGATTCCCATCAATGTTTTAAAATTATGGTATGATTAACTCTTCGTGTTAGCTTGTCTGACCTCGATGGATGGTGTTAATCACATAATCATGTGATTTTAATAAATGTGGTAATTCTTTTGAATTAAGTGTTATATATGTTCGGTCCCACCAATCGGTAAGTTTTATATACACATTTAATTTTAAATAATGTATGGGAATTTATAAACATTGATGTTGATTGAAAATTCTTTATAGAGTGGTTCGATTATATGGTCAAATGTAGAGTTTGTAGATTAGGTAACACATAAGCCAAATTTAATTTAATTAGATTTTATCCTGATTAATTAGGTCGTCCTAAGCATGCAAGATGTATGAATCTAAATCGAACCTTAACAAGCCACGAACCACAAGATGGGATATGAGGAAAAAAAATCTTTCGGGAAAAATCTTTTTTTAGCACTGTTATAACTAGGTATTATATAATGACATGGACAGACTTGTAGACTAAAACTACACTAAGTATTACCATTTTCTTACTTCCTTGTTATTGGCAGAAAGTGATATTGATGCAACAACGCTCCTCAAGCTCCATTTGCCTCAGTCTCCACTAATCAACCTCAGAAAAATCCTTTCATGTCTTCATTGGTGAATAATCAACTCCACAAAGTTATGAACATGGAATGTGTTCTTTTAGGTTTGATAAAGTGGTTCACAAATAATCCAAGGGGTTTGCATTTGGAAAAACATTGTGTTTAAATAAAACTAGGTTTTGGAGATCTTTTTGATATTTATGGGAAAATAATTTTCACTAAAAGTCCTTCTAAAAGGTGACACCAACAATTCTATTTATAAAAAACACAATTCTCAAAGAGGCACAAATTTTGAGAAAACTCGTTCGAATGAAAGCGGGAGTTCATTTGAACGAAACTATATAACTCGTTAGAACGAACAACTCATCTCGTTCGAACTAATATCTAACGATCTTTGAGCGATATTTGTTTCGCAAGAAAAAGAATCTTGTTCGTTGTTCATTTGAAGCTTGTTTGAACGAACAACTGTCACTCGTTTCAACGAAACCTATAAATTCATTTCAGCGACTTAAAACATAAAATATTTTTCCTTTGACAAACTTTTCAAAAATTTCCTTAAATATTTTTATAATTTTTTTTTGGAAAATACCCCTAAATAAAATGTTTACACAAAATCAACCTCGTACACCTTCTCTGATAATTGTAGTGATGATCGATCTTCAGTTCTTGCGTTCGATAACTAACTTGTCTTCACTTGAATGCTTAAGAATGTACATGATGGTAAATTGGGGTGCAAAGGAAAATGACAAACTAAAATCTAATGAGCAATAATAAATCATGTTCTTCAAATCTCCCACTTTGTCTATTCCGATATAAAACACAAACCCGAAAAATTAGCCCCTTAGACAAGTTCTACTAATGTCCGTTTCAAACCTGAAAAGAAAAAGACACATGTAAAATTGTCTATGCCAAAAAAATTCATCGTGTAGTCCATGATATCATCATTGTGGAAAAAGACCTACACACATGAAATAAGAAAATGTCATGACGCATAGATTTTAAAGAAAACAAAACTCTACCTCAATATTTTCTCACCCTTTTTGTCCATAATAGACAAAGTGTGAGAAGCTAAATTCGAAAATTTAGTATCACGAGAATACAAATATCAAATATTATCGCAAAGAATAAAAAATTAAGCATGTTCGATGAAACTTTAACAAACTAATAAACTATTTTTTAAAACTTCAAAATTTTTGAGTATACACACACACACACATATATATACAAGTACAAATACAAGCATTCACACTAAGGAGTAGCACGTAAATAACCAATTCATGGATATAGAATGAAATTTAGTGAACTCGGTGCATAGGAAATTCAACATAGGCATACGTAGTAATGGTGCTTGAAGTCAAAGATACTCCTAAAGAAAGAAATCGATTTAGTCTTTAGTGTACAAGAATGAAATAGCGTGAAATTGACTCAACTCACATAAAATATCACAAATTTCAATGCTTCGCAAATCAGTAATACCAAACAATTTATTATTTTAGAAGAAATTTTATTGTTCAATCTAATTTCTCTTCAAGTTATAAAGCCCTCAAAATCTCACATTTTGAGAATAATCTCTCAAATTTTTTGAAGGAATCATATCGCTCATGTATAATTAAGCATCAATGAAAAAAATGGCCTTGGCACTTTTGTTTTTATATGTCAAAAGAATATTTTAGGCTCTTGCCAATGGTGGCCTTTAATGCAAAGAAGACTACTTTACTCATAGCCCCTTTCCATTACTTAAACATAAATCAACTTTCCTCTAAAAATATTCAGGCACAATTAGTTTCTAGTACATTTGGTTCATTTTTAATCATGATTGGGATGATAACGTCCTATTAAACATATGCAAGAAAATACAAAGTTCAAAAAGTTTAGGCATATGTGCAATCCAGGCGATATAACGAGTCAAACATGAAGTTAGTAATCCACAATGAAATATGCAATGCTAAACATGAATAATTAAGCACATAAAACGTATCCAAGTCAGAGAACACCATGATTAAGTCATATGAGTGGATGTACGAAAATAATGATTCGACAATCTTAAATGCACATCCATATATGGTGTGAAACAGAATATACAAATATTTTTGAATTTTTGAAACTTATTATGAAAAAAAATATATTTATGAAAATATTGGAAAGTTTTCTAAAGAAAAGAAAATAATTTTGGATTTTACAAGATATACACATAAGAATACAATCTACTTGTAGGGATAAATCATAGCAACATGAAAATCACCTTAAACTAGAAATAATACCCGAACTCAATCAATGGAAGAAATACCTAAAGACTTCCTAAGATCCTCAAATCTAAATGCATCTAAAGGTTTAGTGAAAATGTTAGCCAATTCATATTCGGTACTCACACAGCTCAAGAAAACGATCATCGCGACAATAACATCATGAATAAAATGCTGAAGAATACTAATATTCTTTGAATGACAGTATTGGACTTGATTAGGAGAGATGTGAATTTCACATGTATTACCGCAAGAAATAGTCATTGTGCCTTCAATAATCCCATAATCTTTCAACATTTGATACATCTGTAAGAGTTATGTTCAACAACTCCTAGGGGCTCTGTACTCAGATTTCACCGTGGAAAAAAATATAATTTTGCTTCTTGCTTTACTAAGTGATAAGAGAACTCCCAAAGTAAAAGCATCCACCGTATGTGCTTTTACAATAACTAACATCCTCGGTCTAATCAGCGTCTGCGTAAGTCGACAAACGATCATTAGTATTAGAGGAATATAAAATTCCATAAGAAAGAGTGTTACTCACATATTTGATGATATGTTTAATTGCAAGAAAGTGTGACTCTTTTAGGGACGCTTAGTTACATGCACAAGTTCCAACATTGAAAGAGATATCACGATGTCTAGCGAACAAGTATAGGAGACTACATATCTTACTCCAATAGATTGTTTGCTCTATAACCTTAGCTAAATTGTTTTTGCCAAGCTTTGTTGAGAAACTTATGGGTTTGGAAGAATGCTTTGCAGAGTCCAGACCAAACTTTACCACTAACATATTTAGATTGAGATATAAAGATCACATTCTAGAGTTAATGCACTTAGACATCTAGTAAGAAAGTAAGTTTACTAACCATGCTCATCTCAAATTCACTCTTCATATCCTCCTCAAAAGTGTGAGCAAGTTAGGAACATGTGGATCCAAAAACTATATAGTCCACATAGATTTGGGCAACTAAGATAGCACCACCCTCTCTTATAACAAAAAACTTCATATCAAATCCCCCTACATTGAAGCCATGATCTAAGAGATAAGAAGTTAGCCTTTCGTACCAAGCACGAGGTGCTGGATTTAAACCATACGAGGCCTTCTTAGGATAAAATATGTGTTCCAAGTTCTTTGGGTCTTCAAACACCTTTAATTATTCCACATAAATCTCCTCTAGAAGAATTCCATGAAGGAAGGCACTCTATATAACCATTTTGTAAATCTCAACCCGTAGATGACACGCTATGGGGAGAAGTAAGCGAACAGACTCAAGCCTAGCAACCGAAGCAAATGTCTCGTCCATATTTTTCCCTTCAATTTATGTTTAACGTAGACGAACCTACCTAGACTTATTGCAAACGATTGTACCATTCTCATCAATCTTATTTTTGTACGCCCACTTGGTACCAATCATATTAGTCTCTCTAGGTCGGGGGACTAATTTAAAAACATCATTCTTTCAAAATTTAACTGACTCATCTTGCGTAACACATATCCAATGCTCATCCTTGAGTGCCTCCTTCACATTCTTGGGCTCAATTGTGGAAGTGTAGAAAAAGTATCTAACCACGTTCTTGAGCTAAGTGTGAGTCGTGTTGGGTCACTAAGTATGTTAGTAAGGTCATGACTCTTTCGAATCCAAGAGGGCGGATCCTCTATGTCAAGAGCGGGGTCCATTATGGTGTTGTGGGTAATAATGACATCGTCAGTAGGGGTACATTATTCTCACATGCAAGATACTGATCAATAAATGTAACCTCTTCATCATCTCTATTCGTAAAGTTTATCGATTACGTGGACTTAAAGCTCCCAAGTTTATGCACCGCACCCTATATGGTCTTCTAGTAAATGAATTTCCTAAACATATTCCCATATCACTTTTAGAGTTAAATTTCCCTTAGTTCTCTCTATATCTAAGGTTATGGCAAGGACTCCCAAAAACATGGAAATATGATATGTTGGGTTTATTATCGGTCCACAACACATATGGAGTGTGAAATGTGTGTGGACGAAGATAAACCATATTCATCGTGTGCCATGCGATGTTAACCGCCACTGTTAAAAACGTTTCAAAACTTTCCTTCCAAGAAACCTGTACCTTTCCATCTTTAGAATGATTGGATTCTTCCTCTCAACTATGCCATTTTGTTGAGGAGTATGAGTAGTCCAAAATTCATCCTTGATGCCAACCTCATCATAAAACCCATAAATATAGGCTTCTTTAAATTCAATGACATTGTCGCTACAAATATCATTTATAGTGACACCATGTTGATTTTGAAGAACACGACACTTGGTTGTTAGAAAACTAACAACATCGGACTTTTCTCTAAGAAATTAAATGATTGAGTATCTCAAAAAGTTATAAACCATAACTAGAACTTACTAGTTACCACCAATACTCTTCGTATACATGGGATCCATATCCATGTGTATAAACTCTATAACACGGGAGGCATTAATGGTATTCAACTTCCTATAGGGACTCTTGATTTGTTTTACTTATTAGAAAGGACCAAAAATCGAGGAAGCTAGTTCTCTAAGTGATGGTAAGTCATGAACGAGGTCTTTTGTCGAAACGAGAGCTTTTCTCAATCAAAGCTCTGATACCACTTGTTGGTGAAAAAGGCCCCCAATTTTAAAATCCAAAATTCTTTTTATACTTCAAAAAGATAATTTCCTTGTTAGAGATATGGGGAAGAGTAGATGATGGTTCTAATAAAACGAATACACAAATTTAACAAAATTTAATTTCTTCTCAAAATTAAAATTGAACCAAAGTGAAATAAGAATTAATATACGCACACAATTTGATTTCACTTAAACACAATTAATTAATCCAAGTCCTAGAAATTTGCCTAAGTCATATTTTACAATTTTAACAAGTTAGGCCAAACCAATTTTATCAAATTAAATTAATGACTTGAATTAAATTAACTAAACATTACCCAATATTAATTTAGCACCAAATTAAACAAGTAGTGATTAAAACCAAATTTTATCTTGATTACCTAAGAATACGTTCTAGGTGAGTATAACAAGATGAAATAAACAATAAATCGCTATGCCGCGATGTAAGAGGAAAAACCCACAACGGGAAAAAAATCTCGAACAACCCTAGCCTTAAGTCCACTATGTATGGAATTACAATTACAAGACAGAAAGACTTACAACACTCGACTCGATCCCTCTCAAGCCCTGACGCTTGTTATTGTAAACACCTCTGCCTAGTAGATAACCCCAGAGCTCCACCGGAATCTTCGAATCACCAATGAGACATAGGCACACCGTCAACCACACATGGTTCCTTTCACCGTGTGAGAATGCTGCAGCAAAACAATGACTTCTTCTTTGAGGGTTGTAGAAGCAAACCCAAACAATCTCTTCTTCAATATGTAGAGATAAATCGGTGCCAAATTCTCCAATAAAGAAAAATATATAAGGAACTTGGAATTAATAAACAATGGGTGAAAACTAGAGTGTTAGATGAATTTTTCTTTGAAAGATGAACATTCCAACCATGAACTTTTCTTGGAAGAATTTTCTCTCAAAAAATCTCTCTTGGAGTTAGAATGGAATGAAAAGTGAAGTTAGAAAGTTCATTTCCACACTTAAGAAATTTTGTCAAAAGATAGTGGGAAAAACAAGTGGGAAAGTGGGTCAAAACTGCTCAAAACTTCCATTTAACTGTTCCCGCCAAAACTCGTTCGAACGAGATTTTCATTCAAACGAAGTCTTGTTCGAATGAGGATTCTAATGAGGTTCCAGTGTGAACTCATTAGAAATCTCGTTGGAAGTTTCGTTCGAACATCAAGTTCGTTCGAACGACCCTTCGGACGACTTTCCAGTGGACTTTGGGGAACTTCTTGGGAAACTCGTTCGAACGACAATGTGGTTGGAACGACAAACTCGTCCGAACGACACTTCGAACGAACTTCCAGAAAGTTGAAAAAATTCAATTTTCCCTAGAAACTATATATGCATTATTTTAAAGTTTTAGTAAAATATTTTTGAAGTTAAACAACAGTTTTAAATAATATTCACCCAATATAAAATGTTCCAAGCTCATATATATATATATATATATATTAAATTGCATCCATACCTTAGGAGCCATGGAACCATGTTGATGACGTAGAAACGAGGCACATTAAACTCGACAATTTGATGAAGCTTTATACTCTTGGCCGCTACATCTTCAACAAACAAGTCATAAGCTTGAAGGATGATCAATCAACTCTATCCTATGACTCAAACATTTTTGTCCGGAATTGAACCAAAACTACAAAGGACTCAATTGGAAATTTGTGTCCTTACGAATCTCCCCCTTTGGCTATTTCGGGATAAAAACAAAAAAAAAATCCTAAAGGGTCGTCAAGCACTACTAGACTAATAAAAAGTCCCACCCAAAATAAAAATACAATGCTTGACTCAAACAACCCAAAGGATAAAAAATCTTTGCTGGTGAAAGTTGCCACTTAGAAGAATTTCCTGCACACTTAAGCAAACTATCAAACGTATAGGGAATATCAAAATATTAAATGCAATTAAAATAATTACTCCCCCTTAATTAATTATTCCCTTTATCAAACGTGATCAACCTAAGAAGATAGCGACTCCCTCTATGTTAAATCTCCCCCAAACTAAGATACAATTACAATAGGATTAGATACCATTTCTCCCCCTATCACTCTTCCCCTTTTTATTCAGGAATAGACAAAGGCTAAAGAATCAAACATTAACTAATCTTCCCCAATTAAAGAAAATACACCCTCTAAACTAAGCAAGGGATAAATATAATGGGATAACAAGATAAACATGCATTAATGCATAAAGTGATGAGAACATTAAAGCACATAGGCAACAAAATCATAACTAATCCAACGAATAATAATGGATACCAACTAAGATGCAAGAAACGTATACCAATATGATACATAAGTATTAAGCATGTTATATCAACAAAGAATGCAATAAGATGGATACCAATTATGAATTAAAGCATATATGGACTAGAAAGCAATGCAAAGACTAAACAAAAATATCAAATATATGTATACATGAAATATACCTAATAGACGCAAGTACCCATATATAGATATAAACACATAAATGACATAAAATAAGATAAGCTTTCCACACTCGTGAGGCAAAAATGTGTCATATGGAAACGGAAGTGTTGGGGTGTGAACTAGTAACGATTAAATTTGGACCCAATCACTTAAAACAATTTATTGCAAACTTCATTGTAACAACCCGCCCTTTTGGAGACAATTAAATTCTATAATTAAAAATAAATTGATAATTTGGGGAATTTTTCTAAATAGTAATTTTTGGGATTTTCGAGGATTGAATGATTTTCGAAGGATGTTGTGATTATTTTTGGGACTATATAGGTCGAAATATTTTAATTATATGTCGCCGTTGAGTAAAGCGACACGAGGTAAGATTTTTAATTGGAAAACCCGCATTTATTTATTTTGGGTTGGAATAGTGATTTGCGGTCAAGTACTCCGGATGGAAATTTCGACTGCGCCGTGAGTCTCGGAATATTCGAGATAGTCGAAAAAGAGTGTCTGATTGTCGAAAATGAGTTTCGGGTAATTTTAGAGGTAAAAGTAACTCGTAATTGGGTAAACCAGTCGTTTTTGGGTTTTAAGGGGTATAACCCTTTTTCTTTCTTTATAAAGAGAGGGAGAGGGAGAAAAAGAGAAAGAAATAAGAGAGAAGAGAGGGAAGAGAGAGAGGATGAAGAAAAGAGGAGAGAAATGGAGATCTCGGGCCAAACTCCGCCGGATTCGACTCGAGGTCGTCGAATTTTATCCACGAGGCAAGTGTTTACTTGCTTTATTTATCTTTTTGCATAAATATCTCATACCGTAGTTTGGTATAAACAAACCCTAAAGGTTTTGGGGTGGATTATCGTGGATAAAATGGGTTTTTGGAAGTTAAAACAATTAAACCCCAATAATATTTCAATTTGTGGAACTTAGGTTTTAACCTAAATTAATTGGTAGTTTTGGGTTCTAGGATGTTTAGAACCCTTAATATATGTGTATTTGTAGTTGGTTGATGTTGTAGGACGTTGGGTGAGGCGACAAAAGCTTGGGAGAAGCTTTAATGGACGAAATCGTCTCGGAGAAGACGATGAATAGTAACCCGTCACTTTAAGGGGCCTTTTTGGCCGGGAAAAGAATTCATTTAGCTTTCGGCCAAAACACGAAAGTTGTAGATCTTTTCGATACGGTCGCGTGGGAGCTGACCGTGTATTTTTCTGATTTTTCTACGATTTGATATGATTTTTACAAAATGTCAGCTCCGGGTTGAAATCATCAACTCGGAAATCAAATCAGGAACTGGAAAAATTACTGCTAGAATTAATTGCGTAGATGTTCGGGATAATTTTGGGGTTAGTATAGGAACCCCGAAAATGAATTTGGGTTGTTGGATAAAAGGAATTGAGGAGATTTAATTTGGGAGACCTGGTGTGACTTGTCGACCGCGCCCCTAAGGCCGGTCGACCGCGTCAAGGAGAAAATGCCTACTGCTTTGTTTCGTAGGCTTATTTGTAACCCACGGTCGACTGGGGGTCTAGGACCGGTTGATCGGTTCCCTATTTTCAGCCCAAGATTTTGGAGATTAGGATTATTTCTCCTTTTTGAGTTTAAAGTTTATGGGCCTTCCATATTAGAGTATTATAGAGGGTTATGTCCTAAGGGACTTGTGGATTTGGGAATATATATATATATATATATATATATATATATATATATATATATATATATATATATATATATATATGTGTGTGTGTGTGTGTGTGTGTGTGTGTGTCTAAATTCACTTAGAGTGAATTAGTATATTTGGGGATATCCGCTAAATCCTTAGAAGGGGATTAAGGTATGTATTATTTGTTAAAGTGAGGAATATTTTGGGTTTAGTATCATGCTAAAATGAATGCATGATTATGATTCCTTGAGGGAATCTTTGGGATTATTGGTCATCGCTAGATGTACTTGGCATATGGCCATTTTTATATATTCAGGTAGGAATATATGGTATATGTATATACTATGTGATTAAAGTATATAATTTGAGATAAAGGATTTTGAAAATAAAATTTGAATATTTTCGAAATGGGAAAAAGGTAAATGATTTTCATAAATGATAAAAATGAGGATACACACCTCTCTAAATCGCTATCATAAAAGAAGTTGCGTGCGTATGGTGAAGCCCCCTGACAAATTAACGCAGGGTGGATATAGTCCTATAGGCCATATGAGCGTTTGTTGTATTTTTCTGCGATGGTTAGGAGATTCCGGGTGTGGTCTTGTCTATCCCGCAGGCATATGGCCGCTTCCCGACGTCTTGTGATGTAGGATCCCAGGTTGTCTTGATGATAGGCCCTGGAAGTTGATAGCCATTTAGGGGCACGCACAGTGGGGTAACCCGGACGGGCGGTCTTAGAACACGTTATATTAAAGCAATTCATGATAATGGATTGGCTTTAATTAAATTTCCTGGATATAGGAAGGGAAATGGGTTATATGGATTGGCTTCGGTAACACTTCCCGGATGGAAGAAGGGATGTGGAAGCATATGATATGATCAAAGCAGTTTTATGATAATGAAAATGGCTTTGAATACATTTCCTGAATATAAAAAGGGAAATGGGATATTTTGAAACGGAAAAGCATTTTTATGATAATAAAACGGTCTTTTAAAAAGTTATATGATATGTTAAAGAAATTCATGATAATGAATTGGCTTTTAAACACATTTCCTGGATATGAGAAGGTAAATGGAAGGTTTTGAGATAAAAATGATAAGTATTGATAAATACTTTGTTAATGAATTCTCATTCCGGGAGATAGATTCGGATGTATATGGTAATATGCATATATAGGGATAAATCGAGTGCCGATGGTCTAATGGATCCCGACGATCGACCTTTCCGCATAGTAGTGTATCGGGGGGGGGGGGGGGGGTTCCTTGTTTGGATTTCTCTTTGCGAGACACCCCACGCAGGAATATGGCATTGTGTTGAGACTAGGGAGAAGTTTAATCCTTAGTGCTCTAATATTATAAATGATTATGGTATATATATATAAATAAATAAATATATATATTTATTTATTTATTTATATATATCTTTCTGTACTAAGGGACTGGCGGATCTCGACGATCGACCGTGCTGTGTAGTAGTGTATCGGGGGGGTTCCTTGTTTGGATTTCGCTTTGCGAGACACCCCACACACGAACATGGCATAGCGTTGAGACTGGGGTGAAGTTTAGCCCTTAGTACATTGCTTGGACTATCTAGGGTTGATAGTGGGTTAGGTGATAGACTAGTTTAGCAGGGTGGCTTGACTAGGATGTTTAGAGGGATGCGTTCGGAGTGCACTATTAGTGGAGAGCTGAGGGGTATCTCATGGGAGTGCGATACCAAATTTCAATATGAGATAAAACCTTTTTCAAAATAATAAGGCATTTATGCACTTGCTAAATATTTTCAAAACTCGGGCTCTGATCCGTTTATCTATTTTCTTTCTTTCTATATTATATATATATAGGTGTCCAGACACAGGGACGCCTGGATGGCACTTCCTTCGTGTTAGACGTCAGCTGCAGCAGCTGTGGATGCGTGCAGGATTTTCAGTACACGCTTCCATTCTTGTAATCTAGATAGGAGGTATTGTATAAACATTTGGGCCAATGGTCCAACTGCATTTATTTATTATTTTAGTACATCGTTCGATATGGTTGTATATTTTGACCGAGTGTTCGGTTACTTTATTTCATTTACGCATAAATTGTGTGGATGTTTTATTTATTGTTGTTAAAAAGTGTAGTAAAGTTAAAATTTTGACACCGGCCTAATAGGTTATTAGTAATTAAATGGATTTTTCGACAGTGATGCTAAGAATGATCCATATGAGACTCCTGTTTTAATTTAATATTGGAGTGATCGTCGGGTATCTTATTAGGCGGGGTGTCACATTCATCACATTTGAATATAACCTCATGTGACAATATAGAGTGAACTCAATGAACAAACATAAACAATGTATACAAGCCTAGACTTTTGATGATTCTACAAACCAATAGAGTCATGACATTCAAAGTACAATTAGGATAAACGAACATTGTGCAAACCGTTGATATACCATCCAATCTCCCTCAATAAGCATATATTAATTTTGAATGAATATATCAATCAAACATAGGCCTTGGCAATTATTTTTCATTTTGATGCCATATTTTATTTTTTAGACCTTTGGACCACGTATTTCTTTTAGGTCCAAGCAAACGGTGGCTTACTATTCGCAAAGGATAATAAATCCTTTTGGAGCCCTTCCCCGTGCACATTTATATTTATAAATTTTTATTTTTCACACAAATCTCACATGCAACGGATTTTAACATGAACTAGTCCTCCTAGATCACAAATATGTAGATGACAAGATTAGTAGGAGAACATCTCACAAAGCTCAAATATACATATGAAGTTAAAATTTCAAAAGAGCATGTGCATGTGTGAATTGAGGCATATAAAAATAGAATCCATTTAAGCAACACAGAATCCAACTACTCCATGTAAGCATGGTAAAGAACATAATAACGACTAACAATCTAAACCAAAAGTTCTAGCCACATGGGAGCGTAAAAGATGGAATTCTAACACAACTGTATGCCACATAAAGTGTGTCAAACTAAAATACACACAACATATGAATCTTTTTAAGTTTTTTAAAATTTTTAAACCATAAATAAAAAAATATTTACTCAAAGGATAAACAAAAATCATTTTTATTTTTCATTAAGCATGAATTACGAAAAGGTAAAACAGAAATGATAAACAAAAATCTTTTTGTATTTTTCATTTAAAGCAAAAACAAATGAAAGAAATATAATACAAAAGATAAACAAACATCATTATTCTAGCATGTGATTAAGCATGGAGCATAGACTAGAAAATGATTAAACAAACATACATTTAGTATGAGAATATAGCATGAAGTACAAAAGCTAAAGTATGCAAATAAAACTAACACATTCAAACTTTAAATTTTGCAAGAGAGGAAACATGTGAAAGTAAATGAGAATAAAAAATACTATCTTGTAAAACTACCAAGTCGGATCTCCTAATCCAAACTAATGATGAATGACTATCTTAGGTGTAGGAATCTTGGCTACCTTGGTTGCCTTATATTGGGATTTTTTAGGAACTCATTTAAGAACAAAACAAAATTTCCTAAGATGACCTTTTCGACCACAATGTGAACACTTGAACTCACGGCGAAAATATTTACCTACGAAGTGATATCTAAAAGCATTCATTGGTGATTCTCCTAAAAAGTTGGTTTTGGCTTTTTGAGTAGATTCATTACAAGTATCGAAGCCTAAACCACAAGTGTCATTTTTTATTTCGACCGTGCCTAAGATTTCATCAAGTTTTTCGAACCTACACTCCAAATCAAATTTGACTTTAGTAGAGTCTTTTAATTTGTTTTCTAATTCTAAAATTTTAGACTCTAACAAAACATTTCTCTCTTCAAACTCGAGAAGCTCCTTTTCAAGGATTCCATTAAACCTCTAAGGCTATCTCCCTCGCCTTTTACATATTCTAGCTTCTCTCAAAGAGTCCTCTCACGTGTCCTAAGGTCTTCTACTAACACACTATCATCAACGACCTTGACACACTCTCTTAAATTTGCTTCTAACTTCAAATTTTCTCTTTTTAATTTAATTAATTCTTCATATAATTCTTGAAATGCATTTTGAAGTTCACTCACATTAACCTCTTATTCATTTTCACTCTCTCTTTCTTCTTCACTCTCACTATCATAAAAAACAAGGGAATCATAAACTATGACCTTGGAAGTTTCATGTGATAAATTTTCATCTATAGATGAGTTATCACTATCACTCACATGACTAGCCATAAAAGCCACAAAATTGGGCTTAGTGGGGGAATCAGGTCCCTCTTCATTATCACTGTCACTAAGGGTTGCATTAAAATCTATTGGTTTCTTACCCTCTCTCCTTAGTTTAGTGGGGCACTCAAAAACCTTATGGCCATACACATCACAACCAAAACATTTGTCCGACTCGTCCCTACTTAAATTTTCTTTAGAAGTTTTAGGGATCCTCTCGGCTTGGTCATGCTTAGAAGTTTCAAATTTCCTAAAATCATTTTTAAATTTATCTTTGTTTATTTTAAGAAACTTTCAAAATTTCCTAGAAAACAAGGCCATATCTTCCGAGTCACTATCACTCTCGCTCTCTACTACTTGTTTTTCCTCTTTTCGGGCTTTTAAAGCAAATCCCTTTTCAATTTTCTTTTCGATTTTAGAGGGAAACATGTCCAGTTCATAGGTTTGTAAATCACCTACGAGCTCTTCTAATTTCACAGAGGCTAAATTTGGTAAAGAATTTAAAACGGTCACTTTTGGAATAAATCTATCAGGTAGGGACCTTAAAATTTTCTTCACTACTCGGTTGTCGGGTATTTTCTCTCCCAAGTTAAAAGATGAATTAACAATATCTGAAAGTCTAGCATAAAATTCATCAAAAGTTTCTTTTTCATTCATTTTGATAGTTTCAAATTGAGTGGTGAGGTTTTGTAGTTTTGAAGCTTTAATGACACTAGTACCCTCATGAGTGAGTTGTAAAATATGCCAAGCTTCTTTAGCGATCTCACACGTCATAATGCTACGGAATTCATCCGGTGTGACAGCATTAAACAAAGCATTTAAACCACGAGAATTAAAATTTGAAAGTTTGAACTCATTCTCACTCCATCTATCGACCGATTTGGGAACATGTTCATTATCTACTAAATGAGTTGGTGGAGACCACCCATTAAGTAAAGATAACCAAACTCTCTCGTCGATAGATTTTAGTGCCGATTTCAATCGCGCTTTCCAATACGCGTAATTTGAACCATCGAAAATAGGAAATTCTGAAAATGGAGAAAATTCCATTTTAGCCAAAAATATTTAAAGGATCTTAACGAAGTAAATTATTTCTTTGGCTCTGATACCAATTTGATGGTGCGCGAGGCCCCCAATTTTAAAATCCAAAATTCTTTATGCTTTAAAAATCAATTTTCTTGTTAAGATATGCGGAAGCGTTGATGGTTCGATTTAAATAACAAATTCACAGATTTTAATTTCTTTTTCAAATTAAAATAAAACCAAAGTGAAATAGGATAAAACACACACACAACTTAAATTTTAGTTAAATTCAACTAATTAATCCAAGTCCTAAAAATTTGCCTAAGTCATATTTCGCAATTTTAACAAGTTAGGCCAAACTAATTTTATCCAATTAAATTAATGACTTGAATTAAATTAACTAAACATTACCCAATATTATTTTAGCACCAAATTAAACAAGTAGTGATTAAAACCAAATTTTATCTTGAATTACCTAAGCATACGTTTTAGGTGAGTATAGCAAGATGAAATAAACAATAAATCACTATGCCGCGATGTACGAGGAAAAACTCACAACGGGAAAAAACCTCGGACGGCCCTAACCTTAAGTCCACTAAGTAGAGAATTACAATTACAAGACAGAAAGACTTACAACACTCAAATCAATCCCTCTCAAGCCCCGACGCTTCTTATTGTAAACACCTCCGCCTAGTAGATAACCCCAGAGCTCCATCGGAATCTTGGAATCACCAATGAGACATAGGCACACCGTCAACCACACATGGCGCCTTTCACCACGTAAGAATGATGCAACAAAAAAATGACTTCTTCTTTGAGGGTTGCAGAAGCAAACCCAAACAATCTCTTCTTCAATATGTAGAGATAAACCGGTGCCAAATACTCCAACCAAGATAAATATATATGGAACATGGAATTAATAAACAATGGGTGAAAATTAGAGTGTTAGATGAATTTTTCTTTGAAAGATGAACACTCAAAACCATGAACTTTTCTTGGAAGAATTTGCTCTCAAAAACTCTCTCTAGGAGTTAGAATGGAATGAAAAGTTAAGTTAGAAAAGTTAATTTCCGCACTTAAGAAATTCTGTCAAAAGATAGTGGGAAAAACAAGTTGGAAAGTGGGTGAAAACTTCTCAAAACTTCCATTTAACTGTTCCCGCCAAATCTCGTTTGAACGATATTTTTGTTCGAATGAAGTCTCGTTCAAACGAGGATTCTAACGAGGTTCTAGTGTGAACTCGTTATAAATCTCGTTGGAAGTTTCGTTCGAACATCAAGTTCATTCAAAGGACCCTCCGAACGACTTTCCAGTGGCCTTTGGGGAACTCGTTGGCAAACTCATTCGAATGTCAATGTGGTTCGAATGACAAACTCGTTCGAACGAAACTTCGAACGAACTTCTAGAAAGTTGTAAAAATTCAATTTTTTCCCAGAAACTTTATATTCATTATTTTAAAGTTTTAATAAAATATTTTTGAAATTAAACAACAGTTTTAAATAATATTCACCCAATATAAAATGTTCCAAGCTCCTATATATATATATATATATATATATATATATATATATATATATATATATATATATATATATATATATATATATATATATTAAACTGCATTCATACCTTAGGAGCAATGGAACCATGTTGATGACGTAAAAATGAGACACATTAAACTCGACAATTTGATGAAGCTTTATACTCTTGGTCGTTACATCTTCAACAAATATGTCATAGGCTTGAAGGATGATCAATTAATTCTATCCTAGGACTCAAACGTTTTTGTCCGGAATTGAGCCACAACTACAAAGGACTCAATTGGAGATTTGTGTCCTTACATCTTTCTTCACTAACCTCATGAGAACTCTAAATTGACTTGAGCTAGTCATTGATTCCAAAGGTCCATGGTGGGTACCTTATCATTATTTCAAACTAAATAGGACTTGGGAATGATACCATAAGAATTATCGATCGTCCTCACACCTTGTAGCAAAAGTTCATCGAATTGATAAAAAATATTACACTCCGACCGGTCAAACTTTACCACAAAGTTACCATATAAAAGTTGTCTTATTATTAACAAGTTCTCCTTCAAACCTTTAATATATAATACATTATCTAGATTAAGAAAGTCAAAAATCTCCACACAACCCCATCTTAATATGCTAGACCTACACCCAACCCCAAAGGTGATTTTCTTTATTTGCAATACATTAAGTTTGTAAAATGTGACTTGTCACCTATCATCTGCCCAGAAAACACATTTACAAATTACCATTGGGAAGTATCTTGAAACTTAGGAGCAACATGAATGACAAGGGCACCCTAGTGGGGTAACCTTTTACTTGCCCTTATCATTGTTAGCACAAGTCATTGTGTTGGAAGTGTTCTAGATAGGCTTTTACATCCTTTGAAATTCTCCCGTTAAACTATTATATGTAGTGACTAGAAACTACACTTGCTCTCTAAGGCTAGCAAAGTATCTATAGTGGTGTGTGGGAGCATGTGAGTGAGAGACTTTTTTTAGCTTATAGCAAAACTCCTTAAGGTGACTGATGATATTGTAAACCATGCTTTAGGATTCAACCTCTTTTGGAATATTTCTTAACAATGGAGAAGATAATAAAAAATACTAAATAGCACAAGAGATGAGAAAAAATAGATGAACGTGAGCATATAAGTGCTTCGACCTTAGCCTCCATCCACTGGGAAAAGTTAGGGAGTGATTTCACTATAATGAAGGGTAAGATGCCATGAAATATAAGTCAAACTTCTCTTACTTTATAAATTCACATTATATCAGTAGGGGTTTTGATTTTCGATCCATGAGGAAGGGGACACAAGATGTATTTTATAGGTCTAGGGGTGCGTATTATCACCCAATGATAAATACTCCATGTGTGAATATTAGATCAACTAATGAGTGTGTAACACCTATAGAGAATGATGTAGAAGTCATGATGGAGAATGTTATCCCTGCGTGTTGGTTGATTTTCCATAACGGTTTCAATTGGATGTATCAACAATACCATTGTCACGATTTCCATGCGTGCACAATCTTTCCAAGATGCAGTGTCTTGTCCAGCTAAAACTGATAGAGTTTCAGTCCTCTAAGTCTGGGCTGAGATGAGGTTGTTGCAACACCTCGCACTTTTAGGGACTATTAAATTTCATTAGTGGGCGTAATTTGGAGATTAAGGAAAATCTTGTGAATAGAAATTTTGGGAATTTGATTATTATTGGTGTGTGTTCATTTACTTTTGAGGCTTAGTAAATGAGTTGGATTATTTTAATTACATGACGTAGTTAGGTAAAGCGACAATGGGTAATATTTTAATTGGAAAAACCGCATTGAGATGTATTGGGTTTAATTAGTGGATTGCGGTCAAGTACCTCAGATGGAGATTTAAAGTGTATGATTGGACTTCAAATGGCCGAGATAGCCAAAATAGAGTATCCGAGGGGTCGTAATTGAGTTTCGAGAATTTTTGGACCAGTAGGGACTCGTAATTGAGTAAACGAGTTATTTTTGGGTTTAAAGGGATAAACCTTTATTTCTCCCCGTATAAGGCATGGGAGAGGGAAATAAATGAAAGAAAATAGAGAAAAGAAATAGGAGAGGAAAGAAAGAGAGAAAAGATGAAGAAAAGGGAGGTTCCAGCCAAACTCCACGGGATTCGACTCGGGGTCGTCAGATTTTATCCACGAGGCAAGTGTTTACTTTATTTATTTATTTTTAGCATAAATATAATATCATAATTGGTAATAACAAACTATATGATTTTGGGATTGGGTGTTCGTGTATCAAAACGGGTTTTCGAAAATTTTAACGGATTAAACCCAGATAACATCCAAATTGGGAAGCTTAGGATTTAATATAAATTTGTTGTTGGTTATGGGTTCTAGGATGTTTAGAAGCCTTTTCATTTGTGTATATGTAGTTGATTGAGGTTGGAGGACATTATGTGAGGAGATAAAATTTTAGGAGAAGCTTTAATGGCCGAAACAGGTTCTCGGATAAGAAGTTATCCGAGTCGATCGATGGCCCAGGATCGATCGATCGATGGCCCAAAAATTTTGACAACTTCGGCTAGTGTTGTTTAAATGGGATAAATTCCATAAAAAATATTTTAGGTTGTTTAATTGAGGAAATAAAGAGTTATTTAAGGAAATAATATCTATCCATTAAACATAATTTATGGGAGTTAGGAGGGTGCTATAATTGAGTGGCACTAAGAATTTTAATTTTCGAGGAAAATAAAAAATTAAAGAATTGGACGAGTGGGGTTCCCAAAAAGAGAGTGGGGACTTCTAAATTATTTTTGGAGTGGGATGTATATCTTGGGTTAAGTGAGTAAAGTTGAGGACTTATCTATTTAGGGGTGTTCGGGAAGAGTAGCACTCGAGGGAGTATTTTAGTGGGCGAATATTTATAGGAATTTGTGCACGTAGAAAACACATTATATTGATTAGGGTTGAGTATATCCTATGAGACTACTAGGATGAATGTGGGAATATACTTATTTACTTAGTAGGAATTGGTATAGTTGGAGAAAATTATATAAACCCTTAAACGTGTATAAGGTACATGTTATTTATCAAGTGAGGGAATACTTTTGGGTTTAGTATCGTGAGTGTGAGAATACTTGAATGTTATAATTTGCTAGAATCTTTGGGATTATTTGGCCATCGTTATGTGTGATTGGAAATTATGTCCATATATATATATATATATATATATATATATATATATATATATATATATATCTATATATATATATATATATATATATATATATGTGAAGCATACCCCCTCTAATGCTATCATGGGAAGTTGCACGATGTGAGTGAGGCCCCTGGCTTGAGGAGCTGGGAGCGTATAGTCCCCAGGTCATAGCGTCCATTTTATATTGTGTGATTCTTATTAGGGGTGAGACGTGGTGGGTATGTTTCGTCTCACTTTCGGGGAGGAACTATGACCGCTACCCATACATTGTGTTTTGAATTTTTACCATGTCGGTGATATTTAGTCCGACCGCTCGTAACCAAGATGGTATGTGAGTAATGCCCTGGAAGATGATCGCATTGAGAGACCGCATCCTAGAGTAAAGAGATAAAATGAATAAGGATTTATTCTCATTCCGGGAGATTTTATCCGGACATGAATTGTGATATGCCTAATAAATGAGTATGTTATGTGTATATATATATATATATATGTATGTATATATATAGCGTATAGTCCCCAGGTCATAGCGTCCATTTTATATTGTGTGATTCTTATTAGGGGTGAGACGTGGTGGGTATGTTTCATCTCACTTTCGGGGAGGAACTATGACCGCTACCCATACATTGTGTTTTGAATTTTTACCATGTCGGTGATATTTAGTCCGACCGATCGTAACCAAGATGGTATGTGAGTAATGCCCTGGAAGATGATCGCATTGAGAGACCGCATCCTAGAGTAAAGAGATAAAATGAATAAGGATTTATTCTCATTCCGGGAGATTTTATCCGGACATGAATTGTGATATGCCTAATAAATGAGTATGTTATGTATATATATATATATATATATATATATGTTATGTACTGAGGGCCTAATGGATCTCAACCATTGACATTGCCAAGTATTAATATATTGGGGGGGTCCTTGTTTGGATTTCGCCTCGCGAGACACCCCACGTACGAACATGGCACAGTGTTGAGACTAGAGAGAAGCTTACCCCTTAGTACTTGGTTTACTTAGGACTTTCCGAGTTTGGGAGCCACGGATTAGTTAGGCAGGGTATCTTGACTAGGATGTTTAATGGGATGCGATAGGTGTGCACCATTAGAAGAGGGGTGAGGGGTACCTCATGGGAGTGCGATACCAATTTTGAAAATGAGATAAAACATATTTTTCATAAATAAAGCATTTATACACTTGCAAAATATTTTCACAACTCGGGCTCTGACCCGTTTCTATTTTCCTCTCTTTTGCAATATATATATATATATATATATATATATAGGTGTCTAGACAAAGGGACGGCTGGATGATGATTACTTCGAGTCAGACGTCTGCAATAGTTGTAGATGCATGCAGGTTTTCTATAGACGCTTCTATCCTTCTAATCTAAATAGGAGGTACTGTATCAATATTCGGGCTAATAACCCAACTGCATTTATTTATTCTTTTACTGCCTTTTAGTGTGGCATTCGTTTTGGTTGTATATTGTTAAACCGGGTATTCGGTTATTTTATTGCATCTTAGTTTCATTTATATATAAACTGGGTGGATGTTTTTGTTGATAAATTTGTTTAAAAAGATTAGTTAAACAAAATTTTGACGCCATCCTAATAGGTTATTAGTAATTAATTTGATTTCGACACTGATGCTAAGAATGAACCATATGCGACTCTTGTTTTATTTGGTGCAGGAGTGATCGCCTGGTATTTTATTAGGTGGGGTGTCAGAGCTGTATCAATATGTGACTGATAGATGACATTGATTGGTCGACTTCATGGTACTAACTTAGGCTGATACTGTAAGTAGGCTACAGGTGAGGTCTACACTGTGAGTAAACTGTAAGTTAACACTATAAGTAGGTTATAGGGCGACACTGTGAGTAAGCTATAGACTGGCACAACGAGTTGACTATCCTTGGATAAGAAAATTGTCCTTCCATTGAACTTAATCTCTAAGGAAGAGACCATCTAAGGCGAAATTTTAAATTTGATCTTCTGAAAGGTGATCACTCTGAAGGCATATATGAAGAAAGACTCTTCTATGGTAGGCACTATTGGCACGAGACCAAACTTATGTTTGTCAATCAACCCTTATACCTTAGTCTTTAATGTCAATGGGAGGCTAAGGTTTAAATAGTTTTTCTATTTTGTCTCGTCATGTCTCTTGTGTATGAGGTTACTCAGGTTTAATGGAGGTACAATGGTCGTATTGGGTTTTGACAGAATATAACAACCCGCCCTTTTGGAGACCATCAAATTCCCTATGTAGAAATAAATTGGCGATTTGAAGACTTTCCCGAAATAGTGATTTTGGGATTTTTAATGATTTAATGATTATCACTGGTTGAGATATTTACTATTGGGGTTAAGTAAATATGTCGAGGTATTTTAATGATAGGTCATTGTTGAGAAAAGCGACAATAGAGGTAAGATTTAATGAGAAAACCCGCAGTTAAATTTTATGGGTTAGAATAGTGATTTGCGGTCAAGTACCTCAGATGGAAATTTTGACTGCGCCATGAGTCTCAGAATGGCTGAGATAGTCGGAAAAGAGTGTCCGATTGTCGAAAATGAGTTTTCGGAAATTTTAGAGTTAAAAGTAACACGTAATTGGGTAAACGAGTCGTTTTTGGGTTTTAAGGGTTAAAACCCTTTTCTTCCTATTTAAAGAGGGAGAGGGGGAGAGAATAGAAAGAAAATAAAGAAAAGAGAGAAAAGAGATAAAGGAGGAAGAAAAGGGGAGATCTCGGGCCAAACTCCGCCGGATTCGACTCGAGGTCGTCGGATTATATCCACGAGGCAAGTGTTTACTTTCTTTATTTCCTTTTTGCATAAATATTTCATACCGTAGTTTGGTATAACTAAACCCTAAAGATTTTGGGTTGGGTTTTTCGTGGATAAAACGGGTTCTTGGGAGTTAAAACAACTAAACCCCAATAATATTTCAATTTGTGGAACTTAGGTTTTAACCTAAATAAATTCGCGGTTTAGGGTTCTAGGATGTTTAGAACCCTTAATATGTGTATTTGTAGTTGGTTGAGGTTGTAGGACATTGGGTGAGGCGACAAAAGCTTGGGAGAAGCTTTAATGGCCGAAATCTTCTCGAAGAAGATGATGAATAGTAACCCGTAACTTTAGGGGGCTATTTTGGACAGGAAGCTAATTGATTTATCTCTCGGCCAAAACAAGAAAGTTATAGATCTTTTCGATACGGTCGTGTGGGAACTGACCGCGTATTTTTCTAATTTTTCCTCCATTTCATATGATTTTTACAATATGGCAGCTCCGGGTTGAAATCATCAACTCGAAAATCAAATCGGGAATTGGAAAAATAAAGGCTAGAATAAATCGTGTAGATGTTCGGGATAATTTTTGGTGTAGTTTAGAAACCCCGTTAATGGATTTGGGTTGTTGGATCAAGGAATTGAGGAATTTAGTTTTGGGAGACCTGGTGTGACCGGTCGACCACGTCAAGAAAAATGAAAGAAAGAGCCTACTGCTTTGTTTCGTAGGCTTATTTGCAACCCGCGGTCGACCGAGGGTCCAGGATAGGTCGACCGGTGCCCTATTTTCAACCCAAGATTTTGGAGATTAGTATTACTTCTCCTCTTTGAGATTAAAGTTTAAGGGCCTTCTAAATTAGAGTATTATAGAGGATTATGTCCTAAAGGACTTGGTGAATTGGGAATATATATATACATAGATATGTATATTCACTTAGAGTGAATTGGTATATTTGGAGATATCCACTAAATCCTTAGAAGGGGATTAAGGTATGTATTATTTGTTCATGTGGGGAATATTTTGGGTTTAGTATCATGCTAAAATGAATGCATGATTATGATTCCTTGAGGGAATCTTTGGGATTATTGGTCATCGCTAGATGCTATAGGCCATTATGGCTGTTTATATATATTCTAGGAGGAATATATAGTATATATATATACTATGTGATTAAAGTATATATATGATATGATGTTAATGATTTTGAAAATAAAATATAAATGTTTTCAAAATGGAAAGTTAAATGATTTTCTGAATTAGTAAAATATGGATACACACCTCTCTAAATGTCTATCATAAGGGTAGTTGCGTGTGTATGGTGAAGCCCCCTGGCTAATGAATGCAGGGTGGATATAGTCCTATAGTCCATATGAGCGTTTGTTGTATTTTTCTGTGCTGGTTAGGAGATTCCGGGTGTGGTCTTGACTATCCCGCAGGCATATGGCCGCTTCCCGATGTCTTACGATGTAGGATCCCAGGTTGTCTTGACAATAGGCCCTGGAAGATAATAGCCATTTAGGGGCGCGCACAGTGGGGAAACCCGGGCGGGCGGTCTTAGTACGCGTTATATGTTAAAGCAATTTATGATAATAAATTGGCTTTAATTTACATTTCCTGGATGGAAGAAGGGAAATGGGATAAATGTTATGGCTTCGGTAACACCTCCCGGATGGAAGAGGGGACGTGGAAGCATATGATATGATCAAAGCATTTTTATGATAATGAAAATGGCTTTGAATACATTTATTGAATATAAAAAGGGAAATGGGATATTTTGACATGGAAAAGCATTTATATGATAATAAAATTGGCTTTTAAAAAGGTATATGATTTATTAAAGCAATTCATGATAATGAATTGGTTTTTAAATACATTTCCTGGATATGAGAAGGGAAATGAAAGGTTTTGAGATAAAAATGACAAGTATTGATAAATACTTTATAAATGTATTCTCATTCCGGGAGATAGATCCGGATGTATATGGTAAAATGTATGTATATGTATATATCGAGTGCCAAGGGTCTAATGGATCACGACGATCGACCTTGTCGCATAGTAGTGTATCGGGGGGGTTCCTTGTTTGAATTTCGCTTTGCGAGACACCCCACGCATGAATATGGCACTGTGTTGAGACTGGGGAGAAGTTTAATCCTTAGTGCTCTAATATTAGTATTTCTTGTCGTATACATATTTATTTATATATATATTCTGTACTGAGGGACTGGCGGATCTCGACAATCGACCTTGCCGCATAGTAGTGTATCGGGGGGTTGCTAAATACACCGGGTGAAGTTTAGCCCTTAGTACATTTCTTGGACTATCTAGGGTAGATAGTGGTTGGGTGATAGACTAGTTTAGCAGGGTAGCTTGACTAGGATGTTTAGATGGT
This sequence comes from Sambucus nigra, assembly GCA_949130495.1. Classification (NCBI taxonomy): domain Eukaryota; kingdom Viridiplantae; phylum Streptophyta; class Magnoliopsida; order Dipsacales; family Adoxaceae; genus Sambucus; species Sambucus nigra. Next base: position 463,222,697 of record OX422209.1, on the reverse strand, counting down.
TAGAGGGATGCGCTAGGAGTGAACTGTTAGAGGAGAGGTCAGGGGTATCTCATGGGAGTGCGATGCCAAACTTAAATATGAGATAAAACCTTTTCTAAAATAATAAGGCATTTATGCACTTGCTAAATATTTTTAAAACTCGGGCTTTGACCCGTTTAGCTACTTTTACTCTCTTGCTATACATATACATATATATATAGGTGTCCAGACACAGGGACGCCTGGATGTCACTTCTTTCGAGTCAGACGTCGGTTGCAGCAGCTGTGGATGCGTACAGGTTTTTGATAGCCGCTTCCATTCTTGTAATCTAGATAGGAGGTATTGCATAAACATTCGGGCCAACGGTCCAAATGCATTTATTTATTCTTTTATAACATCATTCGATATGGTTTTATATTTTGACCGAGTGTTCGGTTATTTTATTTCATTTCAGTTTCATTTACGCAAAACTGTGTGGATGTTTTAAATTTTGTCGTTTTAAAAGAGTAGTTAAGTAAAAATTTTAATGCTCGCCTAATAGGATATTAGTAATTAAATGGATTTTCGACAGTTATTCTAAGAATGACCCATATGTGACTCCTGTTTTAATTTGATATAGGAGTGATTGCCCGGTATCCCATTAGGCGGGGTGTCACACAGAAGTGCCATTTATCACTTGAAAAGTAAGACACCTGTCACTTGCTAAATGGATTAGCATGACACTCTAAGTCATGTGTATAGACAAGCTTCCCATTTGATGATTTGACTTAATGATGGACTTTTTTGGAAGCGTGTGCATGCTTTGAGGCAGTAAAAACTCCTTCATCTTCTTCGTTTCATTATTTCTAGAAACTCCTTTCCATATAAACTCTGATTTCTCTCTTTATACTCTTTCATTCTTCCGCTATAATCTTTCTTTCTTTTTGGTGATTTTCAACTCCAATAGTCTTCCTCTACTCTCCACGTAATCCTCTTGCTTCCTTTCTTTGTTTCTTATAGTTTAATTTTTAGTTTTGTAATTTTTATTTTTTGGAATTTTTTCGGGTTATTCCCCGCACCAATTTGTGGTTGTTTTCCCCTTAATTCAAGGAAATTTTGGGTGGTATGAGGTTATGAGAAAACTTGAGGTTGAAGTAGCTAGGGTTTTGCAGTTTAGGTCAATCGTTTTTATTTTTTTAAGTCTTCTCCAATGAGAGCCTGCCGAAGGTTTTCTTGGTGTCCTTCACAAAAGTTGTTTTAAAAATCATTTAATTGCTTGGTTTGATCTTTTGCAGTTACCCCCTAGATTTCCTTTACATTCATTCATGTACCTTAGGTTGTACGAGCTAGGTGAATAGTTTCCCAACTTGTGCGAGCGTATAATATGAGACATTAGGAGGTCTAAGGCTGATTCTCCTCAATGTAGCCCTCATGTTCCATCGACCTGAACTCCCTTGTATAGTGAGATTATGAGCAATTTTCATAATCCATGATTTAGAGAAAAAATAAACTGAAACTACCCCTTCCAGTAGAAAGTAACACTAAGGTACCTGTTAGGCGACATGGAGGCCAAAAAGGTGGTCGATGATGGTTTTTGTCATCGTAGATGTCCTCCTAGACATAAAGGCAGTGCCACGAGTGTTTTTGTTTGCGTGGATGTGGATTTGGCGAAGGGTGTCGTATTTGTTGAATTTCTATAATCATATTTTTGTTGAGTTCTACCTTTGTTCCTAAGATCTAGAGTGATGCCAATGAGATCTCCAGTGAACACACTACACATTTTAATGATTTGTTTTCGATATCTCTCAAATTTCCCCTCTAATTTCAGCAATGAAATTTCCTTTTACGTGGTTTATTCTCTTATATTCGTAACAAAGGTGATGATCTGAAGGAAGATTGGCGTTGGTCATAGATACCGTATAAGAGGTGAAAACATACCTTAAAAAATTGCTCAAATATTTCTATTTGTTCATTTCTTTACTTTGCACACCCATTGTCTGTTTAACTTTGATTTTTTTGTTGCACCTGGAACCAAAAATGGAGAAAAATAATGAAGATTTAACTTATCAATGGCATATGGGAAATTATAAATATATCAAGGGCAGTTTAGGTGGACCTTTACACAAAAAACAACAGACTACATGAGTTTTATTGAAGTTTAATTCAAACTTCAGTAACCAATTTGATAATATAAATAAAAAAAGAAAAGAGAATATCACTTATTCATATTCAAAATGCATCCATCATAGGCAGCAACTTCCATTGGTGACACATATGGTGAAATTGACTATATACATATGATGAAATTGACTATATAATACCAATTTGATTTCCTTTTCCTCTCTCATTTCTCGTTGCTCTTCTCAAATAGTTTAGTCCTCTTCAAGAGGCCTTTTGCTCTGATTTTTCTTCTCACTTTCTGGTTGTTGTTCTAAAACAGTTTTGTCATCTAGAGGATTCTCTTTTTGTTTTGCCTCCTGCCCTTCTTGCAGATCTTCTTGAACAGCTAGATCCTAAAAACTTAAAAATAGAAATTTATAGAAAAGAAATGGATTTCAGTGGAAAAGATACAAATTTGATCTCAGCAATGGTTTTTAAGTGAAAAAGATAGTCGATATTTCTTTTAGTTCCCAATTTCCTAAACATTAATGAATCTAAAAAACTTCAAGCTTTGAATAGAGTCTAAATAGTTTTAGAAAGGCAAAGGAATAATCTAGAAATGGTATATCAAATATAAAGTTTTCAACGACTAAATCAGAATAAGTCTCTAGCCAATCCTCCACGTGATTAAAATTCATACCATCTCTAAAGTGATCGAAAGTAATATACTTGAACGTGAGAATATCACCCAAATTATCTTAATAATGACTTTCAGTTATTAGTTAAAATTTACATCACACACATATATTTATTTAATTAACTTTCACACGTTGTAGTTTTCAGACCGGAAAACACTTATATACAACACATAAGTACAATCTAGCAAAATAATTGAAAGGTTTACCTTGCAGAGCTTACCGAACATGTCATATGCGTTTACCAAACGATAACCTTCTCACCTGACAGTCACCTTATGAAGCTCTTACCAAACATGTCATATGTGTTTGCCGAACGATAACATTCGAACATGAAATATACAACGAACAATTACTTTTGAACAAAATGATCGAAATAGGTGTTTTATACAGTCAAACTCATTTGAAACAAAATGAGGTTCAGGTAATGTATTTTTTCTTTTGTTCATTCTTTATAATTACGATATGAATACCCTGAACAAAATTATACAAGACATTTGTTTAATTATACAAAATGAACCAAATGAGGTTCAGTTACATATCATAATTACGATATGAACAAAATGAGGTTCAACTACATATCGTTATTAGCATAAAAAACTATGGTCCTCAAAAACCAAATTCAATTAAAAAAATAAAAAACATAAATGTTGAAACATAAAATAAAAAACATAAAATGTGTATGAAATACCGTATCTATGAAAACAAAAAACATAAACACATTGAAACAAAAAAGAAATATATTAACTTATTGGAGAAGGATAAATGAAATATGAGATCCTATTTGGAACCCCAATATACAGCAAAAAGAATCAAACTATATTTCCATGCAGAGATCATATTAACTCTTTAATTGCTGAAGAAATAAAATAGTAGATGAAATAATTGAAATTGGAAAGTGAACGTAAAATCTTGATAACCAACTGAATTGAAAGCAAAACTCACATCAACAAAAGTAGGTAACATCTTTTTTAATGTTGTATGATTTTCAATATATATATAATTATATCTAAATGGCTAGTGAGAAAAACTGAAAATAAAACAATGAAGATTTGAACTATTTGACGTCAGTAAATCGTAATAGTTGGTGCTTTTCTCAAATACATGCGAGGCATGGGTAAATTGTTGCTATATCTTTGGTAACCCAAGAATGTAAGCAAAACTACATCAATTTACCTCGAATTACTGCATGTGGTTATGAGCTCCCTATATATTAACGCTAATCATAGAAAAATGGAAAACAAACATAGCAACAGAGAGACATCAAATATAAATCCAATTTCCAAATTCAAATTTATAAAATCATTACAAATTCATTTCAAATGTCTTGACATGGGAATTAAAAGCAATAACTACAATATACAAAACCCAAATGTCTCGACACAACCCAGATGTCTCTACAAAGAGCCCTAAATCCCACCACAACCATCATTATCGTAAATGGAAATTTCTTGATAGTCAAAATTGTACATACATGAAATATAAATAAAAACTAATGGCAATATCCAATCGGTTGAAAGGGAGAGATAGAGAGTGAGAAAAAAACATACTACCTTAAAGATCCGAGCCTAAAATGCCATAAATTTAAATAAAGAATGCTTGCACCGAACAATGCTTAACACAATGAAACCTACAGAATTAATACACAAATACTTGTAAAACATTAAGTATACCTAGATTTACAAACCTAAGAAAATTCCAATTTTATGTATTTTTTCAATAAGCATATTTTCCGTATTTTACATTCAACATAGAGTACACCTATTAGTGGAATTTATGCAGTGATGAAATACGGGAGGCGGCGGTGTGGTTGGTAGCAAAGTGGGAGCTGAAGGGGGTTTGTGTTGTTTGGAAGGTTTGTGTTTATAGGGAGGGTTTGTGAATCGGGATAGATGAGAGATAGTTTTGTGTGTGAGGTGTGTTTGCTTTAGTTAAGTTTACTAATTTACCCTTTTTTTAAATTTTAATGAAGAGTGGGAAATAAATTTGTGGGTTGAAAAAGAGGGGGAACTCAAATACTTGAGGGGCAAAATAGGGAGTGTAGGAAAAATCCATCTCATGACATCATAAGATGTCTCTTAAGGCATACATAAGTTTTATTCCTTATATATATATATATACACACACACACAATATACTATACACATCAAGTATATCCATATATATATATCACACACTATATAAGTATAATAACCATCCCCCAGAGAAATAACTTAATGGATGCAGTCTCTACAATGCGATCATCTTCCAGGGAATACACACATAATCCTAGGTAGCACCGGTCGGGATCTCACACCAACCTGATAAAAACATAACACAAACGTAGGGGAAGCGACCATAGTTCCTCACCTGAAAGTGAGAACGAATCATATACAAGACATCTCACCCATGATAAAGAGCCTCACTTCTTAAATAACTGGACACTATGACCTGGGGACTATAATCACCCTACTGCACAAGCCAAGGGATTCACCCACATCGCGCAACTTCCCATGATAGCATTAGAGGGGTATGTTTCACATAAATATATCATTCACACACATATATATATATTTATAATCATAACATATATATATATATACATATCATCAAATCCGGCTATTCCTTCCTATCTCACTGGCATTAGCTTATAATCCTGAAAATACCAATTCGAATTAATTCATAAGTTTACACACAACTTATTTTAATTCCATAAGTATTCACTCACTTATGATACAACTATCATATTGATTTCTTTCGAATATTAGCTTATCATGTCTAGCTAGTATTATAGTTTCATCCTTCTCGCTGTGACACCCCGACTAATTAAATACCGGGTAGCTACTCCTTTATTAAATCAATACAAAATGCCAAGTTGGTTTAGTTAATAGCATCACTGTCGAAAACATTTTAATAATTACTAACCACCTAGTGTTTAAAAAGTAAGTTGCCAAATTTTAATTTAAGTCTGATTAACATGCGATAAAAGAATAATGGAAGAACAACATAATCCATTCACCGTAACGAAGTAATGAAATAATCAACAAATAATAATAAGTCCGGAGGAAAACTCCTCACAACAATCCCACAACTGAAAATAAGATGACAAGTCTGAATCCTGAATTAATTACATGCCATAAGTCTGAATAACTGAAATAAATGAAATGTCTCTAAAGAAATTGGCGACATGCCCTACAACTGATAAATACTAATTATGGAGTCAAGATAGATGAAGAGTTTACAAGCAAAGTCCTGTAACTTCCACAAACAGCTACAGCTCGTCACCTGAATGAGGATCCTAAGCATGGTGTCCTTGTGGCTGGGCACCTAAAATGGTTTTTACAAAAATAGATTTGAAAGCAAATGGGTCAGAGCCCAAAAGTGGAAATCATTTTAAAAAATAGCAAGTGTTTTAATAACATTAAAACATTAAATGCAAAATACATGTTAGGACGTGCACTCACATGAATTTCTCACCTCTCGACTATATGTGCACTCCTAACGTACCGTACCCATCTAAATAGCATACATATCTAACCAAACCGTAATGAGTTCTACCCCTTACTACTCGATTCCCATATTACATTCTAACGTTATCACTTAAAAAGAGGGCTTTACATACACTTGGATTCTCAATTAGTAATATAATTCACTATCAACTAACCAGTTATGTTTTCTCAAAACATTACCATAATTATATTCACAATATTAACATGAAAGTTCCCATTAATTAAGTGTATATTATTCACATCATAAATATACAATACAAGCACCCCGAGACTAGCTACGGTGCACACATACTCTTCTATCCATCCTGGTACATCACGTACATAAGGATCACGCATTCCGAATCTCTCAGGAATCATTCTCAAATAACAACATCACAAATAATGGAGGCGAACACAGTCACATCACATGGGTCACGCACATACCCGCGCTCCCACGATCAGCAGACTTATCAATATCCCAATAAGCCCTTCTCTGACCTATGTTCATCGAGGTAACAAATCTAAATCCGGGCAACACAAGGATTAGAAGGCCCTAAGCGAACGTAAACCTCCCGTGATAGCAAGTATGGTAGGTATGTCATACACATAAAATCAATACATATACTAAGTATTCACACATCTTAGTAATCACCATAATATATTGGTGGTACACTTCTCATTTTCGTACCGACATATAATACTACACAATTTATATATTCTCGGTTAATATAATAAATTAGGCCGTCAATAGTTCTCGCATCGTAATCGACACTCACGTCCTAATTCACATTTTCCCTTAGGTTCAAACTACACTTCTAAGTTTGACTCCTCATTATATCCCAAACATCCCAAATATATGAAATAATCATCAAGGGAAGGTTATCTCTACATATACACAAGGTTATGGGACACTCGGGATCGAAACAGGCTAAAAAGCCTAAACTGTCAACTCATTCGAAGTCTCGTTCGAACGAGTCTGTTCGGACGAGAGTTCGTTCGAACGAAGTGGGCTTTCTAACGAAGTCTCGTTCTAATGAAATCATCGAATGAACTTCACCCTCATCAGAAGTCAAAGGTCAACTCGTTAGAAACTCGTTCGAACGAGCTCGTTCGAACGACCTGGGCAGGTCTTCTAACGAGTGGCCAGATTGGAGCCCAGATTTCCCTTTTTTCGTTTTTCCAAATTTCTTCACTCCTAATCCCACATAAAAATCGTCCCAACATCATTTTAAGGTTCCTAATTTGTACTAAACATTCATAGATCATAATCAAACGTTTATATAGGGCCAACTCATCTTAAACATCATCAAATCCCTTTATTTATCCCCAAATTATATAAACATGAACCCTAACATTTATAAATCATCAATGAGCCTAATAAAATCCATTTTTGTTTCATCCAAGATATTATTAACATCAGAATAATTGCCTACATATAATTCTACATGCATTCCTCATCAATATGCAATATTCTAGTTCCAAATTTAATGGGTATCTCATCTAACTCCCAAACAAATACGATTATAACAAATTTCTACGCATGGAAGAAGCATTCTCTGCAATTAATTGAAATTAAACCACTTGCCTTATTTGAATCTCTGATTTTTGATGTCGATTTGATGGAGTATACTCTCTCTCTCTGCAGCATCCTTCTATCTCTCGCTCTACAAGCCTTCTTCTCTAAAGTGCTAAAGGTGGCTAGGGTTTGCCTTAGGAATTTTTGAAACAACTCTAATAAGCCCCGTAGTCCAATAAGTCTTAAGATGTGGTTAGTGGGTTTAGTGGGGAATTACCAAGTCAGCTTTTTAATTCCCAATTTTCGTAGGTTTTAATTCCCAAAAATCCAAAATTACCAAACTACCCTTATACGTTGCCGGTATGGCCTAAAAATGCCCCGGGACCCAAACTAAACCCCCGTCTAGTGTTTTCTGACTATTTCAACCCTTCCGGACGGGTTGGCGCACTCAAAACGACCATACGGTTAATAGAACTAAAATTCACTTTTTAAATAAAATAAATATTTCCCTGACGCGACTGTCACACGCGTCTCAATAAAATTTCCAAATTGCCGTATTTCAATCTCACGACAAATTTCATACTTCAATATTCATATATAATCATATATGCACATTATATTCAAATACCATCTCGCATCACGCTAGTATTTTAATCCGGATTAATTTCCAATTAATACGCATTTAATTTAATTAATCCCATAAATAAATATCACAAAAATACGGGGTATTACACTCGCACATTTGAATTTTACTCACATATAATTGGCACATACATTTTACACGCATAAATGTATCCGTGTCCCCCCGGAATGATTTTTCCTGAGGGTCGTTCATCCGAAACACTCCTAAAATTTATAACGCAGATCATATTCTCTCTAACCCGAGGTCTATATAACACTCATAATCTTTTAGAGGCACTCACACTCTATTTATGATCCCCTAATATTTAAGCCCAAAAGGAATTCTTCTCCAATCCTTTAAGTCCAAGAAAAAAATCTCAATTTTTTCTGTTAAAAGCAAACCGAACCGATCCGGTGACCAATAAATGAACCGAACCGATGGCCCCCAAACCTAACCGCATTCCATCGATTCAATGTGTATAGATTTGGGAGTTTAACATCTTATCGAGCTCCAAATTCAATCCCACACTCATCCAACCCAAGATTTATGGTTTTTAACCTCTCCAATCATCAATATAATCATCTACACACTATGATTTACCAAACACAACAATTAATTCATGGGATTCCTTAATTTAACTAAAATTTAAACCCTGACTTATTTAAACCCACTATTTCTTATCATTCCATATTTCTCACCAAAAATTACACCATTAACATGGATTTAAACTCAGATTTCATATGGAGTTGTTATAACCTCAAATTATATGAAATCATTTCCAAAATCTCCATTTTTATACAAGAATCCAATCCCAAAATAATATAGTTTTTACCAACTATAATATGAATAATGAACACATATAAATAGTTAAAGAAGTTAAACACTTGCGAGGTTGGATAACTCAGATGACCTCATGCTGGAATCCGTCGGAGCTTGGCCGCAAATCTTATCTTTCTTCTCCCTTCCTCTCTTCATTATTTCTTTTCTTTATTTCTATCTTTCTTTCTTTCCTCTTCCTCTCTTGTATTAGAAGAGATAATAAGGCTTATCCCCTTATTAAACAGAAAATTGACTTGTATACTCAAATGCGAGTCCTAACTAGTCCAAAAAGTCCCCTGAACCCAAACACTACCCCGAATACTCTATTTTAACTATTTTAGCCCATCCGAGACTAATCGTGCACTCGAAATCCCCATCCGAGTCACTTATAAAAAATTTACCTTTTAAAAAAATATAACTCCACTCGTATTTTTCAAATAAAATATTATTACTCATTGCTTTACCCAATTGCGACATGATATTAAATAATTCAACCTCATTTACTTATTCTCGTAAGCAAATGCAACACATATCAATATTAATCCGTCACTCACTAATTAATATTTAATCCACACTTCAAATTATATTTCACTTAAAATTCCCAAATCATTAAATTACACCCACTTATGAAATTTAAATATCCATAAAAGTATGGGGTATTACATACTCCCCCTTACAACGGAATTTTGTCCTCGATATTCAGATACAACGGGTACTAAGACTCAGGCTCTTTACCAACACAACATCCTCTACTACTCAGAATCAATCACGATAATGGTATGGTCACTCCATTATTCACCCTCTAGTGGTACTCACCTATCTAAAGGCTTAATCACTATAGCCCCAACTTTACGGCAAGCTTGTTTAATTCTCTTCATACTGATATCGTCCATCAGTCATAAGCTCTCACCTCAATAATGGCACATTACACATTGTTCTTCTACCAACGACATCCAAATAATACGAGCCTATACATCACCGGCTCTATCGCCTTTATACTATTGGAAGGACGTACATCACTAAGTTCTAGATTCCTATATCCACCCTAACACAAAACTCCCATTCCGAGAAAAACCATAAGAACATCTGACCACTCCTGTCAGTCCTTCAAATCTCAATTCTTGGCGATATAACTCTTACGACGCTCAAAAGTCATCCCAAAATAGTTTGTGGTTAATGAACCTCTCGACAATGGACTAAAGCACGTCCGATCCAAAAGTCTATTTATTCTCTCACCTCTAAACAACCCATGGAGAAATGACAAGGCTTTCCACGTAAGACCTCGAATGGCACCCTGTCCATAATAAACTCGAATGAGTTATTACAAACAACTCTAGCAATCGATAATTTCCCCTCCCAATTACCGTAAAATTTATAATGCTCACCACTCGCATTATCCAACATTATAAATCACATCATGTATACTCATCGGTTATAGTTGACACAACTTGCCCAAAACATAATGTCATCCCCACTACATCACAAAAATCCCTATCGTAGGTGGGGTTCAAGGAACTCATCCCGATTCACAAGAATATTGAGAGGCACCTTCCACCGTGCAATACTTCTTTACCAGACTGTTTTCCCATTCCGTCACTGGAAGCATCAGCTTGATACCAAATTTCTGGTTGATCGTCTTGAACCAGCCAATTTTCATCTATGACTGGTTCACCCGGAGACAATCTTACTATTTCTCACCTAGCACAGATTCCCACTTATAATATCTCACATTAATTGCTACTTTATAATCCCCTCCTTTCCTGGGGGTATACCAAAAGTCTCGGCTCGTGCACTTCTGGGCCCTTTTTACCTTATAGACATCAACATTATATTTACATGCAAGCTCCCCTTAACATTAAACTGAGTAGGACTCAGCTCTACTTTCACACAACAGTGGGATTTTCCACTTCTCAAGAGATATCCATTTCTAAATGGCTTCCCATAGCCTTTCAACTCTTCTTGGGTATGCTACTGTCATTGCACCTATATACTTGGATTATCATCTTTCTCAGACGACGTTCAATCCATCATGCCATTCCACCTTTGTTTATGATTGCCCCACAGGAATATATTTCGCATATTTATCACCACTTCCTCCTATCTCAGACAATTTGAAAATCAAATTAACTAGGGGGACATACACCCTATAATTCATGCATATTTGCACAACACTAAAAATAACACGCACTTAACACACTTTCTCAAAACTGACCTCACATTCTCGATGTGGCTATAACACATGGGTATTCTCAATCACCCCAAAAATCTAAATTTAATTCTCCATAACATCATTCCACCCTTCAACACGTGATGAGAAGAAAATTTTCCAGTGCTCTCTCACGACACTACCAGCTCCAGTGGTCTTATACTATTTAATATCTCTCGGTTCAGAGTGTTTTCTCTACACTTTCATTGATTAACATTCAAAATTGATGTTCGAGCATCAACCAACGTCTCTCTACTCATGACGTTTATCAATGTCCATGAATATCTCATCCTGTAATAACATTCAAATAAGGACTTTCTTCAATGCACTATCACTCAGCATTGGCCGTAGTCAAATTCCATAAACTTCAAACACATAATTGAAACTCTCAAAAATTTTGTCCCCAGACATATAAATATAAATCTTAACTCCCACGTCTGCAAAGTAGTGATATAACAATGTTCTCTCCCTATCGCAAAGTCCTGAGTGTTAAACACAACAATGAGCTAAATCCCTCTGCTCAATAATAAACCCAATGCACCCTGACTCATATTGGTAAAGTCCCTACACACAGGGATCAGTATCTCAAGACAACTATACTCTCTGAAGTCTCCATCATAATGTAATAAAAATGCAAGATCGACCCTCTTTCAAGTAAGGCTTCGCCAAAAAAACACATCCTGTCCAAGAATAGTAAACACGATAGCCTTGTAATATCAACCCACTATCATTCTAACCAGTTTATACTCAAGATAATATCATACTAGGATAATACATCACTAAAATGAGTAATTCCAATAAAATATATTCCCACTGACTACACCCACTCCACCCGCGGATGAAACCAAATATAACCCCTCTATACCACAAATAATACATACACATAATATTATTATTGATAAAATGACTAAACTCGTCTCACATGCGAATTTAGTGCTAATTAAAATACCGTGACTCGCTCGTGTCATATAATTTATGCCTCATTCACCCAAGGATAAAACTCAAAATTTCAACCTTGCCAATTACCCTGGCCGCCCAAATAGTTCCTGGACATGATACACATGTCCGAACCGAATCAAAAACTATCTTAATCATTGCCCCTGCTAGGCATCATAATCTTGTCCCTTTACTCACTTCGGGAAAAATCACTGTATGTGGTCCTACTCTACACATATATAAATATGTCTACATGTAATACACTATTCTCCTACCACGCCGATCGTATTAGGGTTGCCCTTCTCTCGGACCCTGGTAGCCTCAATTCTGTTGGCCACCCTCATTGTTCCCTTAGTTTCACTGACCCTAAGGAACATAATACTGGACTTACTAGTCTCGATTTAATCCACCATCACTCGGTAGGAATTAAGATATTTGAATCCTTTAAATGGGTCCCCTGTTGGGTCTCCACACTGCAGTGTTTCATTAGCACTATTTCATCCAGTCTGACTCCCTGACTAATGTAATCATCTACATCGATCATCCAAAAATAATTTTCCTTAAGTGTTGGAGTCTCTTCTTGTGGGCCCATTACCCACTTAAGGACTCTTTTCCCCCATTGTACCTACATCATTAGGTATAAGGTTACCTAGCCAAGGCCTCTATCCAGTCCTCCTGTGATATGTTTAAAGTTTCATCCACAACACTTCCTGAACAATAGATAAAGGAACTTATGGTCAAATTATACCTAAGATCCTACCATTGGCATAATATTTCACTTCTCGAATATGGTGATCTACTCCCACCATTATAACACTGCTCCCACGAGGTAAAAAAAATTTCACCCCAAATTTTCACTACCGTGTATACTACACTCTGTAATATGCCAAAGCGTATGGGTATCTCACATCCATTGGCTAACACACATAATCTCCACATTTACTAAAATTCCAACGGGTGGTCCTCTTCAAAGACCCCTCGTACCCTCTCTCATTCTAACCATGATGGGTGAGTCTAATTTGGCACCACTTTCTACTATAGCGATACTTGAAAATATATGTCTCACCCTAGCAGTCCTTACCGACCCATCTTCCTGAGCAACAATAGGTTGACCTCAACTACGATCATCGTCCCCAAAATATTCTTCAACTCCAACTGAGCCCCACCTCGAATCACACTCGAACGCATATAAGATTTACTATAATAATATAGTATGGCAGGAGAACGAATGTCACCATAGGAATCAACATTCCTAAACAAAGGGCTCTATATCAAATAGAAAGCAATGCTGAAAATGTAGTACATACGAACATATTCCTAAGGACACTAGAACATGATGCTCTAATACCATCTGTGACACCCCTCCTATTTTAATCTCGGTTGATCAATCCTTTATCAAAATAAAATAGTATTCTCATAATGGATCATTCTCAGCATTACTGTCAAAATTCAAATTAATTACTAGTAACCTATTAGGTCGGCGTCAAATTTTAAACTTCTAATCTTGTTAACCTAAACACACAATAAATCCATCCACACAATTAATATACACATTAATTGAAATAAATAAAAAATAACCGATAACTCTTGGTAAAATATTAATACAACCATATTGAATAGTCGTAAATGAAAATACAACAAATAAAATAAATGACAACAGTTGGGAAACACACCCGAATATAACTCACAGTACCTCATATCTAGATCACAAGGATAAAAAATTCTAAACAGATCCCTACTGGCATCCACAGTTACTGCACCATCGTCTGACTCGAAAGAATAATATCATTCAGGCGTCCCTGTATCTCGACACCTAAAAGGTTTTTGAAAATATTTGAAAGCGAATCAAAGCCCAAAATGTCTTGAAAATATTTAGCAAGTGTTAAAAAACTTTAACATTTACAATATGATACTCTCCATATATAAACTAGTGTTGCACTCACTTGAGATACCCCTCCCCTCTCATCTAATAGTGCACACCTAACGCAATTATTTTAAGAACTCTAGTTATGCTACCCAGCCTAACTATCCTCTCAAAATCTCTAAGTCACCATATGCTATCTCATACCCCGCGTATAATATCCTAAGCTTTAGCATGAGCATATGCCTTATAATTTCTCAATTATAATTTATCCGTTCATTAAGAATAACCTTCACTACTTATTATACACTATTCACATCTTAGTGTCATTAATCCCGTATAAAATTCTCATCTTTATATACATATCTCAAATATTATTCCAGAGTTTATGCTCCCGGATGTAAATATTTCCTTCTCACTTTATTCTTTATTTTGTCAGTATATATATATATATATATACAATTTACTATACATATCAAGTATATCCATACTTATATATCACACACTATACAAGTATAATAACCACCCCTCAGAGCTATAATTCAATCGATGTAGTCTCTAGAAGGGTATCATATTCTAGAGAATACACACATCATCATGGGTATCTTCGATCGGGATCTCACATCGACCTGATAAAAACATAACACAAACATAAGGGAAGTGGTCATAGTTCGTCACCTGAAAGTGGGAACGAATCATACCCAAGACGTCTCACCCATGATAAAGAGAGACACTCCTTAAATAACTCGATGCTATGACCTGAGGACTATACTCACCTTGCTCCTCAAGCCAGTAAATTCGCCCAGATCACGCAACTTCCCATGATAACATTAGAGGGATATGTTTCACATAAATATATCATTAAGACACATATATATATTTATAATAATATAATATATACTCTCTCTCTCTCTCTCTCTCTCTCTCTCTCTCTCTCTCTCTCTACATATATATATATATATATATATATATATATATATATATATATATATATATATATATATCCTCAAATCCGGTTATTCCTGCCTATCTCACTGGCATTAGCCTATAATCTCGAATATATCAATTCATATTAATTCATATATATATATATATATATACATTTATATATATATATCCTCAAATCCGGTTATTCCTGCCTATCTCACTGGCATTAGCCTATAATCTCGAATATATCAATTCATATTAATTCATAAGTATATACACAGAACTTATTTTAATTCCACAAGTATTCACGAACTTAGAATACAATCATCACATTGATTTCTTTCGAATATTAGTTTATCACATCAAGCTAGTATTCTAGTTTCACCCTAACCTCACATTTGTATTTTACTCACATATTATCGACACATAAATTCTACATGCATAAATGTATTTATACTGGCCAAAATGATTTTTTTCGAATGTCGTTCGTCCCAAACACTTCTAAAATTTATAACCCGGATCTTATTCCCGTTAACCTGAATTTTACATAACACTCATCTAATCTTTTAGAGGTCCTCATACTCTATTTAGGATCCTCTAATATTTATCTCCAAAAGGAATTCTTTTTTAATCCTTTAAGTCCAAAAAAAATTCTCAAAATTTTCTATTAAAAGCGAATAGAACTGACGGTTAGAAAACAAACCGGACCGGTAACCAATGAAGGAACTAAACTGATGGTTATAAAAACAAACCAGTCCGGTGACCCAAACCGAACCTCATTCCACTGATTCAACGTGTACAAATTTGGGAGTTTATCATCTTCTCCAACTCCAAATTCAATTCCGTACTTATCCAACCCAAGATTTATCGTTTATAACCTCACCAATCAACAATATAATTATCTACACACTATGATTTATCAAGTACAATAATTAATTCCTGGGACTCTTCAATTTAACTAATATTTAAACCCTAACGTAGTTAAACCCACTATTTCTCATTTTTCCAAATTTCTCACCAAACATTAAACCATTGACATGAATTTAAACTCAGATTTCATATGGAGTTTTTATCACCTCAAATTATATGAAATCATTTCCAAAAACCCCATTTTGATTCAAGAATCCCATCCCAAAATAATATAATTTTCACCAACTATAATCTGAATAATAAACACACATAAATAGTTAAAGCAAGTTAAACACTTCCCTCGTTGGATAAATTCGACGACCTAGTGTCGGAATCCGTTGGATCTTTCCAAATATCTCCTCTTTCTTCACCATTTCTCTCTTCCTTATTTCCATTATTTCTTTATTTCTTTTCTCTTTCTCTCGTGGCTTATAAGAGAGAATAAGTCTTATGCCCTTATTAAACCCAAAATTGACTCGTATACTCAAATGCGAGTCCCTACTAGTCCAAAAAGTCTTCGGAATCCAAACACTACCCTCGGGTACTCTATTTTGACTATATCAGTCCATTCGAGACCAACTGTGCACTCGAAATCCCCGTACGAGTCACTTACAAAAAATTTACCCTTTGAAACCCAATACAACTCCACACGTATTTTCCAAATAAAATAGTATTACTTGTCTCTTTACCGAACTGCGACATGATACTAAATATTCCAGCCTCATTTACTTATTCTCGTAAGTAAATATAGCACACATCCATATTAATCTGTCACTCGCCAATTAATATTTAATCCACACTTCAAATTCTCTTTCACTTAAAATTATCAATTCATTAAATTACACCCATGTATATAATTTAAATATCCATAAAAGTATGGTGTGTTACAATGGGTGCGTCACAATTTATGATTATTAGTACTAAAATTTGCGTTTGAGTCGGGTTTAGTGGGTGCTTTGGTAGTATCATCCTTTTTCTAAATATATTTACCGTTAGGTAGCGGGTCTCTTTAGTGCCTCCTTTAGGGGAGAGGGTGTGGACACTATGAGGATATTTATATTTTATGTAAGTTTTAATCCTTTTGAGAGTTATGAGAGTATAACTTATTATTATCCTGAGTTGTGACTCGTTAGCGAGGGTTTGAGTAGTTGTGGAGTGTTATAGAAAGACTATCGTATTCGCTGTTCTAGGGTAGGGTGTATTATTTTGCAAGGTATCACATGAAAGATACCCGAGCCTGTATATATTATATTGTATAGGAGACTTCGGAGAGTACAGTTTTCTTGTTACATTTGATCCCAGTGTGTAAGGACTTTTATTTATTTAATTCAGGGTATATTGGGTTTATTGTCGAGCAAAGAGATTTAGCTCATTATTCACATAACCACTTATTCAACTGTGTTATTCGGGCATGTTTCCCAATTGTTGCCATTTATTTTATTTGTTGCATTTTCATTTACGCCTATTCAATATGGTTGTATAAATGTTTTACCGAGAGTTATCGGTTATTTTTTATTTATTTCAATTAATGTGAATGTTAATTGTCTGGATGGATTTATTATGTGTTTAGGTTAACAAGATTAGAAGTTTAAAATTTGACGCCGGCCTAATAGGTTACTAGTAATTAATTTGAATTTTGACAGTGATACTGAGAATGATCGATTATGATAATACTATTTTATTTTGGTAAAGGATTGATCAGCCGAGATTAAAATAGGAGGGATGTCACAGATTGTATTAGAGCATCATGTTCAAGTGTCATTAGGAATATGTTCGAATTTACTACATTTTCGGCATTTATTTCTATTTGATATAGACCCCTATGTTTAGGAATGTTGATTCCTATGGTGAGATTTCGTTCTTCTGCCATACTATATAATTATAGTAAATCTTATATGCGTTCGGGTGTGCTTTGAGGTGGGGCTCAATTGGCGTTGAAGAATATTTTGGGGATGATGACCGTAGTCGAGGTCAACCCTATTATTTCTCAAGAGGATGGGTCTGTAAGGACTTCCAGGGTGCGACATATATTTTTAAGTACCGCTATAGCAGAAAGTGGTGCCAAATTAGACTCACCGAGCATGGTTAGAATGAGAGAGGGTAGGCGGGGTCTTTGAAGAGGACCACCAATTGGAATTTTAGTAAATACGGAGATTGCGTGTGTCAGCCAATGGATGTGAAATGCCCATAGGCTTTGGCATATAGCAGAGTGTAGTATACACGATAGTGAAAATTTGGGGTGAAATTTTTTTAGATCGTGGGAGCAGTGTTGTAATGATGGGAGTAGATCACCAAACTCGGGAAGTGAAATATTTTTCCAATGGAAGGATCTTCGGTACGGTTTGACTGCAAGTTCCTTCATCTATTATTGAGCAAGAGTTGTGGATGAAACTTTAAACATATCACAGGAGGACTAGATAGAGGCCTTGGCTAGCGAACCTTATACCTAATACGGTAGGTACAATGGAGAAAATAGTCCTTAAGTGGGTGATGGACTCATGACAATAGACTCCAACAATTAAGGAAAAATTATGTCTAGATGATCGATGCAGATGAACACATTAGGCAGGGAGTAATACTGGATGGAATAGTGCTAGTGAAACACCGTAGTGTGGAGAACTAATAGGGGACCCATTTAAAGGATTCAAATATCGTAATTCCTACCGAGTGATGGTGGATTAAATTGAGACTAGTAAGGTATGTACTGTGTTCCTTAGGGTCAGCAAAACTAAGGGAACAATGAGGGTCGCCAACGGGATTGAATCTGAGAGAAGGACAACCCTAATACGACCGGCGTGGTCGGAGAATAGTGGATTATATGTAGAGATATTTATATGTGTGGAGATTAGGACCACATACATTGATTTTTCTCGAAGCGAGTAAAGGGGCAAGAGTATGATGCCTAGAAGGGGTAATGATTAAGATAGTTTTTGGTTCGATTCGGACAGGTGTGTCAGGTACAGGAACCATTCGATCAGCCAGCGTAATTGGCAAGGCTGAAATTTTGAGTTTTGTCCTGTGGTGAATGAGGCATAATTTATATGACGGGAGCGAGTCATGGTATTTTAATTAGAACTAGATTCGATTGTGAGGCGAGTTTAGTGGTTTTATCGATAACATTATTATGTGTATACATTATCTGTGGTATAGAGGGGTTATCTTTGGTTTCTTCCGCGGGTGGAGCGGGTGTAGTCACTGGGAATATATTTTATTAGAATTACTCATTTTAGTGATGTATTATCCGAGTATGATATTATCTTGAGTATAAAATGATATTATCTTGAGTATAAACTGGTTAGAGCGATAATGGGTTGGTATTAAAAGGCTATCGTGTTTGTTGTTCCTGGATATAATGTGTTTTTTTGGTGATGCCTCACCTGAAAGAGGGTCGAGCTCGCATTTATATTATATTATTATGGAGACTTCAGAGAGTATAGTTTTCTTGAGATATTGATCTCGGTGTGTAGGGACTTTACCAATATGATTCGGGGTGCATTGGGTTTATTATTGAGCGGAGGGATTTAGCTCATTGTTATGTTTAGCACTCGGGACTTGGCGATAGAAAGAGCATATTGTTATATCACTCCTTTAGGGACGTGGGAGTTGAGATTTATATTTATATGCCCGGGGATAGGATTCTTTAGGTTTTCGATTATGTGTTTGAAGTTTATGGAATTTGTCTACCACCATTGCTGAGTTATAGTGTATTGGGGAAAGTTCCTTATTGGAATGTTATTGTGGGATGAGATATGCATGGATATTGATAAACTCCGTGCGTAGAGAGATGTTAATGGATGCTCGAACATCAATTTTGAATGTTAATCAATGAAAGTGTAGAGAAAACACTCTAAGCTTAGAAAGGCTAAATAGTATAAGACCATTGGAGCCGGTAGTGCTGTGAGAGACCACTGAAAAATTTTCTTCTCACCATGAGTTGAAGGGTGGAATGATGTTAAGGAGAATTAAATTTAGATTTATGGGGTGATTGAGAATACCCAGTTGATCTAGTTTAAATGGTAAGTAAAATAGTGGATATTTTAGTGTAAGGTGAGTGGAGCGGACTGTCACTAGTTTGAACAGTAGTGTATAGACTGTTGGGATGAAGAGTTTCATTAGTGTAGGTGTAGAGGGAACAACATAATAGTTTCGAATTTTGGAAGATATGGATGTTGTTTGAAGAAATAGTTAGAGCTATTAGTAACAGACTTATCCGAATTTCTAGTATAAAATTCCTTTGTAGGGGGGAGTATGTAACACCCCGTAATTTTGAGTAATTTATTTTAGCACTAAATTGCATGTGTTACATAATTTAATTTAAATGGGAAATAGTGTGAAATTGGTAAATATTAATTTATGAGAATAAGAATAATATATTTGTAGTATATTTACTAGCGTGTTTAAGTATATTATATCAAGTCAAATGTGGTGCATTGTATGTGACTAAAAATGATGAGAATTGATGGTATCGCAATCGAGGCACTTGTGTGGGATATTTTTAGTGACTCTGATGGTAATTTTGAGTGCAAGGCTGATCCGGAATAGGTGGAAATAGTTAGATTTATATACACCGGGTAGTAATTGGGTTCCAAGGGCTTTTTAGACTAGCACGGGCTCACTTAGGGGTATTTAGGTCATTTTAATGTGGGATAATAACCTCATTTTGGGATATGTGAATTAAAATATGAGGATTATAGATGTGAGGTAACCATAATATTTATTCTAAACCCTAAGAGAGAAGGGAGAGATGAGGAAGAAGAGAAATCAAAGGAGAAAGCTAGAAGAGGCTAATTTTGGAAGAGATTCAAGGATTTTAACATCAAATCAATACGCACAAGAGAGAGAGATCAGACCCTACGAACATTCAAAGGAAAGTAGTTAACTTTATTTAAATCAAATTGAGGTGCATTTATGTTCATATCATGGTAGGTTTATAACAAAAGAAATTTTGGAAAGGGTTCTCACACACAAATGTTTTTTTTATGAAATTGATATCATGTGTAGGTTAGATGATTAATTAATGAAGTAAAATCATTTATGATTACTGGAATAAGATTATATTTAGAAATTTGATTTTTAAGACACATAAATATGGAATCTAGTTGGGTTCTTGATCGAAGAACATGAATCTTGAATCACTTAGGGTGTAATTGATGAACATAAGCTGATAATCTGCCAGAATTTTTAAGGTTATGTTAAAGTTATGCCATTTTAATTGTAAATAGAACTATATTGAGTTCCATATATGTATGGAAATTTCTAGGTCTTAGCTTTCCTATGATCTTTGAATGAGGTAATTTGGAGTTTTGTAGAGGGAGAAATCAAAATTTTACTACGAGGTGTTTAATCTGCCAGCATATCAATTTACCATAATGTTTTATGATAATTTTAACTTATGCCATTTTAATTGTACTTAGAATTCTATTGAGTGCCATATATTTATGAAAATTTATAGTTCTTATCTTTCCAATGAGCTTTGAATGAGGTCATTTGGAGTTTTTTAAAGGGAGAAATCGCAATTTTACTACAAGGTGTTTAATCTATTCGAAATATTACTGCTCGATTTGGTTGCTTAAAAAAATGGAAATTTTGTTACTTTAGGAGTAAAACTTGAAATAAATTATTTTAACCATAACTTGAGTAGTTTGTGATTATTGATCAATCGATGAAAGCTAATTTTTGGGGTTTGATTGTTGGGTAAATTTCAGGCAGTTCCAAATGAATTTATAAGCCCTAAAGGTAAGAGAGAGTTTAGTGTAGTGATTGAAACAAATTATATTGCCTAGGGGTGAGTGGGAAAATATATTTGAATTATAAATCATGAGAGAGATAAATGGTGATAAAGTTTAAATATCTAATTGGTG
This sequence comes from Sambucus nigra, assembly GCA_949130495.1. Taxonomy (NCBI): domain Eukaryota; kingdom Viridiplantae; phylum Streptophyta; class Magnoliopsida; order Dipsacales; family Adoxaceae; genus Sambucus; species Sambucus nigra. The sequence goes on along the minus strand of OX422209.1, from coordinate 463,200,820 downwards.
AGATGAATTCGGAAAGTAAATGAATGGGTTGGTTGGGTTAACTCCGTGTGTTTTATCGGAGTGATGTTACTTGATAAACTTGCATGATTATACGATGGTCTGGTTACGTAAGTCCGGGCATTTTAGATGGGTGGCATTTTTGTATTTTAATTAAAGTATCATAATTTAATTAATTAAGAGTTATGAGATAGACTCAGGATCTGTAGGCTAGTGCTTCGAGCGACAGGCACAATTTATCCATGTTTTGTGATTAAATTTATATATATATGGGTATAAAGATAGTATATATAATAATGTGAATAATATCTATGCATATGATATTTTTATGAAACATACATATGCTAGCCATTTTTTGTATCAAGGAGGTTGCGCGCTGTAAGAGGTCACTCTAACGAATCCCAACACAGGTAGTACCATTCCCCAGGGCCATATGTGTTGTGCATGCCCGTGTGATATAGGTTTGGAGTAATTTGGAATAATGTGGTTTGGTTATGACCACTGAATTAAGGCCATGACTGCCTGTAATGTTATTTTATGATTTTCGAGTTCGGGGGTGAGATTTCGACCTAGTTATCAAGAATGTGGTGGACATTCCTAGAGCATGACAGCATGCTGGTGAGCTCTCTTTCAGAATGAGGAGGACATTCAAAAAAGCGGTTGCATATATTACGAGTGATATATATGTATATAGTGTCTTGGTGTCACACGTCTTATAAATGTATATTGTCATATACGGGCTTAATATGTTAATTATGAACATGAATAAATAACTGGAGTAAAGTAATAAATTGATTAATGATTTAATTAGCTATTGAGAGATATATCTAATTAAGAAATGAAAGTTAAACAATAATTGAGTGAGGGTAGTGTTCTAGTGAGATTTGCAAATAAGACTAGTTAGACAAAGTAATGTAAGTAGGTTCGTTACGATGTAGGCATTAAGTGTGCACAATATTTGAGAGGTGAGGAGTACTCTCTTGAGAGTGCAACACCGACTTCAATATGAAAAGTTTCATTGAATATTTATTTACTGCATTTTAATTACTTCTTAAATTCTTTTAAAAGGTTTTGTGCTCTGATCCATTTTAAATCTATTTTCAAAACTTTTAGGTGTCCAGCCACAGGGACGCCAAGGATGATTGATTATCTCCAGCTACACGTAGTTGCAACTGATGTGGAAACTTATAGGATTCTTTATTAGATGATTTATTTCTTAATATTATAGATTAGGTTCTCTATTCTAGTATTGTTGGGCATGCTGAACATTTTATTTAGACTTATGGATTCAGTCTTTTTAGTTGGTTGGATTTTTTATATTATATTCTTACCCGGTGATTTATTCGGGAACCTTAATTATTTATCTCAGTTTTAGACTTTATATGGTGTTTCATTTATATTGTCATTGTGTATGGATTTATTGGGCATTGGTTAATCTTGTTATATGTTAATGAAAGATAAAATTTGACTCTTCTTGTTAAAATAATTAGGTGGTTAGTAATTAATTATATTTTGACGCTGATGCTAAGAATGATCCATATGAAACTAAAGTTTTATTTTGGAAGAGGGTTGGCCACCTATTATTTTAATAGGGGGTGTCACACTTGACCTAAATAATTGACTTACCGATATTATCATACTGAATTTACCATACCAAAGTTACCTCATATCATCATACCAATTTACCTAATTAAGAAACGACAAACACCAAATAATATAAAACAAATACATTTTATTTTTATTAAGAAAAAAGGATGTTCTGTAATAAAAATAAAAAATACAAGAATTTATCACCACCCTTAATTTTTGAAACTTATCTCAACCATTCCTTTACCCCAATCTAAAATCAAAAACCCTAGCCATTGTATTCCTTTTATTTTCTTCCAAATAGAAGTATAAAAACATCTAAAAGATCTCTCGATAGACCCCATCGATCTTTGATCTCACTACTCCTTCTCCGATCTCAATCCCTATGTGATTTCCCTCTGTCTCACCCCCCCCCCCCCCCAAATGCACACTCACACACGCGCATACGACATATGGGCACACACACAAAGACCCCATAACACATACACATACCACACATGCACACCGATCACAACTAGATACCCGCCCCCACCCACCCATATATATATAACTCACACACATCACACATCACACATCATGCAACACCCACAACACATGTACCTTGAAGGAAACCAAACATAATAACAATCTAAATATATAGGTTTATAGTTAAAATAAAGATCGTAGTTGTTTATTTTTTTTGGTTCAATAAAAGTTTCATGACTTAATTTGGTTCAACGGTTTCTAGTGGGAGGAATTTAGTATCTTTACGATCTTCATCTTTTATGTGCTTCTTGAAAATAGGCTATGGGTTTTAACTACGCTTACTTCCATATGTACTTCTCATTATATATCTATTGGTATGTTTTAAATCATCATATGACATCTATGCATTAAGCATGTGTACTAAAATTATTCTATGACATGTCAACATTATTCAATAGGTTATTTTGTTAAATTGCCACAATTGAAAAATGGTTATCCAAATAGTTTACTTGATTTGTTTTCTTTTTGTAGTTTTGCTCAATTCAAATGCCTTTGCTTTACTTTTCTTACCTCTAAAATGCTATTGTGCTCAAATTTTGTTGTGGAGTGCTTATTATGCGCCCAGTATTGGATTATAATATCCCAAACTATCAAAATTGAAAATTGACTTCAGTAACTTGAGAGCATTTAAACTTGTACATCCTTCAAAATTGTAAGCTCTTAGTTCACTTATTTCATTCTCATATTTATTTATATTCATTGATATTGGTATGCATTTGATGTTTGTTTTTATTATTGTACTTTTAAATGTAATGGATGAGTGCAATGCATTGAACATTGGTTTGGATTGAGGGGCATTGAGCTTCGAAACATGAGTTATATTATCTGTTTGAGGTTATTTTTAGATACGACCCCCCATAAAATTCATAATAGGTTCATCAAGACTAATACAAATTATACAAGAGTTTAAAATGATTAAATATCATTCTAAGAATAATTGAGATGAAATGAAATGTGAAAAGTAAAGAAGTGATAAAAATAAGTGGATAACCTAATGCATGTCTAATACCATAGACTGATAGTAATAAAATCCACAACAAGAAAATAGAACTATACCAAAATAATCCTACTCCACTGTGATAATGACCGCTACAAAAAATTCAATTCAATTGGAAAAGTAAATGAAATAAAGAGAATGATCACGGAGGCTCGGCATCTACATCTATAAGATCTGCAATTGGAGAGTATGCAAGTAGATGGATCATGGGTGGGGTGACAACTACATCCTAGGGATTGAAAATAGATTTGAACAACAACATTAACAACGAGTCTACAAAGAAAAGATTTTATCGATTTTAGGTTACAATAAATAACAACGCATATTCCTCTCATATTTTTGTTGTTTTAATGTCATCCAAACCCAACAACCTTAAATATAGAATGCATCTCATCCCAATCCTAATTGAACTCAATATTTAATTGTCATTCTTCCCAAGTGAATATAATTAAAATATTCCATATCATAAGCCAGCATACACATCTCAAGTACAATATCAATAAGGAAAGACATTCTCTATGTCTGGAATCCACTTGAGTACGTTCCTCAACATGCATACGTTATTGGGCTACTCTCAAGAGTGCACATAAGTATACGAAGGCCTAGACATATCGCCTTTGGGGATCACTCATGCATGCTAGGTAAAGTTATAGGTTGTGCCTAAGTTATGACCTCAAATACATCGCTAACGGATAATCATAACGTACGTTCTCCGTACCCAAGGCTATACACTACGTTTCCCCTATAAACTAAGTCGTCGGATAAAGTTAAGAAGGAATATAGTAAGGAGCATCTCTATCACCGGCGTACTCATGCGGTCAATGCCATATGTGCCTCATCAAAATCCCTCCTAGAACGTCACCCACGAGCACTCACACAAGGTACGCTTACACATAATAGCAAAGAATAACAATCCCAATCACTCAAATATTACTAAGAAATTATCCAAAATTCTTATATTAATTAATCCCATCAATTTAGAATTATAAAAATAAAACTAAGATAAAGTCATTCTAACGAGATCCCAACTTGTTCTAACGAGTTTACAAAAGTCATTCGAATGACATCCAGAAGTCATTCGAACGAGATGTCCCATCTCACTATCACAGGTCGTTCGAATGAGAACCAATATCTCATTTTAACGAGATAATAATCTTGTTCGAACAAGATTATGTATTTCATCATCTCTAAACCTCTGAAATCCACGATTAACAAACCAATTTTTAAGATCACATTCCTAGCCTATATCTACGAATTTTGCAAGATTCTAGCATGTATTTTAGGATTAATTACGTATTATAAGTTATGAACCCTACTTTCCTAATTTAACACAATCAATTTGAGATTTGACTAAATTCATAACTTAAACAAGGGGTTTCTATGGATTTGTGATCGTGATTGAATATGTAATGAATATCTTTTACAATATAGTCCAATTACATAGAATTCAACATCTTCATTATCTACAATATTAACAACTGATAAAGGTTTAATTCATAAATTAAACGATTTTGAAATTAGGATTTGATTACTGTAAATCATCTTATTAATAATATAAATGACCAATTATCATTAAAACACAAACCCTAAATTAAATCCTTAAACTAGGTAAACTTGCTTTAGCAAAGAGGTTTGAATCCAATATTTTCAAGCTACAAAGATCATTATCTCTTGAGTTCCTCTTCCATCTATCCTCTTAGGGTTTTCTAAATTGTGTATTAAGTGTTAAAGATTTATCCTAATGAACCCTTAAGTGAGGTTCACACGAAATTACCCTTAGGCCCGATATGGGCCTCAACCCAAAGAGGTCAAGTAATACTCCAATTTGTCTAAAATTCTACCAAAGCAATGTACTAAGTCAATAAATTTAAACCCCACTATTTTAAGTCATAAATAGACATTCTAAGCATACCCTAATCAAACTAATTAATTATTTTAAGAAACTAATATTTTATTATGTAAAAGTTCAATTACAAATTATTTAAATGTTAATTAGTTAATCGTGACACGATATTATAAGAAACTACTTTACAATCAGTTGAACCGACATCAAGGAAAAAATCTAAACAAGGAAACCCCCAACACCTAGTCCTTGGAAATTACATAGTCACTCATAATACGGAGTCAATACAATTACTTAATCCAAGAATTACGGTATATTAATTACATTTTCACAATAGAATTATACTACACATATAAAGATAAATAGTGACATCACATGTTACATCAGACAAATAAATAAATTTCCCAATTTCAATAATGCACAAAAAATACGGGGTATTACATTCCTTCCGCCTTAAACAAGGAATTTCGTCCTTGAAATTCAAATTTTATACCTGATTTGAAGATCTCTGGATGCCTCCCATGTATGTACTCCTTTCTCTCCCCCATATGGACTCATCCTCGCTATGGTGTCCCCATTGGACTCTAATTAATGGTTTGACTTTCGATTGCTCGGTCTTCTCTCTCCGATCAAGAATACATTATAGTCACTCCTCATAGCTCTCGTCTAGATGTAGTTCAATTTCATCGAGGTCAATCTGAGGATAGGTGTAATACCCCGTATTTTTATGCCTTTGAATTTTGGGGATTTATTAAATTTAATTAGAGATATTAAATTAATAATAATCCGAAAAATCATGTAAATACTTACTAGCGTGATGAGAGTTAGTAATTATTTTGTTATAAGTTATTTATGGGTAAAGTAAGTGGTGTATTTACAATGAGTAAAATTATCACGAGAATCTAATTTGGTAATTTTGGAAATTTATCGGGACGCGCTTGTGTCGTGTCGGGATTAAATTTGGACAATTAAAAGTAAATAAATCATAAGTCACCCATATGGTCATTTTGAGTGCGTCAATGTGTCCGGAAGGGTCGAGATAGTCAAAATAATGTACTCGGGAGTTTAGTTTGGGTCTCGGGGCATTTTTAGGCCTAATTAACACCCCGGGAGGGTGTTTTGGACATTTTACATTTTTGGGCCTCAAAACCCACGAAAATTCTAAGGGAATATCTGATGACAAGAGTAATCTTCTAGGGTCAGAAACACCATAAACCAAAGACGGCTATAGGAGAGGAAGAGGAGAGGTTTTTCACGGAGTTCTAGGCCAAGAACTCCACCGGTTGCACCGCCGTCGCCGCCAAACGTTAGATCGTACAACGAGGATAACAACCACACCAAATCTCAACAAATATGAACCAAAAATTCTCAGGTAAGTATCTATCTTTCTCTATTTCACTTAATGCTCCAATATTATTAGCCTAGGATTGATTAGAACTGATGTTTGTGAAAGAAAAACCCATTTTGGAGATTTGAATGCGCATGTTGTATGAGTAATAGATGTATTCTGGAAACCCAATTCATATGTAGAGGTTGAACCAAGAAATTTTAGTAATTAAAGAGTATGAAATCTGGTAAAGGGATGGGAAGAAATCAAACAAAAGAAATATTAAGGTTCTTGATGTTTTTATGGATTTTTCCCTTTTAATTCGTTATTCATGATGAAAATCCGTATGCTTGACGTTGGAAATCACTTATTTGAGGTTATAACACTTGTAGTGTGAATTATTTGGAGTTTGATAGTAAAATATATCATTTTGGATGATGTTGGAAGAGAAAACCCGAAACTGGAAATTCTGCAAATTTGCCATACCTGCTTGATCGATAGATCGACCTTAGAGCATCGATCGATCGATGCTTCGATCGATCGAACACCTGCCATAGATCGATCGACCCCTCCTGCATAACTCACATTTCCCTTTTTATATTTTGTTCCAACTTAAATGATTAGACATTCTTGGATATTAATGTTAGAGCATTTTGGGATATAAAGAAGACCAGTAGGACTTATTAAAAATATGGAACCTTCAATGTAAGAAGAGATTAACATTTCCCGGGGATGTTTTACATATAAGGGACAATGGGAATATGTGTTAAAGGGTGAGACTAGTAAGGAAGTTGCATTGTAAAATAAATGAGTACCTACTGAAGTTACACTTGGGAGGATAGGAATCCGCGAGTGTCACTTAATAAGTTGGAATAATCCCATAAATTAAAATAAGAGACAAACTGTTATACGTGATAACTAAATAATGAGTAATAAGGATAAATATCATAATTATGGGTCGTGAGAGTGTACCTAAATTTGATATGGGAATAGTAGTATACATATATGACTGTGTTTATGCATATATTATATAGGTGTAAAAATCATGCCCGCACTACTTGCTATCCCTGAGGTTAATGCGCTGGGACAGTATTATCTCGATGGGACCTTTATGGGGGATATTGACTTGTACTCTAGAACATAGGAATCCTTGGTACAGGCTATCGGATCGATAGTAAGACGGTCCTAAGAGACGTGAGGGTATGTGCTGACCTCTTAGTGACTTGGAACTATATTTAGCCTCATTTTGTATGTGTTTTGTGTTAATACAGTTCGAGAGTGATTTCGAACTAGTATTTCTCTTAGTACGAGTGATACGGGGACTGGATAGCAGAGTATGCCCGCACCATAGATTTTATGTGGGGTGCTGTTAGAATATATATATTATATGAGTATTTACTATATATATTTAAATCTGAAATTTGGGAACTACCTACTGTGACTATGGTATGTAAGAAAAGAATGATTATTTCAACTTGGTAATAAGAGTTTGAAAAGTATGATATATTATTGAGAAACTTTATTATCAAATAAGGCTTATGTGAGAATTGTGCTGTAAATAATATTAACCTCCTTAACATTGGAAATTGTCGGCTTGAAACCTTATGAGTAACTTAAGATAAAATAAGTTAAACTGTTGGGTGTATTAGTGCGATAGGTGTGCACATTAGAAGAGAGGTGAGAATTTCTCAAGGGAGTGCCGCACTAATATGTTGGTTGCATTAGCTGGTAAGCATTTTAAATACTTGCTAAACTAATTTTAAACTATTTTACAATCGGGCTCTCACATGTTTCCTATTTTCTTTTCTCTCTTGTATATATGTATATATTACAGGTGCCCAGCCACAGGGGCGTCTTGCATAGGATCATTTGGAAGGAACGCGCTGCAGCTTAGGTGGGAGTTGCAGGACTCTTGCTTAGACGACCTCATTTTTTATCTCACCCCTAGCATTATTTTATCAAGTTGGGCATGTGTCACCCTTTTCCATTATTCAGTTGTTTTATCGGATATTGTGAATCGTTTATTTACGGTATTTACACTTTGGGATTTATTATTGTCAGGATGTTTTCCTTTAAGTTTTAAATGTTGGAATCAATTAGTTGGATGCTTTATTGTTTGGATTATATGTTCTAGTATAGTTGTTGTGTGATTCTGTAACTATGAATTATGTAAAGTTTTAAATGTTGGTTTTAAAAAAAAAAACCTTGGAAATTGATGTCTAAAAATGGTTTTCACACTTTGCTTAATTATTATTGGAAAAGTTATTTTTACGACAGTGATGCTAAGAATGAACCAACCGTTCACTTTGATTATAACTTAATAAAGGACTGATCACGCGGTATTTAATTAGGTGGGGTGTCACAGGTGGTATCAGAGCATCAGGTTCTAGTGTCCTTTAGGATCTGTACGGCTTATTTCTCTTCTAGCTTAGCGTTCTTGTTATAGAGCCCTATTTTAGGATTATTGTATTCTTTCTTTTATGATTACGTCTTCAGCTATTTGAGATTTGATAATAACTGTAGACTAACAAATTTCTTCACGTTTCAGATGCCTCTGAGACGTGCACCAAAGGATAGGCGTGCCCAACCCGAGCAGCCAGTAGCTTCGGCTCAGAGAACGATGACCGAAAATGAGGTAGCCGCTATTGTTGCTCAGGAGGTAAATGTCGCGCTAGTGGTGTTGCAGCAGGCTCCACCACAAGTTCAAGCAGTGGCACCAGTACCGGCACAGCTTCCATCTATATGGGAGTGAGTTAGGGATGCCTTTCAGAAGGCACATCCCCGAGAGTTTGTGGGTGGTTCAGATATTATTGTAGCCAGTCAATGGAAGAAAGATATCCAGAGGCATCTGCGTATGTACGAGTGCACGGATGTGAAGAAACAGTTATTGGCTTCCTTTAAGCTTGTGGAACCCACTTTGCATTGGTGGGAATCCACTACTACCATGGAGGAGAGGGATACTATTACTATTCAGTCATTTTAGGCGTGGTTTGACAGCAAATACTTCCCATTTGCTATGTAGAATGAGATGAGGAGGAAATGACTCAGTTTGAAGTAGGAGAATTCTACTGTTGCTGAGTATGAAGAGGAGTTCACAAGACTTCTCACCATAGTGCTAGATGAGGCACGCACTGAGGGAAAGAAGATACTATTATTTGTGGAGGGGTTGGCTTGGAGGATCCGTCAGCACCTTATAGGGAATCTGTCTCTGAGTACCTACACAACTGTACTCAATGCTGCTTTACTACACTGCCAGGATCATCGCTTCCATCTACAGGGAAGCAAGCGAGAAGTAGTGTTTGGCCAGTAGGGAAGGACATGGGGTAGTGGTGCTAGTGGATTACCGACATCTCAGGGGCAGACTCGTTAGCATGAGCAGAGTTCCCGTCAGGGGGACCCTGCCATGCAGTTTCAATCAGGTGATTCCAGGCAGGGATTTGGGGGATTTAGGCAGGGTCAGCAGGGCTAGCCTAATCAGCAAGGCCAGTAGGGCCAACATCGTCAGCATCAGGGCCAATAGCTTTTTTAGTAGGGCCAGCAGGGCCAATGGCGGGGTGGTAACGGCCAACAGGGCCATAATCAGCAGGGATAGAGGGGAGGAAATTTCAAGGGCCGATGCTTCGGGTGTGGTAAAAATGGCCACGGGCACCAGGATTGTCCAGAGGGTGATAGGGCCCCGCAACAGAAGGGTGCCCGTAATGAGCCACAGAGGCCACTTTTTCTAGCTACCCTCCCAGCACCAGCTCAGGTTCCATCCCTACCATCCATTCCAACTGCTCCAGTAAAGCAGGGGCAGTTATATTACGTATAGCGTCCACCAGGCAGCAGCTCCACAGGCTCCACCCATGATTGAGGGTATGTTTCCTATCCATGGTACAATGGGTCGGGTTTTATTTGACACCAGAGAGACACACTGTTTTATAGCTACCCATTTTGCGACGACCTTAGGGTTATTAGCCACAGCAGAGAGCAGTGTAACATCTGTAGACTCACCACTAGGAAATGGATTGTTAATTTTCTTTATATGCTGGGGTGTGGGAGTAGAGATTGGTAGCTTGGTATTACCAGCAGACATGTTAGTCTTAGATATGGATGAGCACGACGTTATTATTGGTATGGATTGGCTCACAACTTACTGAGCCATGATAGATTGTTTCGGTGGGAGTATTGTCTTTGCCATTATGGGGCAAGAGATTTTTATAGTGGCGATGCCTCGCCCAGAGGGAGGCTCGACCGCTCATTTGTATTACATAGAGGAGGATACCTCTAAGGAGGTCGTTATTCCATTCGATTCAATCCCAGTTATTTGTGAGTATTCTGATGTATTTCAGGAGATACCAGGCCTACCCCCTGTAATACCCCGTATTTTTATGCTTTCTAAATTTGGGGATTTATTAAATTTAATGTGAGTTATTAATTTAATACAAATTCGAAAAATAATTATTTTTAATTACTAACGTGACGAGAGTTAGTAATCATTGGAAACTTGTTGAATATTACTAATGAGCAAAGTAATACATGATATTGATTCTATTAAATGTCACGTGTGAATAAAATGATAATTTTGGAAATTTAAGTCGGGACGCGCCTGTGTCCTGTCGGGACTAAATATGGATTAATAAAAGTGAATAAATTATAAGTTGCTTGTATAGTCGTTTTGAGTGCCCCAAAGTGTTCGAAAGGGTCGAGATAGTCAGAAAAGTGTACCCGAGGGTTTAGTTTGGGTCTCGGGGAGTTTTTAGGCTTAAATAGTCCCCCAGGAGGGCATTTTGGACATTTTGTAATTTTGGGTAATTAAACCCACGAATTTACAAGGGTTATATCAGATGCCTAAGGTTATCTTCTAGGGTTAACACAACCAAAGAAAAGTGACGGCCATAGGAGAGGGAAGGAGAGAGCTTGCCAAGGTGTTCTAGGCCGAAAACTTCTTCGTTTGCGCCATCGTCGCCGTCGCCGCCAAACCATAGCTCACGTCGCAAGGATCGTAACCACACTGATTTCAGCCACAAACCAGAGACAAAAATCTACAAGCAAGTATTTATCTTGCTTAATTTCGTTAATGCATCATTCATGTTAGTCTAGGGTTGATTAGGATGAGTTTCATAGAAGAAAACCCATATTGGAGATAGGAAAAGTTCGTGTAGTAATGATATGAATGAGAATATGGAAATCCCCTTCATATGTAGAGGTTTAACTACGGATTTATGATGAATTAGAAGTAGAAATTCTGTAAAAAGACTGATTAGAACAAAGTTAAAGAAATTTCTAGGGTTCATGAGATTTATATAAGTTTTGGCCCATTAATCCATGGATACTGATGAAAATTCGCATGCTTTACGTAGGAGATGTTTAATTTGGGTTTATAATGTTTGTAGTAAGAATTTCTGGGAGTTTGGGTGTTAAAAATCTGAATTTGGGTGATGTTGGATGATAGAACCCATAACTGTTAATCTGCAGAATTCTCCATACATGTTTGATCGATCGATCGAACCAGGAGTGTCGATCGATCGACGCATCGATCGATCGAGCTCCTGCCATCGATCAATCGACCCCTACTGGAAGACTCATATTTCCCTTCTAAATAGTTGAATTAAATTTAAATGAGTAATAATCTTTGGACACCCTTATTAAAATATTTTGGGAGATAAAGAAGGCCAGTAAGACTTATTAAAAATATGAAACTTTCAATGTAGGACGAGATTTACATTATACGGGGATGTTCTACACATAAGGGACGATGGAACTATGTTTTAAAGATGGGGACGCGTAAGGTAGTTACGTTGGATAATAAATGAGTACCTACTAAAATTACACTTGGGTGTGTAGAGATTTACTAGTGTCACTTGATGAGTTGGAATAATCTCACCAATTAAGATGAGAGGCAATATGTTATACGTGATAACTAAATAACGAATAATAAAGACAAATGTCATAATTATGGGTTATGAGATGTACCTAAATTGATATGGCAATAATAGTATATTTATATGACTGTGTTTATGCATATACTATACATGTGTGAAAATCGTGTCCGCGCTACTTACTATCCCTGAGGTTACCGCGCTGGGACAGTCTTATCTCGATGAGCCTTTTGGGGGGATATTGACTCATACCCTAGAAGATAGAAATCCTTTGGTACAGGTTATCGAATCGATAGTTCAGACGATCCTAAGAGACGTGGGGGCATGTACTAACCTCTTAGAGACTTGGAATCTATGCTTCGCCTCAATGTTGATTGTGTTTATGTTAGTATAGTTCGAGAGTGATTCCGAACTTGTATTTCCCTTAGTACGAATGATACGGGGACTGGATAGTAGAGTATGCCTGCACCATAATTATTATGTGGGGTGCCGTTAGAATATATATATTATATGAGTATTTAATATATATATTAAATTCTGGAATTTGGGAACTACCTCATGTGTTTATGGTAAGTGAGGAAATGAATAATTTTTTCAATTTGGGAAATAAGTGTTTGAATAGTATATTACGTTACTGAGAAACTTTATGGGTAAATAAGGTTTAAATGAGAACTTTGTTATTAAAGGAAATTAACCTCTTAAACAATTGAATTTATCAGTATTAAATCTTATGAGTGACCTAAGATAAGGTAAGTTAAACCATTGGGAAGGTTAGTGCGATAGGTGTGCACATTAGAAGAGAGGTGAGAAATTCTCAAGGGAGTGTCGCACTAATATGTTGTTGCATTGGCCAGTAAACATTTTAAATACTTGCTAAACAAATTTTATATCGTTTTTACAATCGGGCTCTGACCCGTTTCCATTTTTCCTTTCTGTCTTGTATATATATGTATATATTACAGGTGCCCAGCCACAGGAGCGTCTTGCGTAGGATCCTTTGGAAGGAACGCGTTGCAGCTTAGGTGGGAGTTGAAGGCCTCTTGCTTAGACGACCTCAATTTTTGATTCCATTCCTAGTTCTATTTATTCAGTTGGGCATGTGTCGCCCTTTTCCATTATTCAGTTGTTTATGGGATAGTGTGACTTGTTTATTTCTATTATTCACACCTTGGACGTTATTACTGTCAGGATGTTTTCCTTTAAGTTTTAAATGTTGGGATTATTTAGTTTAATGTTTAAATTCTTTGGATTATATGTTACATGTTAATTGTTATGTGATTCTTTAAATTGTGAATTATGTAAAGTTTTAATTGTCGGTTTATAAAATAAAATTTGGAAAGTACTGTCTAAAGTGGTTTTGACACTTAGCTTAATTATTTAGCGTGTTAAATTGGAAAAGATTATTTTTACGACAGTGATGCTAAGAATGATCCAACTGTTCACCTTGATTTTAATTTAATAAAGGAGTGATCGCCCGGTATTTAATTAGGCGGGGTGTCACAGGTGGTATCATAGCATCAGGTTCTAGTGTCCTTAGGATCTGTACGGCTTATTTCGCTTTCATCTTAGCATTTTTGTTATGGAGCCCTATTTTAGGATTGTTGTATTCTTGCTTTTACGATTGTGTCTTCAACTATTTGAGATTTGATAATAACTATAGACTAATAAATTTGTTCACCTTTCAGATGCCTTCCAAGACGTGCACCAAAGGATAGGCGTGCCCAAGCCGAGCAGCCAACAACTCCGGTTCAGGGAACGATGAATGCTAATGAGGTTTATTGCTTAGGCCGTGAATGTCACGTTAGCGGTAGTACATCAGGCTCCACCCCAGATTCAGGCAGTGGTGCCAGTACCTGCATAGCTTCCATCAGCATGGGAGCGAGTTACGGATTCCTTTTAGAAGGCGAATCCCCCTGAGTTCTCGGGCTGTTCAAATATCATCATCGTCAGCCAATGGAAGAAAGATATCCAGTGGCATCTTCGTATGTATGAGTGCACAGACGTGCAGAAACAATTGTTGTCTTCCTTTAAGCTAGTGGGGGACGGTTTGCAGTGGTGGGAGTCCACCACCACCTTGGAGGAGAGGGACACTATTCCGATTCAGTTATTCTGGAGGCGGTTTGACCGCAAGTATTTTCCACCCGCCGTGCAAACTGAGATGAGGTGAAAGTTACTGAACTTGAAGCAGGAAAATTCTACTACTGCTGAGTATGAGGAGGAGTTCACGAGACTTCTCACTATAGTGCCAGATGAGGCACCCACTGAGGGTAAGAAGATATTGTTGTTTGTGGACGGGTTAGCTTGGAGGATCCGTTAGCACCTTATAGGGAATCTGTCTCTGAGTACCTTCACAGATGTACTCAATGCGGCTTTACTACACTGCCAGGATCACCGCTTTTATCTGCAAGGAAGAAAGCGAGCAGGAGTGTCCGTCCAGCAGGGCAGGACAGGGGGTAGTGGCGCTAGTGGAGCTCCGACATCCCAGGGGCAGACTCATCAGCATGAGCAGAGTTCCCATCAGGGGGAACCTGCCAATCGATTCAGATCAGGTGATTCCAGGCAGGGATTTGGGGGATATAGGTTGGGTCATCAGGGCCAGCCTAGTCAGTAGGGACAGCGAGGCCAACATCGCCAATAGCGTTTTCATCAGGGCCAACAGGGCCAGTGGCGGGGCAGTAACGACCAACTGGGCCGTGGTCAGCAAGGTCAGAGGGGAGGTAATTTCAAAGGCCAATGTTTTGTGTGCGGCAAGCATGACCATAAGCACCAGGATTGTCCAGAGGGTGATAGGGCCCCATAGAAGCAGGGTGCCCGTAATGAGCCACAAAGACCACTTTTTCTAGCCCCCCTCCCAGCACCAGCTTAGGTACTATCCCTACCAGCCATTCCAGTCGCTCCAGTGCAGCAGGGACAGTTACAGTACGGACATGTCTATAATGTACACCAGGCAGTAGCTCCACAGGAACCACCCACGATTGAGGGTATGATTCCAATTCATGGTACTATCGTTCGGGTTTTATTTGATACTTGGGCGACGCACTATTTTATAGCTACCCATTTTATGAAGGCCTTAGGGTTATTAGCCACAACAGAGAGCACTGTGACGTGTGTAGACTCACCACTTGGAAATGGTTCGCTAATTTTCTTTATATGCCGGGGTGTGGGGGTAGATATTGGTAGCTTGGTATTAACAGCAGACATGTTAGTCTTAGATATGCATGATCATTATGTTATTATCGGTATGGATTGTCTTGCAGCTTACAGAGCCATGATAGATTGTTTTGGTGGGAGTATTGTCTTTGCCATTCCGGGGCGAGAGATGTTTGTAATGGCGATGCCTCGCCCAGAGGGAGGCTCGACTTCTCATTTGTATTACATAGAGGAGAATACCTCTAAGGAGGTTGTGATTCCCTTAGACTCGATCCCAGTTGTTCGTGAGTATTCCGATGTATTTCAGGAGATACCAGGCCTACTCTCTAGTCATGAGATAGATTTTGTCATAGATTTATTACTAGATACTCGACCTATCCGGAGGAAATGCGAGATCTACGAGATCAGATAGAGAAACTGTTAGGTCAGGGCTTCATTCCCAGGAGTACCTCACCTTAGGGCGCTCCAGTTTATTTGTGAAGAAGAGAGATGGTTCACTGAGGCTATGTGTGGACTACCGGGTACTGAACAAGGTCACGATACGGAACAAGTATCCATTGCCTCGAATCGATGAACTATGTGACTAGCTAAGGGGAGCAACTTTCTTTTCGAAGATAGATCTGAGGTCGGGGTACCATCAGCTACGTATTAGGGGGCAGGATGTTTCAAAGATTGCTTTCTTGATGAGATATGGGTCCTATGAGTTCAGAGTGATGCCATTTGGCCTCATAAATGCTCCAGCCATATTCATGGACTTGATGAACCGAGTGTTCAGAGAGTTCTTGGATCAATTTGTCATCGTCTTCATAGATGACATTCATATATATTCGCACTTCGAGGAGGAGCATGTCGAGCACTTGAGGCAGGTTCTTCAGACTCTATGAGAGAATTAGTTGTATGCTA
The DNA here is from genome assembly GCA_949130495.1 of Sambucus nigra. Lineage (NCBI taxonomy): Eukaryota > Viridiplantae > Streptophyta > Magnoliopsida > Dipsacales > Adoxaceae > Sambucus > Sambucus nigra. The sequence goes on along the minus strand of OX422209.1, from coordinate 463,184,630 downwards.
AGTACGAGAAGTGCGGGTTCTGGTTGTGAGAAATACAGTTCTTGGGGCATGTGGTTTCTGAGCAGGGGATAGGAGTTAAACCGAGTAAAGTGTTAGCGGTGAGGGAGTGGGGACAACCACGACATCGACGGAAGTGCGTAGTTTCTTAGGATTAGCGGGATACTACAAAAGATTCATTCGGGGGTTCTCCAAAATAGCGAGTCCATTGACGAACCTGACTCATAAGGGGGTTCCATATGTTTGGGATGATGCTTATCAATTGGCTTTCGACGAGATGAAAGACAAGCTTACTTCAACACCGGTCTTTGCTTTACCTAAACCGGGCGTGGAGTACCTAGTTTCCACCGATGCCTCTTTACGGGGACTTGGGGGAGTACTTCAGCAGGAGGAGACGGCTATAGCTTTTGCCTTCCGCAAGCTTAAGCCGCACGAGAAGAACTACCCCACTCATGACATAGAGTTAGCAGCAGTTGTTTTTGCATTGAGGATTTGGAGGTACTATTTATTGGGAGAGAAATTCTGCTTGTTCACAGACCACAAGTCACTGCATTAACTGTTCACTCAGCGAGAGCTGAATATGCGTCAGCACAGGTGGTTAGAGTTTGTAAAGGACTATCAGTTCGACATACAGTACAATCTGGGGAAGGCCAACGTAGTTGTTGATGCGTTGAGCCATAGGCCGGTAGACGATGTAGCGGACATCTGGAAAGCAAAGTGGAAAGAGTTGGGTCACTAGGACGCAGTAGCCCATTCCTTCATATTTGTCATGACAGTGACACCCAAGATTGTTACGAGGGTGATACAGGCACAGACCCCAGACCCATTTTTCCAGGAGCAGATTGTACAAATTTTAGCCGAGGGTGTTGAGTCCTATTCTGTTAGTTCTTATGGGAGTTTGAGGTTTAATGGGAGATTAGTGGTTCCAGAAGGAGCAGACTTACGTCATGCAGTGATGACCTAGTCTTGGGGGTCCCAATTTGCGGTGCATCCTGGGGGAGATAAGATGTACCAGGATATGAGGCCGCAATACTAGTGAAGTGGGTTGAAAAAGGACATTGCTGAGTTCATGTCCAAGTGTTCTACCTGCCAGCTGGTAAAGGTGGACCATCAGAAACCGTCAGGGTTGCTTCAGCCATTGGAAATACCCGCGTGGAAGTGGGAGAGTATTTCCATGGATTTTATTACAGGATTCCCTACATCACAGCGGGGCCACGATTCCATCAGGGTTATTGTGGACCGTTTGACCAAGGGGCTCATTTTCTGCCGGTGCGAACAGACTATACCACGGGTCAGTATGCTCAGTTGTTCATAGCTGAGATTGTCAGATTGCATGGGGTGCCCCTGAATATTGTGTCAGATAGAGAAAAGATTTTTGTGTCTCATTTCTAGGAGAGTTTTCAGGAGGCTATGGGTACAGAGTTGAGGTTGAGTTCAGCTTATCACCCACAGACAGATGGACAGACAAAGCGTACTAATTAGATGTTGGAGGATATGCTACGCATGTGTGTCCTTGAATTTGGAGGAGGTTGGGATCCACATCTTCCACTGGTAGAGTTCGCTTATAGTAACTCTTATCAGTTCACGATTGGCATGGCTCCATTCGAGGCTTTGTATGGCAGGCCTTATCGTTCCCCAAATTGTTGGCTAGAGGTGGGGTATAACAAGTTGCTCAGGCCAGAGGTGATTAAGGAAACCTCCGCGAGGATTGAGATTATCAGGAGTCACATTCGAGTAGCACAGGACAGGAAGAAAAGCTACGCCGATGAAAAACGGTTCTTTCGAGAGTTTAATGTGGGGAACCACGTAGTAACACTTGGTTCCCCACATTAAACTCTCGAAAGAACCGTTTTGCATCGGCGTAGCTTTTCTGCCTGCACCATAATTATTATGTGGGGTGCCGTTAGAATATATATATTATATGAGTATTTAATATATATATTAAATTCTGGAATTTGGGAAATACCTCATGTGTTTATGGTAAGTAAGGAAATGAATAATTATTTTAATTTGGGAAATAAGTGTTTGAATAGTATATTACGTTACTGAGAAACTTTAAGAGTAAATAAGGTTTAAATGAGAACTTTGTTATTAAAGGAAATTAACCTCTTAAAAAATTGAATTTATCAGTATTAAGTCTTACGAGTGACCTAAGATAAGGTAAGTTAAACCATTGGGAAGGTTAGTGCGATAGGTGTGCACATTAGAAGAGAGGAGAGAAATTATCAAGGGAGTGTCGCACTAATATGTTGTTTCATTAGCCAGTAAACATTTTAAATACTTGCTAAACAAATTTTAAATCGTTTTTACAATTGGGCTGACCCGTTTCCATTTTTCCTTTCTGTCTTGTATATATATATATATGAATATATTACAGGTGCCCAGCCACAGGGGATCTTGCGTAGGATCATTTGGAAGGAACGCACTGCAACTTAGGTGGGAGTTGCAGGCCTCTTGCTTAGACGACCTCAATTGTTTATTCCATTCCTAGTTCTATTTATTCAGTTGGACATGTGTCGCCCTTTTCCATTATTCAGTTGTTTATGGGGTATTGTGACTTGTTTATTTCCATTATTCACATTTCGGACGTTATTACTGTCAGGAATTTTTCCTTTAAGTTTTAAATGTTGGGATTATTTAGTTGAATGTTTAAATTCTTTGGATTATATGTTACAGGTTAATTGTTATGTGATTCTTTAAATTGTGAATTATGTAAAGTTATAAATGTCGGTTTATAAAATAAAATTTGGAAAGTAATGTCTAAAGTGGTTTTGACACTTAGCTTAATTATTTATGGTGTTAAATTGGAAAATATTATTTTTACGACAGTGATGCTAAGAATGATCCAACTGTTCACCTTGATTTTAATTTAATAAAGGAGTGATCGCCCGGTATTTAATTAGGTGGGGTGTCACACCCCCCAGTCGAGAGATAGACTTTGTCATAGATTTATTACCGGATACTCGACCTATAGAACGCGCTCCATATCATATGGCTCCGGCGGAGATGCGAGAGTTACGAGGTCAGATAGAGCAGCTGTTAGGTCAGGGCTTCATTCGTAGGAGTACCTCACCTTGGAGTGCTCCAATTTTGTTTGTGAAAAAGAGAGATGGTTCACTGAGGCTATGTGTGGACTACCGGGAACTGAACAAGGTTACGATAAGGAACAAGTATCTGTTGCCTTGAATCGATGATTTGTTCGACCAACTGAGGGGAGCTACTTTCTTTTCGAAGATAGATCTGAGGTCAGGGTACCATCAGCTACGTATTAGGGAGCAGGGTGTTTCAAAGACTCCTTTCTTGACGAGATATGGATCCTATGAGTTCAGAGTGATGCCATTTGGACTCGCAAATGCTCCAGCCGTATTTAGGAACTTGATGAATCGAGTGTTCAGAGAGCTCTTGGATCAATTTGTCATTGTATTCATAGATGACATCTTGATATATTCACACACTGAGGAAGAGCATGCCGAGCACTTGAGGCAGGTTCTTCAGACTCTACGAGAGCATCAGTTGTATGCTAAGTACGAGAAGTGAGGGTTCTAGTTACGAAAACTGCAGTTCTTGGGGCACGTTGTTTCTGAACAGGGGATAGCAGTTGACCCGAGTAAAGTGTCAGCGGTGAGAGAGTGGGGACAACCCACGACACCGACGAAAGTACGTAGTTTCTTGGGATTAGCTGGATACTACAAGATATTCATTCGGGGGTTCTCCAAAATAGGGGGTCCATTGATGAACCTGACTCGCAAGGGGGTACCATATGTTTGGGACGATGCTTGTCAATTGGCTTTGGACGAGCTGAAAGACAAGCTTACATCAGCACCGGTCCTTGCTTTACCTAAGACGGGCGTGGTGTATCTGGTTTACACTAACGCCTCTTTATGGGGACTTGGGGGAGTACTTCAGTAGGAGGAGAAGGCAATAGCTTTCGCCTCCCGCAAGCTTAAGCCGCACGTGAAGAATTACCCCACACACGACCTAGAGTTAGCAATGGTCATCATTGCATTGAGGATATAGAGACAATACTTATTGGGGGAGAAATTTCACTTGTTCACAGACCACAAGTCACTGCAGTACCTATTCACTTAGCGAGAGCTGAATATGCATCAGCGCAGGTGGTTAAAGTTTGTGAAGGACTATCCGTTCAACATACAGTACCATCCGAGGAAGGCCAACGTAGTTACTGATGTGTTAAGCCGTAGACCGGTAGACGATGTGGTGGACGTCTGGAAAGAAAAGTGGAAAGAGTTGGGTCACAAGGATGCAGTAGCCCGTTCCTTCATATCTGTCATGACAGTGACACCTGAAATTGTTATGAGGGTAATACAGGCACAGACAACAGACCCATTTTACCAAGAGCAGATTGTATGACTTTTAGCTGAGGGTGCTAAGTCCTATTCTGTTAGTTCTGATGGAGGTTTGAGGTTTAATAGGATATTGGTGGTCCCAGAAGGAGAAGACTTACGTCATGCAGTGATGACCCAGTCTCACGGGTCCCGATTTGCGGTGCATCCTGGGGGAGATAAGATGTACCAGGATATGAGGCGGCAATACTGGTGGAGTGGGATGAAAAAGGAAATTTTTGAGTTCGTGTCCAAGTGTTCTACCTTCCAGCTGGTAAAGGTGGATGACCAGAAACCTCCGGGGTTGCTTCAGCCATTAGAAATACCCGCGTGGAAGTGGGAGAGTATTTCTACAAATTTTATTACTCGGTTGCCTACATCACAGTGGGCCTACGACTCCATCTGGGTGATTGTGGACCGTTTGACCAGGGTGGCTCATTTTTTGCCAGTGCAGACATACTATACCACGGGAAAGTATGCTCAGTTGTTTATTGCTGAGATTGTCAGATTACATGGGGTGCCCCTGAATATTGTGTCAGATAGAGATAAGATCTTCGTGTCGCGTTTCTGGGAGTTCTTTCAGGAGTCCATGGGTACAGAATTGAGGTTGATTTCAGCTTATCACCCACAGTTAGATGGACAAACAGAGCGTACTAATCATATGTTGGAGGATATGCTACGCATGTGTGTCCTTGATTTTGGAGGGGGTTGGGAGCCACATCTTCCACTGGTAGAGTTCGCTTATAATAACTTTTATCAGTTCACGATTGGTATAGCTTCATTCGAGGATTTGTATGGAAGGCCTTGTCGTTCCCCAACGTGTTGGCTAGAGGTGGGGGATAATAAGTTGCTCGGACCAGAGGTGATTAAGGAAACCTCCGCTAGGATTGAGATTATCAGGAGTCACATTGGGGTAGCCCAGGACAGGCTGAAAAGCTACGCCGATGCAAAACGATTCTTCCGAGAGTTTAATGTGGGGGACCAAGTATTACTACGTGTTTATACTATGAAAGGAGTGATGAGATTCAGGAAGAAAGGGAAATTGGCCCCGAGATATATGGGACCATTTCCATTATCGAGAGGATTGGGCCGGTAGCATATAGATTGGGACTGCCAGAATACATACATCGCATTCACGATGTATTCCACATCTCGTCGTTGAGACGATACCTTCGGGATGACATGAACCATACCCAAATCACGATTCAAGAGATTGAATTACAGCCCGACAGCTCTTACGAGGAGAGACCAGTGGCTATCCTAGACCATAGCGAAAGGAGATTGAGATGAAAGGTAGTCCCACTTGTCTGGGTCTAGTGGGAACATCATAATGTGGAGGAATCCACTTGGGAGAGTGAGGCAGACATGCGTGAGAAGAACCCAGAGTTATTCTTACCAGGTACACCTTATTTTTTGAATTTCGGGATGAAATTCCGTTATTAGGGGGGAAGTATGTAATACACCGTATTTTTATGCCTTTTAATTTTGGGGATTTATTAAATTTAATTAGAGATATTAAATTAATAATAATCCTGAAAATCATGTAAATACTTACTAGCGTGATGAGAGTTAGTAATTATTTTGTTATAAATTACTTATGGGTAAAGTAAGTGGTGTATTTATGATGAGTAAAATTATCACGAGAATCTAATTTGGTAATTTTGGAAATTTATCAGGACGCGCTTGTGTCGTGTCGGGATTAAATTCGGACTATTAAAAGTAAATAAATTATAAGTCACCCGTATGGTCATTTTGAGTGCGTCAATGTGTCCGGAAGGGTTGAGATAGTCAAAATAATGTACCCGGGGGTTTAGTTTGGGTCTCGGGGCATTTTTAGGCCTAATTAACACCCCGGGAGGGCGTTTTGGACATTTTACATTTTTGGGCCTGAAAATCCACGAAAATTCTAAGGGAATATCAAATGACATGAGTTGTCTTCTAGGGTTAGAAACACCATAAACCAAATATGCCTATAGGAGAGGAAGAGGAGAGGTTTTTCAAGGAGTTCTAGGCCAAGAACTCCACCGGTTGCACCGCCGTCGCCGCCAAACGTTAGATCATACAACGAGGATCATAACCACACCAAAATCTCCACAAATCTGAACCGAAAATTCTCAGGTAAGTATCTATCTTGCTCTATTTCAGTTAATGCTCCACTATTATTAGCCTAGGATTGATTAGAACAAATGTTTGTGAAACAAAAACCCATTTTGGAGATTTGAATCCGCATGTTGTATTAGTAATAGATGTATTCTGGAAACCCAATTCATATGTAGAGGTTGAACCATGAAATTTCAGTAATTAAAGAGTCTGAAATCTGGTAAAAGGATGGGAAGAAATCAAAAAAAAGAAATATTAGGGTTCTTGATGTTTTTATTGTTTTTTCCGTTTTAATTCGTTATTCATGATGAAAATCCACATGCTTGACGTTGGAAATCACTTATTTGAGGTTATAACACTTGTAGTATGAATTATTGGGAGTGTGATAGTCAAATATATCGTTTTGTATGATGTTGTAAGAGAAAACTCGTAACTGGAAATTCTGCAGATTCGCCATACCTGCTTCATCGATCGATCGACCTTAGAGCATCGATCGAACACCTTCCATAGATCAATCAACCCCTCCTGCATAACTCACATTCCACATTTTATAGGTTTCTCCAACTTAAATGATTAGACATTCTTGGATATTAATGTTAGAGCATTTTGGGATATAAATAAGACCAGTAGGACTTATTAAAAATATGGAACCTTTAATGTAATAAGAGATTAACATTTCACGGGGATGTTTTACATATAAGGGACAAAGGGAATATGTGTTAAAGGGTGAGACTCTTAAGGAAGTTACGTTGTAAAATAAATTAGTACCTACTGAAATTACACTTGAGAGGATAGGAATCTGCGAGTGTCACTTAATAAGTTGGAATAATCCCACAAATTAAAATAAGAGACAAACTGTTATACGTGATAACTAAATAATGAGTAATAAGGATAAATATCATAATTATGGGTCGTGAGAGTGTACCTAAATTTGATATGGGAATAGTAGTATACATATATGACTGTGTTTATGCATATATTATATACGTGTAAAAATCATGCCCACACTACTTTCTATCCCTAAGGTTACTGCGCTGGGATAGTTTTATCCCGATGGGACCTTTATGGGGGATATTGACTTGTACCCTAGAGCATAGTAATCCTTGGTACAGGCTATCGGATCGATAATCAGACGGTCCTAAGAGACGCGAGGGTATGTGCTGACCTCTTAGTGACTTGGAACTATGCTTCACCTCATTTTGTATGTGTTTTGTGTTAATACATTTCGAGAGTGATTCCGAACTAATATTTCCCTTAGTACGAGCGATACTGGGACTAGATAGCAGAGTATGCCCACACCATAGATTTTATGTGGGGTGTTGTTAGAATATATATATTATATGAGTATTTAATATATATATTTAAATCTGAAATTTGGGAACTACCTACTGCGACTATGGTATGTAAGAAAAGAATGATTATTTCAACTTAGGAATAAGAGTTTGAAAAGTATGATAGATTTCTGAGAAACTTTATTATCAAATAAGGCTTATGTGAGAATTGTGCTGTAAATAATATTAACCTCCTTAACATTGGAAATTGTCGGTTTGAAACCTTACGAGTTACTTAAGATAAAATAAGTTAAACGGTTGGGTGTATTAGTGCGATAGGTGTTCGCATTAGAAGAGAGGTGAGAATTTCTCAAGGGAGTGCCGCACTAATATTTTGGTTGCATTAACCGGTAAGCATTTTAAATACTTGCTAAACTAATTTTAAACTGTTTTACAATCGGGCTTTGACCCATTTCCTATTTTCTTTTCTCTCTTGTATATATGTATATGTTACAGGTGCCCAGCCACAGGGGCGTCTTGCATAGGATCATTTGGAAGGAACGCGTTGCAGCTTAGGTGGGAGTTGCAGGCCTCTTACTTAGACGACCTCATTTTTTATTCCACTCCTAGGATTATTTTATATAGTTGGTCATGTGTCGCCCTTTTCCATTATTCAGTTGTTTTATCGGATATTGTGAATCGTTTATTTCCAGTATTTACACTTTGGGATTTATTATTGTCAGGATGTTTTCCTTTAAGTTTTAAATGTTGGAATCAATTAGTTGGATGTTTAATTGTTTGGATTATATGTTCCAGTATAGTTGTTGTGTGATTCTGCAACTATGAATTTTGTAAAGTTTTAAATGTTGATTTTTAAAAAAATAAAACTTTGTAAATTGATGTCTAAAAATGGTTTTGACACTTAACTTAATTATTTAGGGTGTTTAATTGGAAAAGTTATTTTTACAACGATGATGCTAAGAATGAACCAACCGTTCACCTTGATTATAATTTAATAAAGGACTAATCACCCGGTATTTAATTTGGCGGGGTGTCATAATAGGTGTCCTTATAGCTCATAAACTTTCTTTGAACCGAAATATAAATGACATCATGTACTCGCTGAATGTGATCGAGTACGGACACACCTTACGCCACTAGGCTCACCCTATCCCATATCATAAAGGGACCTACGTATCGGGGAGTCAAATTACCCTTAGATAAAAAAATCCCCACTCTTTTCATTGGGGAGACCTTCAATAATACTTGACCCCCACCTAAAACTCCAGCTTACACTCCCTTCTGTCAGCGTAAAACTTCTAAAGATCATCCCCTATATTCATCCAAAATAATATATGGCCTAAATATCCTGTGCTCCCTAGACTCTAACCAATAACTAGGAGAATGACACAGTCTCCCATATAATGCCTCATATGTTACATATTAATAGTATCCTGATGACTATTATTGTAGATAAACTCCATGAGTGGAAAGTGTTGATCGTAGCTTCCCTTAAGATCAAATACAAATGCTCTAAATATATCCTCTAGAATTTGGTTCACATACAGAATTTGAACGTCTGATTGTGGGAGAAATGTCTTACTGAAGTATATTTTCACACTCATAGCATCCTAAAAACTTCTCTCAAATTTAGATGTGAATTTACTTTCCTTATCAGACAAAATATCATGAGGTGACCCAAGAAGATGCACAATCTCTATAAAAAAAAAAGAGTCCAGCATACTAATATGCAATTTAATATGTCCACATTGGAAGGAAATGATACATATTTTTTAATCTATCGAATATGACCCATTTGGTACCTCAAAAATCATATGGTGAAATCCATGGAAATTATATCTCACTTCCACTCGAGAATCTTCAAAGGATGTAACTCTATTATCGATCTCTACTGCTCCACATTGCTAACCTGATACGTGGATCAATTTGATGCAAGCATAGTAATATCCTTCTTCATCCTGTCCCACCAATATATTCTCCTCATATATTTTTACATCTTAACCCCTCTATGATGCACCGTGAAGTGGTTCATCCTGTGCCTCGACTAAAATAGCCCTTCATAATTCTGGATCCTCTAGTAGCAACAAACATCCCTAAAATCTGAATCCTCTACTTCAAATAATTGATAAAAAGGTAAACCCTCTTGAGACAAGCTATTATATCTTCTCGTGACAAAGGGAGTCTAAAGATTATGCCTTAATAACCCTGACACCATATCATATGTAACGGTTCTAACCGCAAAAGGCTACTTCCAAATACATGTTTCATGTGGCACTCCACATCTAGACCCAAAGATCATGTAAATCATCTGTATGCTCTGCCCACAAACCTGGTAAAATGATAGTCGGTTTATGAATCAAAGCATCTTATATCACGTTCACCTTTCTCAGATTGTACTGAATTGAGAAGTGGAAGTCCTTCACAAAATCTAACCATCTTTCATGTCTCATGTGTTAAGTACTTGTGAGTGAATAATTACTAAACACTCTTGTGATAAAAAAATATTGAAAACCTCTTACACGATAAACATTGTCTCCAGATATAAAGATAAAAGACTACCACCGCCAACACCAAGTCATGGGTGATGTAGTTGTTCCAGTGAGGATTAAGCTTGCGAGAATCATAAGCGATAGGCTTGTCCTTATGCATCAATAATCCTCCTAACCCCTGAATTGATCTATTAATGTAACCAAATACTCCACATTGCTCCGTGTTAATGAAAAGACAGTTGTGGTCTTTATTCTATTTTTAATCTCCTCAAATTTTCTCTCATGGTCGGCACTCCATAAAAATAGTAACCCCTTATGGATGAGGTGAGTCAGTGGTCCAGCAATCTTTGAGAACCCTTAAATGAACCGTCAATAGTACCCATCCAAACCTAACCAACTCCTAACATCTCCAGGTATTGTGTGTTGTACCCAACCCATAGGTATATATACTTTTCTAGGATCCACCGATATCTTAGTCTCAGATATAATATGGCATAAGAGTTGTATCTTTCCAAGCTAAAAACCACACTTAAAGAACTTAGCATACAACTTGTGTTCCCTTAGTGTCTACAAAACTAACCTTAAATGCTATGTGTGTTCCTCCCCCGATCGAGAATACACTAAGATGTCTTCAAAAAACATGATGATGAACCGATCCAAGATCGAGAAGAACACCATATTCACCAACTCCCTAAACACCTATGGTGCACTGGTCAACCCAAATGGCATGACCAGAACTCATACATTGCATAACGCTTGTGAAAAGTCATATTCGGTACCTCCTACTCCTCCTAAATATGTAACTAGTGATATATCGAGTGCAAATCAATCTTGGAAAATAATTATGCACTCCTGAACTAGCCAAATAGATCATCGATATGTGGAAATAGATACTTGATCCCTATTGTGACCTTGTTCATCTCTCGATAACACACACATAAACAGATAGAACCAACTTTCTTCTTCACAAACAGAAGTAGATATACTTATTGTTACGTGCTCCTCCATATGAAACCTTGGCTCAATAACTATGGAATCTACTTACGCAACTCTCGTATCTCCAATATAGACGTCCAGTATGGTTCCCTCATAATGGACTTGGTGTCCAATGCCAAATCGATATGAAAGTCTACGTTTCATACTGGCGATAACCCCGTTACCTCATCAAATATGTTTGTAAACTCCTAGACAGTCAGTATCGAATGTAATGACATAATGACCCCCTTAGAAGAAGTCATATATATATATATATATATATATATATATATATATATATACAGTATAAGTGTGTGCTTGACCCTTATTCGACTTTAGCCATAACAACTAGAAACATCTCCAGTTCGGGAATAGCAAAAGTGATCGCCTTTCCAATGCAGTCGATTCAAGCGTGATACTACACTAACTAATCCATACTTATTATGAAATCATACGTCGACATGTCCAAAACTTGTAAGTCAATATAAACACACAATTTATCGATCTCAACTTCCATGACTCTACAAACCTAGCATAAGGTACAACCCTTGCCCACCATGGTGTCTACATGCATGAATACAGCTATAGAAATGTCTAACAATCCTGACGTTGATACAAATGTGTAACTAGAAAACAAGTGTAACACCCCCATGTAAAAAATAACTCATGAATAATTACCATAGGCATAGTCAGTACCTTCAATCACCTAAGACAATGTTGGATGATTAGCTGATAGACATTGAAAACATGTCTATCATGAAGTTATGGGCTCCTTTAAGCCTGATCTCTCATCGGTGGAAAATGTAGACACTACTCTGGTAGCAATCCCTTACACTGTTGTGGGGTTGGACCAAACTACGACGGTCCCTGCCTCTGTCCCTGCTCAAACTGACAAATTAAAGCCAAAATCCCTTAGAGTACCTCCTAAAATAGTTGCCCGAATAACATCATATAAAGAAAACCCCTAAAAATGGGTGTCCCTCTAGACCTTACTCTTGGGGTCTATCCTTCCCTTTTTGGCCCCCGCCTTGCTGATCCAAATAATGATGGCACTACTAACCCTGACCTTAACCACATTATCGGTATGAATCCTCTCCTCAAAACTTCTTAAGGGATTCTCCCCTTGGGACTGACTCCTTTGAGGCTGTTGTGATTCTCTTTGCCCCTCAAATGACTCAGCGTTGAATGACTCACCACGATCCATCATATATTTATCCTAACTGTCTCCTCCTTTGTATCCTTACTACTCTAAAAATATAAATGGTAATAGAAGTGAACAATGAAACATCCACTACATGTGTGTATGTAGTGAAATCGGGATTGCCAAGTAACGCATGCTTGATCCTCCACGTCATGCCTTAAATGAATATGTTTGTCTTCTTTACCACTCCTACTCAGCAACTGTATGGTCATCCTACTGTAGGTTGTCAAAATAGTCTCTTAAATGTGTATGATGTAATCGAGGGAAAGACATCCCCTCAAACTCACATAAAATTATGAAATGGTCAACTGAGACCAATCCTTCTCGGTGATACCAAACTCCCACCACTTTAAGGCATATCCTACTAAACGTTAATTGGATATATCTGCCTCTAAACATTAGTGTACTCTACCAATTATAGGTGTCTCTTAATGTTGCTCCTCCATTAAGTGCAACTATCGAGACTGTGGATCATATAAACTCAGTTGCGTGCCTTTTAATTATGGAACTCCTGGATCTTTATTAGTAAGATAAAATGTGAAGAGTAGGTACAGATGCGTCCACTGGTGGTAGTAGTGGTGGATTCTCCTGATGCATGGTTGCGATAGACACAACCATAGTCTGTGTCATGAAGGTAGTCAAGTATGTTGAAGCTATAGTTGGTTCCTACGCCTGCTGAGGATGATACTAATGCTGTTGAGGCATGATTGCTTCTAACTTAACGCTCGCAGTCGGTCTCTAATGTGCTACCAGTCTTCTAGTTTTCACCATATGAAAGATAGTAAACAAATGTTTATAAGTAATGTGCAATAAAAAGACTACAATAATCTAAGTAATAATATCTAAAGTATCAAAGAATGCTACACAAAAAATGATGGATGCGCTCAAGATCTTAAGACACTAGAACCGTGAATGATCTGATACCAACTGTGACACCCCGTAAAATCCATTAATTGGTCGTTCAAGTCTAATACAAATAATACATGAGTATAAAATAATTGAATATCATAATAAGCATAACTTAAACAAAATAAAACACGTAAAGTAAAAAAATGATTATAAGAAATGGATAACCCAATACCATATCTAATAGATGAAACTAACAATAGTAAAATCCAACACGGGAAAGTCCAATTGTCCCAAAACAATCCTACTCCACTGTAATAATTGCTACACAAAATATTACTCTAATAGAAAGTAAATGATATAAAGAGAAAGAGCACGCCGGATTGACACTACATCCTATCAGATCTTCAATGAAAGAGGATAAAAGTAGATGGCTCGAGGACGAGGCGACATCTACAGCCTAAGTCCTAAAAATTAAGTTCAACAACAAAGTTAACAACAATTCTATGAAGAATAAAGATTTAACTAAAATTGGCATACAATAAATACTATTCATCATCCTCTAATTTTCTAGTTTTTTTTGAAGTTATCCCAAGCAAAAACCATAAATGCTTCTTTTCCCAATCCTAAGTGAACCCAATATTTAATTATCTTTCTTCTCAAGTTAATTTAAATAAAAGGTTCCATATTATAAGCCACTAAATACATCTCCAGTATAATATCAATAAGAAAAGACAATATCTATCTCTAACATCCCCATAAGTACGATCCCCGATACGCACAAGTAAATGGGCTACTCATGAGACGACATATAAAATACGAAGATCTATCCCTATTGACTTCGGGCATCATTCCTGCATACTGGGTATAGTTATAGGTCTTCCCTAACCTATACTTCAAATCCATCGTCAAAGGATAATCACTACCCATTACTGTCATAACATATGACCACTATACCTAAGGCTATACGTTAGAATTCCCCCGTATACTCCACCATCAAACTATCCCAGGTCGTCAAGATCTCTTTCTCCAAGTAGAGCCCAGCCTTCTCCACCTTACACCCTCGGTACTACCTACTTCCTCGGGGGAGGTTAAGAAGAAGAAGCTATTGAACCCCCAGTTGTCTTTGCTGCTTGACTGATGGAAATCTTGACTTTCTTACTTGAATGTTGATCAGGTTACGTGTACATCAATCGTTGGATCAAGGTAAAAATTACCATGGTAAAACTTGTCTCTATCATTAGGATACCCATGAAGTCAATGTCCTATGTGATCCATCAAAATCCTTCCTATTATGTTACCCACGAGCACTCCCACTTGGTACACCTACACATAAGAGCGAATAGTAGAAACCATAATCACTCAAAGATTTCTAATATGTATTCTAGAACTCTTAAAATAAAAAAATCACATTAATTTAGAGTTATAAACATCAAACTAAGATAAAATTATTCTACTAAGATCCCAAACTCATTCTAATGAGTTTACAAAAGTCATTTGAACAAAAAATAGAAGTCATTCCAACAAGAAGTTTCATCTCGTTCGAAGGAGACCCCAACTCATCTAAAGGAGAGCCCACGTCTCGTTCTGATGAGATAGTGATCTCTTTTCAACGAGATGTACATATTTTATCATATCTAAACCTGCAAAATCTTCCATTAACTACCCAAACACATACATCAGGTGCCTTTAATCAACACCATTCCCATCCTACTCTAAATGTAAGTTCAATAATGACATTACTAAACTACATCTATGAGTTTTACAAAATTCTAAGATATATTTCAGGATTAGTTACATTTTATAAGCTATGAACCCTATTTTCTTAATTTAACCCAATTAATCTCAGATTTATCTCAATTATTAACTTTTAAAAGGGCTATCTGTGGATCTGTGATCATAGTTCAATACGTAAAAAATTGCATTCATAACATATTTTAATTACATAGAGTTCGACATATTTATTGTCTAAAGTATTAATAATTGATTGAGGTTATATTTGCAAATTAAACTGATTTTGAAATTAGGATTGATCATAAAAAATTAGATTATTAATCATGTAATTTACATATTTCAATTATCAATTATCATTGTAACACAAACCCTAAATTAAATCCTTAAACTAGGTAAACTTCCCTAATAAAAAAGGGTTGAATCGAAGCTTTGCAACCTCCAAATCTACTTCTATCTTAAGTGGCACTTCTTTCTAGCCTCTAAGGGTTTTCTAAATTGTGTCTAAAGTGTTTTAGATTTATCCTAATGAACCCTTAAGTGAGCTTCCTAACAAATTACACGTAGCTACAATATGGGCCATAAGCCAATGAGCCCCAATATTAATCCAATTGGTCCAAAAGTTTGCCCAAGACATTTCCTAATCCAACTGACTTAAAACCCACTATTGTAAGTCATAAAGGAACATTCTAAATGTTCCTAAATACAAACCGAAATATGATATAATCCAACTAATTAAATATTTTAATAAACTAATATTTTATCTGTTACAAGTACAATTATCAATTATTTAAATACTTATTAGTTGAGAGAAGCACGATGTTATAAGAAACAACTTCATGATTGGTGGCATCGAGGGAATGATCCAAATAAGAAAATCCATGACACCTATTCCATTACCATTCCATAGTCACGCATAATACACTATCACTAAAAAAATTAATTAATGAATTATCGTGTATTAATTTCATTTTCTTAATTGAATTATATATATATATATATATATATATATATATATATATATATATATATATATCACATGTCACAGAAGACAGATAAATAAATTTCACAATTTAAATAATGCACATAAAACACGAGGTATTGCATTAGGCTATTTTGAGGTTGTTTTCTCGGGTATTTTGAGGCTATTTCTGTTATTTTACATGTTGTTTGGGTGTTGTTTGTAAGGCTATTTTAGTGTTGTTTATGATTGTTTTAGAGTTTTTATAGTTCTCATTTTAGTGTCGTTTTTTAAGGTCGCTCTTAAATCTCTCTTAGTGCTTTTTGAGGTTGTTTTGTGATGCGTTGGTGTTGTTTTAAGACTTTTAGCATTATTTTAAGGCTTTTTAGTGTTGTTTTAGAATTATTTTATGATTTTTTAGGATAATGTTTCTAAGTTTTTTTAATATTGTTTTCTCTTTTGTATTGATTTGTAGGTAGAAAAATTTAGAGGTAAGAGAGAATAATAAAGAGAAGAATAAATAGACGAGTATTAATAAATAAAAAATTTGGGAGTTGTGTGTTGCTTCTACTTTAGTTTACATGGAGTTATTTTATTCGGTCGCTGGAAGAAACGATTTCGGATGTTTGTAACTTTTAATTTGGATTCTTATGTTTATGAATATGGAATGAACACGCTTAATTATGCCATTTGGTTTATGCTTCATGATCATAGTATTTTGATTTGAAATTTATATTAGATTAATCGATTGCACTTTAACCAGATTAAATGAGTTTACAATTTTGTATTGAAACTTGTACCAAATTTACCCCAATCATAATAGAACATTAATTGATGTTGTAATTATGTATTAAAATTTGTACCAGATTTACCGAAAGTATAAAACTGACTTGTAGTTTTGGTATTCACCACGAAAAACCTAATAAACAAACCAAATTTGCCAAAAGTAAAAAAAAAACTGAAATTATCAAAAATATTAAAATACGACTCAGTTTTGTTTGTTTTTCTATTTTTCTGTATCGGCCAGTTAATTCTGTACAAATAGTTTTACCATCTAGATAATGGTTTTGGTATTGATAAGGAGTCGTTACCAACCAAATCATACTGATTCCACCGTTACCGCTAACCAACTTGGAAGCCATTTATGAGAGGTGACATTGCTATCATTTCTTATACACCACTTCCAGTTTATACTTGTTGAATCGAGAGATAAAGTCTTTAATGGAGTCCCCTTTTTTCTTATGTTGAATAGATGAGTTACTCTCCTAGATAGTTTTTGGTTGAACAAAAAATTATGATTGAACGTGCTAGCTAACTCTTTATAACATTTTATTTTCCCTTTGGGCTATCTAGTGTACTAGTATGAGCCACCATAGTAAGAGTAATGGAAAGTCTTTGAACGCTTTCACCTCCTCAAGAGAGTAAATATCAGTGACTGCCTAGTACATCTCCACTAGATGAACGAGACTCGAACTTCAATAATAGTCTACCATGCTGTGACACCCCGACTAATTAAATACCGGGTATCTACTCCTTTATTAAATTAATACAAAATGTCAAGTTGGTCCAGTTAACAGCATCACCGTCGAAAACATTTTAATCATTACTAACCACCTAGTGTTTAAAAAGTAAGATGTCAAATTTTAAATTAAGTCTGATTAACATACAATAAAAGAATTATGAAAGAATATCATAACCATACACCATAAAGCTTCAATAAAGTAACCAACAAATAATAATAAGTCCGGAGGAAAACTCCTCACAACAATCCCACCACTGAAATAAATAAAACAGTATCTCCTGAATTAATTACATGCCAACAATCTGAATAACTGAAGTATGAAATGTCTCTAATAGAAATGGGCGACATGCCCTACAAATGATGAAAACTGAATAGAGTCAAGACAAAAGAAGTGTCTACTAGCAAGGCCCTGTAACTTCCACAAACAACTACAGCTCGTCACCTGAATGGAAATCCTATGCATGGTGTCCTTGTGGCTGGGCACCTAAAAGTTTTTTTTTTACAAAAATAGATTTGAAAGCAAACGGGTCAGAGCCCGAAAGTGGAGAGTATTTTAAAAATAGCAAATGCTTTAATAACATTAAAACAAAGAATGCAAAATACATGTTAGGACGTGCACTCACATGAAATACTCACCTCTCGTCTAATCGTGCACTCCTAACGTACAGTACCCATCTAAGTGGAATTTATATATAACTAAATCGACATAAGTTCTAACCCATCTACTCGATTCACAATATGAATTCCCAATGTTATCACTTGAATAGATAGATTTACTTAAACTCGGATTCTCAATTATTAGCATTACCATTTACTTGAGGTTATCCCCTTATTTATCTTCTCAAGGAGTTACTATAAATTATTCTCATAATTAAACATGACAAGTCTGTTGATTTAACCGTATATCATTCACATCATAAATATACAATACAAGCACCCCGAGACTAAGCTGCGGAGCACACATACTCTGCTATCCATCCCGGTACATCACGTACATAAGGATCACGCATTCCGAATCCCTCGGGAATCGTTCTTAGATAACAACAATCACAATCAATGGAGGCGAACACAGTCACATCACATGGGTCACGTACATACCTACGCTCCCACGATCAGCAGACTTATTAACTTCCCAATAAGTCCTTCTCTGACCTATGTCCTCGAGGTACCAATCTAAATCCCCCCGTAGGCACACAGAGATTAGATGGTCCTAAGCGAACGCAAACCTCCCGTGATAGCAAGTATGGTAGGTATGTCATACACATAAAATCATATACATATAGTAAGCATGCACACATCTTAGTAATTACCATAATTTATTAGTGGTATACTTCTCATTCTTATACCAACTTATAATGTTACGCAATTCACATATCCCCAGTTAATACCAACATTTAAATCGTCAATTATTCTCACATCGTAATTAGTCACTCACGTCCTAATCCACAATTTCATTTGGTTCAAATCACACTTATATGTTTTACTCCTCAATATATCCCAAATATACCAACTATATCAATTAGTCATCAAGGGAATGTTATCTCTACAATTAAACCAGGTTACGGGACATTAGAAATCAAATCAGGCCAAAAATGCCAATCTGTCAACTCGTTAGAAGTCTCGTTCGAACGAGAGTTCGTTCGAACAAAGTGGGCATCTAACGAGATCTCATTCAAAAGAAAGGCATCAAACGAACATCCCACTCGTTAGAAGTCAAACTGTCAATTCGTTAGAAGCTCGTTCGAACGAGCTCGTTCGAACGACCTGGGCAGGCCTTCTAACGAGGTGACAGTTTCGACCCCATAATTCTCCTATTTCGTTTTTCCCAATATTCTTCACCTCTAATCTCATCTAAACATCATTCCAACAGTATTTCAAGGTTTCTAATCATTCCTAAACATACATAAGTCGTATTTTAACATATTTATGGGGTCAATTCATCCTAAATAACACCCGATTATCAAATCTCCTAATTTTCCCCCAAACCTCATGAGTATGAATCCTAGAAAATTAAAGTCATCAATATCCATAATTAAATCCGTTTTTGTAACATGAAAGATGAATTTCTAACAGTATAATCACCCAAACACAATTCTACGTACAATCTCTTTATCAAAACATGAGTTTCTAATTTCAAATTTCATGGGTTTTTGTCATTCTCCCAAAACAATGCAATTATATAAATTTCTACGCATGGAAGAAGCATTCGTTGTAAATAACGTAATTAAATCACTTGCCTTGGATTAATCTTCAGAATTTGATGTTCACTGTTGAAGGTTGCTTTCTCTCTCTCTACAAATTTCCTCCAAAGATGGTGATGGTGGCTAGGGTTTCCTCTTTGGAACTTCTCCTAACTTCTCCTATCACTCCTGTAGCACTCTAATTAGTTTAGTGCTGGTAATGGGTTAGTGGGTTCCCAAATACCCTATTTTTTATTCCCAAAATTCGTTGGTCAAAATTCCGCAAATTCCAAAATTACCAAAATACCCTTTTAAGTTGCCGGTGTGGCCCAAAAATGCCCTGGGACCCAAACTAAACCCCCGACTAGTGTTTTTTGACTATTTCGACCCTTCCGGACTCGTTGGCTCACTCAAAATGACCATACGGTTGATAAAAATAAAATTCACTTTTTAATTTAAATAATTACCTTCCTGACGCGACTGTCACGCACGTCCCAATAAAATTTCCCAAATTGCCGTATTTTAGTCTCGCGATAATTTTAATATTTTCAATATTCATATACTGCCATATATACACATTATAATCAAATACCAACTCACATCTCGTTAGTATTTTATCCGGATTAATTCTCAATTAATTCACATTTAATTTAATTAATCCCATAAATAAATATCCATAAAAGTACGAGGTATTACATACTTCCCCCCTAATAACAGAATTTCGTCCCGAAATTCGGATAAGTAAGGCACACCTGGAAAAATTAGGTATCCTCCAATATTCAAAACAATTATAAAGAAAAGCCCAAATCACTAAAACCCTCGCTTCACAATAAGCTTGTTTAACATACTTAATACCTTATCAGAATAATCTTCAATAAATGCACCTCACGTTGTGCTCTTATTAAACAACCTTCGAATAAAAATAGCCTATACATAATTAGCCGCATTATTTTTATTAGTATTGCGAGTCTGCACCTCACTACTAACTCCCGCGTTTATCAAAACTCCAAACTCCCATCCTGGGATGAATCAATAACACATCTGACGACGCTTGTCCATTCCTTGAAGTATCCCGTCGTTGTGACTTTTACACAAGGGAAAACCACTTCAGCCTGTTGGTGTCACAAAAACCTTTGTAAGCACCTTGTCCACCATAAATAGATACGGGTGCTTTTCCCCCAACTCTACCATTAGGTAATATCTACTCCTCATGACTACAATATACCTCACTAGTTATACCCGATTTGGAATTGAAAATATCGCAATGAATCCAAAATTTCTTTCATACAATCCATCAATCGTTAGTCACCTTGCGCCTGCACCTCGGGTTATAGGTGATACAACCCTCAGTTTGAATCGTTACTTCCCACTACTTATTGTCACCCAACCTAAATGTGGATTTTGGGGATTTCATCCCAGCTCTAAATAATTACTACGTCGAACCACGTACCGGCGTGTTCACTATCTAATAGTGTAAATCATTCAAGTATATAACAATTTGTCTCTTTCTGAACAACATGACTCACGTATTTGTAGGAATTTGTTACCCCTCAAGGAATTTACTAACTTGACTCTTCCATCCCTGGAATCATCGGTTGGATACAAAATTAATTGGTTAAACATCTAACACCGAACCGTTCTACTACTTACTACACCCCTTTAAATGCTGACCTTCTTGTAAATGTTCCTTCCCGTTAAGTGATACTTAACGATCCTCTGCTTCTCTTGACGTATGCCAAAGTTTTGACCCTTACACTTTCTCACCTCTTTGTGAAAATCCGGACTCCTTATACCTTATTAACATTCTCACTCTATTTACTCTTGAGTCACCCACAACATTTGATTAGTCGGAACTCTACTCCAAATTGCACATAATAATTAAATATTTGCCTTCTCAAGAGATATCCCCTTATTAAATGGCTTTCCCTTGCTTTTTCACTACATTCAGACGTGCTACACTGATTACATACGAGTATACTCATTAACACCTTCTTTTACGACGCTAAATCCTATAAGTCATAATTTCACCCAACTATATCCTTTTTCTGATGATACTACTTTAGTTAACCGGAATATCTACAGCTTTTATAACCCATGCATATGGCGTTACACATCATATACGTTATACGTATTCCAAACTCTTTATTGCTCTATTATTTCCAACGTGGCCATACCACTTGGGCGTTCTAAATCACCTCGGAATTTGAAATCCTAAATACTTCTTAACCTCAATGCATCCTTTAACCTGCCGAAATAAAAACAAAATTTTCAGTACTTCTTCACCACACCACTAGATCTACTGACCTTATATCGTAATTTTCCTAACTAACTATTTTCGTAATTATCGAGGGATTCCAAATCATGGATGAATGGTTAAATATCCCCCTACTACCAACCTTAAGCTAGGTTTCATGCGTGGGATGTCTCGCAAAGCGAAATCCAAACAAGGACTTCCCCCCCAATACACTACTACCTAACCTTGTCGGTCATCGAGATTTATTAAGCCCTCAGTCCATAACACGTACCCCTATGTTCCCGTCTCTTAATAACAAAGTTACATCTCCTTTCTGAATTTAACTTAAACAAGGAACTCTTTTCGAAAGACACTTTTTCTTGACATTGATGGTAATCACATTCCATATACACAATGCAATTATACTCGGGGCTCTCAAAATCCCGTCCCCAGGTACACAACTATGAGTATAAACTCCTAGATCCCTAAATGGCGATAAAATAATGCACTATACCTATTACGACATCCTGAGTGTTAATTTCAATAACCTGCTAAACCGTTTTGGTAGCTAGTAAATAAATTACATACTAATCATATCATTTAAATCTCCGCGCATACTAGGATTAAGTATCCGAAACCATTATGCCTTTGAAATCACATCAATATTAATATATATATATATATACATATATACAATAGTACAATTTTGAGCCCGACCCTCTCACAAATGGGGCCTCTCCAGAACCAAAACATTCTACCCCAAGGTAGTAACTTCGATAAACTTGTAATACCAGCACACTATCGGTACAATTATATAAAAACACAATTTGGATAATATCATACTTGTATAATACAGCACTAAAACGAGTAATTTCAATCAATCAATCATGTACTGCTATCAATATACCCATTCATCCTATACTGATAATAATACAAGGAACCCCACACAATCAGCGAAAAATGTTCACATAAACAAAATTGCCGATACTCACTAAACTCAACTCTCAAGAAAAAGTGACGATAACAACAATAACCATTGTAGTAACCTGTTTATATCACAACCAACATTCAACGTCATCTGAGGATATAACTCCTACTTCCATCCTGATAATCGTCCTGGCTGCTCTAATGGTTTCTGGTCTTAACACCTGTCCGTACCACACCAAACATTTCAATAACTGTCGCCCTTGCCAGGCCTAATACCTTTATCCCTACACTTGCATCGGGAAACATTTATAATGTACGGGTTTTCACTCCCACAAAGTACCTCTACACATACTCCACTTATTTCTGGTCACCCTAACCATGTTAAAGTGGTCCTTTCCTCGGACGTTGGTAGTCTCAGTTCTGAAGACTATCTCCATTGTTCCCTTAGCTTGATGTACCTAAGGAACACACTACTAGTTTTCCACCTCTCTTACTGAAATTACCATCGCTCGGTAGTAATTCCGCTATCGAATTATTTTAACGGTTTCTCCATTGGGTCTTCCTCCTTGTGGTGTTTCTCTAGCACCATTTTCCCAGTCTTGTTCTATAAAAATTCTTTGATTTTTTTGTATCTCCCTACCCAAGGGAAAATTTACCTCCAAATTTACACAACGCGATATAATTACTATCTGTATTTATCATCCAAGAAGAATTCCCCATAAGAGCTAACAATTCTTCTTGTATGTAGATTCTCCCTTTAACATCCTTTTCTCCATACCACCTTCTCCACTCGGTGTAAGGTTCGCTACAACATTAAATTTCTCCTCAGAAGTTGACCCGTGTTTGGTCCTCTTATGTGAGTTCAGAATAACATTCGCCTTTCAACCTGAACATCTGATGAAGGAACTTATGGTCAAACCATACGTGTACACCCTCTCGACATCACATTCCAGTTTTAAGTGGGTTTCTTGTTTCTCACCATTGAATCTCTGCTCTTACGAGTCAAGGAAAAATTTCTCTAAATTTTCACTCTCAATTGGTCATATCCTGACATATGTCCAAGCCTTTGGATACATTGCGTTCGTTTGGCTAGCACATGCCATCTTCGCCTTTCGAGTATTGCTACTGCTGGTTCTCTTCAATGTTACACCTAACTCTTTCTCTCCCATTCCAACCTTGTTGGATGTGTCTAATTTGACCCCATTCCTACTATAGCTGAACCCAGAAGTCTCAAGTCGCTCCTTAGCCTTCTATATCATCCAGGACTTCCGTGCCATAATATCGGTGACTTCAACTACGGTCATCCTTCTTTAAATAAATCAATTAACCTCAATACATATTTGCCTCCTGCTGTTCACCCAACTGTCTTCGCATGACGTACTACATTGTTCGGCACACGAATACACCCGATCGCAATATGATTCGCTATCATATACATCATAGCAGGAGAACGAAATTTTACTAAAGGAATCAACAATCCCAAACATAGGGCTCTATATCAAAGAAAGTTACGCTGGAAGCATAATAGGTCGCACAGATCCTAAAGGACACTAGAACCTGATGCTCTGATACCACCTGTGACACCCCGACTAATTAAATACCGGGTAGCTACTCCTTTATTAAATTAATACAAAATATCAAGTTGGTCCAGTTAACAGCATCACTGTCGAAAACATTTTAATCATTACTAACCACCTAGTGTTTAAAAAGTAAGATGTCAAATTTTAAATTAAGTCTGATTAACATACAATAAAAGAATTATGAAAGAATATCATAACCATACACCATAAATCCTCAATAAAGTAACCAACAAATAATAATAAGTCCGGAGGAAAACTCCTCACAACAATCCCACCACTGAAATAAACAAAATAGTATCTCCTGAATTAATTACATGCCAACAATCTGAATAACTGAAGTATGAAATGTCTCTAATAGAAATGGGCGACATGCCCTACAAATGATGAAAACTGAATAAAGTCAAGACAAAAGAAGTGTCTACTAGCAAGGCCATGTAACTTCCACAAACACCTAGACCTCGTCACCTGAATGGAGATCCTATGCATGGTGTCCTTGTGGCTGGGCACCTAAAAGGTTTTTTTTTTTACAAAAATAGATTTGAAAGCAAACGGGTCAGAGCCCAAAAATGGAGAGTATTTTAAAAACAACAAGTGCTTTAATAACATTAAAACAAAGAATGCAAAATACATGTTAGGACATGCTCTCACATGAAATACTCACCTCTCGTCTAATCGTGCACTCCTAACGTACAGTACCCATCTAAGTGGTATTTATATATAACTAAACCGACATAAGTTCTAACCCATCTACTCGATTCACAATATGAATTTCCAATGTTATCACTTGAATAGATAGCTTTACTTAAACTCGGATTCTCAATTATTAGCATTACCATTTACTGGAGGTTATCCCCTTATTTATCTTCTCAAGGAGTTACTATAAATTATTCTCATAATTAAACATGACAAGTCTGTTCATTTAACCGTATATCATTCACATCATAAATATACAATACAAGCACCCCGAGACTAATCTACGTAGCACACATACTCTGCTATCCATCCCGGTACATCACGTATATAAGGATCACGCATTCCGAATCTCTCAGGAATCATTCTCAGATAACAACAATCACAATCAATGGAGGCGAACACAGTCACATCACATGGGTCAAACACATACCTACGCTCCCACGATCAGCAGACTTATTAACTTCCCAATAAGTCCTTCTCTGACCTATGTCCTCGAGGTACCAATCTAAATCCCCCCGTAGGCACACAGAGATTAGATGACCCTAAGCGAACGCAAACCTCCCGTGATAACAAGTATGGTAGGTATGTCATACACATAAAATCATATACATATAGTAAGCATGCACACATCTTAGTAATTACCATAATTTATTAGTTATATACTTCTCATTCTTATACCAACTTATAATGTTACGCAATCCACATATCCCCGGTTAATACCAACATTTAAATCATCAATTATTCTCACATCGTAATTAGTCAGTCACGTCCTAATCCACAATTTCATTTGGTTCAAATCACACTTCTATCGTTTACTTCTCAATATATCCCAAATATCCCAACTATATCAATTAGTCATCAAGGGACTGTTATCTCTAAATTAAACCAGTTTACGGGACATTAGAAATCAAATCAGGCCAAATAGGCCAATCTGTCAACTCGTTAGAAGTCCCGTTCGAACGAGGTCGTTCGAACGAAGTGGGCATCTAACGAGATCTCGTTCGAATGAAAGGCATCGAACGAACATCCCACTCGTTAGAAGTCAAACTGTCAACTCGTTAGAAGCTCGTTCGAACGACCTGGGCAGGCCTTCTAACGAGGTGACAGTTTCGAGCCCAGAATTCTCCTATTTCATTTTTCCCAATATTCTTCACCTCTAATCTCATCTAAACATCATTCCAACAGTAGTTCAAGGTTTCTAATCATTCCTAAACATACATAAGTCGTATTTTAACATATTTATGGGGTCAATTCATCCTAAACAACACCCAATTATCAAATCTCCTAATTTTACCCCAAACCTCATGAGTATGAATCCTAGAAAATTAAAGTCATCAATATCCATAATTAAATCCATTTTTGTAACATGAAAGATGCATTTCTAACAGTATAATCACCCAAACACAATTCTACGTACAATCTCTTTATGAAAACATGAGTTTCTAATTTCAAATATCATGGGTTTTTGACATTCTCCCAAAACAATGCAATTATATAAATTTCTACGCATGGAAGAAGCATTCATTGTAAATAACGTAATTAAACCACTTGCCTTGGATTAATCTTCAGAATTTGATGTTGACTGTTGAAGGTTGCTTTCTCTCTCTCTATAAATTTCCTCCAAAGATGGTGATGGTGGCTAGGGTTTCCTCTTTGAAACTTCTCCTAACTTCTCCTATCACTCCTGTAGCCTTCTAATTAGTTTAGTGCTGGTAATGGGTTAGTGGGTTCCCAAATACCCTATTTTTTATTCCCAAAATTCGTTGGTCAAAATTCCCCAAATTCCAAAATTACCAAAATACCCTTTTAAGTTGCCGGTGTTGCACAAAAATGCCCCGGGACCCAAACTAAACCTCCGGCTAGTGTTTTTTGACTATTTAGACCCTTCCAGACTCGCTGGCGCACTCAAAATGACCATACGGTTGATAAAAATAAAATTCACTTTTTAATTTAAATAATAACCTTCCTGGCGCGACTGTCACGCGCGTCCCAATAAAATTTCCCAAATTACCGTATTTCAGTCTCGCGACAATTTTAATATTTTCAATATTCATATACTGCCATATATACACATTATAATCAAATACCAACTCACATCTCGTTAGTATTTTATCCGGATTAATTCTCAATTAATTCACATTTAATTTAATTAATCCAATAAATAAATATCCATAAAAGTACGGGGTATTACACATGCTTTAGCTTTGGTTTAAATTTGTAGTTGTAGGATTCATAATCTTTAATATGAAGGGTGTCGATATATATTATCTTTCCAGTGGGTTTTGTTTCCCATAATATTAGTAAGATTTATCTTTAGCCTTTGGATTGAACTATTCTGAGTCTTTTCATTTTGGGGTTGATTGTCTCTCAGTTCATCTGTCTTTAATTCCTTTGGCATTGATTAGTCAATGTATGGGCCATATCAATAGTTTCGATATAAGACGAACCCCTTGTGTAGGATTTTTCAAATGTTCCTCATCATTCTTCCTCCTACTAAAAGGAATCAAAGATACATGAGTTATAGCACGAAGATGAGGTCTTACCAAGAAAATAATAGGGGCTTATAAATAGTAGTTCATAATCTACATTTGCCTCATCTTCTAATATTGGGATCCCCTTTGAAGCCTCATATGCCTAACAACCTATCCCCAACTTCTACGAGCCAGTAGTATTTCCTCTCCGCATTTTGTACTCACCAACTTGCTTAGAGTGTAGAACGCCTGCTTCGAGGGATTATGGCTTCCCCTTACAGCGAGAGGGTGAGGGTTGATGGTATTGTCCTTTAAATCTCTACCCAATAATGTTTTAACGAACACCAACATCTTGGATTTCATTTTTTCTTGGTTTACCATCATCTTCTTTAAAAGTTTGATGATCTTAGCCGTGTCTGATGGCGATGTATTACTTGAGGCATCCATGTTAGCCTTAATGGGTGGCAGTTCTGATGCGATGATGAGTAATGAAGTTGTTGATTATAACAAGTAATCAATTCGATAAATTGATGATCCCGGGGATAAATACTGATTTAAAAAGATAAACTCGTATTTTCCCCAATAGCTTGAATATTAACCAAGTGAATAAAGAAAAAGTGACCTAAAGAATAATATGGATCAAATAATTGATGATCATAGGATTAAGAATTCTTGAATTACATATAAAAGTGTTCAACTAAGGATTATAGGATGAACATTTCATAAATGATTTGTGTATGAATAGTGAATAGAGCATCAATTCAATCATTCAAGCTATAGTCCTAGCCTTATTTTTCACTAAATGTGAACCCACAAATAGGACATGAACGAGTTTACTTAGTAGAAATGACTGAGCTCTATCATTTCCCATAGACAGTGCCAAACTGATGATACTCTAAATTAAAATCAAATCAGTTAATAAGAAATGAGTAATGAAACTTATTAGATAAATATGAACATTAATAACTAGGTAGAATGTGTATACACCACATTCTAGGGCCCCTTAAGCCTCTCTTTAGATCCCTATCACCTCCTAAATTCACTATAAACCCTAGGTCATACCCTGAGTACCGATCTAGAGGCCATCGGATGCTCCCGAACCAGCTTGACTCCGGTCGACTCAATCATGAGAGCGAAAGCTCAATGAATCTTTGAAGGCCTCAGAATCCTCTTTCCAATGGTCCACCCTGTGCGCGAATTGCATAAAGGTTCAGACGAATGAACCATTTTACTATCAAAAATCGATCTAGAGGCCATCGGGCACTCTCGAGCCTAGATTTGGCCACATCAACTTCACCATCAGAGTGAAAGCTCAATGAATTTTCAAAGGGCACATAACCACTTTTTAACAATTTTCCTCGTGCAAGAATCAGCATAACAATTCAAACGAATGATTTGTTTTGCCCTAAAAACTAATCTGAAGGCCACTAGTGCCCCCGATCTCCATTTGACCAAAGTCAACTCTTCAGATAGAATGAGACTAAATGAATCTTAAAAGGCGATTAAATACCCTTTCTAATAGTCCTCCACATTCTCGAATCATCCTTACGGTATGGATGAACGAACTGTTTTACTCTGAAACATCACTGGGCGCTTGGGGCTCCATTTGACCAAGGACAACTCTTCGAACTAAGCAAAGATCTTTGGAACATCGAAGTACCTCGCACAAAGTTTCCAATGGTATACCACGTGCGCGATTCGGACTACAATTTGGATGAATTATCCATCGTCATTCGATGATCTTTTTTCCAAAGGACTGATGGGGACTTTCGAACCCCTTTTGACCCAAAGTCAACTCCTGAACCCAGGAGTATCCTGAAGAATTATCAAAACTCTCTAAATTACCTTTAAATATAGTATACCCCATGCATAATTTGATCTTACAGATTGCATTTTATGATCGTTTTTCTAAAAAATCTATAGGAAACTGTCAATTCGCAGGTCCATTTACCTACCTATTGGTAGTGTGTTTAAGATTACCTACCGATAGGCAGGATAAGGACAATGTCGATCGGAAGTCCCCCTACCCTCTATAAGGAGACCATGAATTCACTTCGAGAGGCACCTCAGAACCATTAATTTCAGCAATCTTAGCAACATTCTTCTGCAATCAGTGAAGTTTTCTTATGTGAAATTCTTATCCACCTTTCATTCTCGTCACTCTTATACCCAATTTAGCAAAAAGATCCTTCTCTCTCATCCCAACTTGCAAAGAAGTCCATCAACAACCAAGATCAAGCTTCAAGTCTCCAAAGAAGGTGCAAACACCCTTCTCTATCTTTAAATTCCTTTTATTGTCGCATTAATTATATAAATTCTTAATTTAGCTTTTGGCTTTAGATATTACACATTAATATCTCATCATTTATTACTTATATTGCCCATTGTTTATTTTCTCTATAAAAATCAAAACAAAGAAAAAGAGGGTTACACCAATAAATTCCGATCAGATTATTCTCACATTTCCTCAAAACTAAAAATGACTTTTATCCACACACACATATAGTAAACTCCCGTTTGAATCTATGGGATAAACCCCACCCTTGTGATGTAAGCCAACTACATGAACTTTGATGCCTTTAGAGGCTATGTAGGCATTTCGGGCTAAAACCCGAGACTCGAGTCCTATTTTCATATTTTTCCTATTTTATCCATATATCATTCATATATATCATAATTGTGATTTATATTTACATCTTATATAAACATGTTATCATTTTTTTATAACGATAAATATCTCGATAAGCATACACATCATATTTTCTAATTATTATTTTGGGAACATTCCTATGGATGACCTCACTTCATCTTTTCCACGATGCGAGATGAGCAATTCTGATATCCACTTATATATACACGTGCACACACTTCATGGAAAAATTAAGGTAAATAGTAAAATAAGCCCATGAGAGACCGAAAGGGTGGGGTGGATTCCTAACACATTCCTATTTCGTAACTTAGCCCTCGAACCTCTGAACTATTAGTTTCACAAGCATCAATTTATCTTTAGTGCTGCTCTCTCTAGGCGATGACATTTTCTTTTGCATGTTTTATGAAAAATATGCTGGCGAATCTATCTTTTCTCATCACCCCAAAACCAACGACGATCGAAGAACCCCGGGAGTAGTGAGGGTCATGGGACCTTTGTCCTCTCTTTTTTCCCCCAAAAGCGCCCCGGTAGGGGGAAGATCTTTGGATGGCCATAGGGGCAAATGTGCTAGAGATCTACTTAAGAAGGATAGACTTTGTTTGCATGTGTGTTATCATTTTCTTCTTGTGTTCATATGCACCTACCTGTATGTTTACTTTTCTCCTCTATTAATTCTCGTATATCTCTACCTCATGTTTATATCACCTATCACTCACTTTTCACTTCACACACTTGTAAATACTCTCCATTATAACCTCACACTACTTACACTTGTATATAGGGTCAATTATACTGACATGCTTCAAACACCACTTATAATATCCATGCTTAGGTGCCACTATCATACACCTCCACTTGCCACACTTGTATTTATTCATGCTCACTCACACTTATCACGCACCATTTGTAGTTGATCCATGTTTAGATTCAATACCACACGCTCACTTATATATTTTCACACATATATCACTCTCACGTATCCATTCTTAGTGTAATCTTCAAGATCCATGCTAGATTTACTTTTATATTCTTCCTCATTATTATTATAGTGATTACCATTCCAAATAAAAAACTCTCTCCATAATATACTATTAAAGAACACCAAGAGCATTCTTATATTGACAAAAAATTATCCCATACTCGAGGTCACTTTGTGATGGGCGCTCGTCCCGTAGCTCACAGTTAGCCTAAGCAATATAACTATCACCTTTCAATTGTCCAGTGCCTTCGACGTATATCGAACGGTTCTCCTTGCATCGTACCGCTTGATCGAACTCACAGCGGGAGGTATATAGAAGGGAACTCATTCATGTATGTTGAGTACATTGAATTCTCTCTCATAAGTACTGTCCCCATGAGGTATATAGTGATGCGATTCATGTGCACTCAAGTATATCAAATGGTTGTCCATACGTACCAATGTCCCTCAAAAGTAAGATGTATATCATGGAAGTCATACAAAAAGGTGGAACCTTTTCACTAACCCAACAACTACATACCCTCATATAGGCATCAAACCTAGAGCACTCATATTTAATTTGCCGATAACTACCTAAAACTCTGCCAAAATGCTGGGTCGGCATGCCGCCCGAAGTTTTGTGCGATTTCTTCTTTTTCCAAAACAGGACCTTGTCCATGAGCTTGGACACAAGTCAAACCATGTTTTACATATTTTTCAAACCCAATTTTCCAAACCTCGGGTCTCATCTGACATTTCTTTTGCATTTAGGTAAACCTAATATAAGTGAAAACATAAACATAATAATAATCATGGTGTTGCTTTTCTCTCGTTTTTCGTCCTTCATTTTATCATAAATGTAAAAAAACATTTTTCCTCCTCTTTTATCAAAATACCAAAACACATTTTCCCCCCTTTTTATTGAGATACCAAAACACAATTTTCTCCTCCTTTTATAAAAAATACCAAAAACGTTTTGTCGTCCCCTTTCAAAAAAATGTCAAAAACATTTTCCTCTTTCCATATAAAAGAGTCTTACTTTTCACTTTCAAAAATAAAATTAAATCATTTTCCTTCTCAGTTTGATCGCATACCCGACCCTTGGACTGGCTCCCTTTTGGCTTCGATCGTTTATCGAACTACCCCGAAGCTCCGTCAGTTTTCTCGCTACTTCCTTCGACTTCAAAATCTACCTTCACCAACCATCCATGGAGAATGTAGACAGAGTATGGAATGTGCATCCTGATTTTATGACGGTCCTAGTCCAACTTATCGCCAAGATTGATAATCTTTGAATCGAGGTTTATGAGGTGCAGCAAAACTGGTTCCATATTCCCAAATAGCCTGAGGTCCTCTTCCCTTGTGCCATGGGTTGCCCGTACCTGAGCCTATTTGGGTCCCAAAAGAATATCAATATGATCCATGTGCCCCTTCCACTAATGGGTCGCCACTAGCCCAGATCCCTATGCCAAATCTTGCCCAGTCTGGGGCTAACTTGCCAGTGCTTGCCGATCCGAAGGAAGAAGAGTAAAACAAGGTCAAGGAGGACCTTAAGTTGTCAACCAAAAAGTTTAACCAAATACGAATCTTCGATAACTACATGGATTACACCCATATGTCTCCCTACCCTAAAGCAAGGCTGGCGAAAAAAATTCAAGATGCCTAACCTTGAGGAGTTCGGGGGTAGCGGGCCCCCAATTGTTCATATTCGAAGCTAGCATCGATACATAACTCTCCTAGGTGCCTCGGGGGAAATAATGGCCTAGATGTTCCAATAAACTCTGAAAAATAACGCTCTTCGTTGGTTCTTATCCCTCGATGAATAAAAATTCACAGTTGGGAGGATGTTGTCCATGAATTCATGTCATAATACAAATATAACGAGGAGTTGGAGGTTATCCACCGTCATTTAGAACTTCTTAAGAAAAATTTCGAAAAATTTCTATAATTTCAAAGAAAGATGGAGGGAGAAAGTGTCTACTATGACAAATCGACCTTCTTAAGAACAGAAAGTTAGTATTGTGAAGAAAGGCTTCTTACCCCATTTTAGAGCGACAATGGGAGGATAGTATTACCCACATTTTTTAGCCCTCCGGGAAGTAGGAATGGAAATTAAAGAAATTATTACCAAGATAGAAGTTGCACCAAAGAAAGTATCCAAACAGTTCACTCTAAGAAAATATGAGAGGCCTGCTATAGTCTGGACCATCAATAACATCTCACAACTTACTACCTCTTGGGTGCCAGAAAGTTGTGTCAACCTAGTCAGAAAAGAATACACCGAACTTCATGATCCCCTCTCCAATTTTAACCAAGCCCTATTGAGCCGAAATCTCATTAAACCGTTGGACACTCGTCCATTACCAAACCCATTTCCCAAAAATTTCAAACTCGACGCCCATTGTGATTTCCATCAAAATGCCTACCATACAACTGATCAGTGCTTCCATCTCCAAAATGTAATCCAAGGTATGATTGATCGGGGTGTCATTTCCCCACCAACTAATCCTAAAACAAATACAACTCACAATCCACTCCCAAATTATGAAAATTCCATCTTCCTAGAAAATGATTCGAAATTTGACCCATTTACCCAAATTGTACCCAGTAAATCATGCATTCTACCCATATCTTCACCTAAACCCCTGTTTCTTCTTAAAAGAGAATCCATTGCCATTCGTACTCATTATAATGGGAAAATAAACTAACTCCTAGAGTTTGGGCTATAATTTCCCTTTGAAATGACCATTGACTATAAAAAGTTCAGCCTCCTATTCATAGAAGCCTAGAAATGGGCTCGAGAGTCAGATAATTGGGTGGTACCTATTGACGAAGTCAATTTAGATGATACATTTAAGATCATGGTAGCCTTTTTCCGATAGACCAATGAGATTTTCATTCTATTCAAGTTACTCTATGCCTTAAAGTTACAAGGGTGCTTGGTCCATTCACTTATGTATCTCCCTCTTGAATGGGAGACTCTACATGAAGAATTCGTTGAGGTTGTAGAATGAATTTACTTCTCATGGATAGGCGACATCGTTTCCACTGGATGGGAGGACGATTTTGATATTACAGATGAAGATCCAAGCTATGAAAGGGTTAATTCGGTGATCAGTATATATGAGATGATATTGTTTGAAAATCTTCTAGGAGAGATTAATAAAGTAGCTGAACAACCCAAAATAGATGAAGAAATGGGGTTTCTATTCTTCCCCTCTTCTGTGAACCATATGATAAGATCTGGGAGGCACTACAAGAGTTCGAATCCCCAATAATCAATAACAAAAAAAAAGAAAGGGTATTGTCAGGGAACTCCCCATGTACAATGCCAAGACCATTTTAGGGAAATCATTGAACAAAAGATTTGTCAATGAGGGTGAAGATTTTTCCTTTTGTAGATTTCTCGAACCATGGTATGATAATGTGGATAAGAAGATGAAGCCAGGATGGAGACTTTCTTTCAAGACAGTTACTCCTGGGCCGAATAATCCCATCATCATGTACAACCACTCATGGAGAATACTAAAACTATTATTGAGGTTCCAAGGAATGTAACTCCGAGGACTCATTCAATCTAAAAATATTGGGGCTGACACTCTACATGATCCACTCAGGCCCTACATCGTCAGATCCATCCATCCTAATCAAAGTTGCTGATGCACCCCTCCTAAACTAGAATGCTACAATAATTCCACATGCTGAATTACAACCCAACCCATATGTTTATCCTATTTCTTCCTCTTTTGTTACTACCCCTTTTCTGATAGCAATGTAATTAAGACCTCTTTCGATGAGGTTCTCACCGCTATTTTTCTCGAGAATGAAGTAAACGAATATTTGGAGTATCTTATTGTGCCTTACATTAATTGTCATGATTCTAATTAAACTCTTGATGGTGATGATTTTGCAAATGAATAATTCTTAATTGATCTTAATAAGGTAAATATCAAACAACATAACCGCGTTCAAATTAATGAGGATGGAATTGTTGTTATCAATCTTGGTTCTAGTATTTATCTGCACGATATTAAGATATTATCCACCCTTGACGAGCATGAAGGCACGCAACTTGAAGAACTACTGAAGGAATTTATGGACGTCTTCGCATGGTCCTACGACGACATGCATGACATCGATCCCGAAGTATTTCATTATGAGATTCCAACTCTTTTGGAATTCAAAAAGATCAAACATAAAATGCAAAATCTTTATACTGAGTGGTCAGTTATTGTTAAGGAAGAGGTAATCAAACAATTGAACGTATGATTCATCCGGGTGATTGAATATCCTAAGTGGCTAGCCAACATTGTACCCATACCAAAATTAGGAGGAAAAGTATGCATGTGCATTGACTATTGGGATTAGAAAAAAGCATCTAAAAAAGATGATTGCCCACTGCCCAATATCGTTGTGATTGTGGACAACACGACCAGTTATACTTTCAAGTCGTTCATTGATGAGTTTTTTAGACACAATTATATCAAGATGCACCTTGATCACCAGGAAAAAACCATATTCATCACAACTTGGGGAACCTTCTGTTACACAGTTATGCCATTTGTTCTCAAAAATGCTGGGATACCTACTAAAGGGTTGACATAACCATCTTACATGATCCGATACACAAATAGTTTGACGTCTACATGGATGATATGATCAGCATGTCTAAAACTCGATTAGGTCATGTTTCCGCTCTCCAAAAGTTCTTTGAATGACTGCGGTGATATCATATGCAACTTAACCCGCATAAATGTGTCTCAAGTTTCACCAAAGGAAAGATTTTGGTATTCGTAGTTAGTAAGAAAGGTATTGAAGAAGATACTACCAAGTTAAAAGACATAATCAAAATTCCACCACCCCAAACGAAAAAGGAAATTCAAGGATTATTGGGAAAAATTATAGTACATAAGCCGGTTCATCAGTCAATTGACTTTATTTGTGAACCTATCTTCATACTCATCTGAAAGGATTCAATAAAAGTCTTGAATGAAGCTTATCAGGAATCCTTTAACCGAATCAAGCAATATCTAACCGACCTCCAGTACTTATGCCACCGCAACCTGGTCTCCCTCTAATCCTATACTTGGCGTAATAGACACCGCAATTGGGGATTTATAATCCCATTACTTTACAGAATCCCTAAAGAGAGAGCCATCTACTACGCCAATCATATATTGGGTGGGTACGAAGCCAACTACACTGCCTTGGAGAAAGCATGTGTCGTCCTTATTTAGGTTGCTCAGAAATTACGATACTACATGCTCTCTTTTCCCATTAGACTTGTGTTTGAAATGGATCCTATCAAATACCTTCTTTAGAAACCCTTCCGGTCTAGCCGAATGGACCGATGGTTGATTTTGGTAGCTAAATTCGATATCTTCTATATCACGCATAAATCCATGAAAGGGATAGCTATCTCCGACTACCTTGATTTCCACCCTATGGAAGAGGCTGTGATTTTTTAGATGAAGATATCCTTTGCACCTCTCAAGAAGACCTCCGGTGGTAAATGTTCTTTGACAGCGCTGCCAATAAAAAAGTATACAATATTGGGATACTCTTGATCACCCAAGATGACTCTCACAATCTCATTGCCATCAAGATAATATTTCCCTACACCAACAACATGACTGGATACGGGGCATGCACCATAGGCCTTAAAGTATTTCTTAAGAAAGTTATCGAATGCGTAGATGTCTACGTGGACTCTGCCCTTATCATCGGCCATATCCTTAGAAGATGGCAAATCAAAGACGAAAAGATCTAACCCTTCCATGCCCACCTAAAAGAGATGGCCTCCCAATTCTAAAATATCACCTTCCATAACCTAACCTGAGCACGAAACATTTTGGTCATCACAAAAGAGGACTCTGATATGACATAGTGTTGGTATTATGACATTTGGCACCTCCTCAAGCACGATAGGTATCCCCAAGATGCCAACATGAAAGACCGAGTGCCTCCATAAACTGGTTCCCCAATACATTATCTGTAATAAAGCACTGTTTAAGAGAAACTCCGATGGAACCCACTTACATTGCATCGTAGGGGATGCCATTGAAGAAATAATGCCAAAAATCCATAATAAGGGATGAAGGCCCCACATTAATGGCCATATGCTCTCTAAGAAGATTATCCGATAGGGTTACTATTAGACCACCATGGTTCAGGATTGCACCACGTACGTCCGAAGATGCCTTAAATGACAATAGTTTTCCAATCTCCAGCACTTGTCTCCACACAAATTGTACAATATGACCTCTCCCTAACCATTCTCCATATGGGGTGCCGATATCATAGGGAAAGTCACACCCAAAGCTTCCAATGTGCATGAGTTCATCCTGGTTGCCATTGATTACTTCATTAAATGGGTCAAAGCCAAGTTATACGCAGGGCTAAATGACAAAAAGGTAGCCAAATTCATCCAAAAAAGCATTATCTGCCGATATGGGATTCCTAATGTGCTAGTTTCAGATAACGGGTTACATTTCAAGGCAGAAGTCACATAACCTATCACAAACCAACAATGGATTTGAAACCTCCAATAAGAACCTCAAAGCAATCATCGATGACGATCAAAAGTTACTTAGATTGGGCCGATCAGATCCCTTACGCCTTTTAGGGCTATTTTACTTCAGTCCGATCATCTATTGGGTACTCTCTAGTATATGACGTGGAAGAAGTCCTACCCATTGAACTAGAAAAACCTGTATTACGCATCATGCTTGAGAGTAAAGTCAGCAAAGAAGACTGGCATTAGAGCCGTCTAGACAAGATATCGTTCTTAGACGAAAGGAAACTAAAGGACCTATATTATATACAAGGATACCATCACCGGATAGCGCTATCATTCAACAGTAGAGTCAAGGACTGTGGTTCCCAAGAAGGGAAGTTGGCCCTAAAAGAAATCATAGAACTCTTCTGGCGCCCAGAG
The DNA here is from genome assembly GCA_949130495.1 of Sambucus nigra. NCBI lineage: Eukaryota > Viridiplantae > Streptophyta > Magnoliopsida > Dipsacales > Adoxaceae > Sambucus > Sambucus nigra. The sequence goes on along the minus strand of OX422209.1, from coordinate 463,146,544 downwards.
GGAAATTTAAGACAAACTGGAGTGGCCCCTACATCCTATGGTGGCGCCGCTATCCTCACTGACCTTAACAGGGATGAGATAACACGTATAGTCAACTTGGACCATCTCAGAAAATTCTACCCCTAGTCTGAAATCTTGGCTCTCTACAACTCATCTCACTCCCCTCCTATTCTAAAAAAAATAAAAATAAAAATAAAAAAACTAATTCTTCATTTCTCTCTACTCAGAATTATGTGGCGCCTTATCCTATAAAAAACCTTTTGCCTTCAAAAACAAAAATCTAAAAATTGACAAAACTCTCATAGTTACGTAGGCATCCCATATGCTTTACATGGGCATGGTCCCCTTCTTTTTCTCATAATGCTATTATTTTGTTGCCTCCGAGAATGACAGTTCGTTTTGACATTTACATGAACAAAAGGATTATGTATGACTTAGTGATTGGTATAGAAAATTCAAATGTAAAACTCATCTAGAGGCACAATAATATAATCAAATCCTTTTTTATTCCATTATGAGAAAATTTGATACGATTACATCAAATATCAGCGTAAGGAGCCAAACAACTACCCCGCCAACCAAACTGTCCTAAAAAATCAAACCAAAATGTCCCTAGAATAAAACAAACCAAACCTTCCTAGATTTATACCCAAGAAAACCGAAAATAACCAAACACATCTCCAACATAAAAATCTTCACAAATAAAAACCATCTTCACAAAGGTCCCTATCCATAACTTCCAGAAGACCAGCCCTATCATCATCTACTCCTTGAGGACCTCAAACTTCCCCTTCTTGGATGGAACACCGAAGGCACTACATGGAATAAATAACCCAAACCATCCTAGAGAAAGCCACTATGCCCCCTCTATAGTGTCAAACATGACAAACCATCTCTGCCCAATTTCCTCTGTCAAGATCTTTGCCACCACCCACTTCCACAACCATTTCATATAATCTCCAGAAACATGATAACCCCCATAGATCGATTCAGAACAATTGTTCCATAGAGAGCCCAATTACATGTGCAAACCTTCAGTCAAATACTCTACAAGGAAGAAATCTTCGGTATAGGAAGGCATAATTTTCTCCCATCTGACTTGACATAGGAGCCTCTTGGGAAAATAGAATGAGGTCGATCGAAGATCAACTTACCAAACATACCGGTATCCCCCAATTCTAGAATAGGAGGCAACTCCCCTCACTAGGGCACCAACCAATGAAGACATCAAGCTTCGTGCTCCACAAACTAGTTCACCCAGTTCTCTATGGATGGGCAAAAGCTAATGAAATAACGAGTGAAGAAGTTCAGCATAGTTGCCAAGGGAAATTCAAGGGGACTACCAAACGGAATATCTCGGCTAGCCACATGAACAACACAACTAAGATTCATCTAAAAAAATCTGAACGCTCTTCCCCCCAAGAATCTAGACCGCTTAAGGTCTCTCCGAGTATCACCACCATATGATTATGAAGATATGAGATTTACACTGTAATGGAAGCCAGTGGAGGGTCCATCATTACATCCCCTATCACCAGCAAGAGCCTCGAAGTTAGGCACAAAGCAATAGCTCCAACAAAACAAGCATCATTAAGTTATATTCAACACACCAGATCCAGCACAATCTAACAAAAGCGTTAAGCCCCATTTTACAACCAAGTTTTCAATCCCATAATTCTTATTCCAACCAAGACGCCAACGCCTTCCTCTATTAAGAAAATTCAAAAAAACTCATTTTTCATGCTTTTTCTCAAAATAAATACTTTCAAAAGGGAAGTTATTTTTCAACCAAGCCTCCGAGGCCATCTTCCACTCAAATATATTCAAAATTTTCCAAAAAATACACATTGACCAAATCTTTCTAAAAACTCAGCAGCAAATTAAAGTACGTGTAGAGTAAGCCATTAAATCAAGATAATCAAACAAAACATGTATCTCTTTTTTGCCTTTTCTTAAGTATCTTTTCAGGTTCAATGACGCTACATCAGGAATGAAAATGCCAGGCTCCCACAGCCAATGATGAACTTGTAAGAAAATCCCGAAGGGAAGGGACTAGAATTGAATGTCACCTTATCATCCCCACAACCCTCTCTCCTAGGTACTAGACGTACCCAAACTTGTGTGCCATCAATTGTTGCATCTACCCATACTGGCCCATCACCCCTATATCCCGAGGAGCCATCCCAAAAGGGTAAAATGTCACCTATATCCCCAACATAAATTCAATAATCCTACCCAATTCCGCCTTCCCCACCTCCGACGTCACCCTCATCATACGATCCACCTCTATCTGAAAACTCTCGCAATCAATCCCCAGCAGGTGTCCCCAAAATGATTGTCATATGCCTCTTCCCCTTACCAAGTAAACTTAGAAGACCGTGTCACTACTGATTGGCAATTCCTTCCACCCTCCAATCAGAAGTACCCCTGAAATTTCGTATAAAAAATCCTAGTAAATGCCGAAAAATTCCAAAAATTTCTCAAAAAAAAATCCTAAAATTACCAAATGAATATTAGAACATCTCTTCACCAAGAAAACCATTTTTTGAGATCCCAAATCCCTGGTCAGATTAATACCACATTATATCCCCAACCTAAACCTTGTAAATCAGCGCACCCACATACCAAAAAGACCGCTACAACTCCTAAGAGGAATCCAAAAACTTCATCCACAATAGAAATAAAATTCTTCGCCAGTAGAGATATGTAATATCCTACCCATTTCCCCTACAGGAATTCCTGAATTAAAATTTTCCTTAGAAAAATCCTAATTTCCCCAAACAGAGCTGGACGCCCTAACCGGATATCTCTCCCTAGCGACATCTCCAAAAAACACATTCCCCAGTGGAATCCAAAAACCTCAAGTCATCAACTATTTCCCAAGAATAATTTCCAAACTAAGAATTTTAGCTCCACCGGCAAAGCTATCTCTTCTCGAAAAGACATAATCCCCGGACATATATCTCTTCCCCAGTAGAGTCTCAAATGAGTAAAACAAAGACTCCCATGAGAGCAAACCCCCACATTACAACTTAAAGTCCTTGATTGACCTTAATCCTCAGAATTGTTCGCTCTTACTTAACGTCTTCAAAATTGGCCCCGACCCACAAAATTGGTGGTTCCCACTCAAGCTCTTCAAAAATGACCCGGACCCTCAAAATTAGTCGCTCCTACTTAAGGTCATCAAAATTGGCCTCGACCCACAGAATTGGTCGATCCTACTTAATGTCTTTAGAATTGACCTCAACCGGTAGAATTGGTCGCTCCCACTTAAGGTCCTCAGAATTAACCACCACCCTCAGAATTGGGCGCTCCTACTTAAGGTCCTCGAAATTGACCTTGACCCTAATAATTGGTCGCTCACACTTAAGGTCCCCATAATTGGCCTCGACCCTTAGAATTGGCCCCTCCTACTTAAGTTCCTCATAATTGACTTCGACTCTCAGAATTGTTCGCCTCCATTTAAGGTCCTCATAAATTGACCTCGACCATCAGAATTGGTCGCTTCTACTGAAGATCCTGAAAATTGATCTCAACCCTCAAAAGTGTTTGCCTCCACTTAAGTTCCTTAGAATTGACCTCGACCTGGTTGATCCTCTTAACTTTAGGTTCCCATAATCGACCTTGACCCACAAAATTGGTCTCCCCCGTGTAAGGTCATCAAAATTGACCTCATCCCTGGGAATTGGTCACAGAATTGGCGTCGGCCCTTAGAATTGGTCTTCTCTACTTAAGGGCCTCAGAATTTACCTCGACCCTCAGAAATAGTCGCCTTTACTTTAGGCAAGCCTAATTGGACTCTACACGCATAATTGGACTTCCCACTCAAGGTTATCAGAAATGTTCACCTCCATTTAAGGTCCTCAAATTTGACCTCGACCCTCCAAATTGGTCACTCCTACTTAAGGTCCTCAGAATAGACCTCGACCATCAGAATTGGTCTCTTTTACTTATGGTCCTTATAATGGACCTTAACCCTTTGAATTGGTCGCTTGTACTTAAGGTCCTTAAAATTGACCTCAACCCTCAGAATTGATCCCTCCTACTTAAGGTCCTTAGAATTAGCCTCGACCCGCAGAATTGGTCGCTCCCATTTAAAGTCCTTAGAATTAACCCCGAGCCTCAAAATTTATCGCTCCTACTTAAGGTCCTTAGAATTGGCCTTGACCCCCACTTAAGGTCCTCAGAATTGACCTCAATCCTCAAAATTGGTCGCTCCTACTTAAGAACCTTGGATTTGACCTCAACCCTTAGAATTGGTCTCTCCTACTTAAGGTCCATAGAGTTTACCTCACCCTCAGAATTAGTTTCCCCAATTTAAGGTCGTCAAAATTAAGCTCGACCCTTTGAATTGGTTGCCCCTACTTAAGATCCTTAGAATTAAAATCGACCCACATAATTGGTTGCTCCGAGTTAAGGTCCTCAGAATTGACCTTGGCCCTCAAAATTGGTCACTCTTACTGAAGGTCCTCGAAATTAACCTCAACCCTCAGAATTGGTGTCTCCGATTTAAGGTCCTCAAAATTGACCTCGACCCTCAGAATTGGTCTCCCCAATTTAAGGACATCAAAATTAAGATCGACCCTTAGAATTTGTTGCTCCTACCTAAGGTCCTGAGAATTAACCTCGATCCTTAGAATTGGTTATCCCTACTTAAGGTGCTCAAAATTTGTTTCCCCTACTTAAGGTCCTCAGAATTTACCTCGACCCTCAAAATTTATCGCTCCTACTTAAGATCCTTATAATTGACCTTAACCCTCAGAATTAACCTCAACCCTTAGACTTGGTCACTCCTACTCAAGGTCCTCGGAATTAACCTCGACCCTTAGAATTGGTCTCTCTAACTTAACGTCCTCACAACTGACCTCGACCCTAAGAATTTTTTGATCCTACTTAAATGTCCTCAGAATTTGACCACAATTGGTCTCTCCCTCTTAAGGTCCTCAAAATTGACCTCGACCCTTAAACTTAGTCTCCCCAACTTAAGGTCCTAAGAATTGACCTCGACCTTCAAAATTTGTTGCCATAAACTTAGGTCCTCATAATTAACCTCGGATTGCAGAATTGTCCATCCCCGTTATTTTCTCAGGTACCCAGAATCAACCTCAATCCTCTAAAATGATCATTCTCGTCCTTTCAGGTCCACATAATTGACCTTTTTCCCAGAACATCATGTGGTATCTATTCGATAGCTTTCACTTGTTCTAAGCTCAATCATCGAGGGGCTCTGTAAACACCACATTCTAGGACCCCTAAGTCTCTCCTTAGGTCCCTATCCCCTCCTCAATTCACTACAAACCCCAGGTCATACTTTGAATACCGATCTAGAGGCCATTAAGCACTATCGAGCTTTGTTTGACTCCGATCAACTCCATTGTCATAGTGAAATCTCAATGGATCTTCAAAGTCAACCTTTCTAATGGTTTGCCCCATACACTAATCGCCATAACATTTAAACGAACGAATGGACCATTTTACTATAAAAAATCAATTTGGAGGCCTCCAGCATTCCTAGTCCCCGATTTGACCCCAATCAACTTCACTATCAGAGTGAAAGTTCACCGAATCTTCAAATGGAACTGAAATACATTTCCAATGATTCGCCCCATTTTTAAATCGATATAATAATTTGGACAAACGATCCATTTTTCCTCAAAATTGATCGAGAGGCAACTAGGCGATCTAAGGGTCCGCTTGTCCAAATTTAACTCATCAGCTAGAATGAGAAGGAATGAATCTTTTAAGGGCATTGAATTCCCCTTCCAATGGTCTACCCCATGATTGAATCAGTATTACAGTATAGTCAAATGATCTATTTTACTCTAAAGGATCACTGGGCTCTTTTGGGCCCCAATTGACCAAAGTTAACTCTCTAAACCAAGCGAAGCTCTTTGTAACATGGTAGTATCTCACAAAACCTTTTCGATAGTCTACTCCGTGTGAAATTCGGACTAACGATTTGGATGAAAGATCCATCATCGTCAGATGATCTTCTGTCCAAAGGATCGACGGGTGATTTCGAGACCCATTTACCCAAAGTCAACTCTCGAACTCGGGAGCGGCCTAAAGGATTCTCAAAGGTCTCTGAATTACCTTTATACTGGTATGCCCCATTCACAATCTGGACGTACGAATTGTGTTTTATGACCCTTGTTTAAAAAAATATGCATGAGACTGTCATTTGGCAGGTCCATTTCCTTGCCTATTAGTAGTGTGTCTAGGATTACTTGCCAATAGGCAGGACAAGGTCAATGTCGATCGGCAATCCCCCTACCTTATATAAGGAGAGCATGAGATCACTTTGAGAGGCACCTCAAAACCATCAATTTGAGTGACTTCAACAACATTCTTCTGCAATCAATGAAGTTTCTTTGTGTGAAGTTGTTCTCTACCTTTCATTCCCATCACTCTCATAACCAGTTTAGAAAAATATCTTTCTCTCTCATCCAACATTCATCCCAACTTGCAAGGAAGTTCATCAACAATCAAGATCAAGCTTCAAGTCTTTAAAAAAGGTCCAAACATCATTCTTTTTCTCTTTCAATTCCTTTTATTATCGCATTAGTTACATAAATTCTTAATTTAGCTATTGTCTTTAGATCATACACATTAATATCTCATGGTTTATTAGTTATATTGCACATAATTTATTTTCGATAAAAAAAAGACAAAATAAAGAAAAACAGGGTCACGACTATAAATTCCGATGAGATTCTCATCACATTTCCTCAAAGTTGAAAAAATCTTTTTTATACATACACATATAATAAAATCCCATTTGAGTCTTTAAGATAAGCCCCACCCTTGTGCCACATGCGAACTACATGGTCTTTGATGCCTTTAGAGGCTACGTAAGCGTCTCGAGCGAAAACTCAAGACCCGAGTCCTATATTCATATTTTCATATTTTTCCTATTTTATCCATATATTATTCATATATAGAATACTTGTGACTCATAATTTCATATTATCTAACACATTGTCATTTCACCGCAACGATAAATATCTCTATAAGCGCACACATCATATTTTCTAATTATTCCTTTGGGAACCTTCCTATGGATGACCTCACTCCATCTTTTCCATAATGCGAGTCGAGAGAGTCCGATCTCCACTTATATATACATGCACACATGCTTCATGAAGAAATTAAGAAAAATAGTAACATAATCCCATATGATACCGAAAGGGCGGGGCGAATGCCTAACACCTTCTAACTTCATAACTTAGCCCCCGAACCTTTGAACTATTGGTTTCGCAAGTATCAGTTTGTCTTTGATGCCGCTCTCTAGAGGCGACGCCATTTTCTTTTTCCTGTTTTATACAAAATAGGATGACGACTATATTTCTTCACATCACTCTAAAACCGACGATGTCCTAAGCACCCCCCCACCCCCCTTGATGTAGCGAGGGGCGCGAAACCTTTATCCCCTCTCTTTTCCCCTGAAAGTTCCCGGGGAGGGGGAAAATCTCGGGATGGCCACAACATGAACAATGTATAAAGAGAGATGCAAGTAAATATAAGATTAAATACCAAAATATAAGTTTTTCATCTAGATTAGACTATATCCATTACAAAGAGAGCTATTTTTCACTATAGATACTAATATACTGCCATTATTATGGTGTTATACATGTTTTCTCTGTCTCTCTCTCTCTCTTTAGGTATTCTTGTAAACTAACGGTGCAGTATTGAGTTACTTGGGTTATAAATGAAGCTTACTCCTTATTTTATACTAGGCTCGGGGATTAATTTACAACCCAAGTCACACACCACATGCATTGCTACTATGATTAATTATGATGGTGACACATGTTCTCTACAATGAGTACAAAATTTGTGAAAGTTCTCTCCAAGTGCTATTGTGATTCCAAAATTTTTAGTTGGAATGAACAATGACTAAATTTGCATTTTCTAGCGATTTATACATCTTTTGTGTTGTCATGTGATATGGCCAACCTAGACTAGAAGTGGTCCACCCAAAGTAGTGGATGTCGAAATTTATAGGTTGACCCATGATATATGAATGTTTTGTAAGAGTCCATATTCATCTTTTTACCACACCTATGTAACCTTTACTTTTCCTCAAACCTTATAATCCAATAAATGTTTGCATGTGTATATATATCTATATAATAAAGTAGAAAACTTATGCATGACATAAGCTTAGTTGAAGATGTCATCAATATGCATTTTTTCTTACAATATCCATTTTACCCTCAATTCTTTGGTTTCTGCCTCTTTTTACACACTCTTTATTATTTCCACCTCTCTTCAAAATTCAAAAACAAGGGTATAATAGTATTATACCATGTTTGACTCATTTTTCTTACTCTCTCTTTTTCTCTCCTCCCACTATTTACCCTAACATTCTATCCTCTCTCTTCAACTTCAACATAGTCGCCCTCCCATGCCCTCATCGGTAAAGTACATATTGAATGAAAGCATGTAAGTAATTTATGAAGTCTATGAAGTATCTTTAAAGTACATTTTTTATGTCATCTTACTGTTAATAAGAATACTTCAAAGATTTTTTTAATTCATCTTGGTATCTTTTTAATACTATTCAATGTTTGAGTATGTTTTAATTCACATGTTAGCCACTCTTTTGATACATTATTTTACTAATTTATCCTTCAATCTTTGGATGTTTTTAGGTGAGATTTGCCTTAGAGTATGTGGACGATGGTTAAAAATTGAATCTTTCAGTAAGCTTCGTATGTGTCACCGTATGAATTGCCAATAGAATTTGCAACCCATAATGGATGCATTTTGAATATGAATAAGAGTGTTCTCAATTCTTACTTAGAGTACATTGGAATTCTCACTGATTATATTTGTTAGGTTAGGTTAGGTTAGGTTAGGTACAATTCTCACTTATTATATTTGGATAGTTAATTTGTTTTCATATTTTGGGTGCTTTGTTCGCAAACAACACACCCTAGGATTATTCATTGCTTATGTGTTAATTTGTTTTAAACCTTCACTAAAATGGAGATTAGTTAGATGAGGGGCTAGCATGTCTTCTTACGAATAGCTGGCGTATATCTTCCTTGACAACATCGCTTCTTCCATTAAGCTGAGGTGGACGTCGTAGACCACCCGTTGTCTCATGAATGATCATTGAAGGAGGTAATATACCTCTTCTAACCTTACTTAGAGGATAAGTGTAAGCTTATCGATTTGAATCCAACTTGCGTGATTCATTTTGAGCCATTGCAGCTGCCACTCGAGAAGGGTGGTCAATGATTGCATATAAAATGTAAAAACAGTTGCAGCAAGACTAATGAGCTTCAGCGATTGCATATTGAAAAATCTCTTCCACTTTACAAGGATCTAAATCGTATATATAGAATATTTAATTATCAATTGGACAAAGTTTTCAAATATAATTTCTTCCATATGCTGCATGGACCCTCAAAACATTGTTTCCTGTTACAAAGACTACTTAATCTGCCATTGAAGTAATCACCTCTCCCAATCTCAATCTACGCCATCATTTTCTAGATATAACAATAAATCTAAATGTTTTAAAATATTATTATCCAAACAACGAACCACTATAACATTGATAACAACCTTAAATAACAAACCTTTGTCGCAATATGTATATGTTTCCATGTAACTGTTATTCTATGGCTATGTCATTGTTTGGTGTGTAGATGTATGAGTTACTTTAAATGTTGATCACTCAGATTTTATAAATCCTTAGTGAGGAAGGTCTCACATAACGAACGGCCATAAACTATGTATTTTGTTACAAATTCCCTCTATTGGGACCTCTCTAGCGTCATGTTAGCGACAGAGTGTATTTGGTATATAATTAATAATTATCATGGTTTATGTAATATTTGACTAGCTATGTCAAATGTCTAACTATATTTTTTGTTTTGTATCAAGTCGCATTTTGAAAACTACGGACAATAATTATAATGGAACATGTCGGACAACCTCAATTAATATAATGTGATTTTTTTAAAGAAGTTTGTTTCTTTGAAATATTGTTTTGAGGAATTTGGACTTTTTGAATATTATATCAGGTCTCATTTTGAAGTTTGTTTTGTTTTTTAGGTACTAATTTAGTGCCTCTACAATTTTTTATGTCAATATATCTCAAGTTTGATTTCGACAACTTGTTTAAACTTTTACTCAATGACATGTAGTTTTAAATTTTTCAACAATGGTTTTCATGATGAGAAACTAATATGTAGGTGGCCTTGATGCTATGATGTTAAAGTGACATTTAAAGAGGTATGATACATTTGATTTCGTTCTTTGTATTCAATATGTTGAATGTTTAATTCATAGTTGAATGTTATTATGATTGAACTTATATTTTTCACGATATTAGGCTATCCCACTAACTATTGACTAGAATTTTACATTCATTTCCATGTTCTTAGAAATCGAAAATGATTTGCAAGTTTATGTAAAAGGCGAGTCCATTTGGATTGGGGTGATTTTGTTGAAGTTTTGATGATGGTGGCTATACATTTGTGTTATATTATAGTTTTTTATTATTTTTAATGTGATTATCATCCTATAATTGAATAAATACTAAGAGATTTTTATTGGTTTTAATAGGTTTCAAATGTATTTGGAGCGAAATTAAGGAATTTTGAGAGACGTCTTAATTGAAGGTTTTCAAATGTTTATTGGTTACCTATAACTTGATAGATGGAATTATGATTTTTTTGAATCCTTTTTTATTATATTGTTCATTGTACATGTCTCTAATCTCGACTTTGTAGGTTGTTACTTTAATTATACATCAATAATGTCAATAATGTCTTTATGTGGCACTCTATTGGAGGTTGTGTGTGTATTTATTTAGCTATATTTGTTTTTGGGTTATTTAGTTTACATCTCATGTAGATGATCATATGGATTCTGAATTGTGTTAACATATGCAGTGCATTGTTTTTCTTATATTTGTATGCTCTTAACCAATTTGAGTTTTTATTGTTAAAAAAGGTTCATGGATTTGTTGAAGATATAATGGGGAAACAAATTATTTCACTATATGGGAAGTGGGATGATAGCATGTATTATGAAAATGGAGATGGGGGTAGCAAGATGAAGGATTTTTCTGATGCATATTTATTGTGGAATAGGAGACGGGGTAGCAAGATGAAGATATAATAGGTGAAAAGTTTATTTTCTCACGTGTTTATTGTTCCATTATTTCCACTAATTGTACACGTTTTCTAGTCACGATGAATGTTTTAAATTTGGTTCATGTATTCGTCAGTTGTACTACTGAATGCTTACACTTTATTTTAAGAATTATTTTCGTTGTTTGGTTGTTCCTCTCTTTAGTTCTTATTGTTTTAATACTTTTTTGTGTCTTTTACTTTATAAATAATTTAGTCTTTGTCTTTTTCATTACCTACTATTTGTAAACTGTTAGCAATTTTGCTACAGATGTTGTGTCCAGAAGTCTTCACATTGGCTATAGGTTCAAGAGAGAATTGGTGAATAAATTATAACAATGTTTTGAATATTGAAGTTATAGCAGTCTACTACCAGAAAGTATTCAAGTTCAAGTAGTCAGAATATGCTCCACCAAGAAATAAGGTCAATGTATTTCCGTTGCTATTTCCTTTAGAGTTGGTTATGTGCTGAATCACGAGATCATGTAACCTTTTATTGCATTTATTTGATGTAGGTGTTGAAATAGTAAGAGGTCAAAAACACGGGGCTAGTATGGCTCGGTGAGATATTGAGGATATTTGTTTTACTTTTGCCTACTTAAGGTGCTTTAGTTTTAGATTTATTCATTAGTTAGTTAATGACATGTGATATTGAATGTAATCCCTACAGATGAACATCACGTGAGATTTGTAAAAAATATGGTTCAATGGAACTAAGCCTTTCACATGAAATGCTTTATACACGTCTCAATATGAAGAACTTGATTCTGTTATAGAAGTTGAGTCGTATTGGTGATAGCGTCACCATTCACATGTAGTGAGGTTCTTTAACCTTCTAGGCTTTATTTTGTATTGATGATAAAGTTGGCAATGAATTGATGCCATATGCTATTTCTTATTATTATTATTGCAGATAAATTTTGTTATAGAATTTATGATGCTCAAATGCAAACTGAATAATAATAGCAACGAGGAAGGGGCAAGGGTAACAAAAGCTGCAGGGTCAGTCCATGGACAAACCAAACCCATTGTTACCATTGGAATTACAAGACTTAAGTACCAAAACAACAACATAAGTGATTCTATACTCAAACTGATAAGAAACACTGCAACCCCACGATAGAAGAGAGCCTATGTAAAGAACAATATAAGGAAATATGTTAACAAAGATTCCTCAAATACAATTGAGATGGTCTTCCGGAAAGAAAGTGATGGATATGAGAATATCATGACTAACAAACCAGAGTAAATTATTCTGTTTTTTCTGGGGCTGGATATGAGAATATCATCTTTTTTAGTTTAAGGATGATTGTAGAATGAGAGAACTGTTTATAGCAGGATATTTTGATTTGTTGCAGAAGTTGGAGATCTGATATATATACAACACTAAATTTTCCATTTGTTAAGTTTTTGTAATTTTTTATGCACATTTTAGCAAATTGAACCATTTTAATTTATTCTCATAACCTAATTTGTAGTTGTTTTGGTTATACTATTTTATGAAAGATATTAGTTTCGTAGTTTTTTGGGGTTGCTCTTTTCTCGGCACATTTTTTCACATCTCACTTTGTTGAAGCAACAAGGGACTGTACCAAAAATAAACGACAATAGGGGGATGAGGCATCAACATAGGGCCATCGTGGGGTGAGTAATGCTCAAGAATGATGAGAGTAATGCGGAAACCGATATTGTTATGAATTGAACATGTTTGGATCGAGCAGGTCCCAATTATATTTCCTTTTTTTGTCTTGGACCTAAAACATATTTGATCTTTTTTCCTGGATTGAGAAGGTCTGAATATCTATAAGTAATGACTGGTATATCGGCAGGGGATTGGTTGTTATTTTGGATTTATATGCGTATGTAATGATTGGCTTTCTTCTTGCAGGTACTCTTATTCCCAGCATCCGATTTGGTTGTGTTGACCTCTGATCTTGATTGAAATGAACATATGATGATTCTCTAAGCCCCGATTAATCCTACCCATCTTTTTCTTATCAAAGAATCTCACAGAATCCCTAAATATGGCGATTTTAGTATTTAGGTTTTAGAAAAATATTGAATCTTTCCACTTTCTATGTTTTCACGAACACACGTGATGTGTCGCCCATATAAGTAAACACATAATGTGTCGGCCACATAACCGAACACACATAATTTGTTTTTTATACTTATAGCTGGGCAATCATTAACAGCAAGCATACATTTTTTTTCTTCATAGGTGAACAACTCTCTGTTTAACAGCATACATTTTTTTTAACATTTTTACAGCTTCTTCTCAGGTGCTCGGATGGAGCGGAATCAAGGAAATCCGGTCGGGTTAGAGGATGCAAAATTATGAAGTGCAAGAGAAGATGAGATATGTTATTGATCGAGTTTATATTGTACTTACACAGCTAGACACTTTTGCGCAATTCAAATACGAGTTGGATCAGCTAGAAATGCCTTATGTATGTGCATCTCTCTGTGTGTGTATTTATATCGTTCTCCATTTTCTCCTTCTTTAGAATTTCTTATATTTTTTGAGTGATTCTTTAATTTTGAATTCTAGGTGGACCAATGGTGCTTACTATGAAAAGAAATTTTGATGATATATGAGAGAGATGAAGTTATTCCAAGAAAAAAAGAGGAAGTAATTCCAAGAAAAAAGAACGTGACACTGACAGCTCCTGCTAGGTAAGTTTATCCACCAACTTTGTTGGTAAGTTTCTTTAAAGTCATATTGAATGAAATCATATAAGTAATTTTTGAAGTTTATGAAGTTTCTTTAAAGTACATATAAGTAATTTTTGAAGTTTCTTTAAAGTACATTTTTTTATATCATCTTACTGTTATTATGAATATTTTAGAGATTTTTTTTTAATTCATCTTTGTAGCTTTTTGATACTATTCAATGTTTGAGCATGTTTTAATTCATGTTTTAGCCACTCTTTTGATACAAAGTCTTGCTAATTTATCCTTCAATATTTGGATGTTTTAGGTGAGATTTTCCTAGAGTATGTGGATGATGGTTAAAAATTGAAACTTTTAGTAAGCTCAGTATGTGTCACCGTATATGTTGCCAATGGAATTTGTAACCTATCATGGATGCATTTTGAATATGAATAAGTGAGTTATCAATTCTTACTTTAAATACATTGGAATTATCACTGATTATATTTGCTAGGTTAGGTTACGTACAATTCTCAGTTATTATATTTAGATGGTTGAGTTATTTTCATATTTTGGGTGTTTTGTTCTCAAACAAGACACCCTAGGATGATTCATTTCTTATATTTTAATTTTTCTTACACCCTCACTAAAATGGAGATTAGTTAGATGAGGGGTCATCTTGTCTTCTTACGAATAACTTGCTTATATCTTCCGTGACAACATCGCTTCTTCCACTAAGATGAGGTGAGCGTCATAGACCACCCATTATCTCATGAATTCTCCTTGAAGGAGTTAATCTCCCACTTTGATCCTTTCTTCGAGGATAAGTTGAAGCTTATCCATTTGAGTCCAACTTGCGTGATGCATTTTGAGCCATTGCAGTTGCTACTCGAGAAGGGTGGTCAATGATTGCATATAAAATGTAGAAACAGTTGTATCAACATTAATGAGCTTCAACGATTGCATATTGAACAATCTCTTGCACTTTACAGGGATCTAAATAGTAGATATAGAATATTTAATTATCAATTGGACAAAATTTTCAAATAGCTTTGCTTCCATATGCTGCATGAACCCTCATAACATTGATTACTGTCGCAAAGACTACTTAATCTTCCATTAAAGTAATCACCTCTCTAAATCTCAATCTACGCCATCATTTTTCAAATATAATAATGAAATCTAAATGTTTTAAAATATTATTATCCAAACAACGAACCACCATAACATTGATAATAACTTTAAATAACAAAACTTTGTCACAATATGTATATGTTTCCATGTAACTGTCATTGTATGGCTAGGTCACTGTTTGGTGTGTAGATGTATGATTTACTTTAAATGTTGATCACTCAGAATTTATAAATCCTTAGTTGGAAAGGTCTCACTTAACGAATGGGCATAAACTATGTATTTTGTTACAAATTCTCTTTTTTGGGAACTCTCCAGCGTCATGTTAGTGACACGATGTATTTGGTATAAAATTAATAATTATAATGGTTTATATAATATTTTACTAGCTATGTCAATTGACTAACTATATTTTTTGTTTTGTATCAGGTCGCATTTCGAAAACTACGGACAATCATTACAGTGGAACACGTGGGACAACCTCAATTAATATATATGTTGATTTTTTAAAGAAGTTTGTTTCGTTGAAATATTTGTTGGATGAATTTGGACTTTTTGAATATTGTACGATTGGTTATTACCCCTTAAGCAGGGTGGATAGCCTAATAAACAAAGGAGACCATGCCCTATTTTTTTTTAAATTGACACTTTGTTAATTTGAGACACAATGTGAATTTAATTGATGAATATTGTATATTTGATGTTATATGTGAGTATATTTGATTGATTTAGACTATTTGAATATTGTTGGACTATTTGTTATTTGTTACGGAGGGTGGATAGTCCTAAAAATAAAGAAGATTATGGCCAATTTTTATAAATTATATTTTGTTTTGTTGGGGAACAAAATTTGTGCCTTTTTGCAATTATGTATTTGGAAAATTTGTCGTTTTGCGATTACCAACGTGACTTCAGGCATGGGCATACCCTAGTGTTTCTCTCTCTCTCTCCCCCTCTCTCTCTCTCTCTCTCTCTCTCTCTCTCTCTATATATATATATATATATATATATATATATATATATATATATATATATATATATATATATTTATGTGTGTGTGTGTGTGTGTGTGTGTTTATATGTGTGTGTGTTTGTGTGTTTCTGATGCTCCCTTTAAAACACGTGAGATTTTTCAGTGATCCATTCTTAACAATCATTATGACACATAATTAAAGGGATACCTAACATCACATAGTATGTGGAGGATGGTACATGATTGTGTGATACATGTGTGATCTTTGCATCTTCGATGGATGGTAATGATTAAGGTGAGATACATAAAAAATATAAGCAAAATCTTCATGACATTTAGTTTTATTTATGACAGTTTTCTTAAAAACCATCAATAAAACTATGTTATGTGTATTTTCAAAATTGTGATGTGTATTTTCAAAAACATTAATTACAAAACATTTGTAACACTTAAAATTGTTGTGAATAAAATTCATTTTCATGAAAGTTTGACAAAACCCATCACTTAAAAAAATTAAATTAAAAACATTAACCACATAATATTGAAATTATGTTAAATGAACAAGTCAAAATATGATGGAATTACATAAACTTAATTGTTTCACATTCTAAATATTGAAATGCAAAACATTTACAATAGTCTTCTATCATGAAAACAATACAACACCTTAACAAAAACATATTCCAAAAGTCACAAAAGTTTTAACAAAAACATGTTCTAAAGATGATGTTCGTCATAAAGAACTAGAAGTGCCTGATTCCAAAATAACGGGGATACCAAAATTAATTTTGTGCTCCAATCACCATCGGTTTCCTTTAAAGAGTTTTTCCTAAACTAATCTATGAATAAACATCATTACTCACTCGTGCAACTTCTTTAAGAGCTCCAAGATACAGAGAATATCGTGAAGCATAAAGGTGTTATTCAGGTCGCTAAGAAAATCCTAATTTCTTCTATCTTGAAGAAGAAGAAGAAGAAGAAGAAGAAGAAGAAGAAGAAGAAGAAGAAGAATGAGAGTGAAACATTTGTTGACTTGATCATTGAAAGATCCAAAATGGTTCTAAAATATCTTGTACATGTCATACGGTGGGTAAGAACCTAATAATTTAGACTACCAAGAAATATGGTAAAAAATAATACAAGTTTTGAGTTTAGAAATTATAAATTAACAATGGATCGAGTAATGAAAATACTCATATGAAATAAAGAGAAAAATAATTTATATGTGTATGTATCAAAATTTAGAAGGAATCATATTGACCATGTTAATGAAGGATCAATGATACAAGGAAAATTTAGCCTTGGCACTTCAGTTTTTATGTGCTGAAATAATCTTTTAGAATCTTGCCAATGGTGGCCTTTAACACAAAGAAGAAGAAGAAGAAGAAGAAGAAGAAGAAGAAGAAGAAGAAGAAGAAGTCTTAGGCACCCTGGGGTTATTAAAACTATTTTTAAGCCTCAAATATTGGGTAAAAAGATAAAAGGCAATTGTTATATCTCTAACCAGACAGGTAATTGGAAGAAGCATTCTTCGATCTTCTTAGTCTTTTCTTCTCAGTTATCTAGACATGTTTTGTAGTACAATCTACGATTTGGTATATAGATTCTGGAAACACTAATCGTGTTTGTAATTATTTGCAAGGGTTTAAAGTAACTGGGGATCTCATTGAAGGAGAGATATTTCTAATCACGGGTGATCATCACAAGGCATCAATATTAGCAATAGAAAATTTTGTTTTAAATTTTGATGACGAAATTTAATTTTGATTTCTAAGCATGGGGTGAATGGATATTTTGTTTATTTTAATAAAGGTATTTAATTAAAAATGGAAGATGTCTTATCTTCTTTGGTACATTGCAAAATTATCTTTATATTATAACACCTTTCTCACAATTACTACTAAATACTGAAATGAATGACTTAAACAGAAATAAGCTAAAGACAATGAAACCCTTTTAGTTGAACGAAACGTATATTTTGCATTTACACTTATGAGACAATTCTAATATGTGAATACTTCATAAAGGGTAAAATGACTAAGAGTCCTTTCACGGCCAAGGTCTATAGATCAAAAGATGTGTTGGAATGGGGTTATTCTGCTTTGTGCGCCTCAATGACAATCTATACATGAGGTAGATACGAGTACTTCATCACTTTCGTCGATGACTAATCGAGGTTTGGATATTTTTACCAAATGCATCAAAATTCTGAAACCTTTTATATGTTCAAAGTCTACAAGGATGACGTGAGGCGTAGGCATAGTAAACTAATAAAGACTCTATAATATGATCATGGAGGAGAGTAAATCTATGGAGAGTTTAGTAATCACTTGTCGGAAGATGATATTACATCCCAATTGTCTGAACTGGGCACTACACAATAAAATAGTGTAGCGAGAAGAGGAACAATATTCTTTTGGACATGGTTAGATCCATGATGAGTAATTCGGAACTACCAGATTCTTTTTGGGGATATGCATCAGAAAAGGCTACTTATTAACTGAATTTAGTTCATTATAAGTCTATGTAAACAACTCCCTTGGAACTATGGATTGGGTTTAAAACTAGTCAAAAATATGTTTGGATTTGATGTTGCCTAGCATACATGCTAGGGAAGGATCCCGATAAGTTAGAATCAAGGACAAAAGTATATCTCTTTATAGGTTACTCGAAAGGAACGATAGGTAGATTATTTTATAATACTAAGAACCAGAGGATATTGATTAGTAAAATTGTCTAGTTTTTAGAAGAAGATTATATGATAAACCACAAGCCCAAGAGCATGATTATTTTACAAAAGTTAAGAGGGTGAGACCAAAAATTATTGATGAACCACCCGTACAGGATGAAATACATCATGATATTGATTGTACATTTCACAGTGGTAGTGGGAGTATTACTGACACTACAGGAAAAAAGGTAATTTACAACTGTTTAAAACACTTACAAATAGCATTTGCAACGGTTATTTTTCAACATTTTTGAACCGTTGGAAATAAAAAAAAATTAACGGTTCAAAACCGTTGCAATGTTGAGTAAGCTTTTTATTTTACAACGGTTCAGAACACTTACAAATGACAGATATCTTTTTTTAGTAACGGTTTATAAAACTTACAAATAATAATGCGTAAACAAAAAAAAATTCCTTTTGTAAGTCTTATGAGCCATTACATAAATTATAACATAAAATATAAACAAAAATTATCCACCACATGCCACCACCCTCACATATAGAAAACAATAAAAATAGCTAAGAACATAACAATTAGATGTAAAAAATCTCATTATATTTTTTCCAATACATTTGTGACTGAAATTGGCCTTGGATACTCCTCCGCCTTGCAAGTTTATTGGATTTGGATTTTCATTAATCGATGAACATATGGAACTGAAGATAGTTGGCCATTTAAAATTCCCGAAGCAGTTAGGACATGAAAAAGTTATAGCCTCAGAACCTTGATATCTATAATTCAGGAAATCCAAAAAAATGCACTTGTCCTTTATTTTATTTTTCAATGGGATTGACATCCATAATTAGGATTTATAGTAATAAGTTGTTAAGATATGGTATGTCATTGGTATTCATGTACTTATTGAAAATATATCCAGCTGTATAGTATGAACATCACCAGTATTTAGTCAGAACAAGTTAAAATGACATAAAAGAGAACAGGAAATGGCAAGTTGAAGCACAATCAGAGCTAACTTCTTCTAATTAATTTTACTAGCATCCAAAGTATGCCCTAATTTCACAACTATTATTCACAATTCGTGACCAAAACTGATTAAGGTGGGTAAATATTTTTCCCTTACAACCGAGAACTATTTAGGACTTTTACTTATATTAGTGAGGGTATAGTTAATGGATAGAAATATGATTATAACTAATAACAATTGAAAAATCCCTTGTCGATGAAATAGAGGGACCATGTTATTCATAAGCTAAATTTACCATGAAGAAATATAGAACGAAATCACTGAAATGTAATATATTAAACATGTATGAACTTACCCTATAATCCTTCCCATTTTGATACTTAGTTGCAGCTCTTAATAGGCTGTAGCGTAGATGATTAGACATAAATTGTTCCGATTTGTCCCTTTAATTTAGAGGATTTTATCACCTCGGGTGGTGTAAAATCTGTTGATTTATCTCAAATCTAGGATACTAAAATCTTCCAACAAATACCCCGAGTTTTGTGTATTTTTCTAAAATTTTGAAGGTATTTAATGCACGAAAGAAATAAATAAATTGAAAGAAAAGAAAATAAGAAAAGTCAAAAGAGTAATTTGTAGCTAGAATTTGGATGAGGACCCAAAATGAAAGTTGAAGACCTCGAGTTTACAAGCACATAGGAAGAAACGGTGTTCAAATCCTAGTCACGGAGAAAAAATTACGGGGCTTGAAAGATGAGAAATAATCATGAGAAACTAATAATAAAATGAAGATAAATTTATCGAAGGACCCGGATCGATCCAGATTACATCAGAAACGAACCAATATGCCCCTTGAGGTCCACTATCTAAGTTTGGTGAAGCAGACCGATCCGAATTCCATAAAAACTGAACCAGTCTGAACCCTTGAAATTTATAGTATAACCTTCGTGAAGTGGATCGATACGATATAAATAGAAAACGAACTAATCCGATATACACTAGACCAAATCAAAATATTAGGTCGGACCGATCCGGAGGTTAAATTTTGTAATTGTTAATTTTTCTAGCTAGAGTATTGCATGGATAAAACTCTTGTAATTTCATAGGTTATTTATTCAAAATGATTTCCAAAACATGGGAGGGATTATTTTTACATAGTTTTAGACAGAGAAAGTAGTGAAGAACCCTAGAAGCTCACAAATTATAGTTGTTAATTATCAATTACAATTTTGACAGTAAAGTTGATTTATTTCTCTTCCCTATGGTTTGATTTCAATAATTCATGCATGATTAGTTTATTCACAATATATATTACATCTTTATTCTTCTTTATAAGTAATTTCATCATGAGTTCAGTTGCATGCACCGTAAAAACCCTAGGTTTTATTAATTTTACACACATGTTAGGCTAGACTTTTAGGGGTTAGGATGCATAAACCCAACCTGATGTGGTTTGCATGTGTGTAAAATTAGTTCCCTGAATTAAGTAAATGATCGAATCGTGTTGTGTGGTGATCAAAATCATTATAGGACTTTTGATCTCATTTTCCCTAGTTAACCGGGATGCTTAAGAGTGTGTCACACGTGTAGCTACTACTACACCGCTTTATTCTTACTTTTGATTATGTATGGTGCAGGCTAGTAACCTCATATATGTAATGCTTGAGATTAATAAAGATTGGATTTAATCAATTATTTAATTCATAACTAGTTTTATAGCCGATAAACGTACTAGGGTCAGGGGATTGCATTCTAACCTATTTTCCTATTTATACTTAGCAAATCATAATTAGCTTACTCTTCCAAGTTTAGTTTCATAATTAGTTTAATTAACTTGCATTTACTTGATAGAAATATTCCCACTTCGATCATTTTTTTATTTCTTTTTAGAGTCAGGTTAGGATTGATCGTCTTACTGTTTGTCATTACGTTCCACGTCCTATTTCCCTGAGGATTCAACCCCGTCTTACCGGGTTTATTACTTACGCAACAGGCTTGAACTTGAGCCTATATAAGCACGCACTTTAGGAATTTTTTAAGTCACGACAAGTTTTTTGTGCCATTTTTGGAGATTTAGGTAGACTGTAGGTTAAATCGAGTTAATCTAAAACTTTGACCAAAAATTCATTAAAATCCAAAAAAAAATTGAAAATCCAAAAAGATACAACATCTCTTAGAAGCCCGTTCATGCAAAATCTGTAAAAAAAACTCCTCAATGAACTCCAAATCGTATTTATGAGAATCCATTAGTTGTGTACGATCCTAATAGCCCACATACTTCTAGTGTACCTCCGCTTTGGGTTCTACTTCCTATACCAAAAAACTCCATAACAAGTTACACTTCGAGTTATCCTTCATATTAACCTTTGAGTTACCTATCAAGTTACACTTCAGGTTACACTCCGAGCACACCGAGTGAGGATACTGAGTCACTTGAATAGAGAGACATATCTGATCAAGATAGTTATGGTACGGGTTAGGGAGAGGCACCGTATTTCCTTTTGGGAGAATACTTATATCCCGAGTGATCAGTCACTCCAAGATGCATTCTACTCCCGTATAATGCAAGGAAATTTCACTTTAGGAATGGGATGATCCAAATACTTCCCACTTCTCATGGAATGGAGTCGGAGAAATAATATCTCCACGTTCATGAGTTCAGGGAGACGTGCGATACCTTTAGCGATTGAACGTGCACGAAAGATTTAATCCGCCTCAATCTTTTTTCTTTCTCTCTAAAGGATAAAGCTAATACATGGCTATGGTCTTTGTCACTAAACTCGATTACGTAGTGGAATGAGTTGCAATCGAAGTTTCTCAAAAAGTTCTTCCCTATGCATCGACAGAACTCCATTAAGGCTCAAATTCAAACTTTTCAATAAATATAAAATGATCCATTTGATCGATGTCATGAACATTTTAATTAGTTAGTTACTTCATGCCCTCACCGTCATCTTGATAAACAGCAACTTATCTCTTTCTTACATAATGGGCTAAGTATAAACTCCAAAAAACTCGTTGAAACTTTGCGTGATGGACCCTTTATCGATCTAGATGCTAATGATGATGAGAACCACCTTATGTATGTCACCAAGACTACTCAAGTATGAGACACATCTGATCTTATGCCCAAAATCGACCTCGACAAGCATCCACGACTCCTTTTGTGTTCGGTTTGTACCACGTAGACAAAGATACTTTGTTATACCATCGACTTGACCAATTTGATAGGAGCATGATAGAAATACTCGAAGTACGGGTAAAAGAAGCAACTGGCACCATCCACGCCCCTATAGAAAATGTGTGTGCTATTTGTGAGGAGTAACATTTAATATAGTAATGCCCGATGATCGTCGCCTAAAAGTAATGCTTCAAGAGAAAGTGAGTGGAGTAGGAGGATTTAAGGGTAATTTATGTGTCCCTCATGGGAGTTCTTATAACCCTTCATGGAAAAACCATCATGGTTTAATCTACGGGCAACAACATGTTGCATTGAATCCTAATTCACACGTTGCCTCTCCTTCACCCCCACACTTTCAGCAAGCACCACATATGCAAGGACATATGCAAGCACCACCTACAAGATCGTATATCACTCCAATATAGAGAAATCTCAAGGATACGATACACCAATTCATCAATGCCCAGAATGTAACCAATGCTAAGTATGAGCGTATGCTTATTGCCATAAATGCGAATATCTCTAAGTTGCCATCATCATTTAGTATCCAAGAGAAGGGTAAGTTTCCGGATAAAGGCCAAAGACCTTCTCAAACTCAAACTAGTGTTATATCTACATACATAGAGAATCAAGAGAAATGTCAAGCCATCACCACTCTACGTAGTTGGAGAGTTGTTGATTTATCATGCCCCCACACGGCACACCTAAGGACAAGGAGGTTTTGCCCGGTATGAAAGAGGTCGAAGATGCCCCCTTAAAGGAGAGTTAAAATAACGACACTAGTGAGCCTGAAGTGGTATTGAAACCACCCACCATCTTGCCATTTCGTTAGTGGTTGGCTCCTACCCAAAAAGGAAACCCACGTGATGATGTGCTAGAGGTCTTTAAGCAAGTTAATCAGACTTTACCTTTCCTCAATGACATAAAGCAAATTCCTGCCTACGCTTAAGTTATAAACGACTTATTAATGGTGAAAATAAGGTTAAAGGTAAAGAAGAACGTGTTCCTACCACAAAACAAGAGCATATTTTACTCAATGATATCCCCCGAAACTTTAAAGATCCGGGTGCACTTACCATTTCCTGCATCATGGGAGAGAACCGAATTGAAAAGGCCTTAATCAAGTTATGGGCGAGTGTCAATATCCTCCTCTACTCCATTTATAGGCAACTGGATTTGGTTCACCTCAAGCCCACAAAGATCACTCTCTAACTTGCAGATCATATAGTGAAGATATCAAGAGGTATTATTGAGGACGTGATAGTCCAAGTTAACACCTTCTACTTCTCGGTATATTTTCTCATTTGGGACACGAATCCCTCCTTCACCTCAAGTAACCATGTTCCCATTATCCTTGGATGACCATTCTTATCTACGGCTAATGCCTTGATTAACACTCGAAATGGTAAAATGCAACTCACTTACGGGAACATGACCTTAGAGACAAACATCTTCAACATCACCCAACATGTGGGTGATGAGGATGATTTTCACGCAGTGGATCCTATTGAGGAGATATTAGAGGAGCACATAGAGGAAAATTTCAGTGGAGATGCCTTAGGATCTTACCTTATATCGAGCAGTGAGAGTGATGGGACGTACACCGACTTCACAAGGGAGAAAGAGGAGTTGAGAGTGATTCTTGATGAGAGAATTGGATGAGGAGATGAGAGATGTAAATTGGGTTTCTAGATTTGAGGAACTACCACCGAGGGAGTCATGCACAGTTACCTATGATGAAAAATTTCCTACCCTAGAATTAAAGAAACTACCCTCTAATGTCAAATAGGATTATTTAGGAGAGGATGAGACATTTCCTATTGTTGTCTCCTCTAGCCGAGATAAAGAGAAAGAGCGTAAATTATAGGAAATTTTAAAGAAGCGCGAAAGTGACTTTGGTTGGTGCATAGAATATTTGAAAGGTATAAGTCCCTTGATTTGTACCCATAAAATCCACCTTGAGGATGACGTCAAGCCTTCAAGGGAAATACAAAAAAGATTGAACCCTACCATGAAAGAGGTAGTGCGGGCAGAAATTATTAACCTATTGGACATCGGGATCATCTACCCAATCTCGGATTGTAAATGGGTTAGTCTTATATAAGTTGTCCCAAAGAATTCGGGTATAACTGTGATTGAGAATGCTAAGGGTGAGCTAATTCCTAAACGTACCACCACCGGGTGGCGCATTTGCATTGATTATCGAAAACTCAATGCGGGCACTAAGAAATACCATTTCCCCTTACCATTCATCGATCAAATTATAGAGATATTGGAAGTACAACCATACTATTGCTTCCTAGATTGTTATTCCGGATATAGCCAAATAGAGGTACATGTGCTTGACCAAGAGAAGATGATTTCACATGTCTTTTAGCACGTTCGCCTATAAATGTATGCCATTTGGATTGTGCAATACATGCGCGACCTTTCAAAGGTGCATGCCAAGTCTCTTTAGCGACATGGTTGAAAGAGGACTTGAAGTTTTTATGGATGACTTCAGAGTTTTTGACACCTCTTTTGACCTTTGTCTAGCGAATCTTGAAAAAGTCCTTTCCCTTTGTGTGGAAAAGAACTTGGTGCTGAATTGGGAGAAATGCCATTTATGGTCACCGAAGGAATATTTCTTGGACACATTGTATCGTCCAAGGGAATTGCGGTTAATAGAGCCAAAATAGATGTCATAGCTGAGTTACCCCCACCAAAATCACTAAAATATATGAGTTCTTTCTTAGGCCACGCGGGGTTTTATAGAAGGTTTATCAAGGACTTTAGCGCCATCGCTAGACCCTTGAGTAACCTTCTTATGAAGGACACCCCATTTGAGTGGAATGAATCATGACAATGTACTTTTGATAAATTTAAAATCATGCTTGTTTTCGCTCCCAACATGCAAGCATCATATTTGTCTTTACCATTCAAGCTTATGTGTGATGCGAGTGATTTCGTGATAGGGGTTTTTTTGGACCAAAGGAAGACAAGTGAGCTCATGTCATCTACTACGCTAGACGGACTTTAACCAGATCACAACTCACTTACTCCACCATGGAGAATTAATTGCTAGCGATAGTGTTTGACCTAGATAAATTTTGCTCATACCTCATTGGTTCTCCCATCACATGCTTCACTAACCACATGATGCCGAAATATCTCCTTGCTAAGAAGGATGCAAAATTGTGCCTCATAAGGTGGATTTCACTCCTACAAGAGTTTAATTTCTCTATTAAAGACTATAAAGTAGTAGAAAACGTCATTGTTGATCATTTATCTTGGCTTTCGTTCAACATGCCTAGTGATCCCATACCCATAGACGAGTATTTTTCGGATGAGCAACTCTTCACTACATCTTCTCTCCCCTAGTTTACGGACATAGTTAATTATCTTGTCACGGGACCCGTCTAACTCTTTACTACATCTTCTCTCACCAGGTTTACGAACATAGTTAACTATCTTGTCATGGGAGTCGTCCCTCCCGATTGGACACCACAAGAGAAGAAGACGTTCATTACTTTGTCATCGATGTTTTTCTATGACGGTCCATTCCTCTTCAAATATTGTGCGAACCAAGTCATCCGACGATTTGTACCGGATGATAAGATATCAAAAGTCATCCAATTATGTCATTTGGAAGCTTGTGGAGGTCTTTTTTTTATGAAAAAGATGACCGCTAAAATCCTTCAAAGCGGCCTCTATTGGCCCACAATGTTCCTAGATGTTAGAAATGGCTGCAAATCTTTAGATAGGTGTCAATGGATGGGAGCTATTACCCGACGAGACATGATGCCACTAACCCTCATACTCATTATTCAGATTTTTTATTACTGGGGTTTTGACTTCGTGGGACCTTTCCCCCCGTACTTTGGGTTCCTCTACATCCTCATTACGGTAAACTACGTTTCTAAATGGGTAGAAGCTATATCTACTAAAGAAAATGACAACAAAGTGGTGAGAAAGTTCTTGCAAGAACACATACTCTCTCGTTTCGGTGCTCCGAAGGCGATAATTAGTGATAACAGTATGCATTTTTGTAAGAGGCCATTTAAGCGCCTTATGAGAAAGTATTGGGTCGTCTACAAGGTTAGAATGACTTATCACCAAAAAATAAATGGGCAAGTCGAGTTAGCGAATCATGAAATCAAGAACATCCTTGAGAAAATTATTGTTCCTAACCGAAAAGATTGGTCCATTCAATTGAATGATTCGTTATGGGATTATCGAGCCGCATATAAGAACCCCCTTGGGATGTCTCCTTTTTTCTTTGTGTATGGCGAACCGTGCCATCTCCCCGTCAAGCTATAACACAAAGCATATTGGGTCATTAAGAGGTTGAAATGTAAATTGGATAAAGTCGGTGAATCTCACAAGCTTCAATTGAATAAGTTGGAAGAGATACGCAATGATGCATACGAGAACGCTAAGATATCCAAAGAATTGATGAAACTTTCATATAGTAAGATTATCCGACGCAAGGAGTTTCATTCCAGGAAAAAAAGTTCTTCTTTACAACTCTAGGCTTCATTTGTTTTCGGGTAAATTATGGTCTATATAGACTGGCCCATTCGTCGGGAATAAGGTATTCCCCCATGGAGACGTGGAACTGGAAGATCCAAATGGGGTAGATTCATTCAAAGTTAATTAGTAATGCCTAAATCCATATTTAGAGCCGTGTGTGGATGAAGTTGACACCATTTGGTTATTGGACCCCGTTTACGGGGTTGACACTACACCAAAAACCCAAAATGGTCATGGAAATGGGGTCACAACCAAGAGCCGTGACCCGATGGTCACGGCCCAAAGCCGTGACTGCAATCAAAATAAGCGTGATCAATTCTAAGACCTAGTGTGGTCATGGATCGACTTGTAGGTGGTCACAGACTTCAACCGTGACTCGCATGGGTCACAGTTGATAATCGTGACCCAGCTATGACCATTATGGCACAAAGTTTCCCGCCAAGTGTGGTCATGGATGGGGTCATGGCTAATGACCATGAACAAGGGCCCAAATACACACCAATATGGTCATGACTTAGGATTGTGACCATTCTTAGGAGGGAGTCACGACTTTCGATCGTGACTATGGTCTTGTTTCCACGCTGACGTGTAAAAATAAAGGGGTCACGACCCTAAGTCGTGACCATGGTCTTTATACTTAAAAAACCCAGACCAGGTTTTCATTTCCCTTGTAAACAATTTTTCCTCCCTCTCTTTGACGATTTATTTCCCTCATTCTCTCAATCTCTAAAGCTAATCCAAACCCTAGTTCTTTCATTGTTATTTATTTCATTGTATTTTGGTATTTCTGTGTGTGTGTGTGTGTGTGTGTATGTGTGTGTATTTCTTTATGTGTGTGTGTATACATGTGTGTATTTATGTGTGTGTGTGTGTGTATACGTGTGTATATAATCTCATACCCTTATTAATTATTTTATTGTGTGTGTGTATATGTGTGTGTGTGTATGTATGCGTGTGTGTGATTTTATGTGTGTGTATACGTGTGTGTATTTTCTACGTAGGTGTGTATAAATTATCATTGTGTATTATGCTTGTATTCTAAAAAAATACATATATATGATTAATGTTGGTTTAAGTTTCAAACTAGGGCAAATTTTAATTTAATGTATATTTTTGGTTTAATTTTCAAACTAGGGAAAATTTTAATTTTATGGATATTGTTGGTTTAAGTTTGGGGATGAAATATTAAAAGAATACCTCTCCATTAAAAAAATACTGGACCATTAAAAAATACAAATCATAAGGGTTCATTTTAGGGATTGTTTGGTTAAATGACAAAAGTAGGTATTCAAAATATATAAATTAACGGTTGATGATCCATTAGAGCCATTATTGATAGGAATCATATCCATGACCTCGTACACAATAACTAGTTAATGATTCATTAGAGCCATTATTTATAGGAATCAGATTCACGCCCTCGTTCATTATTCTCAGGAAAAATGAGTAACGGTGATAATCGATAGCAACAAGAGTATGAAAGGTTACAATTGGTCCTCACTCGTACCTCTTTCATTAATCATCCTCATAAAGTGGGTACTACGATTTATTGGTATGGGAATAGGAAGATTGAATAATTTAACTACCTTGTAAATCGTGGAGTTCATTTCCAGCAAGAGTATTTGTTCGATCGTATTCTATTTTCCCTGCCCCAATGTTGGGATGAAGCTATACAATATATATATATATATATTGTTAACAAAAATGTTATTTATCCCTAATTAATTAAATTAGTTTAATTAATGTACATTTTAGTTTAACTTAATATATTGGTTTTGATGATAACAAACGTATTCTTATTAAGTTATTATATAAATATTTCTTATTTCATAATATAATTTTGTTTGTACAGATATATGCATGTACTTGTGTAATAGTTAATATATTGGGTATATTATATCATTTAATTTTTTTTGTACTTATTATGCTATGTAAGTATTATTTTTTATAAAATATATTATCTTTATAAAACTATTTTCCTATATACTTAGTAACATATTTGGTATACTAGTTAGTATTATTTGCTAGATCTATAATATTAGTGATTATTCTTTATATCTTAGACTTTCGTTCTATACTTTATAAATTTCTTGATATATAATTTTTTTTATTCATTTACATTTTTTTATATACATATACATATATATATATAACCTTATATACATTATATATATACATTATATATATATATATATATATATATATATATATATATATATATATATATATATATATATTTAAATTCATGTGTATACTTCCTTTCTCACAAGTCATGTCAGCCTTTTTAAACCACTATTCGTCACTTTCTTCTTGGTGGCTTTGACAGCCTATGCCTTAAGCCTTTATCTGCATATGTGTACAATCCGTGTCATCAATTTGTCTTTGGCTTTTAAGGCCTTTGCAAAAGACTTCTTTTGTCTGCAAAGATAGGTTAGGTTAGTTCTTTCATTGGTCCAAAACAAGTTAGTTTAGTTTCTTTTTATACGAAATCTTTACATATAAAAAAATCTGTTTGAAATTTCTATTCTGTCCGAAATATTCTTTATATATCAGTTGGAAAATATTTTTTTGTAAAATATCTGATCAGATTTTTTATGTACGAAATCTGTTATAGACCTTGTCTGTTTTATCTGGAGAATTTTTTTTAATCAGTTATAAATTTTTATTTGTCCGAAATATTTTTTAAAATATCTATTCAATTTTTTTTTACTCCGTTTTTTTTAAAAAAAAAATTATCTGTTCAGTTTTTTTTTACACATCTTTGATCTGTCCGAAATATTTTTTATCAGTTGAAATTATCTGTTATTATATATCCGGATTGTACATATTGTATTATGTCTCACATGCTTTTGCCTTGTCCTTTTATGAATTGACCTTGGGAAGCCTTAATTCATTTCTTCATCTGGAAATAGTTGTTGGCTTACATGTGTCCGAATAGTACCTTTACTATAGGTTTATTAGATTGTACCTTTACTTGAGGTTAGAAGCTTTAGACCTGCTTTTGCCGAAACCTACTGCACATAGCTTTCGTCCATATCTATACCATATCTGCTACTGTCAGTATATATTCGTTTTTTTAACTGTTGATGACCTTAGGTTTATAGTCTGTACCTGATTTAATTTTATATATGTTTTTTTTTTATCGAATTTTTTTATATATATCAGTTGGAAAATAATTTGTTTTTATTATCTGTTGGAATTCTTCTGATTATTCGGAAATATTTTTTTATAGTCATTGTGCATATCTACTATCTTGACAAAAAAAAATTGTTGTTTACTTACCAGTTATAATCTTTACACATTGGTTCCACTTTAATATATCAGTTGAATATTATCTTTTGGACTAACATAGTTTTTGCAGACCATTTTTATTGAGAAGCAAAATAAAGATTTGCAGTGCAATCTTGGAGATTTTTCTTGTCCTCTCTCATCTCAGAAAATCAGATGCATTTAATGCAGTCTCAGACCAAAATTCCATATCTTCTACAAACGGCCATATTTTTATAGAGAATCAAAATAAAGATGTGGATATCAGATTGGAAGACAGATTATACACTCAGCAAAAATCAGTACATCAGGAGCATTTAATGCTCAATATGTTGTGTCTAACAACTAGTTTTTGAATACACATTTAAAGCTGTGTGAGCTGCTTTGAAGATGTGTAGAACAAGAACGAAAATATGATACAGACTTGAATTATTATTGAGAGCATTTATTTTACTACTCAGCTACTCATTCAAGAGAGCAATTAATTTTTATCATCTTCTCAATCATTGAAGAAGAAGACTTGTGCCTACTTCAAACATCATTTATTGAAGTCTGATTCAAGAAGGAGAAACTCAGATTACAAATTGTATTTTAAGGAGTTTCAGTATTTTATTCTGTACTACAAAAAAATTCAGATTTATTGTGAAGCTTTGTTGAAGCTTCGGTTTGTACCGGTAATTGGTTCCTACCCGCAAGTGGGCCACGGGGTTTGAAGCTCGGAGTTAGCTTGCAAACATTTGTACGCGGTGGTTTGATCCTACCCGCAAGTGGATCAGGTTTAGTGAAGCGCAAAGGAGACGAGGGCTCCAGGCGC
Organism: Sambucus nigra; assembly: GCA_949130495.1. Classification (NCBI taxonomy): domain Eukaryota; kingdom Viridiplantae; phylum Streptophyta; class Magnoliopsida; order Dipsacales; family Adoxaceae; genus Sambucus; species Sambucus nigra. Next base: position 463,115,204 of record OX422209.1, on the reverse strand, counting down.
GTGGACGTAGGCCGGGATTTGGCCGAACCACGTTAAATTTCGGTGTCATTTATTTTCCGCACTTATATTTATTTATTTGCATATGCTTGCTTGAGTTAATATTTTTCAGCACACTATCTTGCAAATAAATTAATTCCGAAATTTGACTAAATTAATTTTGAGATTAAAATAATTATTTTTTGAACTAAATAATTAATTTCAGAATATCACTTAATATTAAATACGAAAATTACATTAATATTTCTAGAGTGTTAAAATCTGCATATCTAGTTGTTTAAATTAGTTAGTTGCATTTATCTGATATTGTTGGATTTATTCTTTATAGTTTTATAAATCTGAAATTTGTTTAAGTGATTTAAATTTAATATTTTTCTGAAATATAAATTTGATATTAAAGTTTGTAAAAACTCAATTCACCCCCCCCCCCCTCTTGAGTATAATCTGGGCAACAATTGGTATCAGAGCCAGTGCTCTTCTTATTTATTTTTAGATTTAACAATCTTAGAGTTAAAGATCCATGGAAAACTTTACTGTTTCATCTCTTGGTGAGGGTCAATCTATAAATAGACCTCCTTTATTTTCAGGAAATAATTATAGCTATTGGAAAAATAGAATGAAAAATTTTATTCAATCAAATGATTATGTTGTTTGGAGAGTTATTATAAATGGCCCTAGTATCCCCATGAAAGTTGTTAATAACGAAAATGTTCCTAAAGAAGAAAATGAATGGAATGATGGTGATATTAGAAAAATTCAAATAAATGCTAAAGCTATGAATATTCTGCATTGTGCACTTGATGTAAATGAGTATAACAGAATTTGTTGTTGTGAATCTGCTAAAGAAATTTGGGATAGACTAGAAGTTACTTATGAAGGAACTAGTCAAGTTAAAGAAGATAAAATTAGTATGCTTGTTCATAATTATGAGTTATTTAAGATGATGTCTGATGAATTTATTTCTGATATGTTTACTAGATTTTCAAATATTATAAATGGATTGAAATCTCTTGGTAAATCCTATACTGATTCTGAATTAGTGAGCAAGATTCTCAGGTCACTACCATCTGCTTATATGACAAAGAAGCTGGCTATCAAGGAAGCGATTAGAGAAAGACCCATCTCTCTCTCAACACCGCTTCTACCACACATCGACCGCCATTAAAGGTAGTATTTGTTCACTCTCTTATGGTTACTATACTTTTCACTCACTTATGGTTTACTCGCTCACCATTTCAGATTCATTGGTGATCATTTCCTCTCTCTCTCTCCATGTTTTTTTTATAACGTAGGCTCACACTTGGTCGTGGGTTCAATTTTTTAGGCATTTGGGGCTTTAATTTCTTAGGAGTCTCACACTTGAAATTGGGGTTTTGTCACCCTAAAAACACTATAAACGTTTTAAAGGTAAAAAATTAGTTATGGGTTCAATTTTTTAGGCATTTAAGGCTTTAATTTCTTAGGAGGCATTTGGGGCCGTTGTGGGTTCAATTCTTAGAAAACGTTATTTTTTATTTGTTTTGAACAGTTAAAATATGGTTTTTTTAGATGTGTTTTTTGTTTTAGATCTATGCTTAGAAAATGTTTTGAGCAGTAGCTTTGAAAGAATGGGAAGAAAGCACGCGTTTTGAGCTTTATTTTTTGTTTGTTTGTTAGTTGTTATGAAAACCTAGAGTAAGTGATGCTAATAATTTTATGTCTTCCTGTGAAAATTATTTTTATTGACCAAATTTTCCATGCTGAAAAGATTGTCGTCTTAATGTTGAAGATTGAAAATTGTTTATTTTATTTTACTTCTTATATTATTAGCTGATTTTATTTCTAAATATCTTTTATGGTCATTGTAGGTGGACTGCGAAAATGAATCTTTTAACAAGTTTGGTACATTAAGCGAACACTCCTCAGCGGCAGTTCATGAGTATATTAATTTTTTGAGTTAGTTCTGTAGAGGCAATTGTTATGCAACACAAATAAATATGAGAGAAAGATTATCAAGAAGAGAATAAGGAATAGAAGATGCCAAACACACAACAAATGATGTACGTGGTTCAGCCAAAATGTGCCTACGTCCACGGTGGTGCAGTCGATGTTATTTCTATATACTCCGGAGAGTGATTACAGAGAATAAAACTTGTCCTTTCGCCCCGGACCTAGGGTTCAATATATACATGTGCATGTAAATGAGTGGAGGTGATGGGTTCCTCCACGTTTTCCATTTCCCCTATAACTTCCCTTCATGGGATCGTGGGGGGAGACCGGATCAAATATAAGTATCAATTATAAGGATTAATTATAAAAGAAAAGGGGCCTGGACTTTGGGCCGCCAGAACTGGGCTAATCGTCCAGGCCCATAGTTCTAAATTTTGGGTACCCACAATTGCCCCTAAATTTGTTAGGCCCTATTTATGGATCCAATGGATTTAAAGGATCAGCCATTATGGCTGATTTGTGATTTTTTCGAAAGCTGTGAAGTTTCTTTGGCGGCACCTGCTTCGCTATCCGTGCGCTATGATTAGAATTGAAAGCTTGTTGGGATAACCTTTCTTTTCATTCGTTGTTTCAGCCTTTCTTCCTTCTTCTGAGAACTCTAACGCCTCGTACCTTCTTCTCTGAATCCCCATTCCCATTGCTTCTTAGTCGTCTTGAGCTCGTGCTTCTTCATCACTCGAACCGACCTTCTATTTTGTAAGTTTCTCGTGCCCTTTGTCTGCACTTTCTCTTTGGTTTGTAGAGTTTCTTTGAGTTTTTCAATGGCGAAGATTGGAAATAGGTCAATCTCTAAGTTTAGGAAGTTCTAAAATATTCCTGAGTGGGTAGATATTGAATGTTGTGCCTCCCCTCCTAGGAATGTTAGGGATATAGAGGATGCCAACTGGATCCATGTTTTGTTGCTCTCCCAGGGGGGACTTACTTTCCCCCCTAATGATCTATTTCTGCACTTTTTTGGTTATTTCGGTATTGTTCCCGCACAGTGCTCGCCCAATGTGTGGAAGATAGTAAATGGCGTCCATAGAATAAACCAGTTGTATGGTATTAGGTTAGGACTTGCAGAGATCTGTTTCTGCTATTCCTTCTCTCGAACTAGCTCAGGTGTTTTATACCTCAAAGTTAGGGGTCCTGATAGGGTATTGGTAGTAAACCTACCTGATTCCCATAAGGACTACTGGCAAGAGGGTTTCCTTGTTAGGAATTGAAAGTTCCCTCCCCAGTTTGAAGGGTCGAGGTCTGAGAGGTTCACTGTCCCTTTTTATGGGGAAGAATATATAGGGAGACATTGTGCTGTTCTTTCAACTTTTGCTGACTTGCGACTTTTCTAACCTCTCTTTGCTTTTTCTTTTACAGCAAGGACAAAGAATTTGGAGCCTTCTCTCAGCGAGGTTCTTATCTCGGAGTTGGTGAAAGCTTGGAATATTAGGGAGCCTCTGGGTGACGACGAGCATCCCAGATCTGCTGCCTTTTTGCTCGAGTACAAGAACACAGGCTCCAGCTTCATAGCACGATCTGTGGATAGTGTTCCAGAGTTTGATTCTTTTGAAGAGGTTACAACTGAGCCTATCCAGTTGGATGAAGAGGAGAGCAGCTCCGAGAGTGAGCCTACAGGTGCTGTGAGTGGTGTAGGGAGTTCTGACAGTAGTAGTTCCTCTGAAGAGGATTCCGAAGCTCAAGACTTGTCGAGCACTACGAGCAGTTCAGGTGAAGGTATACCTCTAAGGAAGAACCTGATTAGAGACGATGATAATGAGGACCATGTGCTTCTTACACAGAGGTCGAAGAAACAAAAGTCTTCTTCTAGGGCCGTGGCTACTGGTTCTCGATCTTCCACTCAGGAGCAAGAGAGGAAGAGGAGAGAAGAAGAGAAGGTGAGAGAGAGGGAGAGAAATAAGGAGGAGGAGAGGAAGAAGGTGGAGGAAAAGAAGAAGGTGTAGGAGAGTAAAAGGATGGAGAGGGAGAGAGAGGAAGAGGGAGTCGAGGATGAAGGCTGGGCAATCCTTGGTCCCGGTGTCAGCTTTGCCCGAGGGGGCCTCGGTTGCCACTTCCCCTCAGCTGGCTCCTGCACTGCTTAAGAGGGAAGTTCTTCCTGCAGATCGCCAGAGGGCACTGGGGTCTGATCAATTATCCCACCAAGCTAACCAGAGACTGGCCTTGGTAAGGTTCTTTCCCTTTTCAATTCCTTAACAAGTTTTAATTATTTCTCCCTCTTGATTCTTTCTTTATTTTTGGCAGTTTCTGACGGACTTTGTTGTGCTCTACCATTCTCGCGACGAGTTGGTGAGGATGAATGGAGAGCTAGAGCAGCAGAAGTCCGCTCTGGAAGTCAGGGGTTCTCGGCTGGAGGCTGACCTGAAGGCTGTTGATGCCGCCCAAGCTTCCTCTGATCTGGACCTTATCAATTCTAACCGAGAGAGGGATGTGGAGGTCAAGGAGCTGAGCGAGTTGAGGCAGGCCTATGACCTAGTCTTCTCGAGCAAGCTGGGTGATGTGGAGTAGAACAAGGCCCTGACCGAGCAGCTGAAGGAGAAGGAGTCCATGGTATCTACCATCAAGGAGGATTCATACAACTACGGATGGGCTGCGGCTTATGAAGATGCCGAAGTTCAAATAGGGTATATTAGCTGTTTAAAATTCAAGAAGGGCTGGAACAAGGCCCTCCTAGCTGCTGGTGTTAATGCTGAGTCTCCGCTGTTCGACAAGCACTACCCGGGTCCAAGGCCAAAAGTGGACGAAGAAGCCCCTGCCCCAGCCATCGAGGGTGTTGATCTTACTTTTCAGACAACTCCTGCCGATGCTGGTCCTGCCCAGGCGAGCGAGGGTATCTCTGTAGAGGGGTATGCCTCTGCTGCCGCTGATAAAGGGAAGCAGCCAGCCACCCCTGGGCAGCCTGAAGTTGCTAGTTAATCCTTCCTTAGGACTCCTTTTGTACTTTTGTTTGTAATTTTCCGTTTCCTGCTCAATGTACTTTAACCTTCAATAATGAAATAAAATGGCTTCTTTTTCTAATGCATTAATTGATCTCTCTTTCCTTTGTACTTTTATGTCTTATAGTTGATTGATGTAGAAGACTATATTCCTGCCACATCTCAATTGGGCAGGACCCTTGGTCCCAATGCCAGTCCTCAGGTTCGCCAGGCCTTTATTAGGCTTTGCAAGTTTGTCAGGTCAAGGAACCAAAAATATAAGGATCAGTCCGAGCCGGTGGTTAAGCTGAAGGACAGACTCCAGGAAATGAAAGACATTGGTGCTTCTGTACAAGAGGAAGTCAATGTTCTGAGAGCAAGATTTCTAGAGGCCACCGAGATAAATCAAGTTGGGGAATTCCTGCAGTAGGAGAATGAAAATCTGAGGAGGGAAGTCCTGCAACTCAGAGAGCATGCGCTGAGCACTGCTTCAACGATTCTGCAAGGCTCCTCGTCTTCGCGAGCTGGACATGCTCCTCCTATGTCGCGAGGTTCCACTCGTCCTCCCCTCCCGCGAGCTGGTAGGAGCACCAGGGGCAGGAACAGGGAGGCAGAAGAACAGCGGTGTAAGGAGATGGAGGAGCTTCACGATGATGTCCGCCGAGCATATGTGACTGTTGCTGGTCTTCAAAGGAACGTTACTCGACTTCGGCATTTATTCAAGACGGGTCCTCGACAAGCCTGGGCTGATGGTTATGATCAAGGTTGGATAGATGCTCCCACGCGACTATCCGAGTTCAAAGAACTTTCTTTTATCAGAGGGTGGTTGAGTGCCTTGAAATAACTCCAGGTCCCGAGGAACTCAGTGTTGTGGTATCGTCACGAGATGTCCTCCTCTACTCTGATGCCCAATCCATTCATGAGGGATGATAGATGGATCCCTATTGATGCCATTCCTCGGCAACTGTTAGAGTCAGACGTAGATGAGGTTGTGGAAGAGTTGGTCCCTGCTCCTGATGATGGACGAAGAGCTAGGGTGGCAGATTATCTTGTTGGGAGGCTTCCTCCTTCTTGAATGTTTTTGCAAGTTTTTTCTTTTGATAATGTAAACGCTTTGGGCGAGCTTCGCCAACTAAACGTCTATTATCTTTGTTGTGAATATAACAGGTTGTTATTCTTTTGTATTTTTTGATAATGTAAATGCTTTGGGTGAGCTTTGCCAACTAAACATTTATTATTGTTGTAAGTATACGAGATTAATGAAGAGTTTTTGTTTTGGGCGATTTTGCTGACTAAACGTGTTCATCCAATATTTTTATATTCTCGCTGCTTCATAATCCCTTTTATTTTGTCATGCAAGTGTCCCCCCCAGTCCAGTATAGTACCAAAATACCATTATGCCCTATTTTACCTTTTAGGTTGTGTCGTCACACTCACTTAGGCCTAAGTAGGGCAATTGGCGAGGACACACCTGGTATTGGATGTCTTCATTCGATCAGGATTTTGCTCAACCAAAGTAGGTTTGATGGCCAGTATAAAATGTGGTCGCATTGCCTAAGAATCCTCTGTAGGGCTTTATATATTGCCAAAAGCAAGTCTAAGAGGTCTTTCGTGCTTCATGACGATGACCTGAGGAGGGGTATTCCCCTGCTATATCGACCATTATTCCTGTGATTTGGAAAAAGATGTGTCATAAAATGCAGTTTACTGATTTCATTAGTAATAAGGGGAATGAACTATTCCTTTCACATAACAGATACCAGAAAAAGATTCAACAATAGAATTCCATGAGAATTTAAAAATAGAATTTCTTGAGACTGGCTACATTCCATGCTCGTGGTATCTCTCTGCCATCCATTGTTTCCAAATGATATGCACCTTGCAAGTCGTCCCTAGTTACTTTAAATGGTCCTTCCCAGTTTGGGCCTAGCTTGCCGTCTGATGACCTTACTGTGCTGCCCAGGACCTTCCTTAGAACGTAGTCCCCAACTTGGAATCTTCTTGGGTTAACCGTTTTATGGTAATGCCTTGCGAGCTGTTGCTGATAGCTCGCAAGCTTCACCAGGGCTAGTTCTCTATGCTCGTTGGCGAGGTCAAGTTCAGCGAGCAACGCCCCATCATTCTGGCCTTGGTCGACAAGGTCGGACCTCATTATTGGCAAACCCTATTCTAGTGGAATGACTGCTTCCATGCCATATGTTAGCAAAAATGGGGTTTCTCCTGTTGCTCGCCGAGGAGTTGTTCGGTATGCCCACAAAACATGGGGTAGCTCGGTTGCCCATGCGCCCTTGGCTCGTTCTAGTTGCTTCTTCAATCCATCGATCACAGTTTTGTTGGAAGCTTCTGCTTGCCCATTGCTCTGTGGGTAGGCCACCGAACTAAAGTTGTGCCTGATCCCATGCTCGTTACAAAAGTCCTGAAAGGGGCCACTCTCGAATTGTGTCCTATTATCAGTGATGATGGTTCTGGGGATTCCGAATCGAGTGATTATATTCCTCCATATGAATCTTATCAAGTCAGCGTCTCGGGTGTTTGCCAATGGTTCTGCCTCGATCCATTTGGTGAAGTAGTCAGTTGTAACCAACAGGTATTTGTGATTGTCGGCAGCAGTGGGTAGTGGTCCCATGATGTCCATCCCACATTGGGCGAAGGGCCACGGGCTGGTCAGGGATTTTAGGTCGCTGGCTGGTGGGTGGACCATTGGAGCATGAAGTTGGCATTTGGGGCATTTGCGGACATATACTGTGGAGTCCTTTTGCATATATGGCCACCAATAGCTTTTCTTCATTGCTCGAAAGGCTAGAGACCTTCCTCCGACATGACTTCCACAGATTCCTTCGTGAAGCTCGCGCAGCACTTGCTCGACATCGCCTGGGTGGACACATCTAAGGTAGGGACCAGAGAAGTACTTCTTATTCAAGTCGCCTCCTGTGGATAACTGAAAGCGAGCAGCTTTGACTCTTATCTGGTGGGCAATTTTCTTGTCCTCGGGGAGGAGCGTGCCCTCCTTTAAATAGTATCTTAAGGGGTCCATCCAGCTGGGGGCTGATCCCACCTGGAGAATTCGTTCCACATTTGGCAGCTTGTTGTTGTGGTTAATGCTTGGACGAATGAGGAATTCGATGGGAATGACCCTTTTAAGACTAGAATCAACTGCCGAGCTTAGGGATACTAAGGCGTCGGCATGACTATTTTGCCCTCTTGGAAACTGCTGGATGTTGATCTCCTCAAAGCTCGTCATTAGTTTCCTCACCATGGCGAGGTAGGCTGCCATCCTTTCATCCTTCACGTTATAATATCCACTTATCTGATTGGAGACTAGTTGAGAATCGCCGAACACCTGTAAACATTTTGCTCCCAGAATTTGCGCCTTTTGGAGACCGGCTATTAGGGCTTCGTACTCTGCTTCATTATTGGAGGCTACAAATCCAAGCCTGATCCCTTTCTCAAGGATGGTGTTTTCTTGGGTGATGAGGACGATGCCTATGCCTTCCCCCTTTGAGTTGGAGGCTCCATCAACGAATAGTTTCCAGGTTTCCATTATTGTTGGGTTCTCTTCTTGCTTTGTTGGTTGAGGTTGGTCGGGGAGTTCTTCACCAGTGAATTCGGCTATGAAATCAGCGAGGATCTGACCCTTGATAGCGGTTCTTAGTTGAAATTGGATGTCGAACCGGCCGAGCTCGACTGACCACTTAGACAATCTGCCTGACAAATCCTCTTTCCTCAGGATTGCCTTAAGGGGGTACGAAGTAAGGACGATGATAGTATGAGCTTCAAAATAATGCTTCAGTTTCCTTGAGGCTATCACTAGTGCAAAGGCGAGCTTCTCTAATGGCAAGTACCTCTGCTCGGCGTCTAATAAGGTCTTGCTTGCGTAGTAAACGGGGTGTTGGATTCCTTCAACCTCGTATATTAACGCCGAGCTAGCAGTGTGTCTAGATACCGAGAGGTATAGGTACAAATAATCCATTGGTTGTGGTATGACAAGCAGCGGTGGAGAGCTTAAGTAAGACTTGAGCTCGTCCAATGCTCGTGAGCAATCAGGGCACCATTCTATTCGTTTATTTCCTTTTAGAAGCTGGAAAAAAGGCTTGCACTTCTCGAAGGATTTGGAAATGAAGCGATTTAAGGCAGCGAGCATTCCAGTGAGCTTCTGCACGTCCCTGACTCTTCCAGGTGGTTGTACCCTATTGATTGCATTGATCTGGTCCGGATTAGCTTCTATGCCTCTCTTGCTGACTAAGTATCCCAGAAATTTTCCTGACTGGACACCGAAGGAACACTTGCTCGCATTAAGCTTCATTCGGTACTTCCTGAGGATTTCGAAGGTCTTTGACAGGTCTGAGAGGTGATTTTCCTTTTTCTTGCTCTTAACGAGCATATCATCGATGTAGACCTCCATTGTATCTCCCATTTGATCCTTGAACATTTTTGTGACCAGCCGCTGGTAGGTTGCCCCTGCATTCTTCAGCCCAAATGGCATGACTTTGTAGCAATACAACCCAACCGTCGTGATGAACGCCACTTTGTCTTGGTCTGGGGCATACAAGGAGATCTGGTGATATCCTGAGTATGCGTCCAGGAAACTCATTCGCTCGTGAGCTGTAGTGGCATCTACTAGTTGGTCTATCTTTGGGAGGGGTAAACTATCCTTTCGGCATGCTCTGTTGAGGTCAGTGAAGTCGATGCAAACTCTCCACTTCCCGTTGTTCTTCGGAACTACTACTGGGTTGGACAACCACTTGGGGAATTGTACTTCCCGTATGTATCCTGCATCCAGCAGTTTTTTGACCTCCTTTTCGACCACTTTTGCCTTCTCAGGTGCACCTCTTCGTGCTTTCTGCATGACTGGCTTGAACGTGGGGTCGACGTGCAGCTGATGGCAGACCATACCAGGATCAATGCCAGGCAGCTCGTATGGTTCCCATGCGAAGACATCTACGTTGTGTCTCAGCAAGGTCGTCAACTCCTTTTGTTCTCGATCGGTGAGAGATGCTCCAATCAAGAAGACTCTTCTACTATTACCGACTTCGGCTATAAATTTTACCAGGTCCTCGATGACACGCTTGGAGGGGAGGAGCCTGGTCTCCTCTAGTCCTGGTCTTCCATACTTTAGTTGCTATTTAGAAGGTATCACACCCTCTTCAAATTTTTCGCTGGGTTGACCGACCTTCTTCTCTGGCTTTCGTCAGATGGATTCTATGAAGCACTTCCTTTCCATTACTTGGTCGCTGTGGATCTACATTACTCCTCGCTCGGTTACATACTTGATCTTCTGATGGTAGGTCAAGGAGACCTCCTTCATTGCATGAAGCCATCCTCTGCCGAGGATGGCTTGGTACATCGATTCGATGTCAACTACCAAAAACTCAATCATTTTGGAGACGTTCCCAGCACGAACTGGCAGCACTATCTTGCCTAGAGGCATGGTCATTTTCCCGGCAAAGCCGACCAAAGGAACAGTAACTTCCTTTAGGTCGGAGACGCTCAACTTCAATTTTCTGAACAGGTCGAGGTACTTTACTTCGGATGAGCTTCCTTGATCGACGAGCAGCTTGTCGATGTCAAAGTTGGCTATCCTGAGTGTAATGACCAGAGCATCATGATGTGGGGTCCTTACTCCCATAAAATCTTCATCCGTGAAAACAATATGCTTGTTATAGTTGACGTCCTCTGCTCGTCGACGTTTTCCCGACTGTGATTTTGCTGGATCGATTTGAAAGGCCTGCATTACCGCTGTAAGTTTTTTCAGCTCCATCCGAGCTGAGTTCCCTTGTATCTGTTTGACGTCAGATACTCCGTGAATTATGGCGAACTCGTATCCAGCATCATCCTCCAGCACATTGTCGGGTCTCATCTCTCTGTTGGCAGTCACTTTCTTTGCCCTTTTCTCCACAAAGTCGTTCAAATGCCCAGACTGGGCCAACTCTTCGAGGTGAGACTTAAGAGCTTTGCAGTGCTCGATCTTGTGCCCTCCCTCTTTGTGAAAAGTGCATCTCAACGCATTATTTCTCTTCGAGGGATCTCCCCCCATCTTTCTGGGCCACTTGATGAATGGCTCATCCTTAATCTTCGCGAGAACCTTGTAAATTGGTTCTTTGAAGACGGTGTTGATTGCCTGGAATGCTTTTGATGCGTCCTGGTTCCCTCCATTTTTGGAGGCATTTTTTCCCCCGTTCTTTCCTCCTTTCCTCTGGTTCTCATCTTTCTCACCTACCTTGGTAGTGAGCTTAGCTCGACCGTTTTCTCCTTTATTATAGCGGGTGACATCTTCCACCTTTGCGTATTTCTCGATTCGGGCTATAAGGTCATCAATGGTCATAGCTTCCTTCTTTGTCAGGGATTGGTAGAGGAGGGAGGAATTAGGGAGCCCAATTTTGAAGGAGGCCACTGCCACCTCCTCCGCGCAGTCTTCGATCTCATTGAATAACTCCCAGTACCTCTTCGCGTATTCTCAGAGGGTTTCTTGAGGCATTTTCTTCATTGTCAGTAGAGCATCCATCCTTTTGGGATGTGAGCTACTAGTAATGAATCGGGCCGTAAAGAGTTCTGCTAGGGATTTGAAATTCTTAATCGACCGGTGGGGGAGTCTTTCGAACCACTTCTTTGCTACATCATGAAGGCTCGAGGGGAAAATACGGCACATCAGGGCATAACGGTGACTCCAGAGGGTCATTGTCTGTCGGTATTGCCTGACGTGATCAATGGGATCAGTCTTTCCGTCGTAAACCTTGAACCTTAGAATGGAAAATTTCTTGGGAGCTTACTCCTCTTCGATTTCTTTCGTGAAAGGTGACTTCATATGGGTTTTGAGAGCTCGCCTCGCGAGTTCTCTAGTTGATCTTGTCCCGTGGTGAGCGGGATGCTGGTCCATCTCCCTGCGGACCATGTTTCGTATGAGCTCGTCGTTGCGAGCAGGGCTCTGGTGGTGGCGAGCTCTTTGCAGCTGTTCACGGAGGTCGTCATCTGACTCGCCTCCTTCGTCCCTTTGAGATTATCTCCTAGGGCTCCTTCCTCGGCTGCAAGACTTGCTCGCCCGAGGGCTAGGAGTACGATATGGGCATCTCCGGTTATCAGGACGAAGCTCCATTTCTAGTCTTTCCAGTCTTATTTTCAAATGAGCATTCTCATCCTCGTACCTACGAGAAGACTCCCTCTGCTCGTGGAGCCTTGCCTCGTACGCATCAATCAACCTGGATATCTGCATGGACCTCGCTGGTCCCTAACTTTCTTCTGAGGCTGGTCTTTCCAGGCGAGCTCTCTGATCTGAAGGCCGGACTTCAGAGCTAATCCTACGAGGAGTAGGTGGCTCTTGAATATCTCCTACTTGGGGGGCATTGTTGCTGTGACCAGACATCTTAAACTCCTTTCTTGATGTGGGCTCTTCTCAGGGAAAGATGAACGATTCCCACAGACGGCGCCAATTGTAGAGGCAGTTGTTATTCAACACAAATAAATATGAGAGAAAGATTATCAAGAAGAGAATAAGGAATAGAAGATGCCAAACACACAACAAATGATGTACGTGGTTCAGCTAAAATGTGCCTACGTCCACGATGGTGCAGTCGATGTTATTTCTATATACTCCGGAGAGTGATTACAGAGAATACAACTTGTCCTTTTTCCCCGAACCTAGGGTTCATTATATACATGTGCATGTAAATGAGTGGAGGTGATGGGTTCCTCCACGTTTTCCATTTCCCCTATAACTTCCCTTCATGGGATCGTGGGGGGAGACCGGATCAAATATAAGGATTAATTATAAAAGAGGAGGGGCCTGGACTTTTGGCCGCCAGAACTGGGTTACTCGTCCAGGCCCATAGTTCTAAATTTCGTGTACCCACAAGTACATATTATGAGGTAACTTAAAGTTATTGTTAATTTTTTGTTTTTGTAATTCAATTAATTTTTTGTTTGGGCAGTAACAGGTAGTTAGTAGAACTCAACTTTCCTTTTTAACTTCAATTGAAAATTGCTTCTTATGCACATTGGGAACTGGATGTAGAGTTTATTATTGATTTCTACGTAGTACACATAATAAAGGTGATAAATTATTTCCAATATATTGAAGTTGGGACTACGTTTTTGTTTGTGTTCAAAACTTCTAATTAGTGTCGACTAGAAGTTAGTGCTTTGAGATGGGTGAAGAAGTTTGGTGTTGTCTACCAGGCAACCATTTCCACTGTTGAGAAGCATGATCTTGAATTGGTATTCACTTTATTTTTGAATTTGTATTAATTTATGTGAATTTGTATTTACACTTTATTTTTGAAGTTCTGGAGACTGTTTTGGTTTAGATTAATAATAATAATATCCCAATTAATGTTTATATCTGTTAGATATGATATTTTGGTTGCTTCTAGATATGATATTTTGGTTATCAATGAAGGAATTACTCCAGCTCTTACTAATGCCACCATAAATATTTGGGGAGAAGATTGAAGATGAGTGGTTGTATGAAGCTGTGAATTTTCTTCTTACATTACGAAGTAAAAATGGAGGTATTTCTATCTGGGAGCCGGCAACATCGTCATGGATGGAGTTCTTTAAGGCGTCAGATTTTTTTGCATTGCTTTTGTTGAGCATGAGTATGTTGAGTCCGCATCATCCATTGTTCAAGCTCTGGTTGTGCTCCAACATTCATATCTAGGATACCGGGAGAAAGAAATAAAAACCTCGGTGGCAAGAACAATATTCAGTATTTTAGATTGTTGATTACAAGAAATTTGTTTTTTATTGGCCTAAAAGGTATTTTGGTGCAGGGGTAACTTTGTCTTTGGGAATATTGGAGATATTTGAGAATATAAACCCCATGTGAGTGCAGAAGATATTAATTAGAAATGGAAGCTATTTCAAGACACATCCCACTGTTCATTGGCTCTTTAATCAGTTATCTACAATTTAATAATCATATACTATTTAGTCACTTAGCATTTGAGAACCTTAACTAAGCATTAACATCCCAAAAAACTTCTGATTGTAAAAATGAAATTTTATTAATTTTCAAAACCTGAAAATTTACATGAAAAAATATACCAAATAACAGAAAAAAGAAAACACCGACAATAAGATAATGTATATGTTGGTTTGGGAAAAAATGAATAGGGAAGTTTTTTTGGATTACTATCAGTTAAATATAGGAAAGTTTATTACTATCGGTTCTAATTTGTCTTCACGTGCGTTATGTTTGATATTAGTAACAACACAATGATTTTTCCACGAAGAAACAGAGTTATCGGGCAACATCTGCTCTTATTAGGTACTGCATTGTATAGTTTGTTCAGTGATTTTATAGGCAACATCTGCTCTTACCAGGCAACATCTGCATTTTATAGTGGAAGATTGTGAAATAGGTGTACATTTGTTTGCTAAAATGCTTAATAGAATAAAATTTTCGGTATTTTAGGCTCATCAAGTGATATCTTAGCTTAGATATGTCGATTCAAGATTTGTGTGATTATATTTGTTTTGTAGTAATGACGAGTTTTTTTAGATCTAACTCTTCAAAGTCGTGTTAAGGTACACTCTATATTAAACTTTAAGTTTTATTTTGTTCTATGTTGTTGGTTTCATTTTTGGTAGTTTTTATTATTCAAAGTTGTGTTCACCCCTGTGTGTTTATCTATTTAATGGAACTAGCAGCTATGATGATAGGCGAAAACGTCAAGAGATGGAGATGGAAAAGTTTGCTCAGATGTTTGAGGCTCGAAAGAAACAATAGCAGCAACCAGAGTCCGGAACGATCAAAGACATCAGTGGCTAATGCAGCAAATAAGACAAAAGTAACGATTGCCTTAGAAGTTGGATGAGAAATGTGTATTAGATTGTTCGCATGAAGTTGAATTCCATCTACTATTCATGCAAGATATATCTGTAGCAGAATGCAGTCAAAAAGAGGTTATTGGTGTTCTTTTTTTTAGTGGCTCTGTGTCTTCGTTTGCATACTTGAATTCAAAAGAATTGATATCGCAAGCTTGGTGGATATAAAGGAAGACATCATTAGAAGCCTGCAAAGTAGATTGAATATCATTTGTGATGAGGCAGACAAAGATTCGAACACGATTGCTGATGGTGGTGGGGAAATATTGACTAAAACACCTGTTCTTGAACTTGACTTGCAGGAGTTAAGAAAATAGTGCAGCCTTTTATTGCCTCGAAGTGTCTTTGTTCCGTGGCTGGTGGGTACATATATATATATATGATTACATACTACCGTCTGAAACACTTGAGGTTCTTAAATATCATTGTGTTGAATTGATGTCAATGGAAGCTCCAATTGATGCTTCAACAATCTTGGAGCCTAAAACAAAAGCCTCTATTTCGGTCAATTTGACCACCAAATCTTTTTGGGATGCGACATTGGCCTTTTCTTCAGAATCATTGCCTCTGTCCTTAAAGAAAATCACATTTGGTACATTTGTTTTTAGTTTTCAAATTTTCCTCCGTCATTGCCTCCGTTCTAATTTTCCATTTGTTTTCCTCACAGGTGTTTTAGACAATACAATGTCGGACTAGGAAACTTGAAGAGCCACTTTAGAAGACTAAATCAGAGCCCTAACCAATTTGTATATATGTAGAACAAATTCGTATATATATGACCAATTTGTTTATAGGACTGTTAGTGTCATTGTTATTCGAGTGTTTTTTATTTCTTAAACAAGACGGATAGTCGTATAAACAAAAGAAGTTTTGCCCATATTTAATTTATTTATTGATATATTAGTAGTATTTCAACAAGTTGAGCTAAATTTATGTTGTTTATATGAGGTCCAAGAAGGACTAAATTTTCTAAATTGTTTACGCATATGTGTTGTACAAAAAAGTTAGGACTTAAATTTACACGATTCAATACTTTGAAAATATACACTTATAATATATAAAAAATTATTATTTACATTAAACACGATTAAGTACTTTTAACAAATATCAGCGCGCCTTCAGGCACGAGGCGCATAATCCTATAAATAAAGGGAATTTTGTTTAAAAATTTTAAATTGTTTAGGATTATTTACTTTATATAAAAACATTCGACTTAAATTATACATGGTTGATATTTTGAAAAAAAATTCTTAGTGCCTTCCGTTAAAGGACAATACGCTTAACTAGAGGATCTTCAATAGGCGAATGTCGGCTTTCTTACCCCCGTACATGAAAAGGCTACTCCCGTGTCTCAAACCCTAGACCAATCGTAGCTTTGGCGAGGTAACTTGCCATCGCACCAAGGCACGACTTTATGCTTTTCAAAATTATCAGCGTACCTTCAGGCACGGGCATACCCTAGTATATATATATATATATATATATATATATCGTGTACATAATCCCGATAGAGAAATGACCTTGTTTGCGCTGTTAGAGAAAGATGAAAAAAATTCACCCATTATGGATAGAATTACGTACAAAGATCATTGACGAAGATTGTAATGTCTCACGACATATGCATGTAAAACTCGATCTTGTCAATAGGCTAAAGAGGATGAGATTTCGAGTTCATGTTGCCGACATCTATGCATCCATTATAGATACACTTCCTCTTAATTGGCCACGTGCAAAAATTCGTAGTTTTTTAAAAACAAATCCAGAATGGATGGAGATCACACACATTGAAGTTTTGTTAAAGTCTTACCATGACCAGGTAGATTATAATATATGGTCAAAAAAATTATTTTGTTTTTTATATTTTCATATTGAACTTTGAAATTATGCATCTATTATTATAGATACACATTTAACATTTATTACTTTTGTAGATAATGTTGGGCGGTAATGTAACCAACGCTCCAACCAACAAGAACCAACAACCAAAAGGATAATTCTCATCTCCACTTGGTGAGAACTACTTAAATCCACCAAATGTTCATGGGACCCCTTCTCCACAAACTGCTCACTCCCCTACTCTGAGCTACAGCAGGCAAGGTACCCCTCCCACTAATCCAATAGACACGCCCAACGCTGCTGAAACTGTTGGGTTAGTTGAGAAGAAGCCAATTGGGTTCTCTCTTTTGGGAAATAACCCCACGGGGGATAAGAATCACGTTCAACAGTTTAAAGCCCAATGTTTATCATTGGCAAAAATGAATGTGGGAGTGGGAGGAGATGACAATTGCAACATCGTAGATAAATCTATTAAAATGACATCTACGAGCAAATCAGCAAACATTTTTCATTTTCCTCCAACTCAAAAGATAAGGTTCTTTCTCGGGTTGCTGAATAACTCCGAACATATCAAAGAAACCTTAGGCAGAAGCATTTCCCTAAGGGAGCATCAAGCTCCGACATTTGGGTGCTCAAAGATAAATTCCCTTCGACTGTTGAGATTCCAGTCTCTCAATGGAATGATTTTTTAGATAATGAGGCAAAGGACTCCAAAATGCTAGAAAGGGAGAAAAACAAGCAGAATAGGGCCAAAAAACTGATGTCCATCGGCTTGGCTCAAAATCTTATGAAGATTTGAAGAACGAGTGGACGACTAATACAAAAGGTAGCCCAGATAAAGGAAAGACACTTATATGCATGCTAGATGGGACAAAGATAGTAAATTCCCTCCTCACTTGACCAAAACTCTAGAATCAATAGAGTCTATCAGTAGTCAGTCAGATTCAAGACCGATCGAGGATATTGACAATGATGTCATCACAAAAACCTTTGGGAAGGACCACAGAGGGAGGACAAGAGGTTTGGGGTCGCATATATCAAAAATATGATTCAAACACACCGCACCTCTCGTGGATGAGCTTTCATCTATTAATAAACATTTCACATCGGGCGATGATCGTCAATCTAGTACTGATGGTGATATAGTGGGGATTCGAAATGAATTGGGAGGTGTGAATGATAAACTTGCACAAAAGTGTCCTTTTAACCAGTTGCATGCCCCTGCAGCCCCCAATGCATCCCTGTTTCCCTCCACAGATGCCAAGGATTCCTCAAAATTTTCCTCGTTCTCCATTCCCCCGACACATTTCGATTCCTTCTTCAACATTCCCTTTCTCAGCGCCTCAGCATCGCACAGGTCTTGGATCATCGTCAACAACCCACGGTGACTATGGCGAGAAATACTATATAGAGGACCTGAGTGGTAAATTTGTCATTGGGATATGCATGCTCATGTCCACTGTCGTAGGAACTTTAGTACATAATCAACCTTTGTACGAGGGTAAGTGTCAGATAATGGTTGATACAGTACATGAGGGTTATGAAACTATTCTAGCACATGTCAACAGTGAAGAAGGTAATTTTTTGAAAAAATATGTAGACTCTGTTACCACTTGGCTAGTTTTTTTCTTGATGAAGACACAGTAACATTTTTCTTATGTTATAATAGTATCAGTAGACAAATTTATTTAATTTGAGTTTAAGTTGTTTTGTAGTATCATTGATTGGCGTGTTCTTGTATTTAAGTTATTTCTATGTTTGATTGATTGGTGCGTTGTTGACTATATTAGTGCTTTGTTTTGATACTATATTAGTGCTTTACTATGCAACATGATATTTATGCAACGTGATATTTATTTTATCATGTTAACACAGGAGTGCAATTTTAAGATTATTAAATGGATTTTCCACAATACAAAGAGTGGATGGGGGGGGGGGGGGGGACTGATCGAATATCTAATAGTTATGTTAAAGGCGTTCAATAATTTATTAGATACACTTTTAAGAACCTTAAAAGTGAGAAGATTTTGTGTTTGTGCACCCATTGTACAAACGAAAAATATAAATCTTCAGGAGATGTTGAGTTACATTTAATAATGTGGGGAATTTGTCAATATTATATTAAGTGGACATGCCATGGTAAAAAACATGTACCTTATGTTCCCGAAGAATTATTTGTAACCGACCACGTAACAGAACACCAACGAGTGGAAGTGGTAAATGATTCGCCAACACATCATCCATTGACCGACCTAATTGACGATGCTTACAGAGTTCACCACGACCAAAACCACCAACCTATGGAGACAGATAATGCGCATAATGAACAATTTGATACTGAACTACTAGGAGATCGAGAATATATACGGTTGAAAGACGATGCAGCTAGACCATTGTATAAATATTACGATGAAGATCATTAGGTATTATATGCAATGATTGGTTTGCACAACTTGAAGAGTCAATTTGGCTTGGTTGGGAATAGCGTAGCCAAAATTTTTAAGTGGGTTAAAGAAACTCTCCCAAAACAAAACACGTTACCAAACAATTATCCTACTATGAAGAAGATCTTGAAGGGTTTGGGATTGAAATACAAATCTATTCATGCATGCAAGTATGATTGCATATTGTATCGTAATGAACACGGAGAGAAGGGTGAATGTCCAGTAGGCGGTGAGCCTAGATATGTCGTTTGTGAGAAGGTAAATGACAAACTTGCAAATATCAAAAGAGCTCGCAAGTCCTACAAAAGGTTTAGAAGTATTTTCACTTGGGCCACGGTTATAATGATTTTTTTGTGTACCGTGGATAGCGGAGACCATGACATGGCACGCTCGATGGGAGGTGGGTGGGAATATGATAGGTCATCCAGTTGATTCACTCGTCTAGCAACTTTCAAACGCATGACACCATGAATTTTCAAAAGAACCACACTATGTTCATTCTACAATCTCAATTGATGGGTTTAACCCTTTCGGTAATTTAAGTACTAGTCATAGTTATTGGCCAGTTCTAATGGCACCTTTAAGTCTCCCTCCAACACTGTGCATGAGAAAGGAGTTCACAATATTATCTTTATTGATACCTGGGTCGAAGGCTCCGGGTGATGATATTGATATATTCTTAACCCCATTAATGGAAGAGCTTAAAGAGTTGTGGGATAAAGGCGTGACGACGTTCGCCTCTCACAAGGGTGAAAAGTTCACACTTAAAGCAATGGTGATGTTGGCGATCCACGACCTTCCTGCTTATGGGACCTTGTCCTGTTGTAATGTTCATGGTTATTATGGATGTCCCATATATGGGGAGGGGAGTAAACTGAAGCCATTTGGATACAACATAATAGTAAGATGACTTACACGGGTCATCATAGATTTCTTTCAACCAGTCACCCTTTCAAGAATGACAAGTCTAACTTTTATACTATTGGTCACGAGCACTGGATGCAACCTGCTTGGCTTACTAGTCAGCAGGTCAAGGAGAAGGCAGCGGCTGTGACTGGGGGGAATAGGTACATAGGCGATCAATATTTTTTTATTTGTCATATTGGAATGATCATCGTGTAAGGCATGTAATTGATGTTATGCACATAAAGAAGAATGTTGCAGAACATCTGATAGGAAAATGTATATGTTGATCTCATTCCAAATATGGGGAACGGGCCCTCTGAGATCTACAGGATATGAAGCTAAAGAAGAAACTTTAGTTAAAATATGATCCTACAACCGAAAGAATTCACACCCCTCCGGCTGCTTTCATTTTGACTACTAGTGAGAAGAAGATTCTCTTAGACACGTTACTTAACTTGAAGACTCCAACTGGTTATTCTGGTAATTTATATAGGGTCGTTCACTTCCAAGAAAATGACTTAAAACAGTGCAAGTCTCATGATTGGCATGTAATCATCGAATTAAGCCTTTGTTATTTAGGCATTGCTTCTCTGAACACAAAGATCTCCGTCAGCCAATTATGAAAATCAGTTGGTGTTTTACCCTAGTTTGTGCAAAAGTCATAAACATAAGGCACATTAGAGCTGCAAAATCAACTTTAGCTGAGGCAGTTTGTGTATTAGAGAAATATTTTCCTGCATCGTTCTTCGATATCATCATCCACTCTCTTGTGCATTTATGTGACGAAGATTAATTATGTGTTCCCGTTAGGTATCATCGGATGTATCCTTTTGAGCACTTGATGAAAACTTTCAAAGATTATGTAAAGAATACATGGTATATTGGAGGGTCAATTGCTGAAGAATACGTAACTGTGGAATCATCGTTATATGCTACGGAATATATGCCAGAATAAGAGGTGAGGAGGTTCAATCCTCATAAAAGAGGAGTGATCGAGGAACCTGACGAGTTTGACGACGAAGTATCGTTTGGGAACCCTAAAGAGGTGAAACTCACAAATATACAATACGAGCAAGCAACTCGTTATGTCTTTGAATCGTAAGATGAAGTCGAAGAATGGAGAGAGTTAGTATCTATTGAATTCTTCTTATTTGACTATATGTATTTTATAATTTACTCGGAGCAAGTACGAGAATGAAATTGCTCAAAATCAAAGGAGAAATGGCACGACAACTGATTTTAGGGTATGGGTACCAAAAGAGGTAAACTCCACATCTTATGTGTGCGATTATTTATTCGTGTGTGATAAAAACATGCCTTAATACAAATTCATTAATAAATGCAACTTCTAAAAAGAGGTGATGTCTCTTCTAGACTCTCACGCCTAGATAAAGGCTCTAATTTTTGTGCGAAAGAGTTTAAGAAATTCGACACCAATGGTTTTTATTTCATTTCATATCTACATGAGGAAAAACTTTTGACGCAAAATAGTGGAATATCAATTTCTTCCTTGACCACCTGTATCACTAGAAAAAGCAATAAAAATCCAAAGAATACGGTGCTAACCTATTATGGGATAGTCTAATAAATCCTAGAACTTGATTACTTAGATTTCACAGAAGTCGTATTCTATTGATTGGGTAAATGTAGATAATACTATGAATGCTTGCAAAGTTGATCCTGACTCCAAACTTATTATGGTAGAGCTGAAGAGTAAGGATCGCCTAGCCGATGAGCCTTTTATTTGTGCCTTTTAGAACGTAGAGTAGGTATTCTACTCCAAGTGCATAAACGATGGAAATTGGTCCATTGTTGTGCATGCACTAGAGCGTATAACTACTGAAGTGGATGCATTGAAGGCTCCAAAAGAGTTCCAGTCAGATCTTGATGATAACCCTAATTTGAAGGATCTTTTAGTTGATTTAGAAGAAGATTGAGTATCAAACTATTATGTTAACCTTGTCAATTTGTATCATATTTTGATATTGACATTATATTAATGCTTTACTTTGATGTATGAATGTTTAGTTACTTTTACGAATGTTTAATATGATATATGTAAGTCAACTTTCGATAATATGTTATGCTCAGTCGAATATTTAGATGTATGGGATAATTATTGGTTTTGTTTGGTTTGGTTGTTGGATAATTATTGGTTGTTGGTTTGTTGTTGGATAGTATGTTAGAAGGAGTACGGGATAATTATTGGTTTTTTTTGGTTTGGCTATTGGATAATTATTGGTTGTTGGCCTTTTATTGGACAGTATGTTAAAGGAGTACGGGATAATGCTTTGGGGTTTCGCCCTCTAATGGCATGTTTTTAAACCTAATTCTAGATATTTTCAAATTATCGTCATATTCTCAAATTGGGGATCCCTTGACCACGCGGTCAGTTCTTGCGAGTTACGTTGGTCCCGTGCGAGGTGTTCAAACTTCTTTATGGGTTGTGGGGTGGGCGTTAAGGGTTTTCCCCTCTAACGGCACATTTTGAAGCCCAAGTGTGGCTTTTCTCAAATTATCATTATATTCTCAAACTGTGGGTCCCGTGACCACGCGATCGGTTCCTGCAAGTTACATTGGTCCCATTCGCGGTGATCGCTCCCCTAAAGGGGCCGCTTATGGGGAGCTAAGGGGTTTCGCCCTCTAACGGCACGTTTTCAAGCATAAAATATTGATTTTCTAAAATTATTGTCATTTTCGGGAACCAGGGGTCCCGTGACCACGCATTCGGTTCCTGCGAGTTAAATTAATCCCATAAGAGGTGTTTGCACCTCTCACGGGTCCGTTTGGGAGGTTCTTTTGGTTTTCTCCATCAAATGGCATGTTTGGTAAGAAAATCTGAACAGCCATGGCATGGGAACACTAAAATCACGATCTGAACAGTCTTTGGAGTTTTATCTGGACACCCTTTGGACCAACGAATCCACGTAGTCTCCCATGAGTGAATCCCTATATTTTTACAACTATAGCAAGTGTTCGCATTAATGATTTTAGATGGTGGAGTTCGATTTTGTTGACTAGAGTGAGCGGTAATGTTTTAAATGGATTAATTTCAAGGTTTAAGGAACTCAACATTACAAGGTGGCCTCACAGGAAGATTAAGAGATAGACAACCCTCTTAACGAGATTTTATTCGACGTCGTCTATTTTACGTACGCTTTGTGCTAGGGATGGGCCATAGATTTTCTAGGCATCCTATTACATGTGACGTCATCTATTCCTCTTATATAACCTACTTCAGTTCGATCTGCTTTACCCTATACTATTCTGGTCACTTATATCTGTCAGGATTCTTTAGTCTCCCTCCTCCAGGATAAGGTTGAGTAGTCATCTATTTCGATGATCGATATGAACACCATATATCGATCTGATAGTTAGTTGTGTGAGGCAGCACGCTTTGTTCCTTATGCTACCAGATCTTCTTCGGGATCGTTTCACGTCACACCCTGCAGGTCCCTCTCACTCAGAGCCTCCTACCATATAGACTAGAAATAGTTTACACATTATGGAGTGTAGGTGTGAGGAGGATAGGTGGTTTATGCAGGCCTAGATACAGGAGCACAAGAGATTGACTGAGTTAATGATGGCTCATCTTGATGAAGATTCCAAAGTGAGAGAGATCCAGTAGTCGTAGATGTCAGTATTCTTTGATGAGTTGCGTCGTTGTGACCAGAGCCGCGGTACAGGATCATCCCGGAGACATAGAGATAATGGCACTATTGTGGATGATGATGACGATGATGATGATGATGATGATGATGACGACGACGTTGACTGTTGAGATTATTCATTACATTATATTATGTGAGACCCCTATATTCATGATGTATTTATTCACAATGCATTCAGATATGATATACTTGTTGGCACATCACTATGTATTTATTGGATATGGTCATGAATATTTATCGATTATCATTTTAGGCAGTAATATTATTCTTTTGAGGCATATGATTTCTATTGGCATATCTTGTTTCGCTCTTTTATTCTTTATATGCTTCATATATCTTTTCACTGTTGTATTTATATATGTTGTCATATGATTCCACTCTTTGCTGATGTTGAGATTTTTATCTCGTTATGATATTTATTGCTTCATTACGCTGCTACTTGATATGTTATTCATCTCTATTCAGTCCCGGGATTCATTTACTTGAGGCAAAAAGGGGGAGATATATGTGATATAGGGGGTATTACAGATGATTTATTTATATATTTTTATGTTCCTCCATACTTCGCTTGCGGCATATTTATTTTCTTCCATTGTGTAGTTATTTTTAGAGATTCAGACATTCTGGTTACATCACATTCAGACATTGCTTCACCGAATATTTTATCGAGATTTGTCCTCTCTTGTATTTTTATTTTTTTTATATTATGGTATGGTATAGATTTATTACTTTTGTCTTGATGGCCCATCTTAGCATTTTATTATTTTTGGTTTTGTCCCGGAATAGCCAAAGGGGAAAATTTGGAAGGAAAAATTTCCTGTCGAGTCAATTTGTTTGTAATTGGATTAATTACAGACAAAATGGTTTGAGTCTAGTCTAGTGAATGAGTTATGATCCCATAAAACCTATGATGTTCACTGTTGTAGATTTTGTGGTAAAAGCTTTGAAGATGATATCATGCTGTGCTTTCAGATTTCTTCACATTCGTTATATTCTTAATCACTCGGGGATGAATGCTTAGTGATTTATGAAATTTAGAATCGTATTTAATGATGGATGTTTTATATTAAAATTAAGTTGGAACTTTGAAAAATATTTTTGGAAACGTATTTTAAATATTTTCTCAGTAAATTTTGTCTTAGAAAATTTAAGGTCGATTTTAAAAATAAAAATTAAATATTCTTGTTGTTCAAACAACATTTGATTTCTTTCTAACGAGACCAGTTTCTTATTCGAATGACATGTGTTTCTCGTTCGAACGATGTGTTGCCTCAAAATTCGTGTTTTCATATTTAAGGACTTCTCTTACTTAGAAAATCGAAGATCACTTTTGTAAAAATACTTCTTCACCTAGTTACAAAAAGTTCCCAAGTGTTTTCCATCATCCAAAGTTTTTAAGATCAAATATTTTATTTCCAAAGTCCGTGATCTTGACTTTGGCATCGAAAAATTGTTTTATCACTTTGAGCAATCGTTTTGTGCGGTGGATTATGTGCGTGATTATTACGAAGAAGAAATGGTGGATTCCGTGTTCCGATTCGTAAACATTGTTGAGGCTACATCGATGGATACTAATATGCACGTGGACTCGTGTACTGAGGACACTTTCATGGGTTTACTCCTACGTGGCACTGTGAAGGAGCGCTAGAAGAGAAGAAGAGGTGTCAAGGCTTGTGGGTGATCGAGTCATTAAGTAAGACTCTATCTTTTTTTGTAATTTTTTGTATCATAGTGATTGCCTGGCCTGACCGTCCAAGATTTTTTTATGCAGTGGTTTCCTCGTACATAGGCATGTCTTATGTTGATTTATTTACTTTTTCTACTTAATCACATAGATGCATGATATAGGGTTAACAAGATAAAATTCGTAAATCAATTTGGTTTTCACAAGATAAGTTTAAGTTTTCTAAAATATAAAATTTGGAAAATTCAAAAATATTGTATTTGCCCAAAGATAACTGTTTAGGTGACTTCTCATATAATATTTATTTTTGTTAGGATGAAATGGTTCCAATGGGAACGTGTAATCAATTAGGATCATTTGAGTTAGATTGATCAAGTGGTTGAAAGGCTAAGAGTTAATAACTTTTTGTATGAGAATGTATTCGGGGAACCTCGATAGAAGTAGCATTCATAATAGGGTGTGTGAAGATTATTGGTGCAGGAAAAAGAGATTTTGTGATGAATAAGAATATGGTTTGGGGGACCCAAGATGTAATTCAAGTACTTTGGAAGAACTCCTCGAGGATGAAGATTGTGAAGTCGGATTCCAAAGGGAAGTTTCAATTCCGAACTATGGGTCCTTTTGCATACTAGTGAATAGGGTGGGGATGATATCATTTGATCTTACCTTATCATCGTCAGTGGGGAAACAATGTTGATACGGATGCACAATGGAGTAAGTCCTTAGGTGATAAGTTATTATCTCAAAAGTTAGACTATTGGATCGAGTGTTAGCCGAACACGTTTTACGATAAGAGACCTTAGTGTGTATTAAGTCATAAGATGAGTAGACTCTACTTAGAGTATGAGGATGCTTTGAGCGAGATATTCCTATAATTTTTGCATAAGTATAATGAATTTGAATTTTGAGTGAAAAATTTCTTATTTTAGGGGGAAAGAGTGTAATCCCTCCTAATTTTAATGCATTAATTAAACGGTGAAATTTATTATTTATTATTATATGCGTTTTTATGACCTGTGGTGTCACTAGGTATATTTTCATATGTGTTGTGTTATATTTATATTATTTGAAATTGAAATGGGACTTAATATACAGCAGTGAATTAATAATTATTTCATAAATAATTTAAGTATTATTAATCATAAACACGTACATGTTAAATGATTGGGATATTAGTTCATTACTTTGTACTGGCGTTTGCGACATATAGAATGTTTGGCTTTGACTTAAAATAATTGGTTTTAATTCCTATAGGCTAGTATATGGTTGGAGATAGACTTTGGACTCTTTGTATATGATTCTTGACTTAACTGGTCACGGCTAATAAGAGGCCAAACTTTGATTTCGTTGATAGCAATATAAAAGGGCATATTAGGGTTTAGATAAATTATTTTAACACCTTACAAAGAAAATCCTAAATATATAGAGGGGATGATACTTGGAAAACAAGAAACTAAGGACAATTGGTATTGAAAAGGAAGGAATTAGGCTAATTGCATTGGAATCTCACATCATTATTCGAGGAAAGTTTATTTTGTAGAATGACATAATTGATTTTGTACTATTATATCCTTACTCATTGGATTCCAAATACCAATTTAGTTTAATTTGAGTTAGGTATTAAATTTATAATGTTGGAAATTGTTAAACTAGGAAATTTAGGCTAAATTCCATGTTTCTAGAATAATTGATGAAATTTAATATGAAATTTGAATATATGGATAAATTGATATTTGATTAACGCTAGATTTGCATAATTGAGGAAAATCCCCTTTTAAATGTCATGAAATTTTTGAAAAGATTGGGATTTATGGATAATACTAAATTATATGGTTCAATGCCTTTCGATCTGGAAATATAATTCGAATTGTTCAACGAATCAACTAGAAATTGTAATGTTGATAAATAATTGAACTTTGTGAAGTTAAAATGATAAATTAGGGTACAATTAGATGTGTTAAGACCTTACGGTATTAATAAATGAGGGTTCTGTAAATAAGAATTGTGACATGGGATGCAGGTTAAAGAAAATGGAATTCTGGAAGGTTTTTAATTTATGTCCGCGCAAATGGGAAAGTTTGTGGACCATGCGCATGGACTGTATGAACGATGTTGTTGTGGAACCGTGAGCAAGGCCAACGACGAATTATAGTTTTTTTAAATTAGTGAAAAGGGAATATAGGATGGACATTGGTTTTAATATTATACGAAGATACTCATCTAAGACCTTTAATTATGTGTTATTAGTTATATAGATAGACGGTGAGTAAGTTACTGTATGGATAAAAGACTTATAACGCTTATGTGAAGTAGGTTTACTTGTTTTGTGTATTGTGACCAACATACCGAGCATGTGTAGTCATGGGATACATACTATAGGGGTTATCCATATGGGGCATGAGAGGCGATGATTAGGTTAGTTACCTATTACTTATGATCATAGTTTACCTTGGTTGAGTGAAAATGATTATATTGTACTCTGATGCGATGAGATGGGTTTACCTTTATCATGATTACCCCGAACACTACATGATGAAAGTCCCGTTGTATCCAAAGTAACATATTGGGGTTAATCCTGTTATATAGGTTTGGGTAAGGGCTATATTAGTGGTGTGATTGCATAGTAATTATGCCTTTGGAGATGATTTGATGGTTATAGGTGGGGGACATCCTATAACAATGCCTAGTATGCACAAGATATTCCCAAAGGTGATAGGATAGGCCTGCACTATGTAACGTCCATGTGGTATGTGTGTTAGACCATACATGTATTATGTGGATATAGATGTAGTGAGTACTTCTATTGAGATATTATACAATTAAGATTTATAGGATGATTAGAATCAGAATTGCTAAGCATAAGACCATTAAGATTAATAGGACTTAATCACTAGGACATATGGTCTTAGGATTAGACACATGTTATATGTATTGTTGTTTTGGGTTGAGATAGCATAAAAGAAACTAAAATACGATAAGAAGATTCTTAGTTTATTGTATACCAAACTCAATTATACTCTTATACTTGTTAGACTTGCTGTTAACGTTGCTGATTTACAAATTTTCAGGACATAGGCCTCTAGTGCAGCCTTCTCCATGATTCAGCCTTGATTTTATCCCAATTATTATTCGTATAGGATGTTGGTGTCGATCCTACATGCTCACTCTCTTTAGTACTCTTCTTATCCCGTTAAGTGATATGTATATAGTAGATCATTTTAGTGCTTTGGTTTATGTTGATACAGTTGTAGTTACACGATGTTACTAGTATTGTTTGTTTGTTTGGTATTAGAGTTATGTGGTTCACTTATAGTATTTTTAGTTATTTATTTCATGCATTAATATTTATTTCATTCATGCGTAGAATGATATCTAATTGTATGATTCCTATGAGTTTGTATTAGGCTTGATCAATCTATTATTCAATTTTACGGGGTGTCATGTGTCGATATACACTTAAACATAGGTGTGAAAGAAAGGTTCAGGACACCCGAAGCTCAAAGTGGCGAAAGAAACTGAGATTCAATGATCTCAATAATTACAAGGGTATGGTTGTGATTTTGGTAACGTTGGGGATATGAAAGTTGTGTTTTCCATACCTTTAAGGTTACGACTATTGTTATTATGGTTTCATTGAGGCAACGACTGTTGCGGTTGTGGTAGAGTTGAAACTACGACTATTACAACTTCAGTGGAGGTGAGGGTATGAATATATTTAATATATAATAGGATAATATTGAGATTCATGGAGACAAAGGTGAAAACATTGACTAATACATACCAATAGTGATTTTGACTATGACATTGAATTCCAAAACTATATTTTCTGAGAATGATTCTAGAGCCATTTTGCCTATATCCCTCATTAGTTTACCATACAGATCAAGCCCAATGTCTAAAATAATATTCCCCCACATTTTTAATTTTTAGTTAGGTTTAATTGGAAATCATACACAAATTTGGAAACGATTTCCTTACATTGGAAACTCTATGAATATATTCAAAGCAAGAGGTGACCAAAGTCATTGTTTTCTACTATCTATGACACCCTGCTTAAAATAATAATGGGTGTCCAGCCCTATACTACATTTAATCAGGAATGTCAGAAGGCTCATTCTCAGCATCAA
Organism: Sambucus nigra; assembly: GCA_949130495.1. NCBI lineage: Eukaryota > Viridiplantae > Streptophyta > Magnoliopsida > Dipsacales > Adoxaceae > Sambucus > Sambucus nigra. The sequence continues at coordinate 463,085,825 of OX422209.1, read as the reverse complement.
CAGACAAAACTAATATAGATAAGGCTAACTACCAAAAACTATAAAAGCGGATGCCAAAATTTAATAAAAATATACAAGGGGCATCAAACCAAAAATATACACCTACAAACAAAGGTAAAACGTACACAATTACCATGATAAAAAAGTTCTAAATAGTAAATTAAAAAGAGTACATAAAAGGAAATATACCCGAATAAGTTGTCGGGTCACAAACAGTACAACATTCATAAAGAAGAAGTATAAACAACTACAAATAACCCTTGGGTGTAAACCCGATATACAAAAAGAATCCTATCTAGATTTACAAAGAAATAGGAAGCGACTACAATCTAAATCCCGCAAGAGTTCATAACTGTTACGACTCCCAACACACTGGATAGGAAAGCATCCATGATATCCTTGCGGTGGGACACCTGTTGTACAATATACATACATATATATAGCAAAAGAGGAATATAAATGGGTCAGAGCCCTAGGTGTAAAAATATTTGTAGCAAGTGTGTTAACCGTGCATAATAAATATAAATGCAATATTTCATAATTAAAGTGGAGTCGAAATCTCGTGAAACCCCAAACTCACCTCTCATCTACAGCGCGCACCTAATCGTGTCCTGGAACCTTAATTAAGCTACCCGTCACAAATTAGGACAATCTACTTAACTGTATGCATGGCATATACCCACATGACCCGCAATTTTGACCTAACCAAATAATCCTTCTCATTCTAATCACACATAAATATATATACACACCTATATTAATATGCCCTACTAGGCTTTTGGCTCTAGTTATTTGCTTAAACAAATTATTCGACTTAGCACGACACACATTATCATAAGTTTTAGCATAAAGAATTTATTATCCAAATACATACATCTGATTCCTAAGGACAAACTTCTCTCCACTCCCAACATTGAATTACGTTTCGTGCATGGGGCGTCTCGCAAAGCGAAATCAAGACAAGGAACCCCCCCCCCCGGATACATTAATCCTTGACAATGTTGATCGTAGGGATCCATTATGTCCTCCACACAAATCGTACTGCTGCAACTATCTAATTATTGAATACCATCTATAAATACACAATTTGAATATCCATTTAAATCCTTTGGGTCTACATAACCACAATTGTCTCTAAGTACGATCCTTTGACCCTGATAAACTAGTACACCAAAATCACCCAAGATGTACATACAAGAAATTTTATATCACCTTCACCCATAGGATATATATATATATATATATATATATATATATATATATATATATATATATATATATATATATATATATATATATATATATATATATTACTCTAAATATATATAAGCAATCATTCATTCCTATAACCACGTATACCTAACGCACATAATGTACAATTTGCAATACCCATAACATAAACGGTTATAGGATACCAAAAATACTGCACCATGCTCTCATCTTCTAGGAATTACTCACTTTCTCACGGGGTCACCACCTATCGGACTATTTTCACACCGCCATGGTGACAAAATCAATCCTAACGTATGGGAGGCGGTCATAGTTCCTAACCGGAAAGTGAGAATGACTCATACCCAAGACTTCTCAGCCCCAAAATAAAATCACACAAATAATAATGGACTACTATAACCTGGTGACAATCCGCACCTTGCTCCTCAAGCCAGGGCCTCACCCTCATCGTGCAACATCCCATGATAGCATGTGTAGGGTATGCTCACACAATAAGTATATATATCATTCACACTATATATATACCTGCATATGACCACATCATATATACAAACCATCACACACGGTATAGATATTCACGCCATATATACACACATATAGACATGTCACTATATATATATATGTATGTATACATACATACATACTGTCTCCCATCCGTAGGTATGGGATTAATAAATTTGGTTGTAGGTGCATATATTCTACACTACACTAGCCAACGCTACCTACATACTAACTTAGTTCATATAAGGTTTCTCACTTGAAACATGTTCATCCGTTACTCACATAATAAGAATAGTTCCCCAATCTACGCAACCTCATGGATGTTCTCTCATAACCTACCATACATATCAATCCTCATACCCATTCCACCTATTTTTGGGTGCCCACCAATACACTACGGTTATCCCGGTTATGGTACTCACATAACTAATAGTCGGTAAGCCTCAAGCTCAATCCTAATTTTATTTTATGATCCCATCATATAATGGGATAGCCCTTGCCAATCACGCACCAATATTTATAGACTATCCTGACGATAAGTATACTCACCACTATTGGTCGACAATACGTTAAATCACTCTCACTTTAGATTGCGGCTCAATGGCTCATTATGAACGTTTAACATTATTCCCTTTTTGTTAATTCCCTAAGTTTAACGTCACTAAGGATACACGACCTTTCTCTTATTGGTCTCTCTCCCAAATTAACTCTAGATAAAGTCTTATTGCTAGAATGATTCGACACAAAAGTCGCCATATATATGTCACGTTATGCCATAACAACTTCCTCGGAGAATCCTCAACCTCGCATCAAGTATTGAATTACTTCTAATCACCCAATAGGACTCCCATTCTTAATGAAATTCCCCCACTACAACAATGCAACAAACCCAAATCGATACGTGTGTATGTTTCCAAAGTGGTTCGATATGTCCCAACCAGCATATGATATGAGAAACCCCTTATGAATATCCAAAACAATCTCTTGCATCATAAAGGAAGGTACCTTATCAATACACCCAATCAAAAAGGGGGTAAAAATTGTTCTAGAAAGTCTCCACAAAATAGACCTGTTTCTGAATCTAATCAGCCCTTTCAAATCGATTCGGTCCTAACAACGATTCGATTCGGCCCCAGCGAATCGATTCGGCCCAGCTAGACCTGTAAGTCTGATACTTACCGAATCGATTCGCAAAGGGCGAATCGATTCGGCCCTAAAGACCTGTAGGCTCTGTAACATGGTGAATTGATTCACAAGGGGCGAATTGATTCGACATGTTCAGCAAGCCGCGAAATGGGGTAATTTCTCCAAAACCCAAAATTTCCAAAACCCCCATATATCATTTCCTAACCATCAATCTTCATCCGAAACATGTTTATAACATTAAAACTCATCATATAACTACCCAACAATTTCAAAAACCTCAAATGCAAGATTTTTACCCAAAAATTAGGTTTTGCCATATAACCCAAAATTCAATTCTCTCGCCCATAAATTATGAAATAAACTACACAAATGAATTATTTAGCAAGATTAAACACTTTCCTCAGAATCGTAGGGGTTGAATCTTCCTCGATATCGCGTATTGGCCAAAAATCTCCAAGCTTTGTCCTCTCTCTCTTCCTTTCTTCTTCTTTCTCTCTTTCTCCCAAATGAGATAGGCTGATTTCGTAAGCCTCTTAAGCCTTTAAAACATAAATCCCATTTTTAAATGATTATACACACTTTAAATGACTCGTTTACTCTAATTCGAGTCAAACTAACTTAAAAAGATTTTGAAATCGAAATAAATCCCAAGGACAGTCATTTCAACTATCTCGATCCATCCGAAATAGATAACGCACTCAAGATCGTCATCTGGAATACTTTATAACGCCCTCAATTTTTGGACTTCAATTTCCAAAACTTAAAATTCTTTAATTTAAATAAATTTTATTTCTCCCAAAAATTTAATTTCTCAGTCCCAAAAATCGTGGGGTGTTACAGACTTCTCCCCTTATAAAAATTTCGTCCTCGAAATTTAGGTTATGCCTAGGACTCCGAATCTCATCTAGTTCTTATATCTACCCTTAAGATCACTATACCTATATCTCCCACTTCTCACATCGAATCATATAAACGTTAAAGTAATACTAGCTACCCAGGGCACCCATACACCCCATACCCGAGCTCAACTCATAAAATATAACTCGGTTCCACTAGCCTCAAATCAAAATATAACACTCAATAGTATAACCTACTATAACGGAGTAAATATAAAATCTCTTGAAATTTCTAATGGTTGAACTCTTATCAATTCCTAACATTCGCTACCTTCATGTGGTGGAGGTCGCGCAAGCGAAATCCAAACAAGGAACCCTCCCAATACACTACTGTGTAGTTTCATAAAAGATTTTTGAATCATAGATATTTCCCTAAGTCCTATATAGCAATATAATATAAAACAATTCCATGTCTTTCGACATGCCAAACAAATGCCTTATGCTCAAGACACAAGGCCTCAACAATTACAATATTCCTACCAACAACTAGATCTCAAAACTAGCACAATCCCTGAGCTAAATTCTCTGCTCAACAATAAATCTGCTAAACTCTTAACCTCCTCAGTTATACAAATCATTTACATCACATTAAAGCATTTCCGCAAGGTAAGTCTTTCTCTCATTTGAATACTACAATTACGTTCTCTAGCCTATCCATAAGATAATAACCTTATAACCACTACTCAACCAACTTTATCAGTCCGTACTTCCGGAATTCAATGGCACAACTCTCTACTAGATCATCATGAGACGGTCTATTATACTAAAAGATGCCATACGAAGACCACACTTATTCACTCCTTCTTCGAAGAAAATTATGTACGCACTATGGTTATAGCGGCTAATCCCTCATTATACCTTACATGCGACGCTCCCAATACCGCGTAAAGCATGAACTTGATCCCAAAGAAAGGTATTCTACCTCAAACTTCCATAATCCAATTATTTCACTTCATCCCTGGGTCCCTCTACTCTTTCTAGGACAAGTCTTTCTTTCTAAGGCCTAATTATCCTAAAAGAAACATCCTCCCAAAAATCTTTCCTCATCCTGAAGGACAAAATGCTATTGCGACCCCCAACAACTCTATCAGTCCTACTCAATGAACCTAAGTCTCCAAACTTCTTACTCCCCTCTTAATGAACACTAAACTCTTGACAATGGAACAATGCCACATCTCATTTCGGTAAAAGTCAGCAACATCGGTTTTCCTAACAAATGCTAGCAAATTCATCAATCTAAACCTCCCAAGGGCTTCACTATTCGCTTCCCCTCAGTATTTATCTTATCAAGCACAAAATTCGCCATTCGAGTAAATTATCCTTCCTACTCGACCACCGTCAGATCACCTTGAATCACCACCAGAAATATACTCCTTATCTCCGCCTGAATCATGGAAAGAAAATTCTTCCAGTCAAAGCGTACCCAAAATCTGTTATGGGTATTGCATCTCTCATCCTGCCCCCTTTATGGACGAATTATTCTTGTTGACATCTGAGATGAGAGCAACTGTGTCAGAACGTCGTTCAAGTGAGTACATCTGGTAGAAGAGAATAGAGGTAATGAACACAACAATCCTAATAGTAAGGCTCTACATCAAGAATGAAGATTACCCTCACAGATCCTAAAGACACTAGAACATGATGCTCTGATACCATCTGTGACACCCCGCTTAAAATAATAACGAGTGGCCAGCCTTATACTACATTTAATCAGGAATCTCAGATGGCTCATTCTCAACATTAACAGACAAAACTAAAATAGATAAGGCTAACTAACCAAAATGATAAAAGCGGATGCTAAAATTTAATAAAAATATACAATGGATACCAACCCAACAATATACAACTGCTAACAAAGGTAAAATGTACACAAGTACCATGATAAAATAAGTGCTAAACAGTCAATTAAAAAGAGTACATAAAAGGAAATATACCCGAATAAGCTGTCGGGTCACAGACAGTACAACATCCATAAAGAAGAAATATAAACAGCTACAAATAACCCTTTGGTGTAAACCTGATATACAAAAAGAGTCCTATCTAGATTTACAAAGAAATAGGAAGTGACTACAATCTAAATCCCGCAACAGTCTGCAATTATTACGGCTCCCAACACACTAGATAGGAAAGCATCCACGATATCCTTGCCGTGGGACACCGGTAATAAAATATACATAAATATATATATCAAAGGAGGAATATAAACATGTCAGAGCCCTAAGTGTAAAAATATTTGCAGCAAGTGTGTTAACCGTGCATAATAAATATAAATGCAATATTTCATAATTAAAGTGGAGTCAAAATCTCGTGAAACTCCAAACTCACCTCTCATCTACAACACGCACCTAATCGTGTCATGAAACCTTAATTAAGCTACCCAACACAAATTAGGACAATCTACTTATCTGTATACATGGCCTATACCCACATGACCCGCCATTTTGACCTAACTGAATAATCCTTCTCATTCTAATCACACACAAATATATATACACACCTATATTAATATGCCATACTAGATTTTTGGTTCTAGTTATTTTCTTAAACAAATTATTAGTCTTAGCACGACACACATTATCATAAGTTTTAGCATAATTAGTCTCCAAATACATACATCTGATTCCTAAGGACAAACTTCTCTCCACTCCCAACATTGCACTACGTTTAGTGCGTGGGGCGTCTGGCAAAGCAAAATCCAAACAAGGAACCCCCCGATACATTACTCCTTGATAATGTTGATCGTAGGGATCCATTATGTCCTCCACAAAAATCGTACTGCTGCAACTATCTAATTATTGAATACCATCTCTAAATACACAATTTGAATCTCTATTTAAATCCTTGGGGTCGACATAACCGCAATTGTCTCTAAGTACGATCCTTCGACCTTGATAAACTAGTACACCAAAATCACCCAAGATGTACATACTAAAAAATTTATATCACCTTCACCTATAGGATATATGTATATATATACACTAGCGGATACCCGTGTCTCCTGAAGGCACGATGAAATTTTTCAAAATATGTAATCACGAAACAACAAAAATTTCGAAAATACATAATTGAAAAATGACAAAAATATCATTCCCAAAAAAAATATCTATATATATTTCCCTAATAAATATAAATGCATAACTGTTACTTAACTCGTTTACACCACACATCTAAGTGTTTTGTACTTAATATAACTGTTAGCATATATTATTAATTGTTACATGATTAGATTGCATGGGAAACAGTATTTTAATACAACTGTAACTATATATATATATGAAAAACAAAATAATAATTGTCATTGGTCTGATAAAGTTTTCAATAAATGAATTTCCCAACTCATAAACATTCATGTACAGGTTCTCCTCAGGCCTGAAGGCATGATTCAAACTCTGCAAAAAATATAACACATTCTTACGACATGTATGGTATAAGCATACCACGTGCCATAGTTGTTTTTTACCAACTACAAATCCAAAAAATTGCGTCAACTAAGAATTGTAATCATAGTTAATATTGAGTGGTGATAGGGAGATCCACTTTTGGGACCCAATTTTGAAATTCACGCATAAGACAAAAATGAGTACAAATTTTAAATGCACATTTTGATGCCCTAGCAAGACCCACAACAATAAGGTATAAGCTTTTGATGCAATATGTTTTAAAATTGGGTCCAAAAGTGGGTCTCTCTATCTTTATTCAATATGAAAAGCCTAAAATATAAAATAAAAAAATCACTTAATACATGTACAATTAAACAATCTGTCATAATTAAGTTAACAAAAAACATTATTTGTGATGTTCAAGAATTTATAAGAATGCATAAAGTAATAAAAGAAGCAAAGTAAATACATGTACTTTTAAGACATGACTTTCAAACTTCACTAAATTAGGTTAAGACCGCCCAAAACTATATTTTATTTTATAAATTGTACTTTTAAAACTTTATAAGCAGGGAAAAAAATAAGAATGATATTTTTGTATATCTCATAAACACCCAACACATGAGTTCTTCTATTGGAACCGAATTTTTTACATAAATTTTGATTAAAAACACACGTGGCAGTGTGGTATTAGTCAGTTCCCTTATCCCATTGGCGTGAACCCCGCAAACTAACCGATAAAAACCCTCCACCTAATTCGGTATCTTCACTTTCGATCAAAATTTTTGTTCCAATAGCATTTTTGCCAAACATATACCCAATTTACATTAACATTTACTATTATTTCAAAATATTTATTGTTTCCAACATTTGACCATAATGACTTCAAACATATTTAAGAAAGCAATAGGAGTAAAAAAAATACTGATAGTGAGTTTTCCCACAAACATATAAGTACAACATTAACTTCTTTTAATTATGAGTTTTTGCTCTTCCAAATTCGTAAAACTCAACCTTTAAAAACCCAAACCAAGCCAAATGTCTATATTGATAAATAAATAAAAATAGAAAGGCACACCTTCTTATAGGTGATTTAGCTTTTGATTTGAACAAAGCAAAAGTTGTCAGAGATGATGAAGAAGAATTAGAAGAAATGGGGAGTGGGGGAATTAAGAAGTGAGATAATGGCTTGGGTCTCAAACATGAAAAAAAAACAAAAAAAAAACAGGCAAGGAAGAAAATACAAAAAATCAACACAAGCTATTCTTTCAAATAAAAATCTCATAAACTGAACCAAAAAGACATCAAAGCAACCGCCAAAATTATGAACACCTTTTACAAAACATATATTCAATCCCAAAAATCTAAATCCAAAGCATAAACAAAGTAGTTGCGAGAGTGAAATGTAAAGAGAAAAGTGTCAGATTTTAAAAAAATACCTGCAAAATAGAATAGAAGAAAAAATTAAAGAGATGCAAAAATAATAAATTTAACTGGATAAATATATTTAGCTATGGTCAAAATAAAGAAGTAGCCACTGTTGATGCGTCATAAATACGGAACAAATAACACTGTTTTAGTTGTGGTCAAGCTGAAAAAAATTATATACCTATTGTTGAAGCTTTGTATGTCCGGAATGAAGAAGAAGCTCTGTAAAACTAAGTCTAGAACGAAGAAGAAATCTTTTCAAACCAAAAATATCAAATCCTAAAATCTTATACATGAGCATCAACCAAATATAAATAGTTTGATGATTAGATATGAAAAACCAATAAAATCACCCATGTTAGATATAAATAACAATAAAAAGTTGTAGCCCAATCATCCATGGAACCCATGACAGTTACAGAATCCAATACAACTACCGACCTGTCTAAACTCTGAAACCCGGATCTGCCCAAGTCCGTCGACCTGAATTACCACCGCCAGCCTTCCATAGCCCGATTTCTAATCCAAACCAGGCGGCTAAACCTTCGACTCCCATATCCAACATCTCCAACGCCCAACTCCACGCCGGCGGCCATAGCTAAATTCCCAACTCGATCTGGACAGCTACAAATCGGCGGCCATAGTTAAATCCCCTGCCCACCCGCCTCACAACCCATTCTAGAAAAATCCCCTGCCCACCTACCTCGCAACCTATAAAACAACGGCACCTACAACGTCACTGTCAAACACCAAGTTGTTGCAAAATATACTCTATACCAAAAAATTAAAAACAATGCAAAATGAGTATGCCATAAAACAAAATGGATGTTGCGATAATACCTGTTTGGGAAGTGGTATTACAGAAACCAAATGGATCTACCATTACAGAAACTACCATCAATCCAAATCCCATATGATAAACCTTAAACCCACACCATCAACAAAATGAAACCAAAACTTTGAATGATAAAAGTCTTTGAGATAGACTGTGTCGTGTGTTTGGAGAGGGTTGTTATGAGAGAAAGAAAAAGTGAAAAATTTCAAATATTGTATGTGTTCAGAGAGGGTTGTTATGAGAGAAAGAAAAAGTGAAAATTTTTAAATCTTGTATGTGTTCGGAGAGGGTTGTTATGAGAGAAAGAAAAAGTAAAAATTTTCAAATCTTGTACCAGACTTCTTGAGCCACGTAATCTTGTATTATGCGCCTTGAGCCACGCGTTCCCTATCTCTCTATTGAGTAGAATATGACCTACCACGCGTTTCCTATTTCTGTGCATACATGATAGACTTGTCTTATCATTTTATCACAACAATAACGTTTAGTAGAGATTATTTAGATATATCCGATATTCGATAGATATTAGTCAACCTCAACCCTCCATCCAGTGCTTAGTTGGCTTCAATCTCAAGCATTAAATGTCTTTTAAACTTATGAACAGTAAAAACACCATTACTCCTTATTTTATATATATATATATATATATATATATATATATATATATATATATATATATATATATATATATATATATATATATATAAATATATATGTGCCTTTTACTCTAAATATATATAAGCAATCATTCATTCCTATAACCACGTATACATAACGCACATAATGTACACTTTGTAATACACATAGCATAAATGGTTATAGGATACCAAAAATACTTCACCATGCTATCATCTTCCAGGAATTACTAACTTTCTCCCGGGGTCGCCACCTATCGGACTATTATCACACCGTCATGGCAACAAAATCAATCCTAACATATGGGAAGCGATCATAGTTCCCAACCAGAAATTGAGAGCGACTCATAACCAAGACTTCTCACCCCCAAAATAAAAGCACACAAATAATAATGGACGACTATGACCTGGGGACTATCCGCACACTGCTCCTCAAGCGAGGGCCTCACCCTCATCGCGCAACCTCCCATGATAGCATGTGTCGGGTATGCTCACACAATAAGTATACATATAATTCACACTATATATATGTATACCTTCATATGACCACATCATATATACAAACCATCACACACGGTATAAATATTTGCGTCATATATACACACATATAGACATGTCACTATATCTATATATACATCTATACATACTAACTCCCGTCCGTAGGTATGGGATTAATACATTTGGTTGTAGGTACATATATTCTACATTACACTAGCCAACGCTACCTACATACTAACTTAGTTCATATAAGGTTTCTCACTTGAAACATGTTCATCTGTTACTCACATAATAAGAATAGTTCCCCTATCTACTCAACCTCAGGGATGTTGTCTCATAACCTACTGTACCTATCAATCCTCATACCCATTCCACCTATTTTCGGGTACACACCAATACACTACGGTTATCCCGGTTATGGTACTCACATAACTAATAGTCGGTAAGCCTCAAGCTTAATCCTAATTTTATTTTATGATCTCATCATATAATGGGATACCCCTCTCCAAACACGCACCAATATGTATAGACTATCCCAATGATAACTATACTCACCACTATTGGTTTGGAATACGTTAAATCACTCTCATTTTAGATTGTTGAATGGTTCATTATGAACCTTTAACATTGTTCCCTTTTTATTAATTCCCTATGTTTAACTTCACTAAGGATACATGACCTTTCTCTTATTGGTCCATCCCCCAAATCAACTCGAGATAAATTCTTATCACTAGAATGATTCGACACAAAAGTCGACATCTATATCTCACGTTATGCCATCACAATTTCCTCGAGAATCCTCAACCTCACATCATGTATTTACTTACTCATAATCTCCCAATTGGACTCCGATTCGCAAGGAAATTACCCCACTAAACTAATGTAACAAACCCCAATCCGTGCGTGTGTATGTTTCCAAAGTGGTTTGAAAAGTCCCCACCATCATATGATATGAGAAACCCCTTATAAATCTCCAAAACATATATTTTGCATCATATAGGAAGGTCCCTTATTGATACTCCCAGTCAAAAAGGGGGTAGAAATCATTCTAGAAAGACTCCACAAAATAGCCCCATTTCTGAATCGATTCAGCCCTTCCGAATCGATTCGGTCCTAACAGCGAAACGATTCGGCCCCAGTGAATCGATTCGGCCCATCTTGACTTGTAAGCCTGATACTTACCGAATCGATTTGCAAAGGGAGAATCGATTCGGCCCTAAAGACCTGTAGGCTCTGCAACATGGCGAATGGATTTGGCATGTTCAGCATGCCACGAAATAGGGTAATTTCTCCAAAACCCAAAATTTCCAAAACCCCCATATATCATTTCCCAACCATCAATCTTCATCCCAAACATGTTTCTAACCTTAAAACTCATCTTATAACTACCCAACAATTTATAAAACCTCAAATGCAAGATTTTTACCCAAAAATTAGGTTTTTTCATATTACCCAAAATTCAAATCTTTTGCCCAAAAATTATGAAATAAACTACACAAATGAATTATTTAGAAAGATTAAACACTTGCCTCAGAATTGTAGGGGTTGAATCTTCCTCGAGATTGCGTATTGGCCAGAAATCTCCAAGCTTTCTCCTCTCTCTCTTCCTTTCTTCTTCTTTCTCTCTTTCTTTCTCTTTCTCTCCTTCTCTAAAATGGGATAGGCTGATTTTGTAAGCCTCTTAAGCCTTTAAAACATAAATCCCATTTTTAAATGATAATACACACTTTAAATGACTCGTTTACTCCAATTTGAGTCAAACTAATTTAAAAATATTTCAGAACCGAAATAAATCCGAAGGATAGTCATTTCGACTATCTGAACCCATCCGGATTCGATAACGCACTCAAGATTGTCATCTGGAATACTTTATAACGTCCTCAATTTTTGGACTTCAATTTCCAAAACATAAAATTCTTAAATTTATATATATTTTATTTCTCCTAAAAATTTAATTTCTTTGTCCCAAAAATCAGGGGGTGTTACACTATCCCAAATTACGCATATAAATAATGTTTTTACAAATAATATAAATGACTACAAACATTAAGGATTTGTGCTACAATGTTAAGCAAAGGCGTGCTTTGTGCTTACTAATTATGACACCCCGTCTAATTAAACATCGGTTGATTAGGCCTTTATTAAATTAAAACAGGTTTCTCATATGGTTCATTCTTAATATCACTGTCAAAAACTTGTCAAATTACTAACCACCTAAGTAAAATTAGACAGGTGCCAAATTTTATCTTTCTTTGATATCAAATGAAAGATAAAATATGTCTATGGTCTAATTTCACTTAGGTGGTTAGTAATTTAAAAAGGCTTTGACAGTGATGCTAAGAATGAACCATATGAGAAACCTATTTTAACTTAATAAAGTCATAATCAACCGATGTTTAATTAGACGGGGTGTCACAGATGGTATCAGAGCATCAGGTTCTAGTGTCCATAGGATCTGTACGACTTAGTACGAATTCAGCACAACGTCATTTTGTTATTGAACCCTATTGTTAGGAATGTTGCTTTATCTTTATGTGCTTACGATATTATCCTTCTGCTATTAGAATTTTGTATAAACTCTGTACTTATACCAATTTAAATTTTATTTCAGTATGCTGACGAAGAGAGAGTGAGCCGAGGGGGAATTTGCTAGAGACGAGGCTACGGAGGACCCTCAGGACCAGTAGGGACCCCACCCCACCAGAGATGATTTCTGCTACCCAGGTGGGGTTGATAGTGTCACAGGACGTTGAGTCATCTATTAGGTCCAGGGCAACCGACATCCCTCAGCCTTAGGCATATCAGCCTGCAGTACCAGTTATTTCAGCCCGTCCAGGGCAACCCACTTGGCACATCATCAGAGAGACCTTCCAGAAGGGCCATCCACCTGAGATTTTGAGAAGTATGGATGTAGTGATAGCATGCCAATGGAAGAAGAACATTCATCACCACCTGCGCATGTTAGATTGTAATGAGGTTCAGAAACAGATTTTAGCCATCTTCAAGTTAGCAAGAGCAACCCTTCAGTGGTGGGAATCAGTGACCACCACTGAAGAGAGAGACTTGATGACCATGTCAGAGTTCTGGGTGCGGTTCGACCAGAAATACTTCCCACTTGCAATTGAGTCAGAGATGAGGAGGATGTTTGGGGAGGTATGTCAGGGTGAACGTTCAGTAGATGACTATAAGGAGGATTTTACTTTTCTATCTAATTTTGTGCCAGAAGAGGTGAGAAACGAGGAGAGGAAGAAGGCTAAGTTCATGGATTGGTTGGCCTAGAGGATCAGGCATCACTTGATTGGGAGTCCTGAATTGATGACTTACACTAATGTTGTCAAGGCCGCATTGGTACACTTTTAGGACTATCGTTTCAATGCTAAGGGGAGCAAGATAGGAGCAGAGATGATCCATCCAGGCAATACATGGGGAGGGTAGTGGTAGTGGGGCACCACCCCAACAGCAGCAATTAGTGAGTCATAAGGGGAAGAGCTCCCAATAGGGGAACTCCGCCAAGAAATTCATACATGGTCGGTTCAGATCAGATAGGCAGAGCCATCAGGGTCCTCAATAACAACAATTACCTTAGGCCCATCAAGGTCAGGGGAACAAGGGGAGGACAATAAGGCCAAGTACATCAGAGACAACGTCAGGGACACAACCGAGTTAAGGATAGAGGAGACCTTTTTCAGGGCAATGCTTTATATGCGGTCAGCAGGGTCACAGGCAAAGACATTTCCCATAGCAAGATGGGCCTCAGAGACAGGGTGCCCTCCAGGGGTAACAGGCTCCTTTAGATCCAACTCTAGTGCCCGCACCGGACCCACAACAATAGTAGGGTCAGATGCATTATGGTCGTGTGTACAACGTCTGAGATGTAGCTGCACCTCCACCAACTCCACCATCGCTTGGAGTTGAGGGTACATTTCCTCTTCATGATCTTGAGAGTAGGATTATGTTTGATACTGGCGCATCTTATTCATTTATTATGATTAGATTTTCACGAGTTGCTAGATTATTAGAGACAGACAAGAGTATTCTCAAGTGTGTCGAGTAACTTATGGGTAGTGGGTCTTTGATACATTTGGTTTGTAGAGGTGTTTATATACTAATTGGGAGACTGAGTCTAATGGTAGACCTTCTGGTGTTAGACATGTAGGGATATGACATGATTCTAGGTATGGATTAGTTAGCAGGCTATAGAGCGGTGGTATATTTCTATGATAGGACAATTGTCATTTTTATTCCGGGACAAGAGATGTTCATTGTGGCGATGCCTCTTCCAGAGGTAGGCTCGCGCACTCATTTATATTATATCGAGGAGGAGGCCTCATAGAAGGTGGTTGTTCCCTTAGATTCAATTCATGTAGTGAGGGATTTTGAGAATGTGTTCCAGGAGATACATGGGTTTCCACCGAGTCGGAAAATAGAGTTTATCATTAACTTAGAACTGGGGGCAAGACCGATTGCCAAAGCACCGTATCGCATGGTTCCTTTAAAGATTCGGGAGTTGAGAGAGTAGATTCACCAGCTTTTAGGTGAGGGATTCATTCGACAGAGTACTTTGCCCTGGGGTGCTCCGGTGTTGTTTGTGAAGAAAATGGATGGTTCACGTCGCCTCTGTGTGGAATACTGAGAGATGAATAAGGTGACGATGTGGAACAAGTATTAGTTACCTAGGATCGATGACATATTTGATAAACTGGGAGGGGATGCATACTTCTCCAAGATCGATTTGAGGTCATGATATCACCAGTTATGTATTCAGGAGGAAGATTTTCTTAAGACCGCTTTCCTGTCGCACTATGGATCATTTTAGGTTAGGGTGATGTCATTCGGGCTCACCAATGCACTTGCAGTGTTAATGGATCTCATGAATAGAGTATTCCATGAGTTTCTGGATCAGTTTATGATAGTATTCATTGATGACATCCTAGTTTACAGTTTCTTGGCCACATTGTTTCTACCATGGGCATAGTTGTTGATCCGAGTAAGGTATCAGTGGTGAGGGAGTGAGGGCATCCCATGATACCGACCTATATTCACAACTTCTTAGGGTTGTAAAGATATTACTATCACTTCATCAAGGGGTTCTCAAACATTGTTGGGACTTTGATAAAATTGACTCGTAAGGCAGTATCATTTGTGGAGCGCCTAGTGTCAATTGACTTTTGATGAGATGAAGGATAGATTTACATCAGCACCAGTACTTTCATTGCCTAGGAGTGAGGTGGAGTATCGAGTTTACACTGATGCATCCTTATAAGTACTTGGGTGTGTGTTCCAGTAGGATGATAGGGCGATAGCTTATGCATCTCAAAAGATATTGCCGCATGAAAAGAATTACCCCACCTATGACCTAGAGTTGGCAGCGATCATTTTTTCATTGAGGATATGGAGACACTACCTATTGGGAGAGCAGTTGACATTCTTCATGGACCATAAGTCACTTCATTATCTCTTCACATAGAAGGATATGGATATGAGGCATAGACGGTGGCTAGAATTCGTAAAGGACTACTAGTTTGATATACAGTATTATCCTGGTAAGGCTAACATGGTGGCAGACACGTTAAGACGATGACCTACTGGGAATTTATCGGAGGTTTAGAAAGATAAGTGAAGTGAGCTCCAGTAGGAGGATGAGGTTTCCAGGGCATACATAGCAGTTATGACTATCACTCTCGAGATCGTTATGTGAGTAGTGAAGGCTCAGGTAGAGGACCAGTTCTATCAGGACAGGGTAAGACATTTATTAGCTGAGGCTGCAGGGTCTTACTTAGTCAGCTCAGGGGGAGGCATGCACTTTAATGGGATATTAGTAGTGCCTGAGGATTAGGAGTTGAGGAAGACAGTGATGATCGAGTCTCACGATTCCAAGTTTGCGATACATCCCGGTGGGGATAAGATGTACCAGGATATGAGGAGACAATAGTGGTGGGTCGGAATGAAGAGAGACACATCAGAGTTTGTCTAAAATTGTGTTACTTGTCAAATGGGGAAAGTTTACCATCAGAGACCTTCAGGGATGTTACATCCACTTGCGATTCTCGTGTGGAACTGGGAGACCATCATGATGGATTTTATTACTGGGTTACCTACTTCACAGCGGGGTCACAATTTGATATGGGTGATAGTGGATCAGTTGACCAAGGTGGATCACTTACCAGTTTGCACCGACTACAACATGATGGAGTATGCATAGCTATTCATTTCGGAGATTTTTAAGCTGCACAGATTCCCGATTAATATTTTTCTAATAGAGACAAAGTATTCATGTCTCATTTCTAGTAGAGCTTTCAGGAGGCCATGGGCACATACTTACGATTGAATGTGGAGTACCACTTGCAGACTGACGGGTACACTGAGAGAGTGAATCTGATGCTTGAGGATATGCTGAGGGCGTGCATCCTAGATTGGGGGAGGGTGGGAGAGATACCTTCCATTGATAGAGTTTGCATATAACAACTGTTACCAATTCACTGTCGATATAGCGCCGTTCGAGGCATTATATGGGAGGACTTTTCGCTCAGCCGCAAGCTGGTTGGAGGTGGGGGACAACAAGTTGTTAGGGCCCAAGATTATTCATGAGACTACTGCCAAGATTGATTTAATTCGAGGACGCATTCGGATAGCTCATGATAGGTAGAATAGTTATGCAGATGTCTACAGGAGACGTGGAGTTAGAGGTTGGCAACCATGTGTTAGTCCGAGTATCTCCTATAAAGGGGTTTATGAGATTTGGAAAGAAATGGAAGTTAGAACTGAGATATGTAGGACCGTTTCCTATTATATAGAGGGTGGGACTGGTAGCTTACTAACTGGGATATCTAGAGAATCTTCAACGGATACAATATGTGTTCCATGTGTCATCACTGAAGAAATAAAGGAGGAGCGAGTGGGATTTCTGGAATGTTCCACTTGAGGAGATTGACTTACAGCCAAACGTCTCATATGAGGGGAGGCTGTATCTATTTTAGATCATGGTGAGCATAAACAGTTGTCCAGGGTGGTGCCTCTAGTGCGAGTTCAATAGAACACCACAATACTGATGAGCCGACATCGGAGCAGGAGGATGACATGCGAGAGAAGTATCCAGAGTTATTCACCGTGGGTATGTCCAAATTTCGGGGACGAAACTCCTTTGCAAGGGGGGAAGTATGTGTGGGTACCCAAAACTAAGATCATGGGCCTGGAAGAGTAGCCCAATTCTGGCGGCCCAAAGTCCAGGCCCTCCACCTCTTACTTTGATTATGATTCGGTATCTTCCCACGTTCCCATTAAGGGAGGTTATAGGGAGAGATGGAAGACGTGGGGGAATCCAACACCCACACTTGCCTAAACATACATGTATATATTGAACCCTAGGTCCAGGGTAAAAGGACAAGTTATATTCTCTATAATCACTCTCTGGAGTATATAGAAATAACACCGACTGCACCTCCGTGGACGTAGGCACATCTTTGCTAAACCACGTACATCCTTTGTTGTGTGATTGTCATATTACATTCCGTTATTCTTATTTGGTGCTTGCCTTTCCCTTATTGATTTGCGTTGCACAATAATTGTCACCTTAATTGGTGCCGTCTGTGGGAAGCGTTTATCTTCCCTGAGGAAAGCCCACACCAAAAAAAGGAATTTGAAATGTCCGATCACAGCAGCAATGCCCCCCAGGCAGGGGATATTCAAGAACCACATGTTCTTCGCAGGATTAGGTCTAAAGTTCAACGTTCAGATCAGAGAGCTCGCTTAGAAAGGCCAGCCTCGGAAGAAAGCCAAGGACCAGCAAGGTCCACACAGATATCCAGGCTGATTGATGCATACGAGGCAAGACTCTATGAGCAGAGAGAGTCTTCTCATAGGTACGAGGCAGAGAACACTCACTGGAAAAGAAGATTGGAGAGATTGGAGAGAGAGTTTCATCATGATAACAGGAGACATCTATACCGCACTCCTAGCCCTCAGGTGAGAAAGTCTCGCAGTTGAGGAAGGAGCCCTAGGAGATAATCTCAAAAGGTTGAGGGAGGCGAATCAGATGACGACCTCCGCGAGTAGCTGCGAAGAGATCGCCGTTACCAAAGCCCTACTCGCAGCAACGAGAACATAAGAAATCTGGTCCACAGGGAGATAGACCAACATCCTTCCCACCACGGTACCAGATCAACCCGAGAACTCGCTAGATGATCTCTCAAAACCCAAATGAAGTCACCTTTTATGAGGGAAATTGAAGAAGAAGAAGACCCCAAGAAATTTGCCATTCTAAGGTTCAAGATTTATGACGGTAAGACTGATCCCATTGATCACGTGAGGCAGTAACGACAGGCCATGACCCTCTGGAATCACTGGGACGCGCTAATGTGCCGAATTTTTCCCTCGAGCCTGCATGACATAGCGCAAAAGTGGTTCGAAAGGCTCCCCCACCGATCCATCAGGAGTTTCAAGTCCCTGGCCGAGCTCTTTACGGCCCGATTCATTACTAGTAGCTCCCATCCCAAAAGGATGGACGCTTTGCTAACAATGAAGAAAACGCCTCAAGAGACCCTTCGGTACTACGCGAAAAGGTACTGGGAATTATTCAATGAGGTTGAGGATTGTTCGGAGAAGGTGGCAGTGGCCTCTTTCAAGATTGGGCTACCCAGTTCTTCCCTTTTATACCAGTCCCTGATGAAGAAGGAGGCTATGAATATTGACGAACTAATGGCTCGCATCGAGAAGTATGCTAAGGTGGAGTATGTCACCCGCCTCATTACAGGAGAAAACGGTCGAGCTAAACTCACTACCAAGGGCAGCGACAAAGATGAGCATCAGAAGAAAGGAGGAAAGAACGGGGGAAAAAATGGCTCCAAGAACGGAGGGAATAATGATGCGTCGAAAGCATTTCAGGCGGTCAACACCATCTTCAAGGAAACAATTTACAAAATCCTCGCGAAGATCAAAGATGAGCCATTCATGAAGTGGCCCAGAAAGATGAGAGGAGATCCCTTGAAGAGGAACAATGCGCTAAGATGCGCTTTTCACAAAGAGGGAGGACATAAGACTGAGCATTGCAAATCTTTTAAGTCTCACCTCGAGGAGCTGGCCCGGTCTGGGCATTTGAATGAGTTTATGGAGAAAAGGGCAGAAAAAGTGGCTGCCAATAAGGAGGCGAGACCTGATAACGTGCTCGAAGATGACACTGGCATGAGTTCGCGATAATTCACGGGGCATCTGATGCCAAGAAGATATAGGGAAATTCAGCTCGAATGGAGATGAATAAACTTACAGCGGTAATGCAGGCTTTTCAAATCGATCCGGCAAAGTCACAGTCAGGAAAGCGCCGATGAGAAGATGATGTCAATTATAACAAGCATATTGTTTTCACAAATGAATATCTGGTGGGAGTAAGGCCCCCACATCATGATGCTCTGATCATTACCCTCAGGATAGCTAACTTTGACGTCGACAAGTTGCTCGTCGACCAAGGAAGCTCGTTCGAAGTAATGTATCTCGACCTATTCAGAAAATTGAAGTTAAGCGTCGCCGACCTAAAGGAGGCTACTGTACCTTTAGTTGACTTCGCTGGAAAAATAACTATGCCTTTGGGAAAGAACGTACTATCGGTGCATGTTGGGAACGTCTCCAAGATGATCGAGTTTTTGGTAGTTGACATTGACTCGCCATACCAGGCCATCCTCGACAGGCGATGGCTTCATGCGATGAAGGTAGTCTCCTCGACCTACCATCAGAAACTCAAGTATATAACCGAGCGAGGAGTAATGGAGATCCACGGTGATCAAGAAATGGCGAGAAGGTGATTCATAGCAGCCATCCGACCAAAACCAGAGAAGAAGGACGAGCAGCCCAGCGAGAAAGTTAAAGAAGGTCTGACACCTTCTAAATAGAAATTAAAGTACGAAAGACCTGGAGTAGAGGATACTGGGCTCCTCCCCTCCGAGCGGGTCTTCGAGGACCCGGTAGAAATTATGGTTGGAGATGGCGACAGTAATAGAGTCTTCCTGATCGGAGCATCTCTCACCGACCAGGAACAGAAGGAATTGACAACCTTGCTGAGGCGCAACGTAGATGTTTTTGTGTGGGAACCATACGAGCTGCCTGGAATCGATCCTAGTATGGTATGTCATCAACTGCATGTCGACCCCACCTTCAAACCAATCACGCAGAAGGCACGGCGAACTGCACCCAAGAAGGCTAAAGCGATAGAAAAAGAAGTTGAAAAATTACTGGATGCATGATCCATACGGGAAGTACAATTCCCCAAGTGGTTATCCAACCCAGTAGTAGTTCCGAAGAGCAACGGGAAGTGGAGATTTTGCATCGACTTCACTGACCTCAATAAAGCGTGCCCTAAAGATAGTTTCCCCCTCCCAAAAATAGACCAACTAGTAGACGCCACTGCAGCTCACGAGCGAATGAGTTTCCTGGATGCATACTCAGGGTATCACCAAATCCCCTTATATGCCCCAGACCAGGATAAAACGGCGTTCATCATGACAGTTGGGTTATAATGCTACAAGGGCATGCCCTTTAGGTTCAAGAATGCAGGGGCAACCTATCAGCGGCTGGTTACCAAAATGTTCAAGGATCACATGGGAGATCCCATGGAGGTCAACATCGATTACATGCTCGTTAAAAGTAAGAAGAAGTAAAATCACCTTTCAGACCTATCAAACACCTTCGAAATCCGCAGGAAGTACCGAATGAAACTTAACGCCAGCAAGTGTTCCTTCGGTGTCCAGTCATGAAAATTTCTTGGGTACTTGATCAGTAAGAGAGGCATAGAGGCTAACCCAGACCAGATCAATGCAATCAACAGGGTGCAACCTCAACGCACAATCCGGGACGTACAGAAGCTCACTGGTATGCTCGTTGCCTTAAATCGCTTCATCTCTAAATCCTCCGAGAAGTGCAAGCCTTTTTTCCAGCTTATAAAGGGGAGCAAAACGGTAGGTGGAGCCCAGATTGCTCGCGAGCATTTTTCAAGCTCAAGTCTTACTTAAGCTCTCCACCACTACTCGTCAGACCACAGCAAACAGATTCTTTGTACATATACCTCTCCGTTTTCAATCATACAATCAGCTCTGCATTAATATACGAGGTTGCTGGAGTCCAGCACCCCATTTATTATGCGAGCAAGACCTTACTGGACGCCAAGCAGAGGTACCTACCATTGGAGAAGCTCTCCTTTGCACTAGTAGTAGCCTCAAGGAAGATGAAGCATTATTTCAAAGCACACACTATCATCGTCCTTACATTGCACCCCCTTAAGGAAATCCTAAGGAAAGCGGATTTATCGGGTAGACTGTGTAAATGGTCAGTCAAGCTCGGGAGATTTGACAACCAATTTCAACTAAGGACAGCTATCAAGGGTCAGATCCTTGCTGATTTCATAACCGAATTCACTGGCGAGGAACCCTCCAACCAACTTCAACCAACATCGCAAAAGGGGAATCAAGAATCAAACAAAACCTAGAAAATGTTTATTGATAGAGCCTCCAACTCAAACGGGGCAGGGGTAGGCATTGTCCTCGTTACTCTAGAAAAAACAAACGTCGAACAAGGAATCAAGCTTGGATTTACAGCCTCTAATAATAAGGCAGAGTACGAAGGTTTAATAGTCGGCCTCCAGAAGGCGCACACTTTGGGAGAAAAACATTAACAAGTGTTCGGCGATTCCCAATTAGTTTCCAATCAGATAAGTGGAGACTACAATGCAAAAGATGAGAGAATGGCAGCTTACCTCGCCTTAGTGAAAAAACTGATGGCGAGCTTCGAAGAGGTTAAGGTCCAGTAATTTCCCAGAGGGAAAAATAGCCATGCTGACGCCCTAGCAGCCCTGAGTTCGGCAGTTGACTCCGAGCTAAAAAGAACCATCCCTATCGATTTCCTTACTCATCCGAGCATCTGCGGTAGCAACCAACTAGACATGGAACAGGTACTCCAGGTGGGATCAGCTCCCAGCTGGATGGACCCCTTAAGGGACTATTTGAAGGATGGCACGCTCCCAGATAATAAGAAGACTGCCCACCAGATAAGAGTCAAAGATGCTCGCTTTCACTTATCCCCAGAAGGAAGCTTGTATAAGAGATCCTTCTCTGGTCCCTACCTCCAGTGCGTTCACCCAGGGGATGTCGAGCAAGTGCTCCATGAACTTCACGATGGAGTCTGTGGAAGCCATATCAGAGGAAGGTCTCTAGCTTTTCGAGCAATAAAGGAAGGCTATTGGTGGCCATATATGCAAAGGGACTCTGCGGTATATGTTCGCAAATTCTTGAAATGCCAACTTCACGCTCCTATGGTCCACCAACCCGCCAGCGATCTAAAATCACTATCCAGTCCATGGCCATTCGCCCAATGGGGAATGGACATCATGGGACCATTGCCTACCGTCATCGATAATCACAAATATCTGTTGGTTGTGACTGACTACTTCACCAAATGGATCGAGGTGGAACCCCTAGTGAACATTCGAGATACTGATACGATAAGGTTCATATAGAGGAATATAATCACTCGCTTTGGCATCCTCAGAACCATCATCACCGACAATGGGACACAATTTGAAAGCGGTTCCTTTCATAATTTTTGTAACGAATACGGTATCAGACACCACTTCAGTTCGGTAGCCTACCCTCACAGCAATGGCCAAGCTGAGGCTTCTAACAAAACTGTGATCGATGGATTAAAGAAGTGACTGGAGCGAGCCAAAAGTGCATGGGTAAATGAATTACCCCATATCCTGTGGGCATACCGAACCAATCCTCGGTGAGCAACAGGAGAAACCCCATTTTTCGCTGACGTATGGGATGGAAGCAGTCATCCCATTAGAAGCAGGTTTGCCAACAATGAGATCCAACCTTATCAACCAAGGCCATAATGATGCAGCATTGCTCGCTGAACTCGACCTAGTTGATGAGCGCCGAGAGCTAGCCCTAGTAAAACTAGCGAGCTATCAGCAACAGCTCGCGAGGCATTACAACAAAAGGGTGAACCCAAGGATATTCCGAGTTGGGGATTACATTCTAAGGAAGGTCCTGGGTAGCGCAGTAAAACTATCAGACTGCAAGCTAGAACCAATCTGGGAAGGACCCTTTAAGATAACAAGAGACGATCTGCAAGGCGCTTATCACTTGGAAGCGATGGAGGGCAGAGAAATTCCACGAGCATGGAACGCAGACAATCTCAAGAGATTCTATTTTTAGATCTTTCTTTTATTCTTTCGTTATGTAACTAGAAGTTCATTTCCCTTGTCATTAATGAAAGTTATTTAAACGGTTGCATTCTAAGAAGTGACAGCTATATGAGCTTTATCGTACATCTTTTCCAAATGACAGGCACATTGATCACCACGCCATAGCAGGGGAGCGTCCCTCCTCAGGTCATCGTTATGAAACACGAGGGACCTTTTAGCATTTCCCCTGGTAATATATGAATCCCTATAGGGGATCCTTAGGAAATATGGACAAATTTTATATTGGTCGTCAAACCTTCTTTGGTTGAATAAAATCCTGATCGGATAAAGCATCCAACACCAGGTGTGTCCTCACCAATTACCACACTTATGCCTAAGGAATTGTGACGACATGACCTAAAAGGTAAAGTGGTGCACAATGGTATCTCGATATTATACTGGACTGGGAGGACACTTGCATGACAACACAAATTTAGAAGATCATAAATCAGCAAGAATATGAAGAATATGATACACTTGTTTAGTCGGCAAATTTGCCCAAAACACAAACTTTTCATTAATTCATCATATTTACAACAATGGTGATATATGTTTAGTCGGCGAGCTCGCCTAAAGCATTCACACTATCAAAAATACAAAAAGCAATAATTGGCCAAATCTCAATGAGGGCGAGGCCTCTGAGCGAGATAGTCAGCCACTCGAGATCTTCATCCATCATCGGGAGCAAGAGCTAACTCTTCCTCAACCTCGTTCGCATCCGACTCCAATAATTGTCGAGGGATGGCATCGATGGGGATCCATCGATCATCCCTCCGAAAGGGGTTAGGCATCAGTGTAGAGGGAGAAATCTCATGGCGATACTAGAGCAACGAGTTCCTCGGGACTTGTAGCTCCTTTAAGGCACTCAGCCACCCCCTGACAAAAGAAAGCTCTTCGAACTCTGACAACCTTGTTAGAGCATCTGACCAACCCTGGTCATAACCGTCAGTCCACACTCACTGAGGACCTTTTTTAAATAGGTGCCGCAAACGAGTAACATCCATTTGAAGCCTAGCAGCGATCACATATGCTCGTTGGGCATCACCACAAAGCTCTTCCATTTCCCTATCTCGAAGCTCTTCTGCTTCTCTATTGCGGCTCCTGGTGCTCCTGCCAACTCGCGGAATGGATGGACCAGTAGGACCCTGCAGCACAGGAGGAATAGCACTCTGACCAGCTTTAGTTCACGATGATGAGGAACCCTGTAATACCGCTGGAGTAGTGCTCGGTGCATGCTCCCTAAGTCGTGAGACCTCTCTCCTTAGAGACTCATTCTCCTGCTGGAGAACCTCCCCAACTTGGTTGATCTCAGAGGCCTCTAATAGCTTCGTTCTCAATGTATTGACCTCCTCTTTGACTGAGGCACTAATGTCCTACATCTCTTCAAGCTTGTCCTTCAGCTTGGCAACGAGCTCGTTTTGCTTTATAAAGCGCTTGTTCCTCAGTCGCAGGGACTTACAGATCCTCACAAAAGTGTGACGAACTTCAGAGCTCACATTGGGCCCTAACATCCTTCCCAATTATGAAGTAGCAGGAATGTAATCATCCACATCAATTGACTACAAGAAATAGAAAGACAAGGGAGAGAAGGAGACAAATCAGTGCGATGAGAAAAAGGAGCCTTTTCATTAATAAAGGTTGGCATTACATCGAATAGCAAAAGAAAACTTACAGATAGAAAAAGAAAAAATAAAAAGTAATCCTAGCAGATAACTAGTTAGCAACCACAGGTTGCTCAGAGGTTGATGGCCCTTTCCCCTTGTCAGCATCAGCAGGAGCACCGCCCTCGGCAAGAGTAATCGTGATCGCCACAACGAGGGAAGCATCAGTAGGGGTCATCTGAGGAACTGGGTCATCACCTTCAACAGTTGAGGGAGGGACTTCATCCATGGTTGCCTTTGGACCCGGGTCAAGCTCATCAAATAAAGGGGAGTCGATATCAACACCGGCAGCCAATAGGGCCTTGTTCTAGCCCTTCTTGAAGTTCAGATGACTAATATAGCCTATCTGAACTTTAGCATCCTCGTAGGCTGCAGTCCAACCAGAATTGTTTGAGTCTTCCTTGGCAGTGACCGCCTCAGACTCCTTCTTCAGCTCCTCAGAAAGCACTTTATTCTCCTCCATGATGACGAGCTTGCTCGAGTAAACCATGTCATAGGCTTGTCGCAACTCTTTCAAATCTTTGATTATTTCATCCTTCTCCCGGTTATCTGTAGCAAGAGCCAGGTCGGCTGCTATTCGAGCAGCGTCGATAGCTTTGAAACCAGCCTCGAGCTCCGTACCTTTCAGCTTCAAGGCAGCATTTTCTTTTTCTAGCTCGCTATTTTTCTTCCCTAGCTCATCGCATGAACGATATAGCACAGCGAAGTCAGTCACAAACTACAAGAAGAAGAAATCATTAAAATAAGGCAATGATGGAATACGTAAAAACATGGGAGAAAAGAAAAAATCTTATCAAAGCTAGCCTCTGGCTAGCCTAAAGGGCCAATTGCTCGGAACCCACCGCCCTTTGATGATCAGCTGGGAGAATAGCTCTCTTGAGCAGAGCGGTAGCCAACTATGGGAAATTGTAACAGAAGCCCCCTCGGGCAGCACGGACACCGGGACTAAGGCCTGCCCAGCCTTCGTCCTCGCTTCCATCCTCCTCTTCTCCTCCTCTGTCTCATTCTATTTCTTCTTCCTATCCTCTACCCTCCTCTTCTCCTCCATCTTCTTCTTCTCTTTTTCCTTCTTTCTCTCTCTCTCCCTTACCTGCTCTTCCTCCTTCCTCTTTTTCTCCTACTCCAGAGCAGAGGACAGGGAACCAATAGCCACATCTCCAGAGCTAGATTTTTGCTTCTTCGACCTCTGTGCGAGAAGCATGTGGTCTTCATCATCATCGTCCCAGATTAAGTTCTTCCTTGGAGGAGCCATCTCCTCGCTCAAACTACTGGACATGCTCGATGACTCTCGAGCTTCAGAGACCTCTCCACGATCAGAGGAACTGCTACTATTAGAGCTCCCTCCACCCAAATTACTTACGGCTCCTACAATGTCACTTTCAGAGCTGCTCTCCTCCTCGTCCAACTGGATAGGATCCGCAGCAGTCTCTTCAGAGGAGTTAAAATCTGGGATACTATCCACAGGCCTTGCTATGAAGCTGGATCCAACATTCTTGTACTCGAGCAAAAAGGCAGCAGACTTGGGATGCTCGCCATCACCCAAAGGGTCCCTGATATTCCAAGCCTTGACCAATTCCGAGAGACGAACCTCGCTGAGATTAGGTTCCCAATTCTTTGACCTCACTGTGGAAGAAAAATCAAAGAAGAATTAGAAAGATCACAAATCAACAAAAGTCGAAACAACAGAGCAATGTCTACCTATGTATTCTTCCCCATAAAAGGGAATAGAGAACCTCTCAGACCTCAACCCTTCAAATTGAGGAGAAAACTGTCAGTTTCTAATAAGGAAAGCTTCTTGCCAACAGTCCTTATAGGAATTAGGTAGATTTACTACCAATACCCTATTAGGGATCCTAGCTTTGAGATAGAAGACACCAGAGCTAGTTCGAGAGAAGGAATAGAAAAAACAGACATCGATGAGTCCTAACCTAGTACCATACAACTGATTTATTCTATGTACGCCATTAACTATTTTCCACACATTGGGCGAGCATTGTGTAGCAACAATATTAAAATAGTCAAAGAAATGAGAGAACAAATCGTTGGGAGGAAAGGTGAGCCCCCCTGGGAAAGCAACAAAGCATGGATCCAATGGGCGTCATCTATCTCTCTAACGTTTCTAGGAGGAGAAGCGAGACACTGAATATCTACCCACTCAGGGATGTTGTAAAACTTCCTAAACTCAGAGACCGACCTATTCCCAATCTTCGCCATTGGAAAACCCTAGAAAAATACAAACTCAAAGAGAAAGTGCAAAGAAAAGGTAAAGGAAACTTACAAAATATAAGATCGATTCGAACGATGAAGAAGCACGAGTCTAAACAACAAGAAAGCAGTGAGAATGGAGATTGAGAGTGGAAGGTACGAAGTACTAGAGCTCACAGGGAATGGAGGAGTGCCGAAAAGATTGAAACGACAGTAGAAAAGTGGCTATTCCAGAAAAACCTTTAAACTTTTCTAATCATAATGCACAAAATACGAAGCGGATGCCGCTAAAATCAGCTTCACAACCTTTGAAGAGTTGCACAATGTATAAAAAGTTATTATGACTAATCATTTAAATTTAATGAGCCCAAAACATGGCCCAACAAACTTAGGGTAAATTGTGGGTAACCAAAACTAAGATCATGGGCCTGGACAAGTTGCCCAATTCTGGCGGCCCAAAGTCCAAGCCTTCCACCTCTTACTTTGATTATGATTCGGTCTCTTCCCACGTTCCCATTAAGGGAGGTTATAGGGAGAGATGGAAGACGTGGGGGAATCCAACACCCCCACTTGCCTAAACATACATGTATATATTGAACCCTAGGTCCGGGGCAAAAGGATAAGTTGTATTCTCTGTAATCACTCTCCGGAGTATATAGAAATAACACCGACTGAACCACCGTGGACGTAGGCACATCTTTGCTGAACCACATACATCCCTTGTTGTGTAATTGTCATTTTACATTCCCTTATTCTTATTTGGTGCTTACCTTTCCCTTATTTATTTGTGTTGCATAATAATTGTCACCATAGTATGTAATACCCAGTATTTTCTCAGTATTTACAATTTAACTAGTGGAGAATTAATTGAGAAAATATGTTTTATTTAAATTACGCGAGTGATGTAATTTAATGAGTTTAAATAATAAATGTGATTATTAAATATTAATCGAGAGAGAGAGACTGATTAATATTTTGATATAATATTTACCAAGTGTGGATGGTAAATAAATAATTAGGGTTATACGACATAGCGAGTGATGTGTGCGTATTTGATTTTATCTCACTGGGAGTCGCGTGCAGACTATTTAGATGTGAGAAATGATAAATATATTTTAAGTAACTCGTATGATGATTTAGAGGTCACGGATGACTCCTAAAGGGTCGAAATAGTCAAAAAAGTGTAACCGGGGGGTATAGTTTGGGTCACGAGTCAATTTTGAGCCAAACTGGCACCTATTGGGGGTGTTTAGGTCATTTGGAAAAAATAAGTTAAACGACCTGCCAATTTTTCGAGTTTATATCAAATGTTAAGGGGCTTAAATTAGAGTTAAAATTTACAAAACACAGAGAGACCTATTGAGAGAAAAGGAGGATAATTTTCAAAGCTTAAAGGGAATTTGGTTAGGGAATTGGAGAGTTCTTGCACATCAATCAATTTGGGAGGAGGGATTGGAAGAGAAAGCAAACCAACATATTAATCAAATTTAAAATCAGATCATCATCATTAAGGCAAGTGTTTATTGCAAATCAATAATACCTATGTGACTAGGGTCTCAATTATATTGATTAAATCGATGTTATTAGAAGAAAAGAATGATTTAGATGCATGTATTGGTAGAAATTACATGTCGTATGATTTAATATCTATAGAGTATTAGTAACCATTGATTATGCGTTAATATTCACGTATCAAATCTAGGTTTTCATGAACTGATATGAAGAACACCATAACTAGGGTTTGTGTAGGGAACCTTGATGAAATCTTGAGATGTGTGGATTTAATGATGTTCTAACATTAAATATTTGTTAAAAATGTTGTATAAAATCATATTTGATGTTGGGGAAAATCATTATTGGAGTTGGGTATGTTTGTATGAAGAAATTTTGGGTTAGAAATGGTGGGATTCGCAATAGTGGGGAAGAGGAAGTCCCAGAGAGATCGTCCTCATAATCAAGTCGTCTCGGCTTTAAGATCTGTTTGGCCTCAGTATTAGGTCGGCTCAGGCTCATGATCAATTCAACCTCAGTATCAGGTCAGCTCGGCCTCCAGATCTATTCGTCCTCAGTATCAGGTCATCTCGGCCTCAATATCAGGTCATCTCGGTCTCATGGTCAATTCAACCTCAGTATCAGGTCCGCACGACCTCAATATTTGTTTGGCCTCATTATCAGTTCATCCACAGTATCAGTTCAATGTCCAAATGTACGATTCAGGTTACAGGAAGAGTATAACGATAACCTAAGAATCCAATTAATAGTGTAGAGATGACTAACTACTGAATTTATATAAGGGATAACTAGGACCCTTAGAGTTGTGTGAATACTCAAATAAATGTGATAGTTCGATAAGTCGTAAAATAATATGTACGTCAAGTATTAGAGAGATCCATACTACGTACTAATGTGAATGAGTGGGTTGTGGATGTACCTACTGAATTACTTATAGGTGGAGTGAACACATATGATGTACTTACATGGGATTTGATTGATTTGTTCAATGAGACATTTCGAACCATGTTCGATGAGACATTCTGAACCATGTTCGATGAGACAATTCGAACCAAGTTTGAGGGGACATTCCGAACTCATAAGTCCTTAATGCGTACTATAAGGACGTTATAGTGAAGTATACACTTATAGTATATATTGTGTGTGAAATATATACCTTGTAATTATTTTACTTTGAGAGATAGTAGACTGGAAGATGTGATATACAGATACATATCTAAAAATTAAATTAAGTAGTGACTTAATTATGAATGTGTTAATATAACATATGTCAAATATTACATGGTAAATAATTAACATAGGATAGATGTTAATAAATTTATGTACTGTATGGGCGGTACGGGAACTTAGATGTGTAAATAAGTTCGGTTGAATACACTAGTCTAGTTAGCTTGGATAGTATCGCTAGGTAGGCTAAGTATAGAACATTAGGCATGCACTATAGATGAGAGGTAAGGAGAACTCAAGAGATAATGTACGTGAACATGTGTAATCAATAACAAAAATCTTAATGTGATAAAGGCTTGCTACATATTTTTGAAATGTTTTGTGTTCTAACACTTGCTTCAAAATATTTTTTAAAACCTTTTAGGTGTCCAGCCATAGGGACGCCAAGCATGACTTCATTCCAGGGACTTGGAGTTGTAGCACTGTGGATGCTGATAGGACTTGGTTTGATTAGACGATTTTTTCATTC
This sequence comes from Sambucus nigra, assembly GCA_949130495.1. Classification (NCBI taxonomy): domain Eukaryota; kingdom Viridiplantae; phylum Streptophyta; class Magnoliopsida; order Dipsacales; family Adoxaceae; genus Sambucus; species Sambucus nigra. The sequence continues at coordinate 463,054,977 of OX422209.1, read as the reverse complement.
AGATCTAGTGTAGGATCTCATTTTATATTTCACATTAGGACATGTTGTCCAATGACATATTTCAGTTATTTTGATTTGGTATCATTATGGAGTATTTGTTTTAGATTTTTGCAGACGGTTAATTTGGCAAACCTTTATTTCATTTATATACTGTGATGGTTGGATTCAATTATATGGTTAATGGTTAATTTAATTTAGTATGGTTATTTCATTTGATATCAAAGAAAGATAAAACTTCGCACCGGTCTAATGTCACTTAGGTGGTTAGTAATTTAAAAAGTTTTTGACAGTGATGCTAAGAATGACCCTTATGATCAACTGATGTTTAATTAGACAGGGTGTCACACTAATTTTAAAGGTCATGGTTTGCAAGTAAGAAACAAAATACACATGTATTAGTTATTATGCCTTTCCACTTCTAATCTCATACATTTCTTTATCATTACCATCTTTTAATCTCAACCATTTAAAAATAGAGAGATAAAGACATAAATGTTTAGATCTTCATGGTGGAAATATTTATACTCTAGAAGATCATATTCGGAAAGTAATGGGCAGTGAAGAAAATAAGTTATTTGGCACATATATACTTGGTTCCAACGTTTACTCCACGGTATTCATTTATATTTTATGGTTCAAGATTAAATTGATTTTAAGTGGTGTATCCAATTTTAACCTCGTATATTTATTCTATTCAAACCATAGATTATTTTTAGTCTCAATGTAAAACATAAAAAAAGTCAACAGTATGGATTCAGATAATTAATGTTCCATTAATTTCCCTAATAAATACACATAGTAGGATTACTATCAAACGCATGGTGTTTGATGTACACTTACAAAGAATCAACACTACGATATTAAACCTTTAGTTTTTATATGATCTCAAAACCAACAATGAGTTATAACAATAATTAAAAAAATAATTTATATGGATAATGGAATGGATGAAACACAAAATCACAACCAAAGATGGTCAGACCCATCTCTACAAACGCCAATAAAAGACTTTACGTGCACAGTTTTCATAGAAGTAAAAAACAAATATTTTCATTAATTTTTCCAAAAATATGTAAAAAAAAATAACATAAAAAAATCTAAGAATGAGAGGATTAAGGATCTTTGACATGAGGGGGTGATATTGTGCATAAGAACCAAAAATAAGTCAAACAAAAAATTTAAATGGTACAATCATAAAGCATACACAAATAGGAAGAAAAGTTTAATACAAAACGGGTCCATAGAGAGCATGGATGTGTATACCCCAAATATTAAAACATGGATTTGGGTGAGTAAAAGGATGAGAGGGAGACCTGCGTTATACAAATAGTTAGTATCTCACCTCGAAATAGGAATGCAAAATCAATTGGCTCTTATGATGATTTTGTAACACATAAATAGGGCTTCGAAAAAAAATCTTAGAATATACTCTCCAAATTTTATACATGGATTCAAATTTTAGACAAATGGATTATTGCTAAAAAACAATTAGATGAATCAAAACATAATACCTGATTACACTGAAATCAAAACATAATACCTTACAATCGACGAAGAAGATGTGTGTTGTGGCGAATCGAGATAACATAACTCTCCTATATGAAAATCCATTAACTGATATAATATTATGATTTTTTTTCTTGTATAGTTAAGTCAAGCATAGAAACTTTAATCACAATAAACCAAGAGATTAACAACAAGAAAATAAATTACTAAAAAAATACAAACAATTAATAGGTCCAACAAATAATAAACCACTGGATGAATAAAAAGAACATAATAAATGTAAATTTACTATATGATTCCTACACATTCATAAAAATGACTAAATTTATATCCATGTTCAGATCACAACATAAATTACCAAATCAGATAAATAAACAAAGGTGAATTATTTTCGATAAGGAGATAAGAAGAATAACGAACCCTTTGTGGACTGATAAAATACTAAATCAGATAAATTATCTCAATGGCCGCATTTGGTCCTAGGAGTTTGGAGAGAAAATATAAGCATCGTTCGAAAATAGCTCCAATTGAATTTGGAGAACAAAATCTGAATCAGTTTAAGCCCTTGTGAATGATGGAGGAGCAAAAATAGAGCGTTAATTTTGTGAATAGTCGTGAATGTGAGAGAACCAATTTTGTTTACATTTTTTTATGGATTAAGTTATACTTCTAGGTTAGGGGAAATAAAATCACAAAGATAGCAATGGTTCTTAACATTTGCAAATTTTGTAAATGTGAAAAACCGTTATTAATTTTGGAAGTGTTATAAACACTTACAAATTAAAAAATTTATTAGTTACCAGATAAACATTGTGGTGAAGTGATCAGTATACATGTGTCACTTATACTAGACCACAAGTGGAGTCATGCCGTAGTGGGAGAGTCAGGCATCGACCAGATGGGTTAGTGTATATAGGTGGGTGAACACAAACTGAATATCAGTAACTACAACGATGCACTTCAAGATAATGACTCTGAGCTTAGGCTAAATTCTATGAATATCGAAATGGATTTTAAATATTCAAATCAAGTTTGGGACCTTATAGAGTTGTCAGGTGGGATAAAACCCATCCGATTTAAGTGGGACTAAAAAAGAGGTAGGCGAGAAAGTCGCAACCTTCAAGGCAAGGATTATTACAAAAGGTTTTACTCTAAATAGGTGATCGATTATGAGGAAAAATTCTTGTCGTTAACCATATTAAAGTCTATTTGTATTCTTTTATCCATTATGGATCATATCGATCTTGAGATTTGGAAAATGGATGTCAAGACTGCGTTATTAAATGGTAGTCTTCATGAGTGCATATATGTGAGGCAACCCGAGGGATTCCTAAAAAATGTTCAGGAAAGCTTGTCAGGGGAAATATTTTTGCTTAAGCGTTTTATTTTTTTTATTTTAACTTTGGCATATTTTGCATATCCCGTTAAAAAAAGATACGTGCTGACAAGATGAACTAAACTCCAACATCTCCAAGAGCGAAGACTTCCATATATCTCATAAAGGTATAAAAATTTTAGGATTTTAAAATTAATCATAATTTATTTGGGAGGTATTTGTTTATCAAAAACTGGGGCTGTATTTTTTAAAGTTTTAAAATAAAGGTTTTATTTTTTAACCTCATTCAAATGAGATCAGCTTCTCGTTCGAATGACTTTGCTTTGGTCTTTGATGCCTCGTTCGATCCAATATCGAACGAACTACTAATGAAGGCTCACTGTTTGAATTTTTTAGAATCTCGCAAGATACTGGTTCAAAGGAGATGGCTATCTCGTTCAAATGACCTAAGTTTTCATTCTAATGAGATGTCAATCTCATTAGAATGACTTGAATTTTCGTTCGAACGAGATGTCGCCTCAAAATTTATGCAATGTCTATAAATACATGTTTTGAGTTATTTTTTCATTGGACTTTGGAAACAACGGAGCCAGAATATCTTTACCAAAGTTTTTCCATCGTTTGAGTTTCCAAACACTTTTTAATTAATTTGCATCCCCAAATGGTTTTTTGGATCTTTTTGAAACCCATTTAAGTTTTGTATCATGTATACATGCTTTTTGGACAAATATCTCTATGGTTGAATTTGCAAACGTAAGGGATCATGACAGAAGAAGGCTGAAGGACAGTAGGTGGATACCGAGGGTGTACCGCCACCTATGGATGATTCTGGACTGAGCCTTTTTCTTTAGAGATTTTAAAGGTACTACACATTATACTTGTGGGTGTATCAAGTAGTCTGCAAGTCCATAGTCTTATAAAACTCTCTAAAGTGCTGAAATATAGATTTTTCCCTAAAAAGAGATTTTTCCATATTTATCGTGATTGATTGCATGCGTAGTTTACTTTCTATGATTGGAACTTTTATCGTATACATATATAATTTAAAACTAGATTTCTGTGTCTGGGAATTAAATTGATGTAAGTATAAAATAGATTTTTTTTTTTGACCACATCTTTGTCGAGCGAGTTCATACGCGCTAATATAGTGGTATTGGAGGATTTAAATCAACAAACGGCATCAGAGAAGGTTGCACTAATTTATCATGTAGATCCTTATTCAGTGCTATTTTAGGGTGGATATTTATTCATCTCTCTTGTGTTGGTTTATTTTTTTCTTGATCGATTCCCATAGTGAAACTTTATCTCGTTTAAATTTGAAGTTTCCTAAAAGAATTGAAATTTCTGAACAAGAATTTTTTTATTTTAAAGCTGCTATGAATCTTTTGCAAACTATTCAAACTCAAAGATATTTCTTTCATGAAAAAGATTGTGAATATAGATTGTGAGTTTAAAATTTTAGAATTATGGAAGAAAGAGAGTGATGATAGAGTCCAATTTTTAGTGAAATAATTTGAAGACTCTAAAATACCTAGGGCTAGTTTACATGACATTGAGGATAATGATAAATTAATTAATGATTTGAAAGTACGTGAAAATACTCTTAGGGATAAGTTCTCTTTCATTGAGAGGAAGTGAGATAACCTTCTAAGAATGCTTGAAAATATGAAGGAGTCCCTAAAACATGAAGAGTTAAATTCTTTGCTTATATCTAAAATTTTAAAGCTAAATGATGATTTGAAAGACTCGAGTAGTGTTGATTGTAATGGTATTGGATCCTATATTTATAATTATTCCGATGTCAAAGCCAATATCATTGTTTATTTTAGAGGTTCAACCATTTCCAAGGACGTTAGAAGAAATCAACCCATGGGTAACATTCCTCGCATTTATACATGTTCACACTGTGGTAGGAAAGGTCACTTTGGGCCTTTTTGCTGTGAACTTTGAAATGATCCTAGTAAGTTAAAGATTGGTGTCTCTCTTATTCCCCAAACCCTACGCATTAGGTATACATCTATTTTGGTTAGAAAATCCATTTTGGAGATGCTACGTGCTAGGTTGGTTGATTCTCACATGCTTGCACATAATGCTTCACATGTTATATCTTATGGGTGATTACTTGCATGTTTTTGTATGTCATACTCTAGTTGTGCATCATAATATATATTTTCCAGTAATATGACTTGTGTATATTTCGTATTATATTTATCTTTTCTTTGAGTCATAATGAAAATACAAAATATTTTATTTTGATAAGTTTTTTTGAAAAATACAAAAATATTTTTGTTTTTTGTGTATTTTAGTTTTACACATTTTGTATGGCATATTGGTGTGTTTGAATCTAATTCACTCTTCAATTTTCAAGTGGCTAGGACATTTGGTTGTGATTACTGATACATAGATTGTTCTTAACCATGTTATCATGGAGTTGGTTCGAACTTGATTTGCTTAACGGATTCAACTTTGTACATGCCTCCTCACACACATGCACGAGCTTTTTGAACATTAACTTCACATATATATTTGATATTTGTGAGAAGTTCTCCCATTAATTTAACCGTATACATATTTATATGACTATGGTGGATTTTTGTATTTAAAAACCATTTCTCGTGAGAATATTTTATTAGTATTGAAAAAAATATAAGTGTGCACGGGAAAAGAGCTTTGAAAGGAGCAAATCTCCTTTGAAGGAAAGACACCATTGGCAAGAGACCAATAAAATATTGAAGGCAATGAAAATAGAAAAATTTCCAAAAAATGGGCCGACATAGTTTAGTTTAATGTTTGATCTATCAAAATAAATAACTTCAAAAGAATCATGAAAAGAAAAGAATAGAAAAAACATAAGTGCTTATCTTTTGATGGTGTTTAGTTCAAGATCAACGGTTTTGCACAATAAATCCTAGTTATGCTTATTTTTTCATGACGCTATTGATTTGTATAATCATAAATATTCTAGGCTTGGGTGCATTGTGCTTATTTGTTCATTAAAGTTCACTTTATCTTGTCACGTGACGCTAAGTCTAAGTTTGATAAATTTTTGCATTCAATTAGAAGTTCTTGAATATATTTGAGTGTTTGGGTCATAATTCATTTGTATCATGTTCACGCCCATTAATTATACCCCACATATTTAGACACATCAATACTATTATAGTGTGTAAAGCTAATGTGTTTTGTATCGATTTTGTGGTCTTTTACACCATATCTGTGTGTTAGATTTTCTTTGATATATTTTCATATATTATATATGATATAATGTTTTCAACTCTTTGAGGTTTCATTTAGTCCATGATTGTCACATCCTTGATCATAGTTTGGATTATTTGTGCTCGAGTTATTGTTTTGTATTTGTACTATTTATATTTTTTGTAAAATTTGAAAATTTTCAAAAGTAGTTGGTAATGCCTTTAAGATTGTCATTACACGTGTGTTGTTTACATATCTATGCGATGATATCTTAATTCTTCTATATGATGCTCTATTCTTCATGCTTAGATACCACTCATTTGTCTATTTCTAACAAAAGGGGGAGAATAAATTAAGGGGGAGATTTGATGATGAGTTTAATTTATGGAAGAGATCGCATGTTGCGTTTTATGAGTTTTGTTTTCTATTTCAAACTCGATGCATCACGAGGTATTTTTGTTTTCTTTATGTGTGTAGGTATTTAAAAGGAAGTACATTACACCACATGAAGACAAAGTGACCAAGTGATGATCAAGAAGAACATTTGGGAGATTGAAGATAAAGTTTATCTATTCCATTCCGTTTCTAGGATTTGGAAATGGTATTATAATTTTTGTCATAGAGTGTATTTTTTGTAATATGGGTTTAAGTTATATTTCGTACTTGAATAGCCAAACGGGGAGATTTGTAAGGGAAAATATTTTAGCTTAGGATTTTTATTTATTTTATTTTCACTTTGGTATATTTGTCATGTCCTGTTACAAAAAGACACATCCCAACACGATGAACCAAAATCCAACATCTCCAAGAGAGAAGACTTCCCTACATCTCATAAAGGTATAAAGCTCTTAGGATTTTAAAATTATTCATAATTTTATTTGGGATGTATTTTTTATGTAAAACCGAGGCTGGATTTTTAAAATTATAAAATACAAATTTTATATTTTTAACCTCGTTCAAACAAGATTAGCATCTCATTCGAATGACTTTTCATTATCGTTTGATTCCTCAGTCAGTCCAATATTGAACGAACTACTAACAAAGGCTCATTGTTTGAATTTGTTAGAAGCTTATTAGATACTAGTTCAAACGAGATGGCTATCTTTTTCAAACAACCTGGGTTTTTGTTCTAATAAGATGCCAATATTATTCAAACGATTTGGATTTTCGTTTGAACAAGTAACTGCCTAAAAATTTGTGGAACGTCTATAAATACTTGTTTTGAGTTCTTTTTTCATTGGAATTTAGAAAAAACGTAACCAGAATATCATTACCAAAGCCTTTTCATCTTTTGGGTTTCCAAAAAAATTTTAATTCACAATTTTGCATCCCCAAATAGTTTTGTGAATCTTTTTTAAAACTCGTTAAATTGTTGTATCCTGTATACACACTTTGTGGAGAAAGATCTCTATGACTTAATTTATGAACCCGAGGGATCACGACAGAAGAAGGATGAAGACTGAAGGTTGATCCATGGATACTGATAGTAGACCGCCACCTTTGGATGACTTTGGACTGAGCCATTTTCTGTAGAAGTTTTAAAGTTTCCATGTATTATGCTTGTGGGTGTATCAAGTAGTCTGTAAGTTAATAGTCTTGTAAAACTTTATAAAGTGTTGAAAAATAGGTTTCGCACTGAAAAGGGATTTCTCCTTATTTGTCGTGGTTGATTGCATGTGGAGTTTATTTTCTGTGATTGGAACTTTTATCGTATGCATATTTAATTTAATCAAAGATTAAAATTGGATTTGTGTGTTTAGGAATCAAATTGATAAATACAAAAATAGAATTTTTGTTTGTGACCATTTTTGTCGACTATGTTAATACGCACTAACATAGTGGTATTGGAACATTTCACTCTAACAAAGAAATATGTGTAAGATTAAGAAATCCATTTATGGACTTAAGTAAACGTGAAGTTATTATGAGATCCAATTTGATCAGTCAATGAAATCTTATGGTTTCAATCAATGTTCGGATGAAACTTGTGTGTATAAGAAGCATGACGAAAATGTGGTAGTTTTTCTAGTAATATAAGTGGATAATATTTTTCTAATCGGGAACAATGTGGCTATATTATTAAGCATAATAGTGTAGCTGTCTAGTTAGTTTGATATGAAGGACTTAGGAGAAACTAGTCACATCATTGGGATCAAGCTTGTGCATGATCGAATAAATAACATGTTGGGCTTATCCCAATCCACTTATTTCGATGATATGCTCACAAGGTTTAGCATTAAAGGTTCCAAGAAAGTGTATCTTCCTCTCAAGCATGGAATTTATTTAGCTAAGGATGAGTATCCTAAGAAACCTGATCAGATAAAGAGGCTGAGGAATATACCTTATGCTTTGGTGGTGGGCAAAATCTTTTAAGCTATTTTGTGTACAAGATTGAATATATTCTTTGTCATTGGCATGATAAGTAGATTCCAATCTATCATGGGTGAGGAACATTGGACTGGAGTAAAGCAAATTATAAATCAATTAAACAGAACTAAAGATTATGTGTTAGTTTACTCAACGAATAGTCTGGTTCCCAAAGGGTACACGGACTCGACTTTTCATTTGGATATATTTTAGAGGAAGTTGACCTCAGGATATTTGTTTACCCAAGGATGTGGAGCCCTATGTTGGAGGAGTGTCGAACAATTAATGATTCGAACGTGGAAGCCAAATATATGTTCGCTTCAAATGCAGCTAAGGAGGTTGTTTGGCTCTAGAATTTCCTAACTGACCTAGGTGTGGTTGCTTTAGTCCATCTATCTATTATTATTTTTGTGACAATAGTGGTGTGGTTGTAAATTAAAAAAAAAAATAGGACTCATAAGAGGGAAAAGCACATTGAGTAAAAGTATTACTCGACTTGGAAGATCAGGCAGAGAGGCAACGCCACTGCAACCAATATTTCATATCAAGACAACCTCGAGGATATTTTTACAAATAACTTACCATCTAAGTATTTTGGTGTTCATGTAGAGGGAATGGGTTTTAATTGCATTGGCACATGGTTTTAAGACTAAGTGGGAAATTATTGGGGTTTTGTTCTTAAAATCATATAATAACATTTATTTATTTATTAATAAAAATCATGTCTAGTTCATTTTATATGAGAATAAATTTTATGAGAATGTCTTAAAATTTTCTTTTAAATATATTCTACGTTATGTCAACCAGTTAGACATAGTAGGAATTTCAGTAATTTGGGTTCATCCTGATCAGAGGAAATCAGACTTTTGTTTCTAATGCAATTAAATAGTTCTTAACCTCGATAGAGGTTGACGTCCTATCTATTGGGGAAACAACTTGGGATTGACATTTAAAATGGGTAAGAATTCAAAACTTAAAGATCTTTGATTAATCATGCATTGAAAAGAAATCAAGAACTAGGTTTGAAGAATAAACCTAGGATTTTAAGAATACAATATTATAGATAATCATGTTGGGTGATTCGTATGAGGACACAAAGGTTAAGGAAGATAAAATTATGTCTGCCTTCTAAGGTCTCCAAAACCCTTGTTAGAAAGCTTCGAACGCCTCGAATCTTATAGAATATGATCTACCCAAATTAAGTCTTATGTATCGGCAATCTCGGAGATGACACTATGGCGAAATGTGAGAGAATTGACACTCTCCCTCCTCACCCCTTCACAAAAATATGAATAGTGTTTTCGACTCCCTTTCTAACCTTCCATGATGGATTATTATCCTAAACCCTATCTTACACCAATATATATAGGTATGGGCCAAGGGATTTAGTCAAATTGGACTTCCAAAGATTTTCAGGCCTGCCACTTGGGTATTGGACAATACGAGGAACTATAAGGCAAACAATTAAGTTGGCTTCCAAATAAATACATGGAAATCCCAACTACAATTATCATAATTATTTCATTTCTTTATTTAATCGTGATTACTTCCACCAAATAATTTTTACTGCACTCCAACTTAAGTATCTCTAAATCAATCAGAATAAAGAGGTCTTATTTTCAAATTTTATTATGGTACATAATATAATTCCCCATGTTAAGTGTCGTTTGGTCAAATTAATTTTCTGCTAATATATTTTAACCAATATCTAATCAATTATTTGATCCAGAAATTTAACTCCACAAGGATTATAAAATAAGCCGTAGGTTAGGTTTTACTGGTTAAAACAAAACGTATCAATCCACGGTATCTCATGAACATGGATTCCTCTGAATTATGAACACATATATTATGATGAGCTTATATGAATACATATAATATATTGTTTCAAAAAATAACAACAAAAGCAATATGCTCAGGTGAATACACATAATATGTGGTTTCCATCTTACAGACGATTGATTCAAATAAAGACTAAACTAATAATATTTTAAAAACTCTCGTAAATAGAAAGTAGTTGAGTTATCCATTGTCTAATGATGAGATCTAATACAATTGTGAGAAATTTAAGGATCTAGATAATGAAGTAATCAATTCTGTATAAAAAATCGCATATATTAAAGACAAATAGATTTAGGGGTAAGTCTAGTGCAAATTCTTAATCGGGAATGATATTGTTTAGTTCAGGAGAGGGACAACTCTTCTAATCTAATATTATAAGTTAAAAATGGAACCTGCTTCCTTCTATTCACCACGTGTCCTTCAATAACTTCAATTTTATCTTCTCCTCTCACTAGTTTTAATAATCTACATATCTTATCATTTCAATCATGCCTTTAGTCTATTTTACCAACCCTAACTGTTAAATTCATATAGAAAAATTGATAGTCAATCATTCAATCCCTTCATGATCTTTTATCTCATATTATAATAAAATCACATCAGTAGAACAACAAGCCAAAGCCTAAAGCCTTTTATACACAACCCCTCTATCTCTCTCACTCTCTCATGAATTTACCAAGCCAAAAAACATCATCAACTCGATCTAGGAGAATATAATTGTATTTTCTATTTATATTTGAGTTATTATATGTAATGTTTATATATTTAATTATCATTTTGTCACCATCTCATTCATTTTATATGTTTCGGATTTCAAGTGTTTGACAATATGCTAATGCTAAAAACAAATTTATGGTATGTTGCTATGTTATGGGTTTTGAACTTCACCTATTTTTTATTCTACTAATGTTCCATTTTTAGTGCAGTCGACATGATTCAACACATTCTACCATCGCTTCCCTTTCTCCCTGGTAAGTTTTTAATCTATTTGATTTTGTTATACTCTTCAAGTTTTTGTTGTTAATTTGTGCTCAATATCTCCCATTCTACTATCATGCTTTTATTTTTTTTCCATGATAAGAAGCCACAACGTGTTGAGGATATTTTTTTGTTCGGTGTTGTATGTAAAAATTACCTCCCGACATGGACTAATGAAGAACAGATACTTGTTATCCAAGGTGGCCATTTAGCTATCTTGATCGGCATCAAATGAACCGAGGCGGATAGAATGGCGACCAACTCCAGAATGTGAACCACCAGGAATAGCAAATATTACTCAGATGGACGGCCGGCCAACACTGAATACAAAGAGTATAATTTATTGTACATAGATGTAAATGCCTAGAAATATAAAGGCATTCCATCTCTAGGGCTCCGGACCACTATTAATAGACGATCTCCTTTAGATTAAGGGGAGAATTTAATTATTCTCAAGCACACCATACTAAGCTATTGTACTCACCATAAATAAAGCCAACAGTGGACGTAGGCTTTCTTGATAGCCGAACCACTTTAAAAATCTTTGTCTTTTGTGACTTTATTTATATTAATATTATTATTTATCTATGATTATAAAATTGGATCACTCCATTTTTAGACATTAACAGATTGGCGCCGTCTATGGGAACGATTGATTGTCATCGTTCCCTACCTCATACATTTTTTGTTCATTCTTTGGCTTGAATAATGACTATTATTCCTAAAAGAAGCCTAGAGGTTGTAGGAAATAATTCAGATATGTTTGCTCCCTCTAGTGAGACCGGCCTCCAGAGAATATTACTCTATTTAGCTTAAAAATATGAAGAAAAGGAAGAGTCAGTCAGACAATTAACTCATACGATGAAAAATGAATCCTCCAATTCTAAGAGAGATATACCACCTCCACCATCTAGGAATTAAAGGAGCTATCACTCCCTTTCTTCTCACGATAGGTCATACCATCCTGGCACAACTTCTTCCTTCCTATCAATGGACTACTATGACATTAGATATTTTTCCAAAGAAAGGCTAAGTGTATTATACAGGCTAAGTAGGGAATCTATTTTTGATCGTCTCGGTTCGTGAGTAATCATAGGTCATCACAGGGAGCAAGAACATAACTGCGTGCACAGAGAAGGCTCTGTGAGGTCTATGTGAGTTTCGAGAAGACTTCCCAGGGAGAGAGTTCAGCACATTAGCACAATAAAGCCACAAAATCTGCTACTTTCAAATCTACACCTGAGGAACATTCATGTAAAGGATCCATCCGGGGAGTAGTGATCGGCAAGGAGAAATGGCCAAAATACGATATTCATTAAAAAGGAGTTTTGTTAAAGGTTAACTTTTTGTCCAAGTTATTGTGGACTACCCCACACCTTCCAAATTTAAGCCACCATTTTCCACTCCTAAATATGATGGGAAAATTGACCCAGTCTTACACATTGAGTAGTATTAAGATGATACTGACACTTATTCTATCCCCGATGAGATGAGGTGCAGGGATTTCTCCAGCTCCATCATAGGTCCAGCTCAAATATGGTACAATAATCTGTCTAAAGGTAAAATTTCCAATTTTCGTCAATTCATTGAATTATTTATTGATAACTTTTTCTTTGGGGACAACCTAGTCAAGAGTGTTACTTATCTCTTGATTGTGTGCCAAAAACCTGGAGAGACTACTAGGGATTATGTAACAAGTTTTAATAATGAGAAGCTAAAAGTTGTGGATTATGAATAAAAACTAGTCATTGAAGCTTTGATGAGTGGGTTAGTGGAAAAGGATCTTTATTATGCCCTAGCAAAAAATCCACCCACAACTATGGAAGAGTTGATGGCTAACGCAATAAAGAATATGAATGTCGAGGAAGCTATGGTAGCTAAAAAAGTGCCAGAGGAAAAAAAATGAGGGACAAAAGAACAATTCGTTCAAGAAAGATCAAAAAGATAATAAGTCTGACGGTATCAAGAAGTTCGATGAGTATACTCCACACACTAAGGGTGTCCACCACATCCTGGAGGAAATCAGGGGTAACAAAGATCTGAACTATACTCGGAAACAAAGGACACCTCCCAACAAGAGGGACACATTCAAATACTGAGATTTTCATCGAGATCATGGGAATACTACGGATAGTTTCATAGCTCTCAAGAATGAAGTTGAAACTCTTATTCGGAGTGAAAAATCATCAAAATTATTTTATCGGAATGGTAACCTAGATAACAGGACAAGATATGAATCCCCCAGCCAAGGAAAAGACGACATCAAAAGGGCACGCAACAACGACTATGAGAATGACCTTGACCTATTGAAGAAGCCTGGTGAGACAGAAATGGATGCATTTATGATATCCTTGGTCTCTCATTTCATTGCAAGGGGAGATGCTAGTGGAGGAGATGGAATTACTGAAAGGAAGGACTACTCAAAATCTTATCCCACTATCAGGTAGATTAATATGTCAGAGAGAAGTGATGGTCGTCCCAGGAAAGTCAATAAAGACAAACTGGTGATCGAATTCTCCAAAAATGATTTAAGTGGGGTGTTTCATCCTCATAATGATTCGCTAGAAATCACTTGCAGAGCTCACCGTGGAAAAGTGGACAGAGTATTAATCGACAATGGGATTTGAGCAGATTTAATGATCTACAACAGTTTCCAAAGCTTAGGGATATAAGATAGTAAGTTAGAATTGTACCACAGGCCTTTTTAGGATTCTCATGATAAAGGTTATATCGCCTAGTAACTATCAAGCTGGATGTGTTGGTCAGCACATAGCCAGCGAGCAGAATGGAACAAATTCGCTTCTTTGTACTGGATAAAAATATACCTTCAGCCTACAACATAATCCTTGGTCGAGTACGGTTGAAGGCATTATAAGCTGTGTCATTTATTATACATTAATGCATGAAGTTTCCTACCAATTATGGAATCGGTGTAGTCAATGGTAACTAGATGGAAGCCCAGAATGCTACTATATCGCAATCGACCAACAAGAGATTATAAAGGTCACAATTACCTTCCATATTGATACTTTGGATCCCCGTGAAAAGGAGGACTTTGTCAAAGGATAGGTTATAGACGAAACAAAAACTATTATGCGGGACGATGAGAAACTAAAAAGGACCACCCAGATTAGCTCAAGACTAACACCATGTATTAAATAAGAATTAATTACATTCCTTAGAGATATGAAGAAGGTATTTTCCTAGAGTCACGAGGATATATCAGGGATCGATCCCAACTTCAATTACCATGAACTCAGTATTTACGAAGATGCTCGACCAATCAAGCAGAAGAGTAGAGTTTTTATCCCCGAGAAGAATATGGAAATCCAAGAAGAGGTGGAAAAGATGCAAAAAGCATAATTTATTGAGGATGTTAAATATCCGGCTTGGTTTCTAACGTAGTAATGGTCAAGAAGAAGAATAACAAATGGAAAATGTGTGTGGATTTTACTGATCTTAATAAAGCATGCCCAAAATATCACTTTCCTTTACCAAGGATTAATCAATTGGTAGATGCAGCAGCAGGTCATAAGCTACTTATATTTATGGATTTTTATTCTTGTTATAACCAGATAAAGATGAAGTCATAAGATAAGGAGAGGACATCTTTCATCACCAGTCGAGGAACGTACTGCTACAAACATTATGCCATTTGGGCTAAAAAATATTAGAGTAACATATTAGAGTTTGGTAAATAAAGCCTTGGAGGATAAAATTGGCAAGAACATGGAAGTATACGTACGTGATATGCTCAAAAAAGAAAGTTTATCACCGACCATATTACGGATTTGGCCCCAGCATTTAACTAGCTGGAAAAAAATCAAGTGAAACTCAATCCTACCAAGTGCGTATTTGGAGTATAAGAAGGCACGTTCTTGTGGTACATCATGAATCAAAGGGTAATTGAATCCAATCCTGATAAAATAAAGTCTTTAAAAATCCTCGACCAGTAAGAAGTATGTGTAAAAGCTGACAAGAAGAGTAGCAACTCTAAATCGTTTCGTGTCTCGAGCTACATACAAAAGTCTTCCATTCTTTAATGTGCTTAAAAAGACCTTTGAATGGAATGATGATTGTGAAAAATATTTTTTGGACTTGAAGAAATACTAGGGATCTCCCCTACGACTCTCCCGACTAGTTTTGGGTGATAAGTTATACTTATATTTATTTGTTTCAATGTATGTTGCAAGTTCAGCATTGATTCGATTAAAGGAATGTGTTTAAAAACTAGTGTATTACACCAGTAAAGCACTCCGAGGAGCAGAGATCGGATACCCACGCCTAGAGAAGTTGGCATTGGCACTCATTGAGGCATCTAGAAGAATCAGACCATACTTTCAAGACATACCATTATAGTATACACAGACTCACCTTTGCGATAAGCTTTGCATAAGATTAAAAAGTCAAGAAGGCTACTGTCTTGGGAGTTGAACTTGGGGAATATGAAATTTTATACGAGCCAAGAACCTCACTAAAAGGTCAAGCAGTGGCAAATTTCATAGAAGAATTCACTTATGTAGAAGTACCCAGCACACTAAGTTTGCCTGCCAAGAAGACTTCTGAGGAAGAGATCTCAACTCAAAACTAGACACAGATGGTTGCTGACCAACCAGAATCATTAGTTGTTCAATAAAGAGCTCTCTGACTAACCGAACAAGGCAATAAGGTTTTTAAATACGAAGTATTGGTGAATGAAGACTTCAAAAGTGATGACCCAACTTGGTAATTATTCATAGATGGATCTTCGTGCGCAACTAGCAGTGGAACTAGAATCATTCTCTATACTCCAGATGATTTGGATGTGGTGTATGCATTGAGATTTTAATTTCTAGTATCTAACAAAGAAATCGAATAGAAAATATTGATTACGAATCTGGATTTATTCTTATCACTGGGTGCTGAGCATGTGATAGTGCACAGTGATTCTCAACTTATTGTTCACCAATTACTTGAGATATACGGAGTAAAGGAGAAACAATGGAAATATACTTGAATAATACCAATGAGGTTAATTCCTAATTTCTTCCAATCAAGATGGTCTGGATTCTAAGAGTGGACAATGCCCGAGAAAATGCTCTTGCTCGGCTAGCTTCAGCAACTCTAATGGAGCTCAGAAGAACCATTCCGATAGAGATTCTCACTAACAAGAGCATTGATGGAAGCAGACAACATCATTCCTATAGAATTGAGGCCTTCATTCATGGATCTAATTAAGGACAACATTGATAAGGGATTGATACTAGTCCACCAAAAGGAAGCAGGGAAGTTGAGATATATGGAAGCTAGCTACCTTCCAGAGAAAGGTATTTTGTATAAAAGGGGCTACGGAGTCTCTTTACTTCACTGTGTTCATCCAATTGAAGTATATGATCTTATTATAGAGGTCCATAAAGGTTCATGTGTTGGCCATTCAGATAGAAGGTCATTGGTACAAAGGATATCCCTGTAAGGCTACTATGGGTTGACAATGAAAGTCGACTGTGTTTTATTCACTAAGAGGCGTGACAAGTGACAAAGGTTTGCAGCCATTCACAAAAAACCAGGAGCTTCCTTAACTCCTATTACTTCTCCTTTGTGTATTACTATTTGGGGAATAGACTTGGTCGAACCGTTGCCGACCACCAAAGAAATTTGTAAGTACTTAGTTTTTGCAGTGAATTACTTTACCAAATGGGTGGAGGCTGAGCCCTTAATTGATATTCCCTATCAAA
Source organism: Sambucus nigra (assembly GCA_949130495.1). NCBI lineage: Eukaryota > Viridiplantae > Streptophyta > Magnoliopsida > Dipsacales > Adoxaceae > Sambucus > Sambucus nigra. The sequence continues at coordinate 463,038,039 of OX422209.1, read as the reverse complement.
AAGTGATTCATTTCATATGGAAACATATCATATGTCATTAGGGAATGCCCTGTTCTTTTATTACTGACCATGGTACCCAGCTTGATAATGAAGAGTTTGAGGAGTATTGCATTATATCAAAAATATTTAAGCTACATTCTGCACCTTAACATCCATAGTGCAATGTTCAAATAGATATAACTAATAAAACTTTACTCAATGAATGGAAGAAGCTCTTGGATGACTCTAAGGGAAATTGGATCAATGAACTGCACAACGTTTTTTGGGCTTCTAGGACTACACCAAGAATTGCAATAGGGGAGACTCCCTATATGCCTTGTTTATGGTACCAACTAAAATAGGTCTACTAACACATCGGGTGTTGAATTTTGATTCCCCCAAGAGTGATCTAATGAGGTGAATAGATCTGGACATGATTGAAGAAGTCATGGAAGATGTGCAATTCATATAGCTGCCTACCAATGAAGGACTACTAGGTTCTATATTCGGCACATCAAGCCGACCAACATGCGATAAGTAGATCTAAGTAGATCTTGTACTAAATAAGGTGATTCAGAAAAGAAACAAGATGGATCTCAACTGGAATAGTCCTTATCATATCTTGATGAAAATCCGACTAGGAACACATCCACTGGAAACATTAGAAGGCGAGGACTTTAAGAACCCATGGAATGTCGACTATCTTCGCATATATTATCAGTAATTTGGTTTTTAATGTAATAAATTATTCAAGTTAATGAAATCTCATGTTTATCCTTATTACACTTCCTTTTCATTTTTTATTTTTTGGAGTATGGTGCACTATCACCACCTTCAATTACCACAACCTTAAATTAAAGGCTAAATTTTAATTTGAACATTTACAACTTCACAAAAGTTCTTATTCAAACTTTTCCAACTTCAGAAAAGTTCTTTGTCAAACTTTTCCAACTTTAGAAAAGTTATTTTTTAAACTTTTTCAACTTCTGAAAATTTCTTAGCCAAACTTTTCCATCTTCACAAAAGTTCTTTTTCAAGATTTCACAACTTCAGAAAAGTTCTTTGTTAACAACTTCATATATAATTTTGTCTTCAATAAATCACGAACAAGAAGTTAGTAAAATCTCAAATAAGTCTAAAAGTAAAACACAAGAGGTTTTACTCAAATAAGTTAAAACACAGGGGTAACTATACATTCCTAATACACTTGGTCGCCAGTAATAACTAATGCTACAACTTAGTTCAACAAAATTACTTACAGTTTTATATAAGAATGATATTAGTCGAATCTAAAGCATTACAATTAGATTAAATCATGAATCAAAAATCTAAGATTTAAGCGGGACCTTTAATCAATGGGCCACTTGACTAGTCTTTGTACAGATTACCTAGTCAACAACAAGATTAATAGAAACCACAAGCTTAAATACAAAAGACAAAGTGTCCCAATTAAATTCATTTCATTCCAATGAATATGAATTACAAAACAAAGATCAACAAAGTACAAAATACAAGTTTATTCTACTGTATGCTTTCCATCGGTCTTGCTCATCCCAATAAGAGGTTCATCAAGGGTGCTCTGGTGATTGGTAGACATGAAATATCTCCTCCTAGTACGCCTCATGTTGCTCGACTAGTTAAGTAGATACTAAGGATGAACATACTCCACTTCTCCTTCCAGGCTTTAATCCCCAAGGTATTTTCTAATTAGGCTCTGAGGGATGGCATCAGGAGGAATCAAACTGACATCAATTAGAAAAGGGAGGATCAGGGTAATTAAAGATCCCCGGTTCATACTAGTACCATAGTTCATTGTTCTCAGGTATCTTCATCAGAGTAAGCAGATTCATCTAATCCTATTTATAACCCTCATTCCAGACTCTCTCCGTGTGTTTATCTAAGTAAGCCAGATCTTTATCATACCCATCCATCCAAACAACTTTAGGTTGCTTATGGAAATCGAAGGTAAGTTGATATAAACTATCTTGAAGCTTCTTCAAGGACTTGTCTTTCTCTTTAAGTTTAGCAGCTTCATCGGTCAAGGTTTTCTTCGTTATTTCATTATCAACAGTTGGCCGAACAACTATTCTTTCCCTTGAAGCTTGGTCAGGCTTGATTTTCTTTTATTACAAGGCCTCCAACTCTTCCAGCAGCCTCATATTTTTAGTCTGCAAAAATGATACCCCTCCATCTAGACCAGTAGTGGTGGATTTCTTCAAATTATCAAGCTCACTCTTCAATGTATTATTTTCCTTCTCCAACATGGCAGAAATTGGTCGGGCGCTCTCCAATTCTTGGTTCAAGGACAATTATTTCTTATTCAGGGAAAAATTGATGTCTTGTAACTTCTTATAAAAGCCTTAGCCTTCAATCAAGGATTTGTACTTAACCTCATAGTCAGAATGAAGTAGTTCCTTGGAGAGTTGATGATCTTCTTATATTTGCTATATAATTTCATAATAACCATCATTATTTTCTATAACTCTACCCAAAAGGCAGTGAAGATGAATGTAAGACTCCTTCACTTGGTCGAAATCATATGATTTAAGAAACCCTACTATATCTTCCTCGATAAAGGAAATATGGACAGCCTCCAGAAACTTTTTACACCGCCTAACTAGGTTGAATTCAGTAGAGACTATGGCTTTCTTCCTAGGATTAAACTGAAAATTTACATGTATAAGCTTATAGGGCCAAGTAAGAAAAATAGATATCATAGAAGACAATAATTAATAAGAAATCAACATCACTTGAGGTTGGAAGCAATTGAGGAAAAAAATGTCATTTTATTGATCATGTCAAGGTTATAGACTTGGGTACATCAGAAGGAATAAAAGAGAAGAAATGAAAAATACATATAGAAAAAAAAGGCAAAAATGAATTAATTAAAACGAGTTACACCTTCTCCTTATCCTTTTCCTGCTCATTATCCTTGTCTTGATTAGCAGCATGTGAGTTAGAAGTCTTAACAGGAACCATTAAAGATTCCCCAGAACCCTCCTCTTCATCTTCAAAGTCCTCGTCTAGGTTAAGAGGAGTTCCTAGGTAATGTCTCTATAAAAAAGTTCAGAGTCTTGAAGACTACCAACATCCTTATAGGCCTCAAATATACCTTCCTTGGAGGATTTCTTTCTGGCATAATCAATCTGAATGGCTACTAGTGGAAAGGCATTTTCACATCCTTTGTTTGTTGCCTCATCCTAGTCCTTTTTACCCTTGGCCTTTAGGGCTTAATTATCATTAGTCAAAACAACCACTATATCTTCAGCAGCCTTTTCCCGGTACTCATCTTTAGCAATTATTAATTTGGCTTGAGTCAGCTCATTAATAGTAGCTGTCTGGCCATCCTCTGAAGTTGTTCAGGCGTTCTCTACTAATATTGCCTTGTCCTCAGTAGTCTTGATCCTCCCTTAACAGGCTTGATTTTCTCTCTCCAGAGCTTCATTAGAGGCTTGTATATATTTTTTTAAACCTTCTAAAGCATCCTCATCATCAACCGAGGAAGAGGATCTTATATGTTCATCCTTTTCCATCATTTAGTTGAAGTCGATTAAGAAATGCAAGAAAATGAAAGAGCTATCAGTAAAAATGCATTTAAAGATATGGCCTATTAACAAAAAAGTTAAGAAGAGTTACTAAAGCTAAAGTTTGAGTAGCCCTCTAAGTTAAACAGGCTCTAGTCAAGGGGGATGCAGTTGACCTATTAGTAGGCAAAGTCATAGACATTATTAACTCCTTGGCCAACCCAGGGTTGATGGCCATAGAGGCATTTTCAATTCTGCCTTGATCGGCAAAAGATTTTTTCCACCTCAACAACTTTAGCCAACGCATAAGACGTTTTGGCCTAATCTTTCTAGCCAGGCAAGACTTTCTTAAGTCTTTTACATTGAGGCTCTTCAATTCTAGCCTCCTCGGTGTTCAAAACCAATGGCCTTTTATCACTGGTTTGAGATTTCTTCTTGGCAACGTTGAATTTCTTGGTATCTGGAGGAAAAGACTTGTGCATTAAGTTGGGAATATTTTGCTTTACCATCTCAGTTCAAGGGGATGCCAGGATGGTGGTGATGTCCAAATACTCAAAGTAAGAAGAAGTTCCTCCTTGGATGAATTCAGCCCCAATTGATTATGTGGTCAAGGACATAAATACAGGTTGTTCTTTTAAGTTAATCGAAACTTGGGGAGATGAAAGTGATGGTGGAGCAACAAATGACGTAATTGAGATATTATACTCTAACAATACCGAGGCAACTATTGATTGTTCTTCTCCAACTCTTAAATTGAGATCACATAAAAAATTGAGGTCTGTAAAGTTGACTTCTTCCTCTTTGGGACACCTTTTCTTACTCTCCTATTCAAAAGAATACAAAGAAAGAAATTTAGTCGGCAAGTATTTAAATAAATGATAAACATTAAAAAGGTTAAGAGGAAAAATATAACCTATAACACACCCTTATTGGGGGAACCTCGGTCCAGTGTAGGATACCCCCACAAGAAGGGCGCATATTGTCAATTCTTGACAACAACACCATAATACCAATAATATTTATTAGAATGTGGTATATTAACTACTAAATCCCTATTGGATTGCCTAGTCTTCAGATAGTAAGTGCTCTCTCTACTAATTCCCCATTCGTAATAGAACATCAACTCAGGGGTCCCAATGTGCAACCCATAAATCTCATTCAGCCTATATACTCCATTTATCACCCTCCACATATTTGGGACTATCCTCGTAGGAACTACATCAAGATATTGACAAAATTAAAGAAACATAGGGTTCGGTGGAAAGGTAATACCACACTCAGCAATAAAAAGAGTGGGAATCCAGCGGCCCTCTCCTAAAGAATAAACATTTACAAGACCCTAAGTTTTATCTAGATCTACCCACTCAAGATTTTTTCATTTTACCCTAAACTCCTGCAATGAACCCTCGTCCACAAAGTAAATCATGGTTGCAATAGAGAAAGGGTGAAAACAAAGAAATAAGGAAAGAAATCGTACAGAAATCTAAAGACAATAGAAAAGATGGAAAAATGATCACGGGTAGAAGGCAGCAAGAGGTTGCAGAAAGAAAACTCGAGAACAACCAAAAACTTTAAGTGCAGAAAATTTGAGGCGAAAAGAAAAGGAGGGAAACTTTTATCTATTTATAGGTTGCCTCAATAATAGAGACGAAATTATTAACTACACGAACGATTGAACTACCGTCGATTACACGCTTCCCAAAGCATAAAAAGACCAGCATACCTTTTGACAGTTTTAAAAATTTTGAATTATATGCAAAAATTCCATTATGCACAATGCCAACAAAACAATTATACAAGTCTGGAGGGTCGACTACCGACCAACGCTCAGATAACACGTCGAGCAACATTTTGGAAAAATACTCTATACTTTCAATCAATAACCAAGAATGGAACATTAGGGGATTTTGTTGCATGTAAAACTTACCTCCCTACATGGACCAATGAATAACAGACACTTGTCATCTTAGGTGGAAATTTAGCTATCTTGATCGGCATCAGAGGAACCTATTCGGATAGAATGTCGACGAACTCCAGTATGTGAACCATCAGGAATAGAAAACGTTACTCGGATGGAAGGGTGATCAACACTGATTACCAAAATTCTTATTTATTGTACACAAATGTGTGATACCCTGCCCAATCAAATATTGGGTGATCAGTCCTTTATTAAATTACAATAGGTTTCTCACCTGCTTCATTGTTAGCATCACTGTCGAAAATAATATTAATTACTAATCACCTGTGAGTTAAGCCGGTTCCAAAATTTTATCTTTCATTAAACATCCTGCAGAATAAATATAATTAAACCACACAAACAAAAATAGAGTCTAAACGATCACAGGATATAAATGAATGACTTGCCGAATAAATAATCGGCTATAAATCCCAAATCCAAATAATTCATCTAACAAATAATAAATAAATCCAGAGAAAAGTCTGAATTAAATAATCTGAATAAGTACTGAAGTACATAAAATTGAATCTGAATAAAGTCTGATAAATCAACTAAAGTACTAAATAGTCTGAAAGGGCGACATGCCCAAATGAAATATTAAAATGAAGCTCCTATTTAGAGATTAATAAACCGAAGTTTGTAAGGAAACTCTTTCAAGCCTCCATAAATGTTGCATCTACACATCCCTAGAAAGATCCGCAAGCTTGTCGTCCATATGGCTAGACAACTAAAACGTTTTGGAAAATATTTTTACACAGGTCAGAACCCAAGTAAAAACCGTCTGAAATATTTTAGAAGTATTTAAGTCACGATTTAAATCATTTATTAGATACACATATTAGTTCAGCGTACACTCCCTTGAGTTTCTCACCTCTCAAGTAATGTGCACGCCTAACATCTCCTATTTAACTATGATACCCACTCCCACTAGATAATGTATTTAACTAATCACAAGGTCTAGCTCCCTCTTATTACCCATACAACATGTACTACAGTATCAATAATTAATATCACTCATGTATTATTATTGAATCAATTATTCAAGTCTCGCTACCTTAAATTACTTTTAGATATACAAATCTAGCAATTCTACTATCCCACTTATGTAGATAAATCACACTTGTATATATTGAACACACATATAATATATACAATTATAGCATCCCCAGAATGTCCCCTCGTGATGCTGTCATAGTCTGCTATCAGGTCCATGTACCTCTCGTACTAAATCAAGGACTATTAGTTCGGCATGTCTCCTTGAACCCAAAATAAAATAACACACGATCGAGGCGAATATGGTTCTAATACTTTGGGATACGCACATACCTAACATACTCAAATAACACATCGGTCCCACTAATACACTGCACATGGTGAGATAGCCTAAGTTCCATGTCCTGGAGTACAAATCCATACCTTACTAGAATCGTCAATGCAGTATCGCCCTCTGCGCGGTAACCTCCTGATAGCAGGCACCATAGGTATGCTCACACACGTAATCAAATATCAACTATAAGTACTCACTCAACCTATATACACATACTGTTCCAGTAAATATACACACAACCCAATTATATAAGCATGTACATAGCATATATCTCTTGCATAATCAATATACCGAATAATTCATACCTTTTATTTATTTCATATATTTCTCGGTATTACGCAGTACCCAAAGGGTCCCAACTACCCCTTACATAAATTCAATAGTTATTCCTCTTTATACTACTAATTAGAGTCTTAGGTTATCGTTATACTCTCCCCATAACCTAAATCGCACATCTAGAGTTCAAACTGATTTGGAGGCCGAACTGATAAAGAGGTTGAACTGATGCTGAGGCCGAACTAATATCAGGTCGAACTGACCTGAGGTGGAATTAATACTGAGGCCAAACTGATAGGGGGGTAAACCCCCTGGGACTTCATCTTCCCCACTATTACGGATTCCACCATTTTTAACCTAAACTTTATTCATACAAACAAACCTAACTCCAATATGATTTAACCCAACATCAAATATGAGTTTATATAACATTTTTAATAAATCTCTAACGTTAAAGCATCATTGAATTCATACATATCAAGATCTCATCCAGGTTTTCTACCCAATTCCTAGTTATGGTGTTCTTCATATAAGTTCATCAGAACCCAGATTTATTTCATGTTCTTTATTCCATAACTTCTGATTTCATTTTATCTATACAAATGGATTCATTCTAGATGCAATCCTACCCAGAATTATGAATTTTATTCATCAAACTCCCAAGAACATCATTAGTTAACATTAAATCAAAAACACCACACTACATGGGTATTATAACTCATAAAATCATGCAAGATAAACACTTGTCTTATTAAGCAAGTGAGATTTCATTTTGTGATGGATGGAGATCCTTTTCTTTCCATTGGATTTCACTCCGGTGGTAAAGGAGATGCAAGAGCCTTAAAGAAAGCTTATCTTCTTCCTCTCTAATGGCCTTTACTCTCACTTCTTTTTATTCTTAGGGTTTGGAATGTGTTATGTGACTGTCCCAATTAGCTAGGTTAGGTTTATAACCCCCAGTTCCCAAAAGTAAACTAATGGGCCAAGCCCAAATGACCCGAACACTCTCGTGTGGGCTCGGTTATGACTAAAACGGCCCCAGAACACAATTATAACCCCGGGGTACACTATTATGACTATCTCAATGCATTACGAAACAACTGTGACCTCAAAATCTCCATCTGAGTCACTCTACAATAAAGTCCTATCTCGACCCTAATTAGTCTACATGCGATTCTCAGTTGAGATAAAATACTTCCACGTCACTATGACTCGTTATGACGTAAAAATAATTCTTTTACTATTCACATAGTAATTATATTCAAAAAACATCAATCATCCTCGCTCCGATTATTATTTTATTCAACAGATAATATTTAATTCCATTAAATTACATTAGGTGTGTAATTTAAAATTTATCCCAATTAATTAAATTTTAAATACTTAAAAATAGAGGGTATTACATACTTCCCCCTTACAAATGAATTTCGTCCTCGAAATTGGGATGTACCTGTGGTGAATAACTCTGGATACTGCTCAAGCATGTCATCCTCCCACTCCCATGTCGACTCATTTACATTGTGGTGCCCCCACTAAACTATAACCAAGGGTACCACCTTATACAGCTATTTAGGCTCACTAGAATCATGTATTTCCACCGGCCTCTCCTCATACGAGATAACTGTCTACAAGTTGATCTCCTCTAATCAAACATGCAAAAAAAATTCTCGCTCCTCCTGTACCGCTTCAGCGATGACACATGGGACACCTCGTTAATACGACGTAGGTACTTCGATACTCCCAGCCTGTATAATGCTGGTCCCACCCTCACTATGATAAAAAAAAAATGGTCCCACATATCTCAACGCTAGCTTTCCCTTCTTATCAAACCTCGTAACCCTCTTCATAGGAGATACACGCACCAACACTCGGTCATCAACCTCAAGATCTATGTGACTCATATCCGCATCGGTGTAACTCTTCTACTGGTCCTGAGCTATACGGATATGCCCCTGAATCATCTCGATCTTGGAAATGGTGTCTTAAATCATATAAGGCCCTAATAACTTATTATCCCTCACCTCTAACCAGTAAGCGGGCGATCGACAAATCCGACCGTGAAACACCTCAAATGGTGTCGTGCCGATGGTGGACTAATAAGATTTGTGATCATAAATTCCACCAAAGGAACATACTGATCCCATCCTCCACCGAAGTCAAGTATGCATATCCAAAACATATCCTCAAGTATGAAATTAACTATCTTTGGTTGTCCATCTGTCTTTGGGTGATACGCTACCCAACCATAAATATGTGTCCATCACCTTCGAAAAGCTCTGTAGAAATAGGACACAAAGATCTTGTCATGATTGGACATAATATTAATTGAAACCCTATGTAGTGGTACAACCTCTATAATAAATAACTATGCATACTCTCTCGTCTCAAAATATTTACAAACCAAAAAAAAATGGGTCACCTTAGTCAATTGATCCACTATTACCCATATGGAGTCATGTCCTCGCTATGATAACAGTAACCCAGTGATGAAATCCATAGAGATACTCTTTCACTTCCACACAGGAATCTCTAGTGTCTGTAACATCCCCGATGGTCTCTGGTTGTCTACTTTCCCTGACCACCAATATTGCCTGCGTATATCCTGGTACATCTTATCCCCACCGGGATGCACATAAAATTTGGAACCGTAAGACTCTATCATCACTACATGTCTCAAGTCCTGATATTTTGAAACCACAAATATCCCATTAAAACATAAACCACCCTCCAAACTAATCGAGTACGACTCTGTCCCATCAATTAACAATTGGCTCTTCTTATGCTTTCACCACCCTCATAATAATCTCAAGCGTGATTGATAACACGAACATATTGGCCCTAGAAATCTCATCATCGTGTCAAATCTCTCTCCACTTTTACTTCCAAACCTTTGCTACCTCCCCAGTAGGTCGTCGACTCAATGCGCCTACCACCACGTTAGCCTTCCCAAGATGATATTGAATATCAAACTGGTAATCCTTCACTAACTCCAAACACCTCCTCTACCTCATGTTCAGATATTTCTATGTGAACAGACACATAAGTGATTCATGGACCGTGAATAGGGTAAACTACTCACCCAATAAATAGTGCCTCCATATCCTCAAAGGAAACACAACCGCTACCAACTCAAGGTCATGTGTGGGGTAATTCCTCTCATGGGGATTATGATTTGGAGATTCATAAGTTATATCCCTCTCCTCCTAGTGCGATACACCGCCAAGTCCCTACAAGGATTCTTCGTATGAACTCGGTACTCCACTCCTCACCTAGGCAATGTAAGTACAGGCGCTTACGTCCACTTATCCTTTAGCTCATCGAATGTTAACTAACAATGATTACTCCACCCAAACGGTACCCCCTTACGAGTCTGGTTCATCAACCGACCCGTAATCTTCTAGAACCCCTTAATTCAAAGATGATAATAATCAACCAACCCTAGAAAGCTGTGAATTTCTATCGATGTAGTGGCATGTCCCCTTTCTTTCACCGTCGATACCTTACTCGGATCAATAATAATTCCCCTATCAGATACAATGTGGCCTAGAAACTTCACCTCCCGTAACCCAAATCCATAATTCCCTAATTTGGCATGTAATGGGTGGTCCCGAAGTGTTTGTAGGACCCTATGAAGATGCTCTGCATGCTCCTCCTCAGTGCGAGGGTAAACCAGGATGTCGTCTATGAACACGATCACGAACTGATCCAAAAACTCCCTGAATACTCTGTTTATGAAATCCATGAACACTGATGGCGCATTGTTGAGCCCAAATGGCATCATCCTGAACTCGTATGACCCATACTACTATAGAATAGCGGTCTTAGGAACGTCCTCCTCTCGAATGCATAACTAGTGATATCCTGACCTTAAATCAATCTTGGAGAAGTGAGCAACTCCTCTTAACTGGTCAAACAGGTCATTGATCCTCAGTAATGGATACTTATTACGTATTGTGACCTTGTTCATCTCCCTGTAATCTACACACAAGATAAATGAAACAACCCTCTTCTTTATGAATAACTCCTGCGCACCTCACGACGATATGCTCCATAAAATAAAACCCTACCCTAAGAGATGATGAATCTACTCCCTCAACTCCCATATATCTTAAGGATCCATGCGATACAGTGCTCAGACAATCGATCTCGTACCCGGTGCTAGGTCGATGACAAACTCGATCTCCCGACTGGGTGGTAACCCTACTATCTCCTAAAATATATCCTCAAAATATCTCACAACAGTAATCGAGTCTAACGGGATAACTACCTCATGTGAGGTATCCTCCTCAATGTAGTATAAGTGTGTGCATAACCTTCTTTCAAGAAGAGGCATCGCCACTAAGAACATCTCTTTCCCTGGAATGGATAACACTATGGTCCTCTCCTAACAATTTATCGTCTCCCTGTAGACAACTAATCTATGCCTAAAATGAAATCATACCCCTACATATCTAACACAAGAAGGTCTGTTTCTAAGCTCAGTCACCCAATAATGGTGTCTACTCCTCTACATATCGAGTGTATAAGTGACCCACTACCCAAGGGTGACCCCACACACATAAGGCATGTGTCGACTATCTCTAAAAGACTAGTTGCTCGTGAAAATCTAGTGGAAATAAAGGAATGTAATGCCCCTATATAAGAAAATATCCTACCCTCATGCTCGCGAATAAGAAATGTATCCTCGACTGCTGGCGGTGCCTGAGGTAGTGGTGGCATGGGTACGTCCCAAACTATATACACACGCTCGTAATGCATCTGTCCCTGCTACTGTTGTGGGGCTAGTAATGTTGGTGATGTAGGAGGTAACAGAGCCTGTTGCCCCTGTTTGGCAACTTGTTGTGATCAATCTCTCCTTTTATGGCCCGGCTGGCCACATGTAAATAATGCCCCGAAAACTCTCTCTGCCTCTGGCCCTACTGGCCTGTGCGAGGTTGGCCCTGACACTAACCCAAGTAACCCCAACCCTATTGGCGACCTCCATTATACCCTTGTCTCTAACGGCCTTGGGGAACTTACTGTTACTGATTAGGACCCTGTTGGACCTGCCTAAAACCCTGACCCTCCGATCGGTAGCCTCTTGACCTAATCCTATTAACCTGATCCCCTTACTGAGAATCATGCCCCTAGTGTATCACCACTTGCTCCTGAGGTGACCCATTGTCACTACTCCCTCATGTACTACCTGACTGGCTCAGCGCTCCCCCACTCACTTGCTCCCCTTCAAGTGAAAGCGGTGGTCTTGGCAGTGCAAAATTGAAGCATTAGCGATCTCTGTATAAGTCTGTAATGCTTTGTTACCAAGTAAGTGTTGCCTGATCCTCTAGGCTAGCCCATCCATAAACTTAAGATTCTTTTTTTCTTCGATTTTGACCTTATTTGGCATAAATTTAGCCCAACGAGTGAATTCCTCCACGTAATCAACCAATGAACGACCATCATGTGTAATCATTTAATTTCATCTTTGAATAGCAGTAAAAAAATACTTGCAGTCGTACCACTCCTACAACTCTTCTATCGACCTCGTATCCCTTTACTCCGAGGTGGTAATAAACTCCCACAACTGTAATGCGACTCCCACAAGTCTGAACAAGGCAAGCATCTATTTTTGAGTGTCACTGCACTCTATCATACATTGGTGATGTTGTAGGTCATTCTTTCACTGACATGAAACTATAACATCTGAGCAGCCCAAAAACTCCGGTGGGTGGCCTTTCTGAAAATCCTCCCTAGCCTTATGTCAAGACAACGGCCCTAATTGGTCCTGAATCACTAGTGTCATTGGCGATTATGACTGGGCCTGAGGAAAATAAACGACCATGGCTTTTCTAGATGCAATGACCACTTGGGCCTCTATCTCAGTCACCTGTATAGGTGGTGGCTACGACTGCGGTACCTCCGGCTCCTTATGGGCCTCCCTCACCTCATCTTTAGATGCTTCTCTAGCCGGTTTACCTCTTAGGCGACATCTAAAATTTAGAACTAGTTGTATGAGTTCATAGTTAATACAAAATTTAATATCAGAAGAAAAACATTTTAAACAGATGAAGATCAAAGCAACAGTCCTAATAATAGGGCTCTAAAGCAAAGGACACTACGCTAAAATCATAGTAAGCCATACAGATCCTATGGACACTAGAACCTGATGCTCTGATACCATCTATGACACTCTGCCGTATTAAATACCGGGTGATCAGCTCTTTATTAGATTAAAAGAGGTTTATCATCTGGTTCGTACTTAGCGTTACTGTCGAAAACCATATTAATCACTAATTACTTATTAGTTAATTAAGTCGGTGCCAAAATTTTATCTTTCATTAAATAGCATGCGGAATAAATATAACTAAACCATACACACAAAAATAGAGTCTAAACCATCACAAGCTATAAATAAATGACGTACTGAATAAATCATCGGCTATAAATCCCAAGTTCAAATAATCCATTTAATAAATAATAAAAAATCCAAATACTAGTCTGAACTAAATAACCTGCGTAAGTACTTAAGCAAATAAAACTGAATCTGACTAAAGTCTGATAAATCAACTAAAGTACTAAATAGTCTGAAGGGATGACATGCCCAAGTGAAATACTTAAATGAAGTTACAATCTAGAAATGAATAAACTGAAGCATCTAAAGCAGCTCATGCAAGCCTCCACAAATGTTGCAGCTACACATCCCAAGAAAGATCCTCAAGCTTGGCATCCTTGTGGTTGGACACCTGAAAGGTTTTGGAAAATATTTCGACACGAGTCAGAGCCCAAGTAAAAATCATTTGAAAATATTTTACAAGTATTTAAGTCATGGTTTAAATCAGTTATTAGATACACGTGTTAGTTTAGCATTCACCTCTCAACAAATGTGCACGCCTAACGTATCCTATCTAGATATGATACCTAGTCCCACTGGATAATGAATCTAACTAACGACAAGGTCTAGATCCCTCATAATACCCATATGACACGTACTAAAGTATCAAAATTAATATCACCCACGTATTATTACTAAATCAACTATTCAAGAATCACCACCTTAACTTACTTTAAGATATATCAATTACACTATCCCACATATGTAAATAAATCACACTTACATATATTTAACACACATATAATATATATAACTATAGCATCCCTGGAATGGCCCCTCGTGATGTTGGCATACTCTGTTATTAAGTCTATGTACCTCTTATACTAAATCAAGGACTATTGGTTTGGCATATCTCCTTAAACCCAAAATTAAATAATATACAATTGAGGCAAATATGGTTCTAAGACTTTGTGATATGCACATACCTAATGTACCCAAACGACACGTTTGTCCCACTAATACACTACACATAGTGAGATGCCCTAAGTTCCATGTCCCGAGGCACAAATCCAGACCTCACTGTAATCGTCAAAGTGGGATCACCCTCTACATGGTAAACTCTTGATTACATGCAGTGTAGGTATGTTCACACACATAATCAAATATCAACTATAGGTATTCACTCAACCTATATACACATATTATTTTAGTAAGTATACACACAACTCAATCATATAAGCATGTACATAGTATATATCTCTTGCATACTCAACGTACTCATTAATTAACACCTTTTATTTATTTAATATATTTCTGGGTATTACGCACTATGCAAAGGGTCCCAACTATCCCTTATGTAAATTCAGTAGTTATTCCTCTCTATACTACTAATTAGAGTCTTAGGTTATCGTAATACTCTTCCTGTAACCTAAATCGTACATTTAGAGGTCAAACTAATTTGGAGGCCGAACTGATACAAAGGCTGAACTGATGCTGAGGCCGAACTAATTAGAAGTCGAACTGACCTGAGGTTGAATTGATACTAAGGCCGAACTGATAGGGGGCGAACCCCATGGGACTTAATCTTCCCCACTATTACGGATTCCACAATTTTTAACCTAAACTTTATTCATACAAACATACCTAACTCCAATATGATTTAACCCAACATCAAATATGAGTTTATATAACATTTCTAACAAATCTCTAACGTTAAAGCATCATTAAATTCATACATATTAAGATCTCATCCAGGTTTTCTACCCAATTCCTAGTTATGGTGTTCTTCATATAAGTTCATCAGAACCCAGATTTCTTTCATGTTCTTTATTCCATAACTTCTGATTTCATTTTATCTACACAAATGGATTCACTAGACATGCAATCCTACACATAATTATGAATTATATACATCAAACTCCCAAGAACATCATTAATTAACATTAATCCAAAAACCTTATAATACGTGGTTATTATAACTCATAAAATTATGCAATAAAAACACCTGCCTTATTAAGCAGGTGAGATTTCATTTTATGATGGATGGAGATTCCTTCCTTTCCTTCTGATTTCACTCCGACAGGAAAGGAGATGCAAGAGCCTTCAAGAAAGATTCTCTTCTTCCTCTCTAATGGCCTCTCCTCTCAACTCTTTTGATTCTTCGAGTTTAGAATGTGTTATTCGGCTGCCTCGATTAGCTAGTTTAAGTTTGTAACCCCAATTCCCAAAATTAGTCTAATGGGCCAAGCCCAAATGGCCCAAATGACCCAAACGCTCTCATGTGAGCTCGGTTATGATTAAAAAGGTCCCGGAACCCAATTATAACTCTCGGGTACAATATTCTGACTATCTCGACCCATTCAAAAACAATCGTGACCTCAAAATAACCATTCAAGTCACTCTACAATAAATTCCTATCTCGACCACAATTAGTCTACACTTGATTCTCGATTAAGATAGAATACTTCCACATCACTATCACTCATTATGACATAAAACTAATTCTTTTAATATTCACGTAGTAATTATATTCAATAAACATCAATCATTATTTATTCGATTAATATTTTAATCAACACGTAATATTTAATTCCATTAAATTAGAATTACGTAACGTGTGTAATTAAAAATTTATCCCAATCAATCAAATTTTAAATACTAAAAAATACGAGGTGTTACAAGATGTAAATGCCTGAAAATATAAAGGCATTATGTCTCTAGGTTTTTGAATCACTATTAATAGACGGTATCCCTTATCTCAAGGGAACAACTCAATCATTCTCAAGCATACCGTACTGAGCTATTGTACTCATCAGAAATAAAACCAATAGTGGACGTAGGCTTTCTTGATAGCCAAACCACTTTAAAAATACTTGTCTTTTGTGTGTTTGTTTAGATTACTCTTATTATTTATTTGTGATTTTAAAATTGGATCATTCCATTTTTATACATTAATATTCGGTATGGTTTCTCTTTTTTCCATTATTTCAACAAATCTAGAGTACAAACCCTACCGTTAGGTTTTCTTCTATTTGATTTATTATTATGTTTCTATATGAGTTGATATATAATTGAATCAGTAGTATGATTTTAGATTACTGACTTTCGTTCTTCTTTAAGTTTTTAAATGACGGGTGCAATTTATAGTGAAATGGTCCTTTTAATTATGCAAGTCATGTCATTATAATTATAAGTTTTAATTCATCTGTCATGTATATTTTGTATTTGAGTTCCATAATTGTTAAAGAAATGGTTTGATAATGTGTATGCTGTCCTGATAAGTTATCTTTGGAAAATATTTTTAATAATAAATTAATGTTAACTATTATAATTATTATGTATAATTTCAGTAATTCAAATAAGCACTCACTTATATCTCTGGTCTCGCTTTTATAGATATTTAGTTAGGACATTGTTTTTGTGCTTTAATTTCATTATATAATGTTGGATACATCGCCATGACTTAAGATATTTTCTTCCAAAATTGAATTCTTTTTAAATTTAATATTTGAATTCATTCGTTTTTTCACAAATGCAAGAGTTGTGTATTATAAACGCAACATAAGTGTTCCATCCCCTTTGTTCTTTCGGGATGCATTTATTAATTTAGGCTCACATCGTAATGAAAAGTTTAGTTTGTTCTTCCATTTTCTTCGATATTTTTCAATCACTCCTCATTCGCTTTATTTAGCATTCCTCATTTTTTAGCACTCCTCATTTTCCATCATAGTTTACGATTTTTGTTTGATTGCTAATGCTCATTGAATTGTTTGACGTTTCATAATTATCTATAAATCTATGGGCATTACTCTTTTTCAATGTAAAGATACATGTGTTTACAAAATATATGTGATTCAGTTTGTAACGCCCCGACCCGGATATATGGGTTACCTGTGAATCAACCCATTTGGAACCGAGCATTAGGAGTGAAGTGCAATGAAACAACCTATATAATGTTGCTAGCCCAGTTTTATTTCAGTTGTTTAGCATGTGATTCCAATTTCAAGATAAACTACGTGTGGGGCCCATGGGAGCACCCCGAGTCCAAGTAAATAGAGATACTGACATAAAATAAATAAAGTACACTTACTTGTACAATGCCCTCCAAATATGAACCTGCAAAGCGAGGGTGTGAGCCTATGCCCAGTGGGAATATACAAGAAGTATATAAATGAACAGCATAAAGGAATACTCACACACCACAATCTCGTGCATGCGAGAATATTTATATATATATATATATATATATATAAGTACACCCTTTGAAAATATATATTCAAATGTATTAATCATTTTACTTACAAGATTTACTCGTCTAGATTAATTTACCTTAATCTTAAAAAACTTCCTTTATTCAAACTTAACATTTCTCACTTTATTTAACACACCTAGTTTCAAAGTTAACACCACTACACTAGTTCATTAAAATATACTTTGGTATTTTAATTGAAAAGTACCATTTCAATGCACACATTCACCGTGTTAGAAAATACTTGTTTGTCATTTGAAAACCTTTCAACACACACTTGTGCAAATTATGAGTTTAACTACTTTGGTTACGAAAATACCCCCCTCATTTGCCCACTTTACTCTAACCTTTTGCCTTAACTTACAGACATTAATAGATTTAGACATTTACTTGCCCATTTCACCTTTACCAGAACTTTTAATTTATTTTTTCAAGCTAGGTTATATTAACACATTTTACTACACAACCCATTTCTTGACATGTTCCAAAATCCTTTTATCTTTTCTCGAAATCTTTCTTTATCACATACTTACACGGGCTCTACACCGACGACTATAGGCACCATATGCTTTGTCGAGTGATTTAGGGTTTTTCACCAAAGGGTTATAGGCTCTTCTTGCTTATTCCCATTTGCATCTGAGTCCTTATTAACGTGTTTAACATTTTACACGTGTCCACATTTTTCCATTTTTTACTTTTATCCGGCGAAGTCAAACTCGAACTTAACCGTCCATTTTTTCCATTAATACCTGAAAAATTATTTCTTTTCTTCTTTAATTACCTTATCCACACATACGTAATTTATACTAAATTTATTCACGTCGTGGGACTTAAGTCATTTTCACACATATTAGTGAGAGATATTTTTTAACATTTTATTCCATAAAATGTTCTACTTTAAGTAAATTATCAACTTACCCTTTATTCGCTAATCCTGCAAATTAGTCCTTTAACAAGTGTTATTTCTCAAAAAGATAGTTATTAAGTTTCCAACTTAACATTTAAACGCTTTAGCCATTTTAACATTTATTTACTACCAAACTTTTGAATCCAAAATAATACCCTTTACATTTTAAGCTCCCAAATTTTTGTTTGTCTTATTTCATGTTTAAACCCGATAATACTTTCTTTGAACTTGCTCACATACTTATTATTAATATACTACAAGTTTGTGTGCATAGAAAGTGGCTTTTAATTACTAAAATCCTACTAAGTGGATTAAACAAACACTTCATTCTAGAAATTTATATTGTTTACAATAACATACTTTTCAAGTAATAAATACATTTTATCAACTTCTTTAAAATGAACAAATGTCCATTTGTTCATAAAGTCTCCATTTTGTAAGAAACTAAAAACTATTTACTCCATAAATATTTTGACAACACAAACATTATTCTGAATTTTTATTTCATAAAAATGCCCATTACAAATAATATTTTCTTACATTTTTATTCTATAAAAATGTTCATTCTTTTTTTTCACTAGAAATACATCAAAATGACATTTCTCACATTTTTATTCCACAAAATATATATTTTCAGCTTTATTAACAAACACACTAGAAAAATATTATCTCACATTTTATTCCATAAAAATGTATATATTTCAGTTTCATTGGTAAACACACTAGATTAATATCGTCTGACATTTTTATTCCATAAAAATGTATATATTTCAGTTTCATTAGAAAAACACATTATTGTTACATACAACTCCTACTCCTTATTTAATAACAATAAGACCATAATATACACAAAAATGGAGTCTTAAGTACAAGAGTAGTTTATCCCACCTTGAAGAATCTCTAAGGATGGTGGTGGTGAAGATGGGTGACTACCCCATCTCCAAAGGTGGCTCTAAAGGGAGTCACAAAAAAGCTCCACTAAACAACCTCCATGAAAGCTCCAAAAATATTCCATAAAATGCACTACAAACCCATATTCTTCTACTAAGAACATCCTCATTAAAACTCCCAACGATACTTCCATATATATATTTTCTCCGTCAATATATATTTGTTTTCTTTAAAGAAAACCCTCACACTCATCTCTAGACTCCCAACACACTATTCTAATATTTTTGCCATAACCTTAACAATGGGGAGAAACTATATATATATATATATATATATATATATATATA
Source organism: Sambucus nigra (assembly GCA_949130495.1). Taxonomy (NCBI): domain Eukaryota; kingdom Viridiplantae; phylum Streptophyta; class Magnoliopsida; order Dipsacales; family Adoxaceae; genus Sambucus; species Sambucus nigra. The sequence goes on along the minus strand of OX422209.1, from coordinate 463,018,272 downwards.
TATATATATAGAGAGAGAGAGAGAGAGAGAGAGAGAGAGAGACCCTTCTGTAAGAGCTCCTTATGGTACAGACCCTGGAACATAACATTTAAAATAGTAAAAAAATGATTTTTTTTGTTGAAACTTCATGAATATGATCTTCACTGTGAGAAGATGATCTCCAAATTTTTTCATCAAAAAATTTAATAAAAAACCATTGAGATGAGGTGATATGTAAAAAAATGGTATAAATATGCATTTTCGACCATTGAAATGTTAGTGATCATCTCACCCAACTTTTGATTGAATTTTTTGATGAAACTTCATGGATATGATCTCGACAGTGAGACGATCATATTCGTGAAGTTTCATAAAAAAATTCAATCAATAAATTGGCTGGCACTAATCCGACATTTCAACGGTTGGAAATGCATATTTATACATTTTTTTACATATCACCTAATCTCAAAGGTTTTTTTGTTATATTTTTTTTATGAAAACAATTGTAGATTATCTTCTCACCGTTGAGATTAAATCCATGAATTTCATCAAAAAATTCATTTTTTTGCTATTTTAAAAAAATAGTATGTACCGGAGTCTGCACCATAAGGAGTCCTTACAAGACACTTTCTGTTGATATATATATATATATATATATATATATATATATATATATATATATATATATATATATATATAAGCTCTTGTTTTAAGAATGCTGACCAGACATGTCTCACCTAGCGGTGCAGTTAGAAATTATCGCCTAAATTATAAGCATACTTTCTCTCTTTTCTGGGTTCACCGTCAGGTGACACATATCCGGTCCGCATTCTAAAAATGCGGACTACTCAGCACCAGTGCCGGTTTGGTGGGGAGGCGGCCGCCTCGGGCCCCCGATTTTTGACAAATTTTTGGGCCCCCAAATATATATATATATATATATATATATATATATATATACACACACCAATCGACACACACAACAAGTACCTCAACCAAATCCACGCACACACCAATTACCTAGATAATATCAATTGACACAAATCAAACCAAATCTTCAAATACCCAATTCTCACACAAATCGGCTAAACCTTCTTTTATATAAACCCATAAAAATAACCCAAAAAATATGCTAACTCAAACACACACAGGACAGCACAACAGTCGGAAACGGCCCTGAGCCTGAGGAAAGAAAATATATTGGAACGGTATCTTGCTTGATAGCGTTGGAGCCTTGGAGGAATCCTCGGAAGCTGTGACTCCTGTGAGGTAATTTTCGTTATTTGGAATAGAGGTTTTGTAAGCTTAATAGCTTTTTTTTTAACCCAAGCCATGAGATACCTCATACATACATACCTGTTTATCTATTTTTAAAGGCAAAGACTCTTTTCATTTCATATAACTCTTAAATCTATTTCATTCATAGAATTGTTTATTTATGTAACTAACTGTTACTCCTATTCTAATTTCTATGTTTTCTAAAATTCTAATTCTTCTATTACTTTTTTTTAACAAAAAATATTTTCTTTTAAAAAATTATTAATAAGACATGGTGGAGGCGCTTGCTTATGTTGAGTTAATTCATCACTTTGCTTCAAAAAATGCGAGAAGAGCTCACATAAAATGATATGTTGTTATGCTTTCTTAATTTGATTTTCTTTTGAGAAGGAGAGTATAAGAGTGTAATTTGTAGATATTTATGCTTGATAATGATAGAAAAGTATTTTTATTTTGAGTAATATTTTTTTTCATTTATAAATTAGAAAAATAAATATATTATTATATATGGGGCCCCCACTTCTAGAGTTCACCTCGGGGCCCTAATATCTCGGGACTGAGACTGCATATTATCCATGACCCACAAAATTGTGTGATCTATCAGTATTTACGTAGAGTTTAGCGGGCACAATATTAATCCCATGATGGAGATCATGACAGTGAACTTCTTCAGCGTCGTTTGAGTGACTCTTATCGTCGTTCAAATGAGATCCTTTACTCATTTGAGCGACTATCTTGGTCGTTCAAGCGATCAGCTCCAAGTTCGCAGCTTGCCCCTACTAACATCTGTTATCTCATAAGGAGATATCTGATGTTTACACGTAATAAATCATCTACTAACTTATTTATGCCCGATAGTTTTCAACTTATAAGAATGGCATATACAAATTCTTTTTTTTTCTAAGAATTCTATAATCCCTATAAAATCCATACTCCACTAATTCTCTTTATTTAATTTAAATTGTTACCCAAAATTTCCAAAAAAAACATTGTTTGTTCCTTTCCATATTTAATTTAATTAATTTAACGGGCAGGATATTACACGGTTTTCAATGGCTTTGTATATCCAGCACCTATTTTAATGAAGAAGCTCTGAAGGGAGGTCTATGAGTCTCACCGAGAAGGGGATGTTCCTTAGACTTGTTAGGATGTAATATCTACCAATGGTTATAAATTCTAATAATGCACAAGATTTTTTACCGGTTTGTTAATATGTAGAAGTTGGTCCCCCTAGGACCACTTTCAATAAACCATATCCCATTGTTGAGAGCTAATAATTACCAATCTTAATGTAACTTAGATATATTATGTTCAGATACATGTAAGTCTCCATTTAAAATATCTTGGGTCTTCGTTTGTTCTTAAGGGTGGATTTATAGTGTTATGTGTACAGTGTATGTATATATATATATATATATATATATATATAAAAGAGAGAGAGAAAGGAGCGTGAGATCCATGAGAACTTTTAAGTATTGAATTCCAAAGTATTGAATAGTGTATAATTTAAGTCAAATTATTTACCACACAAATAGGTATAAATAATTTAAAAAATTTGAACATAATTTCTTTCGTTTATAGGAATATTCACCCTATTTACGAAATAAAAAAATACACTAGCAACAATAATATTAATAGTCTATTATGGATCTCATATAAACATCATCAATTTAACTCAATTTTTGGCACTAATACCAATACGCAAAATTATTTTCGTAGCAACAACATAAATGGTGGACCGAGTTGATTTCATAACATGTCTTGTACATCATGTACACCATAGATACAACACACAACATGCGCACCCTGCTAACAACATGTAAATGAGATTAAAAATTAACAGGTGAAGATGCGAACCTCATTAATAGCACTCAAAATATAGCAAGTCGGCCAACATAAACACGCGATTAAATAATTTCAATGTCCATTCCGGAAGATACGGAGATAACCCCCAATATTTATATTCGTGTTTACGATACGACATCATAACCAACTACCATTTAGACTCAAATGTATGAAAAATTATACGCTTAAAATATAAGAGGTACATTTAGGGCAAATTTAAAATCACACTATTAACTAAATAAACAAGCCAACTGTATATTTACAGGTCCATTTATAGTCCCCATTAAGTGTAGTTGGGATTCATTTACAATCCCCAATAAATGTTATCTTCATCAGTTACCGAACATAATCAAAAACAAAAAATTCAAAATTACACATGTTGTTATTATTTCAACTTTTTCAACTTGAAATATTGGAAATGATGTTATCATTTGAACTTTAAAAAATACGATATAAATTCACCTGCTTAAAATGCCCAATTTTGCAAACAATAAGTAAGAAAAAATATAGGCAAAAATCTCCCAAAAAAACTTAAGAGAGATGAGAGTATACTAATTTTGCAAAATCATATAAATACCACTATAGTTGTCAAATTAGTACATGCTGAACAAATATGACAAAAAAAACACATTAGAAAGAAAAAATATTATTTTGATTTCATTCAGTAATAAAAAATAAAAATAAACTCTACTCTTGCTTTTAAACATAGTAAAATGTCCATTTTGATTCATTTCATTTCCTAACAAAAAGTTGAAATTTGAACACCAAAATATGGTTCACACTATACAAATGTGATGATTTAAAATTACTAAATTAATTGTACCAATATATCAAACTATCACTACTTCTTAATCTCTCTAATCCAAACACATTTATAGGAGCTTTGTCTTTTGGACGTGGTGGCTTAATATTTACCGGTAAAAGAGAAGTCCCTATAGAATTTGTTGTAGTCTTATTTGTTCTCAACAATCTCAAAGAAGAGCTCAATGTACGTCTCCACCAAGTTCTTACGAATTACCTTGAAGATTTTATTCCGCTACAACTTATACATCGACATGCTTAGGGGAAGGTCCTCAGAATCCACAATAATCATCACGAACTCAAATATTAAGAGATAATCTCGTCACAGTTGTCTATGTTAAAGACATGGCAACAGATATTAAAACAGGGTAATTCCATAATTAACTTGGTGTTATGTGTGCATTGATCATCTGATGTTGGACTCCCCAATTAATTTTTACGATGCACATAACATATGCCATTACTACACATGTAGTACTACGCACATTTGTCAGAAGACACCTACCGTCTCTCGAAGTCATACACCAATTTTTGTTCATTGTGTTCATTGTGACCTATACAAAGAAAAATATAAGAAATTTAGTAAGAATGTTGAACACAAAATAAATGTCGTAAAAATTGAAATGCAAGACATGTATTTACCAGAGTGAAACGTGGTAAGAATTATCGATCACCATCAAAACCAATAGTACGATGCAAACCATCGAACACAAAGGTGTCACCCCATTTGTCACTTGAAAACCACCCAAAAAAATCAACTTGTGAACCACCCATGTTTGTTAGAAAATTTTAATTACCAACAATGAACCATCCTCAACCAGATGAAATAGAAGCCTTAATAATGTTGAGGTTAGATCCATGAGAACTTTTACTCATAGAAGTATTCCATGTTTGTTAGCATTTCCCACCTATAATCACAAAAGTACATAAAAAATTAAAAATAGGAAAAAGGTCCCAATAATGATATAAGACTCCCAGAGAATATGGAACCAAAACAACACCGCATTTTTGAAAAAAAAAACTGTAATAGATATTATAATATTGGATGGAAAAAGAAGTGAAAATTGAGTCAATGACTAAATTGTATAGTTGTGATCCATCTCTGCCATAACCTCCGAGAATAACTCCAGAACCAAAAGGTATGATCCACCAATAGATTATAGATAGATGCACATAACTCACAACATATTCTATAAGTTCCTTCATAGGAATAGGTTCACCATAAGTACTTTGACAATTTCTTTCTTTCGCCTTTGCTTGTGCCACAATTTGTCTCCCATTTACTGCCAATCCAGCAACAACCATGTCAGAATGATGATGAATATAGTGGATCCTTCGATTAGAACCCGATAGCATCATCTTCAATGTAATAAGCTTCTACACACCCATAACAATTCCATCCTTGCATTTTATACCAGTAACAGTCCCGATGTATTCGATCTGGAAAACAAGGCCATCTAGAGAGAAGGTGGTGGCTGATAGATCATGACCTGTCGACATATAGTTATATCCTAATAATAATATAATTCAGTTCATGGATGTTCCTATTTGCAAGCATCAAATTCAAATGTCAGAAATCCATGGCATCAAGCTTTATTGGTGCACACTATTAAGACAATAATTTTAAGGATAAGAAGGAACTACATGTAGGATGTATGACATAATATTCCCATGCGTCATCTGAGCCGGCATCTTCCACATCACCTAGTCATGGCCTACAACTCCTTTACATCATCATCCACAGCACCTGCGTCATCTTCCATATCGCTATCAATATCTTCTCCTTTTGTGTTATCCGAGTCGTCATCTTCATCCTCAACATCTATCATAGATAAATGATCAAATAAATAATTTACTCAAAAATCTTACGATGTAAACATATTACAATATGTAAAAATATGTTTTAAAAAACACTGTTCACATCCAAATAGACGAAATTCAGGTCAAATTCAGCGATTTAATGCCTAAAAATTTATGCTTTGAGTCATTTTACCTTCAGCATTCAGTTAGTGTACTCTGCGAAAATCGCTGGTTTTGTCATTTGATGTGCATCTACCCTAATATTCTAAAAGGACATCTAACGTTGTATATTACCTTATCACATCCTAAAAGATCTTGTGCTTAATAATCTCAAAGAATTCCATCCCCGACCTTCTCGATAAAGACATTAAAAGCTTCTTCAACTATTCTATTATATGAGCTAAAAATAAAAATGGGTCAAAGAAATAATTTGACCATCAGTTAAACCTACAAACTATTTAAGGATAGTAAATAAAAATGTGGAATCAAATAAATGATTGTGAAAAAAGAATCAATTAACTGGTAACCTCAAAATACACCCTCAACAATAACATACATGTACATACCAAAAGACATTTAGTGATGAGAACTAATTATCAACATCATAAACACTAATAAATTGACATCAACCCCAATACATTAATAAATCCATCAAATAATGATTCCAGGCTCTAAGAGTATAACATCATTGTTGAAATCAGTGTCCTCTCTATTATTAATTGAAGAAAGAAAAAATATATCAAAATCTAACACACAAATCACATCCAAAACTGAAATGCTAGATATCTCTCTCTCTCTTATAATTTCTTTAAGGAAACTGCATAAGAATATGTTTAAGGAAACTGCATAAGGAAACCTCATAAGGAAACTGCATAAGGAAATCGAAACTGAATAAGGAAACTACAAAATAATTTTTTTAAGGAAACATGTGGTAAATTAATGTAAATCACATATATCACCAGGATCTAAATCTGAAACAATTAATTCAGGCCCCAAAGTGTAAAATTAGAAACCAAACGTTATATAATTACCTCTGAAATAGTTAATTTAGGAGCCTGAACTAAATAATTCTTGAACTTATACGAATACATCTCAAAATTGATTTAATTCCAAGTCATCCTCATGTAAAATGAAGGCCTGGGACAAAGTAAAAGGGAAAAGGGAAAAAAGTTTGAAACTGGAACCAACAACTACCAAATTTTAGGCCTACAGATAGAAACAGTATAAAAAGAGGAATTTTTTATCTCCAATTACAACTACCAACATAAACGGTATAAAATAGTATAAAATGAGAAATTTTGTTATTTTTAGTCTAAACTCAGTTATAACAGTTTGTATAGTTTCTATAAAAACAAACCAAGAATCTAACATCCACACCATAATTTAACACATGAGCACTACCTCATCCAATAGAGAATATTAAACGACTTCCTACGAAACCAAATCATGAGCTACATTGGAGTTAAGATAAGTTTCAATATGAGCTCGCGTTCCTTTTCTTTCAATAATAAACTTGCATTAAAGAATAGAACGTGAAAATTAGTATTTTGGTGCGATGAGTGTAAATTCTTGCACATATACCTTTAAAAATTTATGCAAACAGCTGAGTACCAAAAAAATCAAGATCATTAAGGGAAAAAAAATGTGAAGTAAACATTATAAATGTGTACGTCTCTAATACGTGAAAATTTAAACAAAACATTTTGGGAACATTAATAATCTATAAATAATCACAATATCGAATAGTAATGAAAAACATTATAATGATGCGAGGATACAAAATCAAAGAAAAAATACAGTGTAAGGACATTTTTGTCCATTATCAATTTGTATGTCGTACGCCGTTACACCGTTGACGAAACTCAAGATCGCATCTACATCAACGGATCCGAATATCAAAGTGTCTTCAACATCATAGCCTCTGCGAGAATGAACTTGGTAAAATTTTGTTTTTGCGTTCCTTAAAGTTCATATTTAGTATTGGATCGGTCCGCCTCTATATCGGACCGATCCACCTCCGGACTGGTTCGCCCCTTTACCTAACCAATCCGCTTGCTGCAGATCCAGTAAACCCCGGATTGGTAGCGAACCGATAAAGCCTATTTTAAAAAGAACCGATCCGAGGTCGGACCGATCCTCCTCCAAGCCAAACCGGTCCGCCTGGGATAAGTTCGATCAGATCCGTGTGATATTTTTCCACTGACTCTTATTTTCGATATATATTCCTACTTCGTTGGTGTATTTTTTCAAGCCTTTGAGAAAACGTTTTTAAGAGTACAAACACAACAAGACTTCAATTTTTGATGTGCCAAACATCTTTTTGATTCACACATAAAAATCCCAATTACTTTTGTGAATCTTTTGGAACCCTAGAACAAAAACTTTGTTGTTGTTCATCTTTGTGGAGAGATCTTTGCAACCGAGGGTTGCGTGTCATTGCTGAGGGAGTCTCTACAAAGTTTTATGGCTGCGTGTCATTAAGGAGAGCTGCGGTTCTTCCTTTGTTGTTTGGGCTGCTAGTCCTTGGAGGGTGCTACGTGTATTCCCTTGCTGAGATCAAGACTGCGTGTCTTTGTGGGTTGGCTCCGTGTTGATCCATTGCAGATTTCTCTATGTAATTGTAAGTTGCGACTTGTATATTCATAGTGAAATAAAGGTTTTACTCGAAAGGGGTTTTTCCTGAAATCTGTGTCTCAGCATATTTTCGTGTCTCATGCTTTATTTATTTATGGGTTGACACATGCACCTTAGATGCATGTTTAGGGACTCTAATTAAATAAGGGGTACTTGGAAACTTGCGAATTTAATTTAATCAATTGTCACACAGACGCACTTTTCATACAGCAATGCAAAACAAACTACAAACTATAAATAGTGGGTATAGAGATTTTTTTAATCCATCGCAAATGTAGTCTACAAAAAGATAAAGAAAGAGACATGTACTTTAACAATAACAAATGTGGTCTGTCAAAAGATGAAGAAGAATATAAATACTTTCAACAATTTAAATGAAAAAAAATTAAAATTTGAAGTTAAAATAATACCTTATTAATCTCTTTCCAAAACTTCTGAATCAACCCTCAACAAAAATGAAAACCTATATTTATAGAGAGATTATAGAGAATACGATGAAGTTTATATGGTTTTGAATTAATAAAATTGAACAGGGATGAATAGATCAAGGATAAAAAAACACATGTAGTACATTATGGAGAAAAAAAAACATAAATACTTTAACAATTTTAATGAAAAAAATAAGAATCTGAAACTGAAACTGAAACTTATATTACCTTATCAATCTTCAAACATCGGCATCTAAAAAAAATTGAACCAACCCTAAAATAAAAATGAAAACAAATATTTATAGGCAGATTATAGAGAATACAAAGAAGTTTATGGGGTTTTCAATTTCAAAAATGAAATAGGGGATGAATACATCTAGGGTAAAAAAATAGAAGTACTACATCGTGATAGTTATGAATTGATTTAAGAAAAAAAAATGGAAATATATCAGTTCAGTACTTACTCACCACCTTGAAATGAATGTTGAAGCTCAAAATTGTATATGCAAATGTTGTAATATTTTTTAGCAAATAGGTGAGTACACACTATAAAATGTCCACCATCACTCAAGTGACCCCCACGAACCTACTAGTTAACCATCAAAGGTTTAAACTGCATACACCTTCGTTATATCAGTATGTACACTCACCAGGTATATGAGTGAAGTAATTGACATGGTAGGGCAACAGCCTCCTTATACAATACATAAAACCCAAAAAAGTAAGAATAAAATATTGGAGGAAAATGAAATCCCCATATCTTGAATAACTGAGTAGTACATAGAGCAAGAGAGAAAAGTTATGTAACAACCCGTCCTTTTTGGAGACGATTAAATTCCATAATTGGATATAAATTGGAATTTGGGAAATTTTCCTAAATAGTAATTCTTGGGATTTTCGAGGATTGAATGATTTTCGAAGGATGTTGTGATTATTTTTGGGACTATATAGGTCGAAATATTTTAATTATATGTCGTCGTGGAGAAAAGCGACACGAGGTAAGATTTTTAATTGGAAAACCCGCATTTATTTATTTTGGGTTGGAATAGTGATTTGCGGTCAAGTACCTCGGAAGGGAATTTCGACTGCGCCATAATTCTCGAAATGGCCGAGATAGTCGAAAAAGAGTGTCCGATTGTCGGAAATGAGTTTCGGTTAATTTTAGAGGTAAAAGTAACTCGTAATTGGGTAAACGAGTCGTTTTTGGGTTTTTAGGGTTAAAACCCTTTTCTCTATATATAAAGAGGAAGAGAGGGAGAAAAAGAGAAAGAAAAGAAGAGAAGGAGAGAGAAGAGAGAGAGGAGGAAGAAAAGAGGAAAAAAGGGGGAGATTCCGGCCGGCCTCCGCGGGATTCGGCTCGAGGTCGTCGGATTTTATCTACGAGGCAAGTGTTTACTTGCTTTATTTATTTTTATGCATAAATATCTCATATCATTGTTGGTATAACAAACCCTAATGATTTTGGGTTGGGTATTCGTGGATAAAACGGGTTTTCGGGAGATAAAACGAATAAACCCCTAAAATTGGTTAATTGGAGAAACTTAGGTTTTATGTAAAATTAATTGGTGGTTTAGGGTTCTAGGATGTTTAGAACCCTTAATATATGGGTATTTGTAGTTGGTTGAGGTTGTAGGACGTTGGGTGAGGCGACAAAAAGCTTGGGAGAAGCTTTAATGGCCGAAACCGTCTCGGAGAAGACGATGAACAGTGTAGGCAGCGTGCTTACCGAATCAATTCGGCCTAGAGACGAATCGATTCGGCTCTTGGTCAAAAAATAAAATTTGTATATCTCTTCGACGCGGTCGCGTGGGCGCCGTTCGTGTATTTTTCTGATTTTTTTTAGATTTATAGTGATTTTTCTACGAAAAGCTGTCCGAGATTGAAATCATTAGTTTTAATTTATTGGAGATAAATATTAGGGGTTCTCAAAAGGATTTTTAGGACCTCTAAAGAATTTGAGGAGATATTAAAACTTTGGGTTTGTAGGAATAAATCCAAGTTAGCATTTAAATGGATATTGGATTGAATTTTGGGATTTATGGGGATTCCTAAATAAGGGCTTTGAGGATAAATAAACCTTTAGGAGATGATTGAGGTAATTAGTATTGAACAAAGTAAGAAAATACTTTGGGTTTAGTATCATGCTTATAGGAATGCATGATTGTGATTCCTGGAGGGAATCTTTGGGATTATTATCATCGTTATATGTTATAGGCCACTAAGGCCGTTTATATATATATTCTAGGAAGAATATATAGGATATGTATATACTGTGTGTTTTAGGTATATATATATATATGATGATGGTAATGATTTTGAAAATATATAAATGAATATTTTCAAAATGGAAAGAGAAATGTTTTTCATAATTAATAAAATATGGATTACACACCTCTCTAAATCGCTATCATATGGGAAGTTGCGTTCGTATGGTGAAGCCCACTGGCTAATGATGCAGGGTGGATATAGTCCTAGGTCATGGGAGCGCTTATGGTTGTATATTTTCTGCGGGGGTAGGGAGATTCCGGGTGTGGTCTTGGCTACCACGCAGGCTCATGGCCGCTTCCCGACGTCTTTCGATATAGGATCCCAGGTTGTCTTGGAGGCCCTGGAAGATGATAGCCATTTAGGGGCGCGCACAGTGGAGAAATCCGGATGGGCGGTCTTAGAACGCGTTTATTAAAGCAGTTCATAATAATGTATTTGCTTTAATTACATTTCCTGGATATAGGAAGGGAAATGGGTTATATATAAATTGGCTTCGGTAACACTTCCCGGATGGAAGAAGGGATGTGGAAGCATATGTTTTGATCAAAGCATTTTTAGGATAATGAAAATGTCTTTGAATACATTTCCTGAGTATAAAAAGGGAAATGGGATATTTTGATAAGGAAAAGCATTTTATGATAATAAAACTGGCTTTTAAAAGGTATATGATTTATTAAAGCAATTCATGATAATGGATTGGCTTTTAAATGCATTTCCTGGATATGAGAAGGGAAATGGAAGTTTTTGAAATGAAAAGGATAAGTATTTATAAATACTTTATGTATCAAGTAATCCTCAGTCCGGGAGATATTTATATTATCCGAAAGTATATTGTAGATGTATGTATATGTATAAATTGGGTGCCGAGGGTCTAATGAATCCCGACGATCGACCGTGCCGCATAGTAATGTATCGGGGGGGGTTCCTTGTTTGGATTTCGCTTTGCAAGACACCCCACGCACGAATATGGCACAGTGTTGAGACTGGGGAGAAGTTTAATCCTTAGTGCTCTTATATTATTAAATGTTATGGTATATATATTATATATCTTTCTGTACTGAGGGACTGGCGGATCTCAAAGATCGACCTTGCTGCATAGTAGTGTATCGGGGGGGTTCCTTGTTTGGATTTCGCTTCGCGAGACACCCCACGCACGAACATGGCATAGCATCGAGATTAAAGTGAAGTTTAGCCCTTAGTACATCTGTTTGACTATCTAGGTTAGATAGTGGGTGGGTATTAGATTATTATACTAGGGTAGCTTGACTAGGAGGTTTATAGGGATGCGCTAGGTGTGCACTGTTAGGGGAGAGGTGAGGGGTATCTCACGAGAGTGCGATACCAATTTAAATATGAGATAAAACTATTTTTCTAAAAATAAAGCATTTATGCACTTGCAAAATATTTTCTAAACATTCGGGCCCTGACCCGTTTGTCTACTCTCCTTTCTTTCTCTATATTGTATATATATAGGTGTCCAGACACAGGGACGCCTGGATGGGAACTCTTTCGAGTCAGACGTCTGCTGCAGCAGCTGTGGATGCTTGCAGGACTTTCGGTAGACACTTCCCTTCTTGTACTCTAGATAGGAGGTACTGTATACACATTCGGGCCAATGGTCCAACTGCATTTATTTATTCTTTTAGAGCATTCGATATGGTTGTATATTTGGACCGAGTGTTCGGTTATTTTAGTTCCTTTCATTTCCATTTCAGTTCATTACGCATTTAATTGTGAATGTTTTAATTTGTGCGCTAAAAAGAGTAGTTAAGTAAAAGTTTTTAACAGCCACCTAATAGGATGTTAGTAATTAAATGGATTTTCGACAGTGATGTTAAGGATGATCCATATGTGACTCCTGTTTTAATTTAATATTGGAGTGATCGCCTGGTATCTTATTAGGCGGGTTGTTACAGATGGTATCAGAGCATCAGGTTCTAGTGTCTTTAGGAATCTGTGCGGACGTACTACGCTTTCAGCGTGGCTCTCGATTTGTATAGAGCCCCAGGATTAGGATTGTTGATATCTCTTGTGAGATTTCATTCTCCTTCCATATTATGAGATTGTAGAAATCTTTTGCGCGCTCGTTTGAGAATCGTGTGCGGAGCTTGGATGACAGCAGGAGGTGAGGCTTAGCTGGTGCAGCTGGTAGAAGGTTGGGATGAGTACCTTAGTAGAGGTCACTCTCTCTATGGTAATTGTTATGAATTATCTCAATGACTACTAAAGCATAGTAGTTACGAGTACCATAGTGCCGCCGTAATAGAGTGTGGTACTAAAGTTGGATTTCCCCGTGGAGATAAGGATTAGAAAGGGATCTTACGGATAGTTCTAACCGTGAGTCCCCATGAATCAGCAGGATGAGAAGAATGCAGCTTTGGGACTTATTCGCCTAAGGTTCAGCAGAGGTATATGGTGTGAGTATTTGGCGTGACTAGATATAGTCGCGGTATTAGTTAGCCCTAGACTCGTGTGTGTATTTTGAGTTGTGGCGATCTCGATAACATTTTAATGTATGACTATGTGTTTTCCGCAATAGCGGAATTTTATTTCCCTTCATTCTCCATAGAGGCGGGTGATTATATTTTGTATACATACGTATACGGTATATGGTGTAACGGAGCGATAGAAGGCTAATAATGGCAAGTCTATCGTGTCCACAGTTCTTGGAGGGAACAAGTTGTTATTCTGGTGTCTCACCTTGATACAGGTTGAGTACACCTTTGCTATTATGGATTTATGGAACCTCGATGAGCAGAGGCTTCCTTATTTTGGATGGTATATGTGGCAACCTTATAGATATAATTTAAGGCCCACAGAATCGTTGTTGAGCGATAAGATTTATCTCAGTATTAGTTTGCGCAAGGACTTAGGAATGAGTGCGAGCGCAGGGTGGTATGACTCTTAGTTAGAGTTAGGAGTTCAGATCACCTTTTGTTGGATTAGGGGATAGGGTTATCCCAGTTGCATGTTGAAATGACTGAACTCCACAACCAACGAAGTCAAGGGTTAATGTGTGGAGGGGTTCCTTGTTTGGATTTTGCTTTGCGAGACACTCCACACATGACTCTTAACGGCGTCGGGAGTGGGGAGCTGTTATGAGATGCAAGGATGTCGATCATGTGGAACGGTCGCATAGTGTGGATGAACCACTATAGACTATGAGCCACATAATGTCAAAATACTTATGGAAAATTGTGCTATGGAAAAGCACTAAAATGATCCCTTCGCCACAAATGGGTGGGTAAGGTTGGACTTAGAGAAATTTATTTGAGAACAATAGTCAGGCCTTAATGAAAAGGCAAGTTTTGAGGAGCAACATTTTGGGTATTATGTTCGTGACACTTTCTACAGAAAGTGGGCACTTGATTAGTTAGGTTTCCTTCTGTATGGGCGGAAGGATAAGATGGTAGGAATGCGTTCATAGGCTAGCCTAGTAGGATTTAGGACGTCCTGCTTCTGTGCCTTGGGTCGTTATATCTCGATGACCGACTACGCGAGGGAGTAGTGTAACGGGAGGGTTCCTTGTTTGGATTTCGCCTTGGCGAGACGTCCCACGCATGAAACCAAGCAATTGTCGGGAGTTGAGGGAGGCCTTGGGCACTAGGGACATACTTATGACTATATTAGTTTCGAATAGGTAGGGTAACGCATAGATCGTAGCATTTTTAGGATATAGGTTCAGTAGTATTAGCAGCGCCGAGGTTAGGAATATTGAAATGCGCGGGTTCGGAGGACCCATAGGTGAGTATTACACCGAGGAAAGGAGATCCTTATTGGGAGAGAGTGATGCGTGTCAGATGTTCGTAATGTTTGTGCTGATATGCACAAGTTAGAAAGTGTATGGGCACCTTGGTAAGGTAGTTTGATGTACCGCCTAGCTAAGATGGGAGTAGTATATAAGGTTGAAATTCATGCTGATAGGCATTATAGATGATGGGTATTATGTGACGTATAAGAGTCACTTTGCGATTGTGGTAGTCGTGTAGCATATGGTTGGGAACCATTGGGTTAGTATTGTTTCCCTCGAGGAATTAGGATTTGGAGTGATCCCAAGATTGGTGGTGTAGATTGTACCCGAATTTCGAGGACGAAATTCCGTTGTAAGGGGGAGAGTGTAACAACCCGTCCTTTTTGGAGACGATTAAATTCCATAATTGGATATAAATTGGAATTTGGGAAATTTTCCTAAATAGTAATTCTTGGGATTTTCGAGGATTGAATGATTTTCGAAGGATGTTGTGATTATTTTTGGGACTATATAGGTCGAAATATTTTAATTATATGTCGTCGTGGAGAAAAGCGACACGAGGTAAGATTTTTAATTGGAAAACCCGCATTTATTTATTTTGGGTTGGAATAGTGATTTGCGGTCAAGTACCTCGGTAGGGAATTTCGACTGCGCCATAATTCTCGAAATGGCCGAGATAGTCGAAAAAGAGTGTCCGATTGTCGGAAATGAGTTTCGGTTAATTTTAGAGGTAAAAGTAACTCGTAATTGGGTAAACGAGTCGTTTTTGGGTTTTTAGGGTTAAAACCCTTTTCTCTATATATAAAGAGGAAGAGAGGGAGAAAAAGAGAAAGAAAAGAAGAGAAGGAGAGAGAAGAGAGAGAGGAGGAAGAAAAGAGGAAAAAAGGGGGAGATTCCGGCCGGCCTCCGCGGGATTCGGCTCGAGGTCGTCGGATTTTATCCACGAGGCAAGTGTTTACTTGCTTTATTTATTTTTATGCATAAATATCTCATATCATTGTTGGTATAACAAACCCTAATGATTTTGGGTTGGGTATTCGTGGATAAAACGGGTTTTCGGGAGATAAAACGAATAAACCCCTAAAATTGGTTAATTGGAGAAACTTAGGTTTTATGTAAAATTAATTGGTGGTTTAGGGTTCTAGGATGTTTAGAACCCTTAATATATGGGTATTTGTAGTTGGTTGAGGTTGTAGGACGTTGGGTGAGGCGACAAAAAGCTTGGGAGAAGCTTTAATGGCCGAAACCGTCTCGGAGAAGACGATGAACAGTGTAGGCAGCGTGCTTACCGAATCAATTCGGCCTAGAGACGAATCGATTCGGCTCTTGGTCAAAAAATAAAATTTGTATATCTCTTCGACGCGGTCGCGTGGGTGCCGTTCGTGTATTTTTCTGATTTTTTTTAGATTTATAGTGATTTTTCTACGGAAAGCTGTCCGAGATTGAAATCATTAGTTTTAATTTATTGGAGATAAATATTAGGGGTTCTCAAAAGGATTTTTAGGACCTCTAAAGAATTTGAGGAGATATTAAAACTTTGGGTTTGTAGGAATAAATCCAAGTTAGGATTTAAATGGATATTGGATTGAATTTTGGGATTTATGGGGATTCCTAAATAAGGGCTTTGAGGATAAATAAACCTTTAGGAGATGATTGAGGTAATTAGTATTGAACAAAGTAAGAAAATACTTTGGGTTTAGTATCATGCTTATAGGAATGCATGATTGTGATTCCTGGAGGGAATCTTTGGGATTATTATCATCGTTAGATGCTATAGGCCACTAAGGCCGTTTATATATATATTCTAGGAAGAATATATAGGATATGTATATACTGTGTGTTTTAGGTATATATATATATATGATGATGGTAATGATTTTGAAAATATATAAATGAATATTTTCAAAATGGAAAGAGAAATGTTTTTCATAATTAATAAAATATGGATTACACACCTCTCTAAATCGCTATCATATGGGAAGTTGCGTTCGTATGGTGAAGCCCCCTGACTAATGATGCAGGGTGGATATAGTCCTAGGCCATGGGAGCGCTTATGGTTGTATATTTTCTGCGGGGGTAGGGAGATTCCGGGTGTGGTCTTGGCTACCACGCAGGCTCATGGCCGCTTCCCGACGTCTTTCGATATAGGATCCCAGGTTGTCTTGGAGGCCCTGGAAGATGATAGCCATTTAGGGGCGCGCACAGTGGAGAAATTCGGACGGGCGGTCTTAGAACGCGTTTATTAAAGCAGTTCATAATAATGGATTTGCTTTAATTACATTTCCTGGATATAGGAAGGGAAATGGGTTATATATAAATTGGCTTCGGTAACACTTCCCGGATGGAAGAAGGGATGTGGAAGCATATGTTTTGATCAAAGCATTTTTAGGATAATGAAAATGTCTTTGAATACATTTCCTGAGTATAAAAAGGGAAATGGGATATTTTGATAAGGAAAAGCATTTTATGATAATAAAACTGGCTTTTAAAAGGTATATGATTTATTAAAGCAATTCATGATAATGGATTGGCTTTTAAATGCATTTCCTGGATATGAGAAGGGAAATGGAAGTTTTTGAAATGAAAAGGATAAGTATTTATAAATACTTTATGTATCAAGTAATCCTCAGTCCGGGAGATATTTATATTATCCGGAAGTATATTGTAGATGTATGTATATGTATAAATTGGGTGTCGAGGGTCTAATGAATCCCGACGATCGACCGTGCCGCATAGTAGTGTATCGGGGGGGTTCCTTGTTTGGATTTCGCTTTGCGAGACACCCCACGCACGAATATGGCACAGTGTTGAGACTGGGGAGAAGTTTAATCCTTAGTGCTCTTATATTATTAAATTTTATGGTATATATATTATATATCTTTCTGTACTGAGGGACTGGCGGATCTCAAAGATCGACCTTGCTGCATAGTAGTGTATCGGGGGGGTTCCTTGTTTGGATTTAGCTTCGCGAGACACCCCACGCACGAACATGGCATAGCGTCGAGATTAAAGTGAAGTTTAGCCCTTAGTACTTCTGTTTGACTATCTAGGTTAGATAGTGGTTGGGTATTAGATTAGTTTAGCAGGGTAGCTTGACTAGGAGGTTTATAGGGATGCGCTAGGTGTGCACTGTTAGGGGAGAGGTGAGGGGTATCTCACGAGAGTGTGATACCAATTTAAATATGAGATAAAACTATTTTTCTAAAAATAAAGCATTTATGCACTTGCAAAATATTTTCTAAACATTCGGGCCCTGACCCGTTTGTCTACTCTCCTTTCTTTCTCTATACTGTATATATATAGGTGTCCAGACACAGGGACGCCTGGATGGGAACTCTTTCGAGTCAGACGTCTGCTGCAGCAGCTGTGGATGCTTGCAGGACTTTCAGTAGACGCTTCCCTTCTTGTACTCTAGATAGGAGGTACTGTATACACATTCGGGCCAATGGTCCAACTGCATTTATTTATTCTTTTAGAGCATTCGATATGGTTGTATATTTGGACCGAGTGTTCGGTTATTTTAGTTCCTTTCATTTCCATTTCAGTTCATTACGCATTTAATTGTGAATGTTTTAATTTGTGCGCTAAAAAGAGTAGTTAAGTAAAAGTTTTTAACAGCCATCTAATAGGATATTAGTAATTAAATGGATTTTCGACAGTGATGCTAAGGATGATCCATATGTGACTCCTGTTTTAATTTAATATTGGAGTGATCGCCCGGTATCTTATTAGGCGGGTTGTTACAAGTTCCCAAACTAAAAAAGAAAAATAAGATCAAAATCTATTGCTATTACCTATATCCCCAATTCAAAATTTTAAAAAAACCCAAAAAATCTAAAATTTGAAACAAGTGGTTCAAAATCTTCAGGTATTTAGACCCAAAAAAACCCTTAAAATGAACCAAAAAATCTCAATAATAGAAAAGAAAGAAGAGGGAATACCTAGGTTGATTAGGTTTCGATCTGCAAAACAAACAAAGACACCAATTTCAAAATCAAATTTTCGAACCCTAAAATCACAACACCTAAATTTCATAAAACCCTTAAGTTTATAAACCAAAAAGACCTCAATCACACCGTGAAGAATAAGAATAAGAATAAGAGAGGGAATACCACACCTTGAATAAGAAGAAAAAGTAGGAGGAGGAGGAGGAGGAGGAGGAGGAGGAGGAGGAGGAGGAGAAGAGGTAGCCGATAGAGGGTGAGAGAGAGATAGGTCGTGAAATCGTGTGAGTGAGAGCTTGTGAGGGTGAGGGTGAGGGTTAGGGTGAGGGAGTGGGTAGGCGGGTGATGTTGATTGAGTGGGTAGAGTGATTAAAGAGGTAGTTTACCAAAATATCCCAAAATTTGAATTAAAGTAAAAATTCAAAATGAAAGGGAGGAAAAAAACACCACAAACATTGAATTTAATTTTGCACCATTCAATCATAGCCCCTAATTAACTAATCTCTTTATGGAATAGTAAAACAATTCTACTCCTTATTTTATCTATATAATAAGTTACAATGGTGTTTTCACTATTCATAAGATGGGAAGACACTTCACGGTTCAAATCGAATCCAACAAGGCACGAAATGAAGGGTTGAGATTGAAATATACCTCTTACCATTTTTGCTTCTTTAATATTTAAGTTTCCCCTCTTTTTTAACCCTTAATTTTTGTTGTTTCTCTTACCCAAAGTTCAAATACACGGATAAAATGGGAAATTACTACCTTAGAACCTTTTTAAGATTAGCCAAGTACACTTCTCTCTCTCTCTCTCTCTCAATCAAATAACTATACCTCCATTTGTTCTTTAGCCAGAGAAACTCTCCCTCTCTCTAGCATCATTTCCTCACCAAACCCACCACGAAGAAGGTCTCACTCTCGATCCTCACCCACCAAAATTATTGTGTGACTCATGTACGATTTTATGTTTTTCAATGTTTGTGCAAGCATTTTTCCAGATCTAATTAGTTTTTATTGCAGGTATGGTTTTGTTTATTTTTTTAGGGCTTTTGGTCTTCTGTTTCATAATGTAAATATACGAGGTTTACTAAATGGTTTACTATTTTCGTTTGTGGTTAGGTATCTTGCGTTTTCGATTTTATTTTGAATCTTTGTTGCATTTAAATTAGGGCTTTTAGTTATTTGTTCATTTAGGTTTCAAATCACAAGCCATGAACGACACCACCAGGGATATTACATTGTTACATTTAGGTTTCAAATCCATACTTGCTTTTTTTTTTGGAATCTTTGTTGCATTTTCATTAGCGGTTTTGGTTCTTTGTTGCACTTGGGTTTCAAATTCGATTTTGGGTATTTTTTAATCCTTCTTTTGACCATGTTATTACTTTGTTAGATTTTAGGTTTGAAATGAGATTTATACAAGATGGTTGCTCTGCTGAGATTACTGGAACCATATAGCCCTTTTTAGGTATGTTTTTCATTTCTTCTGTTTAGTTCTTTGAAAATGCTGTTGAGATGGTTTTGGGTGAGTAAGTTATGTATTTATGACTCTATATATCTTTATTGGTTTCACGCTTCGAAGTGAAGAGGGCTTAAACAATTATTTGCATTTGTTTTTTAATTGTGGGTAGATTTCAGGTTATGTCGCTTAGAGGTTTCTAGGAGAAGCACGTGTGTAGTCATACACTATGTGGGTTAAATTTCTCCAACCTTACTAATCATGTTTTGAATTGTCTTCACAAACACAAGTTTCAATTGTAACAATTTAATGCCAAATAATGTCGTCTAAATATTTCAGAAAATGTGGTATTTGATGTCATTATATATCGATATATAATTGATACTTACTATTCTTGTCTTCTTTGTTTTGGAATGTTTAGGTAAGAACTGTGAAAGTTTGTGACAGAAATCACATTAATTCAAGAATTATATTTTATGACAACGGCATTACTACAAGTGATGGGTGAGGATTTTTTAATGAAACTTAAGGTATTTTCAGGATTCAAATTATGAACTTATCAGCTAACTCATGTATTATTATTTTTTCATTTTCGGTAACTTAACCGATATATACTCGTGTGCCATAATTATGTTTTGTTTTTTATATCAGGATATTTTTTCATTTTGGCAAGTTTTTAGTGATATTTTAGCTTTGATTTGTAATAAGTACATTTACTTACAACTTGCTTTGGTAAGTTTTTAGTAATCTTTTTCTTTGATTTGTTGTAGTAATCAAAACCCTTGATAAGACGATTGCCCAATAATTTTCCACACATTTATCTAAATTTTTCTAATATCGATGCATCCAAACTTTCCCTAAAGTTTTCGTAATTAATTATTACAGTTTCCCACTAATTTTAGTTTTGTGGAAAAAACACCTCATCTATATGCCATGCTATCATAAGGGAAGGCGCACTGCATTGTTTAGCTTTCTGTCTTTCATTTTTTCCTGTGCAGCTATAAAATTTATACACTATAAACTGATATTTGTTAGTATTCACTAAAATATAATTGTTAAATCAGTTTTTGGTTGTTTAGTTTGTATGTTTGTATGTTTGTATGTTATATGTGTATTCTAAATTTGTTTCATCATTCATTATAACAGCATTTGATTCTAACATGTGATTTTGGATATTGTGAACTCGAATGCACGGTATGCAAGAACACCATCCTTTTAGGATCGAAATTCCGAAGATTGGGTTTATAGGTGGAATAAACCCATTATTTTTTCTTAAATTGTTGAAAAGTGGCATACCGGGAATAGCATTGTTGTAGAAATTTCAAGCCGGTGGTACTGAATTATATGTTCTCTTGAATGGACGATATCCTTTACTCATCTCTGTATTCATGTTATGAATTTGATCTAGATCGAGAAGGTTAGGTTTATAGTGACCTTTTTGTCTTCGATGTAAAATAGATTTGATCTCTTTTTGTCTCTATCGAGCAGGTCTGATTCTGATTTATGTTATAGATTTGATCTAATATTGACCTTTATGTTATTTATTTGATCTGGATTGATCCGGTCAGCTTGGGTTTAAGGGTGGAACAAACCCATTAGTCTTTCTTAAATTGTTAATAAGTGGCATACCGGGAATAACATTTTTTGTAGAAATTTCAAGCCGGTGGTAATGAATTTTATGTTCTCTTGAATGGATGGACGATATCCTTTACGCATCTTTGTATTCATGTTATAGATTTGATCTGGATCGAGAAGGTTAGGTTTATATTTACCTTTTGTATTCGATCTAAAATAGACTTGATCTATTTTTGTCTCTATCGAGCAGGTATGATTTACTGTTATAGATTTGATCTAATATTGACCTTTATGTTATAGATTTGATCTGGATCGAGCAGGTCCTATACTCATGTCAAGTTTTTTTATATCTATCTCTAATATAGACATATTTTGAATATTCTACTATATAAAGTTCTAAAGTTTATGTAGTGGAATGATTAGGAATTAGAAATCAGTTCTAATGCGACCCATCATTTTCTTACCGAAGAATCTCATAGTGATGAGCATATTAACATTTTTATTCAAACATCCTCTTGATATTTTAAAACAATAAAAGGTACATTGTTGTTGTTTCATGCCTTTTAAATCAATAAGGGTTGTATTTTTAAACTTATAGGCATCAGTGGAGTGTAAATGTGACACTGAGGGAGCTTGAGTGCATCTAGAAGATAGAGTGTAGTATAATAAGTCAAAAAATAATTAATGTGAACTGTGATCCACACCATGATATGTAGAATAATTTGATGAATTGTAAACACCCTTTTTTGGTGTTTTAATTGAGTAGGGAAAGTTGAAAATAGCCTTGCAAATAGTTACGCACGGGCTCGATAAATCTAAGGGTCTGTTGTATTTATATCGCTTCCTCGCTATATCTCGCAGATAAATGAAGGAGAAATAAACTAATATAATAGTGGTAATTTATATAGAACTAAAAAGTATATAATGAGTCTCTTGAAGAGTTTGAAAATTTTAACATGTAAACATAAATCACTTTTCTTCATTATTAGTACATTCATCCTCTCTAAAATTGAGGCTTTAACCTAAATCAACTCAATTTAAATTACGATCTAGAAAGCACCTGCGATGCACTAAATCAGCTTAATTTAAGTTTGAGAGTGTTTGTTTTCTGATGTGGGGTTTACATTGTAATAGGTTGCTTTATAGGTGAATATTTTCTTTTGTTATTTTTAGTCCACTAAATATTTATTCTTATTTTCTTCTTCCTCTATATTTTTTTGAAATGTCGAGGGAGCGCTTTTGATGACACATCCTCTGCGGATGTCTTTAGTTCCAATTTTTATTTTGTATTTTTCACCCAGTCCTCTATTATTTCATTTAGTACAAACTCGGTACCAATTGAAATAATAGAGGACCGGAATGTAAGTGGTATTTCCTCTGACTCGGTACTACTGAGTTTTCCCATTTCCCTTGTTTCACTTATTGAACTGGAATGTATGTGGTATTTTGTTGACAAGCTAATTTCACTATTACACTGGATTTTTGGTTGACAGCAACCTATATTCCAGATGTTAATTTTCATAACTATGATTACCTGGGAGGATTCTTACAACACTATAAAAGATTGTAGTATCTTCATATTTTTATCATCCAATGTCAGTTTGTAGCATTGTGTAAGCAGATAATTTACTATAGACTATTGAACTCGTGATGATAAATGATATATGTAACTACCCTTTGTTGAATATGTATTAAGATATAAATTCTTACCCACATTAGTACATGCATATGCAAATAGGTATTCACACAAAGACATATCTAAATGCACATGTATGTTTGTTTATGTATAGATTTCAGTTTGAGGATTTATTCCTGTGGAGGGCTGATATAAGAATACACGATTGGTATCATATTATTATTACCCAATTGCATTTTTGTTGAGCTCCGCAATGGTACGTTGCTTTTGTATTTGTGTAATATTAGGTGAATGTGATATCGGCATTAAACTACATGAGATTGTTTGTTTAGCCCAGTAAAAATTTGATCTTATCGTTAAAGATAAGTATCATTAGTACTTTGTCTTTAATCTTGGCACCTCATTTACTGTAAGTTAATTTTACCGGCTAAGTAAAATGGCAGGGCCGATATATTAATTTAATATGAAGTGAATCTATATATACATTGTTTTTTAAATTCAATTCTAAAATAAGGTCAAGTTAACTTCTTAATGTTACAACTACTAATCATTTGTCCTCTTATGTGAACATGTTGATTACATCATCTTTGTATAAACTTTTCGTAACAATTTTTGAATTGTGTATCAGGCTGTTTGATGCGACCACGAATGTGTATCTAGTTTTTGTGTTGATATAGGCTGAGGTGCAAGCCTGTCACGTTAGTAATAAACCCGATAAGTAGGTATCGTCTCCACAGGGAAATAGGATAATGAAATCTTAACGACGTTGGGAAGACAGAGAAATCCTAACTTGACTCTAAAAGGAAAGAAAAGAAAAGATGATGAATTTTGGGGTGGATTTCTGCTAACTAAGAGGAAAAAGAAAATCTAACTACTGAACATGGGATTTACTAATGAACTTCTTTGTAAACTACTTATGAAATTATGTTTTAACTGAAAAGTTTGCAAGTGAGAAAAAAAAACGAGTTAGGATACACTCCTCCAACCCTAGTTCATTTACTAATGTTAAAACCAAATTCTGAATTGAAATAATTGAGAAAACCCAGTCTTTATTCATCCTAAGCATTCCATATATGAGGGATCGTAGCCCGAACCATATGAAATCAAAGTCAAGAACAAAGCAGTGTCGTTGTATCTACACGCGCATTGCACTCTTAAGCATCCCGGTTACCTAGGGCAAACGGGATCAAAATCCCTACAACGGTTGTGATAACCACACAACACAATTAATCAATTATTTTATTTAAAATTTAATTTTACGCATTTTCAAAGAACATCGGGTGGGATTCATGCATCCCAACCCGTAGAAAATTAGTTGGACATGATTAAAGTGGAGAAAAACATAGTTCTTGAGAAATAAAACATCAAGTCCAAAGAAAACAGAGGAAAAGAGAAAGTGAAGAATCCAACCAGCAATCAAACTAAGTAGCTATTGAAGAATTAAAATAAAGAACATTATGTGTATTGAAGAAAATTAAAGTGCGATCCTTACAGCAATGCTCCTTATGAAAACTACCAAAACCCTCTACTCCTAAGATAAAACTAAAAAATCGAACCCCCAATATTATGGAAGAAATCTGAATAAATAGCCACGAAATTTACAAGAGTTTGACTCCATTAAAACTCTAGGAAAGAATAGAAAATTTTGTAAAAATCCAATGCGGTCCGGATCCATCGGGGGACGCGGTCCGAATCGCCCCCAAAATCTTTACAGGGAATGTCAGGTCAAGGCGGTTCCGACCCTTTTTGAATAAAAGGTTTGGATCCCCTTCAATTTCTTAACAGGAACTTTTTCACCAAGGTGGTCCGAATCCCCTTCACTTTTCATACAGAACTTTATGGGGACCCGGTCCGGACCCTTTTCTAGGCGGTCCAGACCTCCTGCCTTTTTCATATAGGGATCTTTTTTTGGACTTTCTTCATCTTCAAATCTTCATAACTTCTTCATCGTAGCTCGGATTGAGGTGTCATTTTTTCCAGTGTTCTTGTAATTGAAAGATCTTAAACTTTGCAGTTGGACCCACCTCCAGACTAAGGCTACAAAATTATGAAATTGCCCTTTGACTTTCCTCCTTTGGCTTTTTTCAATGCTTTTCCAGTTTCTTTCTTCCTCAATGCTTTAAATACCTGTAAAACTCATGAGAAATAGATGAAACTATATGTACGTGTTAGAAGGAGTCAGTAGCAAGGAAATGCAATAATTACACTCATTTTACATTATTCAAGATGATATAAGTCTCTAAATTAAGGGGATAAATTTAGAAGAATTTGAGCCTAATCACTATTCATCTTTCTAAAATGTAAGGCTATTCACTTTGGTTGTTCATCTCAAGATGAGGTAAATCAAAACTACAGATCAAAACTATAGACTAAAATTGTACTGATTGCTTTGGTTGGTGGTAAAACATGGAATTTTCTAATGTTTGTATGCCTGATAAGGCACTTGCTAATGTTCGGCATTTTAAAATTTATCAGACTGAGTTTATGGCATTCATTAAATAGTAGATTGGGTGATGTACTGCGAATTATAATATTCTGATTTGTGTTATTATTCTGATACATTTGTATTTGTCTGTACCATAGGCATTACGAATTACATTATGAGGCCACAACAACAGTAAATCACTATTGTGATTTCAAGCGAAAATCACAAAACAAAGCAAAAATCATAGATATGACTATTGTGATTTCAAGTTTCAAGTTTCTAAATGATGTTTATTTTGTTACTTTAAGAAAATCACAGGCATCACTATTGTGATTCACTCTAATATGCATGTGTGTGTGTGTATCTATTTATTTATGTTAATATATATATAATAATAGTATAATGCGTTTCAGGCTCAAGTAGAACAAATGAGAGCATGTGCTGAAGAAAAGATAGTAAAGAATATCGCGATGGAAAGAAAAAGATTGGAAGAAAAAAGGTTTGCAGCTGAAGCTAGAAAAAATAGCGAAATCAAATAAATGGACTTTGAGACGAGAAATCAAAGAAATCAAAGAAATGGACTGAGGTGAGAAATAAAAGAAATGGACTTTAAGATGTACATTTATCATGATCTAAAGATTTGATAGAACCTAAAGAACTACTGTTATATTTGATTGTTATATATTGTTAAAGGGGGATTTCGGTCAGTATGTACTCTTATATAGTATGCAATGTTATAAGAGTAATGTTTGTTTTTTCTCATTTCATTTTTTATTTGCAAGTTTTATTAGGGAAAGTTAAACTCTTTTAACTATATTTTCACACATTTTTCCGTATTTGCAATCACCTCATGGATTTAAGATCTGATTGTCATTTTTCTTCTCATTGTTTTGTTTTCTTCACATTTTTCTCCATACAAGCATATTCTTTTGATAGAACCTAAAGAACCCAAAAATTTCATACTGTTAGTGAGCGATTTTGAGAAAAACACCAAGTGCATTATCACGACATTACAATTGGCAGAATATGGGACTCGTTGTCCCCATAAACTAACCTGGGAACCCCATTTGGGAATGAACCTGTACATAATCTTCACGGTTTAACGTTTCTGGGGGAGGATCCACATAATCCTTCAAGTAATGTGTAGGTTGCGGAAAATCAAACCCCATTTATTGTTGGTAGTGTACATTTTCGAAGGAGCACTCGGCCTAAACATCGTGATAGCCATTGGACCACCAGACGCTTCAACGAAAATCACAGACTTGGGATCCAAAAAGTCCACCTTTGGTGATGTTTCTTGAGAGGTAGTCATATGTAATACCCCGTATTTTTAATGACTTTTAAAATGGGATTAACAAGAATTAATTGTGTTATAATTGGAAATTAATCAGGATTTAAATATTACTCGAGAATAAAGTAATATGTGATTGATGTTAAATATTACTTAATGATTAAAGTAATATATATGATTATGAATTTACAACTGATTATGACTTTATAAAATTATCGCGAAGTATGTGTACGACAATTATGGTAATTAAGTTGGGACGCACATTTGAGTCATGTCGGGAATATAATTTAATAAAATAAAACTGAATTATTTTATGTCATCCGAATGGACGTGTTGACTGTGCCAAAGTGTCCGAAAGGGTTCAAATAGTCAAAAAAGTCTACTTGGGGGTTTGATTTGGGTCTCGGGACACTTTGGAATCGAAAGGACATCCCGGAGGGGTATTTCAGTCATTTTACAAGGGAGGTGAATAGTAACTACGGAAATATGAGTTTATTTTATAAGTAAAGGCATTAGAAAGCTTAGGTTCATTCACCAAAAATAAGAGGAAAAGGTTTAGGGGAGATTGAGAGACTTTTTATGGGAGAAGAAGAGACTTTTCTAGGAAACCAAAGGACAACCACCTTGCACCACCAAAAGCCACCACCACCACTGCCAAAAATTGGCCGAAAAAAGAGGGGACCGCCAGTGGAGTATAATCCCTAACAGATCAAACCTAAAATCTAAAGGAAAGTGATTAATTATTGCAATCTTAGCTTATATATTGTCCATGTTAGGATAGTTAGGAGAATTCTAAAAAGTTGCATGAACAAAGATAAATTTGTGATAATTTTTAACTGGATCTTTGAAATGGATATTATCTAGGAGTGATTACTTTTGATTATATAATAAACTCCATAAATTATATATTATCTTGTGAAGAAATCTGGAATTTACACTCTTATTGATGATAAAGTCAAAAATTAGAGTTTTTGAGAATAAAATGGAATTTGAGTAAATTGATTCATGTCAATGATGTTTAAATAATTTTTGATACGTTAGAACTTATCCATATATAATGGTATATGATCTGGATATCATGAGATTTGTTTTGGGGAATCATTTGGTGAAGAAAAATTGGATTTTATATGATGTTCATGGATGAATATAAAAATATGAGTTTTCTGGAAATAGTATATTTTAAATCCAACCTTCTTGATGATTTTATGTGGTTTGATTATTAGAACTAATTTATGTATCTTGGTTTATCATATGGAATGAATATTGGGGAGTTTAGGATTATTGTATAGAGGTTTGATTGATTAAAATATGTGAAACCCGTAGAATAAAGATTGCAGAATCTAGGCTGATATCTGGTTGATCGATCGATCGACCCAAGACCATCGATTGATCGACATCCCCATAAAAGATGAAGTTCTTTCTTTTGAATTCTTTATTTAATCCCAAAACTTTTAGGAATCTTTTGTGATTATTATTTGAACATAATGAGACTTAGGGAAGGGAAGTAGGCCATAGGTAAGACCCGAAAAATATCATTTTTGGGATTCTTGAATGAGGAGAAATTAACGAGTGTTCATTAAACGAGTTATTATCGAGACTTATGTTACTTGGGATTTAAATTGGATAAATGATAATTTAAGATTGGGACCAGTAGTAAGAGAGTTATTAATTCCCGATATAACCCTGGGAATAGGTGGGGTTAACCCTAAGAGTTAGAATGAAGGGTTAAGAATGAATTAAGGGTTATCGAGAATTAAACCAAATTAAAGATGAGTTTAATTTATAGAATTTTGAAAGTTGTGATGACATGGACAAATAGAGTGTAGACATTTACCTACTGAATTTGGTTAAGGAATACTTGTTTAATCTTCGAGTAATGAGTGAGGCTCGGGAATATAAAATAAAGAAGTAAAGTCATAATCTTTAATACGTAGGATTTGATAGATAAAAATACTATGTATGGGAATTGTCATATGGTTGTGTGAATGCCTTATGGATGTTATATTTATATAGGTGTGATGAATAGCTATATTATTATTTATATGTATAACATACCTACATTGCTTTCTATCGACGTGGAGGATTCGAATTGTGGACGGTCTTATCCTGTGCACACATTTGGGAGGATTTTAGTTTCGTACCCCAAGTATAGGACCTTGGACACGTGCTATCGATGTACATGATAGTTTCAACGGTTGAATGGGAGCATAGGTATGTGCGTGACCCATTCGACTGGGGAGTATGCTCGCCTCCAATATATTTGTGTTATGATATGAGTCGTAAGAGACACTGAATCATTTGTCCTCTATAGCTTGACATTATGTATCAGGACATGATAGCAGAGTATGCGTGCACCGTAGCTGTGACTGGGGAGGTACCGTATTAGTGTGTATATATATATATATATATATATATATATATAATAGGTGTGATATTATATATATAAACTGTGATGTAATCTACTGTGTGACATGTAGATATAAAGATGTAATCTTCTGTGTGAAATTGTAGATTAAAAATATAAACTGTGATTTAATCTACTGTGAGATGTTGTAGATAAAAGTAAATAAAGAAATATGATTTGAATTAAGTAAGTGAACACTTAATTCCAAGGTTGTAACAAGACTAGTTCATATTAAAGAGAAATGAATATGAATAATTATACTACGTATGGTATGAGACATATGGGTTTATGATATGTGTTAGAATTGTATTGTGGAAACTAGTTAGGAGGGAACCTTAGATAGGAAGATAATAAGATACGATAGGTGTGCGCTCTACATGAGAGGTGGGAATTCTCAAGAGAGAGCCCGAGAAACTAACATGTACATAATAAATGCTTAATTGTAATTGTTAAGCACTTGCTCTTTTTTAAAATCTTTTACAATCGGGCTCTGACCCATTTCCTTGCATATTCTCTTCTCTACTATATCTTGTACATCAGGTATCCAGCAGCAAGGATGCCTAGCATAGATTATGGATGTTCGGAGAGATTTTAGCTAGTAGCAGAGATGCAGATTTTGTTTAGACGGTTCCTTTCTGTTAATTCACTCATCTGTAGCTTCTACTTCATTTAGGGCATGTCGCCCAGGATTTTAGAGGTTGTAATTATTTTTGTAAGCATTGTGGATATCAGTTTTTTTAGTGTCAAAGTTATAATTTAACTGGAGAGTTATTCCAGTCACATTTATTCTTGTTATAGTTAATTCAGTTGTGATGTGTTGTTGCATATTATTATTTCGTGTCGTTGAATGGTTTTAATTAAATTAAAAATGGAAAACGGTTTTGACATTTAGCTTAATTAACTATTAGGTGATTAATAAAGAATTTTTTTCGACAGTAACACTGAGAATAAATGAACTAAATATTCTGATTTAATTAAATGAAGGACTGATCACCCGATATTGAATTAGGCGAGTTGTTACAGGTGGTATCAGAGCATCAGGTTCTAGTATCTTTAGGATCTGTACGACTTACTACGTTTCAGCGTAGCATTCTTTGATGTAGAGCCCTATTATTAGGATGTTGAATTCTTTTGCATATTTTGACTTACATTCTCCTGCCATGAGGAGATGTAATTATTATACGAGTTCGGTCGGGCATCCTGTGCCAAACACTTTGGGACGACTATAAAGAGTCGTTAGAAGGACAACACGAGGAGGACTCAACGAAAGATATAGAGTATTTTGGAAAATGGAATAGGAGATAGAAACCATCATAATTGTTGTTTGGGATCAGAACATTAAGGAAGTCACTTGGGAGCTATAGTTTCCCAAGAACCATCATTGTTAATGTTATGCCGTTCTTAACTCGCCTAGCACTGTGTGTGAAAGGTGAGGGCGTCGGAAGGGCTCTTGTAAAGGAAGAAATTCAAAGATTATTTTTAAAGGGTAAATTGTAGTAACACCCAGGATTTGAAAATTTTCTAGTAAAATTTTTCTAGGAAGAACAAACTTAAGTGATGAGAGTTAGACATCACATGTAAAGAACATGTGTGAAGCTGGAATAAGAATTTTAGGTTTGGTTCGATAGTGAAATCATTCATTTGATATTTTAATTAGGATATGAATGGAATTTTGAAACTTATCTCTTACGGTCAAGAAAGAGAGAAGT
This sequence comes from Sambucus nigra, assembly GCA_949130495.1. Taxonomy (NCBI): domain Eukaryota; kingdom Viridiplantae; phylum Streptophyta; class Magnoliopsida; order Dipsacales; family Adoxaceae; genus Sambucus; species Sambucus nigra. The sequence goes on along the minus strand of OX422209.1, from coordinate 462,987,042 downwards.
AACTTGTTTAACGAACTCCTTGCCCTAAGAAGAATAGGGTACATATAAGATAAATAGAGTTCATTATGTGAAAAGGCTCATGAGTGAATTACTCTAGTGTGAGTGGAAATCTAACGAAGACGACTAGGATTAATGTCACCATGAAATTTGATAATGCTTCCAAATGAAGGGGAGCGAGCAGGGTTAGGAAACCTAGCCGAAGGGCAAGATTGAATTCAATATTGTTAATAAAACATCACCGAAAGGTGTACCCAGTAAGGGACCCATTTAAAGTAACATGATTACCTACTTAGTGGCAATGAAATTAGCCAAGACTAGTGTAATCGTCAATGTATTCCATAGGACCCGTAAAGCCAAAAGAATAATGGGAATAGCAATTGGGAGTTAAGATTGATAGGTACAAGAGAAGGATGTTCAAATGGTCAGTAACTAGGAAATAGTTGAGGAAATTGCCCTATGTGTAGAGAGAGAGAGACTACTAAGTGTTAAATGTTTCCACATTGAGTAGTGAGACCGATAAATTTTGGAAATAGTAAACCATAATTATTAGGCATAACAACGGGAGGAGTGAGACTTTTAGGGGAGTAATTAGGTCAAGAGAATTAGGCCCAGGAAATTTACGACCCAAGAGAGGTAGGTTCAAATAGGACCAGTGGAGTTCTCAGTAATTGTAGCATACTGTATTTCAAGATCGGTGGGGTCCAAGAAGAAAAAAAAGGGAGGTTGGTAAGATCATAATTAAGGCCTAGATATGCTGGGCCAACGTTTCAATAATGGGAGTGTAAACCACAGGAGTGATTATTTTGTCCACAATGGGTGGGTACAACATTAGGATGAAATCCTAAATGTATAACGGGTGCAAGTGATCGTGAGTTGTTTTGATCGTGAGAACTGCATGTAAGGACCCTACTGTAATACCCCGCACTTTTACACATAATTAAATTTCATAAATGAGCGTAATTTGGAAATTTGAGTAATTTTTGTGGATAATAATTTTTGAAGTTTATGAGGGTTATATGATTTTTGATGGGTGTTACATTTACTTTCGGGATTAAGTAAATGAGTTGGACCATTTTAACTACATATCGCAGTTCGAAAAAGCGATAAAGGGTAATATTTTAATTGCAAAACGTGTATTGAGATGATTTGAGTTTAACCAATGAATTGTAGTTAAGTACCTCGGATAGATATTTCGACTGTGCGATTGGTTTCAGAATGGCCGAGATAGTCAGAATAGAGTATCCGAGAGTAGTGTTTGGATTCTGAGAATTTTTGGACCGGTAGGGACTCGTAATTGAGTAAACGAGCCATTTTTGGGTTTATAAGGGATAAACTCTTATATATCTCTATATAAGGCATGAGAGAGTGGGATAAAGAACGAAAACGAGAGAAAAGAAAGAGGAGAAGAAAGGAAGAGAGAAAAGGAGATTTCGGCCAAACTCCACGGGATTCGACTCGAGGTCGCCGGATTTTATCTACAAGGCAAGTGTTTAATTACTTTATTTAATTTAGTGTGTATATCTCATATTATAGTTGGTAGAGACAAACTATAAAAAAATTTGGGTGGGGTTTTCGTGAATCAAAAAACAAGTTTTCGGAAGATTAACGAATAAACCCCGAAATATATCAAATTCGAGAATCTCATAAATTAATCGAAATAAATTGATGGTTATGGATTCTAGGATGTTTAGAACCCTTTTTATGTGTGTATATATGGTTTTTTGATATTGGATGAGGTTGGGACAAAAGATAAAAATTTTGTGGTTTGTTAATGGCTGAAAAAGAGCCGTCGGAGAAGAAGCTCTGTTCGATCGATCGATCGACGACCAAGGGTCGATCGATTGACCCTGCATAATTTTTGGCAATTTCGATTAGTTAAGTTTAAATGGGATAAATTCACAAGTTAATTAATCCAAGATTGTCTATTGAGGAAACAAATATCCAACTAGGGGAATGTATTCCTAGTCAATTAAGGGAATAAATTATGGACTAGGAGGGTGCAATAAGTGTGTGGCACTAAAAGAATATTTTCGAGGTAAATAAATAAATTGAGGAATTAGACAATTGGGGTTCCTAAAACTAGTGTGGGGACTTCGAAATTATTAATTGAGTGAGATGTACACCTTGGGTTAATTGCAGATAAAACCCAGGGCTTACTAATTTAGGGATGTTCAAGATGAGTTACGATCGGGGTAGTATTTCGGCGGATGATTATATATATATATATATATATATATATATATATATATATATATATATATGTCGGAAAAAATATTTATACACCGCTTATATGTTTCATTAAATCCTAGAAGGTGGGCACGATGGAATAAAGGATAGGGGTTAGAGATTTTGAGCAGCTATCCGGTGTCGGTTGACGACTATTAGTATGGGTAATGCGATACCTATGGGACTCATATAAGTTGAGAACATGCTTATTTAATTAGTAGGAATTGGTGTAGTTGGAGAATATATGTAAATCCTTAGACGTGATTAAGGTGCAAGTCATATTTCAAGTGAGAGAATACTTATCGGTTTAGTATTTTAAGTTTACAAATACTTATATACTATTTCGAACGGGAACATTCGGGATTATTGACTATCACTAGGAGAGTTTGGCAATTATATATATATATATATATATATATATATACACACGGAAGTTGTTAAATTATATATATATATATGATGATATGAATAAATATATCTGTGTGTGACTGGAATATTTGTCTCTTAGATGATGGTCCCACGGGCTTTCCTTTGGCGTAGGTGTAATACCCCGTATTTTTACGGCCTTTAAATTTACGGATTTATTTAATTAAATTGAGATAAATTAATTTAATTTTAATCCGAAAAGTTGTTTTAAATATTTACTAGCGTGACGAGAGTTAGTAATTATTGGAAATTTGTTGAATGTTACTGGATGAGTATAGTAATATATGAGATTGATTTTATAAAAACTATCACGTGCGAATGAATGATAATTCTCGAAATTAAGTTGAGACGCGCCTGTGTTGTGTCGGGAATAAATGTTGATTAATAAAAGTGAAATATTCTTAAGTTATCCGTATGGTCATTTTGAGTGCGCCAGCATGTCCGGAAGGGTCGAGATAGTCAGAAAAGTGTACTCGGGGTAGTTTGGGTCTCGAGGTGTATTTAGGCCTATTTAGCACCCCGGGAGGGCATTTTGGACATTTTGCATTTTTGGGTAATTAAACCCACGAATTTTCAAAGGTTATATCAGATGTCTAAGGTTGTCTTCTAGGGTTAACACGACCAAAGACAAGAGACGGCCATAGGAGAGGAAAGGAGAGAGCTTGCCAAGGTGTTATAGGCCGAAAATACATTCGATTGCACCGCCACCACCACCAACGCGTAGATCGCGCGACGGGGAACGTAACCACACCAAATTTGTCCACAATTCATAACTCTAAAATTTCCAGGCAAGTGTTTATCTTGCTTATTTTCGTTAATGCATCACTCATGTTAGTCTAGGGTTGATTAGGATGAGTTTCATAGAAGAAAACCCAAGTTGGAGACAGGAAATTGCATGTAGTAATGATATAAATGGAAATCTTGAAATTACCCCTTCATATGTAGAGGTTGAACCACAAATTTATGATGTTTTAGAAGAACAAATTCTGGAAAAAAGATTTATTAGAACAAGGTTAAAGAAATTCTAGGGTTCTTGAGATTAATATGAGTTTTTGGCTTATTAATCCATGGTTATTGATGAAAATTTGCATGCTTTACGTAGAAGATGTATAATATGGGTTTATACTGTTAGTAGTATAAATTTCTGGGCGATTGGGAATGAAAAATATGGATTTGGATGAGGTTGTATGATAGAACTCGTAACTGGTTTCCTACAGAATTCGCCATGCCTGCTTGATCGATCGACCGAGCCAAGAGCTTCGATCGATCGAAGGTTCGATCGATCGAGCCCATGCCCTCAATCGATCGACCCCTTCTGGCAGACTTATATTTCCCCCTTTTTAAATAGTTGAATTAATTCTAAATGAATAATACTCCTTAGACATCCTTACTAAAATATTTTGGGAGATAAAGATGACCAGTAGGACTTATTAATGATTATGAAACCTTTAATGTAAGGAGAGATTTGCATTTTTGGGGTGTTTATATATAAGGGACGATGGAATTTTGTATTAAAGGGAGAAATACATAAAATAGTTACGATAGAAAATAGATGAATACCTATTGAATTTTACACTTGGGAGGATAGAGTCCATCAGTGTTACGTAGTAAGTTGGAATAATCCCTCAAATTAAAGTTAGAGACGAACCGTTATACGTGATAACTAATAATGGGAAAATAAGGATAAATGTCGTAATTATGGGTTATGAGATGAACCTAAATTGATATGATAAAAGTAGTATATTTATATAACTGTGTGTATGCATATATTATATACGTGTGAAAATTATGCCCGCGCTACTTGCTCAACCAAATATCAATTAAGGGAATAAATGTGGAATGGACGGTCATGAACGTCGAATTTGTCCGGATCAGTCTGGAAAGGAACTTCAACCCAACCAGAGAGAACTTTCAGGACTTTGCTATAAGTGTGTACAAATGGGTCACAAGTGGAGGGACTGTCCTCAACCAAATATCATTTTTTATCCAGATACTCAACAAGGCCAAGGAGAAAGTGGAACTATATAACCGGACCAAAACCAACAGAGCTGTAAAATGAAACAGTTTAGAGGTAGATGTTTTAATTGCGGCAGGATGGGTCACCGGAGGCAGGATTGCCCAGATAACAGTAAAATACCCCAACAGAAGGGGAAGGATCAGCATGAATGTGTGTACGACGCCCAGCATACTAAAACCCAGCAGCCATCACCAGCCATTGATGGTAAGTTCTTTCCTTCCAGTATTATGAGGTACATTTTATTTAATAATGGGGCGTCATACTATTTATATGGATACTCGCTTGGCACAAAACTTCTAGTTATATTTTTATATATATATTATTGAAGTACGGTGTCATGCGTAGAATCAACATTTGGGGAGAGGACCATTTATTTTCCGTATACACCGAGACGTAGGTATATAGTTTGGTAGTTTGGTTTTACCTGCAGTCACACTAGTTTTGGTCATACGTGAGCCGGATGTCAATATTTGGCATGGATTGGCTCGCTATGCACAAAGCCATAATAAATTAATTCGGTAGGAGTATTACCTCTGTTATTATGGGACATGAGATGTTTGAGTGGCGATGCATCGCCCAGTCCCACTCGTTCATGAGTTTCTGAATGTATTTCAGGTAATGAGTGAATTAAATATCGAGGTATTTTGTGGAAAGTAAAATCACACGTACTAAAATATTTTTTTGAAGTGAGTAGAGGGACAAGAACACGGTGCCTAGTAAAAGACAACGATTAAAGTAGTTTGTTTTAGTTTGGACCGATGTGCTACGTCCGGAGACCATTTGTGCAGTCAAGACAATTGACAAGGTGGAAGTATAAGTTGTATTCTCAGAGGATGAGGCGTGTTTATGTGACACGAGCGAGTCACTATATTTTGTTCATTGCTAGATTAGCATGTGAGACGAGTTTAATGCATATAATTATAAATGTTATTAGTATGTGCATATTTTCCCTAGCGTAGCGGGATTTTTCTTTAGTGCCATCCGCTGAGGATGAATGAGTATATTAACAGTGTTATGTACCTCACTGAGGTTACTCGTTGTAGTGATGTGATACGCGAGTATGATATTATCTTTGTTAAAATGATATAGAAATGGTTAGTACAATAGTGGATAATTATTGCAAGTCTATCGGAGTGGTTGCATTAGTGAAGCATGTTTTTTTTCTGGCGAGACTTCACCTGTAAGAAGGTCGGCCTCGCACTTATATTATCTACCCTAGAGACTTCGGAGGAGATAGTGGGCTCAAGATATTCGATGCCAATGTATGTATAGACTTTGTTAGTATGATTCAGTATATATCGGGTTTACCGTTGAGCGAAAAGATTTAATCCAGTATTATGTTCAGCACTCCGAACTTAGTGATAGGAAGAGTGCATTGTTATGTCTATCCTCTAGAGATGTGGGAGTTAAGAGTTATACCCTTATTATTAGGGAAAGGGATTTTGAAATTTCCGATTGTATGTATTCGAGGTTTATGGAATGAAATTACCATCAAACAATACTGAATGATAGTGCAATTGGTGAAATGTTCTTTGTTAAGTGTAATTACGGGAGGAAAGGTAAATTTTTTATCAAGAGACGGAATAAAGGGGTACCTGCTATGGACAGATGACCTAACGGATTTCAATAACTGACAATGCTAGGTAGTAGTGTATCGGGGGGGTTCCTTGTTTGGATTTTGTTTGCGAGACATCCCACGCATGAAACTTAGCGTAAGGCTGGAAATAGGGAGACGTTTGGTCACTATTCCTTGAGTTCGGTACCCCAATTGAAATAGGATCAAGTAATTATGTATGTAAATTGGAAGTTGAATTTTGTTTTAAAACCACTGGAGCCAGATTTTGTGGTAAGAAAGTATTGAAAGTTATCACCACGAGTTGAGGGGTGGAATGATGATAAGGACGATTTAAAAATTTTGATTTCTAGGGTGATTGAGAGTACCCAAACATCGTAACCGCGTTCAGAACACAAGGTGAATAAAGAAAGAGATGACTTGTAATTATTTTGATGAATAGAGAGTTAGTGATCTATTTTGGTTGTTGTGCCTATTTTGGGAAAACTATTGCACTTATCTGAAGAAGTTAGAAATTTGTTGTTCCCCTTTTGTTGTCATGAAATTTAAATGCCCTATTCCTTATATCTTGTTGGATTTAGTTAGTTCTACAGATGAGTAGCACGCCGTTCGCTCTCCCAGAGCGGTCGGGGTGTTGCAAAAATGTGGGCATCTTGGTTATCTGACAATCAAATCGTTCGAGTTGAGGGGACGTGGGAATGGAGGTGTGGAATATATGTTTGTGGGACTAGCATAACGAAGTGGAAGTGATAGAGTGGATTAAACATCACATGAGGGGCGATAATTCATACATAAGTGTGCAATTAGAATAGCACATCCTAATTTGATTGGAAGGCTGTGGGAAGCCATTTAAGAAGGGGTATCCCTTGAATAGAGTAAAATTTAGTTATTATGAAGAACACTCGAAGCGGAGTTGTTATTAGTCAAGTGTGAGAGAGAACTTCCGCATGCAAAGAGTGATGATGTTAGTATGGTGTAAAATATTCAGAAGTGCGCTTCGTGGAGGAAAGAGCACGGGTCGAAACTTTCGGCATTCACCAAGGAAGGAAGGGGAATATTACGTGTCACTTAATGTGAGGCATTTCAAGGAAGAATCGATGTTTAGCAGGGACATAGTGAGTAGTCTCTACATGCACCGCCCATAGGTAGAGTTCGGTTGAAAGAGGAGAATCAACTAGAGAATTTTGTGTTCATCGACAATTCCTGAAATTGGAAGAGTCCGATAAAGTCGGTAAAGTTCTTGGATGGGTTACCATCCTCAAAACAAGATCAAGGGTTCATCCGAGCATGTAAATTAAGTCACCCAAGAAGTAAGTAATTAACATTCCTTTGGGGTGGTTTACAATATTAACTAGTGTGCCCCAAACTTCCTTTGAAAGGAAGGATCGCGCCGGTACATGGCCCGGTACAGTATTAATTTCTAAATCGGGATGAGGTTTGAGAATACCACCTTTAATATGGGATTCCAGGAACCAATGGAGGTAAGGTTTTGTTTCAAGTATGATGTATCACCCTTAGCTAGAGAATAGTCGCACGGTGATTAGATATTAGTGGAACCACATGAAGGAAATTTTGGAAACTTAGTGCGGTGTTTTCAGGAGTGCTCTGTAAAAGCACTCGTACCTGTTAATCGCGTACGAGGCGCTTATTAAGATTTTTGGTATGGAAGAACCTCGAATATTCTCCTTTCGTATATTTAGAGGTGAGTGGATACTCAGAATTTTGGATCGATCGAGAACAATTCGATAACTATGGTGGAATTCCACGACTGTTTTAGGCAAACAAGAGTGGTCAAATGTTTGTATGATTTTTCTCATGATGGGAGTTTTGTATATAGATAAATCCGAGTAGCTGTCATGTAGTGAGGTGAGAACTCCCAATGATAGTGAGATAATGGAAATAGGCGTGACCTATGCGAATGTTGTCGGTTGGGAGCACCATGTGAAGTGTCTCCAATGAGAATGTTAATCAAGCTTGCTGCGAGGCTTGTGCTATAGTGATTAAACGCCTTACAATGTGGTTAGATTGCGTACTATTAAGGTAGTCGAAATGTGTATACCAGGTAGGCCTTATTTTCCGAATTTCGGGACGAAATTTCGTTCTTAGGGGGGAAGTATGTAATACCCCGTATTTTTATGGCCTTTAAATTTAGGGATTTATTTAATTAAATTGAGATAAATTAATTTAATTTTAATCCGGAAAGTTGTTTTAAATATTTACTAGCGTGACGAGAGTTAGTAATTATTGGAAATTTGTTGAATGTTAGTGGATGAGTATAGTAATATATGAGATTGATTTTATAAAAACTGTCACGTGCGAATAAATGATAATTCTTGAAATTAAGTCGAGACGCGCCTGTGTCGTGTCGGGAATAAATGTTGATTAATAAAAGTGAAATATTTGTAAGTTATCCGTATGTTCATTTTGAGTGCGCCAACGTGTCCGGAAGGGTCGAGATAGAAGGAAAAGTGTACTCTGGGGTTTAGTTTAGATCTCGGGGCGTTTTAGGCCTATTTAGCACCCCGGGAGGGCATTTTGGACATTTTGCATTTTTGGGTAATTAAACCCACGAATTTTCAAGGGTTATATCAGATGTCTAAGTTTGTCTTCTAGGGTTAACACAACCAAAGACAAGTGACGGCCATAGGAGAGGAAAGGAGAGAGCTTGCCAAGGTGTTCTAGGCCGTAAATACATTCGATTGCACCGCCACCACCACCAACGCGTAGATCGCGCGACGGGGAACGTAACCACACCAAATTCATCCATAATTCTGAACTCTGAAATTTCCAGGCAAGTGTTTATCTTGCTTATTTTCGTTAATGCATCACTCATGTTAGTCTAGGGTTGATTAGGATGAGTTTCATGGAAGAAAACCCAAGTTGGAGATAGGAAATTACATGTAGTAATGATATAAATGGAAATCTGGAAATTCCCCCTTCATATGTAGAGGTTGAACCACGAATTTATGATGTTTTAGAAGAAGAAATTCTGGAAAAAAGATTGATTAGAACAAGGTTAAAGAAATTCTAGGGTTCTTGAGATTAATATGAGTTTTTGGCCTATTAATCCATGGTTATTAATGAAAATTTGCATGCTTTACGTAGAAGATGTATAATATGGGTTTATACTGTTAGTAGTACAAATTTCTGGGCGATTGGGAATGAAAAATCTGGATTTGGATGAGGTTGTATGATAGAACCCGTAACTAGTTTCCTGCAGAATTCGCCATACCTGCTCGATCGATCGATCGAGCCAAGAGCTTTGATCGATCGAAGGTTCGATCAATCGAGCCTATGCCCTCGATCGATCGACCCCTTCTGGCAGACTTATATTTCCCCTTTTTTAAATAGTTGAATTAATTCTAAGTGAATAATACTCCTTAGACATCCTTATTAAAATATTTTGGGGAGATAAAGATGACCAGTAGGACTTATTAATGATTATGAGACCTTTAATGTAAGGCGAGATTTGCATTTTTGGGGTGTTTATATATAAGGGACGATGGAATTTTGTATTAAAGGGAAAGATACATAAAATAGTTACAATGGAAAATAGATGAATACCTACTAAATTTTACACTTGGGAGGATAGAGTCCATGAGTGTTACGTAGTAAGTTGGAATAATCCCTCAAATTAAAATTAGAGACGAACCGTTATATGTGATAACTAATAATGGGAAAATAAGGACAAATGTCGTAATTATGGGTTATGAGATGAACCTAAATTGATATGATAAAAGTAGTATATTTATATGACTGTGTGTATGCATATATTATATACGTGTGAAAATCATGCCCGCGCTACTTGCTATCCCTGAGGTTACCGCGCTGGGACAGTCTTATCTCGATGGGACCTTTTCGGAGGATATTGACTTGTACCCAAGAAGATAGGAATCCTAGGTACAGGCTACCGAATCGATAGTCACGGTCCTAAGAGACGCGTGGGTATGTGCTTACCTCTTGGACTTGGAAACTATGCTTCGCCTCAATATTGTTTGTGTATGTATTAATACAGTTTGAGAGTGATTCCGAACTTGTATTTCCCTTAGTACGAGTGATACGGGGATTGGATAGCAGAGTATGCCATCACCATAATTTTTATGTGGGATGCTGTTAGAATATATATATTATACGAGTATTTAATATATATATGAACTTCTGAAATTTGGAACATCCTATTGTGTTTATGGTAAGTAAGAAATGAATAATGACTTCAATTTGGAAATACTTGATTTAAAAAGTGTAATGTGAAACTTTATTATCAAATAAGGTTTAAATGACAACTTTGTGATCAAATGAAATTATCCTCTTAAATAATTAAATTGTTCAGTTTTAAATCTTACAAGTAACCTAATATAAGTTAAATCGTTGGTAAAATTAGTGCGATAGACGTGCACATTAGAAGAGAGGTGAGAATTTCTCAAGGGAGTGCCGCACTAATATGTTGTTGCATTGGCCTGTAAACATTTTAAATACTTGCGAAACAAATTTTAAATCATTTACACAATCGGGCTCTGACCCGTTTCCATTTTCTTTTCTCTCTTGTATATATATGTATGTATTACAGATGCCCAGCCACAGGAGCGTCTTGCATAGGATCCTTTGGAAGGAACGTGCTGCGGCTTAGGTGGGAGTTGTAGGCCTCTTTCTTAGACGACTTCATTCATTTTATTCCACTCTTATCATATTTATTCAGTTGGGCATGTGTCGCCCGTTTCCATTATCCAGCTGTTTTATTGGACATTATGATTCATTTATTTCTAGTATTGTCACTTTGGGATTTATTACTGCCTGGATGTTTTACTTTAAGTTTTAAATGTTGGGATTTAGTTGTTGAATGTTTAAATTATTTGGATAATATGTTCCAGGATAATTGTGGTGTGATTCTTTAATATTGAATTATGTAAAGATTTAAATCTTGGTTTATAAAATAAAATTTGGAAAGTAATGTCTAAAAATGGTTTTGACACTTAGCTTAATTATTTAGGGTGTTTAAATTGAAAAAGTTATTTTTCGACAGTGATGCTAAGAATGAACCAACTGTTCACCTTGATTTTAATTTAATAAAGGAGTGATCTCCCGGTATTTAATTAGGCGGGGTGTCACAGTAGGGTTGGAACAACCAGATTACATATTTTCTCTAGTGCGATCCAAGGAGGTTGCGCGATGTGGGTGAATCCCCTGGCTTGAGGAGAAGGGAGAGAATATCCCCAGGTCATATCGTCCCGCGTTCGAGTGAGATGTGTGTGTACTCCACTTGCACGGGGAACATGACCTCCTCCACCATTGTGTATTCCTTACCATGACCATGAGTAAGTCTTGCTTGGTACCGTGGTATAGTGAGTAAACTCGGATTTGGATAGTCACGATGAGACAGCATCCTCGAGTTATAGCTCAGCGGTATGGTTATTATGCTTGTGATTGTAATAAGTACAATTATATTCATTGAGATAATATATATATAAGGTTAAAAGAATCAAAAGGTATTATTCCCTTCCCGAAAGATATATTTTTAAATATATATATATATATATATATATATATATATATCCGATTTTACATGAATATAGATCGGAGGTTATAATGAGAACTATATATTTTTATATGAGTTATATATATGCGCTTTGTGCTGAGGACCTAATGGATCCCGATGATCAACATTGCTAGGTAGTAGTGTATCGGGGGGTTCCTTGTTTAGATTTCGCTTCACAAGACACCCCACTTACGAACGTAGCGCAGTGTTGGGAATAGGGAGAAGTTTAGCCCTTAGTAATCGGGTTAATTAGGATTTTTAGAGATTGGGTGAAATGGACTAGTTAGGCGTGGTGGCTTAACTTGGTTGTTTAATAGGTATGCGATAGGTGTGCACTATTAGAAGAGGGTTAAGGGGCATCTCATGGGAGTACGATACCAATTTAAATATGAGGTAAAGCATATTTTTTAAAATATAGCATTTATGCATCTGTAAAATATTTTCAAGACTCGAGCTCTGACCCGTTTATCTATTTTCCCCTCTTTTGTTATATATATATATATATATATATATATATATATATATATATATATATATATATATATATGTGTGTGTGTGTGTGTGTGTGTGTGTGTGTGTGTGTGTGTGTCAAGACACAGGGACGCCTGGATGGTGATTCCTTTGAGTCAGACGCTTGCTGCAGCAGCTATGGATGCATGCAGGCTTTCTGTAGATGCTTCTATCCTTGTAATCTAGATAGGAGGTACTGTAGAAACTCTCGGGCGCAAATCCCCGTTGTATTCAATTATTCTTTTATCGCACTTTGATTTATGGCTATTCGATTTGGTTGAACTATGTTAAACCGAGTGTTCGGTTATTTTATTTCATTTTCAGTTTCATCTATAAATTGTGTGGATGTTTTATTTGAATGGTTTTGTTTAAAAAGATTAGTTAAATAAAATTTTGACGCCAGCCTAATAGTTTATTACTAATTAAATTTGTTTTTAAAGGTGATGTTAAGAATGAACCATATGATATTCCTGTTTTAATTTGGTGCAGGATTGATCACCCAATATTTTATTAGGTGAGGTGTCACAGATGGTATCAGAGCATTGGGTTCTAGTGTCCTTAGGAATCTGTGCGGACGTACTACGCTTTCATCGTTACTCTTGATTTGATATAGATCCTTAGGATTAGGATTGTTGATCCCTCTTGTGAGATTTCATTCTTCCATTATTATGTAAGATTATAGTAAATCTTTTGCGCGCTCATTCGAGATTTGTGTGTTGATCGAGGTAGGGTGACCACGGAAGGCCGTGATGAGGACAACATGAGGCGGGGATTAGTTGGAGCTATAAGCTAAAGTCGGGGACGAGGGCCATAATCGAGGTCACTCTCCTTGTGGCATTTGCTAAGGATTGTTTCAATGACTACAAAAGTATAGTAGTTACGAGTATCCAAGTACCCCTATAGTAGAGAGTGGTGCTAAAGTTGAATTTCCCCGTGAAGTTAAATTGGGAAAAGGTTCAAAAAGGTCTTCGATAAGGACCATACGTTAATGTTTAAGTTATAAGGAGTAAGTGCAATGTGATTCAGCGGAAGTGAAAGTCTCGAAAGCTTTGTCTTAGAGTATGGAGTGGAAATACCCATATGTGAAAATTTGAGGAAAATTTTTCACTCGTGGGAGCAATATAGGAATAGTGGGAATGGTGGTCACCACATTCGGGGGAGAAGGATGTTTTTGTCGTAGAGGAATCTCATGGACGGTTTTAACCACAAATTCATTGATTAGGAAGGATGAGAATGCAGTTTTTGGATCATTCACATAAGGATCGGTTAGAGGCCGGTAGTGAATAAAGAAATATAGGGATAAGTGAACTTTGTCCCGAATTAAGGTAGGTACAACGAAGAGAGAGTCCTTTAAAGGAATGATAGGCTCACTGGATAAGTGTTACTAACACTTGTGGAGAATTTGTATCCATGGAACCCCATTGGTGGACTTCCATTCGGGGAATTCATTGAACCAAGGCTGTTGAGGCCGGTGGTGGAGTCTCCTTTTAACGAATAAGTTAAGGGAACTATGAAGGTGATTGTCAGGATTGAGGCTACAGAGTCTGAGATACTGATAGCCTTAACATGGTCAGGGTGGCCAGAGATGGGGAATATTTCAATGTGGAATGTATAACCACACACGTTGATCTTGCCCGATAAGAGTTTAAGGATAAGAATAGGGTGCCGAAGTTTTTGTTTCAGTGAGGACAAGTGTATCAGGTCCGGGAACCAATTAGAGTAGCCAAGGTAATTGGCAACAATGTTGTTATAAGTTTCACCTCGGATAAAGGAGGTATATGTTGTGTGACAAGATTTGGGTCAAAGAATTTTATTAACCCTAGATTCTTGTGTGATTCGAGTTTACTGGAAATATCGGTAACACTATATAGTGTATGTCTATATATTTTTCTATGGTAGCAGGGTTCTATTTTGAATTTATATCGAGTTTGCACTGCTCTTTATGTGTGTGTTATATGAGTATGGTATTATTTTGAGTATAATATGTTCTTAGTTGATCGGAGCAATAGTAGGAAAATGACTGTAAGACTATCGGGTCCGCGGTTCCAGGGTTGAACAGGTTGTTGTGGCGATCTCTCATCTGGATACAGGTTGAGCTCGCCTTTATCATACGTTTAGATGGAACTCCGGTGAGTAGATGTTTAATTATCATGATTCGAGTGTGTGGCGACCTTATATATATGATTTAAGGTATATAAAATTTATTGTAAAGCTGTGAGTTTAAACTTGTTGTTGTTTGCGCAAGGACTTAGTTTTAGTGCGAGCGCATGGTGGTGTGGCTCCTGGAAAGAAATAGGAGTTCAGATCCCATTTTATTGAAAGAGGCGATAGGGTTATCCCGATTGCACATTGAAGCTAACGGACCTCCACGATCGACAAAGTTAAGTAGTAATGTTTTGGAGGGATTCATTGTTTCGATTTTTCTTTGCAAGACGCTTCACGCATGAACCTTAACGATGTCGGTAATGGAGATATGTTATGAGATGAAAGGATATTGGTGTTGATAATAAGTTACCTAGCGTGGAGAAAACACTATAGAGTGAGTGTCGTGTGATGATTGAAGACTTATGGAAGTGGGAGTATTGTGGAAAAGCACTTAAAATGGTTCTCTCATCGCAAGTATGTGGGTGAGGTAAGGTAAAGGAAATTGATTTAAGTTTTGTAGCTAGGGCAAAATAAAAGGAAAATTTTGGAGGTAGTATGTTTTGGGTATAATGTTCGTAATACTTTTATAGAGAGAAGACGCCCCGATTAGTTAGACTTTTCACTTCCCCTAGATGGAAGGACATAGTGGTAGAAGAGCGTTAGTAGGTTAGCGAGGTAGGATTTAGAACGTCCTGCTGGTGTGCCTTAGGCTGTTATATCTCGATGACCGACGATGCGAGGAAGTAGTGTAACGGGAGGGTTCCTTGTCTAGATTTTTCTTTGCGCGACGTCCTACGCATTAAACTGAGCGAATGTCAAAAATTGAGATAGGTCTTGGGCACTAGGGACATAGTTATTATTGTACTCATTTTATGTGTGTAGGAAACACATCGATCTTAGGATTATTAGGAAGTAAGGTCAGAAGGAGTAGTGGCACCGATATAAGGAGATAGTTGTGAGTTAACCACGAGAAGATTGGAGGGTTAACTTTATGAAGTATTGGATTTCCAGGTTAGAAAAACCCATGTGTTAGTACCAGGCCGAGGAAGTAAGGCCCATTATTAGAGAGAGTGTTACGTATATGATGTTTGCAATAACAGTGCTGATAAGCATGGATTAAAAAGGTGTATAGGAACCTTGGTAAGTTGATTTTATACCGCCCGAAATAGAAGGGGCGTAGTATACAAGCTGAAGATTATACTGCAAGGGAACGTCATATGAGGTACGCGATAACCCAATCGTATAGTTGAAATAAGAGGTAGTACGCCCATACTAAGCGATGAGACTGACGGGAATAGTCAAGC
The DNA here is from genome assembly GCA_949130495.1 of Sambucus nigra. Taxonomy (NCBI): domain Eukaryota; kingdom Viridiplantae; phylum Streptophyta; class Magnoliopsida; order Dipsacales; family Adoxaceae; genus Sambucus; species Sambucus nigra. The sequence goes on along the minus strand of OX422209.1, from coordinate 462,971,308 downwards.
GTTAGTGTAGTTTCCTTTTAAAGGGCATTCGATGTCGCGAGGTGAGAAAATGGACACTTAGAGTGTCGGCTAAAGTATCAGGTTTTCGGCGCGTTAGAAGCGGATGCTATAGGCTCGTTTTCTCTATATGTGGTAACAGAAGCACTAGGTGCGATGTGACGTGAAAGTCAACCTTACAACTGAGGTAGTGTTGTAGCATATAGAGATATAGTTAAACTTTTTTTTAAGCTAGTGCACTAGAATATAAGCCTGGAGATAGGTGCCACCAAGAATGAGTGTATGGTAGAATGCCATGAGGTTAGTACCATTCGAATTTTGTGCACTAGGATGTAGTATGATTACCTACCCCAGGTTAGTAGTACAGGTCGTATTAGAATTTCGAGGAAGAAATTATGTTGTAAGGGGGGGGAGAATGTAATACCTCCCACTTTTATGGATAATTAAATTTCATTAGTGGGTGTAATTTGGAGAATTGAGGAATTTTTGTGAATAATAATTTTTGGAGTTTATGAGGGTTATATGATTTCCGATGGGTGTTACATTTACTTTTGGGATTAAGTAAATGAGTTGGACCATTTTAACTACATGTCGCAGTTGGGAAAAGCGACAAAGGCTAATATTTTAATTGGAAAACGCGTATTGAGATGAGTTGAGTTTAACTACTGAATTATAGTTAAGTACCTCGGATGGAGATTTCGAGTGTGCGATTGGTTTCAGAATGGCCGAGATAGTTAGAATAGAGTATCGGCGAGTAGTGTTTGGATTCCGGGAATTTTTTGACCAGTAGGGACTCGTAATTGTGTAAACGATTCATTTTGGGGTTTATAAGAGATAATCCCTTATTTATCTCTATATATAGGCACGAGAGAGTTGGAGAAAGAAGGAAAAGAGAGAGAAAATAAAGAGGAGAAGAAAGGAAGAGCGAAAAGAGGATTTCGGCCAAACTCCGCGGGATTCGACTCGAGGTCGTTGGATTTTATCCACGAGGCAAGTGTTTAATTACCTTATTGAATTTAGTGTGTATATCTCATATTATAGTTGGTAGAGACAAACTATAAAGATTTTTGGGTGGGGTTTTCGTGAATCAAAAAATAGATTTTCGAAAGATTAACGAATAAACCCTGGGATATATCAAATTCGAGAAACTCGGAAATTAATCGAAATAAATTGATGGTTATGGGTTCTAGGATGTTTAGAACCCTTTTTATGTGTGTGTGTGTGTATATATGGTTGTTTGATGTTGGTTGAGGTTGGGAGAGAAGATAAAAAGCTTAGGGTTTGTTAATGGAAGAAATAGAGCCGCCGGAGAAGAAGCTATGTTTGATTGATTGATCGATTGACCCTACCGATTTTTTGGCAATTTCGATTAGTTAAGTTTAAACGGGATAAATTCCCAAGTCAATTAATCCTAGGTTGTCTATTTGAGGAAACAAATATCCAACTAGGGGAATGTATTCCTAGTCAATTAACAGAATAAATTCTGGACTAGGATTGTGCAATAAGATTGTGGCACTAAAAGTATATTTTCGAGGTAAATAAATAAATTGAGGAATTAGACAATTAGGGTTACTTAATAGTGTGGGGACTTCCAAATAATTAATTGAGTGATATGTACACCTTGGGTTAATTGCAGATAAAACCCAGGGCTTACTAATTTAGGGATGTTCGGGATGAGTCACAATCGGGGTAGTATTTCGGCGGATGGTTATATATATATATATATATATATATATATATATATATATATATATATATATATATATATATATATATATATATATATATATATATATATATATATATATATTATGTGTGTCGGAATAATGGATAAGGGCTAGAGATTTTGAGCAGCTATCAGGTGTCGGTTGATGACTATTAGTATAGGTAATGAGATACCTATGGGACTCAAATTAGTTGAGAATATGCTTATTTAATTAGTAGGAATTGGTGTAGTTGGAGAATATATATAAATCCTTAAACGTGATTAAGGTGTGAGTCATTTTTCAAGTGAGAAAATACTCATTGGTATAGTATTTTAAGTTTGCGAATACATATGTACTATTTTGAACGGGAACATTCGAGATTATTGGCTATCACTATGAAAGTTTGGCAATTATGGCCATATATATATACTAGGAAGAGATATTACAAATTTATATACGAAAGTTGTTAAAGTATATATATATGTGATGATATGAATAAATATATCTGTGTCTGATTGGTATATTTGTATCTTAGAGGCTGGTTCCACGGCCTTTCCTTTGGCGTAGGGTTGGATCAGCCAGATTATATATTTTCTCTAGTGCGATCAACGGAGGTTGCGCGATGTGGGTGAATCCCCTGCTTGAGGAGCTAGGAGAGTATATCCCCAGGTAATATCGTCCCGTGTTCGAGTGAGATGCGTGTGTACTCCACTTATAGGGGGAACATGACCTCCTCCACCATTGTGTATTCCTTACCATGACCATGAGTAAGTCTTCCTTGGTACCGTGGTATAGTGAGTAAACTCAGATTTAGATAGGAACTATGAGACTGCATCCTCGAGTTATAGCTCATCGGGATGGTTGTTATGCTTGTGATTGTAATAAGTATAATTATATTCATTGAGATAACATATATATAAAGTTAAAATAATGATAAGGTATTATTCCCTTTCGGGTATATATATATATACGGATTTACTTGAATATGGATCATAGGTTATAGTGAGAACTATATATTTTTATATGAGTTATATATATGCGCTTTGTGCTGAGGGCCTAATGGATCCCGATGATCAACATTTCCAGGTAGCAATGTATTGGGGGGTTCCTTGTTTGGATTTCGCTTCGTGAGACACCCCACGCACAAACGTAGCGCAATATTGGGAATGGGAAGAAGTTTAGCCCTTAGTACTCGGGTTAATTTTGATTTGTAGAGATTGGGTGAAATGGATTAGTTAGACATGGTGGCTTAACTAGGTTGTTTAATAGGCATGCGATAGGCGTGCACTATTAGAAGAGGGGTGAGGGGTATCTCATGGGAGTGCGATACCAATTTTAATATGAGGTAAAGCATATTTTTTAAAATATAGCATTTTTGCACTTGCAAAATATTTTCACAACTCAGGCTCTGACCCCGTTTATCTATTTTCCCCTCTTTTGATATGTCTATATATATATATATAGGTGTCCAGACACAGGGATGCTTGGATGATGATTCCTTCGAGTCAGACACTTGCTGAAGCAACTATGGATGCATATAGGCTTACTGTAGACCCTTTTATCCTTATAATCTAGATAGGAGGTACTGTAGAAACTCTCGGGCCCAAAGCCCAATTGTATTCAATTATTCTTTTATCGCATTTTGATTTACGGCTATTGGATTTGGTTGTTCTATGTTAAACCAAGTGTTCGATTATTTTATGTCATTTTCAGTTTCATATATAAACTATGTGGATGTTTTATTTGAATGGTTTTATTTAAAAACATTAGTCAAATAAGATTTTGATGCCAGCCTAATAGGTTATTAGTAATTAAATTTGTTTTCGACAATGATATTAAGAATGAACCATATGAGGCTCCTATTTTTATTTGGTACATGATTGATCGCCCGATATTTTATTAGGCGAGGTGTCACATATGGTATCAGAGCATCAGGTTCTTGTGTCCTTAGGAATCTGTGCGGACGTACTATGCTTTCAGCATTGCTCTTGATTTGATATAGAGCCTTAGGATTAATATTGTTGATCCGCCTAGTGATATTTTATTCTTCCGCTATTATTTAAGATTATAGTAAATCTTTTGCGCGCTCGTTCGAGATTCGTGTGTTGATCGAGGTAGGGAGACCAAGGAAGGCCGTGAAGAGGACAGCAAGAGGCGACGCTTAACTGAAGATATAAGTTGAAGTTGGGGACGAGGACCACAGTCGAGGTCACTCTCCTTGTGGCATTTGCTAAGGATTGTTGTAATGACTACTAAAGTATAATAGTTATGAGTATCCAAGTACCGTTATAGTAGAGAGTGGTACTAATGTTGAATTAAGTCGTGAAGTTAAATTTGGAAAAGGTTAAAAAATGTCTTCGATGAGGACCATACGTTGAAGTTTAAGTTATACAGAGTAAGTCCAATGTGATTTAGTGAAAGTGAAAGGCTCAGAAGGTTTGTCTTAGAGTAGGGTGAGGAAATACCCATATGTGAAAATTTGAGGGAAATTTTTCGCTCATGGGAGGAATATTGGAATGGTGGGAACGGTGGTCACCATATTCGGGGGAGAAGGATGTTTTGGTCGTAGAGGAATCTCACGGACGATTTTAACCAAAAATTCGTTGATTAGGAAGGATGAGAATGCAGTTTTTGGATTATTCACATAAGGATCGGTTAGAGGCCGGCAGTGAATAAATAAATATAGGGATAAGTGAACTATGTCCCGAATTAAGGTAGGTACAACGAAGAGAGAGTCCTCTAAAGGAATGATAGGCTCACTGGATAAGTTTTGCTAACACTTGTGGAGAATTTTTATCCATGGCACCCCATTGGTGGACATCCACCCGGGAAATTCATTGAACCAGGCCTGTTGAGGCCGGTGGTGGAGTCTCCTTTTAACGAAGAAGTTAAGGGAACTATGAAGGTGATTGTCAGGATTGAGGCTACAGAGTCTGAGATACTGATAGCCTTAACATGGTCAGGGTGGCCAGAGATGGGGAATATTTCAATGTGGAATGTATAACCACACACGTTGATCTTGCCCGATAAGAGTTTAAGGATAAGAATAGGGTGCCGAAGTTTTTGTTTCAGTGAGGACAAGTGTATCAAGTCCGGGAACCAATTAGAGTAGCCAAGGTAATTGGCAACAATGTTGTTATAAGTTTCACCTTGGATAAAGGAGGTATATGTTGTGTGACAAGATTTGGGTCAAAGAATTTTATTAACCCTAGATTCTTGTGTGATTCGAGTTTACTGGAAATATCGGTAACACTATATAGTGTATGTCTATATATTTTTTTGTGGTAGCAGGGTTCTATTTTGAATTTATATCGAGTTTGCACTGCTCGTTATGTGTGTGTTATATGAGTATGGTATTATTTTGAGTATAATATGTTCTTAGTTGATCGGAGCAATAGTAGGCAAATGATTGTAAGACTATCGGGTCCGCGGTTCCAGGGTTGAACAGGTTGTTGTGGCGATCTCTCATCTGGATACAGGTTGAGCTCGCCTTTATCATACGTTTAGATGGAACTCCGGTGACTAGATGTTTAATTATCATGATTCGAGTGCGTGGCGACCTTATATATATGATTTAAGGTATGCAAAATTTATTGTTAACCTGTGAGTTTAAGCTTGTTGTTGTTTGCGCAAGGACTTAGTTTTAGTACGAGCGCTTGGTGGTGTGGCTGCTGGAAAGAAATGGGAGTTCAGGCCCCCATTTTGTTGAAAGAGGCCATTTGGTTATCCCGGTTGCACATTGAAGCTAACAAACCTCCATGACCGACAAAGTTAAGTAGTAGTGTATTGGAGGGGTTCCTTGTTTCGATTTTGCTTTGCGAGACGCTCCACGCATGAACCTTAATGACGTCAAAAATGGAGATATGTTATGAGAACAAAGGATATTGGTGTTGATAATAAGTTTCCTCGTGTGGAGAAAACACTATAGACTGAGAGCCGTGTGATGATCGAAGACTTATGGAAGTGGTTGTGCTGTGGAAAAGCACTGGAAATGGTTCTCTCACCGCAAGTATGTGGGTGAGGTAAGGTAAAGGAAATTGATTTAAGTTTTGTAGCTTGGCCTTGATAAAAAGGCAAATTTTGGAGGTAGTATGTTTTGGGTATAATGTTCGTAATACTTTACAAAGAGTAGGCACCCCAATTAGTTAGACTTTTCACTTCGCCTAGATGGAAGGATATAGTGGTAGAAGAGTGTTAGTAGGTTAGCAAGGTAGGATTTAGAACATCCCGCTGGTGTGCCTTAGGTTATTATATCTCGATGATCGACTATGCGGGGAGTAGTGTAATGGGAGGTTTTATTGTCTCGATTTTGCTTTACAAGATGTCCCACGTATGAAATTGAGTGAATGTTGAAAATTGAGATAGGTCTTGGTCACTAGGGGCATGGTTAGTACAATACTCATTTTATGTGTGTAGGAAACACATCGATCTTATGATTATTAGGAAGTAAGGTCAGAAGGACTAGTGGCACCGATATAAGGAGATAGTTGTGAGTTAACAAAGAGAAGATTGGTGGGTTAACTTTACGAAGTATTGGATTTCTAGGTTAGAAAAAACCCATGTGTTAGTACTAAGCCGAGGAAGTAATGCCCATTATTAGAGCGAGTGTTATGTCTATGACGTTTGCAATAATAGTGTTGATAGGCACGAATTAAAAAGGTGTATGGGAACCTTGGTAAGTTGATTTTATACCGCCCGAAATAGAACGGACATAGTATATAAGCTGAAGATTATGCTGCAAGGGAACATCGTAGGAGGTATGCGATAAACCAATCGTATAGCTGCAATAAGAGGTAGCACACCCATACTAAGCGATGAGACTGGCGGGAATAGTCAAGCGTTAGTTTAGTTTCCTTTTAAAGTAAATTCAAAGTCGCGAGGTGAGAAAATGTACGGCTAAAGTGTCAGCTTTTCGAGACGTTAGAAGCGGCGGCTATAGGCTCGTTTTCTCTATATGTGGTAATAAAAGCACTAGGTGTGATGTGACGTGAAATTCAACCTTACGACTGAGGTAGTGTCGTAGCATATAGAGATATAGTTAAACTTATTGTTAAGCTAGTGCGCTAGAATATAAGCCTGGAGAAAGGTGGCACCGAGAACGAGTGTATTGTAGAATGCCATGGGGTTAGTACCATTCGACTTTTGTGCACTAGGATGTAGTGTGATTAGTGACCCCAGGTTGGTAGTACTGGTAGTATCTAATTTTCATGGATGAAATTCCGTTGTAAGGGGGGGAGAATCTAATACCCCACACTTTTATGGATAATTAAATACCATAAGTGGGCGTAATTTGGAGATTTGAGGAATTTTTTTGAATAATAATTTTTAGAGTTTATGAGGGTGATATGATTTTCAATGGGTGTTACATTTACTTTTGGTATTAAGTAAATGAGTTGGACCATTTTAACTACATGTCACAGTTGGGAAAAGCGACAAAGGATAATATTTTAATTGGAAAACGCGTATTGAGATGAGTTGAGTTTAACCAGTGAATTGTAGTTAAGTACCTCGGATGGAGATTTCGAGTGTGCGATTGGTTTCGGAATGGTCGATAGAGTCACAATAGAATATCCAGGAGTAGTGTTTGGATTTCGATAATTTTTGGACCAGTAGGGACTCGTAATTGAGTAAACGAGTCATTTTATGGTTTATAAGGGGTAAACCCTTATTTATATCTATATAAGGCACGAGAGAGTGGGAGAAAGAAGAAAAAAGAGAGAAAAGAAAGTGGATAAGAAAGGAAGAGAGAAAAGGAGATTTCGGCCAAACTCCGCGGGATTCGACTCGAGGTCATCAGATTTTATCCACGAGGCAAGTGTTTAATTGCTTTATTTAATTTACTGTGTATATCTCATATTATATTTGGTAGAAACAAACTATAAAGATTTTTGGGGGGTTTCGTGAATCAAATAACAGGTTTTTGGAAGATTAATGAATAAACCCCGGAATATATCAAATTCGAGAAACTCAAAAATTAATCGAAATAAATTGATGGTTATGGGTTATAGGATGTTTAGAACTCTTTTTATGTGTGTATATATGGTTGTTTGATGTTGGTTTAGGATGGGAGAGAAGATAAAAATCTTGGGGTTTGTTGATGACTGAAACAGAGCCGTCGGAGAAGAAACTCTGTTCGATCGATCGATCAACGGCCAAGGGTCGATCGATCGACCCTATAGATTTTTTCGCAATTTCAGTTAGTTAAGTTTAAATGGGATAAATTACCAAGTTAATTAATCCTAGCTTGTCTATTTGAGGAAACAAATATCCAACTAGGGGAATATATTCCTAGTCAGTTAAGGGAATATATTCTTGACTAGGAGGGTGCAATAAGATTGTGGCACTAAAAGTATATTTTCGAGATAAATACATAAATTGAGGAATTAGACAATTGGGGTTCCTAAAAATAGTGTGGGGACTTCCAAATTATTAATTGAGTGAGATGTACACCTTGGGTTAATTACATATAAAACCCAGGGCCTACAAATTTAGGGAAGTTCGGGATGAGTTGCAATTGGGGTAGTATTTCGGCGGATGATTATATATATATTATGTGCCTATATGTTTTATTAAATCGTAGGAGGTGGGCAGGATGGAACGAAGGATAGGGGCTAGAGATTTTGAGCAATTATCCGGTGTCGGTTGATGACTATTAGTATAGGTAATGCGATACCTATGGGACTCAAATAAGTTGAGAATATTCTTATTTAATTATTAGGAATTCATGTAGTTGGAGAATATATATAATTACTTAAACGTGATTAAGGTGCGAGTCATATTTCAACTGAGAGAATACTTATCGGTTTAGTATTTTAAGTTTAGGAATACTTATATACTATTTCGAACGGGAACATTCGGGATTATTGGCTATCGCGATGAGAGTTTGGCAATTATGGCCATATATATATATATATATATATATATATATATATATATATATATATATATATATATATATATATATATACTGGGCAGAGATATTACAAATATATATACGAAAGTTGTTAAAGTATATATATGTGATGATATGAATAAATATATTTTTGTGTGATTGGTATATTTGTATCTTAGAGGCTGGTTCCACGGGCTTTCCTTTGGCTTAGGGTTGGAACAGCCAGATTATATATTTTCTCTTGTGCGATCCAGGGAGGTTGCGTGATGTGGGTGAATCCCCTAGCTTGAGGAGCAGGGAGAGTATATCCCCAGGTCATATCGTCCCATCTTCGAGTGAGATGCGTGTGTACTCCACTTGCAGGGGGAACATGACCGCCTCCGCCGTTGTGTATTCTTTAACATGACCATGAGTAAGTATGGCTGAATACCGTGGTATAGTGAGTAAACTCGGATTTGGATAGGCACTATGAGACTGCATCCTCGAGTTATAGCTCGGTGAGATGGTTATTATGCTTGTGATTGTAATAAGTATAATTATATATATATATATATATATATATATATATATATATATATATATATATATATATATATATATATATATATATATATATATATATATATATATATTTCAATCAAACATAAAAACATTCACTCATTTGAAAATAAAAATAGTGCTAATGAAGTGGCCAATATGAAGAAAACGTGATGTAATTAAAACATAGTTTCAAGATTTTAATCCTCTTTCCATCAAAATATAAGCAAGAAAAACAGGACACAATGGTAAAACAAAACTGAATTGCATTACTAAAAAGGAAATGAAGTTGAAACTTCTTCATTCTCCTCAATAGATCTCTCATTTCTTTGATTTCTTAGATCCCTGTGCTGATTGCGCAGGTAGAGCAGCTGCTCCTACTGGGGCTTGTGGTACTCTCTCTACGGGTCCCTAGGCAAGACGTTCCTCTCTCCTGGCATGCTTTCTCTCCCTGCTTGCCCTGTTCTTTTCGCTTGGCCTTAAACTGGTCCGAAAGTGTCTTCTCCCTAGACTTCTCAGCCTTTGATTTATGAATGCTCTCCATGAGAACACGCTTGTTCTTAAAAACATTACCCTTTACCTTCATGTAGATGTTATGGTACATGTTCTTGTCAGTCTTCTTTGACTCATGATACTTGCGAAGCAAGTGCCTAAGCACCCTCATCCAAAGGATTTTTGTGGGCAACCTTGGCTCTCATGTACCCTTTCGCTTACCGTATCCAGAGTGATGGCCCTTCCTCTTGGCTTCCTTCATTCGACGTTCACGAGATCGAGAGTGAATATTAGTTGGTTTCCTGATAATAAAGCCATCCTTGACCAGCTTTCGTACCTTCTGACGAGAATTGTCAATGGAGATTTCGCTTCTTTCATTTGGATCGAGCCAAACTTTTCCTTTGCCGCACTTGAGGACGCTGGCGGCTAGCCTTTTTTGCACTTTTACTGATACCATTTTTTCGCTCTCCAAAACTGCCAATGGATATGAGAGAAATATAATTATATTCGTTGAGATAATATATTTATATAAGGTTAAAAGAATGATAAGGTATTAATCCCTTTTCGGTATGTGTGTGTGTGTGTATATATATATATATATATATATATCCGAATTTACTTGAATATGGATCGGAGGTTATAGTGAGAACTATATGTTTTTATATGAGTTATATATATGCACCTTGTGCTGAGGGCCTAATTGATCCCGATGATCAACATTTCTAGGTATTAGTGTATCGGGGGGGTTTCTTGTTTGGATTTTGCTTCGTAAGACACCCCACGCATGAATGTAATGCAGTGTTGGGAATGGGGAGAAGTTTAGCCCTTAGTACTCAGGTTATTTAGGATTTTTAGAGATTGGGTGAAATGGATTAGTTAGACAGGGTGGCTTAACTAGGTTGTTTAATAGGTATGCAATAGGTGTGAACTATTAGAAGAGGGGTGAGGGGTATATCAGGGGAGTGCGATACCAATTTAAATATGAGGTAAAGCATATTTTTTAAAATATATCATTTATGCACTTGCAAAATATTTTCACAACTCGGGCTCTGACCCGTTTATCTACTTTCCCCTCTTTTGCTATATATATATATGTGTGTGTGTGTGTGTGTGTGTGTGTGTGTGTGTGTGTGTGTGTGTGTGTCCAGACACAGGGACACCTGGATAATGATTCCTTCGAGTCAGACGCTTACTCCAGCAGCGGTGGATGCATGCAGGCTTACTGTAGACGCTTCTATCCTTATAATCTAGATAAGAGGTATTGTAGAAATTCTCGGGCCCAAAGCCCAACTGTATTCAATTATTCTTTTACGGCACTTTGATTTATGTCTATTCGATTTGGTTGTACTATGTTAAACCGAGTGTTCAGTTATTTTATATCATTTTCAGTTTCATATATAAACTGTGTGGATGTTTTAGTTGAATGGTTTTGTTTAAAAAGATTAGTTAAATAAAATTTTGACGCCAACCTAATAGGTTATTACTAATTAAATTCGTTTACGACAGTGATGCTAAGAATGAACCATATCAGACTCCTGTTTTAATTTGTTACAGAATTGATCGTCCGGTATTTTATTAGGCGGGGTGTCACACCTACGTGATCATGAGAGACTGGTGAAGTTTTATTTCATCCTTGTGAATAAAGGATTAATTCTAGTTACATGTTGTGTCACAACAGACATATATAAATTGAAAACCCTAAATTCGCGTGCGAGTCGAGGTTAGTGGAAACAATAATTTTAACAGTCTGGTTACAAAAGTATTTCTCGTTGATAGAAGGACTTTTTGGTGTCGCCCATGAGTGAACCGGGTGGGTCTTGAGAGTATATTTTGTTATTATAATTTTCTATTTCTTTGAGTTAGCATAATAGAACTTATTATGATATAAATTACCAAATATTTTAACGATAGTAGATTGAGTGATAAGACTATCGTGATGGATACTCCGGGGAGAGTAAAATTTTTGTGTGGGGCCAACTGGAATAGGGTTGAGCCTATATTTCATAATATCATAGGCCTTAGTGAAAATGTTGTCTAGTTATATGTGTGAGTAGAAATTTATTCTACTGATGTGACTCGGGATATATTATGCTTTTATCGAACAGCGAGAAACAAATCATTATAAATAGAGCCAAGAATTTGGGATAGTGAGAGCAACACGTTTTATGTTATTTTTAGGGATATATGAGCATGGACTAGTATACTTTTATGTTAACATGCAAAAATTATGGAAAGGTACAGATTATGGACTGAGGGCCATTACGGATCTCGACAACCAACTATATTAAGTAGTAGTGTATCGGGGGGTTCCTTGTTTGGATTTCGCTTTACGAGACATCCCACACATGAAGCTAGAGACCATCGGGAGTGGGAGAGAAGTTTGGTTGATAGTGCAAAAGTTCGTACCTTAGTGATTTTATATATACAAACATATATTTAAAGAGGATAATTCTATTATGACTTAAAAGTTGCCTAGTCATGGTAACATTATGAATATAAAAATGATTCCACTAATAGAGTGATTAAATTATGACTAGTGGGGTGATTGGATGCACCCCTTCCATATCAGTATGCCAAGAGAGAGAAAAATTGATTTAAAAATAGTATATGTTATTTGTGCAATAATGCGATAAATACAGGGTGTATGGGCGCCCTAGGTAATTAAATCTGACATTGTTCCCCATTTTGGAGATATGGGACAAGGAAAATAAATATAGAGGTTTAGATATCGGGACATGAATGTTCGGTCATTTATAACGATTAGAGATATAGTCGGTAGAATAACAAATGTGTCAGGCTATAAATGACTATAGTAATAGGATTTAAATGAAGAGATGTTTGGTTAGATTCCTCTAGTAGTGGGTCACCTGTTTGTTGTAATTAGGGTGGACCATTCGAAACCAGCAGAAGTTTCTCCAACCGTTAGGGATTTTTACGTAGTATTGGGAGAGTATTCGTAAGGATTTTATCGAAAAGATGGTTATGATCCTATATGGGTGATAGTGGATCAGTTGACTAAAGTAGATCACGTTATGACAGTTAGGGTTGATCATTATAAGAGATAATATGCTTTAATCTAATATAATCGAGCTAGTGAGGTTACATAGGATACCGTTTAATATTGTGTCCAATTAGGATGAGATTTTATCTCCCGATTTTAGAAGAACTTTCACGAGGTATGTGTACCGAGTTGTGATTGTGTATGATCTATCATCCGAAAAATAATGGATAGACTAAGAGGACAAATATGATGTGGGAAGATAAATTATGTTTGTACCCTTGAATCTTAAGGGAGGACGAGAGACCTACGTTCCACTAGTGAAGTTGGTGTACTATAACTCTTATAACTTTATTATTGGTCATGGTGCTATTGAAGTATGGTACGGTAAGTCTTATTGTTTCTCCTACTTGAGGGATAAATGTCAGGAACCAGGAACTATTGAGAATAGTAGAGATGATTGGAAGCTTATAGTATATATTGTGCATAGAATATATACAGCAAAATTAACCTAATTGTGTATGATAATCGCAAGACGAGATCGTAATTATCTAAAGAACGGCTAATCTATCTAGGTGCATATAGTAGAAGGTTAAATAGTGAATATCTAGAATAAAGTATAAGTAATAAAACTTAAACTATAAGGCTTGGACAAGAACCTACGTGACAGGGTAACCTGGGGTTAAAATGATCATAATAGAGGTGTTCATTATTGGTGATATTCGATAGCATACTGTATCGGCGGTACAGAGTAGTCTACTTTGGAGCGCAAGTATGTGATGCGCAATACTTATCCAGAATTGTTCTTGCCTGCTATACTTTTGTTTTTCGAATTTCGAGACGAAATTCCATTGTAAGGGGGGAGGGGGGAGTATGTAATACCCCATATTTTTAATGCCTTTTAAAATGGGATTCACTATAATTAATTGTGATATAATTGGAAATTAATACGAATTTAAATATTACTCAAGAATAAAGGAATATGCGATTGGTGTAGAATATTACTTAGTGATTAAAGTAATATATATGATTATGAATTTACAACTGATTATGACTTTATAAAATTATCACAAATTATGTGTACGAAAATTATGCTAATTAAGTCGAGACGCACATTTGAGTCGTGTAAGGATTATAATTTAATGAAATAAAAGTGAATTATTTTTATATCATCCGAATGCTAATTTTGATTACGTCAAAGTGTCCAGAAGGGTTCAAATAGTCAAAAAAGTCTACTTGGGTGTTTGATTTGGGTATCGGGGCACTTTGGAACCGAAAGGACACGTGGGGGGGTATTTCGATCATCTTACAAGGGAGGTGAATAGTAACTACAGAAATCTGAGTTTATTTTATGAGTAAAGAGATTAGAGATCTTAGGTTCATTCACCAAAAAAAAGAGGAAAAGGTTTAGGGGAGATTGAGAGACGTTCTATGGGAGAAGAAGAGACTTTTCTAGGACCTTGCACCACCAAGAGCCACCACCGCCACTGCCGGAAGTTGACTAAAAAAAGAGAGAACCACCAGTAGAGTATCATCCCCAATGGATAAAAGCTACAATATAAAGGCAAGAGATTAATTATAGCAATCTTAGCTTATATATTGTCTGTGTTAGGATAGTTAATAAAATTCTGAAAAGTTTCATGAACAAAGATAAATTTGTGATAATTTTTAAATGGATCTTTGAAATGGATATTATCTAAGAGTGATCTAAACTCCATGAATTTATATTAACTTGTGAAGAAATCTAGAATTTACACTCTTATTGATGATAAAGTCAAAAATTAGAGTTCTTGAGAATAAAACGGAATTTGAGTAAACTGTTTCATGTCAATGATGTTTAAATAATTTTGGATACGTTAGAACTTATACATATATAATTGTATATGATCTGAATACAATGAGATTTAGAGTGGGAATCATTTGTTGAAGAAAAATTGGAGTTTCTATGATGTTCACGGGTGAATATAAAAATATGAGTTTTCTGGAAATAGTATATTTTAAATCCGACCTTCTTGATGATTTAAGGTGGTTTGATTATTAGAAATCATTTATATATCTTGGTTTATCATATGGAATGAATAGTGGGGATTTTGGGATTATTGGATAGAGGTTTGATTGATTAAAAGATGTGAAACCCGTAGAATAAAGATTACAGAATCTGGGCTGATATCTGGGTGATCGATCGATTGGCTCAGGACCATCGATCGATCGACCTCCCCATAAAAGATGAAGTTGTTTCTTTTTAATTCATGATTTAATCCCAAAACTTTTAGAAATCTTTTGTGATTATTATCTCAACATAATGACACTTAGGGAAGGGCAGTAGGCCATAGGTAAGACCCGAAAAATATTATTTTTGGGATTCTTGAATGAGGGGAAACTAACAAGTGTTAATTAAATGAGTTATTATCGAGACTTATGTTACTTGGGATTTAAATTGGATATAAATGATAAATTAAGGTTGGGACCAGTAGTAAGAAAGTTATTAATTACCGGTATAACCTTAGGAATAGGTGGGATTAACCCTAAGAGTTAGAATGAAGGGTTAAGAATGAATTAAGGGTTATCGAGAATTAAACCTAATTAAAGATGAGTTTAATTTATAGAATTTCGAAAGTTGTGATGACATGGACAAGTAGGATGCAGACATTTACCTACTGAATTAGGTTAAGGAATACTTGTTTAATCTTCGAGTAATGAGTGAGGCTTGTGAATATAATATAAAGAAGTAAAGTCATAATTTTTAATACGTAGGATTTGATAGATAAAAATACTATGTATGGGATATGGTTGCGTGAATACCTTATGGATGTTATATTTATATAGTTGTGATGAATACCTATATTATTATTTGTATGTATAACATATCTACGCTGCTTGCTATCGGAGTGGAGGTTTCGCGTTGTGGACGGTCTTATCTTGTCCGCACATTTGGGAGGATTTTATATTTGTACCCTAAGCATAGGACCTTGGACACGTGCTATTGGTGTAAATGATAGTTTCGACAGTTGAAAGGGAGCGTAGGTATGTGCATGACCCATTTGGCTGGGGAGTATGCTCACCTCCGATATATTTGTGTTATGATATGATTCATGAGAGACAGCGAATCATTTGTCCTCTATACAGTGACATTATGTATCAGGACATGATAGCAGAGTATGCATGCACCGCAGCTATGACTGGGGAGGTTTCGTATTAGTATATATATATATATATATATATATATATATATATATATATAGAGCTGTTCTTAAGCGGGTCTCAAGAATAGGTGTTAAGAACGGGTGTAGTAAATTGAGGGGACCGTGGAAAATGTCATCCGCCTAATAAAACAATACACAAAAACAGGCCCAACTCATTTCTTTCTTGCCTAATAAAACAAAAGACATAAGCAATGTGGCAAATGGATTATATAAGGGGATAGTTTTGTTTTCATTAAGAAAAAAACTCTCCTTTTGTTTTACTCTTTTACAACCCATTTAAATAGGTATTGGCTTTACAAACTCTCTTCCCTCTACTTTTACCCATTTCTATAACAAAACCAAAATCCATTCCATGTTCTCCATTCTACAACAAATTGAATACAGACTTTTGTTTTTTTTTTTAAATATTTTTAATAAACTATTTTTAAAAAAACTGTTAAGTCCAAAACTGTTTTAAAAAAACTATTATTAAAAACTGTTTCTAATAAAAAAAAATTGTGTCAATTGTTTAAAGAAAATTGTTATCTTTTTTTTATTAAAAACTATTTATAAAACATAAAAAGTTGTTTTATATAAAATAAAAATTGTTTTTAAAAAATTATTTTCGTAAAAGCACTTGGTTTTATTTAATATGTTGGTTTATTTTTCAAATACATTCATCCAATATGTTGGTTTTTTTTTTAACTCCACATTTTTTTATTTATTTGTTATTAATGTGAATTTTACCAAATAACAGTATCCAACAAATAACTCCACTTTAATTGTCAATTATCATTCAAATAAAAATAAAAATACATTCATCCAAATAAAAATATCCTTCTAAATACATTCATCCAAATTGAAATACATTCATCCAAAAAAAATATCCATCCAAATTCAAATACATTCATCCAAAAAAAATATCCATCCAAAATTCAAATATTTTTATTTGGATGAATTTATTTGAATTTGGATGGATATTTTTTTGAAAGAGATTCTTATTAAAAATAGCTTCAATTCATCCAAATAAAAATAGCTATTTTTAATAAAAACCAAGTTCTTTTAGGAGAACAATTTTTATTTAATATGTTGGTTTATTTTTTCAAATACATTCATCCAATATATTAAATAAAAACTAAATAAATATAAACCAATATATTAAATAAAAATAAACCAACATATTAAATAAAAATTGTTCTCCTAAAACTTCCTAGTTTTTATTAAAAATAACTATTTTTATTTGGATGAATTGAAGCTATTTTTAATGAGAGTCTCTTTTTAAAAAAATGTACATCCAAATTTAAATAAATTCATCAAAATAAAAATATTTGAATTTGGATTGATATTTTTTTTTTGGATGAATGTATTTGAATTTGGATGGATATTTTTATTTCGATGATTATATTTGGAAGGATATTTATTTGGATGATGTATTTGTATTTTTATTTGAATGATAATTGACAATTGAAGTGGAGTTATTTGGATACTTTTACTTGGTAAAATGCACATTAATGACAAATAAATAAAAAAAATGGAGTTAAAAAAAACCATATTGGATGAATGTATTTGAAAAAAGAAACCAACATATTAAATAAAAACCAAGTGCTTTTACGAAAATAATTTTTTTTAAATAATTTTTATTTTATATAAAACAACTTTTTATGTTTTATAAATAGTTTTTAATAAAAAAAAACAGATAAGAATTTTCTTTAAACAATTGAAACATATATTTTTAATTAAAAACAGTTTATAATAACAGTTTTTTGAAAACAGTTTTGGACTTAACAGTTGTTTTAAAAACAATTTTTAAAAGAGTTGATTAAAAAAAGTTTTTTTTTTAAATAAAATTTTGCATTCAATCTGTTGTAAAATGGAGAACATGGAATGAGTTTTGGTTTTGTAGACAGAAGAGAGTTTATAAAGCCAATACATGTTTAAATGGGTTGTAAAAGTGTAAAACAAAAGGAGAGTTTTTTTCTTAATAAAAAAAAAGTATCCCCTTATATAATCCATTTGCCACGTTGCTTATGTCTTTTGTTTTATTAGGCAAGATAGAAATGAGTTGAGCCTGTTTTTGTGTATTGTTTTATTAGGCGGATGGCATTTGCCACGTCCCCTCAATTTACTACACCCGTTCTTGAGACCCGCTTAAGAACGGCTATATATATATATATATATATAATTAGCGTGATATTATATATATAAATTGTCATGTAATATACTATGTGACATTGTAGATATAGAGATGTAATCTTCTTGTGAAATTATAGATTAAAAATATAAACTATGATTTAATCTACTGTGAGATATTATAGATAGAAATAAATAATGAACTATGACTTCAATTAAGTAAGTGAACACGTAATTCAAAGGTTGTAACAAGACTAGTTCATATTAAAGAGAAATGAATATGAATAATTATATTACATATGATATGGGACATACGGGTTTATGATATGGGTTAGAATTATGTTGTGAAAACTAGTTAGGAGGGAACCTTAACTAGGAAGATAATAAGATATGATAGGTGTGCACTTTAGATGAGAGGTGAGAATTCTCAAGAGAGAGTCCGAGAAACTAATATATATATAATAAATGCTTAATTGTAATTGTTAAGCACTTTCTATTTTTAAAATCTTTTACAATCGGGCTCTGACCCTTTTCCTTGCATATTCTCTTTTCTATTATATCTTGTACATAGATATCCAGCAGCATGGATGCCCAGCATATATTATGGATGTTCCGAGATATTGTAGCTACTAGCAGAGATGCAGATTTTATTTAGACGCTTTCTTTCTGTTGATTCCCTCATCTGTAGCGTCTACTTAATTTAGGGCATGTCGCCCAAGATTTTAGAGGTTGTAATTATTTATGTAAGCATTGTGGACATCAGCTTTTTTAGTGTAAAAGTTATAATTTAACTGGAGAGTTATTCCAGTCACGTTTATTCTTGTTATAGTTAATTCAGTTGTGATGTATTGTTACATTTTTATTATTTCGTGTCTTGGAATGGTTTTAATTAAATTTAAAATGGAAAAAGTTTTTGACACTTATCTTAATTAACTATTAGGTTATTATTAAAGAAATTATTTTTCGACATTGATGATGAGAATGAACCAACTGGATATTCTGATTTAATTAAATGAAGGACTGATCACCCGATATTTAATTAGGTGGGTTCTTACAGGTGTTATCCGAGAATTAGGTTCTAATGTCTTTGGGATTTGTACGTCTTACTACGTTTCAGCGTAGGGTTCTTTTATATAGAGCCATATCATTAGGATGTTGAATTCTTCTGCGTATTTTGACTTATGTTCTCCTGCCATGAAGTATGGAAGATGTAATACTTATACGAGTTCGATTGGGCAACGTGTGCCAAACACATTGGGACGACTAGAAAGAGCTGTTAGAAGGACAGCAGGAGGAGGACTCAGCCAAAGATATAGAGTATTTTGGAAAATGTAGTTGGAGATAGAAACCATCATATTTATTATTTGGGCTCAAAACATTAAGGAAGTCGCTTGGGCGCTGTCGTTTCCCAAGCACCATCATAGTTGATGGTTGTGCCATTCTTAACTCGCACAGCACTGTATGTGAAAGGTGAGGGAGTCGGAAGGGCTCTTGTGAAGGAAGAAATTCAAAGATAATTTGTAAAGGGTATATTGTAGTAACACCTAGGATTTGAAAATTTTCTAATAAAATTTTTCTAGGAAGAACAAACGTAAGTGATGAGAGTTAGACATCACATGTAAAGAACATGTGTGAAGTTGGAATAAGAATTTTAGGTATGGTTCGATAGTGAAATCGTTCATTTGATGTTTTAATCAGGATATGAATGGAATTTTAAAACTTATCTCTTATGGTCAAGAAAGAGAGAAGTAACTTGTTTAATGAACTACTTACCCTAGGAAGAATAAGTTACATAGAAGATAAATAGAGTTCATTGTATGAAAAGACTCGTGAGTGAAATACTCTAGTGTGAGTGGAAATCTGTCGAAGACCACTAGGATTAACATAACCAAGAAATTTGATGATGCTTCCAAATGAAGGGGAGTTAGAAGAGTTAGGAAACCTAGACTAAGGGCAAGATTGAATTCAATATTATTAACGAAACATCACCAAAAGGTGTACCCAGTAAGGGACCCATTTAAAGTAACATAAATAAACCCCCTACTTAGTGGCAATGAAATCATCCAAGATTAGTGTAGTCGTCAATCTATTCCATAGGACCCGTAGAGCCAAAAGAATAATGGGAATAGAAATTGGGAGCTAAGATTGATAGGTCCAAGAGAAGGACGTTCAAATGGTCAGTAACCAGGAAATAGTAAGGGAAATTACCCTATGTGTAGAGAGAGAGGCTACTAAGTGTTAAATGTGTCCACACTAAGTAGTGAGACCGATAAATTTTGGAAATAGTAAACCATACCAATTAGGCATAACAACGGGAGGGGTGAGACTTGTAGGGGAGTAATTGGTTCAAGAGAATTAGTACCGAGAAATTTATGACCCAAGAGTGTTAGGTTTAAACAGTACTAGTGGAGTCCTCGGTAATTGTAGCATAACGTATTTCAAGATCGGTGGGGTCCAAGAAGAAAAAAAAGGGAGGTTGGTAAGACAATATTTGAGGCCTAGATATGGTGGGCCAAAATTTCAATAATGGGAGTGTAAACCTCATGAGTTTTTATTTTGTCCACAATGGGTGGGTACAACTATAGGATGAAATCCTAGATGTATAACGGGTGCAAGTGATCGTGAGTTGTTTTGACCGTGAGAG
Source organism: Sambucus nigra (assembly GCA_949130495.1). Classification (NCBI taxonomy): domain Eukaryota; kingdom Viridiplantae; phylum Streptophyta; class Magnoliopsida; order Dipsacales; family Adoxaceae; genus Sambucus; species Sambucus nigra. Next base: position 462,950,730 of record OX422209.1, on the reverse strand, counting down.
CTGCATGTAAGGACCCTACGTGATCAGGAGAGACTACTGAAGTTTTATTTCATCCTTGTGAATAAAGGATTAATTATAGTGACATGGTGTGTCATAATAGATATATATAAATTGAAAACCCTAAATTCGCGTGCGAGTCGTGGTTAGTGGAAATGATAATTTTAACAGTCTGGTTACAAAACTATTTCGCGTAGATAGCGGGACTTTTTGGTGTCGCCCGTGAGTGAACTGGGTGGGTCCTGAGACTATAATTTGTTATTATAATTTTCTATTGCTTTGAGTTAGCATAATAAACCTTATAATGGTAATATGTAGTGATAAATTACCAAATATTTTAACGATAGTAGATTGATAGATAAGACAATCGTGTTGGATGCTCAGGGGAAAGTAAAATTAATTTTGTGCGGCGCCAACTGGAATAGGGTTGATTCTATATTTCATGATATAATAGACCTTAGTGAAAATGTTGTCTACTTATATATGTGAGTTGAAATTTATTCTAATGATGTGACTCAGGATATATTATGATTTTGTCAAATAGCGAGAAATAGCTCATTATATATAGTGCCGAGAATTTGGGATAGTGAAAGCAACATGTTTTATGTTATTTTTAGGGATATATATGCATTGACTAGTATACTTTTATGTCAACATACAGAAATTATGGGAAGGTACATATTATGGATAGAGGGTCATTACGGATCTCGGCAACTGACTATGTTAAGTAGTAGTGTGGGGAGGGGGGGGGGGTTCCTTGTTTGGATTTCACTTTTCCATACATCCCACGCATGAAACTAGCGAACGTCGAGAGTGGGAGAGAAGTTTGATTGATAGTGCATAAGTTCGTACCTTAGTCATTTTATATATACAAACATAGATTTATAGACGATAATTCTATTATGACTTAAGAGTCGCCTAGTCATAGTAACATTATCAATATAACAATGATTCCACTAATAGAGTGATTAAGTTATGACTAGTGGGGTGATTGATTGCACCCCTATCATATCAGTATGCCAAGAGAGCGAAAATTGATTTAAGAATAGTATATGTTATTTGTGAAACAATGCGAGAAATATAAGGTGTATGGGCGCCCTAGGTAATTGAATCTGACATTATTCCCCATTCTGGAGATACGTGATAAGAAAAATTCATATAGAGGTTTAGATATTGGGACGTGAATGTCCAGTCATTTATGATAATTAGAGATATAGCCGATGAATAACAAATGTATCAGGCTATAAATGACTATGGTAATAGGATTTAAATGAATATAGATTTGGCTAGATTCCTCTTGTAGCGGGCCACCACTCTATTGGAATTAGGGTGGATCATTCGAAACCAGTAGAGGTTTCTCCAACCACTAGGGATTTCTAATTAGTATTGGGAGAGTATTCATAAGGAATTTATCGCAAAGATGGTTACGATCCTATATGGGTGATAGTGGATCAGTTGACTGAAGTAGATCACTGTAACAACCCTCGATTCTGGGATGCCTCATTTTATACTAATATTACCGCATAAGGTAATTATATAAAATGTGGGGACTGGAGTAAATATTAATTGAATGAAATGAAAGTTAATATTTGCTGGGTTATTGCATATTTACTGCATGAGAAAGTAAATATCATTCTATTGTATGTTTTATAGTGTTATGTGTTTTAAATCACATTATGGTTTAATTGAAACTGGAATTTAAAGTGGTTTAGAAAATTGCCGGATGCCATTTTAGAGGGCGTAGTTAGTCCCGGGATATGCGAGACAGTCAAAATAAGTGTCATATTGTATTTTTGAGTTTCGGGCACTTTTACCTGGTTTTAACTCAAACGCGTATTTGGGAGTCATTTTAATGTAGTATTAACTACTTAAGTTGGGAGTTTTAACTTAAGCCACGATTTTATCTTTCCTAAACCCCTTATTTTTCCCATTTTATGTCTTGAACATATAGAGGGAAAAGAAAGAAAGAAGAAGAGAAAAGAGGAGAAAGAAGAGAAAATTGAAGATTGAAGATGGATTGATGCTCATACTCAAAGAAATCTGATATTTTCTACATCAAGGCAAGTATTCTACTTGCAAATATGTGATTTAAGATGTATAAATTGTATGATAGTTGTGTATTTTCATTTATGGTTTACATGTGGAATTTGGGGGATTTAAACCCTAATCTTGATTTATGTTAAAGAAATTGTGGGTCTTAATGGTTATAAATCATATAGGAAAATCTTTGGGTAGATAAAGATTGTTGGTTGAGTTTAAGATGGACAAGGTTTGAGATTTGGGAAAATGTAAATCATCATTTGGGTGCAGTTTTTGAAGGTGAAAGAACTCTAGGTCTGCTACAATCGGTCGACCGCGATCCCCTGACCGGTCGATCGGGCCTTCGGGGGCAGGATTACTGCTTTCCCACAAAGGCATAAAATTCTTGCGCGGTCGACCGCGGTTCCTTGACCGGTCGAACGGCTATACCATTTTGAGCTTTCTGCTTTCCTTCGTAGGCAAAACCTTGAGACGCGGTCGACCGCGGTCTCGGGACCGGTCGACCGGTTCCCTGTTTTCCACTTTAAAACTTATTTTTGTTTCCTAGATTTGTCTTCTCGATAGGGACTAGGAACCTTCTTGACTGAAGTAAACTTAGAGTCCTAGAGTTCTAGATGAGTTGAGATACAACTCTAGATTAGAAATGGTTTTGGTGGGGTTTTCCAGGGATATGCCAATTGAAGTTAGGGAATTTTTCTTCTAGTTGATTTTCATAAAACTAGGAGATGTAGTATTATGTTTGGGAGACTTTAGAAGCTCAATTGAGCTATATTAGTTTTGATGGTTTATATTATCACCCCAAAAGAATGTTGGGAGATTTTGGAAGCTCAATTGAGCTATGTTAACCTTGGTGGTTCATAATAAAACCATAAAGATGAGTTCGGAGAATAGATTGAAAGTTCATTCATTCCTTTGAAAGATGATAATATTGGGGTTTTAAAATAACACCCTAAAATGCTTGGAGATAATCAAGAGTTATTTGCCCCTTCGAGAATGTAGTGTCGATATAAGCTATAGCATGGCTCCGGATAATAAGTTATATTATTTACAAAAAGTAAAAGGTAATGGTCTAGGATAAAATGAAACATATACATGGAAATGGTATTGATTTTAGTAAATGATAATTTACGTAATCAGGAAACTGGTAAATGATGATCTACTTGATTTTGAAAATGATAAATAAAATGGTTTAAACACACCTCTCTAAATGACATCATAAGGGAAGTTCGCACGTGAGATGATGCCCCCTGGAAAATTAACGCAGGGTGGATATAGTCCATAGGCCATGTGAGCGTTTATTGTTGTATATTTTTCTGCGATGGGTAGGAGATTCCGGGTGTGGTCGTGACTATCCCGCCGGCACATGGCCTCTTCCCGACGTTTTGCGTTATAGGTGCCCAGGTTGTCTTATGATAGGCCCTGGAAGATGATGGTCATTTAGGGGCGCGCACAGTGGGGAAACCCGGACGGGCGGTCTTAGAATCGTTATATATATATAAATATAACTATTTATAATCAAGTTGGACTTGATGGATTATATGCCATAAATAGCATACTATAGTGCCACAAAGAGCACATATAAATGCCACAAAGAGCATTTGAAAATGATTATTTTCCTGATAAGGAAAGGATTTTTACAAAAATGTAAAAATGAGATAAAAATGCCATAAAGAGCATAACATTGTGATTTTACATATATTTCCTATTAGGGAAAGGATATATGAGATAATTGGTACACATGATAAGTTTTCAGATTAATGTTAGTTGTTTTGTCTTCCTGCTTAGTTTATGTTTTAAATTGTGTAGTTAGATAGTTATATCTCTCATCATAATTCATCATTCATAACTGTCATACTCTTTATTCATCTGGTAATCATATAGAATCGGGCCCTGACCCATTTACATTTCTTGTTGCATGTGCATCTTGTCTCCGCTCAGGTACTCCGCCACAAGGATACCTGATTTGAATTCATATTCCGATGTCTTCGGCGAGCCGTGATGCCTTGCGGGTATTACGGGATACAATTGGTATAAACGTTTTCATTTTTTTGTATTCTAGCTAAGATCGGGTCTCTTTCACTCGGGCGAGGCCCAAGCTTTTATAATTGATTAATGTAATGTAATATATAAATTTATTGAAATTGTTTAATAATGTTGTATGAATCAGCGGACTGATAACCTATTCGGTCCTCTTAATTGTTACCTGTTGTTATAGATATATATACATCCTTGGGGTTTCCCTTATCTTTTCAGGAAATGGGTTGTTTGTTTTCTTTTATTTACTTTAAATTTAAAATTTTTGGCAACCCGTTTTCTGAAATAGTGGGTTGTTGTCCTGGATACTCTATATTTTTATTGAGATGCTGAGAATGATTCCATCTATGATTCCGTTATATTGGAGTATTGGGCTGGCCACCCCTTATTTTGGATCACGGGGTGTCACAGATGGTATCAGAGCATCAGGTTCTAGAGTCATTAGGAATCTTTGTGGACGCCTTACGTTTTCAGCGTTGCTTTTGATTTTACCTAAAGCCTTAGGAATAAGATTGTTGATTTCTATAGTAAGATCTCGCTCTTCTGCCATGAGGTAGAACTTATAAAATCTTCTGCGCATTTGTATGAGAACAGTAGGTTGATTGGAGAAGTGCGTCATGAGAAGGAACTACTAAGGACTGTAAATTGTGGTCAGGTATGAGGACCGCTTTGGAGGTCACTCGCTTTTTGTAGCACTTCCTTGTCTTGCTACTACGACTACTAATTACAGTTGATGTAGTTTCCCAAGTACCTCTAGAAGTAGAAAGTGGTACTAATCTTGAGAATTCAAGAGACGTTAAATTGAAGTAGAGAAGTTCCCAGAAGTATGATGGAGGAGAATCCTTCACCCGTAGAAGTAGTGCTGAGATGGTGAAAACATGGTCACCATATTCGTGGGTGCCGAAAGTTTTGCCCATAGAGGAACCCGATAGATACTTCATATCGTAAGTTTCTCTGGGGTAACTGGAAGGAGGAGAAGGTAAGATCCTCAAGTGTTCACGCAAGGCTCAGTTAGAGGCTGACATGTGAAGAAGAGTTGTGCGATTAGGGAGATCGTACACTCAAGAAAGGTAGGTATAAGTGAGAGCCCCCCCCCCCCTCCCAATGGAATGATAGGCTCCAGGATAGGTGTCGTTAACACTTCTAAGGGAATAAGATCCATGAAACCCTGTTGGTGGACATCCACCTGGGAAGGTTTCATTGAACTGAGGAAGAGGAGGCCGAGAGCGTGTCCTCTTTTACTGAGGAAGTAAGAGGGATTGCGTGGGAAATTATTGTCGACCAGAGTCGGAGTAATGGCTAGGATGCGGAGTGGTTGGTAAGAATGTGGATGGGAATTCCACCTCATTAGTGGGTGGTGTATTCCTTATTATAAGACTTAGTAAGTATTATATCTACTATAGAGTCGGGTGTGTATATTGAGCTTGTAGTTGTATTGACGTTATTATAGGAAGAGTACTTATATGACTTCCTTGGTATGGAGGTTCTAGTTCTCCTCACTCGTTATGAAACGAGTGATGATATTCTAAAATGTGCATGTAGTATGTGTAAATTGCATTGTATGTGGATGTTATGATTTATCTCCACGACCAACAAAGTTAAGTAGTAATGCATAGGAGGCGTTCCTTGTTTGGATTCCGCTTTTGCGGGACGCTCCACGCGTGAACCTTAACGATGTTGGGAGTGGAGAGATGTTATTTTTCCTTTCTCTTGTTTTATGTACATTATGCGAGTAAATATATTTTGGTCGGTTTGGTGTGATAGCAAGCAAATAAAATTGTAAGGCTATCTTACTTCTAGTTCAAAATGGAACTAGTTGTTCTATGATTTCTCCCCTGGATACAGGTTGAGACTTTATAGAGGTGAATCGAGGTAGGTAGGAGATTTTGTTATTCGTTTAGTTATCTTGTGTGAGTGTGTGATTATTTGTTTGTCTTGTTTATGCATGTTACGCTTATCTCCATGATCAACTAGTTAAGTAGGCATGTGTCGGAGGGGTTCCTTGTTTGGATTTCGCTTCGGCGAGACACTCCGACTCATGAACAGTTAACGATGTTGTGATTGGAGAGACGCTATCCTTTTCTTTCTCTTTTACTTTATTTATTTTGTTGTTAGAAGTGGGATTGGAAGATTAGTCGGGAATCACATAGAAGAGTGATTAAGGGCTATTAAAGTGCGAGATAGAAGCACTGTATATAGTTCTCTCCTCTGATCGATGTGTGGGAGACTGAGGTACGAAGTCGGATTGAGACTTCGGGATTGTGCCTTGATGAGAAGGACATGTTTATATAAGGGGATATGTATCTGAAAGACTCCACAGGAAGTGAATGTCTGATCAGTTAAGATATTTAAAAGATGCTATGGTAACTAGGATTATAAATTAGAATTGTACCGATCCCGATCATGTGTCTTCGACCGTCACATCTTAATGACCAACGATGCGAGGTAGTAGTGTAACGGGAGGGTTCCTTGTTTGGATTTTGCTTCGGTGAGACGTCCCACGCACAAAACCGAGCGAATTGTCGAAAGTTGAGATAGGTCTTGGACACTGGGGATATATTTAGTATTATCTATCTACGACTTAGGTAGGATGTATACTTGTAGATCGACCTTAGGTTTATTAGAACATAAGGCCCTTAGGGCAGGTGATGTTGATTTAGGAAGGCGGTAAGGAGTTGACCACGAATGAGTTGTGGGTTAACTCTATTTGGGGTTAGATCCCTAGGAACGAGATTTATGGGGTCTCGAGAGGTTTGGGTGGTTTTGGCCGAAGAAGATAAGGCCTTTCTTAGATATGGTGCTACGTGGCGACGTCACTTACGGGGAGTTAAGGAAAGGACTGACCTTCACTCCTGAGCTCATGATAGTGATCTTGAGAGTGGGTTTTATGAATAAGCCTCTTCTAGGAGCGGGAAGTATTAATACTGGAGCATGGACTCGTCGTCTATGCGTCTCACAAGCCTAAACTTGTGGGAAGTATTATTCCACGCTTGAATTTAAAATTCATTGCTGTGGAAATTGCCTTAAAGAAATGAAGGCACTACTTCCTGGGCAGGGAAATTTAGTCTTTCTCGCGAAGCAACAAGTTGTTACAATAGGTCGTGGGAGAAATCGAGTTAGTGCTCGGATTTCAGAAGAACTAGTGATTGGGTATTTTCTCATTCGCTAAGGAAATGTGATTGGGGTAGTAGATGCGCCGAGTAAGAAACTCGTCGGAGATATTTATGTTGGCATGGAAAGCCAAATGAAACGAGCATGACTCGAAAGATTCTGTAACGAGAGCCTTCCGGTCTGTGATCAACCATTTCACCTACTAGTGCGAAGAAGAGTATCAGTGGAATGAAGAGGGGTATATTCATAGACGGTTGTATTGAAGTGCCGAAACCGTTATGGTCATGATCCTCTTTGAGAAAATTGTTAATCGTTCGACCAAATCGTTACTTTTTCGGCCCTTATGGGCGGACTAGATGTAGAAGTGTACGCCCCGTTCTCGATGGAGGAATGGTAGAACCGTAGGAGGTGCCTATTAAAATAAGGCGGACTGAGACTAGATATTCGTGTCAGATGTTGGGTACAAGTTTCCATGAAGTAATGGGAACCGTATGGGAATGGAGTATACCTTACCACCCTAAAGAGGATTGATGAATGGAGGAAGTTGACTTAATGCCGAGAGGCATACCTGGAATGTGCGCTTTAGGACACATAGCTATTAAGAGCATAACGGCATGGAGGGAAATTCCCATACAAACATTAGGATTTGAATGGCCTTATGGATCATTTCCTAAGGCTTAGAACCGTGAGTGGCCTAGTGTAGTCGGTTGAGTAATTTGCATACTCGTTGGATGGAACCAACGGGTAATATGTTCCTTAGACTTGGAGTGGTCTCGGAACATTTCTTTAAAGATTTGGCTTTTGAGCCATACGCCATGATGGGATACGTCAATGCGAAGAAAAGTTGAGTAGTGTTGAGGTTAAACCAATTAGAGTTGGTATAAACATCCCCGAGGAGGGAGTAAAGCGGTCTATGCCGAGTTTTGAGGGTAACTTCTTCCGTTTTAAGACGGTAGAATCGATAATTAGGAAAGAACGCTTTGTGCTACGCTAGAGCACAAATGATGTAGGCTGAGATCGATAAGGTCGACCTTAGTCCAGGTCCATTTAGGATGACTGTGATGACGAGGGGTTTGTTTAGGATGGTAGAATCCTAGTTTAGAGTAGTATACCCTTTATGATATTTGGGTATGCCCGAATTTTGGGGGCAAAATTCCCTCTTAAGGGGGGGAGTATGTAACAACCCTCGATTCTAGGAGGCCTCATTTTATACTAATATTACCGCATAAGGTAATTATATAAAATGTGGGGACTGGAGTAAATATTAATTGAATGAAATGAAAGTTAATATTTGCTGGGTTATTGCATATTTACTGCATGAGAAAGTAAATATCATTCTATTGTATGTTTTATAGTGTTATGTGTTTTAAATCATATTATAGTTTAATTAAAACTGGAATTTAAAGTGGTTTAGAAAATTATCGGATGCCATTTTAGAGGGCGTAGTTAGTCCCGGGATATGCGAGACAGTCAAAATAAGTGCCATATTGTATTTTTGAGTTTCGGGCACTTTTACCTAGTTTTAACTCAAACGCGTATTTGGGAGTCATTTTAATGTAGTATTAACTACTTAAGTTGGGAGTTTTAACTTAAGCCACGATTTTAGCTTTCCTAAACCCCTTATTTTTCCCATTTTATGTCTTGAACACATAGAGAGAAAAGAAAGAAAGAAGAAGAGAAAAGAGGAGAAAGAAGAGAAAAATGAAGATTGAAGATGGATTGATGCTCCTACTCAAAGAAATCTGATATTTTCTACATCAAGGCAAGTATTCTACTTGCAAATATGTGATTTAAGATGTATAAATTGTATAATAGTTGTGTATTTTCATTTATGGTTTAAATGTGGAATTTGGGGAATTTAAACCCTAATCTTGATTTATGTTAAAGATATTGTGGGTCTTAATGGTTATAAATCATATAGGAAAATCTTTGGGTAGATAAAGATTGTTGGTTGAGTTTAAGATGGATAAGGTTTGAGATTTGGGAAAATGTAAATCATCATTTGGGTGTAGTTTTTGAAGGTGAAAGAACCCTAGGTCTGCTACGACCGGTCGACCGCGGTCCCCTGACCGGTCGACCGGGCCTTCGGGGGCAGGCTTACTGCTTTCCCACAAAGGCATAAAATTCTTACGCGGTCGACCGCGGTTCCTTGACCGGTCGACCGGCTACACCATTTTGAGCTTCCTGCTTTCCTTCGTAGGCAAAACCTTGAGACGAAGTCGACCGCGGTCTCGGGACCGGTCGACCGGTCCCCTGTTTTCCACTTTAAAACTTATTTTTGTTTCCTAGATTTTTCTTCTCGATAGGGACTAGGAACCTTCTTGAATGAAGTAAACTTAAAGTCCTAGAGTTCTAGATGAGTTGAGATACTACTCTAGATTAGAAATGGTTTTGGTGGGGTTTTTCGGGGATATGCCAATTGAAGTTAGGGCATTTTTCTTCTAGTTGATTTTCATAAAACTAGGAGATGTAGTATTATGTTTGGGAGACTTTAGAAGCTCAATTGAGATATATTAGTTTTGATGTTTTATATTATCACCCCAAAAGAATGTTGGGAGATTTTGGAAGCTCAATTGAGCTATGTTAACCTTGGTGGTTCATAATAACACCATAAAGGTGAGTTTGGAGAATAGATTGAAAGTTCATTCATTCCTTTGAAAGATGATAATCTTGGGGTTTTAAAATAACACCCTAAAATGCTTGGAGATAATCAAGAGTTATTTACCCCTTCGAGGTTATAGTGACGATATAAGCTATAGCATGGCTCCGGATAATAAGTTATATTATTTACAAAAAGTAAAAGGTAACGGTCTAGGATAAAATGAAACATATACATGGAAATGGTATTGATTTTAGTAAATGATAATTTACGTAATCAGGAAACTAGTAAATGATGATCTACTTGATTTTGAAAATGATAAATAAAATGGTTTAAACACACCTCTCTAAATGACATCATAAGGGAAGTTTGCGCGTGAGGTGATGCCCCCTGGAAAATTAACGCAGGGTGGATATAGTCCATAGGCCATGTGAGCATTTATTGTTGTATATTTTTCTGCGATGGGTAGGAGAGTCCGGATGTGGTCTTGACTATCCCGCAGGCACATGGACGCTTCCCGACGTTTTGCGTTATAGGTTCCCAGGTTGTCTTATGATAGGCCCTGGAAGATGATGGTCATTTAGGGGCTCGCACAGTGGGGAAACCCGGACGGGCGGTCTTAGAATCGTTATATATATAAATATAACTATTTATAATCAAGTTGGACTTGATGGATTATATGCCATAAAGAGCATACTATAGTGCCACAAAGAGCACATATAAATGCCACAAAGAGCATTTGAAAATGATTATTTTTCTGATAAGGAAAGGATTTTTACAAAAATGTAAAAGTGAGATAAAAATGCCATAAAGAGCATAACATTGTGATTTTACATATATTTCCTATTAGGGAAAGGGTATATGAGATAATTGGTACACATGATAAGTTTTCAGATTAATGTTAGTTGTTTTGTCTTCCTGCTTAGTTTATGTTTTAAATTGTGTAGTTAGATAGTTATTTTTCTCATCATGATTCATCATTCATAACTGTCATACTCTTTATTCATCTGGTAATCATATAGAACCGGGCCCTGATCCGTTTACATTTCTTGTTGCATGTGCATCTTGTCTCCGCTCAGGTACTCTGCCGTAAGGATACCTGATTTGAATTCCTATTTCGATGTTTTCGGCGAGCCGTGATGCCTTGCGGGTATTACGGGATACAATTGGTATAAACGTTTTCATTTTTTTGTATTCTAGTTAAGATCGGGTCTCTTTCACTCGGGCGAGGCCCAAGCTTTTGTAATTGATTAATGTAATGTAATATATAAATTTATTGAAATTGTTTAATAATGTTGTATGAATCAGCGGACTGATAACTTATTCGGTCCTCTTAATTGTTACCTGATGTTATAGACATATATACATCCTTGGGGTTTCCCTTATCTTTTCAGGAAATGGGTTGTTTGTTTTCTTTTATTTACTTTAAATTTAAAATTTTTGGCAACCCGTTTTCTGAAATAGTGGGTGGTTGTCCTGCATACTCTATATTTTTATTGAGATGCTGAGAATGATTCCATCTATGATTCCGTTATATTGGAGTATTAGGCTGGCCACCCCTTATTTCGGATCACGGGGTGTCACAATCACGTTATGCCAGTTAGGGTTGATCATACTAAGAGATAATATGCTTTAATCTAATATAACCGAATTAGTGAGGTCACATAGGGTATCGTTTAATATTGTGTCCAATTACGCCGAGATTTTATCTCCCAATTTTGGAAGAACTTTCATGAGGCATGGGTACCGAGTTGTGATTGGGTATGATCTATCATCGGCAGAATAATGGGTAGACTAAGTGGACAAATATGATGTGGGAAGATAAATTATGTTTGTACCCTTGAATCTTAAGGGAGGACGAGAGACGTACGTTCCACTAGTGAAGTTGGTGTACTATAAATCTTATAACTTTACTGTTGGGCATGGTGCTACTGAAGTATGGTACGGTATGTCTTATTGTTTCTCCTACTTTAGGGATAAAGGTGAGGAACCAGGATCTATTGAGAATAGTAGAGATGATTGTAAGCTTATAGTATATATTGTGCATAGAATATATACTACAAAATTAACCTAATTGTGTATGATAATCGCAAGACGAGATGGTAATTATCTAAAGAACGGCTAATCTATCTAGGTGCATATAGTCGAAGGTTAGATAGTGAATATCTAGAATAAAGTATAAGTAATGAAACTTAAACTATAAGTCTTGGACAAGAACCTACGTGAGAGGGTAACCTGGGGTTAAAATGATCATAATAGAGGTGTTCATTATTGGTGATATTCGATAGCGTACTGTATTGGTGGTACAGAGTAGTCTACTTTGGAGCACAAGTATGTGATGCGCAATACTTATCCAGAATTGTTCTTGCCTGCTATACTTTTATTTTTCGAATTTCGGGATGAAATTATGTTGTAAGGGGGGGAGTATCTAATACCCTGTATTTTTAATGACTTTTAAAATCGGATTAACTAGAATTAATTGTGATATAATTGGAAATTAATACGGATTTAGATATTACTCGAGAATAAAGTAATATGTGATTGATGTTGAATATTACTTAGTGATTAAAGTAATATATATGATTTTGAATTTACAATTGATAATGACTTTATAAAATTATCGCGAATTATGTGTGTGATAATTATGGTAATTAAGTCGGAACGCACATTTGAGTCGTGTTGGGATTATAATTTAATGAAATAAAAGTGAATTATTTTTATGTCATCCGAATGATTATTTTGACTGCGCCAAAGTATCCGGAAGGGTTCAAATTGTCGAAAAAGTCTACTTGGGTGTTTGATTTGGGTCTCGGGGCACTTTGAAACTGAAAGGACTTCCCGGAGGAGTACTTCGGTCATTTTACAAGGGAGGTGAATAGTAACTATGAAAATCTGAGTTTATTTTATAAGTAAATGGATTAGAGAGCTTAGGTTCATTCACAAAAAATCAGAGGAAAAGGTTTAGGGGAGATTGAGAGACTTTCTATGGGAGAAGAAAAGATTTTTCTGGGAAACCAAAGGGCAACCACCTTGAACCACCAACACTGTCGGAAGTTGGCCGAAAAAAGAGAGGAACACCAGTAGAGTATCATCCCCAACGGATCAAACATACAATCTAAAGGCAAGTGATTAATTATTGCAATCTTAGCTTATATATTGTCCATGTTAGGATAGTTAGGAAAATTCTGAAAAGTTGCATAAACAAAGATAAATTTGTGATAATTTTTAAGTGGATATTTGAAATGGATATTATCTAGGAGTGATCTCTTTTGATTATAGAATAAACTCTATGAATTTTATATCATCTTGCGAAGAAATTTGGAATTTACATTCTTATTGATGATAAAGTAAAAAATTATAGTTCTTGAGAATAAAATGGGATTTGAGTAAATTGATTCATGTTAATGATGTTTAATTGATTTTGGATACGTTAGAACTTATCCATATATAATGGTATATGATATGTATATCATGAGATTTAGATTGTGAATCATTTGGTGAAGAAAAATTGGAGTTTATATGATGTTCATGGATGAATATAAAAATATGAGTTTTCTGTAAATTGTATGTTTTAAATCCAACCTTCTTGATGATTTTAGGTGGTTTGATTATTAGAAATCATTTATATATCTTGGTTTATCATATGGAATGAATATTGGGGAGTTTGGGATTATTGGATAGAGGTTTGATTGATTAAAAGATGTGAAACTCGTAGAATAAAGATTGCAGAATCTGGGTTGATATCTGGGTGATCGATTGATCGACCCAGGACCATCAATCGATCGACCTCCCCAGAAAATATGAAGTTATTTCTTTTTAATTCTTGATTTAATCCCAAAAATTTTAGGAATCTTTTGTGATTATTATTTGAACATAATGAGACTTAAGGAAGGGCAGTAAGCCATAGGTAAGACTCGAAAAATATCATTTTTGGGATTCTTGAATGAGGGGGAATTAACGAGTGTTAATTAAACAAGTTATTATCGAGACTTATGTTACTTGAAATTTAAATTGGATAAATGATAATTTAAGGTTGGGACCATTAGTAAGAGAGTTATTAATTACCGGTATAACCTTGGGAATAGGTGGGATTAACCTTATGAGTTAGAATGAAGGGTTAAGAATGAATTAAGGGTTATCGAGAAATAAAACTAATTAAAGATGAGTTTAATCTATAGAACTCTGGAAGTTGTGATGACATGAACTAGTAGGGTGTAGACATTTACCTACTGAATTAGGCTAAGGAATACTTGTTTAATCTTCGAGTAATGAGTGAGGCTCGTGAATATAAAATAAAGAAGTAAAGTCATAATCTTTACTACGTAGGATTTAATAGATAAAAATACTATGTATGGTAGTTATCATATGGTTGTGTGAATGCCTTATGGATGTTATATTTATATAGGTGTGATGAATACCTATATTATTATTCGTATGTATGATATACCTACGTTGCTTGCTATCGGGCTGAAGGTTTCGCGTTGTGGAAGGTCTTATCACGTGTACCCATTTGGGAGGATTTTATATTCGTACCCTGAGCATAGGACCTTGGACACTTGGTATCGGTGTATATGATAGTTTCGACGGTTGAATGGGAGCGTAGGTATGTGCATGATCCATTTGGCCTAGGAGTATGCTCGCCTCCAATATATTTGTGTTATGATATGATTCGTGAGAGACACCAAATCATTTTTCCTCTATACAGTGACATTATGTTTTTAGGACATGATAGTAGAGTATGCATACACCACAGCTGTGACTGGGGATGTGTCGTATTAGTGTGTATATATATATATATAAACTGTGATGTAGTTTATTATGTGACATTATAGAAATAGAGATGTAATCTTCTGTGTGAAATTGTAGATTAAAAATATAAACTGTGATTTAATCTACTGCGAGATGTTGTAGATATAAGTAAATAATAAAATCTGAATTGAATTAAGTAAGTGAACACTTAATTCCAAGGTTGTAACAAGACTAGTTCATATTAAAAAGAAATGAATATGAATAATTATATTACGTATGGTATGGGACGTACGGGTCTATGATATGGGTTAGAATTATATTGGGGAAACTAGTTAGGAGGGAACCTTAACTAGGAAGATAATAAGATACGATAGGTGTGCACTCTAGATTAGCGGTGAGAATTCTCAAGAGAGAGCCCGAGAAACTGACATGTACATAATAAATGCTTAATTGTAATTGTTAAGCACTTGCCATTTTTAAAATATTTTACAATCGGGCTCTGACCCATTTCCTTGCATATTCTCTTCTTTACTATATCTTGTACAACAGGCATCCAACAGCAGGGATGCCCATCATAGATTATGGATGTTCCGAGAGATTGTAGCTACTAGCAGATATCTGGATTTTGTTTAGACGCTTCATTTCTATTGATTCACTCATTTATAGCGTCTAATTCATTTATGGTATGTCGCCCAAGATTTTAGAGGTTGTAATTATTTATGTAAGCATTGTGGATATCAGTTGTTTTAGTGTAAAAGTTATAATTTAACTAGAGAGTTATTCCAGTCGCATTTATTCTTATTATAGTTAATTCAGTTGTGATGTGTTGTTGCATATTTTTATTCCGTGTCGTGGAATGGTTTTAATTAAATTAAAAATGAATATTTTTTTTGACACTTAGCTTAATTAACTATTAGGTGATTAATAAAGAAATTGTTTTTCGAAAGTGATGCTGCGAATGAACCAACTGGATATTCTGATTTAATTAAATGAAGGACTTATCACCCGATGTTTAATTAGGCGGGTTGTTACATCATATTTCCTCTAGGTGATGATCCGTTAGTAGATGGAGTCAACCCATTTAAGATAGTAATGTTTAGTCTATGCATCTGTCCGGTGGATTGGATTAAATGGAATTGAGTCGAATGCATTGGTATGTAATGATCCTTAGTTTCTCATGGTTATCTCGCACATGCTTTAACAAAAATCTCATGCTACATGAAAAATGTTTCTTTTCCAAGTGCAACGCCTTGAATGTTTAGGAATCTGGGAGCGCATGTGTAATTTATAGAGGCTAGACCTCTTTTTCATATTATTTTTAATGTTGTATCAATTTCAAACATGGGATTTGATCATCACATATGTACTGTGGTAGTGATAAAAAAAATTCAATAGAGTTTTTCATTTTTAAACAGATTTTAGATATATCATAATCTGATCGTGTCTGTGGAATTAGATTGGTGGCTTCGTGGTTTAAATGGATTCAACTTCACACGCACATGGGTTGTTACGTGTTTTCTTGAACAATGCCTGAAGAT
This sequence comes from Sambucus nigra, assembly GCA_949130495.1. Lineage (NCBI taxonomy): Eukaryota > Viridiplantae > Streptophyta > Magnoliopsida > Dipsacales > Adoxaceae > Sambucus > Sambucus nigra. The sequence continues at coordinate 462,934,662 of OX422209.1, read as the reverse complement.
GATGAGATTTAGATCTGCAGGGGTGTGTATGTGGCAAAATGCGCACGTGTGTTTGAATGTTTGATTCCAGTCATTGAACCGAAATCAATGTTTGATTTCATTGAACCAGAATCAATCTTTCTACATGCTATTACAATCCCCTTAATATTAATAGATAATATTCTAGTCATTAAAATACACGCTGAAAAACTTTGACGGGAAGTCGGCTCCAACTGTCTCCGTCTTTAATGCATTGTTATACATTAGTTTTTCTTCACTAAGAGTCTTGAAATTCATTGACATTATTGATTTGCAGGTTAGTAACATCTATAAGAAAAACCTCTCCCTCTCCCTCTAATTACGATTATAATCATTTCCTTTGCGTTATATTTACAAACAATTATCTCCCTGTTGAATGGATGCAAGCAATTTTAATGTTGAGGGAAAGTTTATTTCTAAGCCAACTTTTCCTGTCTCAGGGTTTATTAATACGAATCAATCCTTATAATTTGTAGTTATAAAAAACTATCGATAATGAGGATACATACGGAGTGTAATCAATTTTAATTGCAGGGACATGATATGAAGGTATCCTTTATTCATAGATGAGTCGTGTACAAGAAGTATAATACACGGACATGTTACTTTTTATGTTAGTGTTGTTTCTTCCAATTAATTACAAAAGTTTCTACTTTACATGACTTAGTAGAAATCTATTATTTAATAAATGAGGACTCGGAAAACCAATTGAGCCTGCTGTCAATATACTATTTTTTGGGGATTTCTTTTAGTTTTGTTGACTTGAGGACTTATTGATTATGAGAGATTTCTTTTAATTTCCTTGACTTGAGCTATATATTTATGATGCATATGTGAGGATAAGAGACCAATGATTTATTGGTGGTGCATTTTGCTAGATCAAATTAGTCCAATTACAATTTAGCTAGCTCCAAAGACAATTTAGTTAGTGGAGTTATCAAAATGCAATTCCATTAAGTGAATTATGTTCAAATACTTTTTTTAATTTGTGTTTTGGTAATATTTATACTATTGAGATACATGTACCATTCAAGGCATTTGTGAAATCTTAAAAAGTTAATAAAATGTAAATAACATTTTTTTGTTTTACAAATTCCATGGTATTATGTGTATTGCTGATACTATGTGTATGCTTGATGCAAAAAATATCATCATATTGTACTATCAGATAATATCACAATATTGGCTCCTAATTTAAATTTTCATTAAATACAAAAAGATGCTTCCTAGACATGATATGGAGTGTCTACTACACAATGTGTGAGAAGAAAGTATATTAGCGCATCTTAGCATGTCTTAGGCATGGGAATGTGATACAAGCATAATTGTACGAAACTTATGACCGTGCTGATGGCATCGATTGTTGAAGTATTTTTTTATTTCTTAAACAGGGTGGACACTCTTATAAAGAAAGGAAATTATGCTGAGTTTTTAAAATTGTTTACAAATATGTGTTGTATAAAAAAAATCGACTTAAATTATATTTGAGTATTATTGTTGAAGTGTTTTTAATATCTTAAATATGGTGGATAGTCCTATAAAAAGAGCAAGATTTTCCCAAATTTTTTAAATTATTAAAATTATTTGTATTGTAAAAACATTTATGACGTTAATTATACACGATTCATTACTTTGGAATGTTTTCTTCGTGCCATCAAGAATAGGAATTTCGCTTAATTTTTTATTTGTTAAACCGGTTGGATAGTCATACAAACAAAGGAAATTCTGTCTAAATTTTATTAATTTGTTGATGTATTAGTATTGATGGAGTGTTGATTATAGGAGGCCCAAGCCAGACTGCTACTATTGTTGTTGGACTATTTTTTATATTTTAAATAGAGTGGATAGTCCTACAAACAACAAAAACACTATCCAAATTTTATAAATTGTTTACGCATTTGTGTCGCAAAAAAACTTTATGACTTAAATTATACATGATCCAATACTTTCTAATCTGTTTGCACTTATAATGTATAAAATGTTTATTATTTACATTATGCACGACTTTATACTTTTCAAAACTATCGGTGTGCCTTCAGGCACGGGCATATCCTAGTATATATATATATATATATATATATATATATATATATATATATATGGATCTTTCAGCTTTGGAGTTAAAATAAAAGATATATTTTGTAACGCTTTGATTATGTTCGTGACAGTAAAAGTGCTTAGTTTGTTTACATTCTTTTCAAATGAGTACGACGAATGCATGTTCCCTTTTCCGAAGCAATAGAGACTCTTAAAACAAACTTTGTTTATGTAAATATAATATATTTACATACATTACATTACATTTATTTTTTAACAATAGAAAATAGAAAATACGTTACAATAGTTCTACAAACAATCTGCGCTTCGCAAGGGGCTAAAATCTAATTATAATAATATTCAAATCTCCTAACCTGTCAAACAGACTTAGATATGGGGTCTCTACAACTTCCTTTTACTTTTTGGCTTACCACCCAACCATAAATTAGAATACACACGAAAACAAAAAATTGATCACAAAATGAGGTTCATACAATTTTTCAATTTCTTATTGTAATAAATATATCAAACTGATTGAATTAAAAAAATATGTTGTTCAATGGGTCAGATTGTTTAATATATAAAACCTTACATCACGTGGCAATTAAAAATGTGTTCGCCAAGAATTAATGTTCTTTAAAGTGTAATGTTCTTTAAAGTACACTCTTTTGTCCTCTTTTAAGAAGAGAGAGAGAGAGAGAGAGAGAGAGAGAGAGTCTTGGTATTTATCTTTAACCGGTGAGTCACCCCCTTTCGCAATATCTTCATTCAAAGTAAATTCTTCCAAACTTCCAGGGAAGACAATATATATTTACGATACATTAAGGCAACCAAACAGTCAACCAACATTACCCTTAGAGATAGAGCTGTCAATTGATACTTCTCACTGAAATTAAGGAATAAACAAAAATGCATGAAAAGGGGGCTCTGACCTTGGAATCGATTAAAATAAAAGATAGCTCCTCTTACCCTCAAATCAATATAAAGCTCTGGGTAAGAGCAAATTATATATGTATATATAGCGGTTACAATTAGAAAATTAAAAATACAGTGCAGGCGAGATTTGTGGATCACAATGGCCATTGCGAGAAAAGCTAGCACTATTTGTGTCCTTGCCCTGTGTTTAGCTATGGTCTTTTGCACAGCCAAAGGTGTCCGTGGTGCTGCTGCAGGCCTTGCCTGTCAAAAGATTTTTAATGTGTTGCAGTTTGGTGCAAAACTTGGCAAAAATCAAGATAGCACCCAGGTAAATTTAGGCGTAAAGCTGGATCAGTTATAAATTTTATGAAATATGTCTCATGCACCCAATACTGAATCAGACAGAAATACACCTAACATATTTCATTTCAACTGCATGAAGATCTTCTACGCTTCCTCTTAATCATATCCCTATATAATTAAGAAGATATTAACAATTCTTGTGACAATGGTGACCCAAGTTTCAAACCATTCGTCTAATTTCTTTTATTTTTTCAAATTTCCTTGTAATAAGTGGCTGCTCAAACTGACTCATATACTTTACTGTTTCAAATGAGGAAAGGCTCTCGGGATATCTTTTAAATTATCTATTTTACATACATTATCAACTATTAATTGTATACATAATCCTTCTTTTGAATAATCCCATCATCACGAGCACACCTTCGCATGAATAAAGGAAGGCATTGAAGAAACCATAACCATGAGAATGTAAAATTAAAATATGGGAATGCGTTGGAGAAACAAGAGAAAATAATATATATATATATATATATATATATATATATATATATATATATATATATATATATATATATATATATATATATATATATATAAGGGGATTTATGTCCCTGACTAAATATGAGGATATTTTAGTGGAAAAGACGCCATATTTTGCATTTATATTTTACATTGCATGATATATACTTCGCAAAATATTGTTTACATAATGTTTCAAAAAAATATATTATTTACACAAACATGGCACAAAATCTTTAAAAATATTAGTTTTTTATTAAGTTCATAGGGACTTGGGAGTAAATATCCTGAAATTAAATGCACGTACATATGCACTCTTTAGAATAAGTAGCGAATACTCTTACAATCGTGCTTGCGTTTCCGACATCCGTTCATCACACTTTTGACATGTTATGTTGTCATTTTGTAAATTATAAAAAAAATATAATTAAAATAAAATAACATATAGAAACACTAAACTCAACAATTTTGTGAGCCCTTTTATTCCATATCACAAAAGATGTTAAACAAAGCAAAATACTCGAACACTAGCATGCAACTCGGGCAATGCGTTGGTGCACAAAATTTTTTATAGCAACCTCTCTAGCACAGCAAAGACTCAAAACATATACACCAAATATCATATTTATATCTAATGAAATAATTCAGTACAAACATTTTATCCATTTAACCTTTTATTCATATAAACAAAAAAACTAAAAAGGTATCTACGAATGATTACAAATCAGCACTAGTATGAAAACAATAGTTCACTCCAATACCTTACAAAAATGTGCATTAATAATCAAAAGATGAGAGTCTTGTGTGTTAAAACATAATAAGTTTTGCAACTCGCCGTTGTAACACCATTTCAATACCAGTCCGGATGGTTGTTGTCAAAATTGATCACTAATGGAGGCAAACAGTAATATTGTTCCTCTCGCGCGCCTTAGCCGAGCGGTCATGGCCTGCACAAGCAAGCAGATTAGCTCTCTCATTCTCTTATTGTGCCGACAAGCCTGGGCAAGCGAGTTAGGCTTAGATTAGAGGGAGGGGACTGCGAACGTCCGTCCCATGAAACGCTAGGGAACCATGCATTGCATTCCTCTTGGGCTGGGCTGGGCTGGGCTCTCGCGCGTTTGGGGTCCGATCAGATCAACCAACGATCGGTTTACAGAACATTGAGTTAAGCAAGGGCTAGGAGATTGATGAAAGAAACTGACCGATGTCAGTCTTGTGTTCAACTCCGCGGTTGGAAGGATTGCTTTATGTCGTCTCTCTTCTCTTAGCAAAGTAGGCTCAACTCAAACTTTTGGCTTACTACAAGCTGGGTTCAGGGATTGCAGTTAGCCTCTTCCCCTATAGTCGTTAGCCCGTTCTTGACAGATCCGATCTGGTGTTCATATATTAAATGCCTAAACAACTTAACAGTCTTATCGTTGCCTTGCCTGCAAATAATAAACATAAAAAATAAATAAAAATGAAAAAGACTAATAAAATCATGAAATTGGAGAACAACAATTGTAGGGAAATCAAGGTTAATAGTGAAAAAAGGTACCTAGAAAGATGCATGTAGACATTAGGATGACTATGGATTTGGAATCAATAAGCATAGTAAGGACCTTAGGAGAATCTGTATATTATCATTTTAGAAATTCACCAATATATGTGTGCATACATATTCATTTTGGTTGCAATTATATTGTCCAATTAACTAAAACTAATGCATAGAGGATTAAGAGTCTAAATTAACGCAAACTAATTGACGGAGGATTGTAAGTCCAAATTAACTCAAAATCAGTCTTTCAATTTTCATGACATAAAACTCACCACAGACTGTTTAAAGCTTTGTATGTAATACATCAGTGATGTATTTACCAAAAAAATATCATGCTAATATATGCACGGTGATTAGAAAGGAAAAAATAAGAATGAAATAGAATTAAGACCACTGTCATGGTGATAGAGTTTAGTAAAAAAAATATTCCATCCTCAAGATTCGATCGCTTATCGAAAATGGTGCCACATATTTCTGTTGAATTTTCTCTTTAAGAAAAGGAAGAAAGAGATCTAGTGATAAAAATACAAAAATTAATAGAAAATCAAGAAAAATAAATAAAAATTATAATGCATGATAAGTTCTTACATTAATATTAACATCAAAGTTTGGATCATGTTTCATTTTTCCAGTCATTCAAACTCTAATATGTAGGTAGAGAATTGGAGCTTATTACGATAATACAAATTGAAAAGGAAATAATATAGCACGTAGTTTCGGCATATTAATTAGCACTGTACAACTTGTGTCATAATTAATAAAGAATAGAGAACTGAAATCTTAGAAGTTTTAGTCTTTGAGGTTCATTAAGGAAATTGAATAAACAAAATTATAAATATTTGAGTTCATTGGAAATCAATCCAGAGAAACTTTAAACCCTATATCCATACATTTAACACGATGGATTATGAAATTTTAGAGAAAATATGGACAATGATATGGAGATGGAGCAGCGACTGGGATGGGGGTCACTATTGGTTCTCGTACAATGGTGCTCCAAAATGTTGATGAATGGTGGTGTATGATGTCTGCATTTTCAAGTGTATGTGTGTATGTGAAAGATAGATATAGAAGGGTTTTATGAAAAATAATTTTTTAAATAGAGAGAAAACAATACGGGAGGGGAAGAGAAGAGACGCATTAATGGTAAAAAGTGAAAAGACGATGGGAGGAAAATAAATGGTGTGATGTAAGAGGGAAAAAAGCAATCAATAGTTGGAATTAATTGAATGAAGAGAGAGACTGAGAAGTGCAATCGGTGGGTTCGAAAAGAAAAAAAAGATAGAGAAGCTGAAGGATGGGATGTTGGATAAATGAATTGAGGTTCAGATGATTAGTTTAAAACAGGGAAAATAGAAGAGAGATGGATTGAATACAACAATCCTACGTGGACACCCTCTATATCCAGTAAACTTAAATATAGGCTTCTGATTTATAGTATAGTTAGATTTCTACACACTCTTAAAAGTATTTCAATTTTTATGGTGGTAGTATAAACATTAATTAACTACATGGGCTTAAATTTTGAAACAACAAAAAAGGGAATCCCTAAAATGAAAGACTAACTTAACTATGAAGGTAAATGTGATTGTAATATAAAACTTAGAGTTATATCTAATCATAAAAATTATACAAAAATTCAAATAAATAATTAGTAAGAAAATGATGTGGAGAATAAACTAGAATGGTTCAATCCTATGGAGAAAAAAAGCCCAGTTAAAGAAATCAAGACATTACTTAGAACTTGATTTAAGAAGTTTGGGAGTATCTTCCCCTCGAATGTTAAGTATACACATGATGTCCATTCACTGCAATTATCCTTCAAATTACATTAATAATAAAACATAGTTATATTAAATGAAACTTTCAGCCAACTTAAAGAGATACACAAAATGAAAAGAGTGCGACTGTGTGATAATTGATTAAATTCGCAACTTTCTACGTTGGCACACTTATTTAATTAGTGTATATTTTTAAATCAAAATAAATCAGCCCCAAATCATTCAACTGCGTGTGTGCGTATGTCAAACCATAAAATAAATAAAGCATGTGACACAAGCTTAAGGAAAAATCCCCGAAGGGGAAAAACCTTTTATTTCACTATAATTTTGTAAGAAAACGTCTTACACGGATTACAATGAAATAAGGTGACATACGAAATACCCGCAGGTGTCGGTTCCGATGTCTCGACTGGAACTTTCCCTTTCCAGGAGGGCAGCAGTGAAAAAGAGAAACGGCTTCTCCACAATATGTGATCTTTATAAGGATTTCCTCCATAATAGCACGCAGCACTCCGGTTGTAGAGTTATCCCCGCAAAGATAAACAATAGCAAGGTGTGTTCTTCAACAACAAAACAATTTACTAAAGCATATGGGAGTTTTGTGAATTGAAAACAAAGAGGGATTAAACCCTAAAAGAAGAATCCAAAAGGATTCTGCAGTTTCGCAGTTTTCTGTCTGTCAAAACTGTGGACTTCTTAATGAAAACGGACTCATTTAATGAGTATTTATATAAAAACGCACCGCCTTGAAATTCGAGCTCGTTCGAACGACATGCTATGTCGTTTGAACGACAATTTTAGGTCGTTCGAACGACCTATCAAGCGAGATTCCAAGTGAGCCTGTAGAAAATTTCGATACGAACACGTGGCTGCCAGTTTTATATCATTCTGATTTTTTATGAATTAGTTATGATTTTTCTACGGAAAGGTGTCCGAAAACAAAATCTTTAGAAAAAATATTTTGTAAAAATATTCCAAAAGCTCTAATTGAAAAGTTAAGGTATTTAAAACATAACCTTACCAAAGTAAACTTCGCAGAGTCTTGAATGATGAAGAACTTGAGTAATTCGGATTCGTCTTTGATGTAGATGTCTCTTGAATGCTCTTCGACGTTGTAGCGGTATATGACATAATAAATTGATAACGAACCTATGAAAATATGTCCTTACAAATCTTCCCTATGTCTATGCCGGTACATACATAAAAAATCCGAATTATCAAAAAACTAAAATACCTATACAAATCTACCCTCCCATCAATAAATTGGCAAGATCTCAAACTGTTCTTCAAAAATCTTCATCAAATCTCAAAGCTTTTCTCATCAGGGTGTGCAACATCATAATCTTCAGTCTTTGTACCTATACACATGAGATAAAGCAAAACCTTCGTGATGCATCGTGTTTAAAATGATATAAGAATAAAGCATTAATAAATAAAATCTCCCTTATAATGCAAAAACTCTCCCCTAACATGATAATTCTTTATCCCCCTTTTTATGATGTCCCCAAATAGACAGATAAGAAGAAATAATCAAAACATGGAGTGTCACGATAAAAATGCATAGCAAATAAGAATCAAGCTACGCGCATGAAACTGAGTATCTCACAAATTTCACAAACTATTTTTGAATTTTTCAATTTTTCATACAAAAATAAGATACCACTTTGAAAAATATGATACGAAAATCACACCATGGATTTAAACTCAAACAACCAAGTCATGGAAACGAAATGAATGGGTGTGAACACATTCGATAGGTAAATCAACTCAATCAATCATATGTGCACGATGAATACGTGTACCCCTAACGAATGAACATCAAAAGAATCCTTCGGTGTAAGAATTTGTTGAATTTAGATGACATCGACTTATGTAAATAAAAAAATCAAAGTCAAATGATTTCCACACCAATAACGTCCACAACTATTTAGCGCTTTTTCAAGATTTTCAAGGACGTGCAAACCCGTTTAAAATCTCCAACCAAACACCCTCATATATATTTTTCTTTTAGAGGTGAATAAACTAAATTCTCAAACTTTGGAGAATTGGTGCAAAAACCTAAATGGCCCATAATTGGCATAAATTTCTTTTTATTGCCTTTAAATTTTTTCGGGCTCTTTTAAACCTCTTTGGACCCCGGATAATAAAATTCCTCCATTTTTTAGGTCCAATTTAATGGTGGCTTAGTATTCGCAAAGGCAAAATGAACCTTTCGCAACTCTTCCCCGTTTTTAAATAAATCACACAAACTCGCAAAACGGTTTTTATATGCACAATTTCCTTATCAAAAATTATCGCGCTTGGTTCGTTTTAAGGACAGGATTGAAGTGAAAACACCCAACCAACATGTGATAAGACAAGCACAATAATCAAACAAATACGTGCATGTGTGCAATAAAGGAAACATGAGTCAAACATGTAGGAAGTAACACTTAATTACATCTTAATGACTCCAAACATTATAAAGCACAAAGATGAATTGACATATTGTCTCAAAACACTATCAAATAGTCACATGTAAAATGGAATGATGTTGTGACTCGGCTATCATAAGTCTTCATCCATAAATGGTGCAAACAAAATACAAAAATCTTTTTGGATTTTTAAAAATTTTATCAAAATAAAATCTTTTTGTATTTTTCAAAAATTTTAAAAAATAAAAATCTATACAAAAAGTACATGTCACAACACTAGCAAAAATATATCAAAAAACATAACTAGCGTATGACAAACATGCAAACACAATCATCTATATGATATGGCAATATAAGAATCATGTGCAAGAAAATGAGAATCAACTATTCTAAAATCTAGTATATCCGAAAGTGATTTCCTAACCCAAACGGATGTAACACATCGACACGGGGTTTTGGGAACCAACAAAACACTAGACTTCGAATTCTTAGGATCTCTTCCAAGATCAAAACAAAATCTCCTAATGTGACCTTTCCTACCACAATATGAACATGTGTAAATGGGTGGAACGACAACTAAAGTGTGATCTTTTCTAACATCCTTTGGAACAGTTGACCCTCTAAAACAAATAATGGTTTTGGCTTTAGCACTAGAAGCATGAGAATAAGATGAGCCATTACCATCACTATCAAACCTACTTGAGTTAGTCAAATCATTTTTTAACTTCAAAATTTTTTACTCAAGCAAAGAATTAGACTCTTCCAAAGACAGGGATTTCTTTTTCAAATTTTCAATTAAACTTAACAGTTTATCACGCTCCCCCTCAATTAAAATAAACTTATCCCTAAGAGTCTTTTCACGTGCCTTAAAATCATCGATTAATTTTTTATCCTCGACGGCACAAACGGGAACCCTAGAATTTTTTAAGTCCTTCAATTCATTCTCTAAAACTAGGACTTTCTCATCACTCTTCTTTTTGGCAATTTTCAAAGAATCAAAATCAATACAAATTACCAAAGTGCTCACGACAAATATCACTTTGAGTTTGAAACGCTTGCAAATATTCAATCTTACTTTTAAAGAGAGAATTTTCTTTTTCCAAAACTTTAATTCTTTTACAAAGATTCAAATTCAAAAGTTTTAAATTTTCAGCATGGTCGTGAATTTTTTCAAAAATAGGCTCCTCATTAAATGGGCGTTCCATTAAAAAATTGCTATTTTCACAAAACTGATTTTAAAAAAATTAATATCACACAAATTTTTCAGAAAATAGGAATACGCAATAAATTAGCGCAACCCACTCTGATACCAATTTGAAAACATGAGTAGACAAATTGTATCACAAAGTAAATCCTCAAAAAAATCAAGATCACGCAATAAATTAGCGTAACCCGCTCTGATACCAATTTGAAAAGAGTGCGACTGTGTGATAATTGATTAAATTCGTAACTTTCTACGTTGGCACTTATTTAATTAGTGTCTATTTTTAAACCAAAATAAATCAGCCCCAAATCATTCAACTGCGTGTGTGCGTGTGTCAAACCATAAAATAAATAAAGCATGCGACACAAGCTTAAGGAAAAATCCCCGAAGGGGCCAAACCTTTTATTTCACTATAATTTTGTAAGAAAACATCTTACACGGATTACAATGAAATAAGGTGACATACGAAATACCCGCAGGTGTCAGTTCCGATGTCTCGGTTGGAACTTTCCCTTTCCACGAGGACAGCAGTGAAGAAGAGAAACGGCTTCTCCACAAGATGTGATCTTTATAAGGATTCCCTCCACAATAGAACCTAGCTCTCCGGTTGTAGAGTTCTCCCCACAAAGATAAACAGTAGCAAGGTGTGTTCTTCAACAACAAAATAATTCACTAAAGCATATGGGAGTTTTGTGAATTGAAAACAAAGAGGGATTAAGCCCTAAAAGAAGAAGCCAAAAGGATTCTGCAGTTTCGCAGTTTTCTGTCTGTCAAAAACTGTGGACTTTTTAATGAAAACGGACTCATTTAATGAGTATTTATATAAAAACGCACCGCCTCGAAATTCGAGATCATTCGAACGACATGCTATGTCGTTTGAACGACAATTGCAGGTCGTTCAAATGACCTATCAAGCGAGATTCCACGCGTGCCTGTAGAAAATTTTGATACGAACGCGTGGACGCCAGTTTCATATCATTCTTATTTTTTATGAATTAGTTATGATTTTTCTACGGAAAGGTGTCCAAAAACAAAATCTTTAGAAAAAAATATTTTGTAAAAATATCCCAAAAGCTCTAAGTGAAAAGTTAATGTATTTAAAACATAACCTTACCCAAGTAAACTTCGCGGAGTCTTGAATGATGAAGAACTTGAGTAATTCGCATCCGTCTTTGATGTAGATGTCTCTTGAATGCTCTTCGACGGTGTAGCGGTATATGACATAATAAATTGATTATGGATCTATGAAAATATGTCCTTAGACAAAAAGTCCAAATTAGCGTGTGAGTGTTTATATATATATATATATATATATATATATATGAGAGAGAGATAGAGAGGGAGAGAGAGAGAGAGGTCACTTACAAATGGGATGAGACTCCATATTAGTGCAAGAGATGTAAAAACCAAGATTTACAATCAAATTTTCATTTTTTTTCTTCAATTAGGGCATGTAACAATAATTGTAAAAATTTAATACTTTAATTTCGTTATAATCTTCTAGAAATAAATTATTTTGGGAGAACAAAGAGACTATGATGAGTTTTAATGTTTACATATTTTTTTTACATAACTGAAATAATCTCCTTCCAAAGCAGTTGCCACCTCGTCTCTAAATTCGCTACTCTGGACATCTCCTCGAGTGTCGCATGGACCAGATGATGGATAAATATTTATTTTGTGAAGACTATCACAAACAAGAACATTCATATTGAATTATCAGGAAATATAAATATTGATTTTGTGGACGCGTACCTGAATCCATGACAGAAAGTTAAAATATCTGTGTCTGGGGTCTTATGCTCTTCCAGATCAACACTTTTATTTCCTCTCTAAATTTCTCTCTGACAATGGGAATCAGAAGATTGGTGTTGTGTGATCTGGGCACCATGACCCCTATTTATAACACAATCGTGTCTTTTTATATTTCATATATTTCTATTTTAACCCATCATAAAAATAGAAATTACGCTCGTCTCTACACAATAAAACCCACATTTTAATCATACATTAGTGAGGCCCCAAAACTTAAATTAATCATTTAATTAGCCTACTTTTATTTGATAGCCTATAATTCATATTTATTTTATATATAAGCCCATATATTAAATTTTACTCTAACAATCTCCCACTTGGGCTATATATGTATGTAACTTTATAAATTTGAATTATACTTTATGAGCTCATGAGTTTTAGCTATCAAAACTTTATGTATCTTAACAATCTTGTCCATTAATTGCACCAATATAGAATCAAAGCGATCGTCATTACATATTTCATAAGTAGACCCATCAATGATCACATATATCAATGCAACTAATGACAAAGATCAAGTGTGGATGTGTAGCATGGAAATTTCATGCAATGTGATCTTAACATGCCTATTTCCAACTGGTCCTCCTTAAACCTTAGTGAGATCAAACCATATAAAGTCAGAGTGAATATAAACTTAATACTTTACTGCAGTAAATAACCATACAATATCCATTAAATCAAATATGTCTATGAAATCATATATAATACAAACTCCCACTAAACTGACATATCCTGAAAAGAAATTACACCCATATGAGCAATGTGCTCATGAAAGACCTTGGGTGGTAATCCCTTAGTCAGCGGATCCGCAATCATGGAGTTTGTTCCAATGTGCTCTATAGATATAAGTCCACTATGAACTCTTTCTTTTACAACTAGGAACTTACTGTCAATAAACTTTGACTTCGTAGAACTCCTGTTGTTGTTGGAATACAGTACTGCTGATTTATTGTCACAAAATAACTTAAGTGGTCTTTCAATGCCATCCACAATACGCAGCCCCGTGATAAAATTTTGCAACCACATTCCTTGATTGGACGCCTCATAACAAGCTACAAACTCAGCTACCATGGTGGAAGAAGCTATAATAGACTTCTTAACACTCTTCCACAATACAGCACCTCCGGCAAGTAAGTAGATATAACCTGAAGTAGATTTCATGTTGTCTTAGCATCCAGCAAAATTGGAGTCAGAATATCCGATGATCTCTAACTGTTCTGACTTTCTATAGGTGAGCATGTAGTCTTTTATTATCTGTAAGTACCTCATGACTCGTTTGGCTGCTATCCAATGATCCTTTCCAGGATTACTTAAGTATCTTCCCAACATGCCAACAATGTACGCAATATCCGGACGCGTACATACTTGAGCATACATAAGACTTCCTACTGCTGACGCATAAGGAATCTGTTGCATCTCCCAAATCTCAAAATCATTCTTGGAACATTGACTGAGACTAAATTTATCTCCTTTAGCTACAGGGGTGTCACCTGGTTTACAATCATGCATGCCAAATCTTTTAAGAACTTTCTCGATATAGCTCTTTTGTGATAAACTAAGTGTACTCTGAGAGCAATCTCGGTGTATTTGTATACCTAACACAAAATAAGCGTTACCAAGATCTTTCATCTCAAATTTCTTTGAAAGAAATCTCTTGGTTTCGTGCAATATACTTATATCATTGGTGGCAAGCAAATTGTCATCAACATATAAAACCAAGTAAATATGCTTACTCCCACTGAACTTGTGGTATATACAATCATCAACCAGATTCATCTCAAAACCAAACGAGATGAAAACTTGATGAAACTTGTAATACCATTAACGAGAAGGTTGCTTAAGACCATAAATGGATTCCTTTAATTTGCAAACTATTTTCTTTGCATCTCCCGACACAAGGTTTTCTGGTTGCACCATATATATTGTTTCATCAATGTCACCATTGAGAAACGCAGTCTTAACATCCATATGATGAAGCTCAAGGTCAAAGTGCGCCACAAGTGCCATTATTATCCTAAAAGAGTCTTTCGATGAAATCGGAGAGAAAGTCTCTTTATAATCGATGCCTTTTTCTGTGTAAAGCCTTTAGCGACAAGACGGAATTTGTATCTCTCCACATCACCTTTCGAATCCTTCTTGGTTTTAAATATCCATTTGCAACCAATGGTTTTTTTTTACCTTCAGGTAATGGGACAAGATCCCAAACGTCATTATCCTTCATGAACTTTATCTCCTCATTCATGGCATCAATCCACTCTTGAGATTTAGAAATTTCCCTGGCTTGACGGAAGGTGATCGGATCATCTTCCACCGCACCAATGTCAAACTCATGTTCTTGGAGAAATACAATGTAATCATCTGGCACAACACTTATTCTTTCTCTAGTGGATCTCCTTAATGGCATAGGTTCTGGAGGTGGTAGAGTTTGTTCTTCAAGAATGGGAGATTCTTGGATATTTTTTTGATTAGGATCTGCTTCTTGAACAATGTCAGGAATTGGATCCTGATCAATGTTAATAACAGTTGTGGGAATATCAACATATTCCTCTTCAAAATAAAAATCCTTAACCTTATCCCCCTCGGCAAACTCAACATCCTTAAGGAACCGGGCATTTCCAGTCTCAAAAATTATTTTGGTAGTAGGATCATAAAATTTGTAACCCCTAGATCTTTCAGAGTATCCAACAAAATAGCAACTAACTGTTCTGGAATCCAGTTTCTTTTCATGTGGCCTATAAGGCCTCGCTTCAGCTGGACATCCCCAAATATGAAGGTGCTTCAGACTAGGTTTCTTGCCTGCCCAAAGTTCAAAAGGAATTTTAGCAGTTGCTTTAGTTGTTAGTCTGTTAAGGATATACACTGCGGTCTTTAATGCTTCACCCCAGAGTAAATCTGGTAAGTTAGAGTAACTGATCATACTCCTTACCATGTCTTTAAGCGTTTTGTTTCGCCTTTCAGCAACACCATTCATGCTTGGAGAACCTGGCATGGTGTACTGCGGGATGATACCGCACTCCTCTAGGAATTTAGCAAATGGTCCTGGGCGTTGTTCACCTGAACCGTCATACCTATCGTAGTATTCACCACCACAATCAGATCTAACGCTTTTAATCCTTTTGTTGAGTTGATTTTCAACTTCAGTCTTGAATGACTTGAACATGTCCAGAGATTGGGACTTTTCATGGATGAGATAAAGGTAGTCATAACGTGAAAAATCATCTATGAATGTGATAAAATATTGTTGACCGTTCCATGAAACCGTAGGGAATGGCCTAAAAATATCTGTATGTATCAGTTCTAAGACGTCTATAGCCCTATTAGCACCAGATCTCCTTATGTTTGTCTGTTTTCTCTTTATGCAATTTTTGTAAATTTTAAAATCTGAAAAATCAAGGGAATCTAGAATTCCATCTGACACAAGTCTTTCAATTTTCCTTTGGGAGATGTGACCTAATCTCTTATGCCATAATGATGCAAAATTCTCATTGCTTAATTTTCTTTTAATACCTTGAGTACTTAATTGCAAGGTTTCATGATATGAAGCAATAGTATCAAGCATATAAAGGTTATCTACATAAGATAAAGAACCAGTACCAACCAAATTTGAATTATGAAGAAGACTAAATTTATTATTTCTAAAGGAACAAGTATAACCAAATTTGTCCAATACAGAAATAGAAACCAAATTTCATCTAAATTACGGTACGATAAATGTCTCATTCAAATCCAAATAAGTACTAGACTTCAATAATAACCTAAATATCCCAATTGCTTCAACTTTAACTTTCTTTCCATCGCCCACAAAAATGTATCTTTCACCATCATTTGGATTTCGGCAACTCAGGCAACCCTTTCTTGACACGCCAAGCATGATAGTTGGTACATTGCCTCTTCCTATGTCCCGCAGCTCCACAGAAGAAACAACCATCAATAATTTTTTTTATGTTGTTTCTTTGGATGTGGAACCACTGCAGCTTCTTTATCCTTCTTTCTTTTCTTCCCCTTGTCCTTGGAAGTACTAGCCAAATGAGCACTTTCTGTCTTATCTTACTTCGGTCTTTCCTCTTCTTGTACACAATGTGAGATGAGCTCATTAAGAGACCAAGTCTCCTTTTGGCAGTTGTAGCTCACCTTAAATTGACTAAATTGTGTGGGAAGAGATATCAGAACCAAATGCACAAGAAAATCCTCAGAGAGATCAAGCTTAAGTGCTCTTAACTTTGAAGAGAGATGAGACATTTCCATAATGTACTCCCTAATGTTCCCATTACCTTTATATTTCATTGAGATAAGACTCGTCAAAAGTGTACTTATTTCCGTCTTTTCATTTTTGGTAAATCTGTTCTTAATTTCTTCTAGGAACTCTTTGACTGTCTTTACCGTTTTCGATATTGTGCCCCTGAATGCTTCTGCAAAGGCCTTCTTTATGATCATCAAACATATGCGATTTGACTTCTCCCACCTTTCAAAGTCCTTTTTGTCATCAGAGGAACTTCTTTCCATATGAGGTGCAGGAAAAGGAACTCTTAATGAATGGTCCAGATCCATGACACCGAGAACTATATGAAGGTTCTCTTGCCATAACTTAAAGTTTGTGCCATTAAGCATGGAAATAGAATTAATACCGGCAGTAATGTTGGAAGCAGAACTGATAGCTGAATCAGAGAACAATAAACAAATGAAACTAGCTCATATAAGTCTTAAATCAAAAATAAATTCAAATAAAGGACAAATCCCATTTTAAGATATCGGACACTCTATTAATATTTGATCTTTGGAAAAAATATTAACTTGTAAGTAATATCTTGTTGTAATAAATAAACACTGATAATAAGAACATATTGAATAATAATTCTTCCTTTGGGCCGATTTATTATTCACATGTAAAACTAAATAATTATCACGTGCTTATTATTAAAGTGGCACGTGTAATTTTGTTAAAAAATAATCTTCCTTTGGGCCGATTAATATTCACATAAATTACATGCACGTAATTCTTTTTATATTTCAAAATAAAATAAAATAAAAAATTTGAACAAAAGAGTTCACTTTGGTGACATATTGTTTAAATTAATTTATCTCAAAATATATATATAAATACACCAAAATTTGAATTTAAATTTGTATGGTATTACAAGCATGAAAGTAATATTCAACTTGAAAGGTTATGGATTCAAAACCCCTTTGGCTCCAGACTTGAAGGTCATGGGTTCAAAACCTCTTGAGATCCTTCATAATTTTCATCATTTAAGAGGCTTAAATATGAAACACCAAGAATCGAACCTTTAACCTTCCACTACCATCAAATCAACCTTTATACTTATTTTTTTTTAAATCATATAAAATCAACCGCTAGTCCAAATTTCATGAATTTTATATCGTTGGAATCGTAATGAAACGAGAATATTTCTGAATCCAAAAATTTTCTGAAATATTAAACCCTTTTGAAAAAATATTTGCAGCCTAAAATTAATATCAATACCTTCATAATATATTCTCAACAATTCAACATGAAATAGCTCTGATACCACATGATGGATTAATTTCTATTTTGTGAAAACTATCACAAATAGGAACATTCATATTGAATTATCAAGAAATATAAATATTGATTTTGCGGAAGCGTACCTGAATCCATGACAAAAAGTTAAAATATCTATGTTTGAGGTCTTACGCTCTTCCAGATCAATACTTTTATTTCCTCTTTAAATTTCTCTCTGACAATGGGAATCAGAAGATTGGTGTTGTGTGATTTGGGACCATGACCCCTATTTATAACACAATCGTGTCTTTTCATATTTCGTATATTTTTATTTTAACCCATCATAAAAATAGAAATTACGCTTGTCTCTACACATTAAAACCCACACTTTAATAATACATTAGTAAGGCCCCGAAACTTAAATTAATCACTTTAATTGGCCTACTTTTATTTGATAGCCTATAATTTATATTTATTTTATATATAAGCCCATTTATTAAATTTTACTCTAACACAAGATTCTCTGAGGCAAAAACACTAGTTATGCTCATCCCACTCCATTTTCCACACCATTATCGAACTAAACCCCAAAAGGTAAGGAGGAATAGAGGTGGGAAGTCCCATCCACTCTTATAACCATTTAATAGAAAGACGGTTTTTTTAAGAAGGAAATGATAAAATAGGATTTGAATATGGTTTAAAAGGATTTAAAGGAAATTGAAGAAGACAAATAGACTTTAGTGTATAAATCAAAGGAAGCAAGAACTCATGGGGGTTACAAATTTTAATGCTGAAAGGAGAGAGAGAGAGAGAGAGAGAGAGAGAGAGAGAATGTTAGGCTTCACAAACGGATAACAGGAAAGGTTACTAAAAAGAAATTCACTCATTTTGTTAGAACTCTCCATAAATTTTCTCTTCTTAAAATAAATATAGGGAGTGCTTTTCAAAATATATATATATGCAGTGCAATTGTCATACAGTAGTGAGGAGCTATCATTTTTATTTAATAGTATATGACTAGGTACAAATCCGCGCAATATGTGGGGTAGGTGATCATGATAGTCATTTCGCCTGAAATATTTTTTAATATAAAACAGTCAGTAGAGAAATTTAAATGTATAACATTTATAGAGTCTTTGAGAGTGAAAAACTTAAACATTATTGGTGAATTTCCTTGAATCCATATTAGCAGTCAAATAAAATTTCTATTAAATTAAATTGGCAATAAGTGACAAATTTTAAAAAATCTACTATAAATATGAAGTGAACCAAAAGTACATCATAAACTCATTTAAGTGCCATCTCTTTTTCCCCTCCCACCCTTTCTTCATTGATTGTGTACTGAATTTTTTTAAGTTCTCAAGGTGCAAAACGAAATAATAGAATCTGACCATAACTAATATCAACAATATAAATGAAAATATTTCTTATTTTAATATAGTTTGTATATTTATATGTCTCAAGCCCCAAAAAGAATTTAAAATAAATAATTAAAAACATAAGCAAATGAGGATTACCCTCATGCATCAGTTGTTGCAATTAAGTTAATATCTATTTATTTTTTGCTCAAATATGCTGACATACAACATATAAAAAAAACTATAATCCAACACATATCAAAATGATAAGAAACACATTGTCATATCACTACATCTATTCATAACTATGAATCTGCTTGATATGAACTGATAACTACATCTATACACACACACACACACACACACACACACACACACACACACACATATATATATATATATGCTCTTGTGCGGACCGGACATGCGTCACCTAACAATGTGCCTAGAAATAATCTCCTAAATTATAGGCACACTCTCTCTCTTTTCTGGGCGCACCGCACAAGAGCAGGACCATGAATAATTACTTCACTCTCATTGTTCTCTTTGTCCTCCTCAACCTTATGATAGGCACCATTTTCTTCAGCTCAACCTTATTAATCTAATAGCAACAAAATAAAATGGCCTAAGATGACCCTCTCTATCCCAAGATCCACATATCACCCTCAAACTATGTGAAGTTATGTTATTAACAATGTGATTTTTGGTTGTGAAAATATTACAGAGAGTGTGATGAAACCAGATGTAGAGATGCTTCTATATTATTTATAAGAGGAATGATACTCTTACAAGGTTCAAGTACTGGTTTAGTACCAAATGCGCTTTATTTAATTGTACATTGGTGGGCCATACAATATTTCTGGGAGGGACCCACACCATAGTACAAACAAATAAAGCAGTACCGATACTAAACCGGTACTAACACCCGATATTTCCAACATTTTCCTATTTATAATGTATGAAGGATAAAAAAATAGAAAAAAATACTCAGGCAGTTGTTAGAAGTGAAACGTTGGTCCGCCGATGAAACTAGGTATTAAACGGATAGGGAGAAGTAAAATATATGGATGGAGGTATGATAAGAGAGGAAACAATAAATCTACATGTATAGTAAAGAAATTGAGAGAGGTAAGACATAAAGGGGTTAGATTAATTTAACGAGGGATATAGAGAGACTGAAGAGATTGATAAGAGAGAAAGACAATAGTGAAATTCACCGTTTGCCTTTCAAAGAATAAAAGAAAATACAGGGGGGGTGAGAGATAGACGTTTGTGTTTCTCATAGAAGAAAAACAGAAGAAAAGATGTAGGGAGATCGTGAATGAGGAGAGAGAGATGGGGTTAATAGATGATGCCATGTGGATAGGTTGTTTTAACAGTAGAAATAAATAGTTTAGTCCTCTTTAGAATAGTTATATAGAGGAACTCTCACCTACATCATGCATTATACATCATATCGTACATCACACCTAATTCAGTGACAACCCGCCTACTAAAATAATAAGTGGCCAGCCCAATACTCCAATAATTACAGGAGTCATAGATGGTGCATTCTTAGCATCACTGTCGATTTAAAATAATAGTATGAGATAACCACCAATCATTTTAGAAAAACGAATTGTCATATACAAAAATTTTAAAAGTAAAAGAAAAACACTTAGACAATCCCATTTGTAAAAACGGTGGGTATCAAAAATCGATAAATGAAGTATGACAATACAATAAATAATCACCGAATAAGCTGTCGGTGCACAGACCAAAACAGATAATACATTAAGTATTACAATACAATATTTACAGTATAATGAATGAGTGCAATGCCTGGGGCAAACATGCCCGAATAAAAGTACTAAACATAACTAGAGTACAATGGAGAGGAGCGTCTACTACGAGAATCCTACAACATCCGCAATAAGCTGTAGCTCCGAGACGACTGGAATGGAATATGTAAATACAGGTGTCCATGCGGAAGCGCACCTGTAACGGCAAGGAATATGCAGCAACAAAGAAATATAGATACCGGTCAGGGCCCGGTTTGATATGATTACCATGTGACTAAAATGCATGACAGTTAAGTGCGTAATTCTCTCGCATGTAACAATAATAATTCTCACTTCTCAATCTAGGAGCAACCTAGCGCAATATCGTGAGATGTTCTAGTTAACCCTAAGTACTAAGGGCTAACTTTTTCCCATTATCAACACTATGCCCAATTCGTGCGTGGGGTGTCTCGCAAAGCGAAATCCAAACAAGGAACCCCCTGATACACTACTACTTAGGCAAGGTTGATCGTCGAGATCCATTAGACCCTAAGCACAAAATAATAAATAAATACATGTGTGTGCATAAGTGTGGGAGATCACAACAACAGCATACTCAAGAAATATAAACATAAACTCAACCCATAATCTAATGGCACAATTCCTAATTCTTTCTTTAGGAATATACATATGTGGTAAATTCATTTTATCAAATGTTTACCAATTAATCCCATTTCAAAACTTTCTTTACCAAATTTTATTTCCTTTTTTCCATCCAGGAAAAATACATAATTCAAAGCAAGTTTTATTATCATAAAATGCTTTACTTTCATATCATATCATCCATTTTCCTTCTTCCATCCGAAAAATGTATTTAACATCCCATTTCCCTTCTTCTATCCGGGAAATGTAAATTAAAGCCATTTTATTATCATAAAATGCTTTAATAACCAATAATGTCCAACATTATTGAATCATAGTTATATATCATATAATATAACGCAATCTAAGACCGCCCGTCCGGGTTTCCCCACTCTGCGCGCCCCTAAATGGCTATCATCTTCCAGGGCCTCCAAGACAACCTGGGATCCTATCAAAATGTCGGGAAGCGACCATGTGCCTGCGGGATAGTCAAGACCACACCCGGAATCTCCTAACCAGCGCAGAAAATATATACCAAACGCTCACATGGCCTAGGGACTATATCCAACCTGCTCAATAGCCAGGAAATCTTCACCACAACGCGCACAACTTCCCTTATGATAGCGATTTAGAGAGGTGTGTATTCATAAATTAACATTTATGAAAAACATTACTTTTTCCATTTTGAAAAACTCATATTTTACATTTCCAAAAATCAAATATTTTGCCATTTGGCACCAAGTTTTAGAATGTATATTCCATTCTTATTAAGTCCTATTTTATTAATGACCTAAGACCCAAAGTGCCACTAACCTCAAAATAACCTCCAAGAGTTCATATTATTTCATAAACCCTCAAAGTGAATCTCCATGAAGGAGTGTCTCCCAAAAGCTCAACATCAATATTTTAACTTCCAATTTTATCTATCGGTTAATTTCCACTTCTTTTCGGACATGCTAAACAACTAACCCTAGGGGTGAGCCCAATCATCCTAGGACATTAGTCTACCCATAACAACCCTCTAGGACTCTTAAATACTTCCCAAAGGAAGGTTCCTAAGCTCCTATAACAAATTAAGGAAGCTAGAAGAAACTAAAGAAGAATAATAGTGAAAAACAGGGAACCGATCGACCGGTAAGGGAACCGCGGTCGACCGCCTCAAAGGATTTTCCCTGCCAAAGAAAGCAGAAGCTCATTTTGGCATGACCGGTCGACCGGTCCTGGGACCGCGATCGACCGCGCCTATCAGATCCACGAAAACCCTTCTTCTCCAACACCAAAAACCGAACCCTAAAACCCAAAATCCTCTACTTCCCTCTTTCCCCTTCACCAATAACACTACACCAACAATTATACACCAAAAGGAACCCATATAACAACCTCAAATCCTACAATCTACAAGATTTAAGGATTTAACACAAAAATTAACCAGAAACCCATTTATGGTTTAAACCTCCCAAAATTAACTATGCATGCAAATTTATCACATTAAATCAATATCTAGCAAGTAAGAAACCTGCCTCGAGGTTCGTAGTCTCGGAATACCTCCGGTAGCTACGGAATCTGGCCCAAATCCTCCATTTTCTCTCTTTCTCTCTACTTCTCCCAACTCTCTCTTCTCTCTCTCTCTCCTTTGGCTTTCTCACACAAATGAAGAAAAAGAAAAGGGGGTGGGGGATTTATACGGGTCTCAAAACATAAACCCCCACTCCTAATTGCTAATACACCACTAAAATGACTCGTAACCACTTATTTGAGTCATAACCCCTTAAAAATGCCCGAATCCCAAAAATTACAACTGGGCACTTATCTCGACTATTCTAAAAACAACCGCACCCCCTATTTGGCATTCGGGGAAGTGTGAACTATTTTTACGTTCCAATTTCATTTTAATTCATTAATTATACCCAAATTTAAATATAGGTCATAACCGTAGTTTTACATATAACGACGCAAAATACACAATATAACACTATTTACCTTCTCGTAACGGTAAATAGTCAAAACATAGTAAATATTATCCCTAAGTCTCACGGGAATAATATTTACTCCAACATCCCTATTTTATAAAATTAGCCCATTAGGCAAAATAGTATAAAATAGTCGCTCGAAAACCTGGGTTGTTACAAATTCTAGGCCCTAATTTTTTTTAAAAAATTTATTTTTTTTCCATGAAATTAACCTTCCAATCAAGCCATATACAAAAAATTAGGTCAAAATATATTTTGTAGCTATTTTTAAAAAAATCCACAAAAAACTGATGGCGCAGACTGTTATAAATAAGGTATTTTTAGCAATTTTTTGTGGATTTTTTAAAAATAGGTACAAAATGTATTTTGACCTAATTTTTTGCATATGGTTTGATTCGAAGGTTAATTTCAAGGAAAAAATATAAAATTCGAAAAAACAAATTAGGGACTAGAATTAGGTGTGATGCACGAGTGATGTATAACACATGATGTACTATATCCTGGCTCTCTCTCTCTCTCTCTCTATATATATATATATCCTACAGAATACTCTCAAATAAATGGTTCTCACTAAACACTAATATATGAAACAATTATTTCAATACAAATGATCTGTCTTCTAGTGGCAAAAAATGATGTGATTAAAAAATTCAAAGTCGTCACTGAATCTTTTTAGCGACGAAATTTATGTCGTTACAAAATCATCATTATAGGCTCCTCGCTAAAGGTCTTAAGTGACAATCTGCAAAACTCATCCGTAATGTTAAACTAGATAATGACAACACTTTTTTCTCCACTAGATTTATACTTTAGTGAAAAATGATTTTGTCGCAATACAAATTATATTTGTCAGTAAATATATTTGTGTCATCACAATGGAGGTATTGGAGTATTAAAACTCGTCACAATATGCACAATTTATAGATATTTTTTTGTCATCACTATTAATAATGTATAATATTTTGTACTTTCCTTTTTAATTTTGTCACTAATATTTAAATTAGTGACAAATCTCCTTCATTCCAATATATTAGTGATTTTTGTTAATAAACGTTTAATTTAGTGACTTTTTATATCTCTAAGCCTCCCATAGAATCCTTTAAGGATAACTTATATATTGTCATTATTTAAATTATTTATCGTACCAAATAATATTAAATTAAATTGATTTGTTTAACTAGAATAAAATTTACCATATAACCTCGTAGTTTCAATGAAACAAATATGTTATCACTAGTATGGTTTTCGAGTGATAAAAAGTGTCACAAAAAAATTATCACCAATTTTTTTTTTTTACTTTGCACCCTGAAATAAATCTCCAGTTTCAAAAATTAAACTTATCCTCAAGCATGTGCATTATTCCACTTGTACCTTTTGCATTCATTTTGTTGAACCTGGTACATGTAGGGGTTAAATCTAATTTCCTGAAAAGTCTGGGGGGCTTGAGTCTAATTACAGCATTATCTTAGGTGTAAATTAAAGGACTTTTTTTTATCAATTACTCTCGTTTACTAAGTATGTAGTCAAATAGATCCTGCGATTTTTTTTTGCTCCAACAGGTCCCATGAAGAAAAAAGTGTGCTCTAGTAGGTCATATTTGTAAACATGTAGTGAATATTCATTACATATTTAAATAGGACTTATTGAGATAAAATTATTTTAACAGGACCTATTAGGCAATGTCTTTTGTAAATAGGCCTTATTTTGTCAATCTCTTTAAATTGAGAAAATAAAAATTAAACAGGAAAAACAATATAGTGACAACACAACGCCATCATTAAACCAAATTCTTTTAATGACAACAATATAAAGTCTTCAAAAAAAAATGTGCCAAAATATTTTCCTCCATTTGTTTCCTTCGAAAATAAAAACTCACAAACAAAATTACTGACAAAAAATATTGCAATACAATTGTTTTATGTTAATTAGTGACAACTTTAAGTTATTGTCATTAAATGAAAATTATTAATGACAACTACTTTTGTTGTCTCTAACCATTAATATTTAGGGACAACTTTTAAGTTGCCAATAAATAGTTTTTCACTGAAGATCAAACTTCTTGTAGTTGATTAAGGCAACATGAATAAACTCAAAAGTATGCACCATGTTCTTGTGTCTACTGCTATGTTTGGACACTGAAAAGAATACCAAAGGAACTCATCAATGATAAATTCAAGGCTATATTAAATGAAGAACAAAATTTAAAAACACAAACAGAGCTTGCAACATATTGTTGTTAGCTTAAACCAATGATAAAAAGGTGGAGACTTAATTAGACCACGTCTAAAGCATTGGAACATTTTTCTCAAATAAAATTCTTCAATGCTCTCATGCTCTCCCAAAATTTTATGGTTTCTCCAAGAAATTCAGCATACCAGATCTTCCTGTAGCATGTCATTTGTCGCGCGTCCTAGGATTATTGTGGGAGAAACAACTATTTTCTAATGGCTAATTAATGGGTAGTTTTGTATAATTGTATAAACTAGTTGGAAACCCGCGCAATGCGCGGGACGTACGTTAACATATGCAATATGAACGATGCCATTTTAAATAAGAAAAGGAGAGGGAAGGAGAATGGGAAATACATTAAAAATGTAGAGTAGTCGGAATAAGTGAACATTAAGTAGAAATGTAAGTAGACATTGTCAAGCTTTTACATAGAGAAATGCAATCTAGTAGGACAAGGCTGTGTATGTTGATGAAGATGACAGACACGAAATTGACTCTACAGGATCCTTTTATTCCTCTCACCAATATTCCTACAATTAGGTAATGAAAAATATATGCTAAAAATATATTTGAAAAATATATTGGTGAAGAAAAATTAAATATGTAATGAAATTTAATTACCTGGTAAAACGCTTCCTTTTTTAAAGTTGCTCGATATAGGAGAAGATGGTTGAATTGCCTGATTGGTGTTATGTCATCGAGAATGGTAGGATTGTGATTGAGAATGAGTGGACGTGATTCCATCATACAACCATTATGAGGAATAACATGATAATCACATCAATAACATGTACACGACATGAAGAAAGAATTAGAGACATAAAGTTAATAGTTATAGAATGTAGTTCAATGAAGTTGAATGCATGTATTACCCCTGTATTATATTACCATTATTTCCTTTAATATTCAACATGATATCTTGTTTCCATTTGTGCTCGCCTCCTTTTATACCAGCCAAAGACGATATTTCGAAATTGAATCTCACAATTCAAATAAAAAGAAGGAAACCGACAAAAAAAAAGGAAATAGAATAGAGTTACAAACTTACGAATAGAACATGGGTGGCCTTTGCTGTTCTTTTTTATACTCGTGTGTTTCTTTATGGGGATTTTGGAGGTACTCAAGAGTCCAGACCTCTTATGTGAGTTGCCATTTTTTTCCAAGAATTGACAGTTGCCAACAAAAATGAAAAATCAGTTAGATATTTCTTCAAACACCTAATAAACATAAAACATAAAACATAGATATAAAATTAGGAAGAGATGGGGACTTTTGTAACCTTGACGGAATGGATTGCGTAAGGTGAGAAGTTTTCCACCTTTATCAACATAAAAATTCATAACCCATGTGCCCAAAACACCCAAATCAGGTATTGCTTCAACAACCATTTCACGGTCTTTTTAGGGCATTATCTTGTACCACTTGCATATATAAGGCAAGACAATGCCAATGAAACAAATCAAAATCAAAATCAAGTTGAAGAGTTTTACCGAGATTATTATTGGGTGATCCAGCAGATTCAAAGTTCGGTGGGTACCCTCAGTAGCTTACTCTTCCAGATATCAGAACCATCAGGGTCATGCCTGACCCTAACCAAGGCGTATACCTCTGCTTTAACAACACCAACAAAAGGGTTTGTTCCTTTTAGCCCTGAGCCAACCCATTGGATGGTCGCCGATCACTGTTGTATGAACGGTCGCTGATCATTGTTGCATCTCCGAGGTAAATTAAAATGGATTCTATAAAACATCATTGCTGGGGGTTTAATATCTCAGCCGATTATTATTGGCTGTGATGAAGAGGGATGGAAATAGAGTGAAAATGGGGAGAGGAAGAACCTTTTTAAGGCTGAGATATTAAAGGGCAGAGAGAGAGAGAGTGGACGATCCTTTCATTTCTCAGAAAGAGAGAGGGGCGGGGACTCTTTAAGAACCTAAAACCATTAATGCTTTTGGAATTTGGAAATAAGAAATCGGAGGAAAGAGAAAGGGTATTCCATAATCCTACGTGGATGCCCTGGTTGAAAAGGAGGTATAAATGATTTGTATTGCATTTTCACACGTGGAGACTTTTACAATCAATTACATTTTAATGGGTATCCAACGTGGGTAGCTTAGGTGAAGAGGACTTTAAATGCCTTGTTTTGCATTTTATAGTAGTAATAGATACCAACTACATTTAATGTTTTTCACATTAAATATAACTTTACAAACACTTTCAACCTCTTCTCAACACTTTAATATAAAAATTCCTCTCCTACCAACAAGAGCCATCGAATATAGCAAAATCCAAGCAACACAAGAAACCCTCGATAGCTAAAAAAATATGGAGATCCACCAAAAGAAAATAAATTTGTGGGATGAAAACTTTGTAACTCGTACAACGTGTGTGACTACATCTGATGACTCCATTAGTTTAGAAAACATAAAAGTGGGGTATGGAATATTGTTTACTACATCTTTAACAAAGAGAACCATTTCACCGAGTACCATACCGTAGGCTCAATTAGCAAATGGGTTGGCACCATTAGTTAGGTCGTGAGTAAATTGTGTGTCGTCATTGGACAAATCCAACGCGGAGGAGACTAGGGAGAGTATTAAGATCACGAAGTGTTGCCTTGCTCTTAAGGACACTTCAAAATGGAACAGCAAAATTCGAATGTGGTGTTAATCGCCAAAGAAGTCGAGCATATCCTCGACATCGAGTGAGAGTGTGACCATCAGCTTCGAGCTCATCATATCCTTCCCAATTGTTGATAAACCTCTATCTTCAATGGATGATGGGTCGTCAGAGGACAACGTCATGCTCACATTCACTCAGTCAAGAGTTCGATGACCCATCAATAGAGCCTCCACAAAAGAGAAGATTAAAGTTAGCACCATCTCATACCAATTTGTGGCAGACTTAATTGCATGCTTGCACTCAATTGATCAGAAAACATTAGTGGAGGCTAACATAAAAAAGGCCAAGTTTGATTCAAAGCTAAGAATAGCCTTGAATAAGATAATGCGATTGAAAGAAAACTGAAAGAGGATATAGTGAACCTTGAATATTCCGACATGAATCCCCTTAAACGCATGTATTAGGAGAACTACAAAAGAACAATCTTCAATAAGTGGTAGGCTGAGCTGGAAATAGAGTAGGCAAAGAGGGAGAAATAACAAGATTTTGAGTTCTCTAATGAAAGATGTATTTTCAAAACAACTATTTAAGTATTAGTGTTTATTTATGTTAATCTAAATAAATGTGAAGTGAACTTTTATTTTTTGTGTTAATTTAACTTTAAATTTTCACTATTAATATATATAATTTAATTAATTATGTAACTATATTAAATTAACGTGGTGCATTTTACAAGAATAATAACTTTAACCACGGTATCTTATTGATAAGTGTACATGAAATTGTTTTGTTCCATCATTGAATAGGCAAATGAGGGAGAGTTGATGGCGTCACGAACTTATCCTCCTTATCCAGGTAGTAATAGTGATCGAGGTTCAATTCAACCTCGGGACACTTTCACCAGTCCATGAAAATCACATATTCAGAGTAAGCTTCACCATATGTGTAAAATATTTGAATGTGCCAACCGATATAAACATAAATTTTGCAAATACAATAGCGGACGTTATCATAAATTTTGGGGCAACGAGAACAATATTAAAGTAATATAGGAAATAAGTGAAGAAGAAAACAAAGAATATTTCTAGGAAAGTTCAACCATTTATAACCATAAAGAGGAGTAGAACATGGGAGGAGTTTTCTCAGATTTTTCTAATTGGTATTGCAAATAACTTACTTTAAACAATGGAAAAAATATTGTCCCTTTACATAGTTGGGACAATAATTTACATAGGCGGGAGCATCTAAAAAATGAGGAGGAATATAAGGAGACCCACTCAAAATAAATAAATGAAAAAAAGAAGAAAATAAGCATTATTAATTTTAACACTCACCTTTAATGACTTTGTTGTACATCCATCGTTTCTTTAAGGAATTGAAATTTGTCATCGGGTAAAACTTTGGTGAAGATATACGCAACTTGATCTTAGGTCTTGATATATTTTAGTTGAATCTCTTCATCCTCCACGACCTATCTAATGAAATATTGTTTGATTACAATGTGCTTGGTGCGGCTATGATAGATGGGATTCTTCGTCATGGCAATCGCGGATTTGTTATCACAAATTATTGTAGTGAAATATCCTTGATTTTTACCCACATCCTTTGAAATTATTCTTATCTACATCGCTTGTGAAGTTACCAATGATGCCGAAACATATTCAACCTCGGGGTATGATAGCGCTACAGTTTGTTGCTTCTTTGATACCCATGAAACTGCTCTGGAACTAAGAGAAAACACATATGCATAAGTACTTCTTATGTTATCAATAGATATGGCCCAATCCCACAAAACCTAAGTAACTTTGTCTCAACATTCTAATTATACATTATGCCATAATCACGAATTCCTTGGATGTATCTCAACAGCCTTTTTGCATCCCCAAAATGAATTTGACTCGATGCATGAATGTACTGAGATAACAAACTAGTAGCATACATGACATCTGGCCTCATAGCCATTAATTACAAAAAATATCCAACCAAAACTCTATATACAAATGCACCAACTTCTTTGTTTCTATTATCTTTTAGCAATTTTTCATTCACAACCAAAGTTGTAGCCGCCGATTTGCAATTCATCATTTTGAATTTTTCAAGAAGGGTTCTAACGTATTTATTTTGGGAAATAAAAACATCATCTTCTTTTCGATAAAATCCAATGCCCGAGAAGTAATTTAGAAGACCCAAGTCACACATTTCATATTTTTTATCATATCAATTTTAAAATCTTCAATCATTTTTGTATCACTACCGGTTAACACCAAATTATCAACATAAAAAGAGACAATAAAAATACTTGTTGCTTGGATTTTTTTATGAACAGAGTTCGCTCACTTTTACTTCTTTGGAAGCCACTTTCATTAAAGTAGGCATCAATATCACTATACCATGCTCGAAGATCTTACTTCAAACCATACAAGGCATTTCCAGCTTGTATACCTTATCAACCTCACCTTTCATCCCAAATCCTTGAAGTTATTCAACATACACCGCTTCTTTGAACAGGACATTTAAGAATGCAGATTTTACATCAAGTTGGTACAAAACAAACTTTTTGGGGTGGCAATTGAAACAAGTGCTCTAATTTATCAGGCCTTGCCAGAGGTGCAAATGTCTTTTGAAAATCAAATATGGGTTGTTGAGAATACCCTTTTGCTATAAGTCTTTCTTTGTTCTTTTGGATTAATCCATTTGGGTTGAACTTTGTTTTATAATCTATTTTACAACAATAATCTTTTTTATTTTTAGGCATCTTCACCAACTCCCAAGTCTTATTCTTCTTAATAACTTGAATTTCTTCTTCCCTTGAAATCTTCCAGACTTCTTCATTTTTAGCTTCTTTAATGGCCTTCAGTTTATCTACATAAAAATTACTTCTAGCATACACATTATTTACGCTTCTCATTCTTCTTAGAGATGCGGAGTTTGAGCTTGATGGAGAACTTGTTGATGATGGTGGACTTGCATTTGGAGACATTTAAGGAGCTTCTACATCTTCCTCTTCGTCTTCTTCAAAACTTTGTGATTTTTCATTAAGGGTGATAATTGATATTGAGATTTTTTTTCTTTCCAATCTTAAAAGGATTTCTCATCAAATATCACATCTCTAGAAATAATAAAAAATTTCCTCTTCAAGCTAAAGGGCCTATAGCCCTTTAATTTCGAGCTATACCCCACAAAAATGCATTTTTATTACTTTCATCAAGCTTGTGTCTCACTTCTTTAGGGAAATGAGCAAAGCAAATTTAACCAAACACCAGCAAGTGATTCAAGGATGGTTTTCTTCCACTCCGTACTGTGATACCCTGCCTAATTAATCTCCGGGTGATCAGTCCTAAATTAAATTAGAACAGGTTTCTCAATTAGTTCAATCTTAGCATCACTATAGAAACTTTTTTTTATTTACTAACCACCTAAGTGAAATTAGACTGGTGCTAAGTTTTATATTTCAGTAATTCAAAGAAATACTCATGTGAAAATAATTTATTAATAATCACAAGCTAACTGAAACCAACCATCACATATAAATACGAAACTGGTTGAATAACCATCGGCTAAAATCCAATACAAATGTAACGACAAAAAATAATGGATCTTAAGTATCTGATATGAATACTAAATAACACCGTGAGCAACATGCTCGAATATCTGATTGAAAATCCCTACACTATGAATAGAAGGAATAGAGGTGCCTATCCAAATCCTGCAACATCCACATATGTTGCAGCAGCGAATCCCTGGAATGAATCAAGCCCGGCGTCCCTATAGCTGGACAACTAAAAGGTTTTGAAAATATTTTATAGTAAGGGTTAGAACCCAAAACATTTTGAAAGCATTTAGCAAACAATTAACTTGCACTAATATAAAATGCATGAATGCGCTTCATATTTAAGTTAATGTCACAGTCCCTTGAGGACATACTCACCTCTCCACTAATGTGCACACCTAACGGTTACTTTAACCCCACCTAGTTGTACTACGCAGTCCAACTAGTCCTAGTATAATCTTCCCTTGCCTTTCTACTCTAAACCGAGTATTATTAATGCATGATTTGTAAGTTATTTACCACCTTAACTTAGTTAATCATCTTTCCTTGAAAGCCATACAACATTCACTAGTTATATAAATAATACAATTTTCTCCATGTATTTAAACTTCCCGTATATAATTATTCACCCCATTATGTACATACAGTTATCTTCCAATAATCCCACCTGTTGAATGTGAATATAACTCATATATAATTAATACAGTTCACTACATGTATTTAATGACCCGTATATAACTATTTATCCCATTATATACGTAGAACCATATCACAACATTCACACATATGTTGAATATAAATATAACCCATCCTCCCAAGTAATAACTCACCAGATATATTCTCTAAAGTGCTATCACACTAGGTTTACTCGCATAACCTAGTTACCCCAAGTCAGAATCGCTCACTAACTTGGACAAAAACATACATAATGGAGGCGGTCTTATTCCTTCCCTGAAAGTGAGTTAAGCCCCTCACCCATATAATGGACGCTATGACATGGGGGTATACTTGCCGTACTCCTCAAGCTAGGGGATTCATCCGCATCGTGCAACCTCCTCCGATAGCACTAGAGTATATATATTAAAAATATCTAATCACTGATATTTATATGCACACGCCATATATATACTATCACACACCGTATATATATAAATGTAAAATATCCTGGCTTTACCGTGTACTGAGTCCGTAACACTAGCCTATATTTAGTATCTCGAGTTTACGGTCCAATTCTGATTATTAATTAATTTACACATTAATTAATATAATACTTTCTCGAGTCTATAGTTCCGACTCTAATTTAATTAATTCACACATAAATTAATTTATTACCTTGGTGTCACCCAACCCATACACCTGGGCTCGCTCACTTAGCCCGAAGTTAAATATTATCCCAGTCTATATCCTGACTGCAAATTAATTAATTTAACACCCTGGTGTCACTCAACCAATATACCCGGACTCACTCACTTGATCCTTATCTAATTATTTCGGAATCGAATTCCTCAAATTGATCCATAAAGTGCCCCACATAAATCCTCCCTAATCACAATTTCTTTCTCCCAAATTGTTAGGAATATGTGCCTACTATTTATTTGTCACTAAATAAAACATAGGAATTAAATTTAGATTTAATTTCCCCCTTATATATAAAAGTGGCGAACCTGCCAAAAATCTGGGACCATCGATCGATCGATGCCCTGGGTCGATCGATCGATCGACCAAGTCCCTTTCTTCTCCACGATTCTGTTTCAGCCATTGTTAACACAACAAATCTTCTACTTTCTTCCATAGTAATCTCTGATCATAATCAACCATATTAACATATGAAAACAAGTTCTAATCAACCTAGAAGCCTTAATTCAATTATAAATTTCCATTAATTCTAACGTTTTCCAGATTCGGATTTTACCCGGGTTTCAAACACCCAAACACTTTACATCTCTATTATCATAAATTAAATGTCAATTCTTGCTAGATTTAATCATACGATTCATATTCCTATACTACAGAATCATGAAACATACTAATATTACCCCAAATCTCATCAAGATATACCCTTTCTCAAAAACCCGACTTCACCCGAATACCCATTTATACCCAAAACGGATTTTGGTTTACACATCACAAAAATATGAATTGAGTATCAAAATTGAACATCACAACAAGTTAACCACTTGACTTTGGGTTCGTAGAGTCTGATCTATTTGTGTAGAGGCAAGCTTAATGATGAGCACCCAATTCGTTCCTTGTTTCATCTCCAAAAGATCCCCAAATTGGCTTTAACTGCTCCCTCTCACTTTCTCCCTAATTTCTTAGATTTAGGTTTATGTTTTTCTATCGTTCCCCACACTTAGATTTAGGTATTAAAGCACTAATCCCGTTTTTATCCTAATGGGCCAAGCCCAAGTGACTCAAATAGCCCAAATTTCTTAGATTTTGTTTCTCGGTCGTTCTCCACTCTTAAATTTAGGTATTAAAGCACTAATCTCATTTTTAGCCTAATGGACCACGCCCAAGTGACCCAAATAGCCCCGTGTTGGCCCGGTCATGCCTAAAAACACCCAGTGACCCATTTACTAATCCCGGGTACACTTTTCCCACTATCTCGGCCCATCTGGACTCAACCGTGCACTCAAAATTGACATCTGAATTAATTTATAGAACTCCGTATCCCACACCCAAATTAGTCTATACCACCTCCCCACTGCGATAAATAAATGCAACATCACTAATACACGTTATGACGTAAATAAGTTATTACTATTCACTTAGTAATTAAATTTACCTAAATATTAACCATTCACTCTCCGATTAATATTTAAATAAATATTACCATAATTAATTCAATTAAACTACGACACACAAGTAATTTAAAATTTCCCGAATTAATTAAATATTACATGCACAGAAATACGGGGTGTTACACACACACCTCAAATGGAGTTTATTTTTCTACGACCTTTATAGGACATTGATTCGTCAAGTAAACCAAAAGTATATAGGAACCCTTTCTTATGTAACATGGAGTTTACCCAACCGTTTCTTATGTAACATGGTTTTTTTCATTTCCTCAATGATTTTATTCTTCCTTTCCTCCACTCCATTTTGTTATGGAGTTTACCCAACCGTTAGTTGTCTTTCCATGCTAATATCATCACAAAATTTATCAAACTCCTTAAAGTTGTATTCTCCACCTCTATTATTTCTCAAAACTTTCAAGTAGTGACCACTTTGTATTTTAACTAATTTATGAAATTTTCTAAAGATGGCATAAACATATGATTTTTGCCGCATAAAATACACCCAATTCATTCTTGTAAAATCAAAAATAAAGGTAATGAAGTATTTGTTACCGATATCAAAATTGTTATTCATTTGTCCATACACATCGGTATGAACAAGTACGAGCGGTGCTTCAAATCTCCATTTTTACTCCTTTGGAAAAGCGTCTCGATGGTGGTTTATAAGAGCGTATATTTCACAAACTCCATTTACTTCTTGAATTCTCGGCAACCCGTAATCCATGATTTTTTGTTGAAAATGCTTCATCCTTTGAAAATTCAAGTGTACATATCTTCTATACCATATCCACCTGTCATCAACCACATTCATCTTCAAGGCCACATTATTTGAGTATCGAAAAGTGAGGAAAATTTATATTCTTTTCCATATTCATTTTTGCAACAACTTGGCTTCTCCACCCTTTGTCAAAAATTTTGCATCAGTCTTCTTCAAAGAGAATGGTGCACCCATTCTCCTCAAGTTGTCAAACTCTCAACAAATTCTACTCCAAATCCGAAACTGAAAACACATCTCGGGTATACTTTGTTCCATTATCTGTCTCAATAGGTGTAGTACCCTTTGCCATTTTTTTGGACTAAGGCATCATTACTCACCCACACTTGGGAATTAGAGGAAGCATCCATAGTGACAAAAATATTTTCATCTCCGGTCATGTGATTACTGCACCCACTATCAAGAAACCAAAAAATTTATTTGCTCTGATGCACTTTAACAAGAAAAAAACATATTCCCATCGCATTCTTGTTCTTTAGTGAAGTTAGCTTGTTGATTGTTCTTGATTCAATAATCTTTTTAAACATGTTCAAATTTCTTACAATTGTAAAATTGTGACTTTCTCCGAAACTAAAAATCTTTATCAATATGGATATTTCTCTTGCAAATATTACACGTCTATTGAATGAAACTTTCATTATTTTCTCTTCTTTCAAAAATATTTCTACCTCTTCCTCGAGTGTTTCTTCCTCTTTTATGTCTTCCACCTCTAAAAGATTCACCCTTGGGTTGATCAACCTATAGTTTAGACCCAACAATTAGCTTAGATTAAAAGGCACTCTCAACATATTTTTTAGAGTGTTTACCCGACCTTTTTCTCATATATTTTAATGGAAACCATCGATTCGTCAACACTCAAAGAGTCTATTTCTTTGGTTTCTTCAACACTGAAAACAATGGGGTCATACTTTCTCAGAAAACTAATCAAATTCTTTTAAACAACTCTTTCATCTGAAATGTGTTCCTCGTATGTTTTCATTTGATTCACAATATCCATTAATTTAGAGAAATATTTTTTAATAATTCAACATCATTCATTTTCATAAACTCAGAATCTCTTCTTAAGAACTGAACTTTAATGGCCCTTACTTTCAAGGTACCTCTGAACTCTTATTGAAGAATATCCCAAACCTCCTTTTCTTTGTCTGCATTGATGACTCTTAGAATATTACTTTAGCTACCCCTTGTTGGATTGTGCTTAGGTCTTTTACATTTTTCTTCTTGTGCGGCTTCAACGTTTTCTTTTCAGCATTCGGCAAAGCCGTGACATCCTCTGGTTCATCAAACACGTCTTCAACATACTCTCATAAATAAATAAAAAAGGAAAATGGTTTTCATTTTCACTGACTATAAATCATAGTTATCTCTATCAAAAATCGGAATGATGGACTATTATGTACGTATTTGGCTGCTTGAACTTGCCATAAATGTTTTGTACTTTCTTCGGATTCATTTTCCTTCAAAAATATCACTCTTGGCTCTTGATCTGAACAGAGCTCTGATGACACTATGTTAAATTTTAGAGGAAAACAATATTAGAGTAATAGAGGAAATAAGTGAAGAAGAAAACTAGAAAATTTTCAGGTTAAGGAATTCGTAACCATAAAAGAGGAGTAGAACAGGGTAAGAGTTTTTCTCATATTCTACTATTTTGTATTGCAGAGCTGGGACAACATTTTACATAGGTGGGAACATCCAGAAAATAAGGACAACATATCTGGGACAACATTTTACATTGGTGGGAACATAAAAAAAACAAGGAGTAGAATATAAGGAGACCCACGCAAAAAATAAAAAGGTAGAAACAAAGCATTTTTAATTTTAACGCAAATGCCCTTAAAATGACTTAAAATACTAAGCATCTTATTGCATAGTACGTGATAAAACATTATGGGTGTTGTCATAAATTTCGTTGTCAAGATCTTTGATAAGCTTACGAACAAAAAGTTGATTATATTTTAAGGTATGTGCACATAAAACATTAGGGCGACTAAGGTTAGGGGAAATATGAGCATAACCAACACATGAGATGGTTATTATAGTATCATTGGGAAGAAGAATATGAGATGAATGGGATATGTCATATAAAGTTTCTTAGAATGAGCTATGTTATCCATTGCACTAGGGTCAATAATCCTAGAAGAAGAAACATTTGGAGAGAAAATGGATTTCACAGTACCTGCAAGGTTCGCTTATGGGGCTACTGTTACCTTATTGAGAAGTTTGAGCAATTGTTGGTACTGAGTAGGACTGGGTGCTTGGACATTAGTTGAGGGCGAAGATCTAGTTGAGAGGGTATGATCACGATATGGAGCCTTTCATTTTCCTTTATGGTTTAAAGGATACCCATGTAACTTGTATCTGATATAGTATGGCTTAGTGTGTCACAGTAGGTGTAGCATTCCTTGGCCTTGATGTGATTGGAATATTTATTTAACTTGTATTAAAAATATATTTTGTGTGACAAAGTGTTGCAGTAAGAACAACGCCCCTCGGACTTGGGGCTCGTGATCGCATTGGGAGATGGATAATCAAAATATGTAGCAGTGGTGGTCTCAATGGGAGCAAGAATAATTGTGTTGTCACCGGGCATGGCTTACATTTGCAAAAGGCGTTGTGATTCATCTTGTTCCATGATAGAGTATGCCTTACCCAAACTGGGTAAAGGATCCTTCAAAAGTATTTGATGACAAACTTGGGCATAGATATCACTAAGGTGTCACTAAGTCTCATGAGGAACTGCATTAATTGCGTTTGATGGTAATGATCAACATATTTTTAGTAGGCACCACAAGTGCATGTTGATAATGGATCATATGTAGAAAACTCGTCCCAATAATTTGAGAGAATTGCAAAACTTCGGAATGGAGTTATTGTGTTGGGAATAATTGGCTATCCCACGCTCCGACCGAAAAATATGAGGGCCATTTGATGGAGGGAGCCGATCGTGCGGGGCTTTCCAAACTTTGGTAACATATTTAGCATAAAGGACTGATGGTAAAAGCTCACGATGAAGTGAGTTTAATAACCAAGCTAGAACCATGTTGTTCACACGTAACCAGTTGGAATAGTGAGATTCCGATGGCTCCAGTTCTGATATGGTTCCATCAATAAATCCTAGTTTGTTTTTAGCTGAAGTTTCCATTATCATGAGACCACACCAGGTAGGGTAGTTCCTATAAATTTTTCTTTTTTTAGCATACCATGAGGTGTCCATACCAGCTTATGCACATCTCGACTAATCTTCATTCGTGGCTTCTGCTGGCCAAGCATTATTTTAATAGTGTCGGGAATCGAATTGGAGATCAAACGTAATCCACTTCCAAGACTGTCCTAGTGACAGCCTTATACCACTGACTCAAGAGGCTTGATTTCCTATAAATTATATATTCTATTTAAACTAAACGTATCAGTAAAATATATTATGTCTACTATTTGTAAGTAACAATTGTACAGAATTACGAGCAATTAATATAATGATAGAATTGAAACAGAATTATAGAAATGAAATACTTACTAGAATTTGCAGAAATAATATTAGAATAGAAGAAATAATACGAGCCCTGTTTAGAACAGTGTCCTTAAGACAAATTTATTCCCTCCACAAAGTGCCAAAGGTAATGAATAATTGTCTCCCAAGATAGAACGGATTTCCAAATTAATCAAGTAGCACAACAATGATTAATTTCTTCGAACACAATTTTGTGTTTATACTCAACCAGATCAAAGAGATGATATGCAGGAATGTATGCAGTAGCAATAGAAAAATGATTTATTTTTCCGAAAAAAGTAGCAGCATAAATCCGGAATTATGGGAGGGCAAATTTTCAGTAGTCAATTCTGCAGGGGGAATTTTTAATTTATAGCTTGTGTGTTGACTGTTGAAACAGTCAACCGAAATTAACTGTCAAAAACAGTTAATCAGTTAAACGAAATTAACTGTTGACTGTTGGCAATAACTGCCAACAGTTTATTAATTAATTAATTAATTTCGTAATTAATTAATAATTAAAGCCCAGAAAGTTAAATAAATTCGGCCCAAAAATGTAGGAGATTTTTATAAGCCTAAGCCTAAGCCTAAGCCCAAGCCCAAGCCCAAGCCCAAGCCCAAGCCCAAGCCCCAGCCCGAACCGAGCCGAGCCGAGCCGAGCCGGCCGGACGGACGGACGGACGCGCGCGCGCACGCGTGTGGACTTTTGACCGAAAGTCAACTCGTGCATAGCTTAGGTCATCTCCCCTTCAAAGAGTTGGGATACCCCCAAGGCATCCCAGTCTTAGTCCATACTTGGGGTGTTATTAACTCATCAAAATTCCACTACTCTTCCAATGTGGGACAAGAGTTAAAACACACCCAATTCATTAACTTTCATTGCTTTGTGAGTCACTTTAGGGACATAATTATCATTCATAACTTATTGAAATTGGACATATGAATATACTACGTTAATCTCCTTGCGGAAGTGAACGCGTTCGTATATGGTCCCACAATTTTCGAAGTGTGGGTCCCACTTAAATTTGAGCTCAAAGTTGCTCAAAAATTTGTCCAGAAAAATCTGGACAGCTTTATAATACCCATTTAAGTCCAATTTACCAACAATCCCCCACATGAATGATATATCGCTATAAATAAAACAAAACAGATACTGATGCAGATGCAGACACAGGTTGAGTAAAACTGAAGACTTATTGCATCGGGAGAAGTAGCCTAGTGGCCTTAAACTTTCCTTAGTGATATACTATCGGATTTACTTGGTTAATCAGTAGACTTCACGTCCTTGAACCGTCAACCATTTTTGTAAACCTAGACAACAGTATTCACACAACAATTCTTCAACACAGTTGGTTCTCACGTTTGTGTTCATTTTGGCCGTGAACACCACTTGGTTCCGCAATTATTTTAGAGAGTATGCCTTTCATTATTCTCATAGAAGTGGCCCCCTTCTTACTTACGTAGGTGATTTCCATAAAGAGTATTCTGCAATACCCCACTTAGACGTACTAAGATATAGATGTCATTAAAAGCATAACTTATCATAATTTCGCGGCAGATATGCACCATCTCATCTTTGGAATGGATAGGATGATATATCCTCCAGTGCTTACTGAATACAATGTAGTTCGATTTGCCCATTGAACCTAGATCTTGGGATCTCCAGTCAGCTAGGTTGGGTTGCCACTATATTGATTCTTATTTATTTATAGGCTTTAGACCCATTCCTCTCGATGATCTTTTAACTTGCTCTCGGTTTAACCCTTTCGTTAGTGGATCCGATATATTATCTTTTGACTTTACATAGTCAATTGAGATAATTCCGTTTGAGAGAAGTTGTCTAACGGTATTGTGTCTACGACGAATATGTCGTGACTTTCCGTTATACATGTGATTTTGTGCCCTTCCAATCGCTGATTGGCTATCGCAATGTATACATATTGCGGGCACATGTTTAGACCAATTTGGAACATCCTCTAAGAAATTTTGAAGCCATTCAGCTTCTTCTCCAGCTTTGTCTAGTGCAATGAATTCAGATTCCATTGTCGATCTAGCAATGCACGTTTGTTTTGAGGATTTCCAAGATACGGCTGCACCTCTGAGGGTAAACACGTACCCACTCGTAGACTTAGAGTCTTTTGTATCAGATATCCAATTTGCATCTCAATGTCCTTCAAGAACAACTGGATATTTTGAGTAATTCAATCCATAGTTTTGAGTATATTTTAAATAACCCAAAACTCTCAATATAGCTTTCCAGTGATCTCTTCCTGGATTACTCGTAAATCGACTTAGCTTACTTATTGAGTATGCTATGTCCGGTCGCGTACAGTTTATTATATACATTAAACTGCCGATAATACGAGAATATTCTAGTTGAGATATGCTTTCACTATTATTTCTTGCTAGATGTAATTTTACATCTACAGGTGTCTTGGTAGGACTAATATCATACTTCTTGAATTTTTCAAGTACTTTCTCAATGTAATGAGATTGAGATAATATAAGTCCATCCGATGTTCTAGAAATTTTAATTCCTAATATAACATCGGCGATTCCCATATCTTTCATGTCAAATCTACTACTCAACATTTGTTTTGTAGTTTTGACAATTTCCAAATTACTACCCATGATAAGCATATCATCAACATAGAGGCATACAATGACATATCCATTATGAATGTATTTAAAGTAAACACATTTATCGCATTCATTAATTTTGAAACCATTTGATAACATTACATTATCAAATTTTTCATGCCATTGTTTAGGTGCTTGTTTTAATCCATATAGTGATTTAACAAGCTTACATACTTTTTTTTCTTGTCCGGGAGCTTTGAACCCTTCAGGTTGCTCCTTATAAATTTCCTCGTCTAGTTCACCGTTTAAGAATGCAGTTTTTACATCCATTTGATGTATTTCAAGTCCATTAATAGCAGCTATTGCTATTAACATCCGAATGGACGTTATTCTTGTTACCGGTGAATATGTGTCGAAGTAATCCAACCCTTCCTTTTGCCTATAGCCTTTAGCTACAAGTCTAGCTTTATATTTATCAATTGATCCATCGGCCTTCAATTTCTTTTTGAAGATCCATTTATTTACTAACCGTTTTGAACCTGGTGGAAGATCCTCTAGTTCCCATGTATGATTTTGTAATATGGATTCAATTTCACTATTAATTGCTTCTTTCCAATTGGAAGCATCGGGTAAGGATATAGCTTCTTTATACGATTGAGGTTCATTTTCTAACAAATATGTTAGAAAATCCGGACCGAAAGAAGTCGAGGTTTTTGCTCTTTTACTACGTCTTGGTTCATCCTCTATTGATTCAATAGGTTAATGAGTACCACTTATAGTAGCTTGATTTGTCCTTTTAGAAGGACCAGATTCTCGGGTCATGTTATATGGGAATTCATTTTCAAAAAATGAAGCATCCCTCGATTCAATAACCGTATTTACATGAATGTCCGAAATATCATATTTACAAACTAGAAATCGATATGCACTGCTATTAGTAGCATAACCGATGAATACACAATCCACGGTTTTTGGCCCTACTCTTACCTTTTTAGGTTTAGGAACCATCACTTTGGCTAAGCACCCCCACACTCGTAAATATTTATAGGAAGGTCTTCGACCTTTCCATAATTCATAAGGTGTCTTGTGAGTCTTTTTGTGAGGTACTTTATTAAGAATGTAATTAGCAGAAAGTACGGCTTCCCCACACAAATTTTGTGGAGCTCCTGAACTTAATAACATTGAGTTCATCATTTCTTTCAAAATACGGTTTTTGCGTTCAGCAACACCATTCGATTGAGGAGAATAAGGAGCGGTTGTTTGATGAATAATCCTATTTTCAGAACAAAATTCCTCAAATGGATATTCATATTCACCTCCTCTATCACTTCTAATAGCCTTTATCGTTTTGCTTAATTGATTCTCAACTTCATTCTTATATTGTTTAAATGCATTAATATCCTCATCTTTACTATGTAACAAATATACATAGCAATATTTTGTGCAATCGTCAATAAAAGTAATAAAATACTTTTTACCACCTCTAGTTTGAACAAATTTTAAATCACAAATATCGGTGTGAATTAAATCTAAAGGTTCAGTTATCCTTTCAATAGAATGGAAAGGTAATCTAGCTAATTTAGATTCCACACAAATTTCACATTTATGATTTTTATCAATATTAAATTTTGGCAAAAATTCCAAGTTAATTAATCTACGCAATGTATCAAAATTAACATGTCCCAATCTAGCATGCCAAATATTAGATGACTCAATCAAGTAAGAAGAACTAGCAACTTCATTCATTGAAACAGATGTTTTTGGGGTTACAGTAAGAACATTGAGTTTAAAGAGCCCCTCATTTAGGTAGCCCTTTCCTACATACATGTCATTTTTACACAACACAAAGCGATCAGACACAAACACAAGCTTGAAACCATTCTTAGTAAGGAGAGATCCAGAAATCAGATTCTTTCGGATATCAGGCACGTGAAGAACATTGTTGAGAGTAAGTTCCTTTCCAGAAGTCATTTTCAAAGCAATATTTCCTTGTCCCACCACTTTAGAAGTGGAAGAATTTCCCATAAAAAGGTTCTCCTCATTTTCTAAAGGCTTATAGGTGGAGAACATCCATTTGTTTGCACAAATGTGTCGTGTGGCTCCAGTGTCCAGCCACCATTCCTTGGTATTTTCAACCAAGTTACATTCAGAGACAACGGCAGAAAGATTCATATCCGCCAAATCATTGGTGATATTCTCACCCTCAGTCACATTTGCTTGAGAGTTATTTTTATTTTGCTTCTTAGGCTTACGACACTCACTTGAGCGGTGTCCCGGTTTACCACAATTGTAGCATTTGCCTTTGAACTTTTTCTTGCTATGTTTGGAAGTGCCTTCCCCATCATACTTTCGTTTGTTCTTTTTAGGACCTTCAACGACATGGACCTTTGTTTCCATCGGATTCTTCCCACTCTTCTTTTGAGACTCACGGTTGTCTTCTTCGATTCTTAGCCTGACCACCAACTCCTCCACATTTATCTCCTTACGCTTGTGCTTGAGATAGTTTTTGAACAAAGTCCAAGAGGGTGGCAACTTTTCAACAATTGCAGCAACTTGGAAAGTTTCACTAATTGACATTCCTTCAGCATGAATGTTGTGGAGGATCAATTGGAATTCTTGCACTTGCGAGATCACAGATTTAGAATCAACCATTTTGAAGTCCAGAAAATGCCCAACGATAAATTTCTTCATCCCAGCATCTTCAGTTTTATACTTCTTTTCCAAAGAATTCCATAATTCCTTAAAAGTTTTGATAGTGCATTAGACATGGTACAAAGTCTTGTCCAAGTAGGCCAAAATATAATTTCGGCATAGGTAGTTCGAGTGCTTCCAAGCATCGAGAGTAGCAACCTTTTCA
Organism: Sambucus nigra; assembly: GCA_949130495.1. Classification (NCBI taxonomy): domain Eukaryota; kingdom Viridiplantae; phylum Streptophyta; class Magnoliopsida; order Dipsacales; family Adoxaceae; genus Sambucus; species Sambucus nigra. Next base: position 462,890,000 of record OX422209.1, on the reverse strand, counting down.
GCGTCATCTCCCTCTTGAATAGAGGGGCAATCTTCATATACAAACCTGCCCAGTTGGCAGGTAGTGAGATAGAAGTACATTTGTTCTTGCCAATGTTTGAAGTCAGCCCCAATGAACTTTTCCGATTTCTCCCCGTGTGGCATAGATACGGGTGCAGTCACATTTGTGTTGGTGACAATCAGTGTCGTAGGAGTAGTGTTCATACTTTGTGATTCCATATTGTTACAAAAACAGAATTTTTATCAATGATAAAATTCATATATAATGAATTAATCAAAACAGAATACAAAATTCTGTGCACCAATTTCCTCCAAATATAATTCACAATAAATGAATTCCAAAAGAATTCAAATAATAATTCAGAATTAAAGTATAATATAAACAGAATTCCGTACAAAACAGAATTAAATTTTTAAAATATGTGTCACACTAATTTTTAATAATAAAAAGAATTCCTTACAAAACAGAATTATAATTTAAGATTAAAAAAAATTTAGATAAACAGATTTTAACAAGAGTACACAAATAAAATTTTATTTTCTAAAACAGAATATAAAAACAGTATAGAAATTAATTTCTATATCAAAACTGTTTTACTAATTTCTACAATAAAGGAGTAAATTAATTCATTTTATTTTGTCAAAACAGATTTATTTCCAACAAATAAATTTTTGTAATAAAAAAAATTATGTACACTAAAAACAGTAGAACTTAATAAATTTGTCTTAAGATTGTTATGTCTACTATTTGTAAATAACAATTGTACAGAATTATGAACAATTAATATAATGACAGAATTGAAACAGAATTATAGAAATGAAATACTTACTAGAATTTGTAGAAATAATATTAGAATAGAAGAAATAATTCGAGCCCTGTTTAGAACAGTGTCCTTAAGACAAATTTATTCCCTCCACAAAGTGCCAAAGGTAATGAATAATTGTCTCCCAAGATAGAACGGATTTCCAAATTAATCAAGTAGCACAACAATGATTAATTTCTTCGAACACAATTCTGTGTTTATACTCAACCAGACCAAAGAGATGATATGCAGGAATGTATGCAGTAGCAATAGAAAAAGGATTTATTTTTCCGAAAAAAGTAGCAGCATAAATCTGGAATTATGGGAGGGAAAATTTTCAGTAGTCAATTCTGTAGGGGGAATGTTTAATTTATAGCTTTTGTGTTGACTGTTGAAACAGTCAACCGAAATTAACTGTCAAAAACAGTTAATCAGTTAAACGAAATTAACTGTTGACTGTTGGCAATAACTGCCAACAGTTTATTAATTAATTAATTAATTTCGTAATTAATTAATAATTAAAGCCCAGAAAGTTAAATAAATTTGGCCCAAAAATGTAGGAGATTTTTATAAGCCCAAGCCCAATCCCGAGCCGGCCGGCCGGCCGGAAGCGCGCGCGCGCGCGTGTGGACTTTTGACCGAAAGTGAACCCGTGCATAGCTTAGGTCATCTCCCCTTCAAAGAGTTGGGATACCCCCAAGGCATCCAAGCCTTAGTCCATACTTGGGGTGTTATTAACTCATCAAAATTCCACTACTCTTTCAATGTGGGACAAGAGTTAAAACACACCCAATTCATTAACTTTCATTGCTTTGTGAGTCACTTTAGGGACATAATTATCATTCATAACTTATTGAAATTGGACATATGAATATACTACGTTAATCTCCTTGCAGAGGTGAACGCGTTCGTATATGGTCCCACAATTTCCGTAGTGTGGGTCCCACCTAAATTTGAGCTCAAATTTGCTCAAAAATCTGTCCAGAAAAATCTGGACAGCTTTATAATACCCATTTAAGTCCAATTTTCCAACAATCCCCCACATGAATGATATATCGCTTTAAATAAAACAAAACAGATGCTGATGCAGATGCAGACACAGGTTGAGTAAAACTGAAGACTTATTGTATCGGGAGAAGTAGCCTAGTGGCCTTGAACTTTCCTTAGTGATATACTATCGGATTTACTTGGTTAATCAGTAGACTTCACGTCCTTGAACCGTCAACCATTTTTGTAAACCTAGACAACAGTATTCACACAATAATTCTTCAACACAGTTGGTTCTCACGTTTGTGTTCATTTTGGCCGTGAACACCACTTGGTTATGCAAGTATTTTAGAGAATATGCCTTTCATTATTCTCATAGAAGTGGCCCCCTTCTTACTTACGTAGGTGACTTCCATAAAGAGTATTCTGCAATACCCCACTTAGACGTACTAAGATATAGATGTCATTAAAAGCATAACTTATCCTAATTTCGCGGCAGATATGCACCGTCTCATCTTTGGAATGGATAGGATGATATATCCTCTAGTGCTTTCTGAATACAACGTAGTTCGGTTTGCCCATTGAACCTAGATCTTGGGATCTCCAGTCAGCTAGGTTGGGTTGCCACTATATTGATTCTTATTTTTTTATAGGCTTTAGACCCATTCCTCTCGATGATCTTTCAACTTGCTCTCGGGTTAAACCTTTCGTTAGTGGATCCGATATATTGTCTTTTGACTTTACATAGTCAATTGAGATAATTCCGTTTGAGAGAAGTTGTCTAACGGTATTGTGTCTACGACGAATATGTCGTGACTTTCCGTTATACATGTGATTTTGTGCCCTTCCAATCGCTGATTGGCTATCGCAATGTATACATATTGCGGGCACAGGTTTAGACCAATTTGGATATCCTCTAAGAAATTTCGAAGCCATTCAGCTTCTTCTCCAGCTTTGTCTAGTGCAATGAATTCAGATTCCATTGTCGATCTAGCAATGCACGTTTGTTTTGAGGATTTCCAAGATACGGCTGCACCTCCGAGGGTAAACACATACCCACTCGTAGACTTAGAGTCTTTTGTATCAGATATCCAATTTGCATCGCAATGTCCTTCAAGAACAGCTGGATATTTTGAGTAATGCAATCCATAGTTTTGATTATATTTTAAATAACCCAAAAACTCTCATATAGCTTTCCAGTGATCTCTTCCTGGATTACTCGTAAATCGACTTAGCTTACTTATTGAGTATGCTATGTCCGGTCGCGTACAGTTCATGATATACATTAAACTGCCGATAATACGAGAATATTCTAGTTGAGATATGCTTTCACTATTATTTCTTGCTAGATGTAAATTTACATCTACATGTGTCTTGGTAGGACTAATATCATACTTCTTGAATTTTTCAAGTACTTTCTCAATGTAATGAGATTGAGATAATATAAGTCCATCCGATGTTCTAGAAATTTTGATACCTAATATAACATCGGCGATTCCCATATCTTTCATGTCAAATCTACTACTCAACATTTGTTTTGTAGTTTTGACAATTTCCAACCCATGATAAGCATATCATCAACATAGAGGCATACAATGACATATCCATTATGAATGTATTTAAAGTAAACACATTTATCGCATTCATTAATTTTTTAAATGCACAATGTATGAAGTGCTAAAATGCATGAATTAATTTTTTAAATGCATAATGTATTAATTCATATAGTGATTTAACAAGAGTACATCAAATTGATGTAAAAACTGCATTCTTAAACGGTGAACTAGACGAGGAAATTTATATGGAGCAACCTGAAGGGTTCAAAGCTCCCGGACAAGAAGGAAAAGTATGAAAGTCAACCCGTGCATAGCTTAGGTCATCTCCCCTTCAAAGAGTTGGGATACCCCCAAGGCATCCAAGCCTTAGTCCATACTTGGGGTGTTATTAACTCATCAAAATTCCACTACTCTTCCAATGTGGGACAAGAGTTAAAACACACCCAATTCATTAACTTTCATTGCTTTGTGAGTCACTTTGGGGACATAATTATCATTCATAACTTATTGAAATTGGACATATGAATATACTACGTTAATCTCCTTGCGGAGGTGAACGCGTTCGTATATGGTCCCACAATTTCCGTAGTGAGGGTCCCACCTAAATTTGAGCTCAAAGTTGCTCAAAAATCTGTCCAGAAAAATCTGGACAGCTTTATAATACCCATTTAAGTCCAATTTTCCAACAAAATAAGAAATAACTACAATTAAATTTCAAGAGAACTTGAGGTATAGAGAAAAGGTGGTAGAATTGTTGTATTTGGCTGGGGATGTGTTTAAGGGTTCAGATGTTGGACTTTTTTATGATAGAATATAGTTGGCAATTCTCGATCATTGTTGTTCTAATGTGTAGGCCAACTTCAAAAACTAATTTGTGTTATTATATAGATAAATTGGCGTATTTTCTTCTTTATTTGAAGTTTCCCTTGTATTGTATTGAAATTGAAACATCAATATTAGGTTCTTAATCTATAACTGAAAGTAAATGTTACATAGACCGACTGAATTGATTAAGGCCCCATTTGGTTATCCCAAAATTATAAATTGACCAAATTATAAATTGTCTCATTTATAAATTGATCAGTAATTGTGTTTGGTTTCATTAATGAAATGATTTATTAATTGTCCCATTTTAGCTCATGTGTAAAATCTGAAATTGGATCATTTCACAAAAATATTAAATGCATCCATTTGAAATAAAAATCATATAAAGTGCATGCTTCTCTCTCTCTTTCCATCCATTCTCTCCCCCTCCCCCATAATTTGTTTGTATCTATTTTCTTATCGAACCTTAATATCAATTTCACATTACCAAACATTGCGTAAAATTGAATTTAAACTCATTTCAAATCCACTAATTTATAATTCACTATTTCACAATGAACCAATTTATTAAATAATTTGTGCAATCAAACAAAGCCTAACTTAACACATCGAGGCTACTTTATACATTGTGCATTTAAAAAATTAATTCATGCATTTTAGCACTTCATTTGGTTCGGTAAATTGTTAGGGTCCGTTTGATAGCATTATTTGCCATGGCAAATGGCAAATAAGTTGGCAAATATGACATTTGCCTACAATTTGGTGTGTTTGATAGCAAAATTTGCCTACAAGCTATTTGCCAATGTACAACACCTCTTATGCATAACATGTTGGCAAATTTTGCTTTGCTATATGGGTGAGAAATATTTGCCAACAAATTTGCTAACTTCTTAAACGCTTTTAATATTTTAAAAAATAATTTAAAAACTATTTTAAATAATTAAAAAAAACTGTTATGAATGTTTTAAAAACTGTTATGAATATTTTAAAAATTGTTTTAAATAGTTAAAAAAAAAACTGTTTTAAATAAAAATCTGTTTTAATGTAAAAACTGTTTTTTCGTAAAAAACGTTTTAATGTAAAAACTGTTTTATCTTAAAATTTTGTTTTAATGTAAAAAACGTTTTAATGTAAAAAATTAAAAATTGTTTTGATGTGAAACCTGTTTTAATATAAAAAATTGTTTTTAATGTAAAAACTGTTTTAATGTAAAAAATTATTTTAATGTAAAAACTGTTTTTTCGTAAAATATGTTTTAATGTAAAAAATTGTTTTAATGTAAAAAATGTTTTAATGTAAAAACTGTTTCAATGCAAAAAATTATTTTAATATAAAAACTGTTTTAATGTAAAAAAAATTAAAAATTGTTTTAACGTAAAAACTGTTTTAATGTAAAAATTAAAAACTGTTTTAATGTAAAAACTGTTTTTAATAAGTAGTTTTGGCATAAAAAACTTTTTTATATATATAGTTTGTTACTTTTTTAATAAATAAAAACGGGAACTAAAAAAGAAAAGAAAAAACTGTTTTTTTATTAAATAAGACTTGGGACGAAAATTAAAAAAAAAACATATTTTATTATTATTATATATGTTAATATGGACGAAAAATGTGTTATTAAAATGTTTTTCCTAAAAAACTTGTTTTATCTCATTTGGTGTATGATAGCCTAATGCGAGAAAAAAATATTTGTCTAGGCAAAATTTGTCCTGACAAATTTCGTCATGCTAACACTTTTACTCAATATGTATCAAACGGACCCTTAGTTTCATTACTTGTAGCATTCCTCGTAACTATATTGGGGTTCTAATGTTTTATTCACGTAGGCCTTCATTCAAGCATGGAATGCTGCATGTAATTACAGCGGGAGAGCACGAGTTCTAGTACCTCGGGGCGAATATGGTCTAGCAGAGACCCAATTTCAAGGACCATGCAAAAGTCAGGATCCTATAATAGTTGATGTTATAGGAAATCTAAATGCAATTGTAAATATTTCCGAATATACTCGTCAAGGATGGATATCATTCAATTCAGTTGATGGATTGATACTTACTGGTGGAGGCACTCTTGATGGCCAAGGTCACACTGTATGGCAGTACAATGACTGTAAAAGTAACCATAGTTGCGTCCATCTTCCAGATGTGAGTTTATCTCTCTCTCTCTCCCTCTCTCCCTCTCTATGTCTATATATATAATTTTCCAGACCATCTCTAAATGCTCTTTGCAAAAATGTCGGAAAAGTTAATTTCTAAATTTCACAAACACATAAAATCATATAATTCCATACATAATTCCATATGATACACATACTAGGCAAGCGACACATCACGCGATAGTACCTAGTAAATAGAATTAGATACCTAAAGCTAAAATAGTGCATTTGCTAAATGCATGATAAATTTTACTAACTAAACAATGTTGTAAATTACTTGTTGTGTGTGTATTTACTTTTCTAACAATTCCACACTTAATGCGTTTTCTTTTTACCTAAAGATTAAATCGAATGTTGAATCTGAAATCTAAATTTGCAGGCTGAAATCTAAATATAAAAAATACAATTATTTTTATGCTTAAACAAACTTCTAAATGGACATATTTACTCATATTTAGATTTAGATTCAATGTTCAGAATAAAGAGTATTTTTACCTTTTAACCATAATGGTTCAAATTAAAATTTACGAGACAAAAACAAACTACCCCTTATAAAATAATTGACAATATCTTAGTATATAAACACTTGGCATATATGTATTTAATTATAAAAATAGTTTCACAACTTATAAGTAAGATCCATTTTTACCAATTAAATACAAAAAGAAGTGTTTACGCATTATTGTTTTATAAGATCGTGTCCAAGCGTTTTGCCATTTTATATTTATCAAAATGGGATTGTTAGTATTTTAGAAGATAGAAGTTCTTAAATAGATAAATTGTGAGGAGAAATATTGGTGTAGTACAATGTAATTAAAAAAAAGTAAACAGTAAGGGGATGCAATTATCTTATTATAATAATGGAGTAAGTACAATCTTACTTCTGATTGATTTGTACATGGTGATGTTTTTTTTTTTTTCCTTTTTGACACAATGCTTCAAGTGAAGCTTACACAGCCATATATAGCTTTCAGAGAACCGAATTACTTCCACCGTTGGAATTACGACCACTTAGAGTTCGTTTGATAGAAAAATGGAAAAATACAAATAATTTCAGGACATTTGATTCCAGGGCAAACAATTCCAAGGTAAATGAATATTTTTCAACTTGTGCCTGTTTTATACAAGTTGGAAAATCATCAATTTTCCACATTTTCTATCAAAGGCAAAAGCTGGAAAATATATATAAATGTGAAAAATTTGTTTACGGAATATATATATATATATATACAAAATATATATTATTAAATATAAAAAATATATGAATATATATTATATTATTTGCGGAATAATTATATTCCGTATATACAAAATATATGAATATATATTATATTATTTGCGGAATAATTTTACGGAATATATATATTCCGTAAATTATTATTAATTTCCGGAATATTCATTAATTTACGGAATATATATATTCCGCAAATTATTTCGCAAATAATATAATATATATTCATATATTTTGTATATTTTTTCAAAAATTAATAATAATTTACGGAATATATATATATTTCGCAAATAATATAATATATATACATATATTAAATATATTATATTTAATATATGAATATTTTTTCAAAAATTAATAATAATTTATGGAATATATATATATTTCGCAAATAATATAATTTACGGAATATATATATATTTCGCAAATAATATAATATATATTCATATATTAAATATATGAATATATTTAATATATGAATATATTTCGTAAATAATATATTATATTATATACTGAATATACTGAATATATATTATATACAGAATATATGCATATATATAGAATATATATTTACATATATACAGAATATTATATTCTGTATATATGTAAATTATATATATATTGAATATATATATATACTAATTATATATTATTTACATAATATAATATACATATATATTATATATATGTATATATTTTGTAAATAATATATATTAAATATAAGGAATATATGAAATATACAAAATTTACGAAATATAAATATATATTAAAATATATGAATTATATAAATTATATAAATGTACGAAATATATAAATATATGAAATATATATAAATCTATGAAATATACATATATGTGCTAAAATATATAAAATATACGAATATATATTAAAATATATGAAATATATATATACTTATATATTTATTAACAATATATATTTATATATTTATGAAATATATAGAGTTATAAAAAAAATTGGTTTTAAGTGATTTGCCACCCAAATGTGGCAAACAAAAACCTTACCCCCCCACCCCCCCCCCCCCCAAAGAATTGAATTCCACCCTAGGGTGGCAAATTGTGCTTAAGGGGTGTTGTACATAGAAAACAAATTACAGGGTAAATTAAGGCTATCAAACAGCCTAAATGTTGGAAAATACTAGAATTTTCCAACTTTTGGGAATTTGCCTTGTAATTTTTGTGCCATCAAACGGTGCCTTAATGTTTTGAAAAATCTAGTTTATCTATTAATTTACGTGGAAATATATGATTACATAATTTTATAGTTTGTCATGTGACGTTGAAAATGAGACTTTAAGACTCCACTTGAGTGGTGGTGATTTTTTTCGATTCTCCTAAAGGGTATAAACTTTCATTCCTTCTTAATTCGAGATGAAAATATATGCAACTTGCTCATGTGTATTGTAGTAATTGAGTTTGATCTCCCACTTGTAACTGTGTCGCGTAAAATAATGATGCTTGATTGTAATGTATTTGGTCTGAGTAATGAATAATTCATTATCTTCATTTTGTCATTCTCCCATGTCTCCAAATGTTCTCCATAGGTTCCCATGTCCATTCCTTTTCTAAGAGTTGAATCGCCACGTTTGGCATCTCTCTCTCTCCCTCTCTCTAACTCCCACACCCTCTACATTAACTCTTTGTCAGTTCATACCCCCACCCCATACCATTTACTGCCCATTTTTATCTACTTGAAACCCCAAATCATTTGGGTGTTGGACTATTTTCTTGCAAATAATTTGGACTTCCCTCTGGCTTAGAAGATAATCTCGATTTTCTTTTCATTGTTTGGATGTAGAATGAGGGTATGGGAGTTAGTTCTTAGGTTGGGACAACAGGTGCAGGGGATGGGTCTTAGTAGTGGTTAATTGTTATTGGGGGATGCGTGGGCTGGGCGCATAGGGGTAGAGGGTGCTGAGTGTGGAGGGTTGCGTGGTTTTGATTGAAGAGGGAGGGTAGAAGCGGGGTGGCCTGATGGAAGTTCACGGAAGGGTTTTAAGACCCACCCATCCCTTCAACCAACATTGGAAATGTAAGCCTCTGAAGAACAAGTTGTAGTCGTGTATATAACCACTTCTCAATCTCTATCCCTCCACCTTTCACGAGTTCGGATCCCGGGTCTTCTGCCACTGGCCCTGCCTCCTCCAAAGCAAGAATTTTTGCCACCATGGACAACAATCGGGTAAGGCCAGAAAAAATTCCCGCTTAGTCCCCGGTTAGTTGGGACCCGATTAGGGATATGTTTGTTTGCAAGTTTACAAAGAGGAAGTGGAGTAACAAAAAAGATATACTAGGTAGCAGGTTTTTTTCTACTGGTGGGTATTCGGGTCGGGTTTTTACTGCGGGTGGGCATGGTGATTGTTTGTGTTGTTATTTTTGAGGTAGCGGGTCTGACATGGGTTTGTTTTTTAGGCAGCGGGTCAGATTTGGAGGTGGATATCTGGACGGTGGAGGTGTTGGAAGAAGTGATAAGTTGTATTTTTAATTAACATCTAGAAGATTTCATATTCTATAAAACGGCGTTGTAATGGAATTTTCAATTTTAGAGAATTGAAGGGTGGATTTGAAAAGAAAATACTTTTGAATTATGTATGTGAATCACAATTCTTAATTAGTTGAAGTGGTTTGCTCCTTTCTACCATGTCCAAAAAATAATCTCCATAAATATATTTCTTGTCAAGTTGATCTTGTTGTTGCAATCTACGAATGATTATGCCACAGTTTTCCACTTCTTAGGTGCCCATGAGAATGTACATTATCCAATTCTAAATTCTTCGCCTAATGTGTTTTTCATGCCATCCACTCATCTAACCAAATCGTTGTTAGTAAACCCATATGTTCTAGATATGGAACTGAACAGAAATTTAATATATTATTTTTACACGGTTAATGAACCCGCCATGCTGGTGAAATATATATAATACAAGTAGTAGCTATTGAGCTACGTAATAGGAGAATTCAAAATTTGAATATTTGTTGCTGTTGAATCGGTATAACCAGTAGTTGCAAATGCCATTTGTTCCAAGTTAGTAGGAGAGTTATTAGTGGACTTATGCTTGGTCAATACCCCCCCCCCCCCAACAAGTTGATGTTGGTTTTGAAACAATCATAAGCTCGTTTCTGAGAAATTCAAACTTGGCAGTGGACAGACCTTTGGTGAAGATATCAGTTATTTGATCATGCGTGGAGATGAATTGAACCTGTAATTGTTATTTGGTCACTTGGTCACAAACAAAATGAAAATCAATTTCCACGTGCTTTGTGCGGACATAGAAGACTGGATTTGCGGATAAATAGGTGGAACTAATATTGTCACACCAAATAATGGGAGGTTTGTTAGCGGGAAACCCACTTCATGTAAAAGTGATTTGAGCCAGGTTAGTTCAGCGGTAGCATCGGTGAGGGATTTATATTCAGCTTCAGTAGAAGAGCGGGACATGATTTTATGTTTACGAGAGTGCCATGAAATGAGATTAGAACCTAAATAAATTGCAAAACCACCGGTAGACTTTAGATCGTCAATACAACCGACCCAATCAGAGTCCGTAAAGGCTTGGAGTTCAAGAGATGAAGATTTTGTAAGTTGAAGGCCATGAGTTTGAGAAGCATTAAGGTAGCGGAGAATACGTTTGACTAGACTCCAATGAACATCCATAGGTTGGTGCATAAATTGACAAGATTTGTTAACAGCAAAGGTAATATCAAGACGAATGAGAGTAACGTATTGAAGAGCACCAACGATCTGTCTATAAGGGGTGGGATTGGTTAATGGTGTGCCTTCATTTTTAGAAAGGGAGGAGGTGGTGGAAATGGGTGTTTTGATGGGTTTGGAAGTTAACATACCATGTCTATGAAGGAGGTGATTAATGTAGCGTTGTTGGAAAAAATGGATTCTGTTTTTTGTGGGTGTAACTTCAACCCCAAGAAAATAATAAAGATGGCTGAGATTTTTAAGTGGAAATTCAGTGCCAAGTGAGATGATAAGAGATTGGATGAGATTATAATTGTTTCCAGTTATTAAGATGTCATCAACGTAAATAAGAACAAACATGATATTTTTCCCATCTTTATAAATGAAAAGAGAAGAATCGGTTTTGGAGCCAAAGAAGTTTTGGGTGAGAAGATATTGTGTTAACCGGTGAAACCAAGCTCGAGGCGATTGTTTTAAGCCATAAAGTGACCGGTGTAGTTTGCAAACATAGTTTGGATGTGTTGGATGTTTAAAACTGGGTGGTTGTTTCATGAAAACATCTTCTGTTAAAAAAACATGAAGAAAAGAATTATTAACATCTAGTTGAGATATAGACCAATTGTGGGTGACTGCAATAGAGAGAATGGTATGAATAGTAGTTGATTTGATAACAGGGCTAAAGGTTTCAGTGAAGTCAAGTCCATATTCTTGGTGAAAACCTTTGGCTACTAAACGAGCTTTGTACCGTTCAAGTGAGCCATAGGATTGTCGTTTTATTCGATAATCCCACTTTCAACCAATAATATTCATGGTGGGGGAAGGTGGAACTAGAGACCAGGTGTTGTTGTGCAGAAGTGCATTAATTTCAGTGGTCATGGACTTACACCATTGTGGGTCTTTATTTTCCGACGTAAAACAGGTGGGTTCATGGATTTGGAGTGTGGTAAAATGTAGTTGAGGTTTGGTAGAAGTTTTGGCAGTGGACTGAGATCACAGGAGCATGGAGTGAGTGCGGGTTGCTTATTTGATGTGGTGTGGAACAATATCAATTGATAACTGGATTCCATTTGGGTTGGAGTAGGATGGCAGTGGTGAAATGGAACGGGAAAGAGAAGGTATGTTGCGAGTTGCAGTTGTAGTAACTGGTAAGTTAAGGTGTGGGGTGGGCAGTGGTAAATTAGTAGGAGATAGCGTTAGAAGAGTCTGTGATGTAGACGCTGGGAATGGAGATAATGGGTTGGAGGTAATAGCAGGTATGTGTAGTGGGTTATATGTGTTAGGAGGATATTGTGAGGGTGTTAATAGAGTTGATGTACTACCCCATGGGTCATTGGAGGGCGGAGGAAGAGTAGTAGAGTTATTTAAAGCAAATGAAAAATTATTTTCATCAAAGAGAACATGACGTGCAAAATAAATGAGACCCGTTTGAAGATGTAGACAACGATAACCATAGTGATTTGAATTATAACAAAGAAAAACACACGGGTAGGAACGATAATTAATTTAATGAGCATTATAAGGGCAGAGATATGGATAACATAGACAATCGAAAACTTTTAGCAAATTATTATCAGGAGGGTGGGAGTAAATTATTTAAAAAGGAGATTTATGGGAGAGAGTACGTGTTGGCATATAATTAATAAGAAAAACTGCAGTTTCAAAGGAATAATGCCAAAAATTTTGAGGAATTAAGCCATGGGACATTAGAGTGAGCCCAGTTTCCACAATATGTCGGTGGCGACTTTCAACAAAACCCACTTGTTCATGTGTGTAGGGGCAAGAGTAGCGATGATGAATACCAAAATTTTTAAAGAAAGGATTCAATTTTTTAAACTCACCACCCCAATCAGTTTGAATATTTTTAATTTTAGTGTTAAATTGTCGTTTAACTAGTTTTTGAAAATTAATAACAATGGCATAAACATCAGATTTGCGCATCATTGGATATAACCAAGTAAAGTTAGAGAAGTGATCAACAAAGATGACAAAATATTTATGACCATTAGTAGACATAATAGGAGATGGTCCCCAAACATCACTAAAAAATAATTCTAAGATAGATGATGATGATTTAATACGACTCGACAAGTGTTGTCTACAAGACTTGCCCATTTGACACGCTACACAAATATTATTTTGACTGGAGGAAATAAAAGGAAACTGATTTTGGTGAAGAATTTGATGAAGAACTTGAGCATAAGGATGGCCCAAGCGATTGTGCCAGCAAGTTGAGGACGCTTTTACAGTATAATGCGCATGTGGATTGGAAGTCAATGTTGTCGGAGCGAGTGTGTAGAGTCCATGTTTACTCGTACCTTGAAGTAGAGGCTTCTGAGTTCGATGATCCTTAACAACACAATAAAAGGGATGAAATTCAAAGTAAACATTATTATCTTGAGTGAATTTTTGAGCAGATATAAGAGATTTAGAAATTGTAGGAACATGTAAAATATTATTTAAAAGGAGATTAGAGGAGGAGGTAGAAATAATGGAGTTTCCAATATGAGATATTGGGATTACCTTACCATTTCCAATGTGAATCGTGTCAGGTCCATGATATGTAGATGGGTGTTTAAGTTGAGTAAGATTTGGGGTGGAGCACCAATGTTTGGACGCCAGGCTGTTATGGGTGAGGGTGGTGTAGGAAGTAGACCCGGTTGATAGGAAGGGGCATGAGTGAAATGGGCAGTGGGCATAGAAGGGTCAAAGGTGATGAACTTGTGAGGACATGCTGGGGCAGTGTGATAGAGATCATAACAAAGTTAACAGCGAGTTTGGTGATGAGAGTAAGAAGAATGCCCTCGTCCACATCCACGTCTACGGTCACGGTTTGAGTGACCTCGGTTAGAAGGATAGTGTGGATAACCAGAGTGGGGTGTAGTGTTTTGGTGAGATGTTGCTGAGGGGTTTGGAGTAGTAAAGTGAGCAATAGGTGGATTGTTTTGAGGTTAGATTGTGAGATTGGAGAATTCTTCAATATTGATAAATTCGTGACTGAGTAATAGAGAGTGTAACTCAGAGAAGGTTACAGGAGTGGGTCTTGCAGTGAGAGTAGTGATTAAATCCTTGAATTCAGATCTTAGTCCCTTAAAAATGTGAATATTAAATTCAGCTTGGGTGAGAGGATGGCCAGCAGCACTGAGTTCATCATAAATGGATTTTTCTTTTTGAATAAAGGTTGATGTAGAGTCATCACCCTGGTGAAGACGATGAAGATGAAGATGAAGGTTTAGGATGCGAGTTTTAGAAGGAGATGCAAGGGCATCAGCAAGAGTCTTCCATATTTGATGAGATGTTTATAGTCCAACTACAAGAGATATCATTGAGGTTGACATGGAGGATACAAACATACTAATAATTGGCATATCTTGTTGTTTTCATAAGCTGGTAGATAGTTCTTTAGAGGGATATGGATAACTTCCATCAACAAATTGAAGCAGGTTCTGACCACTTAAAAATGGTTCAACTTGAGTTTTCCAGTGGAGGTAATTAGTATCATCAAGTTTGATGTTGACATAGTGGTGGTAGGAACCAATATTGATAGTGGAAGGTGGGGAAGAGATATCACTATTTGTATTTGATGAGGTAGTCATTGTGATGAATGGATATCACTGCTGATAGAATGGAAAAAAAATCAGGTTATGGCTCTGATACCATATGGAACTGAAAAGAAGTTTGATATATTATTTTTACACAGTTAATGAACCCAGTCGTGCTGGTGAAATATATATAGTACAAGTAGTAGTTGTTTAGCTACATAATAGTAGAATTCAAATTTTGAATATTTGTAGTTGTTGAATCGGTATAACCAGTTGTTGCAGATGCCATTTGTTCTAAGTTAGTAGAAGAGTGGTTAGTGGACTTATTCTCAGTAAACTCTAGAGTCATAAGTGGACTTGTACCATATTTTTGTACTCCAGTGTGTCTTGCAAGTTGCAAGTACTTCAATATTCTTTCGGTCGCTAGATAGTGTTTTTTCCCTGGACTTTGCATAAATCTTGATAGTATGTGTACATTGTGATGGGTCATGTTGTTGTTAGATAGAGAAAATTTCAGATGAGACTTATATCATATTCATGAGATTGCCTTCTTCAACCCATCTTCATTTCTTAGCTACGCTTTGATGGTGAGTGGGGTAGCTACGGTCTTTCATTTGTACATCGTGAAATTTTTCAAAATATTTTTTGTATAATCCTTCTGGCATATGAATTTTCCATATTTTTATTCTTTCGTTTTAATAACAAAAAGTAGTGCATCGACCTAAGGTTGGTCATCTCGAAGGTCTCCATCATATCATTTATAAACTCCTGAATTCTTAATGCATTGTTTACTGTATATATATATATATATATATATATATATATATATATATGAGATTTTCTACTTATAAATAGACAATAAGAGTATTGGAGTTACCTAGGCTTTTGATGTGGAATATTGACTCACTCTTACTCCTCCTAAATCATATATTAGTGAAATAGCTATATGTGACTATACCATGCTCGTGGTGTCTAATTTAGCAGTGTAAAGATTTTTTTATTCATCGAACTCTATATTCAACTCCTTGGTCTTAGAACCCTTGCAACTACCCCACATAAACTTCTTATCTTATTTTAACATTTGAAAATTCTAAGTTTACATCGAGCTGGTATATTTTTCGCTTCTTCAGAGGTGTTAGTTCCGTAAGTTCACATATTGTATCTAATTGTGGTATTAGTGGAAATAACTCATTATAGTCAATCTTTTGTTGTTGGTAATAACCTTAATCCACTAGACTTGTCTTGTGTTCCTGAACTAAGCCACCAAGGTTAAGCCTAGCCTTATAAACCCACTTGGCACTGATCACACTTTTGTCGTGTGCACGATACTAGCTCCGAAGTAATATTTTTCTCAATTTTCTTAAAGTAATGATACTCCTACTGGTACTTAGTATTGGGTTAGTACCAAATACGCTTTATATGTCTTATACCCTAGCGATACCCACACTATAGTACAATCCATACAAAACTTATTTGGTACTAACCCGTTACTAAGTACTCGTTTGTGTAACATTATTCATTTTCTTAACCTCTTGTTACATAGTGTTCTTCCGTACTCATTATTTTGGTGCCACCTCAAAGCCTTTTGGTTCTAAAACTGTAAAGTTCACGTCTCGTATATGTCTCGAAGAGATCTTACTCTCCTCGATAGTGACTATGGCGAAGATTCATCTTGTGATGAAGGATAGGCTAATTTAGGTGATGTTAGAGGTGTACATAGACCTTTTGGAGTTGCGCCTTCCATAGGCTCCTCCACATGTTGTTGTGATGTAGTACTCTATGATTCTTTGAACATAAATTTTCTTCTTTTTTCAACATTTTTCTTCATCCCAATGCCACTCTGCATTATGTTCAAATTGAATGTCTCGGTTGATGATAAGTTTCTTGGTTTATATATTTTACACCTAATAACCTTTAAACTAAGTGCTTCCCAATATTTGGCCTTTTTTTCTTTCTCGTCAAGCTTATTTATCTTCACAGCTACAATGTGCACGTAGCAAATGTACTTGAAAACCTGAGATGTCATGCATATAGGTTCTACTTGCTCCATGATTCAATAGATGTCTTATTTTGGAGAGCTTTTGTGGGTTGTATATTCACCAAGTATGTTGTTGTGTACATTTATTCTAGCCAAAATGTATTTGGTCAGTATTTTCATATAAAAATCGGCATTGCCATATCCATTAATGTTTATTATATCTCTTTTAAGACTCCACTTTGTTTAAGAGAGTAAACCATTATAAGTTGGTGCTCAACTCCTTTATCTTTGCATAATTTGTCAAATTCTATTGAGTTAAATTATTACCTTTATCCCTTCTAAGTGCCTTTATATGATGAAAACATATGGCGTCCTTGTATTTCTTGATGTAAAGGATGAAATACCTTCATTGTTCAAGAGACAAAGTCCACATTGGTCCACAAACGTCGATATACACCATCTCTAAGCGTGATTGGGCTCTAAGGGATTAATCAAAAGGAAATTATTGTGAATGTTGTTTTCCATGTAAATAGCTTTCTCAAAAATCATTAGTATCCTTTATGTTGTCATATCTATCATCATGTCTTTCCATTAAAGCATATTTAGGGCGTGAAAGTTGAAGTGGACAAAGCTTCGATGCCACGGGCATGAGTCTTCAACTTTTCCTTCCATGTTAGTGTCTTTGACATGCTTCCATTGAATGAGAAAGTCCTTATTCTCAATCTTTAATTTGATAATCACTTGATTTTTATTTTTCCTATCACATTTTGTTGTTTGCCTAAGGTGAGTTAGATTGTAATTAAATTGGATAATAATAATAATAATAATAATAATAATAATAATAATAATAATAATAATAATAATAATAATAATAATAATAATAATAATAATAATAATAATAATAATAATAATAATAATAATAATAATACATCTTCCTCGCATATTCTAGTTGTTTTTAAGTTATCCCAATCCAAAACAACCTAAAATAAACATATGGTGCTAATCCCAAACCCGAATGAGACCAATGTTACGTAATTAAATATTTTCTCAACTGTTCATTAATTACATGGTTCCAAAACCTAAAATCATAACTATGTCTCTAGTAACGAATTACATAATACAATAACCAAGTGAGTATGCCCCACTCACATGAAAGTCCTATGGGTTTCTCTCAAGTTTGCAAATAAAATTGCGAAGGTATTGTTGATACCAAATTTAGTCTGCTGACATGGACCAATCACTTGAAGACATGTGTCAACCTAAGTGGAAAATACAAATACTTTAGACGAGCAACTTAAGCGTACCAAGCAACTTAAGCGTACTGAGCAACTCAAGCGGTCCGAGCTACTTAACGTGCAGAGCATCAGAATGAAAAGACAGCTACGCATTAAATGCACATTATTATCATACAGATGTATATGTCTACTGGATAACAGGGCATTATCCTTTCATATGTAGAGTCTCAAGGCTATAAATACATTGTAACTTCCTCATAAGAAGGGGACTTTGGATATCATGGTAAACCTATTATTGAGATTCCAAATAAACAGTTAGCAATACAAAAATAGTGGACGTAGGCCATTTTCTTCAGGCTGAACCACTTTAAAATCCTTTGTCTTATTAATTTATCTGTGATTGATTAATTAGAGATAATCTATTTTTTTACATCAACAAATTGGCGCCGTCTGTGGGAAACGACTGTACTTATCATTTTTTACCAAAGCAATTCATCATCTATGGCTGACAATCCGGAATCCAGTAATCGAAACACTCGGGTCCCTCCAAACCTTTCTACTCCCCTAAATGTTCAAGATCTGGCAGGCATAATGGCTAATTTAGCCCAAGGGCAAACGTCCATGCAAGAAACCATGCGTCAACTTATACAAACTATTCAAGGTGGAGTGACGGCCCAATCTGGACAACGAAGTGTTCAGAGAAATACACATATACCATCCTCAATAACAAGACGAATTCTATTCCCGGAGGTCTCTCAATCCAGACGTACCGGGTCATATCATACTGAAAGGTCTAGTGATCCTTCGTATCAACCAGGCTGGACTTCATCAATACGAGCTACTGATTCCCACCGAAATGTCACTCTCACACCAGAAAGGACTAGTGCTATAGAAAGGTTGAGTAGAGTATCTCCTTTTGATCGATTGGGCCCTAGGAGGAATAGAAGTCCTCCTAGGATTGCGTCGAGGAACTCTCAACGACCATCCGACCTAAGGGAAGGCTCTGCTCAATCACGCCCAGCACCACGTAATGAAAAGTCCCAACAGGAAAACTCAACACGATCAGTTGCTCGAACAAACAGGTCCGAGGAAGGAAACGAAGCATGTAAAGGCTCTATCCAAAGGTTGGAGGACAGATTAGGGGAAATAGCTAAGGCCAAGAATCCTCTACAAAGAACTTTTGTCCAAGGAACACCATTCGTACAGGCAATTGTGGATTTTCCCACACCATCAAAGTTCAAAGCTCCTATGGTGACGCCTAAATACGATGGAAAAACTGACCATGCCTTTCATATAGAACAATACCAAGCTGCTGCCGATATTTATGCGGTTCCAGATGAGATGAGATGTAGGGCGTTTTCAGGAATTCTCACCGGGTCAGCCCAGATATGGTACAACAACCTTTCTGGGGGGAAGATTGCGACTTTCTTTCAACTGGCAGAACTCTTTATAGGGAATTTCTGTTTTGGAGCGAAACCAGTCAAACGAGCAGCACACTTGCTCAGTGTTAGACAGAAGCCAGAAGAAATTAGTAGGGACTACATTACTCGTTTCAATAACGAGAAGCTTGAGGTAATTGATTACGAGTAGAAAATATCAATTACTGCTCTGATGAGTGGGCTATTACTAGATAAGTTGTACTACACTTTAGCCAAAGATTCACCTAGGACCATGGCAGAACTGATGGCAAAGGCAGCCAAAAGCATGAACGCTGAGGAAGCTATGGCTACGAAGAAGAATACAGACACTAAGGAGACCAAGGTTGAAGTTGGTAAAACCGAGAAGAAGGATCAGAAGAACAATGGTGGCAATAGGTCGTCAAAAGGAAAGCAAGCACTGGAGCAGATGAGGAAATTTGGAAATTATACTCCCTTGAAGGTAGATATAAATCACATTTTGGAGGAGATCAAGAATAGCAAAGAGTTAGCCTGGCCAGGGAAAATGAAGGAAGATCCTGAAAAAGGGATAAGTCCAAATATTACAAATTCCACAAAGACCATGGTCATATGAACAAGCGTTGCATAGCTCTCCAGAATGAAATTGAAGCACTCATCAGGCAAGAAAAATTGGCTAAGTATGTTAATCACCAAAATGATGGAAAGACTAACAACTGAGGAAGGCAAAGATCTAAATCTCCTCGTCGAGCAAAAGAAGACAAAAAGAAAGATTACGAAGATGATCCAGAAGACGATCCCGACCTCCCTAAAAGACCAAGACAGCTGAGTGTGAGGTATTTTCAATCCATTTTGGATCATTTGAATGTAATGTTATTACAGGTGGAGATGCAGGAGGTGGAGATCTTACCGTGGAGAGGAAATCTTACCTCAATGAGGCTCAAGCTTGCTCGTACATACAGCGAATAAATTTAGCTGAAGATGATCGCCCGTGAAAGGTGAAAAGGACAAACTGGTCATCGAATTCTCTAAGAACGACTTGGCAGGTGTATTATATCCTCATGATGACCCATTGGTGATAAAGATGAGAATGAAGGAAGTGGTGATTTCATGGGTGCTGGTGGACAAGTAGTTCTGCAGACATCATGTTCTACTCGTGCTTCGACAGTTTGAATTTGAAGTTAGCCCAGTTGGAGCCCTATTATAGGCCCCTCCTCGGTTTTACTGGCGAAAAGGTTTTTCCACTTGGGACGATCAAGTTGGATATGCTTATCGGTACATGGACTGCTTGTCGAACAGAAAGAGTACGCTTTTTCGTAATGTATAAAAATGTCCAATCAACTTACAATATCATTATGGGAAGGGTAGGTTTGAAGAAGTTCGAAGCAGTACCATCTATTATGCATCAATGTTTAAAATTCCTAACCAACTTTAGAGTAGGAGTGATGAAAGGCAATCAGAAAGTAGCTCGGGAATGCTACTATTCATCTGCCGAACAGGAGGAATGCGAAGAATACAGGAAAAAGACTACTACTTATCAAGTGGATGAAATAGAGGATGCAGAGATTGAAACATTAGACCCTAGAGACGAGTCTCAGCTCATGAAGGGCCAGGTCATGGAAGCTACCGAAAGTATCATTCTGGACGAGGAGCACCCAAAACGAACAACCCAAATTGGTGCTTCATTGGATGTATAAATAAAACAGGAACTGATAGCATTTCTAAGATGCAGAAAATGGACTTTTGCATGGAGTCATGAAGACATACCAGGGATAGACCCGAATTTCCTGTGTCACGAGCTCAACGTGAACAAGGAAATCAAGCCAGTGAAGCAGCGAAGAAGAGTGTTCAGCCCTGAAAAGAACCAAACCATATAGGAAGAAGTAGAGAAACTATAAAAAGCCTCTTTTATTGAGGATGTCAAATATCCTGATTGGCTAGAAAATGTGGTGATGGTAAAGAAGAAAAATAACAAGTGGAGGATGTGTGTAGACTTCACTGATCTTAATAAGGCATGTCCAAAGGATCATTTTCCTTTGCCTCGAATCGATCAACTGGTGGATGCTACCTCGGGGCATGAATTGTTCAGTTTCATGGATGCTTATTCTGGTTACAATCAGATTAAAATGAAACCTGAAGACGGGGAGAGTACCTCCTTTATCACCCCAAGGGGAACTTATTGCTATAATGTTATGCCTTTTGGACTTAAAAATGTACGTGCGACATATCAGCGGCTGATGAATAAGGTGTTTGCAGAGAAAATCAGTCATAACATGGAGGTTTATGTTGACGATATGCTCACGAAGAGCAAGAAAGCTGCTGATCATCTAGTTGACCTATGTACGACCTTTGATCAACTAGAGAAATATCAAATGAAGTTGAATCCCACCAAATTCATATTCGGAGTACAAGAAGGCATGTTTCTCGGATATATTATTAACCAACGAGGTATCGAGGCGAACCCTAAAAAGATCAAAGCTCTATTGGAGCTGCGATCTCCAACTACAAAGAAGGAAGTGTAAAGTCTCACATGGCGAGTCGCAGCACTCAACAGATTTATGTCACGAGCAACAGACAGATGTCTCCCATTCTTCAAAACACTCCGAAAAACTTTTAAGTGGAATGAGGAATGCGAGGAGGCCTTTCAAGAATTGAAGAAATATCTGGGGACACCTCCATTATTATCTAGACCAGTGATGGGAGAAATATTATACTTGTATCTGGCAGTTTCAGAGAATGCAGTTAGTTCGGCGTTGATAAGAGTGGAGGACGGAGTCCAAAAAACGGTCTATTACACCAGTAAGGCTTTTTGAGGATCAAAGATCAGATATCCAAAGTTGGAAAAGTTGGCACTGGCACTAATCAAAGCAAGCAGAAGGATAAGGCCATACTTCCAAGCCCATACTATAGTGGTGTATACTGATATGCCATTGAGACAGGCTCTGCATAAACCAGAGAAATCAGGAAGATTAATATACTTGGTAGTAGAACTTGGTGAATATAATATAGTTTATGAGCCTAGATCGTCACTTAAGGGGTAGGCAATAGCGTATTTTATCGCAGAGTTTACTCAATCTGATACCTCCGAAGAATAGGAGTTTAATATAAACCAACCCGTGGATGTTACGTGATCATCAAATTTAATCCCTGACCAACCTCCATTCGTGGACAATCAAGAGAAAATAATCAGCGAGCAGCGAGAAGTGTTGGGGGAAGACAAAAGGAAGCATCATATATTCCACCGAGGAGCTCTGTTTGACCAAGTGTTTAATAATGAAGTACCTGTATGGAATCTGTATGTGGATGGCTCTTCGTGCACTACAGGCAGTGGAGCACGAATTATTTTAAACCGTACGGATGAGAATGATATGGAGTATGCTCTACGCTTTCAATTTAAGGCTTCTAATAATGAGGCTGAATATGAAGCTATGATCGTGGGTCTAAGTCTGGCCAAAACCATAAAGGCAGAGCAGGTCGTTGTATTCATTGATTCACAGTTAATCGTAAATTAAATTCTGGGGGTGTATGCAGTAAACGGAGAATTAATGGTCAAGTATCATGCAAAAGCAATGGAGGTTGTATCGAGTTTTACTGTAGTTTAGTTGATTAGAATACCGAGATTAGAGAATGCAAGAGCAGACGCCCTAGCTCGGTTAGCATCAGCCACATGCAACGAGCTACGAAGAACTATCCCAATAGAAATCCTGGTTGATCGGAGCATAGATGAAGATTTAATAATGAATTTCATTACCCTTGACTTGGGAACTTCCTGGATGGATCCTATCAGGGCCTATATCGAAGAAGGGATTCTACCACCTGATAAACTCATAGCTAAGAAACTAAAGTTTAAAGGTGCTCGTTATGTATTGACTAGTGGTATTTTGTACATAAGAGGAGTTATAGCAGGATTACAGAGATATGTCCATCCCTCCGAAGTTAAAGACTTGATCGAAGAGGTTCACGAAGGGTCCTGTGGAGCCCATGTAGTAGGTCAGATATTTTTGCAGAGGATAACAACACAAGGGTATTACTAGCCAACTATGAGAACTGATTGTGCAGCTTATGCCAAGAAGTGCGATAAATGCCAACGTTTCTCTTCCATTCTAAGAACTCCCCAAGAATTGTTAACATCCATCACTTCCCCTTGGCCATTCGCCAAGTGGGGATAGACTTGGTCGGGCCACTTCCAACGACGAGGGGAAGATTCAAATACCTAGTGGTTGTTGTGGATTATTTTACTAAATGGGTGGAAGTTGAGCCTCTCATTGATATGACATACAACAAAGTCTATCAATTTATTTGGACGAATATTATTTGCAGAGATGGTCTCCCACATGCATTCATTACTGACCATGGAACCCAGTTTGACAACGAGGAGTTTGCTGCATATTGTCATAAATCCAATGTACTGAAGATCCACTTTGCACCAGGCCATCCCCAGAGAAATGGAAAAACTGAGGTGACAAACAGAACGCTACTGAATGGTTTGAAAAAATGATTGGATGATGCAAAGGAAAAT
The DNA here is from genome assembly GCA_949130495.1 of Sambucus nigra. NCBI lineage: Eukaryota > Viridiplantae > Streptophyta > Magnoliopsida > Dipsacales > Adoxaceae > Sambucus > Sambucus nigra. The sequence goes on along the minus strand of OX422209.1, from coordinate 462,866,074 downwards.
TGGATTAAAGAGCTACACTCTGTGTTGTGGGCTTATCGCACTACACCACGAACAGCAACGAGAGAGTCTCCATATATATTGACATTTGGGAGTGAGGCTGTCATACCTGCTAAATTGGGGCTACCCACACATAGGGTGCTTAACTTTAACTCCCCTATAAGTGAATTAATGAGAAGATTAGACCTAGACATGCGCGAAGAAGTCAGGGAAGAAGCAGCAATAAAGAATTCAGCATATCAATAACGAACAACTTTGTTCTACAACAAAAGAGTGAAGAAGTGTGACTTGAAAGAGGGGGATTATGTGCTGAAAAAAGTTATCTAAAAGCATAACAAACTGGAAGCCAACTGGCATGGACCTTACAGAGTAACTGAAGTTGTTCGTCCAGGGACATACAGAATTGAAACTTTAGAGGGAGAAGAATTCAAGAATGCATGGAATGCAGAACACTTGCGCAAGTACTATCAGTAATGGAAATTCCTATGTAACACAGTTTCTTTAATATGAATAAAGTGATATTTCACTCATATTTCCTTCTTTATTGAATTTCTTTTGGAATACTAGTGCTACACACTACACAAACCCAAATTCAGAGAAAACACATCACCAACTCCGGTTGGTCGGCAATTCAATTACCACCAACTCCGGTTGGTCGGGAATTCAATACCACCAACTCCGATTGGTCGGTAACTCAATACCATCAACTCTAGTTGGTAGGAAACTCAATACCACCCACTTTGGTTGGTCGTCAATTCAATTACCACCAACTCCGATTGGTCGGTAACTCAATACCACCAACTCCGGTTGGTCGAGATCTCAATACCGCCAACTCCGATTGGTTGGCAATTCAATTACCACCAACTCCGGTTGGTCAGGAATTCAATACCACCAACTCCGGTTGGTCGATAACTCATTACCACCAACTCCGGTTGGTTGGTACCAAACTAGGCAAGAAGTTGGACGACCTCCCGGGGCATCCACTGTCTAGGCAACAAGGTAATCCATACGAGATTACTACAACTAAGCAGGAACATGGGATGAAAATCATTCCATTGCTTAGGCCCACAAAGTGACAAGTCACTATAATCAAACAACAAATGGGATAAATATAGTATGGTATATATATATATATATATATATACACTTATTCACCAACCAACAAACTAACAAACAAAGACATTCTACAAACTGTTTCGAAGAAAAATGAAATTGTCAAAGACTAAAAATTTCTTCATTAAAATCAAGTAGATTACAGATATGAATTTTGATTCATTACATAAACATATCCTATTCTATGGGTTTCTTTCCCTCTGCTTTTGAAACAGGTTCTACCCCAGCTGGAGGATCATCTAACGCATAAGGGGAATTTATAAAGTTTAGATCTCGCAGCATTCTGACATTCATTATGGATAATCGATCAAGAAAGTGTTCTAGACGAGCTATCTCAAAGTTTGCATGAAGACTGTAATCACCGAGATACTTGGAAATCAGGCATCGAGGAATTGCACGAGCAGGAATACAACTAATATCAAGCTTAAAAGGAGGCACAGGTAAATCGATCACTCCAGGCTCATAATAATCCCATAAGTTGTGTCCTTGCTCCAATTTTAGCACACACATAGCGTTCAACCATCCCTGCTTGTACCCCTCATTATTCGATTGCTGCAAACGAGCATCAAGATGATATAGAGCTTCATTATACCCAGCCATCCAAAATTCCCTAGGCTGTTTGTGAAATTGATAAGTTAAACTCTCAAGTTGCTCGTGGAGTTTCTTTACAATAATTTCTTTACTTTCCAAAGCAGAACTTTGATTAGGGAGTTGCTCGGTGAAGTTCAAAATCTTCTTAGACATTTCCGCCAAGGCTTGGTTCTTCGCCATCAACTGAACGACTTGATTCTCTAAAGCCGACTGAGTTCTCACTTCTTCAATGGTGACCCAACCAGCCCTTGCTCGCCCACGAGAAGATCTTGCTCTACCACGAGTAGATGTGGAGGGTCTAGCTCATTTTAAAGTTTCTAACTCATCTCGTAAGTTAGCATTTTCTACCTCCAAGAAGGAAAAACCTTCATCATTAATGGGGACCAAGGCTCCCGAGGAAGAGGCAGCAGATTTGAGTTGTTTTATTTCCTCCTGCAAAGCGATGTTCTCCTGCTCCAACAACTTGGCGATATGTCTATGCTCTTCAATTTCAAGCTTTAGAACACTCTCCTTTTTCTCATGAGCAGAAATAAACTTGTCATATCCCTTGTCAGCACTCAATTATTGGTACTTTTTCTCATAGACTTGATGCATAAGTGTAGCAGATTCTTTGTACAGCTGTTGGAGTTCCTCGATCATTCCTTGAAGATCTTCAATCATTTCATAATAGGCCACATTATTGGAAACAGCACGATCGAGCAAGCACTTCAGGTATTGATAAGCATCAATTGCTCGTTCATATGGCATCTGGTCCAAAATATCAATGATTTGAGCCTCATTAAAATCTGCATGACCAACTTTAAAATAACCATTGCATTTTTTCAACTCTAAATCATGAGATGATAAAAGTTCCATCTGGGCCACAAACTAGCAAAGACAAAATAAAAAACAAAATCAGCAAATGGTGCGAACAGAGTAAGAGAGAAATTCAAGACAAACAACAGAAGTTCAAATTTTATTTATCATGATAAAGGAGAACATAGTTCAAGGTTACATTCAACAAAATATCAAAACAAAAGACCCGAACAACTTTACACCTTCTCCTTATTTCCTACGACTTCTTCAGAGGGTTTGGAGGAAGGTAGATGTGCTAGCTTGTTGGACTTGCTCTGAGGGTTGGGAAACAGCAACAACAGGAACCTGCTCTCCTTTCATCAAGGAAGACTCATCTGAAGCTGCTGCATCTTCTTCTTCTTCTCCAGGAGAGGGAGGAGGGCTATGAGTATGTTGCTAGAACAATTCAGAATTCTCAGCAACCTCCAACTCCTTTAAGGCTACTACCCATCCATCCCTAAAATATTTCACACTGGCATACTTCATTTGAGAAGACATGACGGTTAGGCCCTTGTTCCAACCCTTGTCCCAACCAGCACTGAAGGATTTTTTAACTGCATCTTTCCTTTTTACCCTCTCCGAGGAGGTCCTTTCTCGAAAGAGCTCTTCGGCAGACTTTAATTTTTCTTCCACCTATGTTTTGTGCTGCTCGACATCTTAAAGCCTAGAAACATTTTCCTCAGAAGATTTAAGTTTGATCACAAGCTCCTCTTTATCTTGTTCAACTTCTTTTAATTTCTTCTCCAAATCTTTGGAGGCAGCCACAACTTGATCTCTGTTGGCTTCAACAGACTTGAATTACTTCTCCCAAGCATCTTTGTCCTCCTCGTACTTCTGACGAGATTCCTTCAAAGACTGGGTTAATCCAACAAAAGCTTCTTCTACTCCATCCGAGGAGCTTGAAGCCCTGATAACTTCATCCTTCTTCAAAATGCTATTGAAATATGTAACAAGCTGAAAAAAAGAAAGAACTTTAAGTCAATATATGAACATAGTATTAGAAAATAAAGGACTCGGGCTACCAATACTTACTGATGCAATGTGTTGAGAACCAAGAGTAGTAATTCTCTCACGAGAAAAAGTATCTTCAATGTTTTGGACCTCTGGGACAGTTCAGGATCTTACCAAGCCCACAGCAGAGCTCGGAGGAACAAGAGTTGGAACACTACCTTCAACATTTGAAGGTTGAGAGATAGGTTCAACAGGTCTCTCAGAAGATCTTCTTTTTAATCTCCTCAGAAGAGCAGGAGCATTTTCAATTAAAGATGGTGTCTTTATTGGGGAGATGACAACAGTCTTACTCGGAGGCACAGGGGGCTTCTTGATAGCTTCTATGGCAGTAATGGAAGGAGGTACATCTATATTCTTTGTCCCTTCATCTGGGACATCTTTTTACTCTTCTTTGCCCCATCGATGGCAAAGGCAGACTTGTCAAAAAAGTCAGGAGCTTCCCTCTTCTTTATTAAATCAGTAATAGGAATACTCAAGTCAGAGGAAGAACCTTCCACACTGGTTTCAGAGGTCGGTACCTGATCAAGATCAACCACCACAGGACGAGTACGAGCAATGAAAGATGAGGTGTAGATTTTGTATTGCAATAAATAAGAAGCATATCTAATATGCTCCCCGGAAACAGATTGATGCAAGCTCCAGATAAGTTTTAAATGCTTTATATTAACCTCAAATTCTTTTGGAGGTTTTCTTTTACTGTCAACTGTAACAAATAAAATCAAATGTCAGTGATGCATTTCATCAAATACAAAGAAAATAAGATTTTAAAAAATAAAAACAACCTATCCTATTTCCATAAAGCGGACACCTGGGACCTTGGCACACGTCATCTCCACTTAATGGAGGGTATTGCCAATTTTTCATCACAACCCCATGATAAAAATAATCCATATTGGCATCGGGAAGATTGACAACTAACGCTCTATTCGAAAACCTAGTTTTAAATAGAAAGTATTATCGCTAATGACCCATCTATAGCAATACATAATTTCTGGAATTCCCAAATGAGTTCCATGAAGTTGATTCAACCTATGTACGCCATTAACTAACCTCCATGTATTTGGAGCTACTCTTGCAGGTACAATATCAAAATATTGGCAAAACTCCAAACACAGGGGATTTGACGGGAAAGAAAAACCACACTCAGCTACAAAAAGACTTGGGAACCAATGTCCCTCCACTAAAAAAAGTAAATCACAAGGATAAGAAAGTTCTTCCAAAATAACCCACTAAGGGATTGAAAATCATATCGAAAATTGTCTAACGATTCAACAAGATAAACCATGGTGAATAAAGAAAATAATGAAGAATGAAGAAAATCTTACAGAGGAAATAGAGATCCGTTGTCAATGAACGATGGAAAGAACGAAGGCACAAGATAGAGAGAAGATGAAGGGTTCAGAGATACAAATTTGAAAAGTGAAAAGTTATAGGATTTTTGTTGCACTTAAATACTTTACCTCGAGAATAAAGAAAAACAATGATTACAAGGAAAGACGTTTGCATTTCCGGCGGCTAAAAAAAAGGCACAAATATCGAGGTGATCGTGAAAATTCAAAATATTTATGAAGCTTGATATTATGCACTCAAAAAGGAATTATATATATTGAAATTTTTCCTAAAATCTATGAAGATCAGTAATCCAAACAGTTTTCAAGCAAAATGTCCCACACTCTTCATCAACCTTAACTATGAAACATTGGGGGCTTCTGTTGATATCAAATTTAGTCTGCTGACGTGGACCAGTCACTTGAAGACACGTGTCAACCTACGTGGCAAATACAAATACTTTAGACGAGCAAATTAAGTGTACCGAGCAACTTAAGCGTACCGAGCAACTCAAGCAGTCCGAGCTACTTAACGTGCAGAGCATCAGAATGAAAAGACAGCTACGCATTAAATGCACATTATTATCATACAAATGTATATGTCTACTGGATAACAGCGCATTATCCTTTCATATATACAACCTCAAGGCTATAAGTACATTGTAACTTCCTCATAAGAAGGGGACTTTGGATCTCTTGGTAAACCTATTATCGAGATTCCAAATAAGCATTCAACAATACAAAAATAGTGGACGTAGGCCATTTTCTTCATGCTGAACCACTTTAAAAATCCTCTGTCTTATTAATTTATTTGTGATTGATTAATTAGAGATAATCTAATTTTTTACATCAATAGGTATATTCCAAATGCCTTTGGGGATCACTCATTCATAATAGATATAGTTATAGGGCATCCCAACCCTATAACCTCAAACTATCAATAAAGAAAAATCACTCGCCTTCAAACCAATTGTACAAACCCATGCCCAGGTCTATATGAGAGGATCCCCCATTTGTCCCACTCAAGAAACGGGTACTTCAGCATGTAGGAACATGGTAAATAGGACTTACGTAATGCTCGTTTAAATATTCGGGGTACCTATATGGTCAAGTTCTTACGCGCCCCATAAAATTCCTCCTAATAGGTCACCCACAAGCACAAACACCCTTAGTACGATTGAACATAATCAAAGAAAATCAGTCGTCAATCCTACATTAGGGATCATTAACGCAGACTCCTTACAGTTTGATTTCTATATACTTTAAAAGTTAACCAATTTCATAAATATTAACACGAACACCTAAGTTTAATTACATAGGATTTGTATCATTGACCTACTAGTTCTTAAATATTTTAATTTATCAAAACGTTTTCCAATTAAATTTGTAACATCCCTATAAAATCCCCCTAGAGAAATATGCCTAAACGAATATATTCGCTCTGTGAACGAATCGATTCACCCTATCCCCCGAACCGAATTGATTCACCCCCAGGTCGAATTGAATCGCTGCCATAACTTATATATCATTCCAAGCTTGTTAATGGAGGCCTAAACTCCACACAAATCAACCTAAAAGCCTTTATACAGGAACAATAACCCATCTTTTTCATATATGAACATCATATGACATATACTAACATGTTGTCTTATGATTTAGTTGATTAACAACATAATTAAAGGGTTTAATCGGAGAAATTATAAAGTTAACCTAAAGTTTATGTTCTTCATCAGATTGATGTAATTAGTCTACGAATTCCCATTCAGTATTCAAATAATGTTAGGTATTTTAGTGAATATAACTATTAAGGTACATATCTAATGTTTTTAAATCCATAATATAAGATTTGTGGTTCAATTTGAGGATTCATTATCAAAACTACGCTATTTCTTCAATATAGAATTAGGGCTCAATCATGTCATTAATCTAATTACAAAATTAGGTTAAATTATGATTAAAAATCATACTAAATAATTTTAATTATAATTTATAATATACTACCATTATTCTAAGACAAACCTATTTATATTCTTAATTAAAATATAATTGTCTTGGAACGATTATATGAATCAAACTCCAGAATCCCCAATTCTTCAATCCTTGTTGCTCTCTCTTTAACCTTAGTTACTAAGCTTGTTTTTTAATTTTGTTATAAGAGTTTAGATATAACTAATTAGGTTATATGATACACGAATACTAAAATTAGGCTTAGGCCCTAAAATTGTCTTAACCCAACAAGCCTGAAACATGCTCCAAATGGCCCGAAACTTGACCCAATACCCAAAGGAGTTAATTTCCACTGTTTTAAACTAAAAATGAACTTTATAAGCATCTCGAGAACCAATCCCAAAGGGGAACATGTTTTATAAATTAATCACCTCAGTAAATTGATTTACTAGTCGACACGAGTTAATTAAGTTAAAACTTAATTATTAATTTGTTTAGCCTGACTCAGTCGTATAAGAACATACTTTATGATCGATGGGACCTAATACCGAGGGAATACTCTGGAAAAAAACCACAGCGCCTAGTCCCTGACCATTACATAACCGCGCATTATACTAAGTCGTTTAAAATATTTACGGAGTGAATTAAGGTGTGCTTGTCAATTTCTAAAGAATGTGTATTATTGTAGCATATAGAAGAAGCACGTAACATTTACAACATAAGAAAGATATATAAATATACTAAATGAAATATCCCATGTCATAAAAGGCATTTAAATAATTAATTTAAATGAAAGGGAAATACTGGGTATTGCATCCCCCCCCCCCCCCCAACACCTTAAATAAGGAATTTCTTCCTCGAAATTTGACTTTTATATACGTGACTCAAAGATGTTAGGATATCTCACACTGCATGTCGTTCTCTCTCTCCCAAGTAGACTCTACCTCGCTTTAGTTTCCACATTGGAGACAGACTAAAAGGATGACCTTTGATCACAATTGCTTCTCTCTCGGGTCAAGAATATGATGTGGTCGCTCCTCGTAAATTTCGTATGATCACATCTTAATCCCATCAAAATCGATGTGCTCACTCGATAACTCATCCTCAAGAACTTCCTTGGCATAAACATATGTAAGATGTCGTGTACATGCTGAAGATGGTCGGGTAAGGCCAAATTATATTCCACCGGCCCCACCATATCCAAGATCGTAAAGGGACTTGTGTATCGGGTTGCCAACTTCTTTTTCGAGCCAAATAATATAAATCCCTTCATCAGGGTGACCTTATGAAGTACATGATCCCCAATTTAAAACTCCATCTTACTCTTCCTCCTATCTGCATAACTCTTATGCCTACGCTGGGCAGTCTTCATGCGCTCTCTAATGACAGCCACCTTCTCTGAGATATCCTAATCACAGTCTGGACCGAAAAGTTTATTATCTTCAATATCTAGCCAACAACTTAGAGTATGGCACAATCGACCATACAAAGCCTCATAGGGTGTTATGCCAATACTCTGTTGGTAATTATTTTTATAGGTGAACTCCACAAGTGGAAAATGATGATCCTAGCTCCCCTTGAGGTGAAAAATGTAAGAACGTAGCATGTCATCCAAAATTTAATTCATCCACTCCTTCTAACCATCCCTTTGAATGAGAATGTGATACTCATATCCAATTGTACCCCCATAACCTCCTAAAAACTTCCCCAGAATCGCAAAACAAATGTATGATCTTTGTTAGACATAATGTTGAGTGGTACCCCATGAAGATGTACAGTCTCTGAAATAAAGAGTCTGTTGTACTACTCTATGTTGTAGTTTATTCGTACTAGAAGAGAATGGGCCACTTTTAGTCAGTCTCTCAAAAATAACCCAGACAGAATCATGTCCCCTTTGGGACCTCGATAACCCCATAATGAAATCCATAGAAATACTCTACCACTTCCACACTAGGATCTCTAATCACCTCAACTCTCTAGTTGGTCTTTAATGTTTTATCTTCACAAAGTGATAATTTTCACACTTAGAACCAAACTATGTTGCGTCACTCTTCATACTGTCCCACTAGTATTGTATTCTCATGTCACAATTCATCTTCTTACCCCCATAATGTACGATGAACTGCGATTCATGTGCCTCGGCCAAAATTTCCTTCTACGACTTAAAACCTATAGGCACAACTAGTTACCACTAAAATCTCAATCCCCCATATGAGATAATCGAATGGAAGAAAACTCCATTAGATAACAGTTCCCACACCTTTAAATGATAAAAAGAGACTGAAATATGAGCCTGAATTACTTGCGATACAATATGTGGTGTAATGGCGACAATTGCGAAGTATGTCTCTGATGCATCCACATTACGTAAAGTGCTCCAATACTCTGTCCACAAAGTCGATAAATGTCCCCCTGCACTTCTCATAATGCTTCTAAACTTACGGTCAATAGATGTGACACCACGCTGATTCTAATAACGATTGATCAATCATTTAATAAAATAAAACATGAATCTAATCCAGTTCATTCTTAGCATCACTGTTTAAAACATTTTAATTAGTAATACCCTATTAGGCATGGTGTCAATTTTAAAACTTATTAACTTGCTTACACAAAATTTCCATTCACATAACCAACCATTCAAATAATAAAACTCACACTCATTGGCATGATAAAATTAACTAATAACTCTCAATAAAAATCACACTACAATAATCTAACTAACAGAAAGGAAAACATCTGAATAAATTAAATACCAACTAACTAGGTGACATGCTCGGAATAACTCTTAACTACCTCCTACCTAGATCTCAAGGATAGAAGCATCTAATCAATCCCTGCAGGCATCCACAGCTACTGTAATGTTGTCGGACTAGAAGGATGATTAAGCCAGGAGTTTTGTGGCTAAACACACCCGGGTTTTGAAAATATTTTGAAGCAGGTCAGAGCCCAAAGCTTTTTCAAAATATTTTGCAAGTGTTTAAAATGCATTATATATATGCTCTGCAATATTTTATATTTAAATCGGTGTTGAACTCCCATGAGATACCCCTCGCTCTCATCTATAGTGCACGCCTAATGCATATATTTTTAACACCCTAGCTACCCTACCCAGCCTAACTAGTACCTTAACACTAATCTTTGTCCCATGCACTACCCTATATCACGCTTATACTTTATTTCACTTTAAATTCTCACTTACCTTTCACATCCACTTTATAATTATAATCCTCATTTATAATTTATCACTTCACTTCACATAACTTTATTCTAGTTATTAGTTCAATATTTACACCTTAGTGTCATATACCTATATATATTTTCTTCACACTTATATACATATTTACACATAGCATCCCCGAGTTGTCCTCTCGGATTCATATAAATTTATTATTCATAATATCCTTTAATTCTCTCGTATATATATTTACACACACACACACACACACACACACACACACACACACACACACACACATATATATATATATATATATATATATATATATATATATATATATATATATATGTATATCACATCAAGTATACAAACATATGTATCTCTCATTATATATGTATAACTGCAATTCTTAAAGCATTACCTCGCGGATGATTTCTCTAGTATGCTATCAGGCACCAGGGATATACACCTTAACCTTGGCCACTGGATCAAAATCACACCATCGAACCCAAATCGTAAAGTAACCCGAAGGCGGTCATAATCATTCATTTGTGGGTCATAACCATACCACATTACCCCACTGGACTCAAAACTCACATAAGGTGATTGGGCGATAGACTTATGACCTGGGAGTCGATACTACACCTTCTCGTAGTCGCCAGGATAGACCGCCCATTATGCACAACCTCAATCGATAGCGTCCACTAGAGCAGGTATGTTTCACATATATCAATCACACACACATATATATTCAATACATATATATACTATCTCTATACCCGTATATATATATATATATATATTGAGGCAGGCTCATGTGCATACTAAGTTTGCACATTAAGTTTTTAAAGTAGTAAAAAAAATATTTTTGAGTGCTGGCGCACACCAATTTTTTTATGTGATATTTTAACATTTCAACGGACTCACATAAAAAAAATTAGCTCAAAAAAACTCTTTTTGCTATTTTTAAAAAATCGGTCAAACTTTTGCAGTTTTTAAAGGGCTTAAAAGCATAGAAAGTTTGACCGATTTTCTAAAACTAGCAAAAAAAGTTATTTTGAGCTGATTTTTTTTATATGGGTTCCTTGAAATGTTTAAATATCACACAAAAAAAATCAACTCAAAATTTTTTTTTTTACTACTTTAAAAAGGTAATGTGCAAACTTAGTGTGCACAGGAGCCTGCCTCTCTCTCTCTCTCTCTCTCTCTCTCTCTCTCTCTCTCTCTCTATATATATATATATATATATATATATATATATATATATATATATATATATATATATATATATATATATATATATATAAATTAAAAATCGTTTAATCATACATATCACTCGTAGCACTAGCCTATATTCTCCGAGTCTAAATCAAACTCTCAAATCCATAAGTAATCACTTACTTATTTTTATATCACGATTATATTTTATTTTGGACACTAAGCCTAACTCAATCCAACCCATGCCCCAATTCCATCTGAAATTCCCATTCTAATCCACAAATATATTTTCAAGTTCCTTCATCCTACACACTCCTAAATCCATACCCCGATTTTATTCCCAACTAACCCCATGGTAATAAAATATTCTAAAAATCTTAGAAGTCCTAAACACCCTCTACGGAACGTCTAAAATAGCCTGGATCCCAACCGAATTAATAACACATCAAAACACCTAATGTAGGCTGAGCAGGGCAACCGAACATAGTCAAAATCCACAACTGTAGGACTATTTTAAAAACGTAGAATAATCAAATCCAAACATTATTCAAATCACCAATTCAAATTCAGATTTGGATTCTACATAAAAAAATTAGTCAGGTATGTGTTTTGAGTTGTTCTCAAATATCTTCCAAAAGCACTCAAAAAGAATATCTAAAACGCTCCAAAGTGACTCTTCTCATTCCTCTCGATTTTGCCTCTTTGACTTTCATTTTTGGCCTCTCTATTTGCACTTGTTACACTTAAAATCATCCCTAACATACCTTATCATCAATATACATATTTTCACATATCAATTGATCCAATAAATAATCTACAACATGGGATCCAACACCATTTATCCAGAATTAATCTGCTTTAATTGTAGTGCCCCCTTTTCACTATTTTTTCACATTTATAATTTTAAGATAACATCTATTCATCACAATTAAATTTTAGATTTCTCATCAAGATCTCACCTTTTATACGAACTAAATTGAGATTTCATATGAGATAAATAATCACTTTTATTTCATAAATTCATCCCTAAAAATCCTATTTTTGTCATGTGAATCTCATCCAAAAGTTCATATTTTCACCAATCATAATATGAACTAAAACACAACGCAAGATCTCAAAGAAAGTTAAACACTTGCCTTAAAATTTGAGAAGAGTCTAAATACTTTATTGTGTGGTGATTCTAGTCTAGAAATACCTTCAAATTCCTCCCAACTCTTGCCTTTCTTTATCTCCCCTTTGATTTTCCTTCACCTTTCTCTCTTCTCTCAAGCTTAGGTGATTTAAAATGAGTCATTGTTTGAATCACTCATCTAAAACCCATTGATATACTCCTAATCTCATTTTTTGGTTAAGTTATAATATTAAAATAACCTGACTACCCTCGTAGAGGTCCCGCGTAGTGTAAAAAGTCTACGGAACCCGAATACAACTCCCGAATACCTAATTCTGACTATCTTAAACCATCCTGGATCATCCGTGCACTCAAAATCACCATTAGAGTCACCTATCATTAATTTTCCATCTTATTCCCAACATGACCCCACATGCGCATCCTGAATAATATCATGTCAACCCATCGTGTTTATCGACATACGACGTAATATAAAATAATAAAATTTTGTTTACTTAGCACACAAGGAAATATAATAAGACATAAATATTAATCTATAAACTTATTAATATTTATTTATTTTACTTTATTTCTCAAATAAATTAAATTATGTGTAATTTAAATATTTTTAAAAATATAGGGTGTTACAGTGGACAGCTGAAGGCTTCTGCTACTATATTCTCCTTCCTTGGATGATACTGAATAAAGAAGTGGTAGTCATTCACAAACTCCAACCACATTATATGTCGCATCTTCAACTCCCGTTGAGTGAGAATGTAGATGAAGACTCTTGTGGTCCGAGAAAAATATTAAATTCATGCCCAATAAGTAGTTCCTCCAGATACGAAGAGCAAAAACTACCACAACCAACTTCAAATCATGGGTAGGGTAGTTTCCCTTATGAGGCTTAAGCTTACGTGAAGCATAAGTTATGTGCATCTCCTCCTATATCAAAACTCCTTCGAGTCCCCAGAGTAATGCATCGGTGTAAACCATATACTCCACTATGCCCTATGGTAAATCAAGTACAAAGGTGGTCGTGAGCCTCTCCTTCATCTCCTGAAAATCTCTCTAACAATGATCATCCCAAATGAATTGTACCCCATTTTGGGTGAGGTGAGTGAGTGAATTTATAATATTTAAGAACCCATGTATAAACCTCCGATAGTACCCTACCAACCCCTAAAAATGCCTAACCTCTGTAGGTATCAGGGGTTGTCCCTACTCCATCACCAACGACACCTTTCTAGGATCCTCATAAATATCATCCTCTAATATAACATGGACCAAGAACATAACTTCTTGCAACTAAAATCCACACGTTGAGAACTTACCATACAATTTGTGTTCTCAAAATGTCTGTAAAACTATCCTCTGATGTTGTGCTTGCTCATCCTCAAATCGAGAGTAGACCGGAATATCATGAACACGGTAATGAAATGATCCATGTAAGGTCAAAAACACTTTATTCATCAAGTCCATGAACATGGATAGAGCGTTAGTCAACCCAAATGGCATGACTCGGAACTCATATGATCTATATCGCGTTAGAAAATCCATCTTTTGGATGTCCTCCTCCCGAGTTCGTAACTAATGATTCCTAAACGCAAGTAAATCTTTAAAAATAATGAAGTGCCCCTCAACTGATCGAATAGGTCATCGATATGTAGCAACAAATACTTATTCCATATCATGACCATGTTTAACTCCCTATAATCCACACAAAGTCTGAGCGACCCGTTCTTTTTATTAATAAATAAGATTGAAGCTCCCTATGGAGATGTACTCCTTTGTATGAACCCCTGACTCAAGAGATACTAAATCTTCTCTTATAACACCGTCATGTCTAACGGTTCCATCCTGTATGGTGCCCTCATTATGGTCCTGGTACTCGGTGTCAAATCTATCATAAAATTCATTCATAGGCAGGTGACAGATCGGGTACCTCATCAAATATGTCCAAAAACTCTAGGAATACTGGTATTAACTCTAAATATATCATGAACTCCTCTGATGTGCTCTTATCGATGTAATATAAATGTGTTTTAAACCCTCTCTTAAGGCTAGGTAGATTTATGAGGAACATCTCTTACCTGGGAATAAAAAACCTAATAGCCTTACCGCTACAGTAGATCTGGGTATCATATTGCACTAACTAATCCATAATGAACGTAACTTCATATGTTCCCATATCTAGTATCTCGACTGAAAAATAAAACCAGCCAATCTCGACTACCATGTCCCTACAAACCTGATGTAAGGCAGCACCCCTACCCACTGGGGTATCAACATCTAATGAAACCTCAGTATAAATATTTAACAACCCCAAAGTCATAGCAAATGAACTGCTAAAGAAAAGAGTTTGATGCTCCAATGTCAAATAATACTAGTTTAGAACAACCATAAACATTGAACATACCCTCGATGGCCATCTATGGGGTCAGCTGATCCTACAAATAGATGTTATAAACACGTACATAGTGTATATGAGTCTGATCATGTTCTAGGTCTCTAGGTGGTGGTGGTGGTGGTAGTACCAGATACTACGATTGTGATGGAAATGCCTAAAATTGAGGTGGTTCGGGTAAGGACTGACAGGACCTATTGGAATTGGCCCTGATCGACTTAGTTTCCCCTAGGGAACCTCTTGATAGAGTGGCCCAGCTCTCAACACGTGTAATGTGTCCCTCTGATGTGATGGTCTTACTAGAGGACATATTATCCTTGTCATTGGTGTTAGTCCTGCTGACCTAGACCCTCCGACCCTATCATCTATAATCGTGGCCCTGTTTGCCATAGTTCCCCTGACCCTAATGGCCATGTGAACTCTTCCCCTGGTATCCCTAATGATGTTGATCATTTGACCCCCATAACTTATTAAAGGGTTTATCTCATGTGACGGTCCCCTCTGCTGATGTGAATCTCCTTGATATTAGGAACTATCATTACCCTCTCATGTCTTTATCCCATGGCCGGTTCTTGTCATCTCCTTCTTAGGAGACATGTCTCGCTGAAAGTTGTGGTGATCCTAAGTGTAAGTAGTGATGGTTAGGTTGTCAAGAAACACTTGTCTAATCCTCCAAGTGAGGCCTTTGATAAATCTATCCATCTTTTTTGACTCTGTATCAACCTTTTTTAGGGTAAATAATGAAAGACGGGTGAACTCCCGCTCATACTCAGCTACAGTAAACTCACATTCAAGTAATCTCAAAAAATCAGTCCTTATACTCACCCAAATAGCTGATGGGGAATACTTTCCCTTGAACTTTATCTAAAGCGGCCTGATAGTTATCCTTGACCTTTCTGCATTAGTAATGAGAAACTCCCACTACTATAATGCATCTCCCACTAGCTTAAAATTGTCCATCATCTCTTTATATGTGTATGAGCACTCTAATAGACACAAGTGCTTCTCGATGTATCTCATCCCCTTCCGTGAGACAATAAGATTTGTAGAACTTACAAACTTGTGTGAATTGCCCTTCCTGAAGACACTCCTCGCCTTGTCGAAAATTAATGAATATTTAAACTCCAAATTAATAAAGTTAGCCCCCAAAAAAATAATCCTGAATACAATAGTCCGATATAAGGCTAACTACATAAAGGGAAGTATGAGCAACTGAAAGGAAAGGCATAAACAAAGGTGAGCTAGAAGCTCTACACCAACATTCTAATAGTAGATAGCATAAATATGGAACTCAAAGATGGATAATCTTCAACTGAGAAGAATTAGTTATGAGACGGTTGCTGCTGTCGCTTAGGACTTGAAGAAAGAGTTCTATAAATAGGATTGAAACTAGAATTTTATAGTGAGTAAGAATGTAACTAAATTTGGACCACAATAACAATGAAAATCTTTCTCCTATATTTTTGTTTGTATTAAATTATCCAAAAATAAACATGTGTTCTAATCCTGAACCCAAATGAAACATATGTTACGACATAATATCTTTTCTCAAGTGTTCAAGAGTGACATTGTTTCAAAATCTAGAATCACAACTATACATCTCTGGTGTACCAACAGTGAACTGAAAAGAATCACATAATATAATAACCAAGTGAGTATGCCCCACTCACACAAAAATCGGATACTTCATGCCCAAACCTACAGATAAAAGTCTGAAGGCCTATCCCTAATTCCTGCAGGGATCACTCGTGCATACTAGGTATAGTTATAGGGAGTCCCAACCCTATAACCTCAAATTATTAACAAAGAAAAATAACTTCGCCATCACACCAATCATACGGCCCCATTACGAAGTCTATGTGAGAGGATACCCCCATTATCCCACTCGAAAAACGGGTACTTCAGCTTGTAGGATAAGGGTAAATAGGACCTAGGTAAAACTTGTCTCAATCAATAGGGTACTTATGCAGTCAATGTCGTACGCGCCGCATCAAATCCCTCTTAGTAGGTCACCAACGAGCGCACACGCACCCTCGGTACGATTCCACATAAGCAAAGAAAATCAATCACCAATCTTACGCTAGGGATCATTAATTCAACCTCTTTTCATTTTGATGTCTATATACTTTAAAAGTTAACTAATTCCATAACTATTAACCTAAACACCTAAGGTTGATTACATAGGATTTGTATCATTAACCTAATGGTCACTAAATATTTAAATTTATCAAAAAAGTCCTCCAATTAAATCTGTTTTAAACACCCCACTACAATATCCCTGCAAAATCCCCCTAGTAAAATATATCGAAGCGAATCAATTTGCTCCTGAGCTAAATAAATTCCCCTTCCCTCGGAACCGAATTGATTCGTCCCCAAACCGAATCGATTCACCCCTGTAACTTCAATGTTACTCCCAACATGTTAAGAGCGGCCTAAACTCAACTGAAATCAGCCTAAAATCATATATACAAACACATTAGCCCATCTCATTCATATATCAACATCATATAACATATACTAACATGTTTCTATACGTTTTAATTTATTATAAACACAATTAAAGGCTTTAATCATAGATATTTTAAAGTTAACCACAAGTTTATATTCTTCAAACGATCCATGTAATTAATCTACAAATTCTCATTCATTATTCAAAAAAAGTTAGGGCTTTTAGAGAATATAACTATTAAGATACATATCTAATGTTTCTGACTCCATATCATATAGATTCATGGACAAATTTGAGGATTCATTATCAAAACGACACTAGTTCTTCAATATAGATTTAGGGATTAAACATGCGATTAATCTAGTTACGAAATTAGGTTAAATTATGATTAGAAATCATGTTACATAAGTTTAATTACAGATTCCAATATACTACCATTATTCTATCATAAAATTAATTATATTCTTAATCAAAATAGACTTACCTTAGATCAATTGTACAAATCAAATCCCAAAATCCTCAATTCCGCAATCCTTGTTGCTCCCTTTTCCCCTTAGCTACTAAGGATGTTTTCTCATTTTGGTATGAGCGTTTAGGTTTGCCTAATTATGTTACATGAGACACTAATCTCTAAATTAGTCTTAGGCCATTAATTGTTCTTAACCCAACAAGCCCCAAACATGCTCCAAACGGCTCAAAACTCGACCCAACTCATATACTAACTCAACGGACTTAATTTTCAATATTTTAAACTAAAATAGACTTGCTAAACGTCCCGAGAAGCAATACCAAAACGGAACATATTTTATAAATTAATTACCTCATTAAATTAATTTATTAATCAACATGAGTTCATTAAGTTAAAACACAATTATTAATTAGTTAATTGTGACTCCGTATTATAAGCACCTGTTTCACGATTGGTGGAACCTAATATCGAGGGAATACACTGAACAAGAAAACTCCGGTACCTATTCCCTGACCATTTCATAGCCCCCTATAATAATAAGTAACTTAAAATATTTACTTAGTGAATTAAGGTGCTTTCATAAATTTATAAAGAATGTGTTTTCATGTAGCACATATAAAAATAACGTAAAATTTGCAGCATATATATATATATATATATATATATATATATATATATATATATATATATATATATCACATGTCATAAATGGCAATTAAATAAATAATTAATTTAAATGCAAGAAAGATACGGAGTATTATAAAAAAATATCATAAATGGCCTATTGAATGATGTAGAGGGCTTTTGCATCCTTACACTCTGCGAGATGTCTAGTAATCTCTGACTTGGTTTTCGAATCGTAAGTCTCAGCCTCTTCCTAATAAGAATGGAATCACGCTCTCTAGGATTTGAACATACAACATGAGGTTTCCTATCTTTTTCCGGCTAGAGCATCAGCAGCCTTTCTCATTTCAGTGCTCGCCCTTTGAATCTTTAGTAGGGGCGTTTAGTCTTTTGATTTGAAACCATGAACAGAGAATTGTTGTTCTTTCATTCGTTGAGTTTTGTTCTATCTGCCTTCTAAGCCCTACCACTTTGATGTTCGAATTTATCAAACGGCAAGTCAACATTTGGATAATTTTGAATTTGTGGACAAGAGCAACATTTTTATTCCTGAGATACCTTTGAAAGCCATCTTTACGTCGGGCGGTCTATTAGCTAATTGGATGCTCTGGAGTAGCGCTTCGCCCTTTTTGTTTCCGTCCTATTTGAAATCTGCCTTGATTCGTTTTGTCCAGAGCGCCCAAATCCTCTATATATTTGACACAGGTTTGCCGTAATGCTGAAACTAGGGTCCAACTCCTTGGCGAATTTCCAATCTTGATGAGCTATTACTACTAGAAAGAACAAATTCTCAAGGACTCTGTTATTCTCTATTCCTTTTTTCTAACAAGCATGACTAAAGTATACAAAAATCTTATTTTCCCCATGGGGCAACAAGGAAAAAATGAAATAAAGTTTTGAATGTCGAGCACGAGTGTGAGACTTGGTGAACAAATCTGCAATCTCGGGTAGTAAAATGTGTTTAGAAGAAAGTAAGAAATGAAAAAAATATAATTATCTTGTTAGAATACTGGAAGAGCAAGTACAATCTAACTTTAGTTTGATTTTTACTTTGTGATGTGTTTTGCTTTTTATGCCTTAATGCTTCCAGTGCCAATATGATTTTGTGGAATTACAACCACTTAATATTGGAAAAATATTGCTTATCTATTAATTTATGTTGAGATATTTTATTACATCATTATAGACTTTGACATGTGAGTTACAAAGGTGACTTCAAGACTCCATTTAGGTGGTGGAGATTTTTCAAAAATTTTCTAAAAAGTGTGTCATGGTTAAACTCATTTTACAAAGGGGTCAAATCTAGAATTAGCTATTTTTTTCTTCCAAGTCTTGTGCCTTATCTCTAATATATTTTTTTCTTTTACACGAGACTTTTTATTCCTTATCACTAATAAAAAGTTCTAAAATATTGAGGAAAGCGTAAAGTTGGATATGGAGATAATCTTGTAGACATCTATTCAATTACCAATTTCAAATTAAAAACAATTATCATTACACATAGAAGGCTTATAGCCATCGTTTCATATATCACTTTTTGTTGTACTCACATACTAAAAATTGTGGTGGCATGCCTAGACTAAATGTTGAGGCGGCAAGTGAGTTGACCATCGAGTGCCACCTATGCTCAACTTGTAAAATCCAAGTTTTACAGCAAAATTTCTGCAGATTTGGGTTTGAAATAGTCGCCTGGATTTATCTTGGCTAACCCATTTTTCTCGAATGCTTTGTCATGTTTTAAGACCGACATATTGTTATTTTCTAAGTAACTTGTTAGCAAAAATCTTTTCTCTTGCGAGATTTATCCCATTTTTAAAAAGAAATAAATAAGACGAACAATATATATTGCAATCACGTTCGATATTCATTTCTCGAAACCTTGAAAAAAATGTGAAAATAAAGATGATATATATATATGTGTGTGTACAAAAAATCTTATAATTTATCTTATGATTCTTTGCAATTATAAGAAAAAATGATTCTAACCTTTGTGTGTAAATTGTACAGTCCCTACATTTCAACAAAGTAAATAATGCACAAATCAAGAAGATCAATATGGTGAACAGCATGGGATTTCACATGCACGTTACTAATTGCAAACTCTTTAGGGTACATAGCCTCCGTATCACTTCCCCTCAAGATAGCCCAAATACTGACGGCATCCATATAAGCAAATCTCATATGGTGAAAATATCCAGAAGCGTCATCAGCACTGGAGATGATTGCATCTCCGTTGGGCATGGATCAATCAATGTTACTATCAGTAAAATAACCTGCGGCCCAGGACATGGAATTAGGTACTTAATCGAAAATTGTATCTATATCTCTCTGTCATTAATCCGTTGTTAAGAAACTAAATATTTAATTACCATATTTTTAGACAAAAATGTTGAAAATGAACTGAATTTTTTTTATGAATGCTCCCAAAATAAAGCCTCCTAACAAATCCGGTTTGAAATACTAATTATGCAAAATCATTTAAAATTTAAGTATACAATGCAACCATAAAGATATTGTTGAATTACATGTTTTATTATGCCACATTTCCTCGTTACCTCAAATTCAAAGCGTTGTATAGCCCACATATTTAGTTCTTCTAAATGTAATTTTATTGTTAAGCTCTATATGTTGTTATTTTTCTCTCATGTATATACTTACAGTGTGGGAAGCCTTGGAAAGTTGCCAAATGAACAAGATGTGAGAGGGCTAATCGCAAAAAACTGCACTTTAGTAGGTACAATGAATGGTGTTAGAATCAAAACATGGCCAGGATCAGATCCAAGTAAGGCTTCTAGATTGATTTTCGACGATATTATCATGGACAATGTGAAAAACCCTATCATCATAGACCAAAGTTATGGCACTGAATCGACGGAGGTTTGTTTTCTACATTACATATCATAAATTTTAATATAATCTTTCATGTTCTTAGAATTTTATGTGCGCAAAATTGGTAATGGATTATGGTTTTAAATGATGTTTTTATATATGCAGCCATCGCTTGTGAAGATTAGTGATGTTATTTACCAAAACATTAGGGGAACCACAGTCTCCGCTGTTGCCGTGAGTTTAAAATGCAGCTCGATGGTTCCTTGCCAAAATGTTCAATTAAAAAACATTAATTTGAAGTCAAAGGTCAACGATTTGAGGCCCACTGCTACATGTCTTAATGTACAAGTGGGATACACAGGAATTCAAATTCCTCCACCATGCTTATAGTTACTTTTTCCTTTTTGTTGTTCATTTTTGTCATGAGAATTGCATTAGATAAGCATCATTTTTGTACAAATGAAGATAGGGAAATAGCTTGTTGGATATGCACATTTGATTATAAAAGGAATAATATAGTTTTTTTTGTCATTCAAAGCAGAAGTTTAAAACGAAAACACCATTTCAAGTTAAAACCACTTCAAATCCACCTGGAAAGTTAAATTTAGTGTTTTAGTTTCGGGAACCCAAAACGTAAATTAAAAATAAATATATATGAAAATAACTAATAAAGAAATGGTTCAATGTTGCAATTGATAGGAGTTGTAAAGATACAAATACATAGTTTGATCGATGCTAGGGCTAGGGGTGTTCGCGGTCCGGTCCGATTCGATTTTGAGGTATTTTTTTTTACCGGACCGACTTGGTCGGTCCTCTAAAAAATGGACCGAGGCCAGATCGATAATGTCGGTTAACCGACCCTCATCGGTTCAGTTTTTTATAGGGTTGGTTCAGTCTAACCCGTCGGTCCTCACATTAATGAATTACATCATTTATAATAATAAAAAAAATACCTGAATCTATTTTTTTCAAACATTAAAAACTAAAAAATATCAAAATTTTCAATTAAAACAAACCTAGTATTGGATTAAACTATAATTTAAACTAATCAAACATCAAAATATATATCTTCACTATGTATTTATCTTATATATATACATAAATATGTAAAAATATATTATTTTATATAGAGTCGGTCCGGGTCGGTCTTAACAGGGTTTTGGAAACTATAAACCGTGAACCGGACCAACTAGGTCGGTCCGTAAAAAAAAAAATCGAGACCAAACCTATTAAAAAAAATACTGAAAAAAAAGAGTACGTTCGGCTCGGTTCGGTTCGATCCGTCGGTCCAGTTGTTTTTTTGAACACCCTACCTAAGGCAATTATGTTCCCCGACGATACTCACGGTCCTTTGAATGACTGCATCCCGAGATATAACGATCATGAAAACCAAAAGTAGAACTTCAATTTAGTTTCCCTACACACCAAGGGTTTTTATACTGAAATCTCTTTTTATGTAGACACGAAGATATTAATGGAACAGACAGACTGTAATTGATTTTTAATTATTTTAAAAAATATCACTTCAGGGACTAAATGGAAAATAAGATATTTTTTTTAGTAGAAACTGAAAATTCTCCCAAATGAGTCGGGTTAAACTATGCACTTGGTCAAAAATTAAGGCAAGCCCAATTTAATAGAAAATTAAATAAAACGTGACCCAAAAAGAAAGGGCAATGCCCATGGACCACGAGCCCAGGCCAGATCGGATCGGTGGGCAGCGATGACGCACGTGTGTGGTTTTTTGGGTCAAAGCTCATATGTTATCTCTCCTCCAAAAGGCTAGGATACCCCAATAGCATGTAATCCTTAAGGTCAACTCATGAGTAGATATACTTCTCACTTTTCTTCTAATTTGTAGATGTTGGAGTAACTCACTTTACCCAACTAAACACTAGTTCCCTGACTTCATATGGGATACTTTGAAGACAATTTTTCATTCACCTCTTAATGGTTTTGAATATATGTATATACCACATTAATCTTCTTACATAGAAAGATACGTTGGTATGTGGACTTGCCCCAAAAAATCTGTCGGTCATACTTTTATTTGGGCCATAAGTTGAATCGTTTCATCTTTCAAACCCATTATTTTTTAACAATTCCCCGCATTAATGAAATTGACAGATTAAGTCCAAAAACATATGGAGACATTATAGAGAGTTTAATTGGAAATTCAACGTATTAGGAAAGGTAGATTGAAACTTTAAACCTTCCTTGGTGAGAATCTATCGGAATTACTAGTTAAGTAGTGAGCATGTATCTTTAACTTTCAGTCGTTTATGTAAACCAAGGCAATAGGTCTCGCACATATCATTCCTGCATAGAGTTAGTTCTCAGTCATGTTGATTATGGCCCTAAACATTCATACGTCTCATGAGTGCTTTCAAAAATGAAGTCTTTGAGATTCTCATAAAAGCGGCCCCACTTCACACTCACTTAGGTTATTACCCATTAAAGGTACCTTATCTTACTCCAAATGTATCAACAAGTTATTGGGATCATTAAAAGCATTGCTTAACCTATCTTACAACAGTTTGTACTTCTCCCATCATAGGAATGGGTAGGAGATATGATCTCCAAAGTGAAACTAGAGAGTTATCCATAACTTTTTCGTCATTAAACTTAGATCCTCAAATCTTCAATAAACTAGGTTGGGTTGACATCCTAGAGATTTTTTGTTATAGGCTTTTAGGCCCATTCCCCTCTATGTTGAATAAATTCTCTCTTGGTAAAGGTTTTGTAAACGGATCCATTATATTATTTATTGACTGTACAAAGTCAACAGAAATAATACCATTAAAGAGTAATTGTATGTCTACGTTGAACGTGTCTAGACTTGACATTATCCACAAAATTATGTATCCTTGATATTTCCACTTGATTATTAAAATGTATATTTATGACAGGCACACGCTTTGGCCAAAAAAGAATATCTTTTAGAAAATGTCAAAGCCATTTAGTTTTTCTCATGCCTTATCTAAAATAATGAATTTAGACTCCATTGTTGATTGATCAATGCAAGTCAGTTTTGAGGATTTTTAAAATACGGCTCCACCTCCCAAGGTGACTATATAGGCGCTTGTGGACTTTAACTTCTCTGAGTACGATGTCCAATTTGCATCACTATACCCTTCAAGTCCCGCGGGGTACCATGTGTAGTGTAGCCCATAGTTCACATTGTACCTTAAGTACTTTACAACCCTTACTAACGCTTCCCAATCTTAAATCCAAGAGTTACACATGTATTTACTCAATTTCGTTACAACATAAGCAATATCGTGTCTTGTTCAATTCATAATGTACATTAGATTCCAAATAATTTGAGGGTACTCTAGCTAAGAAACTCCATCATGTACCACTAAGGGTGAAAAGTAGCGCGTAGTCAGCACGCGGATCGTTATTTTCTGTTAACCACCTTGATACAAAAACCTAAACTTATGACTACACTCTTTTAAAGGAGTATAGCAGCCAAGTTCGGGTATCAAAAAATCCATAGAGACTACTGCTAGAATTTACTAGGTTTAATATTTCTAGAATAAAAGTGTAAAACGTAATTTGTTAATTAAAAGGAAAAAAAGGTAAACTAGGCATGAGTGTATTTAAACTACATTAACAAAGGAATAAAAACTATAGGATGCGTCGGATATCACTCACCCCAAGTTAATTAGTATAAAATGGTTACATGGGTTCACGAGTTATTAAGATTGCGCCTCAGTTCGCCAATTAATTAAATCAAGAGTTGTCACACCCCTAAATTCGCATAAAAGACTAATATGATTTTGGCGTTAACAAATACCCCAAAAATTACGCACGCAAGTCGTAAATACGGAGCAGACATGATATACACCGTTAAATATCCTAGGCGTAATAACAAGGCCAACCCAATCGAATTAAGCGGATAAAATCCATCACCAAAGCAAAGCAACTCATTAACCCTCGGTGAGTTCAATCTACACAACCTAATTTAAATTAGCCACTAAGCATGACAAAACTAAGTTAAATTAAAGCAACTATTTAATTTAAGCAACAACTAATTAAATTAACTATAATAATAATTGGGCATGGAATTGAACTACAAAGCAAGAAATAAGCAAGAGTAAAGGAAGAAGGAGATGAATAGTATACTTACATACAAAAATAAACAAATATCCAAGAGAAATTAAAGAGTAGGTCAAAACCTCCCACTAACAAACCCTAAAATTAATACATAATGAAGATCAATCTTCAATTGAAGAGGAAAAATTATAAATACATAAACCCTAAGATTGCAAACTTGTAAATAAGAAGCCTGAAAACAGGGGACCGAATCGATTCAGTAGAGAAACCGAATCGATTCGAAAACAGGGGAAGAAAAAAAAGTTACTTCTGTGGTAAAACGAATCAATTCGCCGCTGGGCGAATCGATTCTCACCTAACAGTCTGCTTGCTACAGCTTTGTCCAACTTTACGGAAAATGTCGTAACTTCTTCGTAATAACTCGGAATTAGGCACAGTTAGAAGCTACGCGAAGATAACTCAGAGGACAACATCCAGGAAGACATTAAGACAAAACCCCAAAATATGAAATGACTAAAATGCCCTTGAATATTCCCTTGAGTGTGTTTTGAAGTCAAAACATCCTAAAAATGCCATAACTCCATCGATCCAACTCGGATTCATGCACTGTCGGCGACCACGCGAAGAGAAATCAAAGGGCTTCAACTTCCGTGAAGAGTTCGGGATTCAAAATTGAATGCTGAAATTACTAAAATGCCCCAAAGCTGCAATATTCAATGAAACTTTTTCGGAAAGCGCTCGAACTTCATACTAAGAATCCAAATACCTACAAAATCTCAATTAACCCCTGAAAGGCATGTATATATAAAAATCTGAGGTTGTCTAGTTAACGAGCATAAGTATAGGGATTAAGATACCCGAGGGGGCTAATAACGCGTAGGTTAACAGGTGAAATACGCAATATTTGCATCGTATCACACCCCCTAACTTACACATTGCTAGTCCCTAGCAATGAAAAAGGAAAAAATAAGAACTACAAGTAAATCAAAGATAAGAGATAGTAAAAAATAGGGACACAAAAGGATAAGGCCACTTTTGCGGGCGAACGATTGCATTTATCATATGCAATAAGCTGTTAAACCCCTTAGTTACCCTAGGGGACGAGTGTCGTCTCGTGAAGGTTTTCAGGGATAAAACCCACAAACATCAAAGTTTCCTCCAAAATATGCCCAAACCAATAAAATAGACATGCTCAACCATAACGAACAAGATTTTAACATGTTATATAGCATTGTGAATGCACAAAAGTTCATAGTTATTAACATTATAGAACGAACTTCATCGAATTGAAACCTTAAAAGTGGGAGGGGAGAGAGCACATGCAAAGTATGATTTGGACAAAACTTAAATAAATCGGATAACATTAAAGTGTGCATATAAGTTAATCCTCACTGGATATTAGGCTCAATAAATAAAATCACTCATAGCAGGAGGTAATACACGGGACATATGGGCATCAAGAGTAAATATATATAAACTAGGTCGCGCACATGTCACAGATGAAGAACGCTATATATGAAATAAAAAATTGTAATCTCAATGAAAGGATACCGCTCATCAAAGAGGCGAAATGCATTTTCACATATTATCACAATTATTATAACTTTTGAATTAAATTTACCCTAAGATCACATAGGACTTGTATAGGGTTGTAATGTAGGTTTGGGGTTAAGGGTACGAATTGAAGGGTATATGTACGGATTCAAAATGTTTGGGGATGAAAACTCGAAATAATGGAAAATTGCAGGAAATTTTAAAAATTGGAAAACAAGTTCCATAATAAGCATTAGGTATGCAATGGGGAGAGTAATCAAATCTTATTCAAGCACTATATACATATGTACAAACTTTATCTTTCTTTTTCTTTTCTTATTTTTCTCATGTTTCTTTTGTTTTCTTTTATTTTTCACTTATCCTCTTTCTTCTCTTTTTCACTACTTTCTTTTCTTTACTTTTCTCACTCTCATATGCTTAATTGCATCCACAAGACAGTAACATAATTTAATCCCAAGTATCATTCCAAGCAAAGGTGTGGAAGGTGATATGTATGGTATATAACTCCAATTTGGAGTTGGCTAGGGATTTTGGGGTTATGAAATAGAGGCTATAATAAGGCTCAAAGGGGTTGGCGAGGGATAACATTTAAGGTGAGGTCAAGGCTAATATGGGTGATATAACAAAGATGGCCAATGATCATTTCATAAAGTTTACGCAATTCTCTAGTCAAAATAATATATAAAAATCATGCTCACGTAACACATTTCAAGATATAAACTCAATTAATGAACGATCAAATGATAGAATAGTGAGATTACCAATGACTGTAACATTTTCAAAGAGGAAAGAATAGTGTATAACACTAACAAATGACGAAAAGCACAAAGATCACTCAGTGTAAGTATATACAATGCAACAAAAGATTTTCGAGTTATAAAAATCTTAAACCAAATAAATAGAATATGGAAAGCGCATGTGCTCATGGGATAAAGTTTAATTCATGAAGTTATTCATGATATCAAAGATTGGGGACTAAAGTCTAATAACTTCTAAAATCGAGAACATGTATCATTGAATTGTCTATTGGATCGGGCAATTATTGAAATTTATCATCAAAAAACAAAGGCAAAATGCCCAAAAAAGGAGAAAAAGGAAAGGAAATCTTTTTAAAAAATTTATTTTTTTACAAGAAAAGCATGCTTGGAACTAACATATAATCAAATCATGGAAACTACCATTGAATGGATAGAATATCCCACACCCCTAACTAAAACCTGACATTATCCTCAATGTGAATTAAGAACCAAGTTAAAGAGAGGAAAAGAGTGATATTACCCAAAATAGAGCAATCTCGTGAAAATTCAAGTCCAGTGATTCTAGAAAACATGTTAGTACCAAAGCATAACAAAAAGAGTAATACAACTTTATCTAATTACACTAGACTATAAGTAAGAAAAATAAGAAACATAAGAAAATAAAAACTAACTATTTACAACCTACAATTTTAATTTCTAACTAACTATACACTAGAAGTTAAAATTTTTTAGGGTCCACCCAAAACACGATTTGGAATTGAAAATTCCACGAGGGACCCTCCCTTTCATGCATGCCTCCTGGAATATAGGAATTCCATTCGAACAACGGAAGGCATGTGTAAGGTGGAAGAAATGAACCATCCCCAATTAAAAAATTTAGAGGGAGGATGAGGGATTTGGATAACACGGGTGACAAATACACAAGGGGGACAAGAAAAATAGAATTATCTCCCAAAGATTTTGAAGTTGTAATGGGAGGGGGCGCACATGAGGGAAAAGATGCCTTCATGGAAGTCGACTCGAGCGAGCACTCCTCATCGGTGAAAAGGTTTGAAACTATAAATTTTGGAACTGATTCATTGGGTACTAGCGTCTGTGTGATAGTATAGAATAAAGATGGGGAGGAAAGAAATTTATTCTCAAGATATGAGTTATCATCGCTTGAAGCTTGAACTTCGAAGGAAATAGGATCGTTTGCAATGAAACTTTCTTCTTTGAGAATCAAAGATGAAACGAGTTCATTGCAAATGGATACTACGCCCATTTCTTCCTCATTTTCATTCTCTACTATACCATTGGTCAAGTCAAGAATGATTTATTTTAAAGAATGCACAAAGTCCTCATTAGTTCAAAACATTCCTCGACTTCAAAAGTCTCAGAAGAAAAATTGACGTTGAATTCAAATAATAAATCGAACTCATGCTCCCAACAATGATTTTCTTCCCGATAACGGTTTTCAATTTTCACATTTTCAAGCATATGCAAACCCTCACCGAATGTCATAGGTTGAGGCGCAGATTCTTGAAAATTTTAACATTGAAAATTATCATCGGAACGACTATCAAAATCATTATTATAAGAATTTTGAAAGCTATTGCAATTTGTTTCAAAATTCTTATCATAAGGGTCTCGCGACCCAAAATTGAAATGATCATTCATAAAATTTCCGTAATCCATACTTTGACTTTCGTAATACTCACTCAAAGTCATTTTAGATGTTGAAATTTTTTTGTCCTGTAAGTATTAACCAAAAGTCATAGGTTTACGGGGATTTTGAGAATTATCATTAGGATTACCAGAAAAATTGGAATAATATATGCTTACCCCAACAAAGGCTCGAGATGGAAAATTCCACAAATATATGCGCGAAAAAAATTCAAGCGTTCCTTGGAGCTCAAATGTAGAAGTCTTACAAAAAACTATTAGCAAAAAATACCAATAGAAAGAAAATACTTCGAATTACTAAATCAAATAAATTCTAAAACAACAAGTCCCCGACAACGGTTCCATTTTGACTAAGGGTGAAAAGTAGCGCGTAGTCAGCATGACGATCGTTTTTTCTGTTCACCACCTTAATACAAAAACCTAAAATTATGACTACACTCTTTTAAGGGACTATAGAGGCCAAGTCCGGGTATCGAACAATCCACAAAGACTAGTGCTGGAATTTTCTAGGTTTAATATTTCTAGAATAAAAGTGTAAAAGGTAATTTGCTAATTTAAAAAAAAAGGTAAACTAGCCATGAGTGTATTAAAACTACTTTAACAAAGGAATAAAACTATAGGATGAGTCGAATATCCATCACCCCAAGTTAATTAGTATAAAATGGTTACATAGTTTCACATGTTATTAAGATTGCGTCTCAGTTCGTCAATTAATTAAATCAAGTGTTGTCACACCCCTAAATTCGCATAAAAGACTAATATGATTTTGCATCAACAAATACCCCGAAAATTACAAACGCAAGGTCGTAAACACGGAGCATACATGATATACCCTGTTATATATCCTAGGCATAATAACTAGGCTAACCCAGTCTAATTAAGCGAATAAAATCCTTCACTAAAGCAAAGAACCTCATTAACCCTCAATGAGTTCAATCAACACAACCTAATTTAAATTAGCCACTAAGCATGATGAAACTAAGTTAAATTAAAGAAACTAATTAATTTAAGCAACAACTAATTAAATTAACTAGGCATGGAATTGAACTACAAAGCAAGAAATAAGGAAGAATAAAGGAGGAAGAAGATGAATAGTATACTTGCATACAAAAATGGTCAAATATCCAAGAGAAATGAAGGAGTAGGGAAAAACCCCCCACTAACAAACCCTAAAACTAATACATAATGAAGATCAATCTTCAATTGAAGAGGAAAAACCATAAATGCACAAACCCTAGGATGGTAAACTTGTAAATAAGAAGGCTGAAAACAGGGGACCGGATCGATTCGGTAGAGAAACCGAATCGATTCTAAAATAGGGGAAGAAAAAAAACTACTTATGTGGAAAAACAAATCGATTCGTCGCTGGGCAAAGCGATTTGCACCTGGCAGTCTGCTTGCTGCAACTTTGTCCTACTTTACGAAAAATATTGTAAATTCTTCATTATAACTCGTAATTAGGAACGATCGGAGGCTACGCGAAGATAAATCAGAGGGCTAAAGCATCCCAGAAGACATTATGCCAAAAACCCGAAATATGAAATGACTAAAATGCCCTTGAATGTGCCCTTGAGTGTATTTTGAAGTCAAAACCATCCTAAAAATGCCATAACTCCATCGATGCTACTCGGATTCATGCACCATCGGTGGCCACGCGAAGATAAATCAAAGGGATTAAACTTTTGTGAAGAGTTTGGGATTCAAAATTGAATGTTAAAATTACTAAAATGCCTCCGAAGCTGCAATATTCGACGAAACTTTTCTGTAAATCGTCTGAACTTCGTACTAAGCATCCAAATACCTGCAAAAGCTCAATTAACCCCTGAAAACGCATATATATATATATAGAAATCTGAGGTTGTCTGGTTAACGATCTTAAGTATAGGGATTAAGATACTCGAGGGGGCTAATAACGCGTAGACTATCGGACGAAATACGTAATATTTGCATCGTACCACCTGGGTTATTGCCTACTTAACATATCGCAATAGAGATCCTAAACCCCCATATTCATTACCTAGTCAATCGAGGCCCTCACTTAACTGTGTCCTTTTGACCACAAGGTTGCCACCAATCCACCTTATCCTTTCTATCCACACGGGATTTTTGTGACAACCACACCTTCCGTCATTCGTTCCCTATGGGCAATTAATATCGCACTAGGCTACATCTACTAACCCGTACTAGCTTTAAAAGACATTCCAATAACTAATCATTTCATTTATAAGGCTACACTAGCATACACTATCGACACCCCGATATAACGATCATGTTTCGATGCTACCCCCACCTTAATTGTCATTTTCAAATCTTCTCATGGCGTCATCATTCCAAGTCTCAAATACTTTTCCTAGTATATCCCAAATTCGATTATTACCACGCCGATAATAATCCTTATATTACATCATAAGATCACTCATAAAAGGATACAACTATCACCCTACCTTAGGGATTACGCCATCCATATGTGCCGATTAAAAAGCCATATACGACACGTACACTATATAGATATTAATTTGGAGTCAGCACATGACCCTCAACACTATCATTACTATACTGCTACTGTGTCTTTTACCCGACTTAATTGGTCTCCTAAGAATACCAAATACATTTCATGCATAATACCCGAAACTCGATAAGGTCTCATCGCTTATACTTCTATTGTCAGAGGTACAGTCCACAAAATCTTTCAACGCCCACATCAATATCACTTGGTGCTCGTAAAGATACTAGTCTATGACCTTCTAGCCATAGTGCACCTTAATCCTCTAACACCTCAAGACATCACAACATTTGATATTTATCCTCAATGATGCCACATAATGTTTTTCCAATGGGAACCTTAACGTGCCTATGAACTACACACACACTAGGAATATCTCGCACCTAGCCATTACCTCAATGGCTAAAACGAGTCTCAACACTTAGATACTAATCTTACCTTTATTCTAAATGGTCGTGATTATAATTCACGTACAGACTATAATTAGTGCTACTACGGGTTATGGCAGGATACAAGACATCACCTGCAGCCTATAAACCTCAAGGTCTACCTCACCTAATTCTCAATGACTGCTCAACTATGGAAATAAAAATTACATCACCATGTTAATATCATATCAAATGTCAACCTATGAGTTAACACAGCTATATAAATATTAATAGGATACGGGCATCGGGTCTTGCCTGATCGTGCGCGAACCGTGTGCTTGTGTAGAAGCATTGTCGTTGTTTTTGGTTCACCACCTCAATGCAAAAAACCTAAACTACAACTACACTTGATATACAAGTACAACAGTAAGTCGGGTATCGTAAGAAATCCACAGGGCATGTCGTATAGATTTTAATTGATTAATTACTTTTAAAATAACAGTGTAAAAAGGTTATAGGTAGGTTATGGTGAAAAAGGAAAAATAAAGAACAGTTAAACTAAATTACAATTAATTAAAACGAGAGTCGGGATCGCATTCTCGCCCCGGGATAAACAACACATAGTTAGAATTTTGGTTTGAAAGATATGTAACCGGGCATTTCAATTAAGCAAAGACATCACACAATAAGGAATCCAATCCAAAGTTGCTAGATTAAATATTTAACAGAAAATGATCACACGCGGATTAAATTCAAATTATCGCTATAAACACTAATGTTGCATGCTAAAGAAAGTTAATTGCATAACAATCCGACTTTGATAAATGAGGTTTCAATTAAACTCAATTTTACATAAAACCCAACTTTCGAAGCTCAATCTTCATTAATGGCAGAAACGCAATCCCAAATCATTATCTGTGGGCTAGACATGATTAAAACTAAATTAAACAACAAATAAAATAATAAAAGCAATAAATAAATAAAAATAACAATTATCTAGGCATGGAAATGAAATATAAGTAAGAAATAAAGCATAAACAAAGGAAATAACAACTATATTAATGGTAGGGATAATGAATAGTACAACTTACAAGACCCAAATGGGCACAACCCTAAAGAAAAATGAAAATGAGCTCCTAAAACCCAAACCCTAAACTAATTAAAATCAAAGATGTCATCTCAAAAGGAGATGGAATGTATTTATAGTAAAACCCTAATGGGAAACTTGCAATTAACAGAAAATTGAATATGTCGGACCGAATCGATTCGGCTGTGTCAGAATCGATTTGGTAAGAAGGATCTTCGAAGGATGCAAAGGAGCGAATCGATTCGGCTGGGTCCGAATTTATTCATAGTTAAAAACCTGCTTCACTGATGTAAATCAAATCAATTCAGAGGAGACAGAATCGACTCAGTGCTGGTAAGATTGAGTACTATCTTGTCTTTCTCTTTCGCTTAAAAATACCGTAACTTCTTCGTTCGGACTCGAATTCACTCACCATTTGTGGCCACGCGAATCTTTCTTATAGGGATAAAACTTCCGTGAAGATGTTGGGCCAGATGCCCAAACTGTTAAATGACCAGATTGCCCTTGCGCGTGCTGATGTGTACGGAACTTCGTTGAAATGCGTCGAAACTTCACACTAAGGGCCGGAATACATACAAAATCTCAATTAACCCCTACAAAGCATATATATATATATATCCAAACCCAAGGTTATCTAGTTAACGAGCTTAAATATAGGAAGAAAGGAAATCGAGGGGGATAAAATGTGTAAGTTAACGGGCGCAAATATGCAATATTCGTGCCGTATCATTACTTATAAACACCAAGTCCCTCACCACAGACGCCGCATGAGATCCTATTCCTCAATATCATATCATAACCCATGTACACTAACCGAAGTCCTCCACCGAATGGGCTAATACGTTTTCACCACGTAATCAATACTTGGGAACGTTATTCAACTATCTAGTCTCCATACATGAGATCCTATACCTTTACCATTAGGTCGTAGCAAAGATTACCAATTGTTTCCAGTATAAGGCTACTCTCACCACCAAAGTTATTTCACACCACATCTCACACAAGGGTTTACGGCATTGCCACTATCATTCTACACCACTTCATGTGTCCTCCGAATTACCCTCAATTGCGATATCGCCTCAAGGATAAAAGTTGTCTAATTACACCACTGGCATTAACTACCCATAAGCATCGTAAGGGTTATATATATACCTTTCAATCATCAATCATTAGTGCCTAGTCGAGACACCCTAATCATTAACCTCTAATGTTGACCATATGTTATATGCAATTCAGGCCCCACTTGCCTATTGGATACCGTATGTAAGTATATACAATGCAACAAGAAATTATCGAGTTATAAAAATCTTAAACCAAATTAATAAAGCAAGAAAAGCGCATGTTCTCATAGGTTAAAGTTTAATTCGTGAAGTTATTCATAATATCAATGATTTGAGGACAAAAGTCTAATAACTTCAAAAATCGAGAACATGCATCGTTGAGTTGTTTATTAGATCGGGCATTTATTAAAATTTACCATCGAAAACAAGGCAAAATGACCAAAAAGAAGAAAAAAAGAAAGAAAACATTTTTTAAAATTTCTAATTTTTAACAAAAAGGATGCTTTGTAACTAAAATGTGATTAAACCCATGGACTAAACATGAAATGGATAGAATATCGTACACCCCCTAACTTAAATGTTTCATTGTCCTCATTGAGCATTAAGAACACAACATAAATATAGGAAAAGAATGATATTACCAAAAATTGGAGCGATCCCTGGATAAGTACGAGTCCAAAGAATCTACAAAACAAGTTAGTACCAAGCATAATGAAAAGCAATAACAAAAAGTTTAACTAATTACACTAGACTAAACTAAAAGGAAAGAAAAACTAAAGAAAGAAATAATAAAAAGCTAACTATTTACAACCTACTGTTTGGACTTCACACTAACTATACACTAGAAATATAATTTTTGAGGATCCACCCAAAATGGGATATGACTTTGAAAGCTCAACGGTGGACCCTCCAAAGAAAGCATGCCTCCTGGAAGATATGAATTCCATTTGAATAACAGAAGGCATATGGGTGGTGGAAAAGTTTAACCATCGCTAATTATAAATTTTGGGCGGACGATGGGTGATTTGGATAATAAGGGGGAGAGGTACACTTGGGATACAAAAAAAGTAGATTCACCTCCTAAAGGTTTTCAATTCGAATGGGAGATGGTGTACACATGGGGGATAAATCCATCATGAAAAACAAGTCCGCAAAGAGTCCTCATCGGCAAAAGGTTTAGAAGTTTCAACAATTTCTACCGACTCATACGAATCAATCGGTACCTCTAATGGTTAGATAATGGAAAACGTATATGGTAATGAAGTAAATTCAATCTCAATCAACTCATCGTCGAAAAGAGATTGAATTTCAGTGGAGAAGTTCAATCTCCCTTGAGATATTCTTCTAAAAGTTGAGGTGAAACACTAGTTTCCAAGTCCTCGTTGATTTCCACAAAAGAATCAATCTCATTGCAAAGTGCTTCAATTCTCAATCCATCACCAGTAGCGTTATATGCGCTTTGGGTGAAAAGAAGAAAGGATTATTCCAAAGTAGGCTTCCTTGGCTCTAGAACCTTGATTTCCTCATTTGGTTGAAACTCCTCTTCAACATCAATTATATCGGAACGAAAATCGTCGTTGGATTTGAATAATGAATCCAACTCAAGATCCCAAAAATGATTTTCTTCCCGATAAATGTTTTCAAGCCTTTCATTCTCGAGAATTTGAAAGCCCTCACCCACGGTAATAGGTCGAGACGCGGATTCTTGAGAATGGAAAGTTTGCGAAAAATCCCCAACTAAAGAATCATTAGAATTTTCGACATAACTAAAGAAATAGGACATGGTTACCGAATTGTTTGTAGATGGAGAATCCAATTAGGAAAGTGCGCGGACGAGAATCCAAGTTTCTTAGCACTAAAATATGCTATCTTGCAAAAAAGGTTAAAACAAAGAATTCAAATACAAAAGAAAAAATATTACGAAATAATAAAATAATTACAATCTAAAATACACTCCCCGGCAACTGTGTCATTTTGATCATGCAAGAACCGTGTGCTCGTGTAGAAGTATTGTCGTTGTTTTCAGTTTACCACCTCAATGCAAAAAACCTAAACTACAACTACACTTGAGATACAAATATATCGGTAAGTCGGGTATTGTAAGAAATCTATAGGGAATATCATATAGATTTCAATTGATTAATTACTTCTAAAATAAAAGTGTAAAAGGTGATAGGTAGGTTATGGTGAAAACGAAAAAATAAAGAAAAGTTAAAACTAAATTACAACTAATTAAAACGAGAGTCAGGATCGCATTCCTGCCCCGGGATAAACAACACGGAGTTAGAATTTTGGTTTGAAAGATATTTAACCAAGCATTTCAATTAAGCATTAACTTCACACATTAAGGAATCCAATCCAAAGTTGCAAGATTAAACATTTAACAGAAAATGATCACACATGGATTAAATTCGGATTATCGCTATAAAGACTAACGTTTCATGACAAAGAAAGTTAAACGCATAACAATCCGACTTTGATATGCGAGGTTTCAATTAAACACAATTTTACACAAAACCCAACTTTCGGAGCTCAATACCCAGTAATGGAGGAAACGCAATCCCATCCCATTATCTACGGGCTAGACATTATTAAAACTAAATTAAACAACAAATAAACTAATGTAAGAAATAAATAAATGAAAACAACAATTATCTGGGCATGGAAATTAAATAAAAGCAAGAAATAAAGCATAACCGAAGGAAATAACAACTATATTAATGGTAGGGATAATGAATAGTACAACTTACAAGACCCAAATGGGCACAACCCCAAAGAAAAATGAAGATGAGCTCCCAAAACCCAAACCCTAAACTAATTAAAATGAAATATCTCATCTCAAAATGATATGGAATGTATTTACAGTAAAACCCTAATGGAAAACTTGCAATTAAAAAAAAACTGAATCTGTAGGACCGAACTTATTCGGTAAGAAGGATATTTGGAGGCTGCAAAGGAGCGAATCGATTCCGTTGGGTCTTAATCGATTCATAGTTAAAGTCCTGATTCACTGATGTAAATTGAATCGATTTGGGGGAGACCGAATCGATTCGATGCTGGAAAAATTGAGTAGTATCTTGATGTGAATCGATTCGCTAGAGACTGAATCGATTCTCCACTACAGAATTGTTTTTCCTCCCCTATTTTGGTAGTTGTCTTTCTCTGTCACTTAAATATCCCATAACTTTTTCGTTCGAACTCATTTTCATGCACCGTTTGTGAACACGTGAAGCTTGTTCATAGGGATACAACTTACGTGAATATGTTAGGATAGATGCCCAAACTATTAAATAACCATATTACCCTTGTGCGTGCTGACGTGTACGAACCTTTGCCGAAATGCGTCCAAACTTCAGACTAAGTGCCGAATTACCTACAAAAGCTCAATTAACCCCTCAAAAGCATATATATGTTTAAATCTGAGGTTGTCTGGTTAACGAGCATAAATATAGGTATTAAGGTACCCAAGGGGGGCTAAAATGCATAAGTTAACGGGAACAAATATGCAATATTTATGTCATATCATTGCCTATAAGCACCAAGGCCCTCACGACAGACGTCACACAAGATCCTATTACCCAATATCATATCATAACCCAAGTACACCAACCTAAGTCCTCCACCAAATGGGATAATACGTCTTCACCACAAAATCAATCCTTGTGAATGTTATTCAGCTATCTAATCTCCATACATGAGATGCACAACCTTTACCACTAGGTCGTAGCAAAGATTACCCACTGATGCCACGACAAGGCTACTCTCACCACCAAATTTATTTCATATCGCATCTCACACAAGGGTTTACGGCATTGCCATTATCATTCTACACCACTTTACGTGTCCTCCGAATTACCCTCAATTGCGATATCACCCCAAGGATTGAATTTGTCTAATTACACCACCGGCGTTAACTACCCATAAGCATCGTATCTAAGGGTCATATATATACCTTTCAATCACCAATCATTAGTGCCTAGAATAGGCACCCTAATCATCAAACTCTAATGTTGACCATTTGTTATATGCAATTCGGGCCACTTGCCTGTTGGGTATCGTATGTAAGTATATAAAATGCAACAAGAAATTAATGAGTTATAAAAATCTTAACCCAAATTAATAAAGCAAGAAAAGCGCATGTGCTCATGGGTTAAAGTTTAATTCGTGATGTTATTCATAATATCAACGATTTTGAGGACTCAAGTCTAATAACTTCTAAAATTGAGAATATGCATCGTTGAGTTATCTATTGGATCGGGCATTTATCAAATTTATAATCAGAAACAAGGAAAAATGTCCAACAAAGGAGAAAAAAAAAAGAATCCATTTTTGAAATTTTTCAATATTTAACAAAAACCATGCTTTATAACTAACAAGTGATCGAACCCACGGACTAAACATGAAATGGATAGATTATCCTACACCCCCTAACTTAAATGTTGCACTGTCCTCAATGCGCATTAAGAACATAATATAAAGATAGGAAAAAGAATGATATTATCCAAAATTGGAGCGATCCCCCGATAAGTATGAGTCCAAGGAATCTACAAAACAAGTTATTACCGAGCATAACGAAAAGCAATAACAAAAATTTAAACTAATTACACTAGACTAAACTAAAAGGATAGAAAAACTAAAGAAAGAAAGAATAAAAAGCTAACTATACAACCTACTATTCGGACTTCACACTAACTATACACTAGAAGTCTAACTTTTGAGGATCCACCCAAAATGGGATGTGACTTTGAAATATCAACGGTGTACCCTCCAAAGAAAACATGCCTCCGGGAATATATGAATTCCGTTTGAACAACATAAGGCATGTGGGTGGTGGAAAAGGTGAACCATCGCCAATTATAAATTTTGGACGGAAGATGGGTGATTTGGATAATAAGGGGGAGAGTTACAGTTGGGATCTAAGAAAATTGGATTCACCTCCCTAGGGTTTTTCTATTAGAATGGGAGGTGGTGCGGATAAATCCATCATGAAAAACAAGTCCGCAAAGAGTCCTCATCGAAAAAAGTTGTAGAAGTTTCAATAATTTCTACCAAATCATAGGAATCAATCGATTCCTCTAATGGTTCGATAACGGAAAACGTATATGGTAATGAAATAAATTCAATCTCAATCAATTCATCGTCGAAAAGAGATTGAATTTCAGGGGAGAAATTCAATCTCCCCTCAGATATTCTTCTAAAAGTTGAGGTGAAACACTAGTTTCCAACTCCTCGTTGATTTCCACAAAAGAATCAATCTGATTTGAAAGTTATTCAAGTCTCAATCCATCACCAATAGAGTTATCCGCACTTTGGGTAAAAAGAAGAAAGGATTCTTCCAAAGAAGGCTTCCTTGGCTTTAGAACCTTGGACTCCTCATTTGGTTGAAACTCCTCTTCAACATCAAAAATATCGAAAGGAAAATTGCCGTTGGATTCGAATAATGAATCCAACTCAAGCTCCCAACAACGATTTTCTTCCCGATAAATGTTTTCAAACCTTTCATTCTCAAGAATTCGAAGGCCCTCACCCAAGGTAATAGGTCGAGGTGTGGATTCTTGAGAATGGAAGGTTTGAGAACAATACCCAACTAATGAGTCATTAGAATTACCGATATAACTAAATAAATAAGGCATGGTTACTGAATAATTTGTAGATGGAGAATCCAAGTAGGAAGGTGCGCAGCCGAGAATGAAAGTTCTTAGTGCTCAAATGTGTTATCCTGCAAAACAGGTTAAAACAAAGAATACAAATACAAAAAAATACAACGAAATAATAAAACAATTACAATCTAAAATTCATTTGCCGACAACGGCGCCATTTTAATCGTGCGTGAACCGTGTGCTCGTGTAGAAGCACTTTCGTTGTTTTCGGTTCACCACCTCAATATAAAAAACCAAGACTAAAACTACACTTGCGATACAAGTATAGCGGTAAGTCGGGTATCGTAATAAATCCTCAGGGAATGTCGTATATATTTTAATTGATTAATTACTTCTAAAATGAAAGTGTAAAAGGTGATAGGTAGGTTATGGTGAAAAAGGAAAAGGAAAGAAAAGTTAAAACTAAATTACAACTAATTAAAACTAGAGTGGGGATCACATTCCCGCTCCGGGATAAACAATGAATAGTTATAATTTTGGTTCAAAACTTATTTAACCGAGTATTTCAATTAAGCATAAACATCACACAATAAGGAATCCAATCCAAAGTTGGGAATTATCTCACGCGGATTAAATTCGAATTATCGCTATAAACACTAACGTTGCAGGACAAAGAAAGTTAAACACATAACAATCCAACTTTGATACGCGAGGTTTCAATTAAACGCAATTCTACACAAAACCTAACTTTCGGAGCTCAATACCCATTAATGGCGAAAACGCAATCCCAACCCGTTATCTATGGGATAAACATGATGAACACTAAATAAACAACAAATAAACTAATGAAAGCAATAAATCAATGAAAATAACAATTATCTAGGCATGGAAATGAAATAAAAGCAAGAAAGAAAGAATAACCAAAGGAAATAACAACTAGATTAATGGTAGGGATAATGAATGGTAAACCTTATAAGAACCAAATGGGCATAACCCCTAAGAGAAATGAAGATGAGCTCCCAAAATCCAAACCCTAAACTAATTAAAATGAAAGATCTCATCTGAAAATGAGATGGAATGTATTTATAGTAAAACCCTAATGGCCAACTTGCAAGTAAAAGAAAATTAAATCTGCAGGAGCGAATCAATTCGGCTGAGTCAGAATCGATTCGGTAATAATGATCTTCGAAGGCTACAAAGGAGCGAATCGATTCCGCTGGGTCTGAATCGATTCGTAGCGAAAGACCTGCTTCACAGATGTAAATATAATCGTTTTGGAAGAGACCTAATCGATTCGGTGCTGGAAAAATTGAGTACTGTCTTGATGAGAATCGATTCTCCAGAGGCCGAATCAATTCTCCACTGCAGAATTGCTTTTCCTCCCCTATTTTGGTATGTTGTCTTTCTCTTTCGCTAAAAAATCCCGTAAGTTCTTCGTCGGACTCGGATTCACACACCGTTTGCGGCCACACGAAGGTTGCTGATAGGGATACAACTGACATGAAGATGTTGGTACATATGCCAAAATTGTTAAATAACCAGATTACCCTTGCGCGTGCTGATGTGTACGGAACTGTAATACTCCATATTTTTATGGCTTTTAATTATGGGATTTATAAAATTATATTGGGATAAATTAATTTAATATTAATCTCGATTTTAAAGTAAATATTTACTAGCGTGACGAGAGTTAGTAATTATATGTTGAATATTACTAGATGAGTAAAGTAATATATGAGATTTAATTTATTAAAAATTGTCGTGAGTGAATAATACAACAATTATAAAAATTAAGTTGGGACGCGTATATGTCGTGTCGGGGACTAAATTAATAAAATAAAAGTGAATTAATTATAAATCGCTCGTATGATCATTTTGAGTGCACCAACGGAAGGGTCGAGATAGTCAGAAAATTGTACCTAAGGATTTATTTTGAGTCTGGGGACGTTTTTAGGCCTAACCAGTAACCCGGGAGGGCATTTTGCTAATTACCCATTTTAGGCCTTAGTTATGGACTAAAATGGGAGTTAGAGTCCTCGAGAGTTAGAAACATTATAGTTACAGAGAGGCTAAGGAAGAGAGGAGAGAGAAGGCTTCTAAGGAGGAGAGCCACCAACCCTACACCACTTTCATCAATTCCACCCCCAACGCGTAGATCGGGAGAAGGGAAACGTTCATATACCTCTCTAATCCGTCGAACCAGACCTTTGATTTCTAGGCAAGTATCTATCTTATTGTTATTTAGTTGCTAACACATCCATGCTAGTTTACGAGATTATAAATTTATGTTTTCAGGAAAGATAAATGATAATTGGGAGATTCATACTGAAAACTCTGAGTAGAAATCATGTTAGGACAAAATTATTATTATATGAAGATGATTGATTACGAAATTGATGTCCAGTAGAGGTTAAATTCTGGAAGAATTAGGAATATATTGATCATGATGATAAAAATAGGGTTCTTAATGTATTAATTTGAATTAACCCTTTAATTGATGGCTCTTGATGAATTCGTATGTTTTATGTTAGAAATCATGTATGTAGGATAATATAAC
Source organism: Sambucus nigra (assembly GCA_949130495.1). Lineage (NCBI taxonomy): Eukaryota > Viridiplantae > Streptophyta > Magnoliopsida > Dipsacales > Adoxaceae > Sambucus > Sambucus nigra. The sequence continues at coordinate 462,823,753 of OX422209.1, read as the reverse complement.
TGTTGATTTGATTGGTTGGGAGTTTTGGGTGAATTAATAGGGGTTTTGAGGATTTATGTTAAGGAATCCCGTAGGTAAAGAATTGAAAAATCTGGGCCAATAACTGCTTGATCGATTGATCGACTCAAGAATGTCGATCCATCGACTCCTCCTTGAAATGGGAACTTTTTCACCTTTTAAATGTTAATCCAATCCCGATGCGCAAAGACCTTTGGACATAATTTATATATCATAATGAGACTTGATAAGGACCAGTAGGGTCCTGATAATATGACTTTATATAAGAATTAATCGTGAGATTTCGAGGGTATAAATTGAGTGGGAAATCGTGCGTACGTTAATTTAGGGCTTGTGAGAATTAAGAATGACTTATAGCAGTAGGGTAATGAGTGTACACCTACTGATTTTATATTTATCTATAGGATACACTTTGAGAGTCGAGAAATACTTAAGGACTTGCGGTATTTGAGAAAATAAAACAATGATTTAATTACGTTGAACTCGGGCATTATATACCACGCATGGTTCGAATATCTTATGGGTCATGGGCGTACCCAGCTGAATAATGTAAATATATATATAGGTTGATGTATTTATATATATGTAATATTTTGTATTTGTGTGTAATCATACCCAAGCTACTTGTTATCTCGGAGGTTTCCGCGTCGGGACAGTCTTATCTCGATTGGACCTTTATGGGGGATATTGACTTGTACCCTAAAACATAGTATCCCTAGATACAGGCTATCTAAAAATGATAGTTAGATGATCCTAAGAGACGTGAGGGTATGTACTGACCTCTTAGTGATTGGGAACTATGTTTCGCCTCTAATATATGTGTTTTGTGTTAATACAATTCGAGAGTGATTCCAAACTAGTATTTCCCTTTATACGAGAGATACAGGGACTTGATAGCAGAGTATGCCAGCACCATAAATGTATGTGGGGTGCCTTAATTGTATATATATTATGAGTATTAAATATATACACCTGTGATTAGTCTACTTTGCTTGTGAGTAGATAAAATGGAATAATTGATATTAAATTAATTAAGTGGATGAGCACTTAAGTCTGTATTGAGATGAACATAAATGGCTTAATTTATTCATAAGAAAAAGTTATCGGATATAAATTATAGTGATGTGATTACTTGAACAGATCTTGGTGAAAGGAAATTGGGTTAAACTAATAAGTTGGGTTAGCTGTAGTTAGATTAGTTTAGTGGTACGTTAGGCGTTCACATTAGTTGAGGGGCGAGAATTCCCAAGTGAGTGTCGAAGTACTAACATGTGTGTAATATCAACTGGTAAGCATTTTAAATACTTGTTAAACTATTTTTAAAGTTATTTTACACTCGTTCTTTGACCTGTTTCCTGTCATCTCTCCTTTATCTTGTATATATATATATATATATATAGGTGCCCAGCCACAGGGGCGTCAGGCTTAGATCTTTAGACTGTTGACGTGCTGCAACTAGTGTGGGAGTTGCAGGTCCTTGCAGTAGATGACTTCATCCTTGTCTTCTTAGTCTCCTGTTTAGTCATACTAGTTAGGGCATGTGTCTCCCATTTCCAGTTTTCTTTTAGTTCAGAGAGAGACTTGTACTCTTCATTATTTCAGTATTCAGCTATTGTTGGGATTATTTTAATTAATTCATTGTCCTGCGATTTGGGATATATTATTTTGGATTGGTTAATTTAGCTTGGTTATTTCATTTGGATGGTTTGGTTTTAATATTATCATTTGTGTTCATGGAAATGGTTTCATATTATAAATCATAACAATAGGACTTATATTATAAAATTAAATGTTTTGACACTTAGCTTAATTATTTATTAGGTCACTAATAAAGAAAAATTGTTTTACGACAGTGATGCTAAGAATGAACCAACCGGACACTTTGATTTAATTTAATAAAGGACTGATCACCCGATATTTAATTAGGTGGGGTGTCTTAGGTGGTATCAGGGCATCAAGTTCTAGTGTCCTTTAGGATCTGTACAGCTCATTATGCTTTTTGCTTAGCGTCCTTTGATTTAGAGCCCTAATATTAGGAATGTTGTATTCATCCTTACACGTTGGAAATCCGTACTTTGGCAATTTATTTGTATAAATGATGATCTAATTCAAATTATTTCAACTTTCAAGTGGCACGTCTAGAAGAACAAGCTAACAATGATGGGGGAGTCAATGAGCAAGGTCATCTGATACCTCAGGTACCTCCGGAGAGTGTATCAATCGCCAAAATAGTAGGTATCATGGCATAGGCAGTTACCATTGCAGTCTTATGGTACCAAGAACACGGTATGCAGCTTATAGAAGGCAAAAGAATAAGAGAAGATAGTCAATCGACATGACTAGAGTTAGCAATTATGGGAAGACACCAATTCCACAACAACAAGTTCATCAAGGTTGCAAAGACCACGAAGGTAATAGAAGTTGCATGGAGAGCCAAAAGCGTCAGGGCCAATATAGAAAAGGACAGAATGATGTCATAAAAAGGTGCTTCAATTGTGGAAGAGACGTCCATAAACATCAAACTTGTCCAGATCAGGCTGGAGAGAAACTCTGAGCTGACCAGTAGGGACAGTAAGGCCAAAGAAAGCAAAGACTTTCAGGACTCTTCAATAAGTGTGAACAACATGGTCACAAGTGGAGGGACTGTCCTTAACCTAATATTATTTTTCTCCAAAATGCTCAACAGGGCCAACAGGGTCAAGGAAGAGGTGGGACTACACAACAGGGCCAAAATCAGCAGATTCGCAAGATAAGACAGTTTGGTGGTAGATGATTCAATTGTGGTAGGACGGGTCATAGGAGGCAAGATTTCCCAAATTAGGGCAAGATACTTCAGCAAAAGGATACATATCAGGATCCGAAGAGTCCTATATTTTTAGCGGCCCTTCCAACACTGGCGCAGGTACCATCCTTATCAACCATTCCTCCTACCGCCCCACCACAGCAGGGGCAGTTACAGTATGGGTGTGTGTACAACGTCCAGCAGGAAGCAGTCCAGTAGCCACCATCCCCCATTGAGGGTATGTTCCTATCCATAGTACTATGTGACACATTTTATTTGATACTGGGGCACCACGCTCCTTCATAGCCACTAGTTTTGCATGGGCCACAGGGTTGTTAGGCACGGCAGAAAGTAAAATAACATGTGTAGCCTCACCATTGGGTAATGAATCGTTGATTTTCTTTATATGTCGGGGGGATAAGTATAGAGATTGGGATCCTGATTTTGCTTTCAGATATGCTATTCGTTGATATGCATGAGAATGACGCCATTATTGGCACATATTGGCTTACTGCTTATAGAGACATGATAGACTATTTCAGTAGGAGTATTATTTTTTCTATTTCGGGCCAGGATATGTTTCTGGTTGTGATGCCTTGTCCTGAGGGAGGATCGTCCGCCCATTTATATTACATCGAGGAGGAGACCTATAAGGAGGTAGTGATTTCCATTGATCTGATTCCTATAGTTCATGAGTTTTCAATGTGATCCAGGATATACTAGGGTTACCACCTAGTTGAGAGATAGGTTTTGTTATAGATTTGATGTCTGGAACTCGGCTGATAGCCCGAGCACCATGACATATGGCTCCAGCTAAGATGAGAAAGTTACAAGATTAGATTGAGTCGTTATTGGGGCAGGACTTCATTCATAGGAGTACCTTACGTTAGGGAACAGGATGTGTCGAAGACTGCTTTCTTGACGCGATATGAATCTGTGTAGGATGTTTTGTTATGGAAAAGCCTTACCTGCAAGAGGGTGGGGCTTGCATTTATAATATATATTATAGGGACTTTGAAGGGCATAGTGATCTCAAGATATTCGGTACTGTTGTGTGTAGGGACTTTATTAATATGATTCAGAGTGTATTGGGTTTGCGGTTTAGCATAAAGATTTAGCTACTCTGATGTTTAATGCTAAAGACTTAGTATTAGGAAAGGAGCATTGTTATATCACTCCTTTAGAGACGTGGTAGTTAAGACTTAAAGTTATATATCTGGGGAAAGGATTTCGAGAGTCCCGATTGTATGTGTACGAGGTTTATGGAATGTGATTACCACCAATGTTGAGTTATAATGCCTTTTGGATAGAAAGTTTATCATTTAAATGTAATTGTGGATGGAGATATGAATTTTATGTCGAGAGACGGGAATATAGGGGTACATGTTATGGACTGAGGGCCTAACGAATCTTGATAATTGACAATGCTAGGTAGTAGTGTATCGAGAGGGTTCATTGTTTGGATTTCCCTTTGCGAGACATTCCACGCATGAAAATTAGCATAAGGTTGTAAGTAGGGAGATGTTTGGTCATTCGTCCATAAGTCCGGTACCTCGGTCGTTATAAAAGTGTATAGTTATAACTGTAAGTTGAAGGTTAAATTACAAAATAAGGCCAGTGAAGCCGGTTGTGAGGTGAGGAAACATTGAGAATTTTGTTTTATCACCGCGAGTTGAAGGGTGGAACAATGTTAAGGAGGATTTAGAATTTCAATTTCTAGGGTAATTGAGAGTACCCAAGTGTTGTAGCCACGTTGTGAGTATAGGGGCAATAAAGAATTAGGTGTTATGTGTGAAGCATAAGTGATGCTTACGCTAGTATGAACTGTTTATAGGGTGTGTGGGCACCCTGGTTAGCTGATGTTAGGATCGTCCGGGTTAAAGGAACGTGGGAATAGATGTGTGAAATATATGTTTGTGGGACTAATATATCAAAGTGGAAGTGGTAGAGTGGATCAAGCGCCATGTGAGGGGGATGATAATCCATATATGCGTGTGCGATCAGAGTAGCACCCCGAACTTGGTGGAAAGATTGTGGGAAGCCATTTAAAAAGGGGTATCCCTTAATAAGACTAAAATTTAACTATTATGGAAAATTTGGAGCGGCGTTCTACCCAGTGGAATGTTGAGAGTGACTTGCGCAGAAAAGAGAAAGATGATGCCAATATGGAATAAGGATTCTAGAAGTGCACATTGTGGAAAAAAGTGCACGGGTCAGAAATTTAGGTATACACTGAGGGAAGAAGAGGATTATTAAGTAACACTTAATGTGAGACATTATAAGTGGAATTCGATGTTGAGCTGGACATAGTGAGTATCCCCAATGCATGCCACTTATATGAAGAAATCGGTTGGGGTAGGATGATCAGCCAGAAAATTTTGTATCAAGCCGACGATTCCAGTAATGGAAGAGTCAAGTTGGCAAATTTCTTCAATGGGTTGCCAACACACAGATTCGTCACGAGTTCCTTTGAATGTGTGGAACAAGTTGATCAAGAAGGAAGCAATTGATATTCCTTTGGGATGATTTATAATATTAGATAGTGTGCCCGAGTTTTCCTTTGAAAAGAAGGATCGCGCCGGTATGTGGTCCTACCCGTTATTATCCTGAACTAGGATGAGACTCTTTAACCCCACCTTCAATATGGGATTTTAGGAAGCAGTGGGTATAACGTTTCGTTTTGAGCAGGTTGTGTCACTTATAGCCCAGGGAGCAGGCGAAAGGTGATTAACGACTAGTGAAGCAGAATGAAAGTAATTTTGGATTCATCGTAATCATTTCATTTCCACAACAAATATAGCTAATAAGTGAAGTGAAGTAAAGTATAGTACGGAAATTAGGAGAGGATATTACCTAATTGTACGGTTGTGCAAAAGAACTCGTACCTGTGTATTTTGAACAAGGTGCTTATTGAGGTTTAGGTGTGGAAAAAAACCTTAACTATTCCCCCTCTGGATGTTTAGAGGTGAGCGGATAATCAGAATTTTGGATGGGTCGAGAGTTAGAATCCAAGGACCAAAGTAAAATAATAACCACATAATATCTTAGGTGACCTTTTGACTATCGTAAGAGTTACGTCACCAAAAATTGAGATTTGAGGAACTGACAAGAGTAGTCAGATATTCATATGGTTTCTCCCAGACTGGGAGTTTTGTGTTTAGATGAATATGGGAATTGATACAAAGTGCGGTGTGGCCTCCCAATAATATTAAGACAATGGGTCCAATGACGTATAGGCTAGTCTTATTTGAATGTTGTTTGGTAGTTGCACAAGGTGAGGTGTCATTATTAAGGTGTGACCCTATAACTGATAAAGTGTCAAGAGTGTTAAAAAAGTTTACTGTGAAGCGGGAGCTATAGTGATCGATCCTTACTTTGAAGTTGGTTTTGAGTACTGGAGGAAACCTATTTTTACAAGGTATGCCTTATTTTTTCCGAATTTCGGGAAGAAATTCCGTTATTAGGGGGGAAGTATGTAATACCCCGTATTTTTATGGCTTTTAATTATGGGATTTATTAAATTAAATTGGGATAAATTAATTTAATATTAATCTGAATTTTAAAACAAATATTTACTAGCGTGACGAGAGTTAATAATTATATGTTGAATATTACTAGATGAGTAAAGTAATATATGATATTGAATTTATTAAAAATTATCGCGAGTGAATAATATGACAATTACAGAAATTAAGTCGGGACGTGAATGTGTTGTGTCGGGACTAAATTAATAGAATAAATAGTGAATTAATTATAATCTTTCGTATGGTCATTTTCAGTGTGCCAATGTGTCCGGAAGGGTCAAGATAGTCAGAAAAGTGTACCCGGGAGTTTAGTTTGAGTCTCAAGACGTTTTTAGGCCTAACCGGTAACCCGGGAGGGCATTTTGGTAATTACTCATTTTTGGCCTTAATTATGGACAAAAATTGAAAGGTTATATCGGATGGGAGTTAGAGTTCTCGAGGGTTAGAAACATTAGAGTTACAGAGAGGCTAAGGAAGAGATAAGAGAGAAGGCTTCCAAGGAGGAGAGCCACCAACCCTACACCACTTTCATCAATTCCACCATCAATGCGTAGATCAGGGGAAGGGAAATGTTACCATACCACTCTAATCCGTCAAACCAGACCTTTAATTTCCAGACAACTATCTATCTTGCTGTTCTTTAGTTGATAACACATCCATGCTAGTTTAGGAGATTATAAATTTATGTTTTCAGGAAAGATAAATGATAATTGGGAGATTCATACTGAAAACTCTGAGTAGAAATCATGTTAGGACAAAACTATTATTATATGAAGATGATTGATTACGAAATTGATGTCCAATAGAGGTTAAATTCTGGAAGAATTAGGAATATATTGATCATGATGATAAAAATAGGGTTCTTAATGTATTAATTTGAATTAACCCTTTAATTGATGCCTCTTGATGAATTTATATATGTTTTACGTTAGAAATCATGTATGTAGGATAATATAACTGTTGATTTGATTGGCTGTGATTTTTGGATGAATTAATAGGGGTTTTGAGGATTTATGTTAAGGAAACCCATAGGTAAAGAATTGCAGAATTTGGGCCAATAACTGCACAATTGATCGATCGAATCAAGAATGTCGATCAATCGACCCCCTTTCATCGATCAATCAACTCCTCCTGGAAATGGTAACTTTTTCACCTTTTAAATGTTAATCCAATCCCGATGCGTAAAGGCCTTTGGACATAATTTATATATCATAATGTGACTTGATTTAATGCCTAAGATAAAAACGGTCATTAAAAGTTGGGGAGATATAATGTGTCAGTGACTAACAGTATAAACGGGTGAGCTTGGGCAATTTATGTCGTGTCATGTGTTGAAATCTTGTCATATTGCGAGGGATCAACATTTTAAACAGATTCGGTTGGTTATTGACAAGGGGAAGTACGACATTTTGATGAATTATTACCTGCGGCAGGAGGACCGCTATAATGAATTTTGGTGAATTATCACCCGAGGAGGGAGGACCACAATAACTAATAATTATTGAAGCAAGAACATAAAAATTTAAGAAATTTGGTAATTTGAGTTAATTAATAAAAGATTAACTCTGTGGGACTTTGGAATTTAAAATCATATTGGTGTGCCTTTTTAAATGGGGATCTCTGCGGGTAGTTAGTGGTTTATATTTATCACATTTAATTATTTCGTTTAATTTAAAATATTCTATTGTGATATTTATTGCGTATAATATTACAGTCTGGATTCAAATATCCTAATTGAGGGGAGTAGTGTGTATTCATGCTCGGGGCTCTGACCTCGTGCGTTTACTAACTTTTCAGGAAATAGTATTTGGAGAAGCCGCAAAGTATTTTGGAGATTTTCTTGGAGATGTAGTTAGAGTTTCTCTACCTAATGCGTATTAATTTAGTTTAGTTTTCTATTCCTTCGCACGTGTATTCAGACTCAGTTTATGGTTATGATTGGGCCATTCGGTTCCAAAGTTATATAGGTTTTTTTTGTTATTTCATTGGATTCAGTTCGATATTATTTAGTTTCATATTATTGGTGATTGGATTTACTTTGAGTTTAGCATGGAAATGGATCTTTTATCGCTTAGTTGGAAGGTTTATCTTTTGGGATTGATTATCATTTATCTTGTGGATTAATTTTATATGTCTCATATCTATCTAATGCTAAGAATGGTATTTTATTTACTCATTCCCGGTGTAGTTTTGGTGGCGCCCAACACCAAAATTAGGAGGTGTGTGACAGATGGTATCAGAGCATGGTATTAGGTCTCGTAGGTTGTGAGCCTGTTTATCTTCTGTGTTGCCAATCTTGATTCCCTTTGTTGATTCGTACTCCTTAAGGTAGAGGGTCTAGCATACGTGTTAGATGTGTTTCTTGGAGAGGTGAAGTTTTGAGTTGAGAACGTTATAAGCATTGAGTTTAGAATTAGTAATCTTGATTTGAGGGTCCTTAGAATGGATTATAGGGGCGATAATTATTTTGGAGATTTTATTGAAAATGTTAGGTATCATATGTATCAAATTTTTTCTTTGGTGTTGAGATTTAATTTGAGGACGTTAGCATTTTGATGACTTTCGGATATAGATAGGATCGAGTGGTGGTAATTTGTTAGAATGTGTGGTATGCCGTTATTTTCATAGTTATGCATATATAGGCAATATATATTATTTTGTAGTTCGTGGGGTAGGTGCGCATAGAATTGGGTGTATGGGCGCCCAATTATGAAATTTTAAGGGTAGTTATATGTGAGGCTTATTTTTTTATGAGATTTATGCGTTGATGTGTATGCTTCGTCTAATTTTGGAGGATGAAATTCTTTGCTAGTGGGGAAGTGTGTAACACCCCGTGTTTTAATTAATTGACTTTAATTAATTTGGAGTAAAATAAAATTTTTGAGTTAATGGTCTTTTAAGTATTTGACTGGGTCTTATTATTAAAATTTTCAATCAGGAATTATTTCGAGTCCTTTATAAAAAGGTTATAGGGTTTTATTTAAATATTTAACTGGCAGGCACGTATTTATTCAGCTAATATTTTTATCAGATAATTAAGTCGGATTTTAAAAATATTTAACTTTGGGAATTGTGGGGCTCATTCGAACGACATGCCATGTCGTTCGAACAACGTCGCATTGTCGTTCGAACGACAGGCATGCTCATTCGAACGACTGTGGAGGTGGATAGATGGGAGACACCTAATTGTGTTTTAACCCCTTTATATACTAAACAGAAACGGGGCTGAGACTTCATACGTCACTTTTCTCTCAAACTTTCTCCAGAAAGCTTTTTCAAAACATATTTCTCTCATCTTCAACCCTTATCCCCTACTTTTCACAAGTTTGGAAGAAACTATTAGAGTTCAACCTTCTACTCAGATTTTGATCCAACTATTACAGTCATGAATAATCTATTCTTTTCCTTTAGTATTATGCGTTTTAAGTGTTGCCTAAACCTTAATCTCTTGTTTTTCTTAAAACTAATTAGCAATCTAATTAGAGAAAGTGGACACATAAAACTTGGGGCTGTTTGTATGAAATCTTTTAATATGAACAATATTCATAACCCGTGGGTACGTCGGATTTATGAGTGATTTTGGGTTTTGTTGGTGTAGGTTGCATGTAGAAAAACCCTAGTTTGAATTAAATGAATTTGGGCGCGTATAACTCCCGTAGTTTATCTAGAGATAATGAAATTGGAATTTTGATATTTTAAATGAAGAAATATCGGTATATTTAATTTAATATGATTGAATGAGATTAATTGGGTATTTTGATGATGTGATAATTAAATTCAGATTTAATTGAATTGGACTATCATGTTTAGTTTTGTACGTTGATTTATTAAGATTGTTTGTGAGACTTGTTGGTATTATTTAACTGCCATTGTGACGACGGGTTATTGGGTATTTATGCTCTCCCTATATTTTTTGGATGCCTTCTAGGTATGGTACTAGTGGGTAGGCCTTTTGATGATTTACGCCTTCTAGGTATGGGTAGTGAGGGTAGATTATTACGACTTTATTATGTCGAGGGTGGGCTGATTTTTGTTACTTTATCATCATTACGCTAGCCTAGACATGAGACTAGGTCGAGGTTTATGTTAGAAATCCATCCTATACATAGGGTAGGACGTATTGATAACTTTAGGACCCTTAGGTATGGAACTAAGGGGTATTTTGAGGATCTCACATCGATTAAAAGGGTGGGTGATTTGTAAATTGTGAAATTGAGAATTAATGCCTGAGATAAAAATGGATACTAAAATTTTGGGTGACATAATGTGTCAGTGATCGACAGTTTAAACGGATCAGCTTGGGCGATTTATGTCGTGTCGTGTGTTGGAACCTTGTCATATTGCAGGGGATCGACAGTTTAAATGGATTCGATTGGCTATTGACAAGGGGAAGTGTGACATTTTGGTGAATTATCACCCATTGCGGGAGGACGGCTATAATGAATTTTGGTGAATTATCACCCGAGGTCGGAGGACCGCCATACCTATTAATTATTGAAGTAAGAACATATACATTTGAGAATTTTTGTAATTTGGGTTAATCAATAAAAGATTAACTCCGTGGGACTTGAGAATTTAAAATCATATTAGTGTGCCTTTTTAAATGGGGATCTCTGCGGGTAGCTAGTGATTTATATTTATCACGTTTAATTATTTCATTTAAATTAAAATATTCTATTGTGATATTTATTTCGTATAATGCTACTGTCTAGAATCAAGGATCCTAATTGAGTGGAGTACTATGTATTCATGCTCGGGGCTCTGACCTCGTGCGTTGACTAACTTTTCAGGAAATAGTATTATAGAAGCCGCATAGTATTTTGGAGATTTGCTTGGAGATGCTCTACCTTATGCATATTGATTTTGTTTAGTTTTCTATTCCTTCGCACTTGTATTGAAACTCGGTTTATGGTTGTGATCGGTCCATTATTTTCCAAAGTTGTATAGGTTTTTTTCAATTATTTCATTGGATTCAGTTGGAGATTATTCAGTTTTCTATTATTAGTGATTGGATTTACTTTGAGTTTAGCATGGAAATGGATCTTTTATCGCTTAGTTGGAAGGTTTATCTTTCGGGATACATTATCATTTATTGTGTGGATTAATTTTATATGTCTCATATCTGTCTCATGCTAAGAATGGTATTTTATTTACTCATGCCCGACGTAGTTTTGGTGGCGACCAACACCAAAATTAGGCGGGGTGTGACATTTTATGGGGGATATTGACTTGTACCCTAGAACATAAGATCCGTGGATACAGGCTATCCGAGAATGATAGTCAGACGGTCCTAAGAGACGTGGGGGTATATGCTGACCTCTTAGTGACTAGGAACTATGCTTCGCCTCCAATATGTGTGTTTTGTGTTAATATAGTTCGAGAGTGATTCCAAACTAGTATTTCCCTTTATATGAGAGATACGAGGACTTGATATCAGAGTATGCCATCACTATAGATGTATGTGGGGTTCCATAATTCTATATATATTATGAGTGTTAAAGATATACACCTGTGATTAGTCTACTATGCTTGTAAGTAGATAAAATGGAATACTTTATGTTAAATGAATTAAGTGGATGAGAACTTAAGTCTGTTTTGAGATTAACATAAATGGCTTAATTGATTCATAAGAAAAAGTTATCGTATATAAATTATAGTGATGAGATTACTTGAACAGAGCATGGTGAAAGGAAATTGGGTTAAACTCGTAAGTTGTGTTAGTTGTAACTAGATTAGTTTAGTGGTAGGTTAGGCGTACACACTAGTTGAGCGGTGCAAATTCCCAAGTGAGTATCGAAGTACTAACATATATATAATATCAACTGGTAAGTATTTTAAATACTTGCTAAACTATTTTTAAAGTTGTTTTACACTTGGGCTCTGACTCGTTTCCTGTCATCTCTCCTTTCTCTTATATATATATATATATATATATATATATATATATATATATATATATATATATATATATATATGTGTGTGTGTGTGTGTGTGTGTGTGTGTGTGTGTGTGTGTGTGTGTGTGTGTGTGTGTATTACAGGTGCCCAGCACACATGGTCATCAAGCTTCGATCTTTGGACTGTTGACATGCTGCAAATAGTGTGGGAGTTGTAGGTCCTTGCAGTAGACAACTTCATCCTTGTTTTCTCAGTCTCCTGTTTAGTCATATTAGTTAGGGCATGTGTCGCCCATTTCTAGTTTTCTTTTAGTTCTGAGAGAGACTTGTACTCTTTATTATTTCAGTATTCAGCTATTATTGGGATTGTTTTGATTATTTCATTATCCTTTGTTTTCAATTTATAAAATACCGCAAGTGCACAGGTTATTATAGAATAGCTAGTTTAAGTACGGGTCAAACCCACGAGGATTTGTCAATTTTAATTATTAAAAGAATTATAATTGTCCAACTAGAGCAAATGGGGTAGAGAATAATTAAAATTACACTAAATAAAAGCAACTATGATAAATGCGAGTAACACAAGAGATTTGTAAACAGTTAGGAAATAATTAGGATTCGGGGTTTATTTATCACGTAACTAATATTGCTCACTAATTTAATGTCGTCATTCCCTTTTTATAACTCAATTTTAACCGACTCTCGCCGTGTTTCATTCGGAAACTATGACGGTTATGATCAAAATATTTTTAACGTCTCTACTAGACGGCTAAAATCCCTGTTCCCTTAGAAAATACAAGTTTTAAAATTCGCAAATGTATTTAAGCATGGACTATCAAAACAATCAAATTGCAAGCATAATCCATCAAAAATTACTATCTTTAAAATTCAAAACTTGATTGAAAAAACAATTTTGAAGCTTTTAAAACACACTCTCGAGTCATTTTAAAATGAATACTGAATCTTTAATAACAATTAAAACAAGCAGGGAATAAACAAAGATAAAATTAACATGGCAATATTAGCTAACTATGATAAACCTCACCCTACTACTAATATAAAAATCAAACTACCATAATGAAAGAGAAATTGCAAGAATGAGTAGAGATCTTCATTAATAAACCAAACTTACAAATAATTCTCTCACAACAATCTCCAATCCTCTAAAAAATGATAAAGACTTAGCCCTCAAATTGATTACAATCACTCAAAGTTGCTCCCCGAAATCCTCCACGAAATTCCTCACTAACTATCTCCGAAATTATGAGCCCAGTGGTCCTTTTTATAGGACAAGTGGTGAGGTATTTGAGTTGTGGTGGGACTCCTTCTGATTGGCCGAATGGTGTTGGTAGATATCTCTCCACCTCTTTAATCTTTGAATCGTGATAAGGGACGGAATTTCCCCCCAATCGAAAACTCTTATCATTTCTTGCTGAACACACATGCTGAGTTTCGTCCAAATCGGAGAATAAAAATTTCCGACTTTTTTACTACCCTAAAAAATAGCTTTTTTCGAACGACCGTAAAAATCAGCTTTTTCGCGCCTTTTTTTAATTGATCATCAATTTTCACCAAATTCCATCATTATCTGCAAAATTTTCACTAGGCAACTTTTTTCACAAATTAGCACAAGAGTATTATAAAATTATCGAAGTGCCAATTTTTGACTTAAAATTGCCATTTTCGATATGAATTCAATCATTTTTTTGCATTTTTTTCTCTTTTTAATAAAATAGTCCTAAAAACTTATTAAATACACTAAAATGGAACTAACAAAGTATAAATTTGGGTATAAAATATACAAAATAATGCACTTGTCAAATACCCCCCAACCTAAACTTTTCTAGTCCTCGAGCAAAATTAAAAATTAAAATCTAACTCACTTTCGTACGAAGCACGATTGCACTTAGCATGTGCAATAAGGCGTTAACCCCTAGGTTACCCTAGTGGACGAGTTTTGTCTCATGAGGGTTTATAGTGAATATACCCACAAAATTCAAAAAACTTGACTCAATACAAAAGACTTAAAAGTAATATAACCAAGTTTGAATGCAAACTTCATAAATATAGTAGAACTTCACTTTTCAATCTCAACTTATCTCGTACATGTGCACAACCAATATAACAGTCCATTTCAAAAGATTTGATCGTTACTTTTCTTATATGAAAGTTCGTTTTGATTTCAAAATCTCACGGGATGCACTCACAATCGAACACTCGGAAATGGGTTATTTTCTCTCGGTATATGCGAATAAAAGAGTAAATTTATATGAACAAATTTCACATATACATGATCAAAAACAGATTTTTGTTTTTTATAAATTATGAATATGATCTCATGAATGGAAAACCGATTACTTGTTGAAAATATTGAATCGCATAATAGATCCTATTCATATTATCTCCACACTATAACTAACTTCCCTTGAGATCGATTAGGACTTTCTTTGGTCTTATTGTAGGCTAGGGTTTGGCTAGAAAGAATGTTTTTTTGGAGTTCAAAATTTCCGAGAATATAGAGTTGTTCGGTAATTTGACTTTTTGTCACTTTTTTCCAACCTCCATTTTTATTTTTCTTTCCTTTTTCTTTTCAAACTCACACATTTGTTTCATCTTTTTTTTCTTTCTTTCTTCCCTTTTTTTCACACATTCTTGCAACCTACTTTTATTTCGTTTTGGCCCTTTTTTACCATAATTTTACCCTACTATTCTCAAAAAATGGGTATGGCTTCGTTTTGTGGGCTTTAAACTCCCAGTTGGAGCTGGGTAGGATAATGGATTTTCAACAAAAGGCTTATTTTTTTTGGCTCAAATGGGATTGCAACTGAATAATGTAAAAATTGTGGAGATAGGCTTAATTTTGGGATTTCAAACGATGGCCTAATCTCATTTCTCAAGTTTCGTTAAGTTGATTTGTGTCTCAAGACGACTTACTAAGACTTCTAGTGCTTAAGATTCACATTTTGACTTTTTTTTAATCGAACGAAACAGAGAATTTAAGATCATCAACGAATTTATCACTGAAGGAAAGTTTGAGTTGTTTTAACTCGGATTGATTTAAATTTCTCGAAACGATGAATGGCACAATATCTCACCAGGCTAAAATCTTCACATTTATTCGTTAAGCATGTAAACTTTCTCCTCAATATCCATTTTCGATCATATTATATGGATAATGTGTAAAAAATTTCATAAGTTAAGAGATCGATGAGTTAATTTTGTACTAAGAAATCGTTTCAAAACTCAATTATATTAAAAATCTTTTTTGATTTTTTGAATTTTTTTTGAAAATACCATCCTTACCCTCAAACCTAAATTTTACATTGTCCTCAATGTATGCTCAAATAAAAATATGGGCAAAGAAAATAAAGTATAGAAGTAAAATGAGGGCGTTATGTTAACTAAATTTATAAAAATAAAATAAAATAAATACACTAATTATATATAAACCCATGACAATTATCATCATCGCCATAGATTAATAATCGAAAAGTTGGGGTCATTCCAATTAATAAAATATATAGCACTAAGTGACAAAACTTCATAAATTTGAGAGCGTGACCGCATAACACAAATTTCAATCTTAAATCCATGCTTATAATGGTGCGCACCGATATCATTAATAATAAATAAATTTGAATCGCATTAATCACATGTCGATGCATCACATGGAGGTAATAAATTACAATAAGGATCAAAATATTTACTATCCCTTTTTTGAAAATAGTCACGTAAAATTGAGGATGCATACTCCACTCCTAAATGTGAGATTTTATGAAAAACGTGGGAAGAAAAGGTATCACGGGGTGACACTTTCTTCATCAAAAATAGGAGGACCGTCATAAATACTTGAAGTATCACTAAAATCGGATGACGAATCCTCAAATAAATTTTTCCACATATAAGGAGAATCAGCATTCACAATTAAATTAGGAGAAAAATATCGACAAACGTCCAATTCCTCACAAGTATTACACGTGTCAAGATTTTCAATTTTTTTCTCCTCACAATATTGATTATCCCCAATTAATTCATGATTATTTTTAGAAATAGCATCATTATAACGTTTGTTCATCTCTCTCCAATTGATACACTTTGGTGGACCAATAGTAATTACAGGGGTTGGAGTCTCATCCATACCTTCTTTAATTTTAAAAATGACTACTGACCCATTTGAATTAAATTGAAATACGTAGTCATCTAGATTTTCAGTATTTTGTAAAAACATGTCCACAGGATCAATTGAGGAATATGAGAAAGATGGCGGGATAACAATATGAGGATCACCCATTGCAATTTACAACATATGGATTCATTTATTTATTTTGTATAGCTCCTACTCTTTGACAAAGGAGAATTTAAAAGACGACCAACTATGGTTATCTCCTCAATTTCTGATTTCACCTCCAGGTAGGTGGTTGGTACGAAGACTCGTTAAAAACCACAAATCCTAGACAAGGTGAAATGGAATCGATTTGACAAGTTCGCGTTGGAGTAGCTCTTAATTATAGTCTCATTAAGAGTAGTTTTTTTTGTTTTTGGGTTTTTTAAGCATTTTGTACTTAAAGAATGCAAAAGGTAAAACAAACTAGTCTGAAAGTCACAATTTCTATTTTTTTTAATTGTCAAATCCCCGACAACGGTGCCAAAAACTTGTTGCCAATTTATAAAATACTGCAAGTGCACGCGATATTATAGAATAGCTAGTTTAAGTACGGGCCGAACCCATGAGGATTTATCAATTTTAATTAATAAAAGAATTACAACTATCTAACTAGATCAAATGGGGTAGAGAATAATTATATATTACACTAAATAAAAGCAACTACGATAAATGAGAGTAACACAAGACATTTGTAAACAATTAGGAAATAATTAGGATTCGGGGTCCATTTATCACGTAACTAATAGTGATCACTAATCTAATGTTGTCATTCCCTTTTTATAACTCAAGTTAAACCGACTCTCGCCGCGTTTAATTTTGAAACTATGACGGTTATGATCAAAATATTTTTAACGTCTCTAATAGACGGCTAAAATCCCTGTTCCCTTAGAAAATACAAGTTTTAAAATTAGCAAATGTATTTAAGCATGGACTATCAAAATAATCAATGTGCGAGCATAATCCATCAAAAATTATTATCTTTAAATTTGAAAACTTGATTGACAAAACAATTTTGAAGGTTTTAAAACACACTCTCATGTCATTTTAAAATGAATACCGAATCTTTAATAACAATTAAAACAACTAGGGAATAAACAACGATAAAATTAGCGTGGCAATATTAGCTAACAATGATAAACTTCACCCTACTCCTAATATAAGAATCAAGCTACCATAATGAAAGACAAATTGTAAGAATGAGTAGAGATCTTCATTAATAAACCAAACTTACAAATAGTTATCTCACAACAATCTCCAATCCTCTAAAAAATGATAAAAACTTGTCCCTCAAATTGATACAATCACTCAAAGTTTCTCCCCAAAATCCTCCACGAAATCCCTCTCTAATTGTCTCTGAAATTATGAGCCCAAGGGTCCTTTTCATAGGACAAGTGATGAGGCATTTGAGTTGTGGTGGGACACTTTATGATTGGTCGAATAGTGTTGGTAGCTATCTCTCCACCTCTTTAATTTTTGGATCATGATAAGGGACGGAGTTTCCCCCCACTAAAAAACTCTTATATTTTCTTGCTGAACACGCATGCCGAGTTTCGTCCAAATCGGAGAATAAAAATTTTCGACTTTTTTACGACCGTAAAAAATAGCTTTTTTCGAACGATCGTAAAAATAAGCTTTTTCACTCCTTTTTTTATTTGATCAACAATTTACACCATATTCCATCATTATCTGCAAAAATTTCACTATGCAACGTTTTTCACAAATTAGCACAAGAATATTATAAAATTATCGAAGTACCCATTTTTTACTTAAAATTGCCATTTTCAATATGAATTCAATCAGTTTCACATTTTTTTCTCTTTTTAATAAAATAGTCCTAAGAACTTATTAAATACACTAAAATAGGACTAACAAAGTATAAATTTGGGTATAAAATATACAAAATAAGGCACTCATCAAATACCCCCATACCTAAATTGGGCTAGTCCTCGAGAAAAACTAAAAATTAAAATCTAACTCATTTTCGTACGAATCACGATTGCACTTAGCATGTGAAACAAGCCCTAGGTTACCCTAGTGGACGAGTTTTGTCTCGTGAGGATTTGCAGTGAATATACCCACAAAATTCAAAAACCTTGACTCAATACAAAAGACTCAAAAGTAATATAACCAAGTTTGAATGCAAACTTCATAAATATAGTAGAACTTCTCTTTTCAATCTCAACTTATCATGTGCGTGTGCACAGCCAATATAACCATCCATTTCAAAAGATTTAATCGTTACATTTCTTATCCGAAAGTTCGTTTTGATTTCAAAATCTCACGGGATGCACTCATAATCGAACACTCGAAAATGGATTATTTTCTCTCGGTATATGTGAATAAAAGAGTAAATTTATATGAACAAATTTCACATATACATGATCAAAAACAATTTTTGTTTTTTTTATAATTGATGAATATGATCTCATGAATGGAAAATCGATTACTTATTAAAAATGTTGAATCGCACAATAGATCCTATTCATATTCTCTCAACACTATAACTAACTTCCCTTGAGATCGATTAGGACTTTTTTTGCTTGTATTGTTGGCTCGGGTTTGTCTAGAAAGAGAGTTTTTTTGGAGTTCAAAATTTCTGAGAATATAGAGGTTTTTCGGTAATTTGACTTTTTGGCACTTTTCTTCCAACCTCCATTTTTCTTTTTCTTTCCATTTTCTTTTCAAACTTACACATCTTTTTCATCTTTTTTTCTTGATTTCTTCATTTTTTTTCACACATTCTTGTAACCTCCTTTTATTTCATTTTGGTCCTTTTTTTACCGTAATTTTACCCTACTATTCTTAGAAAATGGGTATGGCTTCGTTTTGTGGGCTTTAAACTCCTAGCTGGAGCTGGGTAGGATAATGGATTTTCAACAAAAGACTTATTTTCTTTTTGGCTCAAATGGGCTTGCCACTGAATAATGTAAAAATTGTGGAGATAGGCTTAATTTTGGGGTTTTAAACAATGGCCTAATCTTATTTCTCAAGTTTCGTTAAGTTGATTTGTGTTTCAAGACGACTTACTAAGACTTCTAGTGCTTAAGATTCACATTTAGACTTTTTTTTTTCAATAATCGAACAAAACAAAGAATTTAAGATCATCAACGAATTTATCACTGAGGGAAAGTTTGAGTTGTTTTAACTCGGATTGATTTAAATTTCTCGAAACGATGAATGCCACAATATCTCACCGGGCTAAAATCTCCACATTTATTCGTTAAGCATGTTAACTTTCTCCTCAATATCCAATTTCGATCATATTATATGGCTAATGTGTAAAAAATTTCATAAGTTGAGAGATCGATGAGTTAATTCTATACTAAGAAATCATTTCAAAACTCAATTATATTGCAAATCGTTTTGAATTTCTTGAATTCTTTTTTCAAAAATACCATCCTTACCCCCAAACCTAAATTTTACATTGTCCTCAATGTATACTCAAATAAAAATTTGGACAAAGAAAATAAAGTAAAGAAGTAAAATGAGGGCATTATGTTAACTAAATTTTAAAAAATAAAATAAAATAAATACACTAATAATATACAAACTTATGATAATTATCATCCTCGCCATAGATTAATAATCGAAAAATTTGTGGGTAATTCCAATTAATAAAATTTATATCACTAAGTGCCAAAACATCATAAATTTGAGAGCGTGACCGCATAACAGAAATTTCAATCTTAAATCCATGGTTATAATGGTGCGCACCGACATCATTAATAATAAATAAATTTGAATCGTATGAATCATATGTCGATGCATCACATGGAGGTAATAAATTGCAATAAGGATCCAGATATTTACTATCCTTTTTTCGAAAATAGTCACGTAAAATTGAGGATGCCTACTCCATTCCTAAATGTGAGATTTTATGAAAAACGCGGGAAGAAAAGGTATCACGGGGGGGTACACTTTCTTCATAAAAAATAGGAGGACCGTCACCAATACTTGAAGTATCACTAAAATCGGATGACGAATCCTCAAATAAATTTTTCCACATATAAGGAGAATCAGCATTCGCAATTAAATTCGGAGAAAAATCTCGACAAACATCCAAATCATCACAAGTATTAGACGTGTCAAGATTGTCAATTATTTTCTCCTCAAAAATTGATTATCCCCAATTAATTTATTATTATTTTTAGAAATAACATCATTATACCGTTTGTTCACCTCTCTCCAATTGATACACTTTGGTTGACCAATAGTAATGTAACAGCCCGCTCAAAATAATAACGGGTGGCCAGCCCTATACTACATAAATCAAGTATCTCAGATGGCTCAGTCTCAACATCAACTGACAATACTAAATAATATAAGGCTAACTACTCGAAACTATTAAAAGCGGATGCCAAAAACTAAGTACAACATACAATGGAAATCAAACTAACTATGTACAACTACTAACAAAGGTAGAATGCACAAGTATGATGATGAAAGAAAGTGCTAGTATAACGTGAAAGGCGTATATACAAATGAATATACCGGAATAAGCTATCGGGGCACAGACAGTACAACATCCATGGGGAAGAAATATAAATAAATATTAATAACTCTAAAGTATAATCCCGATGTACACAGTGAATCCTATTTAGATTTATAAGGAAATGGAGAGCGACTACAATCTAAGTCCCGCGACAGTCCGCACCTGTTACGGCTCCCACGACCCGGGATAGAAGAGAATCCAGAATCCTTGCGGTAGGACACCTATAGTAATGTATATATATGTATATAGCAGAAGAGAAATATAAACGGGTCAGAGCCCGAGTGTAAAAATGTTTAGCAAGTGTGTTAACCGTGCATAATAAATATAAATGCACTTATTTCATAATTAAAGTGGAATCGTACTCTCGTGGAACCCCAACTCACCTCTCATCTAACAGCGTGCACCTATTCGCATCTTGGAATCTTAATTAAGTTACCCCTCCCATAAGGACAACCTAACTTACCATAGGCTCGGCCTATACCCGTAAGACCTGCCATTCTAATATAACCCAAGAATCCTTCCCATTCTAATCACATTTAATTATATTTACAAATATATACTATACTAGGCGAGATTCCAATTTTATTAGCTTACAATAGTTATAAGTCTTAATACGTTACCCATTGACATCGGGCTTCAATAATATAATTTAATATCTAAATAACACGCATACTAATTAATAAGGACAAAACTTCTCTCCACTCTCAACATTGCACTACGTTTCGTGCGTGGGACGTCTCGCAAAGCGAAATCCAAGCAAGGAACCCCCTCAATACACTACTCCTTGACAATGTCGATCGTGGGGATCCATCATGTCATCCACACCATCATACTACTAATACATACTATTACCAAAGACAAAACTTCTCACTACTCTCAACATTGCACTGCGTTTCGTGCATGGGGCATCTCGCAAAGAGAAATCCTCACAAGGAACCCCCCACCCAATACACTACTCCATGACATTGTCGATCGTAGGGATCAATTATGTTATCAACACAATTTCTATTTCTGCAACTACTGAAATTAGATTACTCTCTAAAGAGTGACCTCAATATCTCCAATAAATATCCTTGGGATGATGTAACCAAAATATTCCTTAAATGCGATACATCAACCCCCAACAATCTAGTACACCATAATCACCCAAGATGAACACCATATAACCTTTATATCCTTCCATCTATAGGATATGTATATGTATATATGTATTTACTCTAACATATATATAGATACAATCATTCATTCCCATAGCCAAGTGTACATACCACATATGATGTACAATGGCCATTCACATAATGTAACCGACTATATATATCTCCAATATACTGCACCATGCTATCATCTTCCATTTCCCGGCTCACGTAGCATACTGGGGCCACCTGTAGGACTAAACGACACCTACCTCGTGATCAACACAGACACACGACGTCAGGGAAGCGATCATAGTTCATAACCGATCAATGAGATGAAACACACCCACCACGTCTCACCCCAAAGGAAATGTAAATAACATAATAACAAAATGGACGACTATGACCTGGGGAATATCCACACACTGCTCATTGAGCCAGGGTGCTCACCCTCATCGCGCAACTTCCCAATGATAGCATGAGCGGGGTATGCTTAACTAAACAAGTATATATATCATTCACATGCACAATATATATCTATATAATTACATCATATATATAAACCATCATATACGGTTCAGATATTCACGCCATGAGTATACACATATATTCATATCTATACAAATATATATACATACAAATATACATACAATCTCTCATTGTATGTACAAAGTTTACAAACTCGACTATTAGCATCCAGCCATCACTCCAATCATAATAGCTTAATTCGTTATATGAATACGATCTCTCACTTGAAGCATATTCATCCATTTCTCCTATGATATAAATAATCTTCCAAAATAGATATATCTCCAACATTTAGGTTATCACTCAAAGTTTAGTGTAGGAAACAATCACTACACATCTCATTTATATCCGAAAGTACATCAATATCTCTAGTACAAATTCTACCATTGACATACACATAGCTAATAGTCTATAAACCTCAAGCTCAATCTTAAATTCATCTTATGATCCCATCACTTAGGGGAATACCATTCTAATATTTAATCACTATCCCAACGATGGTTCAATTACTCCTATGAACCCCTAAATCTTATTGTACTTACAATATATTCCTTAAGTTAAACATTACTAAGGATACATGACCACTCTCTCTCGTCGGTCCCCAATCTTAATCCAAAATAGAATCCCATCGCTATAAGGATTCGGCACAAACCTCGGCCTACGATTTCATGTCGTACGCTCATAACTCTCTCGAAGGGACCTTACCCTTACATCATAACTAGGCTCACTTTTGATCTATAATTAGAATTTCCATGTCCAATGAGGTTTCTCATTATCTCTATAAACAACTCCAAGGCATACACATATATATATATTTTCCCAAATTATTTCAAGAAGTCCCCAAAATCACAACATGTGAGAAACCCCTTATATGTCTCCAAAACATATCTCTTACATCATAAAAGAAGGTCCCGAATCAATAAACCCAACCAAATAGGGTTAGAAATCATTCTAGAAAAATTCCACAAAACAACCCTATTTCCAAATCGATTCGGCCTCGCCCGAATCGATTCGGTCTCAAGGGCGAATCGATTCGCTCCAACTGCGAATCGATTCGGTCCAAAGGACCTGGGACTCTATCTCAAACCGAATCGATTCGCCTTGGGTCTGAATCGATTCGGTCATGCAGACCTGCCACTTTTGCCTAAGCCGAATCGATTCGCTTAGGGGGCGAATTGATTTGGGTCTGCAGACTCAAAAAGTTCTCTTCTTCTTCATGAAACCCACGAATTTAAAACCCAAAAATTTCACTTTTAACCCCTAGACCTTCATCATAACATGATTCTAAGCCAAAAAATAAACCCAAAGTTGATCCCAACCATTTCCACACCATCAACCCATATATAAACATCAATTTCAAGATTAAATCTTCAAAATTTAGGTTTTGTTATCAAAACCCAAAATCCAATTATTTTATCCACAAATTATGAAATGAAATACACAAATGATATATTTAGCAAGATTAAACACTTGCCTCGGATTTGTAGATGTTGGATCGTCCTCGTGATCGCGGTTGGGCCGAAAATCTCCAAGCTTTCTTCCTCTCTCTCTTCCTTTCCTCTTCTTTCTTTCTTCCTTTATTTTTCTCTCTTTCTCTCTAATGAGATGGCTTGATCCGTAAGCCTTTAAATCCCTTAAAACATAAGTCCAAGTTTGAAATGTTAATACACACTTTAAATGACTCGTTTACTCCAATTCGAGCCAAACTGACTTAAAAGTAAGCATGAGCCGAAATAAAACCCAATAACCGTCATTTTGACTATCTCGACCCATCCGGAAACAATGGCGCACTCAGAATTATCATTCGGAATACTTTAAAATGTCCTCAATTTTTGGTCTTCAATTTCCAAGTTTTAAAATTCTCCAATTCAAATAAATTTTATTTCTTCCAAAATTAAATTTCTCAGCCCCAAAATCGTGGGGTGTTACACTCTTCCCCCTTACAATAATTTCTCCTGCGAAATTTAGGATATGCCTAGGACCTCAATCTCATCTAGTCCTTACATTTACCCTCTAGATCACTATACCGATCTCTCCTAGTTCTCACATCGAACCATATAAATTTTAAAATTTAAACTAACTACCCAGGGAGCCCATACACCTTGTACATCGAGCTCAACTCGCATCATAATAACTCGGCACCACTAGCCTCAATTCGTAATATATCTCTCAGCAATATAATCTATAGCATCATATTAAGTATATATGAAAGTTTAAAATTCCCAATGGTTGAACTCTTCTCAATCCCTGACATAAGCCACACTCATGCGGGGGAGGTCTCGCAAGAGAAATCCAAACACGGAACCCTCCCAATACACTACTGTGTAGCTATGTCGGGGATTGAGATCAGTTGAGCCAGGGTGAAGGTTTTATAAAATATTTTCAAGTTATGAATATTTCCCGAAGTCCTGTGTAACGATATAATGTAAAACAATTCCATGTCTTTCGACACGCCAAACAAATACCTTATGTCCAAGACACAAGGTCTCAACAATAACAATACTCCTACCACCAACTAAATCTCAAAACTAACACAATCTCTAAGCTAAATCCTTTTCCGCTCAACGCGGATTCTACTTAACTCTGAACCTCTCAGTTATACTATTCCCTTACATTTCATCAACACGTTTCCAAAAAATAAGTTCTTCCCTCATTGGAACACTAAAATTACCGGCCCTATCCATAAATCAATAACCTTAACAATTCATACTCCCAAAAATCAATAGTGTAGCTCTCTATGAGCTCATCACAAGACGGTGTAACATCCCAAAATATGTCACATAAAGAGCACACTTGCTCACCCCTCTTCCCAGAAGGCAATACTCCCGATATTGGGACCACTCCACACCTCACATCAGTAAAAGTCACCAACACCAGGTTTCCTAACAATTGTTAAAAAAAATTCTCAATCTAAACCTCCCAAGGGTTCCCTATTATCTCCTCATCAATACTTACCTTATCGATCACGAAATTCTCCTTCTTATCTCTGCTCGAATCACGAAACGAAATACCTCAAACCAAAGCATACCCTACATCTATTATGGGTATTACATCTCTCATCTTACCCCTTTATAACCGACTTATTCTCGGCGACGTCTGAAATGAAAGCAACTGTGTCAAAACGTCATTCGAGCGAGTACATCTCGCAGAAGAAGACAAACGTAGGGAACAATCCAATCCTAATAGTAGGGTTCTACGTCAAGAACGTCAACGAAAGAACACAAAAAACCCGCACAGATCCTAAAGACTCTAGAACCTGATGCTCTGATACCATCTGTAATAACCCGATCAAAATAATAACGGGTGGCCAGCCCTATACTACATAAATTAGGTATCTCAGATGGCTCAGTCTCAACATCAACTGACAATACTAAATAATATAAGGCTAACTACCCGAAACTAGTAAAAGTGGATGCCAAAAACTAAGTACAACATACAATGGAAATCAAACTAACTATGTACAACTATTAACAAAGGTAGAATGCACAAGTATGATGATGAAAGAAAGTGCTAGTATAACTTGAAATGCATATATACAAATGAATATACCCAAATAAGTTGTCGGGTCACAGATAGTACAACATCCATGGGGAAGAAATATAAACAAATATAAATAACTCTAAAGTATAATCCCGATGTACACACTGAATCCTATCTAGATTTACAAAGAAATGGAGAGCGACTACAATCTAAGTCCCGCGACAGTCCTCACCTATTACGGCTCCCACGACTCGGGATAGAAGAGCATCTGACATCCTTGCGGTAGGACACCAGTAGTAATGTATATATATGTATATAGCAGGAGAGAAATATAAACGGGTCAGAGCCCGAGTGTAAAAAATGTTTAGCAAATGTGTTAACCGTGCATAATAAATATAAATGCACTTATTTCATAATTAAATTGGAATCGTACTCTCGTGGAATCCCAACTCACCTCTCATCTAACAACGCGCACCTATTCTCATCTTGGAATCTTAATTAAGTTACCCCTCCCATAAGGACAACCTAACTTACCATAGGAACGGCCTATAACCGTAAGACCTGCCATTCTAATATAACCCAAGAATCCTTCCCATTCTAATCACATTTAATTATATTTACACATATATACTATACTAGGCGAGATTCCAATTTTATTAGCTTAAAACAGTAATAAGTCTTCATACGTTAGCCATTAACATTAGGTTTCAATAATATAATTTAATTTCTAAATAACACGCATACTAATTAATAAGGACAAAACTTCTCTCCACTCTCAACATTTCACTATGTTTCGTGCGTGGGATGTCTCGCAAAGCGAAATCCAAACAAGGAACCCCCTCAATACACTACTCCTTGACAATGTCGATCGTGGGGATCCATCATGTCATCCACACCATCATACTACTAATACATACTATTACCAAAGACAAAACTTCTCACTACTCTCAACATTGCACTGCGTTTCGTGCATGGGGCATCTCGCAAAGAGAAATCCTCACAAGGAACCCCCCACCCAATACACTACTCCATGACATTGTCGATCGTAGGGATCCATTATGTTATCAACACAATTTCTATTTCTGCAACTACTAAAATTAGATTACTCTCTAAAGAGTGACCTCAATATCTCCAATAAATATCCTTGGGATGATGTAACCAAAATATTCCTTAAATGCGATACATCAACCCCCAACAATCTAGTACACCATAATCACCCAAGATGAACACCATATAACCTTTATATCCTTCCATCTATAGGATATGTATATGTATATATGTATTTACTCTAACATATATATAGATACAATCATTCATTCCCATAGCCAAGTGTACATACCACATATGATGTACAATGGCCATTCACATAATGTAACCGACTATATATATCTCCAATATACTGCACCATGCTATCATCTTCCATTTCCCGGCTCACGTAGCATACTGGGGCCACCTGTAGGACTAAACGACACCTACCTCGTGATCAACACAGACACACGACGTCAGGGAAGCGATCATAGTTCATAACCGATCAATGAGATGAAACACACCCACCACGTCTCACCCCAAAGGAAATGTAAATAACATAATAACACAATGGACGACTATGACCTGGGGAATATCCACACACTGCTCATTGAGCCAGGGTGCTCACCCTCATCGCGCAACTTCCCAATGATAGAATGAGCGGGTATGCTTAACCAAACAAGTATATATATCATTCACATGCACAATATATATACATCTATATAATTACATCATATATCTAAACCTTCATATACGGTTCAGATATTCACGCCATGAGTATACACATATATTCATATCTATTCAAATATATATACATACTATCTATCATTGTATGTATAAAACTTACAAACTCGACTATTAGCATCCTAAAATCCTCAATATACTAGCCATAACTCCAATCATAATAGCTTAATTCGTTATATGAATACGATCTCTCACTTGAAGCATATTCATCCATTTCTCCTATGATATAAATAATCTTCCAAAATAGATATATCTCCAACATTTAGGTTATCACCCAAAGTTTAGTGTAGGAAACAATCATTACACATCTCATTTATATCCGAAAGTACATCAATATCTCTAGTACAAATTCTACCATTGGCATACACATAGCTAATAGTCTATAAACCTCAAGCTCAATCTTAAATTCATCCTATGATCCCATCACTTAGGGGAATACCATTCTAATATATAATCACTATCCCAACGACGGTTCAATTACTCCTATGAACCCCTAAATCTTATTGTGCTTACAATCTATTCCTTAAGTTAAACATTACTAAGGATACGTGACCACTCTCTCTCGTCGGTCCCCAATCTTAATCCAAAATAGAATCCCATTGCTATAAGGATTCGGCACAAACCTCGGCCTACGATTTCATATCGTACGTTCACAACTCTATCGAAGGGACCTTACCATTACATCATAACTAGGCTCACTTTTGATCTATAATTAGAATTCCCATCCCCAATGAGGTTTCTCATTATCTCTATAAACAACTCCAAGGCATACACATATATATATTTTCCAAAATTATTTCAAGAAGTCCCCAAAATCACAACATGTGAGAAACCCCTTATATGTCTCCAAAACATATCTCTTACATCATAAAAGAAGGTCCTGAATCAATAAACCCAACCAAATAGGGTTAGAAATCATTCTAGAAAAATTCCACAAAATAGCCCTGTTTTCGAATCGATTCGGCCTGGCCCGAATTGATTCGGTCTTAAGGGAGAATCGATTCGCTACAACTGCGAATCGATTCGGTCCAAAGGACCTGGGACTCTGTCTCAAACTGAATCTATTCGCCTTGGGTCCGAATCGATTCGGTCATGCAGGCCTGCCACTTTTGCCTAAGCCGAATCGATCTGCTTATGGGGCGAATCGATTCGGGTCTGCAGACTCAAAAAGTTCTCTTCTTCTTCTTCATGAAACCCACGAATTTAAAACCCTAACATTTCACTTCTAACCCCTAGACCTTCATCATAACAAGATTCTAAACCAAAAAATCAACCCAAAGTTGATCCCAACCATTTCTACACCATCAACCCATATATAAACATCAATTTCAAGATTAAATCTTCAAAATTTAGGTTTTGTTATTAATACCCAAAATCCAATTATTTTATCCACAAATTATGAAATGAAATACACAAATGATATATTTAGCAAGATTAAACACTTGCCTCAAATTTGTAGATGTTGGATCGTCCTCGTGATCGCGGTTGGGCCGAAAATCTCCAAGCTTTCTTCCTCTCTCTCTTCCTTTCCTCTTCTTTCTTTCTTCCTTTCTTTTTCTCTCTTTCTCTCTAATGAGATGGCTTGATCCGTAAGCCTTTAAATCCCTTAAAACATAAGTCCAAGTTTGAAATGTTAATACACACTTTAAATGACTCGTTTACTCCAATTCGATCCAAACTGACTTAAAAGTAAGCATGAGCCGAAATAAAACCCAATAACCATCATTTTGACTATCTTGACCCATCCGGAAATAATGGCGCACTCAGAATTATCATTCGGAATACTTTAAAATGTCCTCAATTTTTGGTCTTCAATTTCCAAGTTTTAAAATTCTCCAATTCAAATAAATTTTATTTCTTCCAAAATTAAATTTCTCAGCCCCAAAATCGCGGGGTGTTACAAGTAATTACATGGATTGGACTCTCATACATACCTTCCTTAATTTTTAAAATGACTGCTGACCCATCTGAATTAAATTGAAATACGTAGTCATCTAGATTTTCAGTATTTTGTAAAAACACTTCCCCGGGATCAATTGAGGAATATGAGAAAGATGACGGGATAACAATATGAGGATCACCCATTGCAATTTACAAAACTTGAATTTATTTATTTATTTATTTTGGATAGATCCTACTCTTTGACGAGGGAGAATTAAAACGACAACCAACTACTGTTATCTCCTCAATTTTTTATTTCACCTCCAGTTAGGTGGTCGATACGAAGACTCATTAAAAACCACCAATCCTAGACAAGGTGAAACGGAATCGATTTGACAAGTTTGCGTTGGAGTAGCACTTAATTCTAGCCACGTTAAGAGTTTTTTTTTTTTGAATTTTTTTAATGAATTTTTTACTAAAAAAATGCAAAAAGTAAAACAAACTAGTCCGAAAGTCACAACATTTTTTAAAAAAAACGTGCCAAATCGCTAGAAACAGCACCAAAAACTTGTTGTCAATTTACAAATTATCGCAAGTGCATGGGCTATTATAGAATAGCTAGTTTAAGTACGGGTTGAACCCACGAGGATTTGTCGATTTTAATTATTAAAAGAATTGCAACTGTCCAACTAGATCAAATTGGATAGAGAATAATTATAAATTACACGAAATAAAAGCAATTACGATAAATGCGAGTAACATAAGAGATTCGTAAACAATTAGGAAATAATTAGATTCGGGGTCCATTTATCATGTAACTAATATTGCTCACTAATTTAATGTTGTCATTCCCTTTTTATAACTCAAGTTAAACCGACTCTCGTCGCGTTTAATTCGGAAACTATGACGGTTATGATCAAAATATTTTTAACGTCTCTAATAGACGACTAAAATCCCTATTGCCTTAGAAAATACAAGTTTTAAAATTCGCAAATGTATTTAAGCATGGACTATCAAAACAATCAAAGTGCAAGCATAATCCGTCAAAAATTACATCTTTAAATTTCAAAACTTGATTGACAAAATAATTTTGAAGGTTTTAAAACACACTCTTGTGTCGTTTTAAAATGAATACTGAATCTTTAATAACAATTAAAACAAGTAGGGAATAAACAACGATAAAATTAACGTGGCAATATTATTTACCTATGATAAACTTCACCTTACTCCTAATATAAGAATCAAGCTACCATAACGAAAGAGAAATTGCAAGAATGAGTTGACATCTTCATTAATAAACCAAACTTACAAATAGTTCTCTCACAACAATATCCAATCCTCTAAAAAATGATAAAAACTTGGCCCTCAAATCGATTACAATCACTCAAATTTGCTCCCCGAAATCCTCCACGAAATTCCTCTCTAATTGTCTCCGAAATTATGAGCCCAAGGGTCCTTTTTATAGGACAAGTGGTGAGGTATTTGAGTTGTGGTGGGACTCTTTCTGATTGGCCGAATGGTGTTGGTAGCTATCTCTCCACCTTTTTATTCTCTTGATCGTTATAAGGGACGGAATTTCCCACCACTCGAAAACTCTTATCTTTTCTTGCTGAACACGCATGTCGAGTTTCTTTCAAATCGAAGAATCAAAATTTCTGACTTTTTTACAACCGTAAAAAATAGATTCCTTCGAACGATCGTAAAAATCATCTTTTTCGCGCCTTTTTTGAATTGATCATCATCATTTACTGCAAAAAATTTACTCGGCAACTTTTTCACAAATTAGCACAAGAATATTATAAAATTATCGAAGTGCCCATTTTTTACTTAAAATTGCCATCTTCAATATGAATTCAATCATTTTTGCATTTTTTCCTCTTTTTAATAAAATAGTCCTAAGAACTTATAAATACACTAAAATGGGACTAACAAAGTATAAATTTGGGTATAAAATATACAAAATAATGTACTCATCAAATACCCCCAAACCTAAACTTTGCTAGTCCTCGAGAAAAACTAAAAATTAAAATCTAACTCACTTTCGTACCAATCACGATTGCACTTCGCATGTGCAACAAGCCGTTAAACCCATAAGTTACCCTAGCGGACGAGTTTTGTCTCGTGACGGTTTGCAGTGAATATACCCACAAAATTCAAAAACCTTGACTCAATACAAAAGACTCAAAAGTAATATAACCATGTTTGATTGCAAACTTCATAAATATAATAGAACTTCCCTTTTTAATCTCAACTTATCGTGTGCGTGTTCACAGCCAATATAATCGTCCATTTCAAAAGATTTTATTGTTTGATTTTTTATCCGAAAGTTCGTTTTGATTTCAAAATCTCACAGGATGCACTCAGAATCGAACACTCAGAAATGGGTTATTTTCTCTTGGTATATGCGAATAAAAGAGTAAATTTATATGAACAAATTTCATATACATGATCAAAAATGGATTTTTGTTTTTTATAATTGATGAATATGATCTCATAAATTGAAAATCGATTACTTGTTGAAAAAGTTGAATCGCACAATAGATCATATTCATATTCTCTCCACACTATAACAAACATCCCTTGAGATCGATTAGGACTTTTTTAGCTTGTATTGTAGGCTCGGGCTTGGCTAGAAAGAATGTTTTTTTGGAGTTCAAAATATCGAGGTTTTTTGATAATTTGACTTTTTGGCACTTTTCTTCCAACCTCCATTTTTCATTTTCTCTTTCCTTTTTATTTTCAAACTCACACATTTTTTTCATCTTTTTCTTTTTTTCTTTCTTCCCTTTTTTCACACATTCTTGCAACCTCCTTTTATTTCGTTCTGTCCCTTTTTTACCGTAATTTTACCCTACTATTCTCAGAAAATGGGTATGGCTTCATTTTGTGGGCTTTAAACTCCCAGTTGGAGCTGGATGGGATAATTGGTTTTCAACAAAAAGACTTATTTTCTTTTTGGCTCAAATGAGCTTGCAACAGAATAATGTAGAAATTGTGGAGATAGGCTTAATTTTGGGGTTTCAAAAGATGGCCTAATCTCATTTCTCAAGTTTCGTTAAGTTGATTTATGTCTCAAGAAGACTTACTAAGACTTCTAGTGCTTAAGATTCACATTTTGACATTTTGTTTAATCGAACGAAACAAAGAATTTAAGATCATCAACGAATTTATCACTGAGGGAAAGTTTGAGTTGTTTTAACTCGAATTGATTTAAATTTCTTGAAACGATGAATGGCACAATATCTCACTGGGCTCAAATATCCACATTTATTCGTTAAGCATGTAAACTTTCTCCTCAATATCCATTTTCGATCATGTTAAATGGCTAATGTGTAAAAAAATTCATAAGCCAAGAGATCGATGAGTTAATTATGTACTAAGAAATCGTTTAAAAACTCAATTATATTAAAAATCTTTCTTAATTTTTTGAATTTTTTTTCAAAAATACCATCCTTACCCTCAAACCTATATTTTACATTGTCCTCAATGTATGCTCAAATAAAAATATGGGCAAAGAAAATAATATAAAGTAGTAAAATGAGGGAATTATGCTAACTAAATTTAGAAAAATAAAATAAATACACTAATAATATATAAACCCATGACAATTATCATCATCGCCATAGATTAATAATCGAAAACGTTGTGGGTCATTCCAATTAATAAAATTTATAGCACTAAGTGACAAAACATCATAAATTTGAGAGTGTGACCGCATAACACAAATTTCAATCTTAAATCCATGGTTATAATGGTGCGCATCGACATCATTAATAATAAATAAATTTGAATCGCATCAATCATATGTCGATGCATCACATGGAGGTAATAAATTACAATAAGGGTCAAGATATTTAATATCCCTTTTTCGAAAATAGTCACGTAAAATTGGGGATGCATACTCCACTCCTAAATGTGAGATTTTATGAAAAATGCTGGAAGAAAAGGTATCACGGGGCGATACATTTTCTTCATCAAAAATAGGAGGACCGTCATAAATACTTGAAGTATCACTAAAATCAGATGATGAATCCTCAAATAAATTTTCCCATATATATGGAGAATCAGCATTCGCAATTAAATTAGGAGAAAAATCTCGACAAACATCCAAATCATCACAAGTATTACACGTGTCCAGATTATCAATTTTTTTCTCCTCACAAAATTGATTATCCCCAAATAATTGATGATTATTTTTAGAAATACCATCATTATACCATTTTTTCACCTCTCTCCAATTGATACATTACAGGGGTTGGAGTCTCATCCATACCTCCTTTAATTTTTAAAATGACTACAGACCCATCTGAATTAAATTGAAATACGTAGTCATCTAGGTTCTCAGTATTTTGTAAAAACACGTCTACGGGATCAATTGAGGAATATGAGAAAGATGACGGGATAACAATATGAGGATCACCCTTTGCAATTTACAACACATGAATTTATATATTTATTTATTTATTTATTTTGGATAGCTCCTACTCTTTCACATAGGAGAATTTAAAAGACGACCAACTACGGTTATCTCCTCAATTTCTGATTTCACCTCCAGGTAGGTGGTCGGTACGAAGACTCATTAAAAACCACCAATCCTAGACAAGGTGAAACGGAATCGATTTGACAAGTTCGCGTTGGAGTAAAACTTATTTCTAGCCTAGTTAAGAGTTTGTTTTTTAAATGATTTTTTTACTAAAAAATGCAAAAAGTAAAACAAACTAGTCCGAAAGTCAAAACTTCTGTTTTTAAAAAAAATTGCCAAATCCCCGGCAACGGCGCCAAAAACTTGTTGTCAATTTATAAAATACCGCAAGTTCACGGCCTATTATAGAATAGCGAGTGTAAGTACGGGTCGAACCCACGAGGATTTGTCAATTTTAATTATTTAAAGAATTACAACTGTCCAACTAGATCAAATGGGGTAGAGAATAATTATAAATTACACTAAATAAAAGCAACTACGATAAATGAGAGTAACACAAGAGATTTGTAAACAATTAGGAAATAATTAGGATTCGGGGTCCATTTTTCACGTAACTAATATTTCTCACTAATTTAATGTTGTCATTCCCTATTTATAACTCAAGTTAAACCGACTCTCGCCGCGTTTAATTCAGAAACTATGATGGTTATGATCAAAATATTTTTGACGTCTCTAATAGACGGCTAAAATCCCTATTCCCTTATAAAATACAAGTTTTAAAATTCGCAAATGTATTTAAGCATGGACTATCAAAACAATCAAAGTGCAAGCATAATCCATCAAAAATTACTATCTTTAAATTTCAAAACTTTATTGACAAAATAATTTTGAAGGTTTTAAAACACACTCTCGTGTCGTTTTAAAATGAATACCGAATCTTTAATAATAATTAAAACAAGTAGGGAATAAATAACGATAAAATTAACGTGGCAATATTAGATGACTATGATAAACTTCACCCTACTCCTAATATAAGAATCAAGCTACCATAATGAAAGATAAATTGCAAGAATGAGTAGAGATCTTCATTAATAAACCAAACTTACAAATAGTTCTCTCACAATAATCTCCAATCCTCTAAAAAATGATAAAAACTTGTTCCTCAAATTGATGACAATCACTCAAAGTTTCTCCCCAAAATCCTCCATGAAATCCCTCTCTAATTGTCTCTGAAATTATGAGCCCAAGGGTCCTTTTTATAGGACAAGTGATGAGGCATTTGAGTTGTGGTGGGACTCTTTATGATTATCCGAATAGTGTTGGTAGCTATCTCTCCACCTCTTTAATCTTTGGATCATGATAAGGGACGGAGTTTCTCCCCACTAAAAAACTCTTATCTTTTCTTGCTGAACACGCATGCCGAGTTTCGTCCAAATCGGAGAATAAAAATTTTTGACTTTTTTACGACCGTAAAAAACATCTTTTTTCGAACGAACGACCGTAAAAATCACCGTTTTCGCGCCTTTTTTGAATTGATCATCAATTTGCACTAAATTCCATCATTATCTGCAAAAATTTCACTAGGCAACTTTTTTCACAAATTAGCACAAGAATATTATAAAATTA
Source organism: Sambucus nigra (assembly GCA_949130495.1). Taxonomy (NCBI): domain Eukaryota; kingdom Viridiplantae; phylum Streptophyta; class Magnoliopsida; order Dipsacales; family Adoxaceae; genus Sambucus; species Sambucus nigra. Next base: position 462,788,035 of record OX422209.1, on the reverse strand, counting down.
TCGAAGTGCCCATTTTTTACTTAAAATTGCCATGTTCAATATGAATTCAATTATTTTTGCATTTTTCCTCTTTTTCAATAAAATAGTCCTAAGAACTTATTAAATACACTAAAATGGGACTAACAAAGTATAAATTTGGGTATAAAATATACAAAATAATGCACTCATCATCCTGCGATTTAGGATATATTATTTTGGATTGGTTAATCTATCTTGGTTATTTCATTTGGATGGTTTGGTTTTAATATCATCATTTGTGTTCATGGAAATGGTTTCATATTATAAATCATAACAATTGGACTTACATTATAAAATTAAAAGTTTTGACATTTAGCTTAATTATTTATTAAGTGATTAATAAAGAAAAATTATTTTACGACGGTGATGCTAAGAATGAACCAACCAGACACTATGATTTAATTTAATAAAGGACCAATCACCCGATATTTAATTAGGCGGGGTTTCTCAGGAACTTCTCTGGAATGCATCCAAACTTCACACTAAGTACCAGAATACCAACAAAAGCTCAATTAACCCCTGGAAAACATATATATGTCCAAATTTGAGGTTGTCTGATTAATGAGCTTAAATATAGGTATTAAGGTACCTGAGGGGGCTAAAATGCATAAGTTAACGGGCGCAAATATGCAATATGTATGCCGTATCATTGCCTATAAACACCAAGGCCCTCACCACAGACGCTGCATGAGATCCTATTCCCCAATATCATATCATAACCTAGGTATACCAACCTAAGTCTTCCATCAATGGGCTAATACGTCTTCGCCAAAAAATCAATACTTGTGAACGCTATTTAATTATCTAGTCTCCATACATGAGATGCACAACCTTTACCACTAGGTCGTAGCAAAGATTACCCAGTATTGACACTACAAGGAAACTCTCACCCCCAAATTTATTTCTCACCTCATCTCACACAAGGGTTTACGGCATTGCCACTATCATTCTACACCACTTCATGTGTCCTCCGAGTTACCCTCAAATGCGATATCACCCCAAGGATCAAATTTGTCTAATTACAGCACTAGCGTTAACTACCCATAAGCATCGTACCTAAGGGTCATATATATACCTTTTAATCACCAATCATTAATGCCTAGTCAATCCACCCTAATCATCAACCTCTAAGGTGACCATATGCTATATGCAATTCGGGTCACTTGCCTATTCGGTATCGTATGTAAGTATATACAATGCAACAAAAAATTACCAAGTTATAATAATGTTACACCAAATCGATAAAGAAAGAAAAGAGCATGGGATCATGGGTTAAAGTTTAATTCATGAAGTTATTCATAATATCAATGATTTGAGGACTAAAGTCTAATAACTTCAAAAATCATGAACATGCATCATTGAGTTGTCTATTGGATCGGGCATTTATTAAAATTTATCATTAGAAACAAGACAAAATGCCCAACAAATGAGGAAAAAAGAAAGAAAATATTTTTCAAATGTTTGAATTTTTAACAAAAAGCATGCTTTATAACTAACATGTGATCCCATGGACTAAACATGAAATGGATAGAATATCCTACACTGCCTAACTTAAATGTTTCATTCTCCTCAATGCACATTAAGAACACAACACAAAGATAGGAAAAGAATTATATTACCCAAAATTATAGCAATCCACGAATAAGTACGTGTCCAAAGAATCTACAAAACAAGTTAGTACCTAGAATAACGAAAAGCAATAACAACAAGTTTAACTAATTACACTAGACTAAACTAAAAGTAAAGAAAAACTAAAGAAAGAAAGAATAAAAATCTAACTATTTACAACCTACTATTTGGACTTCACACTAACTATATACTAGAAGTCTAAATTTTTTAGGATCCACCCAAAATGGGATGTGACTTTGAAAGATCAATGGTAGACCCTCCCAAGAAAACATTCCTCCTGGAAGATATGAATTCCGTTTGAACAACGAAAGGCATGTGGGTGGTGGAAATGGTGAACCGCCACCAGTTATCAGTTTGGGCGGACGATGGGTGATTGAATAATAAAGGGGAGAGGTACAATTGGGATACAAGAAAAGTAGATTCACCTCCCAAAGGTTTTTCAATTGGAATGGGAGCTAGTGCGGATAAATTCATCATGGAAAACAAGTCCAGCAAAGAGTCCTTATCGACAAAAGGTGAATAAGTTTCAATAATTTCTCCTGACACATAGGAATCAATCGGTAACTCTACTGCTTCGATAACGGAAAATATATATGGCAAGGAACTAAATTCAATCTCAATCAACTCATCGTCGGAAGGAGATTGAATTTCCGTGGAGAAAGACTCACTTTCAATGAGATATTCTTCAAACAGTTTAGGTGAAACACTAGTTTTCACCTCCTCGTTGATTTCCACAAAAGAATCAATATCATTGCAAAGTGCTTCAAGTCTCAATCCATCACCAATAACGTTATCCGCACTTTGGGTGAAAAGAAGAAAGGATTCTTCCAAAGTTGGCTTCCTTGGCTCTAGAACCTGGGATTCATAATTTGGTTGAAACTCCCCTTCAACATCAAAAATATCGGAAGGAAAATTGTCATTGGATTCGAATAATGAATCCTACTCAAGATCCAAACAACGATTTTCTTCCTGATAAATGTTTTCAAGCCTTTCATTCTCAAGAATTCGAAGTCCCTCACGCACGGTAATAGGTCGACTCGGATTCTTTAGAATGGAAGGTTTGAGAACAATCCCCAAATAAAGAATCATTAGAATTACCGACATAACTAAAGAAATAGGACATGTTTACCGAATTGTTTGTGGATGGAGAATCCAAGTAGGAAGGTGCGCGGCCGAGAATCATAGTTTTTTAGTGCTCAAATGTGATATCCTGCAAAAAAAGGTTAAAACAAAGAATACAAATACAAAAGAAAAAATACTACGAAATAATAAAATAATTATAATCTAAAATTCGCTCCCCAACAACGGCGCCATTTTGATCATGCGTGAACTATGTGCTTGTGTAAAAGCATTGTCGTTGTTTTCGATCCACCACCTCAATGCAAAAAACCTAAACTACAACTACACTTGCGATACAAGTATAGCGGTAAGTAGGTATCGTAAGAATCCACAGGGAATGTCGTATAGATTTTTTAGGATCCGCCCAAAATAGGATGTGATTTGAAAGATCAACGGTGGACCCTCCAAAGAAAACATGCCTCTCAAAAGATATGAATTATGTTTGAACAACGGAAGGCATGTGGGTGGTGGAAAAGGTGAACCATCGCCAATTATCAATTTTGGGCGGATGATGGGTGATTTTGATAATAAGGGGGAGAGGTATACTTGGGATCCAAGAAAAGTAGATTCACCTCCCAAAGGTTTTTCAATTGGAATGGGAGGTGGTGCACACATGGGGGATAAATCCATCATGGAAAACAATTCCAGCAAAGAGTCCTCGTTGGCAAAAGGTGTAGAAGTTTTTAATAATTTCTACCAACTCATAAGAATCAATCGGTACCTCTAATGGTTCAATAACTGAAAACCTATATGGTAATGAACTAAATTCAATCTCAATCAACTCATCGTCAAAAGGAGATATAATTTAGGGGAAGAAAGAGTCACTTTCAATGAGATATTCTTCTAAAAGTTGAGGTGAAACCCTAGTTTCCACCTCCTCGTTGATTTCCACGAAAGAATAAATCTCATTGCAAAGTGCTTCAAGTCTCAATCCATCACTAATAGCGTTATTCGCGCTTTGGGTGAAAAGAAGAAAGGATTCTTCCAAAGTAGGTTTCCTTGCCTCTAGAACCTCGAATTTCTCATTTGGTTGAAACTCCTCTACCGTCGAGGACACGAGCTAAACCATCATCAAACTAGCTTGACCGGACAAAACCACAACGATGTTGAAAGATCCAATACCGACCTCAGCACATCACACCCCAAAGTAACCTTGAACCTAGAGCTCTAATATTATTTGTAATATTATTTATCTAAAATCATTCCTTTACGAGAATCACCCATTTCTATTCATTTCAATATACTTTAGTATTTTCATTAAAAATCACAATTTCAACACACGCATTCACCGTGTTGGAAAATACTTATTTTTTGTTAGAACTCATTTCCAATGCATGCTTATGCAGATTATGGGTTTACCAACTTGGTTTCTTAATTACCCATTTACCCACTTACTTTATCCTTTTTACCATATCTTATGTGTAAGAATCGAGAATTTTCAAACCTTAATATAACCTACGATCGCGATTTTAAACCCTGTAAGGTGAGTAAAATCAAAAGTCTTCTAAGAAGAAATGACCTGTGTTTAAAATCATACAAGTCTGCTTTATTTAATTCCCCCTTGAAGTTTTTATTTATTACCAAATAGTCCCTAAAACTTTCAAAATGAAATAAAACAAGATATATTAAACCCCTAAACCTCGACCCTATATCAAATCAAACCTTTTGACCTCAATTAACATGAAATTACATTTTCAACCCTCGAACCTTTTTAAAATTACCAAACTACCAAAAACATACTTTATGGATATAATTTCAATTACATCAAATATAAAGGATCCAAATCTAAACATTAGTGTTGCCGTAGCCTACACATGCAACCACATTAGTAAAGGAGGTGAAAATCACATGGTAACACATGGTAAACCATAGGAAACCATGTGCACCCATTTAAACCCAATTCAAACCTAACCTTAACTTCATTCACATCCACCTCTTTGGTACACCAATCAACTCTCACCTTAAAGTAATATAAATACCCCACGTTAGACACAGTAAAGACTCATCCCATTATTCATTCTCAAAGTTCGAATTTTCCCTCAATTCAGATAACTCATCATTATATGTTTTATATTCAAATCTTTAAATTCTAGTAGTTTTCTGCATAGCTAATATGGGTAAAACACTATAAACATGCAAGCTTTTACGTGAAGAAATGCATAAAACCGAAGAAAATAGTAGGAATACCATTAAAGCTTGAGCTTTAATGGTGAAATCCATTACAGTAGCTAAACCTTCGATTTAAATCCATGAATAGACTCCTTAGAACCTCAAGATGTCAAGTGTAATGGTAAAACCAGATGAAAGTTCATACAAAAGGCTAATCGATCAAAAGTGTTTTTATAACTAAAAACCTATAAATCCGAAATTCGCGTCATATAATCAATGAAAATCCTTAAAACCAAATCCAAGATACTCTCATAAATAGAAGAAACCCAACCTAATTCATAAGAAACCCTGCCGTACTCTATAAATTCATGAATGTTTAGTCAAAAATTCCTGTGTAGAATCGCTACAGCGGAAATATTGCGACTTCTCAAATAAAATCCAATTTTAATTAATCCCGAATTTTAGTTAAACCCTAAAACATGCATCTAGATGATTCATCAAATAAAATATATCATGCTGGATAAAACAAACAATTTCAGGAAAAATCCCCCAAAGGGGCAAAACCTTTTATTTTCATTATAATATTGTAACATACAATTTCGGATTACAATGAAAATACAGTGACACAGAATTACCCTCAGGTGTCGGATTCTGTAGTCGGCAGCTGGAAATATCCCTTTCCAGGAGGGCTGCAATGAAGAAGAGAAACGGCTTCTCCACAAGTGTGTCGGCTGGAATTTTCCCTTTCCAGGAGGGCAGCAATGAAGAAGAAAGACGGCTTCTCCACAAGGGTTGAACAAACTCAAAGTTATGTTCTTGGGTTACAAAAGGATTCACAAATATTTGACAAGGATGTGTGAATCAAAACATGATTCTTGGGACTAAAAAAATATGAAGACTTGAGGTATTAGGACTCTCAAATTCGTCTATCAAAGTCTTGCAAAAGAGCTCCCCCAAAGTTGGTATTTATAGGAAAACAGATGAAGAGATCCACGTTCTTAAAACTCTAAAATTTTATCCAGCGTACAAGTACCCCGAACCGGTTTGGGGTACCTCATGCGGTTTGGGGTACATCTCTGGTTTGGGGTACCTTTCTGGTTTGGGGTTAAAAAAAAATCAGCATTCTTTAAGGAATTTTCTCCAACTTCAAAAGGTCATAACTCCTTCACCGTAGCTCGGATTGAGGTACCGTTTCTTCCAGTATCTTCGTTGCGACGAGCTCTTCAACTTTACAGTTGACCAGACCTCCGGACTATGGCTGTAAAATTATGAAAATGCCCTTGAACTCTCCTATCGTGCCTTTTTTTCACAGTTTTGACTTCTCTTACATACCACTTGCATTAAGTCCCTAAAATCGTGGAACGTGAAGTCGTTGAGGCAGATGTGGGACATATTAATGGAGATGTTGAATGCTTGATTCCCTAAATTCAGATAGAGGTCGTCATGTGAGATCGTGAGGTGACGTGCCAAATGTAGCGGCGTACGACATACATAAATGTAACATGTTGGACATGAGAAAAATGTCCTTACAAATCTCCCCCTATGTCTATTCCGCTACATAAATAAAAAATCCGAATTATCAAATAACAAAATTGCCTATACAAATCTACCCTCCCATGAACCCAAAACTGGAAAAGGTACAAATGAATAGTCTCCATCGTTTATTCTTCAAATCTTCAAAACTTTTCTCATCGGGGTGTGTAACGTATGATCATCAATGTAGTACCTACACATATGAGACAAAGCAAATACCAAGTGACGTATCGAGTTTGAAATGAGATAAACATGGATACCAATTTATGATGAACGCATAAGTCAAATCTCAAAAACTCCCCCAAAATTCAAACTCCCCCATGAAATGATAATTCTTTCTCCCCCTTTTTATGATGTCCCCAAATAGACAAATAAGAAGAATGAATCAAACAAGCAAAATCGGGGTGTCACGGTATACAAATCAAGGCATCAATCAAATGGCAAACCTGCTCTTGCAAGGAGATGCTCAAAAAAATCTTCGCAAACTGTTTTTTATTTTTCAAATTTTTCATACAAAACAAAAAAAGATACCAATTTGAAAAAAAAAATATGATACAAAAATCACACCATGGATTTAAACTCAAACAACCAAGTCATGAAAATGGAATGAATGGGTGTGAACACATTCGATAGGTAAATCAACTCAATCAATCATATGTGCACGATGCATACGTGTACTCCTAACGAATGAACATCAAAGGTATCCTTAGGTGTAAAAAATTGTTGAATTTAGATGACATCGTCTTAAGCAAGTCAACAAATCAAAGTCAAATGATTTCCACACCAATAACGTCCAAAACTTATTTAGCGCTTTTTCAAGATTTTCAAGGACGTGCAAGCCCGTTTAAAATCTCCAACCAAACACCCTCATATATATTTTCTTTTAGAGGTGATAAACTAAATTCTCAAACTTTGGAGAATTGGTGCAAAAACTTAAATGGCCCATAATTGGCATGAATTTCTCTTTTTATTGCCTTTCAATTTTTTTGGGCTCTTTTAAACCTCTTTGGACCCCGGATAATAAAATACCTCCATTTTTTAGGTCCAATTTAACGGTGGCTTAGTATTCGCAAAGGCAAAATGAACCTTTCGCAGCCCTTCCCCATTTTCAAACAAAGCACACAAACTCACAAAACGGTTCTTATATGTACAGTTTCCTTACTAAAAATTTATCGCGCTTGGTTCGTTTTAAGGACAGGATTGAAGTGAAAACACCCAACCTACATGTGATAAGACAAGCACAATAATAAAGAAATCCGTGCATGTGTGCAATAAAGGAAATCATGAGTCAAACATGTAGGAAGAAACACTTAATTACATCTTAATTACTCCAAACATTATAAAGCACATGGATGAATTGACCTATTGTCTCAAAACACTATCAAATAGTCACATGAAAATAATGAAATGATGTTGTGACTCGGTCATCCTAAGTATTCATCCATAAACAGTGCAAACAAAATACAAAAATCTTATTGGATTTTTCAAAATTTTATCAAAATAAAATCTTTTTGTATTTTTCAAAAAAATTTATCAAAAACAAAAATTATACAAAAAGTACAAGTCATCACAGTAGCAAAAAATATATCATGAAACCACAACTAGTGTATGACAAACATGCAAACATAATCAACCAAAAGATTTCACATGGGGTGAATCACGTGCAAGCAAACGGGAATCGTGGACAAATAAACCATAATCCCCTAAATCCGATTTTCTAACCCAAATAGATGTGTAACAGAGTGTGGGGGGTTTGGGAATCGAATTTATTATTTCATTAACCTTCCTAGGTCCATTTAAAAGCTTGTAACAAAAGTGCCTAAGATGACCATGCCTACCACAATGTGTACAAGACTAAATCGGACGGTGTGTGTTATCTAAAGGTGGCCCTCTCCTCAAATTTCTCGGTTTCTCTCTCCGAATTTGCCTAGGTGGGTCTCTCCTAATGATCCTAGGAGGTTCTCTCACGATGTTCCTATGGGTTGCTTTCCTAACAAACTTAGGTGCCTCTTTCTTAACAATCCTAGGAGGCTCTCTCACATGTGTGGGAATGGGTGCAATATATTTTGCAAAACCAATTCCACCCCTATCCTTTTTGATCTCGATAGTGCCTAAAATCTTATCAAGTTTTTCAGACCTAAACTCCAAATCAAATTTTACCTTACTCGAATCTCTCAAACTTTTCTCAAGTTCACCTATCCTAGATTCAAGTAAGCGCCTAGACTCCTCAAACTCAAGAATCTCCTTTTTCATACCTTCCATCACGCCTCGAAGATCATCTCTCTCACCCTCGACATATCCCAGCTTCTCTCTCAAAATTTTCTCTCTTGCCCTAAGTTCTTCAATTAAAACATCATTATTTTTTAAGGCACACTCTTTCAATTGAGCTTCAAGTTTCAAGTTTGCCTTTTTTGTCCTTAAACATTCAAAATACAAATTATTTTAGGCAACTTGCAACTCACTCAATTCTTCTTCTTCCTCCTCACTCTTTTCACCCTCACTCTCATCAATAATCACACGGATGGGAAGCTCTCGTCTAGAAGCATAAAAGACTTCTTCTTCCGAATCACTATCACTAAGGGTAGAAACATGAGAAATCGATTTATTCAATTTCTTCTTTAAATTTGTGGTACACTCATCTAACGTGTGACCAACACCCTCACAACAAGAACACCACTCAGATTCATTTTCAACAGAAGATTTAAAACAAGAGTTCCTGTGAATTTTCCAATTAAATTTTTCAAAAATTTGACATCGAAGATCATCAAAACCATCAAAATCCATTTTTGTGCAAAATCAGGATCAAAACACAATAACTTAGTGCAACAGGCTCTGATACCAATTTGAAAACGTGAGTAGACAAATTGTATCAGAAATTAAAACCTTGAAAAATCAGGATCACACAATAAATTAGTGTAACCCGCTCTGATACCAATTTGTAGAATCGCTACAGCGGAAATATTGCGACTTCTCAAATAAAATCCAATTTTAATTAATCTCGAATTTTAGTTAAACCCTAAAACATGCATCTAGATGATTCATAAAATAAAATATAGCATGAAGGATAAAACAAACAATTTTAGGAAAAATCCCCCAAAGAGGCAAAACCTTTTATTTTCATTATAATATTGTAACATACAATTTCGGATTACAATGAAAATACAGTGACACAGAATTAACCTCAGGTGTCGGATTCTGTAGTCGGCGGCTGGAAATATCCCTTTCCAGGAGGGCTGCAATGAAGAAGAGAAACGGCTTCTCCACAAGTGTGTCGGCTGGAATTTTCCCTTTCCAGGAGGGCAGCAATGAAGAAGAAAGACGGCTTCTCCACAAGGGTTGAACAAACTCAAAGTTATGTTCTTGGGTTACAAAAGGATTCACAAATATTTGGCAAGGATGTGTGAATCAAAACATGATTCTTGGGACTCAAAAAATATGAAGACTTGAGGTATTAGGAATCTCCAATTCGTCTATCAAAGTCTTGCAAAACAGCTCCCCCGAAGTTGGTATTTATAGGAAAACAGATGAAGAGATCCACGTTCTTAAAAGTCTAAAATTTTATCCAGCGTACAAGTACCCCGAACCGGTTTGGGGTACCTCATGCGGTTTGGGGTACATCTCTGGTTTGGGATACCTTTCTGGTTTGGGGTTAAAAAAAATCAACATTCTTCAAGGAATTTTCTCCAACTTCAAAAGGTCATAACTCCTTCACCGTAGCTCAGATTGAGGTGTCGTTTCTTCCAGTATCTTCGTTGCGGTGAGCTCTTCAACTTACAGTTGACCAGACCTCTGAACTATGGCTGTAAAATTATGAAAATTCCCTTGAACTCTCCTATCGTGCCTTTTTTCACTGTTTTGACTTCTCTTGCATACCACTTACATTAAGTCCCTAAAATCGTGGAACGTGAAGTCGTTGAGGCAGATGTGGGACATATTAATGGAGATGTTGAATGCTTGATTCCCGAAATTCAGATAGAGGCCGTCATGTGAGATCGTGAGGTGACGTGCCAAATGTAGCGGCGTACGACATACATAAATGTAACATGTTGGACACGAGAAAAATGTCCTTACATCCTGAAAACACACGGTTGTATAACTCAAAATATATTGAGATTCGAACCATGAAACTTATATTTGAAATCCTCATGAAAAATTAGGTTTAGTTGGTTAAGAAATTATCTCAAATGGTATAATACAGAAGGAGAAAAACTCCGTCAAAGTTTTAAACCCTAAAAAGTCAAAGTCGAGAGGAAGAAGATGGAGACTTTTTTCAGAAAGTTTAACCTAGCGCCTGAGGACGCGTGGCCAATCAGAACACTCTGATTTTTTTTCCTAAATTTTTTATTAAATCTTTCTAATCAAAATGGTATAAGATAAGACCATGTTTGGATATTCACAGCTCAAGTTATGCAAAAATGAGGTTTTTACTTAAAGAAATTTTATTAAAATTACAAATTCACCCTTAGTAATTTTTCCAACTTAGGAATTTATGCCCCAAACTTTGCCCCTACACACGTAAAACAATTTTAAAACAAAAACTCTCTTGCACCAATGTTTAAAAATGACCTTAAGACCCTTATTTCAAATTCCCAAAATAAATAACTAATACACCCCCGTAACTTTATTAGAGACAGTTTCAAGTACAAAACTGATTGATTAAACCCTAATACCCCTATGCCATACATTGTATAACATAAAATCAAGCCTCAAATCTTCTGAATACTCCAGTGTGATCAGAATTCAATAGAATACCCAAGCAAGTAGGTTTTTCCTACCTTTTCAGTATTATACTTTGCGTATATGAAATACTGGTATTGATATCACTCTGTGATAGCCATATTGACTCTGAGTATGTACATGATATTATACTACCATACCATGTATTTTGTTAATCGTCATCAGTATTTGAGTTATCACCTGTATTTAGTTTAGAATCCAATTTAAACCTTTCTCCCCTAATAACTTGATCATGTACCATATTGATTAAGTTTGCCCTTGCACTTTCGGGATATATTTTACCATAAGAATCAGTATTAACTAGGAAGTAGACTGACGTGTTATCCCACGGAACGTTCTACTTGGACTACTACTATCAGATGATTGAGAGACCTGATTATTGCTACATACGTATGAGTGCCACTTTAATTATGAGCATAGCAGGTTAATTTTCCCCAAAGGTTTTGGGATTATTTATGATAAAGTTACACTGATGACTTAATTACCTATATACCCCTTAGTGAACTAGTAAGTATGGGATTATTAGTTCAAAGATCCTTGATTTTCTTTAACCAGGACTCTAATTAAACTGGTCATATGTCTTAAATTCTTAAACGGATTAATCACTATGGAATTATGAAATTCCCATAATTTTGATGGTTATAACCTGATAAATATGGAATTATCAGCTTATTATTATCAGCCTTTTTAAACACTGAGTCTATACGCACTTTAACTCTTATTAATATCTATATCATTGTCATAGAACTGGTAGAACCTACTTAGCATATTTGTGCTAATTTCTTCCTTCTCCAGATGTCCCGGGAGAAAGGAAATAGTATATCTTCCCTACTAGAGATAGACACCAGTCATCTGTTCGCATATGTGATTGTATAGGGAGAGATTAAACCATATGGGAGTAAAGAGTGGAGCTTTTCAATTTTCTATGTTATTGTGCGTACTAGAACCATGTAATTCACCCCTGTGGTAGTACCACTTTATGTAACATATTAATAATGAATAAGAGGTTATGCTACTCTGCCTTAACTTTAATTCATTGCTTTATGTGTACTTCTTATTCATTCATACTAAAAATCATGGTGTGATAAGTTGGTATGAGAGCATGTTTTAAAATTAAAACATATTTTTGAGTTAGCATTCTATGCGGGAAATAGATACGATATTAGTTATTTGATTTTTATAACTTCTTTTACTATTATACGGTAATCCATTTTGCAGTATGGGTGATGGGATATGTTTCCATTCAATCTAAATATTGAGACAGATAATCGTTGGGAAACAAGGGTAAGAGAAGAGGAATTAGATAGACTTAGAGAAATGATTCGATGAGTAATAGAAGACGGGGCAGGTTCAAGCAATGAGGTTAAGAGGCTAGTATTGAATAACAAAGCACTCGGTGAGATGCAAGTGATGAGAAAGGTGGATGACTTTGCAAATGATTATGTCATATTACAAGAAGCCATTAATCTAGCATTTGTCGATTATCTGCCAGCTCCACCGATATATCCAGAAGCACTAGAAAATGGTGATATACATGGAGGAGATTCCCCTAGCACTATAAATGACTAGACATATGGTACGAATTAAGGAGATTATGTAGTTATCCCCGAGTACATAACCAGTGATGATGCGACCATTCCGATTTAGAACAAGGAAGGTATCGTTAAAAAGTTGTTAGTATATTGTATAATATAAATGTTAGCCGGACTATGACTGATAAGTGATGTATAACAAGACTATGCACTTAAATGCATATACTACTATAAAATGTTATACAAGCAATTTATATCTCCTTCTCGATTAGGCCATCCACGTAGGAATGTGTAATTCCATTTCTATCTCCTCTCATTTCTTATACATTGAAAGAGATAAGGACACTGAGGTAGTTGGCTTGCATTATGATCATCTCGACATATCGAATAGATTTCCCCAACTCTATTAGTTAACTATTAAAGGAAGTTTGCACCTTGTGATTGGATGTCGTCAGCAACTTGATACATGTGTAATTAGAGAAGATATGTAAATATTCTCCTCCATGTGCTAATAACTAACTTTTGATCATTATCCCACCTACATTATATAATGTGCTCTCACCTCACCTAAACATGAGAGACATGTGTCCCCCTTCTTTTCACTTTATTTTAACAACCTATAAATAGCACACACGAAACTCATGTGAGGTATAAGACTATTAATTATTGTTATGTTTCACAAATTTAGAGATAACTTGAGAGGTTAAAATTATTAACCTGAGAGATTAAAATTGTACTTTTTAATGGCTTCAGCCCTGTACTCAATAGATAGAACAACATAAGTGGACGTAGGCACCAATTTGGGTTTAACCATGTAAACCCGGTTCTTACTTTTTTTTTCTCTTTATTACCTAACTCTATTATATTTTATTATTTTATTAACCATATTTATTATATAGTTCATCTACTATTAGTTAGTGTATGTAGATACGATCAATAATATACAAATTTCTAGAGATAATAGATGTCATTGGTGGGAAACGACTAGCCATGTTGTTTTCCCTAAATTTTTTATTCTAGGGCTTGAGGATACCTTTATCATTCAAATCATGGAATCGTAACTCGATTCATCCTGATTGTGAGGGGTTAGGACTTCTGTTAAAGAAATTTTCTTGATTCTTTAGCAATCTGCTAGATCGTTCTTTAGATCTTTGTATCTTTTTCTTTTAATTGCATTCACTATAAATCACTTTACTCTCTATTTTGATATCTTTTTTTTGTTCTTCTTCTTGCAATGTGTAAGAGAGTAGTTTTCATAGTGTTAGGGTGCGTAAATATGAATTGAAATGTAACCTCTATTAATGGTACTAGTTCAATTGTCACAGTGCTCTCAATAACGAAGTAATAAACTTGGTTGGAATAGAAAAACTCTTTTATATAAACTCAGATAATAATTAATGTGAATGATTATTAATCAATGAACCTCCAAAGAAACTAGCTACAGGCAGAGAGAAATAGGCACTCGGGACACACCCCAGATAGGTAGCTCAAACTGCAAGGTAATCAATGATGAAGAATAGTGTGTATTAAATGCGTATGTTCTTGGTGAAAGCTTGAACAAAATAATTCATGGCCAAAATATATGAAAACTATGGGAATAAATATGTCCTAATATATGCCTTTGCTCAAAAATCTCATCTGTTTTGTAATAATCTCCTCCCAAAATATCTATCCTTTCTCAAAAGCTAACTAGTGTGTGTGTGTGTGTGTGTGTGTGTATGTGTGTGAGTGTGTGCATGTGCGTGTGCGTGTGTGTGTCTATATATATAGTCTGTAATGTAGACTCGAGTAATCTTAGGGGCATTAAATTCTAAGCCAAACCACTATACCTCAACGTCACTAGCATTGAATTCAAATTTATGTCACAACGCATCCACGTCACTAGGATTAAATGCTGGGAAAAGACTTAAATGACTAGTTATGTGCCAGGCGGCTACCCAAAGGTGGTAGCGTGACAAACTGCCAGTCAATCCTCAAACCTCCAAAGTTTACTCAAGTTTGGATTGGACGTATGTCAGGTCATGAATGAAATCACTTAAATATTAGTCGAAAGATATGTGTTACTCTCGACAAAGACCACTAATACAAAACCCAATAAATAAGGAAACTTATGCTTTCTCGGATGGTGCTCCCTTGAATGATGCTCTCTGTAATGAGTTGATGTTTTACCTAGTATATATAAAGAGGTTGATTCATGCCTTAACGTTGCATTATTTTTCAATCCTCCAAACCAGTTCCCTTATAGGTTCCCTAAGTGAGGTTGTTCGATAGAGCATGAAAGCTCTCCCAATTCCTGCTAAACCTGGTCCCTCGGAGATACCAAGTAACCTCGCCAACCATTAAAAATGCCTTATAAATACACATAAAGTAAGAAAAATAAAATACAGAGTTTATTCAAATAGCTCCCTCAAAAAATATTTCTCCTTGCTCCTTTTACCGTTTGGACTGGTTTGCTTGCTTCGTCCGTTCTTGTTTTAGCTTCCTATGTGTTTGCTCCATCTTCCTCTATCTTCGTTCGAGATAGCTTATGAGCAAGCTTTATTAACTCCTCACACGCCTTTATAATGTCATTAATCGTTGTCAAGTCCTTCTCTAGTTTCTCATCAAGTTTTTTTAACGAGGGGGATTATCTCTACTCACAGGTTTATCTTTGAGCCCCCTATTTTTTACCCTTCGTAGAGAAATTTATTGTGTGATAAAAAATTATTTGTATGAAATGCTTTTCTCTAAAAAAATCCACTCTGAAAAACATTATCTCATGTGAACTCAAAGAAGAACAGTTAATTGCCATCATCATGGTACAAAATTATGGATTTGATAAAAATACTCATGAATAATCTTTATCCGTGGGATTTCATTGTGAACAAATTTGATCCATGGGAGCTTATCTCGAATAATCTTAGTTGATCAAAAAAATTAAAAAATAGAATTTGAATCGTGAAACCCTTCATTTTCGAACATGTTATCCTCTTTTGGCACATACCAATAATTAATGTTAGAGTCTAATCATTTGACATCGATTTCGTCATTTGCCACATGACGAGTTGGGGTGAAGTGGGAAATCAAAATCTTAGTCATCCAAATGGCTACTTCCCAACCATTTAAATATCCCAATTCCAAACCTTTTAAATCTTCTGCCATTGAAACTCATAACTTAAGATTTTCTAGAGAGAGAAAGTGTTATTTTCCCTTTAAAACTCACCGAAAACTGCCATAAAAACCAATCTCCACTATTGATTTCTTGTTGCCTCTATTTCTGAGGTGTTTGCAATTCTTTTCGTCTGCTTTAAACTTTTATTAGCATCCATGGCCTCCTTCATCCACCAACCTAAATTTTTTAGCCAAGCCCTAGAGGCCCAAAAGGCAGTGCGCTAAGCCCAATTGGAGTTATACTGTTATGCCCCTACTTTGGGAAGAATGATAAGTTTAGGGAATAGTGTAAATACTTTTCTGACCAGTTGAAGTCCAAAGTTGATACTCTATACTTATTGGAAGAACTAGGGGAAAAAGAAGAATTGGGGTATCTTGCCCCAGTTGGAATGCTTCATTTAAGGTTGGAATGTGGGGACTTCCCTTACTCCCACATTGATTTTGAAGATCCTTAAGGCTCTCTAGAAGGATTTTGCTACCTAGTCAACTTATATTCATGAAACATTACTGGAATCCTTAAAAAAGTTGGGTTTTCTCAACATTTCTTGGTTTGGAGACTTTACGATCAAAGAACAACGGAGCCCACCACTTAATGGTCTCTAAGTGGAACCACATGTCCCACAATTTTGTAAATGCTTAAGGTGAATTCACGATCACCCATAAAGATGTTTGTGAGTTAAAGGGACTTGCACTTTATGGTTCCCTCACTTATAACTATGAAGATCTTGATGAATATGAAGTTAAAGACCGAACAAACTTAGATAAAATCTTTCGTAAATAGATTGGGTATTCCAACAAAGTTACCTTCACCCAACTCATTAAATACTATTAAAAGGTACCCTCAAAACCCACCAAGGATGAGAAGGCCAAAGGTATCATCCCTGATGCAACTATTGGTGATGGGAAAGGTTCTTCACTGGAGCTAGATGCTTACCTCTTTTACTTGATCTCTCTCTTATTTTTAGCATGCAATCCCAACAGTCAACCTCATAGAGACATGATCAATATATCTGTGAGGTTGGCTCATGGGGGCAATCTTCCTCTTGTTTCCATTACTCTTGGGTCCCTCTATACTTGGTTGAGACCTATATTGACATGGAACAGTTTATGGGGAGGTATTATGTCTCTAATTTTGTAAACAAAATTCTCTCAATGGGGTTCTTATACTCTAGGTTCCCCGGTGTTACCTCTTCAAAACTTCCCATTAGTAAATTCCCCGTGAAACGTCCAAAGCTGTTTCATTAGAATAAGAAACAAAGAAAAAGGGACTTACTTCCTTTGGTTAACATGCACTCATCCTTTGTTGATGGTCGTACTCTGGGAAACCCCAAGACCAACTGTGGTCATTCTTTGATGAAACCAATCTTCTAGTTCAAGTAGTAACAAAAGAAATGGTTATCGAGAAATATTCTTTGGTTATTGTTTTTGTGCTCACCCCTGGACATATTCCCTCGTTCGCTGATTAGGGGATTGAAAGTGAATCCTATCACCCCATCGTTCTGCTAAATAGTTTAGATATGACCAAGATGTGCCTTATATCACTTATCAAAGCGATAGAGCCCGTGATTCTTTCTATACAGCTTGCTCAAACTTCATAATATCCACCGTTGTTGCTCTTTGTTCTGAGTTTAAGGACAAGCTACTATCCCAAAAAAACAAAAAAATAGGGCGATGTGTCCATGGGATGGCTCATGCATTTTTTACCATCTCAACATAAAAAATTCAGAGAGTGTCTCAAAACTCTTACCCTTTAATGAAACGTCATGCCCCGAATGCGCTTGGACTAAAAAATAACTCAATGGTAGGAGTTGAATATGAGCTGAGCATTAACAAGAAGGGTCCACCCTAAGAATTACCTCACGTCGCATCGTTCAGTGATGTGCCCCAAAAGGGGTAAAGAAGATGGTTTACCCCACTGTTGTTGCCACGAAAATGAAAGATTCCTCTGAAGTTGATTCATCTCAGGAGGAGGCTTCCCCAAAGCTCTCAAGAAATAAAAAAACTAAAACATTTTCCCCAAAAGTGGTCAGGGTACCTTTAAAGGCCGTTCGACCACCTACTCCGATTTAGTGGAAAGGGGGCACTTAATAGTTGTTGAAGTGCTATGTAGCTTCAATCCCACTCCAACGATTTCCCATATTGATTTAGCTATGGTACCTAGGCAATGCACTATTTATAATGTTGTTACATATAAGGTTCCTTAAAAAAAAGTTCTATCGTTGGTCAAGACAAAGAGGGACCTCTCATTGGTGATATTTAGAGTACACAAAACATTTAAGCACAAAGACCTTGAGGAAAAGAGCAACTCAAGAGCATGTTGTCATCCAACCAAGTCCAACTCCCATGTCGCCAGGTTCCTTTGAACACATATGTTTAGAAGATAGTCCTATTAATGAGGATGTGGTAGATACTTCTACATAGCAGGATCAAATGATACCCGTTTCTCCTACTTCAGATTTTTCTCTTTATTTTTTATACAAGTTCTTTGAGAAGAAGAAAAGAACAAAACTGAGTGTTGAGATGGTCCCTCTAACACTTCTTTATTATTTACTCTTTAAAATTCCCTATCACCTAGTTATTCTCCATCACCCCCAAGGGACCCTTAAAGCCCAATCGTCGATGAACCTATCCTTAATATAGCTTCAGATCTCCATTCATATATGGTTAGGCTTACATACTCTAGGCATGCTTCCTCTAGTTTTGTGAGTGAGGTAGCACAAAGGTTGTCAATGAAAGATGAAACAGTGGGGTAATCAGGTGGTTTTGGAGATTCTTTAACGACACCCGACTCACCATCTTCTAATGTTTTACCACTGGCTGTGATTCCTCCATCCAACTAGTCAGGGGTAACTTGTTTTTTTACTTGAAAAATTATAGTTATGCCTTTTCAAAGTGTTGTTATGATGATACTAAAATGATATGTGTTCTCTTAGGTGGATATTCTGGAAATTTTGAATGCTTTGAACGATTATCTTCCATCTCATAATATTTTGAGGCCAATTGTGGATTAGATCCCTCGAGAGACCTTTGGTGAGGTAAACTCTTGATTATAATTCAAAAATACTTCTAATTGTTTCCTTGTTTGCTCATGTGTTAAACTTTTAACAAGTTTCCTCTTCTTGTGTTGATGCAGTTTTACTAGGGTGAGGTGAGGTAACCAACGACTTCTTACATTGAGGTTAATATATCCTTAGTGGAAATTGCCCCTTCAAACATTAAGACTGGTGATTTTTTATCAGATTATGCTTCTTGTTTTACTCTTGTACCAGTTAAAGCGGAGTTTCCTTCTCCATGGCCATAGAAATCTACCTCAGCCCAAATTCCTACCATTGAACCTAGGGATGGAAACACTTGGCCAACTTCAAATGTGATTTCTCAAGATCGTGATGTATATTTCTTCTATGTGTCCTGTATTGTATAGATATAACATTTTTTAGAATGAGCTCGCATGCTTGGTGACTTTGCTTCCTAAAAAATGTTTAATTTTTTCCACATGCTTGGTGGTATACCATTCTTAGGTAAAATAATTTTTGGAAAATACACCTGCATAATGACTTAGCAATATCTTTGCTAAGTTTTTTTTTAATATTCAAACTCAATATATCACACCCGTTTGGTGACTTAGCAAACTTTTTGCTAAGTTTATAATTTTTTTTAAATCTCACACCTGCTTGGTGACTTAGAAAACTCTTTGCACAAGAGTTTTGTTCAAATCTCTCACCTGCTTGGTGATTTTGCAAACTCTTTGCTAAGATTTTTGTTCAAATATCACACCGGATTGGTGATTTAGCAAACTCTTTGCTTAGATTTTTATATTCAAATCTCACACCTGCTTGGTGACTTAGCAAACTTTCTGCTGAGATTTTTTTAAGCTACCTCTCTAGTAATAAAAAGCGTCAAATTGAGACTAACTCTTATCATGGTCTCTTTTTTTAAGATTGCGAGGGTCATTGTTGCACCTTCTAAGGTACCTCGGGTTGTTCCTTCTTAAGTCGTTGTGCCTCTTAAATAAATGGAAATTGATCCTATTATGATAGAGCCATATCGATTTGAGCCCTCTAGTGACAGTGATCATGGCTCCATGGCCAATGCTGACATAACTGACTATGAGTCTGGTTATGAGGTTCCACTTCCAAGAATTGCTCCTTTAAAATTCTACCAGAATGTGCTTTAAAACTGCCTCTTTATTCAAGGTAGCCATCTCACAATGATAAAATATCTTATTCAACATAATCCATAAATATTTACTGTAGACTGCTTAAGTCCGAGCAAAGTTGTAATGTGTTATAGACTTCAAGGAATGGTAACAGTTATAGTAAAGGTTGAATACTCAAATGGCCACTATAGAGAGAGCCGAGGTCAACCAACACCTAAGCAACCTTAGAGATCATGATGGGTTTAACTTCAATTAGCTTATCAATCACTTGAAATGCCTTAAAAATGTTCATAATGCGACTCAATGTGAATCATATTTGAAGAACGTTAAGGCCCAATGTGTCGAGGATTGAAAACTAAAGAATCTTCACCCGATCATTGAGGAATTAGATCATAAACTCAAGGCAGTCAAAGAATCTTTGGCTAAGACTCTGAGTGACCATGAGGCAGAGTTGAAACGAAGATCTGAAGTTCAAATAAAGCTCATTGCTATTGCAAACGCTCAACGGGCTTGCGTTTGAGATGTTACTTCGTTCCCTAAGGGATATTTCACATATTCGAACTTATGGAACCTCAAAGGCTAGGAATATTTTTATCTTTCTTGTATTTCTAGGCAATAGTCACAACTTCTAATGTAACTCCCTTAAAATTGAAATACAAATAAGACATATTTTTCTAAAAACTCTCATTTGTGTACTCATACTCATTTGTTTTCTTTCAACAATTTTGTTTATAGCATAAACTATGATTCAAATTTATACATTTCAAAAATTCACAAACAAACTCAAAAGTAAGATCGAAAAGAACAAAATTAAAACCACATTTAAATATGGTAAACTTTAAACCACTTGCTGTTAACTTTAAAAGTCATGTTATCCTTTATATTAGAGATTAAACAGTAACCTGAATTATGTGTTGCTTCAACAATTAATGGTCCCTCCTAATTGGCTGTAAACTTAGGCAATGGGAGTCCTCTAATGTAACTGACAATTGCTTTTAGAAACAAATATCCTTCCATAATTTTTTGTGGCTTCACTAAATTTTCATATTCTAAGGAGAGTTGCTTCGTGTACATATGGAAGTGTTACCTCACATTATCTTTGTGTTCGTCCAATGGTTTTCGTTGAGCATTCCTGTCTTAAAGGATCATGTTGCTTCGTAAAACATATCTGGCTGAAGTTACTTTTAATTAACTAGAAAAATTACTTCATCTCCATAAATTAAGGAAACAATTTATACCCAATTGGTTTTCTTTTGGTCATTCAATAAGCCCATAGTCCTGCTAGAATTTTGTCATCGCACGCTTTCCAAAAGTCCTTCATTGTCTTGGCCAAAATAATGACTGATTTATCTTGACCATTGCCTTTGGGGCAACTACTGTTGAGGTGTGGTGTATGATCGAGTATTTGTCCGTGATCAAGGTCACCTTATTTTTATGAATGGAGTTCCATTATTAAATAAAATAACCTTGGGAAATCCAAAATGGAAAATTAAGTACTCTTTAATGAATTGTGTCACCACGCTTTTTGTTGCTCTCTTCAAGGGTACTACCTCCGCTCACTTTGTAGAGCACTTTATTTAAACAAGTATTCAGATTTTTCTCCTTGAGGAAGGTTTTATTGCCCCCATAAGGTCAAATTCCTAAATATGAAATGGATAAGGAGTTGCCGAGGAATGAAGGCATGTCGAAGGAGTATGGATAAGAATTCTATGAAGTTAGCGCGCCTTACATTTTTTAACAAACTTAATTGAATCTTTCTCCATAGTTTACCAATAATAGCCCAATATCATGAGTTGATAATATAGTTTGGCTCCAATAAAATGAGTTTGATCATGGACTTTCATAAGCACTTCACGTGGCTCCTCCTTTATGATGCATCTCAAAGGCCTACTGAAGTATCCTCTATGATAAATCTACTCCTCTTAATTGTAGAACCTTGGGGCTCTTCTTCTAATATCCATAGCATAAATCTTCTCTAGTCAAACAACTCCGTCTTTGATAAAATCAATTAAGTTTATCTTTAATCTGTTTGGGCTTCAACAAAATTACACTCGGTTGCCAGAACGAAAACTTAACACATAGTTACGTCCTACCATATCGTTGCACAATAATACGCCTCTCTTTAAATTTTTCAATATTGAAGTATCTCTGTTGTCTCACCATGCTCGCTATGGGATATCTTTAATTTCTGCTCTTCTTACTCTCGATCAATGCACCTTGCTAGCCATCCTCTAAAGTTTCTAAAGTACATAGCCATTACTAAATATTATGCTAACTCTATGAGCCCCACACTTCCTTCTCTAGACTCCAGTTGCCTTCGTATTTTGCCTCTTCGTTTTGAGTTATCCTACGTTGGTAATATTGCAAGCACGATCAATGGAGTTTTTCTTCGTTGGATCACCATAATTATTGACACTCCATTCATAGCTACCTTTTGGGCAATGGTGGCATAGGCATTAGCATGCCTCTCATCATTTTAGGATGCCTTTCCACTTTGACTTGATGAAAATGATTGATCAACCTCTCGATAATTGTTCTATAGGTTCCAAGATGAGGTGTGATAAGCACCCAAAAGTGTTCATTTTATACCCCGAATAGACATATTTTAGTTTCTAATTCTCGACAATAATGGTCATATGCGCGTAAACGTTCAATGTGCAGGCTTGATTAAGTTTGCTGTTCGAAAAGCATTATTTCGAGGAAAATGTGAATCAAATGGAGCTAATACCTTGACCCACGAACCCTCAGCCCAGTTCAGTCGACCCACTTCCGAACCCACTCTGACACCCCTATTTGTGAACCCGTCTCCTGCCCCGGCACACTCGAAAACCCACTATCCAACCCTAGTTGACTCAACCCGTGCTTTACCCCAAGCCAAGACCAACCAAACCCATTTTAACCCCTAAGCCCTTATACTATTTCTTCCATCTTCCAAATAAACCAAAAAGCCATGGCCAACAAATAAGCTTAAAATCCCACATGCCACATATCCCATTTAAACCAACCTTTTGCCCCTTTTCCAAAAATACCCTTATACCCATATCAGCTCAAGTGTGTCAAAACTCAACCACCATTTATCCCACTTGACCTCACACAATCCATGCACATGTGTGAATTTCCCCCTTTTAACCCCAAAAAATCCTCCTACACCATAACCACATGCTCACCCATACCCTTTTCCCAATTTATCCCCATGCTCCATGCTTAATATAAAAAGAAGAAGAAGACCAATTTTAAAAGAGGCTAGAAGGAGAGAAAAATTTAGATTTTAGAGAGAGAATCAATTTGTAGAGATAATTCTAGAGAGATAGTTAGAGTAGAAAATAAATTAGGTAGAACATTTTGTAAATAGTTTTATTTTATTTTTTATTTTTATTTTTACTTTTATTAGAGATTAGTGAGTGTTAAATTAGTGAGAAATTCAATTGAGTATGTTTTTATTATTAAAAATCATTTGGAGGCTCGAA
This sequence comes from Sambucus nigra, assembly GCA_949130495.1. Taxonomy (NCBI): domain Eukaryota; kingdom Viridiplantae; phylum Streptophyta; class Magnoliopsida; order Dipsacales; family Adoxaceae; genus Sambucus; species Sambucus nigra. Next base: position 462,764,585 of record OX422209.1, on the reverse strand, counting down.
TTGAATGGATGATGTGCAAATTCAAGGATTGAATCTCAATTTCACTCAAAGAGATTTGGTTTGATTGTTCTTCTCTTCTATTTCATTTTATTAGCCTTTGATTATTTGTTCCTCATGTTTAATATCATGTTAGGCTAAATCCCCCTTTCAAGGGGTGGGATGAACCCTTATTTGATGTTATTTTGATTTAATTAGTTTTATTAATTAAAAATTCCCTTTGAATGTTAATTTTAATCCCTGACCTTTAAACTTATGCCTCGAGAGAGGGTGAATGATTTTCGAGAGAAAATCAAAATTCTAATTTATAATACCCATTTTAGATTTAAACTAGAGATAGGGGTTTCTTAAGTGTGGTATTATTCCTTGAGTTTCAACTCTAAAATTCATTTTCTATGAATTATACAAATTTTAATCGATCAATCCTAGCGGGTGATTAATTAAAAGGAGTGTATATTTATTTTATAGAGTTGTGGGGGGTTAAACTTATTTTTTAAAAGATTACTATTAAAATTACACTTGCAACGAGAGTTGATTTGTAATTTTGATATTAATTTGGGAAAATTCAAATAATTAAATTAATTAGTTAGAATAGCTAAAATTTGTGGTGTAGTCCCACTCCTTTATTGTCCTCACTATTATTTACCTCACTTTATCTCTTATTTTTGTGTTAGACTTTATTTTCATTTTAGTCACTTTTTAGTTTGTCATTTCATCTTTTGATTCAGTTAGTGTTATTTCACATCCTCACCCAAATTGTTTTAAAATTAAAAAAGCTAAAAAATAGAAAAAGAAAAAATTCCAAAAAGAAAATAAAATTTAAATTGCAATTGAGTTTGTCTCTCGCTTTACCCCCTTGATGTGGATTGACATACTTACTTACCGCTCTACACTTGAGTTTGTTATATTTTATAGGTATTTTGAGGATTTTGACTAAAAGAGCTTTTTAAGCAACGACGAAAAATATACCGAAAAGTTCTTTATCAAATGGCGTCGTTGTCATTCTTGGGAGCGTGAAGCACTCGGAGCGAATTTCAACTTGTAGTTCATTTATTTTTCGCTCTTTATTGTTTTTTGTACCATTTTTATATTTTTTGAAGGCTTGTATTAGGATTATTCTATCCTTGCCTGTATTGCAGTGCTTAGAGACACCAAATTATTTTTCATTTTAATTTGTAATAATTAATTGCGACAAAAAGTTTGATAGGGAAACCGGACAAGGTAGAGAGAGGGCGTCAAAGGCGAGGATTAAGAAGCCTCTCTACCTTGGTTCGGTAGGACTCCCGGGGCCGATTGAGATAGGCATGATCTCCCCCTGGTCGACTCAAATTTTTTAGCACCCTGCGGCCTAAAACCCGTGGGAGGTACATTTCTAAACCCTCGCGCCTCTCCTGTTAGCGAGTCAATTCTTTCGTATACTTTGTGTGCTCTTACTTGATATTATTCTCGCATTTATTTTCGAATGGTGTAATGAATTAACTGACTAAGACCTACACCCTGTCAATCACGAGAAGGGATTTCATCACGCGACTCACTCGCTTACCAATTATGTGATACTTTAGCCATCACTAAATTTAAAATCAATTAAGTAGGTAGCCCAATAGGAGAATATTTTTTATAAGGCGATCACTCAGAAAAATTTCGTGAATTTTTATCGGCCGCGGACTTAATTAATATTTGATTACCCTCTCACCTAACTTCAAAGATAAAAATTGGCTATGTATTAGTAATTTTTATCCTTGACTTGCGTGTGTCCAATTCATTTTTCGGTCGTCGGTTTTAGTTAGTTCGTCCAATCAAGAGTCCATATTTTTCACCGTCTTTTCTTCCAAAAAAAAACTCCAAAAATATTTTCTTCTATTATTTTTATAAAAACTCCAAAAATATTTTCTTCTATTATTTTTATAAAAAAATCCAAAAATATTTTCTTCCATTATTTTTATAAAAAATCCAAAAATATTTTCTTTATTTATTTTTATAAAAAATCTAAAAATATTTTCTTTCTTTTTTTTTTAGAAAACTCCAAAAATATTTTCTTTCCTTTTGGAAAAAATTCAAAAATATCAAAAAAATATTTGTCTCCTCATGGCCTAAGAACGTCCTTTACGGAACTACTTAGGTCATTTTCCATTGACACGCAACACGTGTGAGAGTGATCCTGAGCCGTCTCTTTATGATATTCTTAGTGGTTTCACCTCTCTCACGAGTACCGTAGATACTCTTGACCCGTCCATGCACTCACCTCCTATTCCATCACCCTCGGTGTCAAGTGTCGGCGTGTCGCATATTTTGTCGTGCACCCATTGTTCTTATGCCGATCACATGTCCCATGAGTGTCCGTACTTGTAATATCCCTACGAACTCACCATGGAACATGTGTATCCATATGACACTATTCCGGAACCCACCTTGGCCTACTATCCCGATGTACCCAATCCCGAGTTGTGTGAGTACCCTAGCTATTCGTGGAGGCCTGATCACCCTCCCGCGCAATACGAATCACAACCCAATGTTGTGGATCCTCACACATTCCAACAGTCATCATGGCAACCTTGTGCACCCATTCACGATCAGTTCCCTCACTATGCACTAATGAATATCAACCATTTGTCCATCACGAAGGTGATCCTTTCGTGTATGATGAACTTAGCCCCACTCCACACACTTTATGTGAGTATTCTCCGTATAGTCTTGTTCATAGCAAGTTGTGTCCACCTCAACCACCACCACCACCCATCACTCCACCACCATCATCCACCTCCGCTCTCGAAAGCCTCTTGAAAAAGTTCATACTTAATCAAGGGCAAGCCACTCCACTTCAAAATCAATCTCTTCAAATGCTTGAACAAAGGTTAAATGAATTTGAGTGTGCGAGAGAGTCGGACATTCCCATGTATCCACCCATTGTTGCACCCGAGTGTGATGATGATGTGTCCTCTTGTGACACGGATTTTGAGTGTGACCAACCCTATCCTCTTGAGAATCTTGAAGTTGAAAACATTCCATGGTTCGGGCCTCATGTTGACAATTGTGTTGACTTACCTTTCATTAGTGAGCCTGATCAAATCCCGTAATATCCAAATGAACCCACACTTGAGGTTCACAGTCCCTTTCCCTATAAATCCACAAACATGCCCGAGCCTACACCTATCGACCCTACCGCTTGTGTTCCCGAGGAACCACTTAATTCTAGGTTAGCTCCGGCTACGAGTGCCTACTATTTTTTTGAGATAGACTCCGCGATAGTTCCTACCTATCCAGATATGGATGATATCCCACAATGCATGGTTCCCTTTGAGCCCGATATTTCTAGTGATTCCTCTATCTTAGATCTTGCTGCCTCGTATTACCCACCCACCACATTCACCGATGCTACTCTTATGGAGAAGTTGATCACTCACTCATTTATTTCCACACTTCCTCCTGCAAGTGCCTTTGAGGATCACTCTGAGCTTCATGAGGAGTGTGTGTCTCCCACGCTTGAGTTGTATCATCTTCCCCCATCGTTTATCCCACCCGATACACCGTTTATCCCACCCGACCCACCCATTATCCCTTCCACCCCACCACTTGGTTTGGATCTTGATTTTACACATTTCGTGTTTCCATCTACATTTTTAGATCCTAACCAAAAACCATCATCCACCATCTATGAGAGTCTTTTTGGTGCTACTCTCCACTTCCATGACATCGAGCTTGTTACTACATTCACACCACTTCCTTGTCGTGTGATTTTTCTTCCCGTCAGCTTCCTGGTGTGTCATGACGCGACCCTTATCATCGTCCATTTATTGAATGGTCGTGTGATTTATATGAGGCCAACCCCATTCCACTTACGAAACCATTTTTCCTTCCTCAAGAGTTAAAGCATCATGCCTACAGGGCCCTTGTTGCCCTCACCTTTAAGCTCAATAAGGCCCGTGGCCGATACCTCTTCACCCTTTCCACCTTCACCCTTATGCTAATACCCACTCGCCCATGGTCCACATATGCTTTGCATCATGTGATGCACTTTACCATACAACTGCATTGACCATTCTTAGCCCTGATCCAAAAAGGTTGATGCTTCAGTCCTGTTTGGGGGTGATTCTCATCACCCAACTTTTTCTACCACCCCGAGCTTTCCTAGTTCCTATCTTTAGGGTGAGATTCCATCGGTCTGGCTGAAGACATTAAACTTAGCGCTATCAGGAGGCAACTATCTTTTTCTGAGTATGAGTCTTATCCTATTTGGGGTGGTCTTTCACACCACCCAATGTTATATCATGCTTATAGACTTTTACACATTTTTCTATCTCACTCATTTATCCAGGTTTCATCTTAGCTTCACATGTCCCCTTCATTAGCAGTTGATTCTGGTAATCTCTTTCCTCCCTTCTGCTCTCAATTTTAAAATTTATTTTACTTAACATCGAGGACGATGTTCCTTTTTATTTGGGAGTGGGGAATTCTATCAAAATCATACCTCTTTTGAAAAAATTTGATTTTTGAACCTGAATTTTTAAAATTTCGTGCAGTTTCTTTCATCTCTTTTAGTGACGTGAATTTTCTATCATCCATCTTTCAAAGTCTAGGAATCAAGATAGAGAATAGTTTTCTAAATAGCTTATGTAATACGTAGCAAGGCATGTTGCACCATGAATTTCTAGACTCAACAAAATTTGTTCACTTATCACGTCACTACGGTTTAGAGTTGAGTAGTACTATAATTCTCAAGAAACCTTTAAGGATCACTAGTAGAGACTTTAACTTGTGAGATTCGTGCCTTTCACCTTTCAGAGAGTTTTACATAATCTCCGAGTCACAAGTTGATTCAACTTCCTTTGAGTCCGCACTTAATTGTTGTATGATCTCATTATTCTTCAATTTTTGGCTTTATCACTCAGAACGACATCTTTTTCGAGTTGTAAGAAATGTGTGTCTTGAAATTCGTCCTGATCACCAGGATTTCATCCATACACCTTCCACTTTTCCATATCACATTCCCATTCACTTCATCCATTATATTCCCATGCTCTTCTATATTCCAACATATTTCTCCACACCATCACCTATCATCTCCATTCATATAATATCCTTCATTTTTTAGAAAAAAGTGTGATTTCAAATGTAAATGTCTTCATTGTTGGTTTGAAAAGAGGAAAAAAAAAGAAAAAAATAGAAAAATAGAAAAAAAAAAAGAGAAATGAAAAGAAAAAAGAAAAGAAAAAAAAGAGAGTTTTGTAGTTAGTTCTTGTGTAATAAAGACATTCGTGCCTAAAAATTCTATATACTCTCTCACATCGCATATCCATCCATTTTACATCCATCATTTCACACATCCATCTTATCATACCTCACCTCATCCCACATATCCCATTTCATTTCCCCCTCACCCATAATCATCCATATTTCCCCTAGGTGTTCAGGCAAATGATAGTCAACGTGGTGAATAACTTGACATTCTCACTATAGTGATTAGCATTCTTTCATGAGATCCTTTTCTTTATAAATGTTCGTTCTTTCTTATGTGTGTTTGAGACGTTTGAACTTGCTTACATTTACTCACCTCCTCACACACAAGTGCGATACACTGACCCTAATCTCGGGAGTTCGTTTGAGAGAGAGATATCTAGTGAGATTTGAAGTTGAAGTGTTGATTCCAAGAGGCTATCTAGGAATTACTCTTATGATACTCGACCCGTTTTAACTAATTCACACTACACAGGTTGAGTTCTAGGAAGGATGTTCTTTAAGTATTCACATAGCTAAACTTTTTATGCACTTCCAGATTTCATTCTCAATATTTCTCGTGTCATGTATTGGGAGATTATTCTATGTCTAATAAGAGATATATTGTTGTTTGAAAATAAGAATTTTGTGGGTATATTCCCTGCAAACCCTCACGAGACACAACCCGTTCTGTAGGGCAACATATAGGTTTAAAGGCTTGTTGCACATGCTAAGTACAATCACAAGTGCCCGCGAAAGTGGTACACTTTTGGTTTCTTATCTTTCTCTTTTTCTCTATCTTATTGCTCGAGGACTAGCAACGCTCTGTTTGGGGGTGGTGTGATAAGCACCCAAAAGTGTACATTTTATACCCCAAATAGACATATTTTAGTTGCTAATTCTTGATAATAATGGTCTTATGCGCGTAAATGTTTAATGTGCAGGCTTGATTGCGTTTGAGGTTCAAAAAGCATTATTTTGAGGCAAATGTGAATCAAATGGAGCTAATACCTTGACCCACGAACCCTCAGCCCAGTCCGGCCGACCCACTTCTGAAACCACTCCGACACCCCTATTTGTGAATCCGTCTCCTGCCCTGGTATACTCGAAAACCCGCTATCCAACCCCAGCTGACTCAACCCATGATTTACCCCAAGCCGAGACCAAACAAACCATTTTAACCCCTGTAAGGACACAAATTTCCAACTGAGTCCTTTGTAGTTTTGGCTCAATTCCGGACAAAAACGTTTGAGTCATAGGATAGAGTTATTGACCATCGTTCAAGCCTATGACATGTTTGTTGAAGACGTAGCGGCCAAGATATTAAAGCTTCATTAAATGTCGAGTTTAATGTGCCTCGTTTCTACGTCAACAACTTTGGTTCCATTGCTCCTAAGGTATGAATGCATTTTGAATATATATATAGGAGCTTGGAACATTTTATATTGGGTGTAGTTTATTTAAAACTGTTGTTTATTTTCAAAAAGATTTTATCAAAACTTTAAAATAAAGTATATAAAGTTTCTGGACTAAAAATCGAATTTTCCAACTTTCTAGAAGTTCGTTCAAACGAGTTTGTCGTCCGAATGAGTTTGTCGTTCGAACAATAATGTCGTTCGAACGAGTTTGCCAACGAGTTACCATATAGGCCATTGGAATGTCGTTCGAAGTGTCATTCGAACGAACCTGATGTTCAAACGATATGTCCAACGAGATTTCTAACGAGTTCACACTGGAACTTCGTTAGAAGGCTTGTTCGAACGAAAATGTCGTTCGAACGAGTTTTGGCGGGAATAGTTTTTTGGCAGTTTTGAGCAGTTTTTTCCCACTTTCCCACTTCTTTTCCCACTAACTTTTCACTTGAATATCTAAGTACGGGAATAAAGTTTTCTAACTTAACTTTTCATTCTATTCCAACTCCTAGAGAGAGTTTTTGAGATAAAATTCTTCCAAGAAAAGTTCATGGTTTAAGTGTTGTTGTTTTTCAAGAAAAATCTTTTAAACACTTGTTTTACACCTAAAGTTTAGTTTATCCAAGTTCCTCTATATATATATGTATACATCTTGCTTGGAGTTTGGCACCGGTTTGATCTCATCCGTTCAAAGAGAAGTTTGGGTTTACTTCTAAATCCCACAAAGAAGAAGAAGGTGTTTTTGCTGCGACATTCTTATATGGTGAAAGGCACCATATGTGGTTAATGGTTGCTTCCTAGTTCCTCATTGGTGAATTCCATGGTTCCAGTGGAGTCCGGGATTGTCAACTACGCGGAGGTCGGTACAAGAAGGAGCATCGGGGCTTGAAAGGAGTCGAGTGGAGTGTTGTAAGTCTTTCGTATCTTGTACTTGTAAAATACCATACTTAATGGACTTATGGCTAGGGTCGTCCGAGATTGTTTCCCGTTTGTGGGTTTTTCTTCGTACATCATGGTGTAGTGATTCATTATTTATTTTATCTTGCAAAATCACCTAGAACGCATGCTTAAGTAAAAAGATAAATACGGTTTAATCACTACTTAATTGTTTTAGTGCTAAATTAAATTTGGGTAATGTGTAGTTAATTCAAGTGATTAATTTAATTTGTTAAAATTTGGTTTGGCCTAATTTGATTAATTAAAAAATATGACTTAGGCAAATTTGTTGGACTTGGATTAAATTGGTTTAAGTGAAATCAAATTGTGTGTGTTTTCATCATATTTCACTTTGTTTAATTTGAATTTGAAAAAGAAATTAAAATTGGTGTATTTGTTTTTAATAGAACCATCATCTTCGCTTTCGCATATCTAAAAAGGAAATTATTACTTTTTGAAGTATAAAATGAATTTTGTTGTTAAAATTGGGGGCCTCGCGCACCAACAAGTGGTATCAGAGCCGGAGCACTAATTTATCTCGTCAAAGATCCGTTTTTCGGCTTTTATAAATTTTTTTGTGCTCCTTATATTTTTGGTGGTTCAGTTTTTAACTCATTCTCATTTTTTTGTAACTCTCGATGGGACGTCTTAATGATAATTTGTCCATTTCTAATGATAATGATTTTTTTGCAATTCTAGAGGAATTTAATGGGCTTAATAAGTGTAATGAAAAATTAAGAGAATTAAATTTGAGATTTGTGTCTAGGCACATATTCTTCACATTTATCCCCTTAATTTCAGTATTTTTATGATCCCGTGCAGTGTAAGTAGCTTGGATTTGTCTCAAATGTATTCTACTAACCTTTTTTGGCAAGTATTTTTTGTTTTGTGTATTTCTCATGTGTTTTACAGGTATTTCACGCAAGTTAGTGCGAAGGAGAACGCAAAACAGTGAAAGAAACCTAGAAATGGAGAGTTGAAGGGCATTTTCGTAATTTTTCAGCCTTAGTCCGGAGGTGGGGCCAACTAGAAAGTTGAAGAGATCTAAATTACAAGAATACTGGAAAAAACGGCACCTCAATCCGAGCTATGGTGAAGAAGTTACGATGTTTTGAAGTTGCGGGATAATGAAGAGTCTAGATGTACGGATTTCTGACATTAATTATGCATTCAATGCAGTGCAACTCTTGGAAAACTTGTTCCAAAAGCACTATTGGTTGTCAATTTCGAGATTTTGTGCTATAAAAGCCCATGACCTACATCATTTGAGAGGAGGCTAGAGAGAGGCTAGGGTTAGAAATTTTAGAGAGAGTTTTTAGATCAGATTTTTAGATCAAATTTCCATTTCCTTCAAGATTTGCATGAACCCTAGTTGTATTCTGAATCTCAATTCCGTTTTTGTGCTGAATTCAAGTAATATCATTCTATTCTCTTTTGTTTAATTTCTGCAAATTTCTTACAATGTTCTGCAATTTCATAGTTTCATATGTGAATTTATTTTTCAACCAAATCATGAGTAGCTAATTTCTCAAGGGTTGGGGTACATGAACTCAATCCTAATACAAATTATTCGTATGGAAAATTAGAAAATAAATGAAAATGTTGGTTGAATCGTGAATGAAAATCATATATGCATTGTCATATCTTTTAATCTCTCTTGCCCTAGGTACTTGGGATGTTTAAGAATGCTTTGTATGTATAATTTGTCGCTCACCGCCTTATATTGATCTTTGATTTCATATGATGCGGTCTTGAATCTCATATATGTAATGCTTAGTGATGATAAGGACTGGATTTAATCAAGAATTTTGATTTATAATTTTAATATTCTAAAGGATAATTTGTTAAGGATTGAGGGATTGTACCCTACCCTAATTTTCTCTAAATTGTTAAACCCAAATTTTGCTGTTAATTTCCAATTGTTTTTCATAAGTAAATTTTTAGAAATTTTCCCAAAAAAATCAATCATCTTTTTATTTCTTTCAAGAAATCATTTCAAGGTTTGGTAATTTTTCTTGTTATTGTTTGGCAATTTTGATCCCTGTGGAGACGATCCCTACTTACCGGGTTATTACTTGAGCTACAAGGCTTGCACTTGAGCCTAGATAAATACGCACTTTTGAGACAAATATTAAGTCGCGTCAAGTTTTTGGCAACGTTGCCGGGGATCTAAAATTGTTAAATTTTCAAGAAAGTTATTGTTATCTACAAGTGATTTCATAAAAAAAATATATATATATTTTTCATTTTTTCTCTTGTGATCTTATATGCAGAATTCATCTCCCACCCAAATTCACGAAAATCCTATTGCCGAAGCCGGATCTGAAAATTCTGAGTCTTTGTCGTTTTGGGTTCCACCTCCTTCCCCTAATAATTCCATCACAAGTCGTTCGTTGAGTCAAACCTTGAGTGAGAATTCTGAACCTTTCGGTAGCAATATGTCGGATCATGGTAGTGTCGGTGTTGGTGCTGGAGAGGATGATGTACCATATCAACCCATGAAAGATCTTTTGTTTTCGGAGAGAACTGCTAACCCTGGTTGCATTTTATTCCCGTATAATGCCGGTCAGTTCCACTTTCGAAATGGAATGATCCAAATTCTTCCTACATTTCATGGGATGGATTCGGAAAAACCATATCTCCATATTAGAGAGTTTGAAGATACGTGTGAAACATTTGGAGACCAAACTTGTCCACAAGAAGTAATCCGGTTAAAGCTCTTTCCTTTTTCCTTAAAGGATAAAGCGAAAACTTGGTTATGGACCCTGCCCCCAAATTCTGTTTTATCATGGAGAGATATGCAAAACAAGTTTATCTCTAAATTTTTTCCACAACACAAAACCAATTCTGTTAAAGCCCAAATTCAAGCTTTTCGTCAAAATGAGAATGAGGCTTTTGATAAGTGTTGGGAGAGATACCAGGAGTTAGTTATTGCGTGCCCCCATCATGGTTTTGAAACTCATCATCTGATTTCATTTTTCCATCACGGCCTTACTGTAGCGTCTAAACAACTTGTTCAAACCATGTGTGAGAGACCTTTTTGGGAGTTAAGTACGAGCGATGCTGAGGCTCATTTGAAATATGTGGCGGAAACTACCCAAGCATGGGATACTTCTGATCCAAATAGTCAAAATAGAAATCGACAAGTGTCCAACTTGCCTGCTGCGTCCGGTATTTATCACGTGGACAAGGACACTTTGTTGGATCTAAAACTTGATCAAATGGAAAAGAACTTTAGAGAAATGCTAGATATGCGATTGAGAGATGTGTCTGGACCCGTAAAAACGGGGATGGAGAAGGTATGTGCCATTTGTAATGCAGGCCATTCTACCGAAGGATGTCCTACCATACCTGCATACAAGGCCATGTACACTGAACAGGTTGATGCAATAGGAGGTTTTCGAGGGAATTATAATGCTCAGCAAGGGAATGAATATAATCAATCGTGGAGGAATCCCGGGTTTAATTATGGACAACCCCAAGGTGGGATGGTTCCTAACCCACAGATGACTCTACCACAACCCCCTCAATTTTAGCAAGTGGCAAACCCTATGCAAGTACCACCTCCTGGTCCTTATGTACCTCCACCTAGGAGATCTCATGAGGATAATTTCAATCAATTCATCCAAGCCCAAAAAGAAAGAGATGCCAAATTTGAGCGAATGTTCGCTGAAATGCATACTAACATCTCTAGGTTGCAGTCTGCGGTGAATACTCAAGAGAAGGGTAAACTTCCAGCCCAAGGCCAAAGACCACCTCTTCAAGGTCAAACCACGGTTTGCTCCACATCATCAGAATTGCAAGAACAATGTCAAGCTGTTACTACTCTTCGTAGTGGCCGCGTAATTGATCTAGCACCTAAATTACCAAAGGTGAATGATGATGGAGTCGAACCCGAGATTGTGAAGGAATCTGAAATTTCCGAGTCTGAAGAACCTTCCTTAGAAAAGGAATTGAAAGATGCGTAGGTTGAGCCTGATATTGAAGTCAAGTCGCCTACTGCTGCTCCATTTCCTCAACGCTTAGAGTCACCCCAGAAAGGTGCTTCGCGTATCGAGGTGATGGATGTGTTGAAGCAAGTAAAATTGAACTTGTCGTTCCTTGATGCTATTCAACAAATTTCAGCATATGCGAAGGTTATTAAAGATCTTTTGACTGTCAAGAGACGTCTTAAGGTGAAGAAAAATGTTTTCTTGGCACAAAATGTGAGCTCAGTTCTTCTCAATGATCTTCCACCAAAATTCAAAGATCCAGGTTCACCTACCATTTCATGTATCATTGGAGAAATGAGAGTGGAAAGAGCGTTGCTTGATTTAGGTGCGAGTGTAAACATCCTCCCATACTCCATCTATAAGAAGCTTGATTTAGGTGATTTAAAACCTACCCGAATCACTCTACAATTAGCGGATAGGACAGTCAAAGTGCCTCGTGGGATTGTAGAAGACGTAATTGTTCAAGTGGATACGTTCTACTTCCCCGTTGATTTTGTTATTTGGGACACCGAGCCTGTTCCCCATACGAGAAATCATGTTCCAATTATATTGGGCCGATCGTTCTTAGCTACCGCTAATGCTTTGATCAATACACGGAATGGCCAAATGCAACTCACTTTTGGAAACATGACTCTCGAGAAAAAAAATTTCAATGTCGCTAACCAAATGGGTGATGAGGATGAGATTCTTGAAATGGATCTTATTGAAGAAGTGGTGGATGAAAATATTGAAAAAATCATAGGAGGAGATGCTCTGAAAGTGTGCTTAGGGAAAAGTGATGCTCAAATGAGTGATTATACTGAGTTTGGGAGATAGGTGGAAGAGTTAAAAATGTGGTTACAAGAGGAAGAGAGTTTTGAGAGTTTAAGAGCGGTTGACTGGATTTCTAGGTATGAAGAATTGCCTCCGAGGGAGACACCCTTGGTCCCCTCTGAACATAGATTTCCTAGTCTTGAGTTGAAGAAACTACCTTCTCATGTCAAATATGCCTTTTTAGGTGAGAATGATACATTTCCTGTTGTTGTGTCTTCCCATCTAGAAAAAGGGCAAGAAGGTATGTTGTTAGATGTGTTGAGAAAGCATAGAAGTGCTTTTGGATGGACCATAGCAGATTTGAAGGGTATAAGTCCTTTGATTTGTACCCATAAAATCCATCTCGAGGAAGAAGTGAAGCCATCTCGTGAGATGCAAAGGATGTTAAATCCAATAATGAAAGATGTTGTAAGAGCGGAAATAATCAAATTGCTAGATGGTGGAATTATATATCCCATTTCGGATAGTAAATGGGTGAGCCCAATTCAGGTCGTTCCAAAGAAATCAGGGATGACTGTGGTTGAAAATGCTAAGGGAGAATTAATACCTCAACGCACCACCACCGGGTGGCGTGTTTGCATTGACTACCGAAAGCTCAATGCCGAAACTCGAAAGGATCATTTTCCCTTACCATTTATCGATCAAGTTATTGAACGAGTAGCGGGCCATCCTTATTATTGTTTTCTAGATGGGTATTCCTGTTCTAATCAGATTGAGGTGGATGTTCTTGATCAAGAAAAGACGACTTTTACATGTCCATTTGGTACGTTTGCCTATAAACGTATGCCATTTGGGTTATGTAATGCGCCGGCTACTTTTCAGAGGTGCATGTTAAGTCTCTTTAGCGACATGATTGAAAAAGGTCTTGAGGTGTTCATGGACGATTTCAGCGTTTTCGGCTCATCTTTTGACCATTGTTTAGCTAATATTGAGAGAGTTCTATTCCGATGTGTGGAAAAAGACTTAGTCCTCAATTGGGAAAAATGCCATTTCATGGTTACCGAGGGTGTAGTCTTGGGCCACATAGTCTCATCTAGGGGAATTGAAGTTGATCGAACAAAAATTGAAGTAATAGTTGAGCTACCCCCGCCAAAATCACTTAAAGATGTGAGGTCCTTTCTAGGCCATGCTGGATTTTATAGGAGGTTTATCAAAGACTTTAGCGCCATCGCTAGACCTTTGAGTAATCTTCTCATGAAGGACACTCCATTTGAGTGGAGTAAAGCATGTCAAGAAGCATTTTATAAACTCAAAAGCATGCTTATTTCTGCACCTATCATGCAAGCTCCGGATTGGTCGCTTCCCTTTGAGCTTATGTGTGATGCAAGTGATTTCGCGATTGGGGTTGTTCTTGGACAGAGGAAAGACAAGAAAGCTCATGTTATTTACTATGCTAGCCGAACATTATCTGGCCCTCAGCTTAATTACTCTACTACAGAGAAAGAGTTGCTAGCTGTCGTTTTTGCTCTCGACAAATTTCGCTTTTACGTTGTTGGGTCGCCTATCCTTTGTTTCACTGATCATTCGGCGTTGAAATATCTCTTGAGCAAGAAAGATGTTAAACCTCGTTTAATCAGGTGGATCTTACTCCTACAAGAGTTTAATCTCTCGATTCAAGATAAGAAAGGAGTAGAAAATGTCGTTGCTGACCATTTGTCACGACTCTCGTCCGACGTACCTATTGATCCCATTCCCATAGACGAGTATTTTCCGGATGAGAATCTATTTGCTACCTCTTCTCTCCCTTGGTTTGCGAATATTGTCAATTACCTTGTCACCGGAGTTGTTCCCTCTAGTTGGAATCCGCAAGAGAGAAGGAGGTTCATTACTTGGTCACGCATGTTCTTTTATGATGATCCATACTTGTTTAAGTATTGTGCTGACCAAATTATCCGGAGATGTGTACCCGATGAGGAAATCCAAGGGGTGATTCGATTCTGTCATTCAGAAGCATGTGGCGGTCATTTTTCTAAAAATAAAACTGCTGCGAAAATCCTTCAAAGTGGTCTTTATTAGCCCACAATCTTCCGGGATGTGAATGCTTTTTGTAAGACTTGCGATAGATGTCAAAGAATGGGAGCTATTACTCGCCGTGATATGATGCCATTATCCCCTATTTTAGTCTTGGAGTTGTTTGATTGTTGGGGAATTGACTTCATGGGGCCCTTTCCCCCTTCTTTTGGTTTTCTATACATTCTCGTCGCTGTAGATTATGTCTCAAAATGGGTAGAGGCTATAGCTACAAGGACGAATGACAGCAAGGTGGTGATCAAATTTATTCAAGAAAATATACTTTCTCGCTTTGGTATGCCTAAGGCCATAATTAGTGATAATGGAACTCATTTTTGCAATAGGCCGATGGATAAACTAATGCGAAAGTATGGAATTGTCCACAAGGTTAGCACCCCCTATCACCCCCAATCGAATGGCCAAGCCGAGCTTGCTAATAGGGAGATCAAGAATATCTTGGAGAAGACAGTTGATCCTAATAGGAAAGACTGGTCTCTTAGGTTGACTGATGCTCTTTGGTCTTATAGAACCGCATACAAGAATCCCCTTGGGATGTCCCCATTTCGATTTGTGTATGGCAAACCTTGTCATCTTCTGGTTGAAATCGAACACAAAGCGTATTGGGCTATCAAAAGGGTGAACTTCAAAATGGATAAAGCCGGTGAAACACGTAAACTTCAGTTGAATGAGTTGGAAGAAATGCGCAACGATGCGTATGAAAGTGCCAAAATTTCCAAGGACCGAATGAAACGCGCTCATGATGGAATCATTTGTAAGAAAGAGTTTCATTTGGGACAGAAAGTACTCCTCTACAACTCGAGGTTGCACTTGTTTCCCGGTAAATTGCGGTCTCGATGGTCTGGTCCTTACATTGTGAAAGAAGTGTTTCCCCATGGAGCCGTTGAACTAATGGATGAAAAAGGGGGAACCACTTTTAAAGTCAATGGGCATCGTCTCAAGCCTTATTTGGAAGCCATGGTTAAAGAAGCCAACACAATCTGGCTGTCGGACCCCATTTATGGGGATTGAATGAACAAAGAGAGGTGAGGTCGTCGCACCCCCGACGCGTATGGGGTGATTTTTGTTGAATTTTTGAGTCATGTATAAGTGTTATATAGTATCTTGTTGCATTTAGAGTAATTAGTTCAAGTATTGTTATTTTTTTGGTATGCTTGGTTCTAACATGTTTTGTAGATTCAATGGACTCGCACTCATCAGGGATCGCTCCATTTGGGTAATATCTTTCTTTTCCTCTCTTCATGTTGTGTTCTTGATTTGCATTGAGGACAATGCAACATTTAAGTTAGGGGGTGTGGGATATTCTTCCCATTTATTGTTTAGATTCATTGATTCGATCACATGTTCTTTCCAAGTGTGTTTAGAAAAATAAAAAAAAATAAAAAAATTGAAAAATTGAAAAATTTTGAAAAGCCAAAAATATTTTTGTTCAAAATAAATAAAAATTGGAATTTAAATTTTTCAAAAATATCACCTTTATTCTATTTATAGTCTCAAATTGTAAAATTCATAATGCACTAAGCCAAAATTGACCGAAGATGGAAATTGAAAGAAAATTGACGACTTTACGAATAAGTGTGGAGATTGATCAAACCCGGTGAGATTTCGAGCCTTTCAATTTTTTTTATGAGTTTTTAAATCAATTCGAGTTTATGATTAACTCAAAGTTCTTTTCAGCGTTTTAATAAGTCGTTGATGATCTCAATCCTTTGTTTTGATCGGTTATGAAAAATGTGTAAAATGTTGTCTCGAAATTCGTGCTAAATATATCTCTAAACTTAATTAATCTCGAGATGCATATGGTAATGTGATTAGCAATTTGGACAATGAAGTAGGCCCTCGTTTGTTACCCAAAAATATTAGCCATAAAAAGTTGTGAAAAACAAAATTATCCCTTTGCAACCCAAGTTGAGCCTAATAAATATTTTCCTTTCGTTTGATAACCCGAAAAACCCAAATAGCCCGGAATTGTGAAAATTGAGAAAATTCATCAATTAAGTCCAAATTGTGCAATAAAAAGGGGCAAGAGAAAAACATAAAAAAAATGCTAAAAAAAATAGCAAGAAAAGAAAAAAAATGAAAAGAAGAAAAAAAAATGAGAAAAATGAGCAAATGCCCGAAAAAAAAGCACAAATGGACATCATAAAGACATTTTCCAATTCCGAACATTTCGTCCAATTCCATTTTACCCTTTACACTTTTTAACCCGAAAAGTCCTAACTGAGTCCGAATTGCAAAATTAATTACTGCGTGGAGAGCTAAGACATGAAAAGATAATATGAGAGATTAAAATGGTGTGAATTAGAGGTGATGTTCCCATTTCCAAATAACTGTAATCCGATGATGAGATCTTTTCACCATATATTTCCTTCTTTTCAATTTTGTATGCATGAATTTGTGTCCATTATATTTACTCTTTATATCATGCATACGGAGAGAAAATAGCCACAATCCGAGTGATTCGTTTGTGAGTGCATCCGTAAGAATTTGAATCAAAACGAATTTTCGAAAAGTAACGTAATGCTCAATCGGTGGAAGTTTGAGGTTTAATTTTTGGCTTTGCACACACACACTATGATTTGAGACATTTGAATATGAATTTATGGTGATTATTTTTCGAAAAGTTTAAATTGTACAATTTTTAAGTATTTTGATATTTATTTGAGTCAATAAAGAATTTTGTGGGTGTATTCACTGCAAACCCTCACGAGACAAAACTCGTCCTACTAGGGTAACCTAGGGGTTTAAAGGCTTGTTGCATACGCTAAATGCAATCGCGTGCCTGCGAAAGTGGAACTTTATTTTAATAAAGGAATTTTCAAGAGTAGAATTTTGGTTAGGATTCATTTACATTGCTCGGGACGCGCAAAGTTCTAAGTTAGGGGGTGTGTTTAGGCACATATTCTTCACATTTATCCCCTTAATTTCAGTATTTTTATGATCCCGTGCAGTGTAAGTAGCTTGGATTTGTCTCAAATGTATTCTACTAACCTTTTTTGGCAAGTATTTCTTGTTTTGTGTATTTCTCATGTGTTTTACAGGTATTTCACGCAAGTTAGTGCGAAGGAGAACGCAAAACAGTGAAAGAAACCTAGAAATGGAGAGTTGAAGGGCATTTTCGTAATTTTTCAGCCTTAGTCCGGAGGTGGGGCCAACTAGAAAGTTGAAGAGCTATAAATTACAAGAATACTGGAAAAAACGGCACCTCAATCCGAGCTACGGTGAAGAAGTTACGATGTTTTGAAGTTGCGGGATAATGAAGAGTCTAGATGTGCGGATTTCTGACATTAATTATGCATTTAATGCAGTGCAACTCTTGGAAAACTTGTTCCACAAGCACTATTGGTTGTCAATTTCGAGATTTTGTGCTATAAAAGCCCATGACCTACATCATTTGAGAGGAGGCTAGAGAGAGGCTAGGGTTAGAAATTTTAGAGAGAGTTTTTAGAAAGATTTTTAGATCAAATTTCCATTTCCTTCAAGATTTGCATGAACCCTAGTTGTATTCTGAATCTCAATTCCGTTTTTGTGCTGAATTCAAGTAATATCATTCTATTCTCTTTTGTTTAATTTCTGCAAATTTCTTACAATGTTCTGCAATTTCATAGTTTCATATGTGAATTTATTTTTCAACCAAATCATGAGTAGCTAATTTCTCAAGGGTTGGGGTACATGAACTCAATCCTAATACAAATTATTCGTATGGAAAATTAGAAAATAAATGAAAATGTTGGTTGAATTGTGAATGAAAATCATATATGCATTGTCATATCTTTTAATCTCTCTTGCCCTAGGTACTTGGGATGTTTAAGAATGCTTTGTATGTATAATTTGTCGTTCACCGCCTTATATTGATCTTTGATTTCATATGATGCGGTCTTGAATCTCATATATGTAATGCTTAGTGATGATAAGGACTGGATTTAATCAAGAATTTTGATTTATAATTTTAATATTCTAAAGGATAATTTGTTAAGGATTGAGGGATTGTACCCTACCCTAATTTTCTCTAAATTGTTAAACCCAAATTTTGCTGTTAATTTCTAATTGTTTTTCATAAGTAAATTTTTAGAAATTTTCCCAAAAAAATCAATAATCTTTTTATTTCTTTCAAGAAATCATTTCAAGGTTTGGTAATTTTTCTTGTTATTGTTTGGCAATTTTGATCCCTGTGGAGACGATCCCTACTTACCGGGTTATTACTTGAGCTACAAGGCTTGCACTTGAGCCTAGATAAATATGCACTTTTGAGACAAATATTAAGTCGCGTCAATTTGCAAAAAGAATTAAATTTCTTAAAGATGAAAATTCTTGTTTTAAAACTAAAGTTGAATTTTTGCAAACCTTGCTATCTCAAAAATATATTTTTCGTGAAAAGCTCATGGACATAAATCACAATTATAATATTTTATAAATGTCCAAGAAAGAGAGTGATAGTCGAGAAAAGACTCTTAGGGACAAGTTTGCTCACATTGAGTGGGAGCGTGATAACCTTCTAGGTGTAATTAAAAATTTAAAGAAAGAGTCCCGTAAATTTGAGGAGTCTAATTTATTACTTGAGTCTGATATTTTAAAAATGAAAAAATGACTTACAAGACTCGAGTGGTAGTTGTGATGGTTCTAGCTCATCTAGTTCAAATACTTTCGTTTCTAATGCTAAAACCATTGTTTGTTTTAGAGGGTCGACTTTATCCAACGAATTTAGAAAAGGTTACACCTTAGGTAACATTTCTCGTGTTTTCATATGCTTGCATTGTGGTAGGAAAGGTCACCTTAGGTCATTCTGTTTTGATCTTAAAATAAGTCCTAAGAAGTCTATGGCTAGCAATCCATTTGTTTCCAAATCCCATCATTTTAAATATACATCTATATGGGTACAGAAATCATTTTTAGACGCGCTAGATATTAGATTTGTTGATTCTCATTTGATTTCACATGAAACCTGCCTTGCTAAATTTTAAGGTTGAATGCGTTAGTTTTATTGGCATACTTTAGCGTTTTGTGCTTCATATTATATATTATTGCTAGGTGTATGCATGTTTAGTCGTTTTCTAGTCATTGCTTTATTTCATATCTCATGCTAGAAATCATGACTTTTTTATCTTTTGTATTATATTTCCTTCATTTTGTTTGCACTAAATAAAAAATACAACAAGATTTTTATTTATCATTTGTGTTTTATTTTTGGTAATTTAAGATTAATGAAAAAATACAAATGATTTTTGTTTATCTTTTGAGTATATATTTTTATTTTTGGTTAAAATTTTGAAACAGTCAAAAAGATTTTTTTTGGTGTGTATTTTTAGTTTGACATACTTTATGGGGCATATACTTGTGTTTGAATCCCTACCTTTTCGCTCCCATGTCGCTAGAACTTTTGATTTAGATTGTCAATCCTTTTATGTTCTTTACCATGCTTACATGGAGTAGTTGGATTTTGTGTTGTTTAAATGGATTCTATTTTTATATGCCTCAATTCACACATGCACGAGCTCATTTGAAATTTTAACTTCATATGTATATTTGAGCTTTATGAGGTGTTCTCCTACCAATCTTGTCATCTACATATTTGTGACCTAGGAGGACTAGTGCATGTCAAAATCCATTGCACGTGAGATTTGTGTGAAAAATAAAAAAAAATGATAAATATAAATGTGCACGGGGAAGGGCTCCAAAAGGACTTATTATCCTCTGCTAATAGTAAGCCACCGTTTGCTTGGACCTAAAAGAAATACGTGGTCCAAAGGCCTAAAACCAGAATTATGGCATTAAAAAGAACAATAATTGCCAAGGCCTATGTTTGATTAATATATTCATTCAAAAATATATATGCTTATTGAGGGAGATTGGATGGTATATCAACGAATTGCACAATGTCCGTTTATCCTAGTTGCGTTTTCAATGTCATGACTCTATTGGTTTATAGAATCATTAACATGCTAGGCTTGTATTCATTGTGTATGTTTGTTCATTGAGTTCAATTTATATTGTCACGTGAGGTTATATTCAAATGTGATGAAGTTTGCAATCAATTGAGAACTCCGTGAACATGTTTTAAGTGATTGGGTTTAAATTTAATTGTTACTAGTTCACACCCCAACACTACCGTTTCCATATGACACATTTTTGCTATACGAGTGCGAAAAGCTTGTCTTATTTTGTGTCATTAGTGTGTTTATATCTATATATGTGTACTTGAGTCTATTTGGTATATATTATGTATACATATATGTGATATGTTTTGTTTTGTCTTTGCCTTGCTTTCTAGTCCATCTATATTTTTAATTCATAATTGGTATCTATCTTGCTGCATTCTTTGTTGATATCACATGCTTAATACTTTATGTATCTTATTGGTATCATTTTCTTGCATCTTAGTTGGTATCCGTTATTATTTGTTGGATTAGTTATGATCTTGTTGCCCATGTGCTTTAATGTTCTCATCACTTTTGTACATTTGCATGTTTAGCTTGTTATCCCATTTTATATATCCCTTGTTTAGTTTAAGGGTAATATGTTGTATTTGGGGGAGATAAGTTAATTTTTAATTCTTTAGCCTTTGTTTATTCCTGAACAAAAAGGGAGAGAATGATAGGAGGAGAAATTGTATCTTATCCTATTATTATCGTATCTTTGTTTGGGAGATTTTACTTAGGGGAAGAGCGCTATCTTCTTACGTTGATCATATTTGATAAAGGGGAGAATTAATTAAGGGGGAGTCTTTAGTTATATTGCATTTAATATTTCATATTCCCTATGCATTTGATAATTTGCTTAAGTGTGCAGGAATTCTTCTTAATTCATCGCCGGTAAAGATAGTGATCCATGGGTTGTTTGAGTCAAGCATTGTATTTTTATTTTGGGTAGGAAATTTTTGTCAGTCTAGTAGAGCTTGACGACCGTTTAGGATTTTTGTTGGTTTTTGGCCCGGAATAGCCAAAGGGGGAGATTTGTAAGGACACAAATTTCCAATTGAGTCCTTTGTAGTTTTGGCTCAATTTCGGACAAAAACGTTTGAGTCATAGGATAGAGTTATTGACCATCGTTCAAGCCTATGATGTATTTATTAAAGACGTAGCGGCCAAGATATTAAAGCTTCATCAAAAGTCGAGTTTAATGTGCCTCGTTTATACGTCAACAACTTTGGTTCCATTGCTCCTAAGGTATGAATTCATTTTGAATATATATATAGGAGCTTGGAACGTTTTATATTGGGTGTAGTTTATTTAAAACTGTTGTTTATTTTCAGAAAGATTTTATCAAAACTTTAAAATAAAGTATATAAAGTTTCTGGACTAAAAATCGAATTTTCCAACTTTCTGGAAGTTCGTTCGAATTGTCGTTCGAACAATAATGTCGTTCGAACGAGTTTGCCAACGAGTTCCCATATAGGCCACTGGAATGTCGTTCGAAGTGTCGTTCGAATGACCATGATGTTCGAATGAGATCTCTAACGAGTTCACACTGGAACTTCATTAGAAGGCTTGTTCGAACGAGACTTCGTTCAAACGAAAATGTCGTTCGAACGAGTTTTGGCGGGAACAATTTTTGGGCAGTTTTGAGCAGTTTTTTCCCACTTTCCCACTTCTTTTACCACTAACTTTTCACCTGAATATCTAAGTGCGGGAACAAAATTTTCTAACTTAACTTTTCATTCTATTCCAACTCCTAGAGAGAGTTTTTGAGATAAAATTCTTCCAAGAAAAGTTCATGGTTTAAGTGTTGTTGTTTTTCAAGAAAAATATTTTAAACACTTATTTTACACTCAAAGTTTAGTTTATCCAAGTTCCTCTATATATATATATACATCTTGCTTGGAGTTTGGCACCGGTTTGATCTCATCCGTTCAAAGAGAAGTTTGGGTTTACTTCTAAATCCCACAAAGAAGAAGAAGGTGTTTTTTCTACGACATTCTTATATGGTGAAAGGCACCATATGTGGTTGACGGTTGCTTCCTAGTTCCTCATTGGTGAATTCCAAGGTTCCAGTGGAGTTCGGGATTGTCAACTAAGTGGAGGTCGGTACAAGAAGGAGCATCGGGGCTTGAAAGGAGTCGAGTGGAGTGTTGTAAGTCTTTCGTATCTTATACTTGTAAAATACCATACTTAATGGACTTATGGCTAGGGTCGTCCGAGATTGTTTCCCGTTTGTGGGTTTTTCTTCGTACATCACGGCGTAGTGATTCATTATTTATTTTATCTTGCAAAATCACCTAGAACGCATGCTTAGGTAAAAAGATAAAATATGGTTTATCCACTACTTATTTATTTTGGTGCTAAATTAAATTTGGATAATGTGTAGTTAATTCAAGTCATTAATTTAATTTGTTAAAATTTAGTTTGGCCTAATTTGATTAATTGAAAAATATGACTTCGGCAAATTTTTAGGACATGGATTAAATTGGTTTAAGTGAAATCAAATTGTGTGTTTGTTTTCATCATATTTCACTTTGTTTAATTTTAATTTGAAAAAGAAATTAAAATTGGTGTATTTGTTTTTAATCAAACCATCATCTTTGCTTCCGCATATCTAAAAAGGAAATTATTACTTTTTTAAGTATAAAATAAATTTTGCTGTTAAAATTGGGGGCCTCGCGCGCCAACAACCCCAAAACCCTTGCACTATTTCTTCCATGTGCCAAATAAACCAAAAAGCCAAGACCAACAAATAAGCTTAAAATCCCACATGCCACATATCCCATTTAAACCAACCTTTTACCCCTTTTCCAAAAATACCCTTATACCCATATCAGCTTAAGTGTGTCAAAACTCAACCATCATTTATCCCACTTGACCTCACACAATCCATGCACATGTGTGCATTTTCCCCTTTTAACCCCAAAAAATCCTCCTACACCATAACCACATGCTCACCCCTACCCTTTTCCCAATTTACTCCCATGCTCCATGCCTAATATAAAAAGAAGAAGAAGACCAATTTTGAAAGAGTCTAGAAGGAGAGAAAAATTTAGAGTTTAGAGAGAGAATCAATTTGTAGAGAGAATTCTAGAGAGAGATAGTTAGAGTAGAAAATAAATTAGGTAGAACATTTTCTAAATAGTTTTATTTTCTTTTTTTTATTTTTATTTTTTTAGAGATTAGTGAGTGTTAAATTAGTGAGAAATTCAATTGAGTGTGTTTTTATTATTAAAAATCATTTGGAGGCTCTAATTGAATGGTGATGTGAAAATTCAATATGTGTTCTCCATTCGCTTGCTTAACCACTAAGTTGGAATTCCCTTTGATGCAGAGCGAACGGATACGTCTTCGAAGAGCCTCCAGCCATCTTAAAACTAAAGCCTCATATTATGTCTTATTGTTGTAACAAAAGAATTCCAACTTAAAAGATATCAAATCTCCTCATTTCCTCTTAAAAATATGACCCTTGCTCCTTATTTTTCTTCAGCTCATGAACCATCAAACTCCATAATCCGCTCTTCAATATTGGCCTCCAAGAATATGGCTTATAGATCATCACCTGGAATGTCTTCGTGAGGTGGATCAAATATTCCAGAAGGAAAAATTGCAAGTAAATTTGCATAAGCTTGACTCTTGATCGCACGAGGGACCACACACTTCTAATCATACTCCGAAAGGATAAGGAACAACCTTACTTCCCTTCCAATAAAAATGGTTTGTACCGATAAAAAATTAATGGTATCACATCTTGTCAC
This sequence comes from Sambucus nigra, assembly GCA_949130495.1. Taxonomy (NCBI): domain Eukaryota; kingdom Viridiplantae; phylum Streptophyta; class Magnoliopsida; order Dipsacales; family Adoxaceae; genus Sambucus; species Sambucus nigra. Next base: position 462,740,523 of record OX422209.1, on the reverse strand, counting down.
AATATGAATGGAGAAAGATGACAAATAATGCCTAAGTTTGGGGGCAACAAATACCAAGGCCAAATAATGCCTCTGAACACTAGTATATCTTGCCTCTGGAACGTGAATAATTCTACTCAGATAGTATATAGGTCGTTCTTGCCCATTAATATCTTATTTTCTCCACATCGGTTTGATCCATCTTGATCTAGTTATAACCTATATACACATACTTAAACTTTTACATTTCATGACCTACTATTGAATCTATTAAACTATCAATGGAAGATAGAGGGAAATCATCCTAGTGTCAATATCTATTAAGATTTCTAAAGTCAACACAAATACGGATTTGATTTTTATCTTGCTTCCCCATTGACACAATACTCGAAATCCAAATTGGATATCAAATCGTCTTAATGAATCCATTTGCCAATAACCATTACACCTCCTCCTTGATCTTGAAATCTAGCTCTGGATTATACACTCGGGTTGTTTTCTTCCCCAGTAATGTCGAAGACATAACGTTCAAATGGTGGAAACTCACCTCTTAATCTAGCCCTTCCTTTTCTGTGTATTTCTAAGCAAAAACATCTTTCTATTCCTGAATAAGCTCAATCAGCCCCTATTTCCTCTCAGTATCTAGGTCCTTCGAAATGAAGATTGTCCTTTGATCTTCTCCACCCTTAGCCAGGTCAATCTTCTCTAACTAGACTTGTGGCTTTGGGCGATGGGTCAAGCACTCCAGCTCAACTTCGGTAATACCCTCTATTTTTGTTGACTATAGTTATTATTTATTAAGTGAAAAATAAATTATTAAGTGGGACTAATTCTTAATTGTGTGGTTTGGTAATAATAATTTTGCATAATTTAGATGATAATTGAATTTTACATGCAGTATGATTTTTGTAACGTGTGTTTGTAATAATTAATTCGTGATAATAATTATATGATTATGGACTATCAATACGTGCAGAATAATTAAGTGAATAAGTTGTTCACGCCATGAGGTATTACCATGGGTTGTGGGTAGTACCATTTAGACTGGACTCTGGGGTGACACGGATGTCTATTTACCACTTTAAATTGGTCCCGGGGGTAGGTATACTCTTAGGAGGAGTTTCGGGTCAATTCGGTAAGTATTTCGAATTCATTTAAGGGCCCAAAAATAAGCATTGATTATAGATGCGGTAATTTAAGGTTTTAAATGGGGTTAAGAGTTATTGATTGTCATTATTCATAAGGGAGAAGAAAAACCTAATAGCTATGAGTATTTGGGAGAAGAAGAGAAAGTCCAAGGAGGAAAAACCATGGGGATTAAAGCCTACACCACATTTTCTTCGATTTTTAGGTAAGAATATCTCACAATCTTCATTATAAATTTGTCCCTGATTTAGAATACGTATTTTCCCTTTTCCAAGTCTGAATATTGAATTTGTTTATGGATTAATTTGTTTAGGATTGAATATATTAAACATGTGGGTTAATTAAAAAAAAATACAAATATGTTATGCATCAAATACTTGTACGTTGATGATCAAATCATGAAATTATTGGGTTAAATGTTGTAGATATAAGAATTAATCAATGATTGAGGATGAGTGATGATACGAAATATCACTCGGAGAAAGTTTCAACTTAGTTTCTAAGTCTATATAACAATGGTAAAGTGAAACAGCAATATAGAAAGTAAAATAACAAGTAGAGAGGATGAGAGATAGAGAAGAGGCACAGATATCAGTGGTTCGGCCCTGTCCTTCATCCACAGCGCAAAGAGTGAATCACTTTCACTAAATAATGAGGATGGAAGCCATTAACAGAGTGACAAGCTTTTTCGTAATCTGCCTCTCTCTCTCTAACAATGCAATGTAGTAGGGTTTAGATGGAACGATCCCTATAAAAGAAGGGGATGAACTCCTTTTATAGTATTGGGGGTACACAGTCACCCCTAGCATGCAGCCCATGTGAATAAGGTTAAATAAGCAATGATAATGTGACAGTTGTACAATGAGGTGTGTAATTCATTATGGACAAATATTCCCTTCACTTGGGGGTTGATATGAAATAATGGTCTTGGTCACGTGTGCCAACAATACCTTTGTCACATGTTCCTCGCAAGTAAGTTGTGTCTGAGGTTGAGAGTCTCGACTGGCCGAGACTGTTGAAGTACCGATACTCAAGGATGGATCCGAGACAAGGCTAACTCCATTTCAGGTGCGCATAATTGATGATGAGGTCTCGGCCTCATAGAGTTTCTTTCATTTTCAAATCCGACATTGTTGGACCAATATTGAGTTTTTATCATTTGCAAGGACGATGGTATACTTGGTAATTGGTGATGTTAGTCATAGGATGAGATAGTCTCGTAGGCCGAGACTATTCAACATGGCTCAGTGGGTGAGTGGTCTTGTGTTTGATGAATTTAAGATGATTTGTGTGGGGACATGTTGTCACATTAAGTCTCATCTAGGCGATACCAAACTTATGTATATCAATTACCCCTAGACCTTAGTCTTCAATGTTAATGGGAGGCTGAGGTGTAAGTTCATCCTGGACTACAAGTTATTAGCTATCCCCTCAATATCAAAGCGTATATCATTGATTGTAGTGGAATGTCATACTGTCAGAGACGTCGTTTTGATTCCCCAAGGTTAAAACTTGTCAATTGGTGTGGGGGGCTGGCGTGTGACCCAAGTGGCTGGGCTACAACGTGTTACTTCGAGTGACACAACATAATCATTAGGTTCTGGGATTTTGTGTGCATGTAAGATGGTTTAAAATCTAGGCCCAAGCCTTCTATTTTTTTCCTCTACCATTTCTATCATTTCAATCCAAATATTTTTCCCTCTCTCTCTCTCTCTAAGTCCTTTCTTCTCTGACAACCATTATATCATGTTTCCATCATTTCCATTATCTCCTTCTCTCCACGTACCACCCTTTTCTGCCATTTTTTATTTCCAATTTGTATTTCTAGAAATTGCAAGTTATTTTTTCATTTTTTGGTAATCAATAACTATTATGTTCACCATTCCAGGCAGTTCTAAGTTTAAATTAGGGTGGTTTTAAGAGGAATTAGGGTTAAGATGATACTTTAAGGTTGAGATACATTGAGTTTAGGGATTTTTAGGCTTTGGTTTGGTTTTTCGGCGGGTTCTTTGGTTGAAGCTAACTAGAGTTGTTTTTGGTGTTCTTAACTGGTTCATTATAAGAACCTTTCGAGTTTTTTTTTTGAACTTTAGTCAACAATAGTCAAACTTTATTCTTGTTTTTTCATGTATTGAAACTCTTTGAATTAAGAGAACCCATCTCCGAGAGCGTATTTTGTGAGAGATTCTAGAGCCAAGGATGAGGCTAAGAGAAAAGATAAAGTCGAGACTCAACTTCCTCTCACCCCCATCCATTATTTGTAGTATGTAATCCTCCACTCCTTACATACCCAGCTTTATCTGAGTCTAGAGTTATAGTTTCAATTAGTAGTGATAGCATGTCAGTTTCATCATCTAAGGATTCCCTGTCCTCTCATTATTCCAAGGGAAATAGCCCTTCTCATATTCTAAAGCCTCATTCGAGATGAGAGAAATCCAGAGATGACTCCTTTGAAGTGGCCATAAGAGTCCCCTCTAATCGTTATATGAGGATGATATAGCCGAGTCCAGTAATCATGGCTATGCAACAACTTCTGCTCATCAATAGGGGGACCCTAAGCCTGTGGTACAAAATATCTCTGATAATGAGCCATAGGTTAAAGTCGTTGTTGATGTGCCCCCAATGGCAATTCTCGTCTCAGCTACGACAGCAAATCTCCAGTTGTTGAGGAGGATGAGGGAAAAGAAGACGAATATGTACTGGATACAAGTGTGGCCTCGACCATTCCCAACGATGTTTGTAAGAACCACCTCATTATTTAGAGACAACTATATGGCATCAAGTCGTCTATCAAGATGATGGTTCCTTCAGAGGAAGAATGTTCCTTTAATAGCAAGGTTAAGGGAGAGGTAGTCGTCTACGAATAAATGTTCAAGGTTAGCTTTTGTCTACCTGCTCACTCGTCCACCCGAATTATTCTTACCTCTATAAGCCTAGATCCTACTCAACTTACACCAAATTCTTAGAGGATCCTTATTGGGATTTCTTATCTTTGGAAGATTGCCTATGAGGATGACATCCCAGTTGATGTTTTTCGATCTTGTTATAAAGTTTCCGCAATGAAAGTTGCACGTTGCTACTATCATTTTATGGCTCTTTGCTCTGATAGAAAGCTCCTCCACATCAACTAAACTTCCAATCATGATTGGAAGTCTCATTATTTTTTTATCTCTAGATACTGGGAGTTTGATAACAGTGAGTCATCCTTTATGGATGAACTAAGAGTCCCTAAGCAATAGGATAGGGTCTCAATCTCAGCCAAAATGGATCCTTGTCTCATTATTGGGACGTGAAAAAATATAGACCAATTGCGCGACAAAGGAAATAAGGGATGTCTCATAGACCCTAAGCTCCTTGAGTGCACTAGGTTGGTGGTAGATCCCCTTACTAAACTTCATAAGAACTTTGTTTAATAATTGTAAACATTACTATCATCTAATTTTGCCCAAGTTCTTAAACATGCCAACATTAATTCATATATTCTTTCTTGCAGATCATACAGAAGGAACAACTGACCAAGTTTGGGGGATGGTTTCCCCAATGACCAACAATATCTTAGCCCGCCTGCAGGGCAAGTCTGTTGCACCGACACAAGCTCGGCAGAAATCTGCAACGGTTAGGAACCATGTTGCTGAGGGGGAGAAGAAGAGAAATAATGTTCCTGAGGGTAAATCTTATAACCCCCTCCCCAAAATAAGAAGAGAGACTCCCCTCAGAGGCAGACCGATAATCCTCTCTTTCCCATAAGAGATGATATCTCGGCTGCTACACGTCTGGACCAGCTGAGAGTGAATGTAGACTCCCTTCTAGGGAGATAATTGAGTCCCCAAGAGGCCATTACTACGATTGTACTTGAATGTAACAATTGCTATTTTGATGCTTAGGACCCCTCTTGGGTCTTTAATTTTGTTCTTCATAGAGCTACGGGGGTAAAAGTGTTCTTCTCAATATATTATTTGAATTTTTTCAAGTTTTATGTCATATGTACTAACTCATCGTCTTATATTGTAGTCTATTATATCCCTTCAAGATATTCAACTTTGGGCGACAGAGGCCGACAGGAAACTGAAGGCAATCGAGAATGCACAATTTGAGGCCACTAGTTTTAAAGAGCAACTTGCCAACTTAAAGTCCGACTATGACACCAAGGCTCGGGAACAGAGAACAGGCCATAGGGAGCATATGCAAGTTATGAAAACTGAACTTCAAGTGAAGATTGAACAACTGGAAAAGCAACTCGAGGATTAGACTGATGGTGAGGTCGATAAGTTGAAGGCAGTGGCTAAGAAATACCTCGTCAACTTTAATGAGTCGGAGGAGTTTTCGAACTATGCCATACAATATATGGATAAAAGAGCAATGGTTTTCTGTAGTTGAAAATCCAACCAACACTCTGAGCTAGTGGACAATGATCCTCAACTGGTTGAGATCATCAATTCATTTAGTTTTGCAGACCCAGGAATTGTTGAAGCTCTCCAACAGATTCAGGACAAGACTAAAATAGGCGTTATGAGGTTGAGATGTCTGTTGCTGAATAAGAGGCCATATATAGGGTTGGTGATAAAGAGGGTAATCCCGCCAATCGAAATGAAAACCTGGTTGTGCTTACTGAGACGGCGCTAACAATTGTGGACTTGTATGCATTTGTAATCCATATTTTTGAACAACTGAACAATTTTAATTTTGTCTATAATAATTTTTTCCACTTTTGCTTTAATTTCGTTGTGGTTGGGATGACTATAATGCAGTTATTCCTGATTTCAAACACCAATTGCAGTGTCTGAATTAACCATTTGCATTACAAGTTTCCATGCTTGATGTTTGGTGGCTCGTCACCAAAGTATTGGTATTAAGTAGATTTCTCATGTCACCAAAGAATTGATGTTAATTAAATTATTTCATGTCACTAAAGAATTTATATTAAGAAAATTATTTCAAGAAACTTTCCACCTCTCAGTGTTTTGGGGGTGACATTTTGGAGCCGAGGCACCTTGATCACTCTCATACCATCGAGAGAGAGTTTTAAATTGTTCACCGTAATTAAATGATATTCTTCATTCATCATACTTAAATGATTTTATTTAACCCTCACCACGTAGTTGATGTTAAGGGGGTTTCCCTTCTCCTAGTGTTACTTAAGTAATATTTTGGAGCTGAGACTCTTCAGTCACTCTCGTACCACTGAGAGAGACTTTTAAATAATTCACCATAATTAAATGTTGTTCCGGGTGTACCATACCTAAATGATTTTCTTGGTCTTCGCCATTTAAATGATGTTAAAGGACCTCCCTCCTCTCAGTGTTTTTGGAGCGACATTTTGGAGTCGAGACTCCCCAGTCACTCTCGTACCTTTGAGAGAGAGTTTTATATAATTCACCATAATTAAATGATGTTCAGAAACTTAGAAGGAATGCAAATTAAATAGACAAAAATAAAATATGAGACAACACTTGTACAACTAGAAAAGTTGCCTTTTGTCTAAGGAAGTAAACACAAAATAGAATTCTACTAAATATGAGATTGAAAAAGAGTGAATAAATCTTTTCAAGTGGTCTGCATTCTAAGGATTGGAAAATGGTTACACCTCAAGATTTTCCAGCCAATATGTGGCTGGGACGACCTCCTATGTCGCCCTGTAAGGCCCATGCCAATTAGGGCATAATTTGTTGGCCTTTTATAAGACCTTCACAAGAGCAAGCTCTCCCATGGCAATAGGCTGAGACCTCACTCTTTTATTATAAAATTCGGCAGCTCTATGTCGATAAGCGTACTAACTACATCATCTTCTCGTGTCTCTTCTATCAGCTCTATGCCAAGCCTTTTCTCTTCAAAGTTAGATTTTTGGTCATAAGTTTGGACATAGTAGCCCAATCTCTGTTGGGATTATCTCTTCAGACCCATGGTCTAGCATAAGTTCCATTTCCCCTGTCAGAGTCCTCTCTATTGTTATATATGATGATAAGACACCATATAACTCATCAACCCACTTTCCCTTGGCATCCTCTATCTTTTTTTTATTGTGTCTAATACTATTCTATTCGTTACCTCTGTTTTTCCATTTGCTTTCGATCGTCTAGGTGAAGAATAGAATTGCTTAATGCCGACCCATCTGCAATATGCATCCAGAGATTTACTTTTTAACTTTTTTCCATTATCTGATATTAGGGTATTGGGGAGGACATACCGATATATGATTTTTCTCCAAATGAATTTGAAGCATTTTTCCTCATGAATTGTTACCATAGCCTTGGCTTCTACCCATTTAGAAAAATAATAAATCTTGACAATTAGGAATCTATTATTCCCCTTAGCTCTAAGTAAAGGGCCGACTAGGTCTATCCTACACATTTCAAACAACCAAAGGGCTGATATAGACACGAGTGGTTGATGGGGAGGATGAGGAATTCTAGCAAAACATTAGCATTTATCACATTTCTTAACATATTTTGCTGAGTCTTTTGCAAGAGTCGACCCAAAATACCCCTGAATGACGATTCCTTTAACCAAATATCATCTACCTGCATAACTTGCACATGACCCCTCATGTATGTCTCGAAGAATAAACCCTATCTCCGTGGGGTGCACACACCGAAGAAGCGAAAGCAATAATCGTCTCTTGTAAAACACATTACCTCTGATTGTGAATTTAGCGACACACTATCTGATTTTTATTCTTTCACACTTAGCTTCGGGTAACGTCCCATCTATGATGTAATCTATTATCGAATCCATCCATGATGCTCCAAGATTCAAGTTCAAATAGAGAATCATAGGAATCTCTTCATCTTCGATGCTCAACTTGAGTAAAATTTTAACAAGCACAAATCGTTTGATCTCCATTCTAGTAGTCGATGTAAGTCTTTCCAATGTGACGGCTCTTTCATTCTCCAGTCTTGGAATTCTTCTCATTTTTAATTCATCGAAATTTAGCAATATTTTCTTCACTCATTCTAGGTATTTAGCCATTTTTTTATCTTTGGCCATATAGATTCCCAGTAATTGATTGACAAAAAGATGAGAGTCACTATGAGCGATCATCTGGTCGACATTAAGTGCGTTGTCTAGAGAAACTCTCGCTAGTAGAGCTTCATACTCCGACTCGTTATTTGATGCTTTAAACTTGAATCGTAAATCATACTCTACGTCGGTTCCATCAGGAGCCGTCAGTATTAAACCTGCTTCGTTGCCATTCTCACATGATAAACCATCAACGAACAAGATCCGAATAGGCCCTCCTTTTGTAAAATACCCTCATCCAACATTCCTTTATTGATCCGGAAGTCTTTTCTATTTTACACATTGTTTCATCGGCTCGTACCTCCTAGGCTATATCTTCTCTCTGAATGACTGATGACACTTCGTCCACTTATGCTATTTAAAATCATTTTTAGTATTCCTTGTGAACTCTGCTACAAAATTCTCTAATGCATGTCCCTTAATTGCACTTCTCGACTGGTAGATGATGTCAAACTCACCTAACTCCACTAACCAGACCATTAATTTGCTTGATTTCTCGGGTTTATGAATGACTTTTTGAAGTGGAGTATCGATCAGTACCACAATCGTATGTTTTTAGAAGTAGGGCTTCATCTTTCTTGAAGTGTTGATTAGGGCGTATGAAAGTTTTTCCATCTGTAGGTAATTTAACTTTACCCCTTGTATAGCTTTGCTATTGAAATAGACTAGCTTCGAAATTCCATCGTTGTCTCAAATAATGGCAACGCTGATGGCCGACTTTGAGATGGAAAATACAAATATAGCTTCTCTCCTTAAATAGGTCGAGATGGGAGCATTGGAGATCCAAGATAAACTTTCAATTATTTAAATGACCTATTACACTCTTCATCCCAAGTGAAAGCTTTCCTTAGGAGTTTAAAGAATGGTAAGTACTTGTGTGTCGCCTTGGAGATAAAACGGATCAGGGAAGCTACTCACTATGTTATCCTTTAGACATCTTTGATTGTTTTTAACGTCTTTGTATCCATCAACGCTTTGATTTTGGTGGGATTTTCTTTGATCTCCCTTTGATTAACAATAAAATCTAGGAATTTTACAGCATCGACACTGAACACACACTTTGTGGGTTTTAACTTCATTCTATATCTATTCATTCTATCAAAAGTCTTTTACAGATCGGCATTGTGGCACAAGCTTCAAACTCTTTGTAAGCATATAATATACATACACCTCCATAGTTTTTCCAGTTTGGTCTTTGAATACTTTATTGACTAACCTCTGATAAGTTTCCCCTACATTCTTCAAGTCAAAAGTTATCACCTTGAAGCAGTAGGTTCCTTTGTTTATAATAAAATAAGTCTTCTTGACGTCATCACTATGCATGAAATTTGGCTATACCCACAGTAGGAATCCATAAAGCTCATGAGCTCATAGCCTACTATTACATCCACCATTTGATCAATCCGGGGTAATGGAAAGCTATCCTTCGAACAGTCCTTGTTGAGGTCTACTTCCCACTTCCTATTTTTCTTGGGCACAATGATGACATTAGAAATTCATTATGGGTATTGAACTTCTCTGGTGAAGCCCCCAGTTTGTAATTTCTTGACCTCATCTTGAATTACATCATATCGATCTCTCACGAAGGTGTGCCGTCTCTACTTTATCGACTTAGCTTTTTCATCTATATTGAGCCAATGACAAATTATTTTGGGATCAATCCCTGGCATATCGCTATAACTCCAGGTAAATATGTTTTGATATTCTCTTAGCATCTTGATTATCTCGCCTTTTATTTACGCTCTGCGGGATGAGTCGATTTGGACGATTTTTTCCAATTCATCCATATTAAGGATGATGTATTCTACCTCCTCGACTGTCTTCGAGTTTCCTTTCATCCACTGGGTTAAGGGTATCAATGTTATAAGAAGTCATCTTCCTTTATTGGGCTTCCCACTCTTCAACCAAGGTGAAGTAACACTTTCAAGCCTCCACATAATCACCTTGCAATTCTTCTACTCCATAAGGAGTCAGGAATTTTATCATATGGTGTACGGTGGAAGGCACCACATTAAATTCTTGAAGTGTAACAATTCCCATGATAATATTGTAGGCTGAAAAGATATGTTCATCCATCACCAAAAAAAAAAATTCTCCTGGTCAGACATCTCAGCCAGGTTCCTATGCATAGGTTTATCTCGTAGACTCCGAGCGGGTGTACTTTCTCTCAGATGAATTCAATCAAAGGCTAACGATAGGAACCAATCTCTTCTTGCTTAGCTTCAGACCTTTAAAATAATCCCAGAACATGACGTTCATTGAGCTCCCTCCATCGACCAGGATATGTGCCACATTATAGTCGTGAATCCATATACTTATGATCAGGGGGTCATCAAAATCCCCTTGAAGTCTAGCCTTGAGAATCCCACCACTAGACTATCCATGTTAACTTTCTTGAGCCTGACTTCTTTGTCTTCAATTTCGGCCAAGTTAACCTCGACTCTTTTTGTGTTATTTTTGCCTCAACTACATGAGCCTTCCTATTGACTAGCTCAATACCTCTACCTGCTAATCCACCACATATCATTTTGACACTAACGGAAATGATGCACAAATTACCTTTTACCATAGGAGGTTTGGCTATAAGATCAGGATCATTCTCATCGTTGTCGTCTGGCTCTTACTCGTTCTTATTTGCATCCCACTCTTTTCTACGTACATTTGGAGTTTTCCCTATTTTAATAATTTCTCTATCTCGTCTTTCATGGAAAAGTAATGATCATTTGTATGGATGTGGTCTTGGTAGAACTCACACCATTTACTTTTGTTCCTCTAGAGAGGTGAGGACTTTAACTTCTCAGGCTATCTGAGCTCCCTGCCATCTTTTATTTCGTTCAATATAAAATTAGGGCTTATAGTTAGTGGGGTGTACTTGGCAAAATTATCATTGTTCAACCTCTTTTTCCTTTTCTTATCTTTGTTTTGACCGGACTTTCCACTACTTATCTCCTTCAAGTCACTTATCTTAGTCTCCATGTCCTCCTCCGCATCCATGATTATCTTGACCATTGTTATAAATTCTCTTATGGACTATGGACTTTGGAGGATCTTCAAAGAGGTTCCATGGGAGTTTTCCTGGCTTAATTCCACTAATGAGGGATGTCATCGTAATACTTTCATCATAATCTTCTACCTCTAAATTTTCCTTATTAAAATGAGAGATGTAATCCTTCAGAGGTTTATTCTCCCCTTATTTAACATTTAACAAGTGAGTCACACACTTCGCTGGCTTCACGCCAAAATAAAAGTTGTGGATGAACTTTTTTATGAGCTACTTGAAATTATCTATGGATCCTCTCGACATACCGATGTACCATATATGCATCGCACCTATAAGCATGCTGGAGAAAGCTATGCACCTCACTTCATCACTGTTGAGTAAATATCAGCAGCCGACTGATACATTTCTATATGATGAAGGGCTCATACTCCCATCATATCTGGGAGTCACACTCGATGGTTTAAATTTTGAAAGATGGGGATATCTGATAATCCTCTACATGAAAGGAGATCCTTCCATATACCCATGTGTCCAGGGTCTCATCTTTTAATCAGAGGGCTGATCTTATCCTCTAGCCTTTAAACTGGACTATTCTAGGGTTTTTTCCTTGCACTAAATTGTCTCTAACTCCTTAAACTGGTGCAACCACTTTAGGAGTTAGTTATTTGTCAACATTTATCTGTCTGTTGTTGACTTCTCTATTATACTATCTTTCCTACTCTCATTTCAGCGTCTCTTCATTATGATGACCACTAACACGCGTGCCACCTACACTATGGGAGCGTTGGTCTCATCTAACATCACTCATTGGGTCAAAATAATCAAAAGTTGACCCCTTGTTTAGTTTTTCAAATGCTAAGCCCCTCTGGCGACTCTGAGGAGTATGTTGAACACTTTTTCTTGATAATTTGGGCCTGGAGTGCCTTCTGACCGATAAGAGGTATCTGAAATCTCGTACCTTTCCCAGTGTAGAAGGGTGTTATAAACAGAAAAAAAAAGCAAAATAAAATAAATATGCTTTTTTTATTAAATAACATCCGAGAGGTACCCGCGAGGTCACCCAGAAGTTCAAAAGCCACCGCAAGTGTCAGCGCCGCGGCGAGTCCCTACGCCACCGCAAGGGTCAGCGCTACCTCAGGCGTCAGCGCCACTTCGGGCGTCAGCGCTACTTCAAGCGTCGGCGCCCCGACAAGGGTCGGTGCCGCCTCAAATGTCAGCGCCGGTACAAGCATCAACGCTACCTCAGGCGTCAGCACCACTTCAAGCGTCGGCGCCACTTCGAGCGTCGGCGCCCCGCAACAAGGGTCGGCACCGCCTCACGTGTCAGCGCCGGTTCAAGCATCAGCGCTACCTCAGGCGTCAGCGCCACTTCGAGCGTCGGCGCCACAACAAGGGTCGACGCCACTTCGAGCGTCGGCGCCGCAACAAGGGTCCGCGCCGCCTCACCTGTCAGCGCCGATTCAAGCCTCAGCGCTACCTCAGGCGTCGGCGCCACTTCGAGCATCGGCATTGCAACAAGGGTCGGCGCCGCCTCACCTATCAGCGCCGATTCAAGCCTCAGCGCTACCTCAGGCGTCAGCGCCACTTCGAGCGTCGGCGCCACTTCGAGCGTCGGCGCCGCAACAAGGGTCGGCGCCGCCTCACCTATCAGCGCCGGTTCAAGCATCAGCGCTACCTCAAGCGTCAGCGCCATTTCGAGCGTCGGCGCCATTTCGAGCATCGGTGCCAGGACAAGGGTCGGCACCGCCCCACGCGTCAGCGCCACTTCGAGAGTCGGCGCCGCCTCACCTGTCAGCGCCGGTTCAAGCATCAGCGCTACCTCAGGCGTCAGCGCCACTTCGAGCGTCGGCGCCGGGACAAGGGTCGGCGCCGCCTTACCTGTCAGCGCCGATTCAAGCATCAGCGCTACCTCAGGCGTCAGCGCCACTTCGAGCGTCGGCGCCACTTCGAGCGTCGGCGCCGGGACAAGGGTCGGCGCCGCCTCACCTGTCAGCGCCAGTTCAAGCACCAGCGCTACCTCAAGCATCAGCGCCACTTCAAGCATCAACGCCGCTTCGAGCGTCGGCGCCGCAACAAGGGTCGGCGCCGCCTCACAGCATCAGCGCCACTCCGAGCAACGGCGACAGGACAAGGGTCGGCGCCGCTTCAAGCGTCAGCGCCACTGCAATTGTACTGCAGAAATGTTATTCGAGAAGCGCTACTACAGGGGTTTTCATCATGAAACAGCAGGCTCTAAATGAACAACAGCACTAACACTTTACTTTCTTGCACAGGTTGCCTAGTCGAGCAAGTAGGCTCGAACAGGCGCGTCGGGACCTCCTGGGAGTTTTGGCTTGGCGGCTGAGGGACAAGGTATGTTGAGCAAGCTCAACCACTTAGCACTATAGGATTGAGAGAATACTAGTAGGAAGACCCAGAAGCCACTCGAGGCTACGCACACTGCACACTTAGTCATAAATGAAGGGAGTGGCCAAAGAGTTGGCTACTCACAAGAAATAAACTCTTTACAAGAAAAATGACTTTTCCAGAAGAGGGGGTCCTCGAGGTCCCTCTCAAGAAAAATAACACTTTTTAGAGGGAGTGAGGCCTTAAGGTCTCCTCTCTCAAAGATTTGCAAAATTGCACCACAAGTTACCGTTTCAAAAGATAACTACCAAAATCTGCTATTTTGTCTCCATTAGGGGACATATGTGCTTTTTGAGTTTTGGTCGGCGCCAGGTGGCACCTGCAGAGGGGACAGGTAGGCTGCCTGCAGGTAGGGACAAATGGTACACTTCAGACATTGTTCCCCACCAACTCTCTCAATTTTGGCGCCCAAAATCGCCAGCTCACCCCTTACGCCCTTGTATAAATAGACCTCTGGGAAAGGTCAAAAGAGAGAAAAAAAGAAAAATTGCACTGTTACTCTGCTAAAATATCACCAGACCTACCTAGTATTCTCTCCCTGCTCATTCTCTTAGTGTTGAGTGCCTTGTTCCTTCACTCCCCACTGACAGCCATCGCTCTCAGGTGTTTCCCTTGAGAAAAATTGCTATTTTTGCTGTGAAAGTTCATCTTCTTGCAGGGAGTGAGTTGAAGCTTGAGTTCCATTGTTACCAGAAGGAGAAGTTTTCTTCAAAAGTTGCACCAGGAGACCTTGAAGACTTGCAGACAGTGTCCATTGGAGTGGGTCACGCCTCACCCTTTCCAGTTATTCATAGACCCCAGTCTCACTACCCTCCTACATTTGGCGACTCTGCTGGGGAGGTATCCTCATTTCCATGGACAAAGAAGGTTTCAATGTCTCTAAACAGTTGGTTTTTGAGGACATTCCATCTGGTAATGGAGCCCACAGTGACCAGACTACTCAGGAAGAAGTGGTGGTGATCGGAGCTAAGGTGCCAGCGCCTCCGGGAGGTCAGACCAGTTCGCCGGCAGTGGCTCCAATGGCAGGTATGAACCTCATGGCAATGTTTTTTGACTTTCTAAAGCAAAACAACGTGGATCTATCAAACTTGGGTCAAGGTTGTGTGACACCTGCTGCTGCCCCTTTCGGAGGGGTAGCCACTCCTATTACGATTCCGGCGGAGACGATTCCGGCTCGGAAGGCGGCGCCGGAGCAGGTCCTGGCACCAACAGGTTCTCCAGTTCGTAAAACCACCTGTTTGGAGGAATCACCCTCCAAGGCTGTTACTATGGAAGAAGTGAGGAAGCTCCTCTCCTCCTCTCAAAGAGAGGGTTCCTACCTATACGAGGAATTACAAGACCCCTATCCAGAGGAAGTAAGTGAGAAGCCATACCCTGAGGGGTATATTCCACCAAAATTTATCAAGTTTGGCGGTAGGGGGGAGAACCCTCGAGAACACGTGAAGAGGTTCGTCGAGTACCTGGGAGTACACGCTGGCGACAAGAGCCTGAGATTGAGAGAGTTCTCTAAAACTCTCACTGGGAAGGCCTATACATGGTATTCCCACTTGGCGCCTAACAGCGTCCCTAGTTGGGAAGAGATGCACAGGCAGTTTCTCCAGAAGTTTTTTGTAGCGGAGGATGAATTTACACTGAGGCACCTGGCGCAAGAGGTCCAGAAGCCAGGAGAGGAATTGATGCACTACATCAAGCGATTTCGCGAGAGGGCCTTGGATGTTCACGAGGACGTGGCGGAGGCCAGGTTGCTACAAATATGTGTGGAAGGACTCTCGGAAGAGTATAAGCTGCATTTGATCAACGAAACTAGAGATGGGACTTTCAGAGAATTCACCAGGGCTGCCAGCAACATCGCTATGATAATCAAACCAAGAACCCCGGGTTGGAGGACACAAGTTCCACCGACTCCCGGGAGGTTTCAAGTTACGAGGAGGCAGGCGGTTAACTATGTGGACGGGAGTAACAAAGGGAAGAAGGGAGGTCCCGGGGCCAGGACTGACAGTCCCGGCAACAAGAGAAAGTTCGGGGAGGATGTCCCGCCGCCACTACCGTGCAGCGTAGCGGAGGCCATGGATTGTTACCGCACCCTGGTGCGAGAAGGCGTAACAGGACCCCCCAACCTAAAAGTAGAGACCCCCACTGCAGCTGACAAGGCCAACCCGAAGTACTGCGAATTGCACCAACGAGTGAAGCACTCTACCAAAGATTGTTACTACTTGAGAAGGATCATTGGTGAGCAGATGGCCAGAGGTACCTTGCAGAAACCCCCTGTGGACGTTAACGAGAACCCCCTCCCTACGCATCATTTTGGAACTGCCAACATGGTAGTTACCTATGACGAAGAAGCTACGAGAAGTCTTGCGAAACGGGAGGACGGCGAGCAGTTATGCGAGGAGTTAGAAAATCTATCACTAAGCAGACTTCAGCAGGAAAGAAAGCAAGAGGAGTGGTTCTTCACTCCGGAGTATGAAAGTGGGAGCGGGGAAGCTGAGGAAGTCGGTCTCTCAGAAGGCGAGGTAGACGTCATCCTCGCTCTAGACGAGGGAGGGACCTCTGAAGCGGAGTATGTTTGCAGTGCCCAGACGTACGAGGTAGACTTAGATTCTGAATGTGAGGCCATAGCAAGGAGCCCCAAGTTCAAGTGGTTTTTCGACCAGATAGGGGTGAAGTACGACACGAGGGTGTCCATCACGAGGAAAGTCTTGGAGGCGGTGCAGCAGCATGGAGACCCTTCGCTAAATTGGCAGGGGCCAATGGGAAGGATGATTAAGAAGTATACCTCTGAAGTGGTGTTTTCAGAAGCGGATAGGGCAGTGCCTTACTTCCACAATCGCCCGTTATACGTCACAGCCATAATTAATGGAGTCTCGTTTCCTAGGGCGTTGATGGATGGAGGAGAATCCATTAACATTATGCCCATCAGTACGTTATATGAAACGGGAATTGACCAGGAGAAGGTGGTCCCGGTACCGCTAGTAATTTCCGGATTCGACAACGCCGGAATGCAGTCAATCGGATATGTGAATGTGGGAATTAAGTTGGGAAATTTCACCTCCCACATCAAATTTCATGTTATTAACGCTGACACCAGCTACCAATTACTCATTGGAAGGGTGTGGATGCACACTCATGGCGTAGTGCCTTCCACCTACCATCAGTGCGCGAAGGCAAATATTAGAGGTGCAGAGATAGTGATCAAGGCCATGCAGAGACCCTTCACAGTTGAGGAGGCCCACCTGGTAGATGCTGCCTTTTACACCGAGTTGGACGAGGAAAGAAAGGTCTCTACGAGAAAGCTAGCAGGAAGCAAGATAGCTGAGGGAAGGGTCCCGCAGAAAAAATCCGTTCATGATCGTCTAGGGGAAAGGATAATTCCCCACATAGAAAAAGGCAAGAGGAAGGTAGAGGAGGTAGCTAGGCCTCCTCGAACTTGCAAGAAAGTGGTTTTGCCCAATGGAAAAGTCATCTACCGTTTATAACTGTCTGCGCGGGCGATGTTCTGGGATGAGAGCATCGACCCGGCGCCCGAATGTTTTATTGTTGATGAATCCCATATTGTTGAGCATGTGGAAGAACCAGAAGAGGCGCCGGAGTGCATGAAAGACGGACCCAGAGAGCAGCTGCAGGAGTTAGAGGAAATCAAGTTGGGGTCAAAAGAGGGCGAGAGTAGACCCATCCTAATTTCCAAGTGCCTGGAACCGAAGAAGAAGGAAGAGCTCATTGAGCTACTTAAGGAGTTCACAGATGTATTTGCTTGGAAGTACACGGAGATGCCAGGAATAGACGCAGAAGTGAGCTCTCATAGATTGAACATCCTTCCCAACGCCCTTCCGGTAAGGCAAGCCACACGCACATATAAAGCAGACCTTGATTTAAAAATAAAGGCTGAGGTCGAGAAATTGTTAGCAGCAGGGTTCATCAAGCCTATTCAGCACCCCATATGGCTGTCCAGCATAGTGCCAGTGGCAAAGAAAGACAAGACCCAAATCAGAATCTGTGTAGACTTTCGCGACTTGAACAGGGCGTGTCCTAAGGATGAATTCCCACTACCCAGCATAGACAGCTTAGTGGATTCCACCGCGGGACACGAGATGTGTAGCTTCATGGACGGGTATGTTGGATATAACCAGATTAAGATGGACCCCGCCGACGCAGAGAAGACTGCCTTCCGCACGCCGTTAGGGAACTTTCACTATACAGTCATGCCCTTCGGGTTGAAGAACGCGGGGGCCACATACCAGCGGACCATGATGGCAATCTTTCACGACTTATTTCATGACATACTAGAATTCTATGTGGATGATTTGGTGGTGAAGTCTAGGAAAGGAAGCAAGCACATTCAAGATCTCAGGAGAGTATTCGAGAGGTGTCGTCGGTATAAGATGAGAATGAACCCCTCAAAGTGTGCCTTTGGGGTTACTGCAGGGAAATTCTTAGGTTTTGTGGTAAATAGACAAGGGGTGCAAGTGGATGCAGAGAAGATGAAAGCCATTGTGATGATGCCACCGCCCAAGAGTCAGAGACAACTTAAGAGCTTCCTGGGAAAGGTATCTTACCTGCGGAGGTTTATACCTGCGTTGGCAGAAGTAACTCATCCGTTCGCGCCTCTACTAAAAGACAAAGCCAAGTGGGTTTGGGGAGAGAGGCAAGAGAGTGCGTTCAAAAAGATTAAAGAAATCCTAGCCTCTCCGTCCACGATGATTCCCCCCGAAGCCGGAGCGCCACTACTGCTCT
The DNA here is from genome assembly GCA_949130495.1 of Sambucus nigra. Lineage (NCBI taxonomy): Eukaryota > Viridiplantae > Streptophyta > Magnoliopsida > Dipsacales > Adoxaceae > Sambucus > Sambucus nigra. The sequence goes on along the minus strand of OX422209.1, from coordinate 462,722,243 downwards.
ACCTCACTTCTACAGAGAGGCCGATAGGGGCCCTCTTGGCGCAAGAGAAGGAAGGAATGGAAAGGCCAGTTTACTACCTATCAAGAGTAATATCCGGGACAGAATCGAGATACACCAGCGTTGAGAGGCACTGCCTGGCGCTGGTATTTGTAGCCCAGAAGTTGAGACACTACCTTTTAGCCTTCACCATTCACATAATCACCAAGTGTGATCCAATCAAGTACCTCCTCGCGCGGACTATACTCGTAGGACGAGCAGCAAGGTGGTTTTTGATCTTGTCAGAATATGATCTAAAGTGCGTAGTGCCTAAAGCCATCAAGAGCCAGGCGGTAGCAGATCTGCTGGCCCACTTCCCGAGTGGGGTTTTCGAACCACCTAGTGAAGAGCTACCCGGAGAAAGTTTCCAAGCATGCATGGCGGAGGAGGTGAAGAAGTGGTTTATGGAATTTGATGGTTCTAGTGCACACGGAACAGGTGGGGCTGGCATCATACTGTCGGATGGGAAGGAGAAGATTACCCTCTCTTTCAAGTTAGATTTTAAATGCTCAAATAATGAAGCTGAGTACGAAGCCCTCATTCTAGGGATGTTGGAAACGCTCAGAAGAGGGATCAGAGTACTGTGTATACGAGGAGACTCCAATCTGGTAGTAAGGCAGGTCAATGGAGAGTTTTCCCTTAAACATGCCAACTTAGCGCCGTACAGACACATCATCCAACGACTGCTGAGACAATTCTTGGAAGTAACTGTGGAGAGGCAGGAGTGAACGATGAACAGGCACCCTGACGCGCTCGCCACCATAGCACAAAAGTTGGACATGGAGGAGTCAGAAGCAACCATCACCGTTAGGCGGAGAACAGTGCCTACTACCGTAAAGTCCCTATTCCCAAGTGACGAGCCGGAAGACTGGATGCGTTTGGTGGAGAGGCAACTGGAAACCAGAGAAGGGGCAATGAAAATTTTGGAGTTAGCCAACTATCATGTGCTGCAGGGAACTCTCTATTTCAAGAGTCCCGGAGGGTTTCTGGCACGGTGCGTAGGGGAGCAGGAAGCCAAAGAGAGGTTAATAGAAATGCACCAGAGGCACTGTGGAGATACAGATATCCCCCTTTACAGAAGACTGCAGCGAAGCGGGTATTTTTGGCCCTCCATGAGCGTAGAAGCGGCCCGCTTGCAGCAAAGTTGTCTAAAGTGCCAAGCTAATTTTGATCAGCCGACGGAAGCTAACTTCGTGGAAGCCTTCGAAGATTGGAGACAGCCGTACCTAGCGTATCTGAAGAATGGGGAGCTGCCCGCCGAGAGAGCGGATGAAATCTACCTTAGAAAAAGGGTAGCACGTTTCTACTTGGTCAAAGGAGAGCTGTATAGGAAAGGGTATAATGAGAAGGCGTTAAGGTGCGTAGCCAAAGAGGAAGTGGAAAAGGTGCTGAAAGAAGCTCATGAGCCCTCCCACATGGGAGGCGCCAAGCTGTATGATCAGCTGATGACGTTGGGATACTACTGGCCGACCATGGAGGCTGACTCCATTGGATACGTGAAAAAGTGTAGAGCATGCCAGGTGCACGGAAACATGGTGCACGCTCCCTCCGTCAGCCTACAAAGCTTGGCAACCCCCTATCCCTTCCACACATGGGCGTTCAACCTGGTGGGTAAGATCGCCCCAGCATCTCATGGCAAGACCTTTATCATTGTGGCTACAGAATTGTATACCAAATGGGCGGAGGCCATCCCTTTAAGGAGGGTCACTGCCCAAGTGGTAACCCAGTTTATAAAAGAGTATATCATATGTAGGTTTGGTATACCCAAAATGATCCTAACGGATAATGGGAAGCAATTTGTATGCAAAGAGATGGCCCTCCTCACGGACAAGTATAAGATTGTGCATAGTAGCTCGACCATATCCTACCCCAAGGGCAATGGCCAAGCGGAAGCTACTAATAAGACCCTGATAAATATTCTGAAAAAGATGCTAGAAGACATGCCGGGAGCATAGGATGAGAAGCTGCCTATGGTGTTATGGGCCTATCGTACTTCGAAAAGAAAGCCAACGGGTTTCACCCCCTTCTCTCTAGTGTATGGGACCGAAGCTGTCCTACCAGTGGAACTGGCGGAACCTTCGGCCAGAATTTCTCTTAGCAATGGGCTCATTCCAGAACCTAGGCATGTGCAGCTGGAGGCACTAGATGAGCACAGGGACAAGGCGAGAGAGAACTTCAAAGTCTACACTCAGCAACTGTCCAGGGCCTATGAAAATTTGGTTAAGCCTAGGGAATTCCAGGTGGGAGATCTAGTCCTACGAGCATCAACCCACCATCTCCGTAGCATGTCGGCATCCAAATTCAAACCTAACTGGGAAGGCCCTTTTGTTGTCAGAGGAGTGGGGAAGTCGGGCTACTGCCAGATATCAGAACCTGAGAGTGATTGCCTCCAGTCCATCAACTGCAAGTGGATGAAGAGGTACTATGCTTAGTGGCAACTAACAAGTTTTGTTTTTATTTTGCATGTCGGCAACGGATGTCAAGGATTGCTCCTACACCAGAAAAGTTTTTTGTTTTTTGAAGCAATCCTACACTATAAACGATAGACAAAAGTAAAAGAAATGAAATAGCAACGTTTTTGGTCATTTTGACGTTTACTTTGCTTACTCATTTATACATACATATACGCTCCCTATTAAGTTAGAAGAGAGTAAAAAAAAAGAGGTCGGGAACTTTGCTCACTACACTTGGGAGATAAGTCCATCCTAAGAGAAAGTATACTGAGCAAAGTCCCCCAAGACATAAATTAATACAGTTTTATAATAAAATCAGGCTTCCGGAAAGGGGTGGGGGTCACCCTCCTCCCCAACCCAGCCTCTATGACTATAAGCAGTAATATGTAGGAATACCCCCACAAACAGGAGGGGCAACCCAAGAAAGTCACATGCCAACACCTCACAGTTACAAGAGGTGCATTTTCAAAAAAAAATGTGTACAAAATGATAATACATAACTTTTCATATCAATGCAAATACCCCGCAGTATATGGGGTAGCCACCAGTAGACTAAAGGCTCACAGAAATTAGAGCAAGCCATGTAAAACAAACACCCACAGCATAAAGGGAGAACAAAAGAAAAAGAAAGTGCAGAAGAAACAAAGTGTCTCATACATGAATGATAAGATAAGTGATGTACATATAGAATTCTGAGCACTACAAAACAAGAGGTAGCCTATTGGCTAGAAACCACAAAAAATAAATCATCGCGCGCAATGGCGCCAGCATATGACGGACCAGCCTCCCGCAGAAACTCTTCCTCCAACCTGACAGATTTAGCATCATCCTCCTCATCGCCAGACTCAAGTCTGGCAAGCTTCACCTGCAGTAGGGCGATCTGATTCCGGATCCTCGTAGCCTCAGCGTGTCGTTGCTCAACCCTGGACTGCCGGGAGGTGTGAAACCTCACTATCTTCCGGAAAGGAACACTCAGGAAGGGGCGAACCCCTGCGTCAAGCCAATCCAAACGAAAATGATAGAACTGCTGTAAGTCGCGGAGAGCATCCAAGAATAGCAAGATAGAAGAGCTAGTCAGCTTAGCAGGGGAGGTAGCCAAGAACTCATGAACATGGCTGGCAAGAGCCCTCAGGTTGAAGGCCGTAAGACTGTCAACCTGGAGTATACTCTGAGAAGTAAACGTCTCGGGATGGTGCTCCAAGATGAGATCCAAGAGCTGACGCTCGTGTACCCTGAAGCGGCCTGGTAGCTCCTCACGCCATAGCCTACTAGAAATAGTCGCAGTGTCCTCTGTTTCATCATCTCCCTCGGAGTGGCGAGACCCCGCCTCAGAGGGAAGAAAAGAAGACTCCCCACCAGAATCAGCATCACCGACTAAAGGAGTGAACTCAGAACTGTGATCTCCCTCCGCACTTGCCCCACTACCAGTCTCCACAGTCATCGGAGTATCCTCATACACCTGGAAACAATGAGACAAGGGTGTTATAGGAATGCTTGCACAGTATACGCAAGAAGAAAAGAAAAGGGGAATAGTAAAAAGAGGGGGTACGCCAGTCTAGTACCTCTCTCACAGCTGCCCCACTACCAGTCTCCACAGTCATCGGAGTATCCTCATACACCTGGAAATAATGAGACAAGGGTGTTATAGGAATGCTTGCACAGTATACGCAAGAAGAAAAGAAAAGGGGAATAGTAAAAAGAGGGGGTACGTCAGTCTAGTACCTCTCTCACAACTGCCCCGCTGCCAGACTCCACAGTCACCGGAGTATCCTCACACACCTGGAAACAATGAGACAAGGGTGTTATAGGAATGCTTGCACAGTATACGCAAGAAGAAAAGAAAAGGGGAATAGTAAAAAGAGGGGGTACGCCAGTCTAGTACCTCTCTCACAGCTGCCCCGCTGCCAGACTCCACAGTCACCGGAGTATCCTCACACACCTGGAAACAATGAGACAAGGGTGTTATAGGAATGCTTGCACAGTATACGCAAGAAGAAAAGAAAAGGGGAATAGTAAAAAGAGGGGGTATGCCAGTCTAATACCTCTCTCACAGCTGCCCCGCTGCCAGACTCCACAGTCACCGGAGTATCCTCACACACCTGGAAACAATGAGACAAGGGTGTTATAGGAATGCTTGCACAGTATACGCAAGAAGAAAAGAAAAGGGGAATAGTAAAAAGAGGGGGTATGCCAGTCTAATACCTCTCTCACAGCTGCCCCACTGCCAGACTCCACAGTCATCGGAGTATCCTCATACGCCTGGAAACAATGAGACAAGGGTGTTATAGGAATGCTTGCACAGTATACGCAAGAAGAAAAAAGGGGAATAATAAAAAGAGGGGGGTATGCCAGTCTAATACCTCTCTCACAGCTGCCCCGCTGCCAGACTCCACAGTCATCGGAGTATCCTCATGCACCTGGAAACAATGCGACAAGGGTGAAGTGAGAACGCTTGCACAGTATACGCAAGAAGAAAATGAGGAGAATAACAGAAAGAGAGGGTATGCCAGTCTAATACCTCTCTCATAGTTGCCCCACCGCCAGACTCCACAGTTATCCGAATACTCTCGAGCACCTGGAAACAATGAGACAAGGGTGAAATGAGAATGCTTGCACAATATACGCAAGAAAGAGGAAAGTAGTACTCTTATACACGGTACCTGAACAACGCCCTCCGTAATGCTAATAGAAGTAGGAGCAGGGGCTCCCGCAGGGACAACAACACTGATCGATGCTCCGGCAGGGGTTGCTTCAGTGACCAATACTTCCGAAGAAACTACCTCAACCTCGGGCACTGTAGAGATAGCTACCTGAGGAGGCGCAACAACAGGACAAACCAGCTTGTGTATAGGGGCTGCTGAAACGGCAGTAGCAGGAGCCGCACTCGAAACAGCTCCCAGAGATAACTGCGACAAAGTAAAAGAGGGCTACGATATATGCAGGCTGGACAGATAAGAAAATAGAACTAAGAAAATAAAAGAATACCTGAACCCCATCCAAGGGGGAAGCACGAAAAAGGACGGTCGGCGCAGTAGGGGCTGTACTGATAGCCTGCAAGGAATGAAAATATGTTGTTTATTGCATGTTCGAGGAAAAGGAGATCCCATTCCTTTGACAGAAAAGACTGACCTGAAGTGTGGGCTCACTGGTTGAGGCCACGGTAAAAATGGGGCCCCGAGAAATCGCCTGAACCAAAGGTCTACCGTCCATAGATACGCGGACCCTAGGGATGGAAATCCTCCCCGAAGAGGATAAACTCGGGGCGATAACGCCAGCTAAGGGAGGAGCCCCTTCCTGAGAAGAAAGTCCAAGAGCCATTAAGACTCCTGCGGAGAGGAAACAAATATTCAAAAAAAAAAATAAGTACTACCTCAGATGAAGAGGCCTCCAGGGGCTCAGCTGCAGAAGTACCCGCCGCCGAGACAAGAGAGGACGATGTGGCAACGCCCGAAGACACAGCTCTCTACGCATGATAAATGGGTAAATAAAAAAAAAGGAATACAAAAGGAAATGACGCAATGAAAGTTTTGAAAATAACGAGGCATACCTGAGGAGAAGGGGAAGCCACAGGAGTGGTCCGAGTGACGGTAAAATGCACGGACGAAAGCTGCGAGGAAGCGATAGTATACGCAACCAAAAGGCAGTTAGGAGATAAATAAATTACAACAGATGTTAAATGAACTGAGGAAACAGCAAACCTCTCTAAACAGTCCCCGGGAGGAAATGAGCATGGAGTTCCTCTCCCGCTGAAAGGGCGTCGGTCGTAGTGGGGGAAGAGGAGAACCACCTGCCTCGATGGAAGTGGCCTTCACAAATATAACAGAATGCTTTAAATGAAAATATATACATATATATGATGAAGGGAAGAAAGAAAATCGTATGCAAAAAATATATATAGACAAGTGAAGGGAGAACGCTTACAGTAACGGGGCGCGTAGTCTGGCTATAAGGGAGATGGGTGGGGCTGACCCCCCCCCCCCCAGGAGAACGGGAGGCCTCATCATCGCTAGAAGACTCTCTGGAGACTGATAACAAAGCATAAGTGTCAGTAGTGCTTTCGCTATGGAAACCCAGGCCGCCCATATCACCCGAAGAAGAACTATGGTCGTCATAGGAAGGGGTGCTTCCATAATCAACTAGTTCCTCTTCCAATGAAGGGGAGGGAGATGAAAGAACTCCGCGAGAACTGGTTCCACTAAGTAAAGGAAGCTGTGATATAGTACCTTCTGCAATAGGAATGGACGCGACCCGCGTCTCCTGAGAAGTAAGGCTCGGTGAGGAGTAACCTTGGTCCACCGTAGAGGAAGCAGCTATGCCAGCGCCATTTCCTTTCTTTTTCTTCGCAGCCCGGGTCCTCACAGGGGAGGAAGGAGGAGAAGCAGTAGTAGCAGGAACAAAATTGGAAACATCGGTGTCAGGATGCTTCCTTTTGCTAGTAGTAGAGGTGCCCGCCTTCCCTTTGCTTTTTGGTTGGCTTTTAGACTTCACAGGGGGAAGCTCAGTCGACGGAGGCGGAAGTGACTCGTCAAAGAGAGGTTTCACTAAAATAGGGATGGCCTGCTCCAAGGGTGGCGTAGAGGTGGTACTGAGAAACCAAGGCTCTTTCTGCGTCCGCCTGACCAAAAACTGAGCTCTGGTATATTTAATGGGGTTAGTCTCATGAGGAGGGCCAACTACACATTCTTGAATAAGACAAACCTGCTGCTGCCAAAGAAGGAACCAGGATGAAGTGAATGAAGGCTGATAATCACTGGTAGGCACATAGAGACCACCCAAACCACTGACCCTGCGAAATAACCCCTGAAGAGTAAAGCTCGCGCACGCCTCGGAGAATGCCTCAGAATGACTGCCGTAGGTAGGAAGAGGAGGAGTGTGGACACCCTGATCATAACCAAACTGTCGTCTTGCCCTCTCGGAATGGTAAAATTCAGCACGGGGACCTAACTCGGTCCAAGAAGGAAGGTGACATGGTACGAGCATCGTCATCACATTAATATGGGGACACGTGGAAACTGACCCCACTGCGGAAGGACAATAGAAGGTTCCGCCATCACCAGGGAAAGAAAGCCAACTGAAAGTACCCCCAGGGCGCTTGGTATAAGGCCGAAACTGAAACTCCTCGATATCATCAATCAACATTCCCAAAAACTGCTTGGGAGTTTTCTGATGCCACCGAAGAAGCCTCGCAGCGTCGCTATGACAAGCGTGAGCCCCTGAAGTAAAGTGGGGGAAATGCTCAAACAAAAAGGCCATCAAGAAAGGGGCGTTGACATGGTTAGCAACATCATACCGGACGCAGGACCTCTCTACATCTATGTGTGCTCGGTCTATCCAGGTGTAAAGAGAACCCAAAGTCAGGGCAGCTATAGGTACTGGTCTACCTCGAGACAATCGCACAGCCAACCTAAAAAGAAGTTCGCGGGGACAGTCTTCAGGCTTACCTGGAAGAAGGAACCGAGTCAGGAACGTAACAAGGAAAGCGGCTAAATGTGCAGGAGAGTGAAGCTTAGGACCATCCTGGGATCTGGGCGCTGCACGAGAAGTCTCCCCCTTTGGCAATTGCTCAAAGTCTCTGAACCAATATCTTTGCCATTTGGCAAAGGAATGCTTGGAATGACCCGTTACATTTATGGCCACATATCTCGAGCACTCCCCGAGAGATGACCGTAACTCCCCCACCAACTCCTGCTCTAGGGAGTCCTCGCAGTCATCAGTAAAGACCTGTTGCCCAAAGAAAGGAAGGGCGTACAGCTCACATATATCTTCGAGAGTAACAGTAAATTCTCCCCAGCCCGTAACAAAGGTGTGAGACTCCATACTCCACCGGGACAATAAGAGATTGAGCGAAGAACCGTGTTTAAAGAGGGTGAAGGACTTCAGACTGCTGACGGCGGTGAAGAGCCCCACCTCCCTGAGAATAACCACGTAATCAGGAACGCTCAGAACATAGTCAACCCAACTGGCCCACTCCTCTGTAGGTCCTCCGGGGGTTTTAACCTCAACGTTGGAATAGGGAAAGTCGCCTCGGTAAACTTGGATTCGGAGAATTGAATCCGGAGAAATAATAGGAAGATCAGCAGACTCAGTTAACCCCACATGAGACCGATCGAGAACAGCACCCGAAAATTTTTCCCCAAAGTCGGAAAGTGAAGTCATGAAACTGTTAGCAGGGCCAAAAAAGGGAGCACGGCGATAAATACCGAAGTCCCGCCCTTGACGAATGTGCATATAATCCTTCCATGCCTGAGAGGAAGTAGGCGTAGCTGATGAACCACCCAGAGCCAGTGGCTCAAGAAAAGAACTCACCTCAGTGGGGATTCCGAGCGAAGGACCCGGGGGGCCCCCTCTCGTAAAAAAAGAGGGGGAGGCAGAAACCCCATCATAATCATAGGAAGAGCCCCTGGGCAGTAGCATGCTCTCCGTAACACCAATAGTCGTCGAGACACCCTGGGTCACGGAACCCCTGAGGTGACGAAATGTCGAGACACCCCCTTCCACGAACGAGAGACCCGTAGATGCGAGGCCAAGTCGCGAGACCTCCGACCGTTGACGAGAAGTCACTGTGCTGCCATAAGTGGAAACCCCCATTTCAGAAAGGGTGAAAGGCATCGAAATACCTGAGGTCGATATGCTTGCGTCAGCACTAATACCTCCCGAGACACCCCCTTGCAGGGGTGAGAGACCCATGTGCACCAGACCAGGCGTCGAAACCCCCCTCTCAATGCAACTAATTTGCTCGTCGGAGCCCAAGTCAACAGGCGAGAGACCCGCGGACGAAAGGACTGTCCGCCCCGGGCCCTCGTCGTCAGCGCTGTGCGAGATACCCTTATCCAAATTTAAGGGATAAATTTCGTTCGAGACCCCCCTCCCAAAGCAACTAATTTGCTCGTTGGAACCCAAGTCAACAGGCGTGAGACCCGCGGACGAGAGGACCGTTCGCCCCGGGCCCTCGTCATCAGCGCTGCGCGAGATACCCTTATTCAAATTTAAGGGATAAATTTCGTGAACCGAGACATCTCCCCCAACGCGATCGATTTGCTTAGCGGATCCCAAGTCAACGGGCGAGAGACCCGCAGACGAGAGAACCGTCCGCCCCGGGCTCTCGCCGCTAACGCTGCTCGAGATACCCACACCTAAATCAAATTGAAAAAATCTGCGAACCGAGGTTGAAGCATCTCCCCCAACGCGACTGACTTGCTCATCGGAACCTAGGACAATGGGCGAGAGGCCTCCGGACGAGAGGTCCGTTCGCGATACCCACTTGTCAACAGCAATGACAAATGGGGCGGTCGAGGTACCCATCTCCAATTGAACCCCGCTGCTTGAGATACCCGAGATCTGACTACGGTCCACGGAAAGAAGTTGTGAGGAACCCATGAGGGTTCTCGAACCTCCGTCCGCCGGAAAGAGGGCGGGTAGCACGGAGGCGCCCGCGGTGGTAACAGAGAAGGCCGGAAATGCTGAAATGGGCAAGGAAGAAGGTATAGAACTTAGAACCATGGGGGTTTTGGAGCTGCTCACATTGGGAGATACATTCTTTGGTTGGGAATCCATGGATGAGAGGGTATGATATTTGGGAAGGTTAGAGAAAAAAGGAGATGGGTGGCTATGGGGTTTTAAAAGAATCCCTCTCTCACTTTCTCTCACTACAAACCCAAAGATGCCTATGTTTTGGTTGAAGAAGATGAAAGACCCCAAGATAAGGGGCTTATGTTTTTTTCACCAAAATGGAAAACCGTGCAGGAAGGCAAAAAAAAAAGTTGATGATCTTTTTTTCCCTAATGATGAGATGACAGTTCCCACACTGACGCGTGGGTTCTCAAAAAATTAAATACCTCGGATAAAGGGCCACAGAATTTAATGATCCTAGGATCCCTCAGAAAATATATATATATATATAAATATATATATAATTGTTGAAACCAGATTTATAGCGTACAAAGTTTTTTTTGGTCTACCCAACAAAAAAATCTTTGCACGAGGGGCTAATGTAGAAGGGTGTTATAAACAGAAAAAAAAGCAAAATAAAATAAATATGCTTTTTTTATTAAATAACATCCGAGAGGTACCCGCGAGGTCACCCAGAAGTTCAAAAGCCACCGCAAGTGTCAGCGCCGCGGCGAGTCCCTACGCCACTGCAAGGGTCAGCGCTACCTCAGGCGTCAGCGCCACTTTGGGCGTCAGCGCTACTTCAAGCGTCGGCGCCCCGACAAGGGTCGGTGCCGCCTCACATGTCAGCGCCGGTACAAGCATCAGCGCTACCTCAGGCGTCAGCACCACTTTAAGCGTCGGCGCCACTTCGAGCGTCGGCGCCCCGCAACAAGGGTCGGCACCGCCTCACGTGTCAGCGCCGGTTCAAGCATCAGCGCTACCTCAGGCGTCAGCGCCACTTCGAGCGTCGGCGCCGCAACAAGGGTCGGCGCCGCCTCACCTGTCAGCGCCGATTCAAGCCTCAGCACTACCTCAGGCGTCGGCGCCACTTCGAGCATCGGCATTGCAACAAGGGTCGGCGCCGCCTCACCTATCAGCGCCGATTCAAGCCTCAGCGCTACCTCAGGCGTCAGCGCCACTTCGAGCGTCGGCGCCACTTCGAGCGTCGGCGCCGCAACAAGGGTCAGCGCCGCCTCACCTATCAGCGCCGGTTCAAGCATCAGCGCTACCTCAAGCGTCAGCGCCATTTCGAGCGTCGGCGCCATTTCGAGCATCGGCGCCAGGACAAGGGTCGGCGCCGCCCCACGCGTCGGCGCCACTTCGAGCGTCGGCGCCGGGTCGGCGCCGCCTTACCTGTCAGCGCCGGTTCAAGCATCAGCGCTACCTCAGGCGTCAGCGCCACTTCGAGCGTCGGCGCCACTTCGAGCGTCGGCGCCGGGACAAGGGTCGGCGCCGCCTCACCTGTCAGCGCCAGTTCAAGCACCAGCGCTACCTCAAGCGTCAGCGCCACTTCAAGCGTCAACGCCGCTTCGAGCGTCGGCGCCGCAACAAGGGTCGGCGCCGCCTCACAGCATCAGCGCCACTCCGAGCAACGGCGACAGGACAAGGGTCGGCGCCGCTTCAAGCGTCAGCGCCACTGCAATTGTACTGCAGAAATGTTATTCGAGAAGCGCTACTACAGGGGTTTTCATCATGAAACAGCAGGCTCTAAATGAACAACAGCACTAACACTTTACTTTCTTGCACAGGTTGCCTAGTCGAGCAAGCAGGGCTCGAACAGGCGCGTCGGGACCTCCTGGGAGTTTTGGCTTGGCGGCTGAGGGACAAGGTATGTTGAGAAAGCTCAACCACTTAGCACTATAGGATTGAGAGAATACTAGTAGGAAGACCCAGAAGCCACTCGAGGCTACGCACACTGCACACTTAGTCATAAATGAAGGGAGTGGCCAAAGAGTTGGCTACTCACAAGAAATAAACTCTTTACAAGAAAAATGACTTTTCCAGAAGAGGGGGTCCTCGAGGTCCCTCTCAAGAAAAATAACACTTTTTAGAGGGAGTGAGGCCTTAAGGTCTCCTCTCTCAAAGATTTGCAAAATTGCACCACAAGTTACCGTTTCAAAAGATAACTACCAAAATCTGCTATTTTGTCTCCATTAGGGGACATATGTGCTTTTTGAGTTTTGGTCGGCGCCAGGTGGCACCTGCAGAAGGGACAGGTAGGCTGCCTACAGGTAGGGACAAATGGTACACTTCAGACATTGTTCCCCACCAACTCTCTCAATTTTGGCGCCCAAAATCGCCAGCTCACCCCTTACGCCCATGTATAAATAGACCTCTGGGAAAGGTCAAAAGAGAGAAAAAAAGAAAAATTGCACTGTTACTCTGCTAAAATATCACCAGACCTACCTAGTATTCTCTCCCTGCTCATTCTCTTAGTGTTGAGTGCCTTGTTCCTTCACTCCCCACTGACAGCCATCGCTCTCAGGTGTTTCCCTTGAGAAAAATTGCTATTTTTGCTGTGAAAGTTCATCTTCTTGCAGGGAGTGAGTTGAAGCTTGAGTTCCATTGTTACCAGAAGGAGAAGTTTTCTTCAAAAGTTGCACCAGGAGACCTTGAAGACTTGCAGACAGTGTCCATTGGAGTGGGTCACGCCTCACCCTTTCCAGTTATTCATAGACCCCAGTCTCACTACCCTCCTACACCCAGCACCCTTCTTCATCAATCATTCTTGAACTTATTTTCTAAGGATGAGATGTCATGGATCGGGGATATCTCTCCTCCTTAGGTGGTGTTAAACCTACTTTATTAGAGTTAGGAGTGATCCCCCTGTTGTTGAATGTGTCGCCTCCCTAGCAGCCAGAGTTATCAGATTCACACTAGGATCATCAGGGATTCTACTTATTATGTCTTGGTTGAAGGCCAAGAGATGTTACTGCATTTGATACTTACTGACCACAAAGGACCTCGGTGTTACCGCTATATCTGCCATTTCTGACTTTTGAGGTGATTGGCTAGTGTTGGCCCCTGTGTTTTAAGACATATCTATAGCCATTTCTGGTGAGAATTGACTAGACAGTAAAAAAATATAGATGAGGAAAGAAACCCACAAGTAAAATGCATTAGTGAAGCTCAAGAAACACCCGGTTCAAGATCTTTTAATGGTGATTAAGCTCCAGCAGTAGTGGACCTGGATCACCATCAAAGGTAATGAGGAGAGTTTTCAAGCTAAGATGAAGAATAAATCAAAGTCTCTTCCCACAGATGGTGCCAAAAATGATGATACAGAATATCACCTGGAGATAGATTCAGCTTAATTTCTAGGTTTATATGACAATAGTGAAGTAAAGCAACAATATAGCAAGTAAAATAACAAGTAGAGGGGATGTGAGATAGAGAAGAGGCACAAATATAAGTGGTTTGGACTTTGCTTACATCCCTTGTGCAAAGAGTAAATCACTTTCACTAAATAATGAGGCTGAAAGCCACAAATAGAGTTACAAGCTTTTTCATAATTTCTATCTCTCTAACAATCCAATATAGTAGGGTTTAGATGGAACGATCCATGTAAAATAAGGGGATGAAATCCTTTTATAGTATTGGGGTGCGCAATGTCACCCCTAGCATGCAGCCATGTGAATGAGATCAAATAACCAATGATAATATGACAGCTCTACAATGAGGTGTGTAATTCATGATGGCTAAATTTCCCCTTCACGTGGGGGTGATATGCTATAACAATCTTGGTTACATGTGCCAACAATACATTTGTCACAGGTTCCTCGCACGTAAGTTATGTCTGAGGTTGAGAGTCTCGACTAGCCGAGACTATTGAAGTATCGATACTCAAGGATAGAGCCGAGACAAGGTTAAGTCCATTTGTGGTGCGCATAGCTAATGATGAGGTCTTGGCCTCATAGAGTTTCTATCAATTATAAGGTCGACATTGCTGGACCAAGATTGAGTTTATGTCATTTGCAAGGCCGATGGTATACTTAGTAATTGATGATGTTAGTCATAGGATCAGATAGTCTTGGAGGTCGAGACCATTCAGCATGGCTCAGTGGGTGATAAGTCCAGTGTTTGATGAATTTGAGACGATCTGTGAGGGGGCATGTTGTCACATTGGGTCTCGTCCAGATGATACCAGACTTTCATATACCAATGAGGATCCATTATTACAAATTTTACCCATGTTAATTTGCGTTTTTGTTATGAAATTAGTGATGAACGAACCCTAAGATGATTTAAAGATGAGTTATATTGTAAAATTTGGATCGTAATGTTTTGATCTTGAATTTGATGTCATTAGACTCGTATGATTGCGTAAAAACCTTTAGAAACATGTTTTTATACTTATATTTAGTTAGGGTATCGATTGGGTGCTATTTTAGAGCTTGGTTTGGGAATTAAGGGAGGTTTTGGAGACTTCATCTTCGTCCTTAGGCCATTTTTTATTCTGCCCAGAACCGAATCAATTTGTCCTAGGACCGAATCAATTGGGAACATGAAATTTTAGATATTTTTATTACGAACATGTGGGCGCTCGTTTCATAATTTTCTGATTTTTTTTAAATTAGTTATGAATTTTCTATTAAACGATGCACCATATCAAAATTTTGGGTTGGACTTTGTTTTAAGATTTCTCCACCTAGTTTATTAAAAGATCAAATTCGTTTAATATTTAGGATAGTTGTGTATGTTAGATATATGACCTTTGTACTATGTATTCGCATCCGGTGTTAATATTAGGTTTGAATGGGTAAATGAAAACCTAGGCCTTCTGCCAGATGTGTATTGATTCGACCCTGGAAGCGAATCGATTCATCCCCTGGGTTGGACTGAGGTCGACTTGGGTAATGGATCATGTAGCTATCCCAAGTTGATTCGAGTATATGAGAAGTTATCCATGTGAGAGGTGGTTATAAAAATTTAGAAGTTAGGGCTATTTGTTTATACACCAAAAGATAAATTGTGTAACTTTAATTTAGGTAAAAGCGTGGTCAATACTTTAATTAATTGTACTACCCGACGTTGGGGATTGGATTAGATTAATTGGACGCGCAAAAGAGGGACACCATATAGTCGTGTATATGCATTGAGCTTAAAGAGTAACGAGTTAAAGTGTTTGGGAGATTAATTCAGGTCTTGAGAGATGATAGGTCGTGTGATTAATTTATTAATTAAATGAGGAAACACTAATGTACATCATGAGAGAGAGAGAGTGTATATATATATATATATATATATATATATATATAGAGAGAGAGAGAGAGAGAGAGATGTACTCATAGTTTACAGACGAAATAAGCTAGGAGTTGAATTTAATAAGGTGAAGAGTTGATAACCCTAAGAAGGTAACGAATAATCCGGTGTTTAGGGATTTAGATGATTTGGGGGTACGCTTGAGTGTACGGAGTATCCTACTTAGTTGTATATGTTTGACATGGTTTTGAGAGATAAAAAACCTAATTCAGATGACAATCCAACTTTCGGGGATTTAGATGTTTGGGTACGCTTGAGTGTATATGTTATACTCTCTCTCTCTCTCTCTCTCTCTCCCTATATATATATATATATATATATATATATATATATATATTATGCTGATTATGTGGACATACCTTTACTCGTGGTGAATCTATCGGTTGGGGGTTGCGTTCGATATCGGAACTGTATACCACGCGCCAACTAAGATGTGTTGGGCTTGGTGGAGGTCATTATTTTAGATCATACGGTCAGCGGTTATCACTTTATGATGAGATAATCAGGATGACCTGGTCCATCAACAAGGTATGGGATGGGGCATTGATGGTGTTAATGGGTAGTGATCGCCCCATTATTTTTGTGTGTTTTGCTTAATCTCGTTAGGTTTTGGATTCCTATAGACTTTTCGATAAAGGCACGAGATAGACACCGAATGTAGTGGCATTCACGTGGTGTAATATATATATATATATATATATATATATATATATATATATATATATATATATATATATATATATATATATATATATATATATATATATATATATGATAAAGATTTAATATAGCCTAATAATAGACAATTGATAATTAACCTTATGTCATGTTCAATACTTTATGTGGTTTATTTGGATTGTCCTTGTGAGGACATTCCAGGGGTTGGTACTTGAGTAGGATTCTTACATGTAGTTAGTTGCACCACATTTCCTAGGGTATGTAGTTGTTGTTAATTGTTTATGGTAGTTTGGTTAATAACTCGTTTAATTAAAAAGATATTAAAATTGAGAAAGTGTTAGCCTTATAAGACTAAGAATATTTTAATGAAAATATATGTGTGGTCCTAGGGGTGAAATCCTATATGGGTAAATTAGTAGCATTTCATGTTATTTGTTCATTACGTGCTAGTACTTAATTGTCTAGAGATAGGGACTTCTAGCATCGATTATGCCTTGGGTTAGGATACGCGTGTGGTACTTGCAATTAGGTAAGAGATGAGGTATTCATTGAATGTGAATATCGAAGATTTATTCCAAATTAGGCGCATGATTTATATTATTATATCGAAGATATTCTTGCAACTTTAGGACACTGAGCCAAATTAATAAAATGCCCCCCCCCCCCCCCCCCCCCCGAGCGTTATTGTATAAACATGTTAACAGTGTTGAACGGTCAGCCTTGCAGTTATGGCGATCCATCTTAGTATTAGTAGAGTTGGAGTTGCTGGTTCATCGTAGTTGTTCATATGTATTCGTAGTTGAAAGCAGTAGAGTTTTCGAATGTACTCTATTTTATTCAGTTGAAAAAATTGTAATAAGAGATTTTCTTTAGTGGATTCACTTATTGGAGTTCAAGTTGATTCATTTCATTTACGCTTCTTGTGATTTTTTTTAGAGTTTTATTATGTATTTTTTTTATTTAGTGTAGTTTTGGTTTACCATTGGTGTTGATAATTATATATATTGTTTAGCATCCTCAGTATTTCATGTGCGGCTTGATCAACTGGGCATGAAAAATTTGGGGTTGTCACATTTTCCATCTCCTCAACAAATTTCTTAATGTTAAAATTATCAATGACAAGACATTGCCCTTAATTGACCAGTAGGAAACACTCATATTCCGGGTCAAATTCCTCTTAGGTTTCTTTGGCTTCCACCACACACCTTCAAAGGTGATACACCACCCTTCCATCCCCCAGCTGGACTTTCTTGCATTGGTGTTTGGGCGATGCAATTGTCGTTCTCTTTCTCTCTCTCTTATCTTCCTCTAACTTCGTTCCAGAAAACCTTCTAAGGACATTCTGTTATTTTATCTTGTGTTACGTTGGTTTAATCCTTGGCCTCATTCTATCTCTCAACTGTTTATAAATAGTTTGATGTTTAGGAATGACATTGTGTATTTCTTCAACCCTTTGTTCATCATTTAGCATCTCTTCAAGATGGTTGTTAACAGGTCCCAACCTCTCTCTAATCTTTAGAACTCTAACTCCCTCCATACATCATGTTAAAATGTGCGTCTCCTCACATAACTCATTGTAAAATGCAGCAACCACCAAGTGTACCTCCTCTTTTGCAAAAGGATTCTTGGTTGCTCGAATTACTATCTCAGTACTCTTCACATTGGCTTTGGCACACTTATGATACGTCGAGGGAACTAAACTATGGTTGTGCATCCACACTCTTCCTATCAAAATATGGTAAGAAGTGTCACTCTTAATCACATGAAACTTAATATGTGATGTGAGATTCCCCATCACAATCCTAACATTAATATATTAAATAGATTTTGAGGTCTGATTATCATAACCAGAGATAGCAAGTGGCATTGATATTAACCTTGACTCTGAAATATTAGCCACATAAAAAGGAGTTAATAGACATGAAATTGATAGAGGCGCCTCTATCTATCAAAGCTCTAGCAAAGTTTACACCGTTCACGCTTGCCATAATATACAACGACCGATTGTGTGGGAGCCTTATAACTCTATAAGCGTCAGAAAAAGTTGTCCCTCACATAAACTTTCTCACCAATCTTACCATTGGCCCCTTCCATCTCAGTGAAGGAACAACATTTTTCTTTACGATGTCTAAAATTTCCTGAGTAATCTCTATCCTTCTCTCCCAAGGCATACCAACTTGTTCGAAAAACCACACGAACTTGGGAGATTTCGACACAACTTAATACTCCAAGATGGGGTCAACAACATAGTCTTCCATGTTATATACTTCCTCTATGTCTTTAGATCTAAATTCATCATAGGCAATAATTACATTTTCCATTCCCATTATACAACTTTCCAACACCAACTCAAACTCCTTCCTCTCTCTTTAAGGTTCCTCGTATGATCTCATCTTCCTCATCATTGACTAACACAATTTTTGCCCCAGGCGCTGACAATAGATTGTTATTGACATTTCCTTGAGGTATCTGTAGCATTCCAACTGTCATATGCTTGTTTATAATCCTTCTCAACATAAAGAATGCGTTAGTGGGGTGGCAAACACACCAATGTATATGACGGTATTTGGGGTCAACTTGAACATCTTCTCCCGGTGCATATCGAGGAGAATTCTTGGGTGGGTAAACTAACCCCATCATGAAGAATTTAGTTATAATAGTTGATTACCTCCTCAACGGTGCAAGGCAATAGTGGACAGTCTTCTCTATCTCTCTCGAACTTCCTCTTAGTATCATTATTTTGCTATGTTCTAGCTACATCGGCTCCATTCTCATAACTCACCCGAGGAGCCTGGCCTCTTTTACCCCTAATTTATAGTTTGAACACTATATTTTTTAAGATTGGGATGGGCGAACAACTAGAGAAATGTTTTGTGCAGACTTCAAGAACTCTGAAAATGTGCCCTCATGCATTTCATCAATTAAGTGATATATATACTCAGGGAGTAATCCTTCCACACAAAGTTGAAGCAATTTTGACTCTTTGACCTCCTCTTGCACATCGAGAGACCTTTTTTAAATCTTCATATCTATGCAACCACGTCCTCCTCGACCATTGTCTCTCTTATGCAAGCTGGGTCAGAGTGAACTCATCCTGAACTTCTGGACAAATAAAATGTGTATGTCCTCCCATGTAGCCACTCTCCTTGGGGTTAAGTAGGAGTACTATGTGTAAGCTTTATCCATTAGGGATTTATTAAACTCCCTTAGGCGTAGCTTTTGTTAGTAAAATGATCACCCAAATTCTCCATAAACCTCTAATATGTTCTTTTAAATTCCCCTTTCCCGGTGTACTTCTCAAAAATATAGGGAGTGTAATTCTTGGGATATGGCTCATCATTAAACTCGTCTGTATAAGGAGTGTTAAAGTCATCATAAATAGAGGTAATCTCATTTGAAGTTTGTGAGGAAGCTACCACGATCTTCGAAATCTACTTCTTTATCTCCTAAACAAAAAAGGCAGGGAAGTTACCCCCACGACCACAGTTATTGGCCGAGCAACCACATGTGTAATATTGGCAGCAGAAGGTGCTCCAATGATAGGTGTAATAGTAGAACTAAGATTTCTCACAAAAAACCAATGAATCTGGTCAATGAGATAGGGATTCTACTCAGAGTAACTGTTAAATGTGCCACAAGAGTAGCGAAGGAGATGGGGTCCACCGTTGCCCCAAATGTCATCATGATTGTTGGCATCTATAGAAACTCCATAAATTTCCATAAGAAATGATCCATTTAAGAGGGCCCCATCATAGTACTCGTGGAAGCCTACACCACTATGACATCTTCCATCATAGTTGCAACAAGAAGAACCTCGAGAGGAACCCAATCCTTAGGAACCTCACAATCCCATTCTTCCCACTCATCCTTCAGTTGGATCTTGTCAAAGTAATAGCACGATTAACATTATCATGAGCCAATGTTAAAATAATACATCCCCATAGGAGTCGCTCAATGTAAGAGAGTAGTTCTCTTAGTGATAGGGTGCTTAAATATAAACTGAGGCATAACCTCTGTTAATGGCGATAATTTAGTAGTCAAAGTTCTCTCAATAATGAAGTAATAAACTCAGTTGGAATATAGAAAACTCTTTTATATACATTCAGACAATAATGAATCGGAATGATTGTCAATTAATGAACATCTAAAGTAACGATCTAGATGGAGAGAGAAGCAAGCATTCTAGACACACCCAAGGTAGGCAACTGAAACGCCAAAGGAATCAATGATGAAGATCCGTATTTATTAAATGCTTATGTTGAACAATAACATTCAGGGATAAAAGATATGAAAGCTCTCGTAATAAATACATCTCAATGTCTATCTTTGCTCAAAATTGTTGCCTGTTTTGTAATAATATCCTCCTAAAATATCTCTATTTTCTCAAAGGTTAGCTGATATACATATATAAAGTACACTTAAGTAATCTCAGGGGTATTAAATTCTATGTCAAAACACTATGCTTCCACGTCACTAGCATTGAAATCAAAGTTATGCTACCATGCTTCCACGCGTGAATAGGTCCGTAATTGTTTTCCCAATAAGTATAAGTGGGATGTGTGGCAATTAGAAAGGCCTCGATGAAAAAATACATATCATGCATGGATGACATACGGAGGTGAAATTAGGTCAACCAGGGCTAAAGACTGATCACCCCAATTGTGGGTGCAACTGAAGGGATTATGAGTCGGGATGTCAATGTGACACTACACATGGCATTCAAAAAAATCACATCATACTTTGAGTCCTAGTAGCCCACCAATTAATGACCACATAGTTATCCCTAAATATAAGGTGACTCGTGGACCAACCAGATGGTGACACTTGGCGTCAGAGATATGTTAGTCATAAGTTTAGCACATCGAAAGAGCCTAGGACCCTTAGGGTAGTTGGCTCGCTTTATAATCATCTCGTCCATGTTGAACAGACTTTCCCAACTCCATTAGTTAACATTGTTAAAGGAAGAATGCACCTTGTGATTGGCACGTTCAGTTAGAGAAGATGTGCAAACATTCTCCCCCGTGTGCTAATAACTAACGTTTGGTTATTCTCCCATTTAGATTGTAAAACATGCTCTCACCTTACTTAAAAATGTGAGAAATGTGCCCCTTTTCTCTTTTCTCTGTTTTAACAACCTATAAATAGCGTACACCAACCTTATGTGAGGTATGAGACTGTTATTTATTATTATGCTGCACAAATTTAGAGAAAATTTGAAAGATAAAAATTGTACTCTTCAATGGCATTTGGCCAGTATTCAATTGATGGAACAAGACATGTGGACGTAGGCAACAATTTGGGCTGAACCATATGACCCATTTCTTCCCTTTTTTCTCTTTATTCTATAACTTTGTTATATTCTATTATTTTAGTAATCATGAATATTATCTAGTTTGTCTGTGAGTAATTAGTGTATTTAGCTAAGATAAACTACATACCAATTTCTAGAAATAATAGATTAGCGCCATCTGTGGGAAATGGCTAGCCATGTTGTTTTCCCTAATTTTTGTATTTTAGGGCTCGAGGATACCCGCATAACTAAAATAATGGAATCATAACTCGATTCATCCTGATTGTGAGGGGTTAGAGCTCCTATTAATGCAATTTCGCTTCATTCCTTAGAAATATGTTAAATCGTTCTTTAGATCTTTGTATTTATGCTTTATATTGCATTCGTTATGAATCCCTTTACTCTTTATTATGACATCCTATTTTTCTATTGTTATTCTTCTTTTGATGTTAGATAAACTCGTGAGTAGTCGTGAGGCTGAAGGGGTTCCTCATTTGACCCCTGTTGGAATGAACGATTTACAAGGCATCTAGTAGAGCATGATTAAGAGATAAAAGGCCATGAAGGATAACATGAAGCAGATCCTTATGGCTAGGAAAAAACTTTATGTACAAGCTCAACTAGAGTTGGACCCCATCACACTAATAGTGGTAGAGAACTCTGATAGACAGAGAGAGATGCCACCACCCTCCCCATATAGGCATAAGAGTTATACATATAGAGAATGTGAAAGAGATGCCACCACCCTCCCCATATAGGCACAAGAGGTATACATATAGAGAACGTCAAATGGAGAATCCAAGAGCTTGGAGTTGGTATCAACTAGGAAGAGGAATAGATCAGGCAGGAGGTTTGGGTCTGACCGCAATAATAGGTCTTACAGATCGAGAAAAATTCAACTATCAGAATGATAGATAAGGGAAGTTACATAGATGAACCTATATAACCTAGTATTAAGGAAAGGTTAAGTAGAGGAAGTGCCTTTGGCCCTGAGACCCAAACCACGGGTATCCAAGGGATATTAGGTAGAGATCATAGAGAAGAATCATGGTGATCAATTGCTAAGGGAATCATTTTATCGGATCGATCTAAACAAAGTGTGTGAGGGTCGAATAGATTCGAGAACTATACTAGGTTGGATGAGAGCTCGATGATCAGTCAATGATGAGCCAAGCATACAAAAAAGGCTGAAAAGGATCAGTCATGAAAAGACTTCATTCAAAATATGGAAGATCGATTGGGGGATCTTATAAAAAATAAGAATCCTTTGTAAAGGGGTTATGTAGAAGGATCTCCCTTTGTTGAGACCATTCTCAGTTACCCGACCCCAACCAAGTTTAAGTCCCCTATAATTACACCCAAGTATGATGGGAAGACTGATCCCATGCACCATATCGAGCAGTGCTTGTCTGCTTCAAGTATCTACTATATCCCCGATGAAATGAGATGCAAGGCATTATCTAGTACTACATGGGACTCCTAAGGGGGTAGTATCCAACTTCGGACTGCTAGGTAACTAGTTAATCAGTAATTTATATTTTGATACAAAGTGTGGAAAGGGAGTGCCACCTACTTAGTGTTCGGAATACATAAGACGAGATGACCATAGAATATAGCACCGGGTTCAATAATAAAAAATTGAAGGTAGTGACTATGATGAGAAGATTATTATCACAACCATCATGAGTGGCTTGTTATCTAAAAAGATATGTTGGGAACTTGCAAAGGAACCTCCTACAACGATGGTCAAACTTCTAGTTAAGGATGGAAATGTTATGAATGCCGAGGAGACAATAGAAGTCAAAGAATATGGTCACACCAAATTCGAGGGTAGAGGAATCTTTGAAAAGAAGGATTAATCTAAGAAGCCAAAGTAGGAAAAAATGAAAAAGTTTGTTGAATACACCCCATCATTATATGGGTACAACATATGCTCGAGGAGATCTGAGAAAGTGAGAAATTAAGGTGGCCAAAAAAACATAAAACCCCCATCGATTGGTGGGATAAGTTAAAATGGTGTGACTTCCACAAGGATTGTGGCCGCACGACAGATAAGTGCATGTCCTTAAAATATGAAATCAAAGCACTAAACAGAAGGGGTAAGTTGAATAAGTATATTATTGAACAAGAACTCATTGGTGGTACATGGTCGACCTACAGTATGGAAATGATGAAGTTCTTAGTCATGGATAAGAATGTGGCCTTTACATACAACATCATTTTCGAGGGCGTTGGGTTAACAAAGTTTGAGGTAGTTACTTCCACTGTCTACAAGGTAATGAAGTTCCCCACTAATTTTAGAGTTGAGGAAGTCAAAGGTAGTTAGGTAGTATCTCGGGGGTACTATTTCACTTCAACTGAGGAGCGTAAAAGACTTACCAGTAACCATAAAATCTAAAAATTAGAATACAGATATGAGGAAGATCTAACCAAAGGAGAGGTGAACAATGATATCGAATTCGTGATCCTGGATGATGAGCATCCAGAGGAATTAGTTCTGATCGGCTCATATTTAGACCCAAAGATGAATAAATAACTTGAAGTATTCCTCAGTAAAAGATGTATTTGCATGGTGTCATGAAGGTATGTCTGACATTGACCCAAAGGTTCTCTGTTATCAACTTAGCGTAGTAAGAGAAGCCAAACCTTTGAAGTAGAAGCGAAGGGTATTCAATGAAGAGAGGAATGTGGATATTTAAGTGGAGGTGGAAAAAATCAAGAAATGTAAGTTCATCGAAGATATGAAGTACTCGATTTGGATAGATTTCACAGACTCGAATAAGGCATGTTCAAAGGATCACAATCATCTGGTCCGGATTGACCAATTGGTCAATGCCACTTATAAGAGCAAGATTTATAATTGCTCATTATGATTTTAAGTTTGGTATATTATGTTACACCTCTACATCATCATGTACATTCTAAAGAACTTCAATCAAAGACAAGTTAGTGACCAATTGCAACAATCGAAGAGTTGAGATCGTCACAAAAATCATCAGAGAATGTTTGTGAGGTTGATATAGTGTTTACTTATATTCAGGGGTTATTTTTAAACTTATTTTATTCCAAAATGTTTTTCTAAAATATTTTAAAAAAAATTTCTAAAAATTTTCAAAGTTGTTAGAACTACATTTGGTTGTCGTTCGAATTAGTGCATGTACCTAATTAGAATAACTTCAAATGAATTTCAAACGAGTTTGATTTTGGAAACTTTTAGCCCGTTCTATTTTCTCGTTAGATATGTCATTAGAAGTGGTTAAAATGAGATCAGTTACTTCATTCAAACGAGATGTACCTCATTCGAATGTTCTGGTAAAAAAATATTTTTTACTTGATTTCAAATGCAATATTTTCAAGTCTATCTCTTGGAGAATTTTCTCCCTGTTTAAAATGTACGAATGTGAACTTATTTGCAAGACTTTTATAATACTTTTTGGTGATCAAACACTTTGATTTTCAAATCCAAATCCTTTGGATGTTTGTGATCACTTTATTAAACCTTGAAGAACACATCTCTTATTCTAATCCCTTTGGAGTTGATTTTTCACTGCTGAAGATAGGAAATGAGTATTCTGAAGTTGATCGGTGGACACCAAGGCAAGTGGATCAAGTTATGGGGCAGTGTTGGATCTCCACCGCTTTCTGTTATCAACAAGGAAGGAGACATAACTATGATGCTTAGTGGACTCTAAGTCTATAAGTCTATATGTGTTATTTGGTAATACCTAAGTTGTAATAGTGCTGAAAAAGGGGTTCTCCCAAAAGGTTTTTTTCTTATATCTCCTATTGTGGTTCGTTTGTTTCGATTTAAATTCATTATCTTGTATGTTTAGTTTTACCTAATTAATCAAGATAAAATTGAATTAAATTGAATTTGGCATTTTTTTACCTACTCTAAGATTTCTATATTTGACCATATAACATGACCACTCTATAACAAGCATTTTTAAATTGGTATCAGAGCTTGTTTCTACAAGTTATTTATATCAATCCTAATGGTTATATAGAGAATTTATACAATAGACCCCCTTTGTTTGATGGCACAAATTATTCCTCCTGGAAAGCTCGAATGAGATTGTCTCTAAAATTAATCGATGAGCTCGTTTGGCTTGTTGTTAAAAGGGGGTGGACTCCTCCTATTATGACTAATGAAAATGTCATTAGTCTCAAGCCAGTTGTAAATTGAACAAAGGATGATTTTAGACTGAGTAATTTTAACTCTCGTGGTTTGAATGCTAATTTGGATACCATCACACTCGACGAATTTTATCGTATCATAATGTGTACCACATCCAAAGAATCTTGGGATATCGTCTAGCTCACACATGAGTGTAACAATGTTGTCAAATATTTTAAGCTTCAAAATATCACCACACAATTTGATACTATAAGCATGCTTGAACTAAAAATTTTGATGAATTTTATGCTCATTTGTTTAATAGTGTCAATTCTAGTGCTAATTTGGGTGAGCAAATTCCATAAATGAAAGTTGTTAAGAAAATTTTAAGGTCTCTCCCGTCTCGTTTTAGTCCAAAAGTTACCATCCTTAGCTCTTTGGGAATTCTAGACACAATTAGTCTAAAACAACTCATAGGTGATCTTCAAACTTACGAATTAGACATGTTTCCCAAAATCCAAAAGAAAAACGAATAGCTTTCAAAGATAAATCAAATAAAAAAGAGGTTTCTGACACAGATTCTCATTTTGATAAAGATGATCTTACCACGTTTTCTTCAAAAACGTTTCTCAAACTCAAAAATTAAAATTCATCCAAAATGGAAAATAAAAAATTTGAGAAAAACAAATTTTCAAAGCGGGTAAGAATTTTTATGAGAATGATCAAAAGAAAGCTAGAAATGAGTATCCTAAAAAAATGAATCAGAGAGATGTTATAAGTGTGAGGGAAAAGGTCATACAAGCCATGAGTATCCCACTTAGCTTAAGAGACAGGTAGAAGTCAAATCCTCCTATAATGTCACTATAATCTATGGTGATGATCAGTCGTTGTATTTTGAGGATGAATCAATGCATGGACATAACTTCACCGCATTCATAGCTAGCCACATTAGCACTTCAAGTACGTCTCACGTCGATGAGGATGTTTCTAAATGTGATAACCTCGGTAATGGGTCAAACCATTCTGAAGAGTTTTAGGATAATTATTTGAGTGAGCGAGAATGTAGTCTTCAATACGCATACTCCGAACTTTACATCGGTTCATTAAAAATAATAAAGTAAAATAAAAATTTGACTCTTAGGGTGTTGTCTTTAGAGAAGGAGTTGAAAGTTTCGAGAGAGAGTGGGACCTCGATTAGAATCTATTTGAGTGTGAAACTTGTTTCAGTGGGTAGGGAAAAGATCGACTTGACCAACAAAGTGGCTACTCTTACGAGAGATCTTCAAGAATCATTAGAGACTCGTGAGAAACTTGAAGCCCGTATTTTTTGACTTGAGAAAGATCTCAAATGTGATCGGGAGGTCAAAGTCATCTTAGGGGACACATTAAATAAAGTTGGAAAGATGTTCCTAGGTCTCGCTTTAGGTTTTAAAGAAAGGTGTGGCATAGCTTATAAGGGTGAACCCACTTCCAATACCGCACCTGAATTAGTTAACAAGTTTGTATTAGATCTTTATGGGCCTCCACCCAACCCACCAGGGAGAACTTATCCTAAGCATTTTAACCAAGGTAGATACAAACAAATCTATGTTTGTACCCATTGCAAATAAAGAGGTCACCTTAGGGAGTTTTTCTACAAGATAGAAAGAGTCTCTCACACCCATGCTCCCACACACCACCATAGTGACCTTGCTAATCTTAGAGAGCAAGTTGAGTTTCTAGCCACTGCTTCTAAATATTTAATGGATGAATTTCAAAGGATGCCTATACCTCATGAGAACACTTCTAACACAATGACTAGTGCCAAAAATGATAATGACAAGAAAAAGGTTACCACATCTTGGGTATCTAAAAGTGATGAAAAACTCGTGTTGTTCATGTTTCTCTTACGGTTCAAGATACTTATCAATGGTATTTTGATAGTGGGTTCCCTAGGCACATGACCGATGACAAGTCACATTTTACCAACATTGTAAATTGCAAGGAAGGAAAAGTCACCTTTGGGGATAGGAGTAGGTTTGGCATATTAATACAATCATGCATGGAGATTTACGTATTTACTAAGCTAGACAATGTGTTGTATGTTGAAGGGTTGCAGTCCAACTTAATAAGAATAAGCCAACTTTGTGATGCTAATTTTGTGATAAAGTTTGACGAGTCAAAGTATAATATTTTTTATCAATTCGATAAAGTTTTGCTCTAAAGTGTGAGGACTATCAACAATTGCTATGGTATTAATCATAAGTCCTCTTTAGTATGCAATAGTTCTAAGGTCTCCTTTATGGACCTTTGGCATCAATGACTAGGTCACATAAATTTTAGAGATCTTATGAGGTTAGTCAAGAAAGAGCGAGTTCGTGGCTTACCACAACTTGGAAGACCAAATTTCTTATTTTGTTGTCTTTGACAATAAGGAAAACAAATCAAGAGTCCCCATAAGAATTTGCATACCATTACCACCTCACGCGTATTAGAGTTGAAACACATGGATCTTATGGGTCCAATAAGCACCGATAGAGTTAGGAGGTAAAAAGTATATTTTGGTGATAGTTGATGACTTTTTGAGATACTCCATAATTAGATTTCTTAGGGAAAAGTTCGATTCATATGAGTTCCTTACAACCAAGTTAAGTATACTTCAAAATTAACATAATTTTCCATCAATAGGTTGAAAAGTGAAAATGGCACGGAGTTTATTGACGTCGGTAGTTGTGCATATTTTGATGGTATAAGCATCAAACGCGAGTTTTTGACAGTAGGCATGCCTCAACAAAATGGGATTATTGAGAGGAAAAATAGGACTATTCAAGAAATGAGGAGAACCATGCTAGTTGGTAAAAATGTGTGTAGATGATTTTGGGTAGAGGCAATTAACACTTCATGCCACACAGTAAGTAAATAGGTTTTATCTTTGTCCACACACACTTCACACTCCATATAAGTGGTGGACCGGTAAGAAACCCAGCCTATCATATTTTCAAATTGTAGGGAGTCCTTACTATATGTTTAGAGATATAGAGCACTTAGGAAAATTCGACTCTAGAAGTGACGAGGGAATGTTTTTAGGGAATTCATCGACTCGTAGAGCCTATAGAGTGTATAAACTTAAAAGTTCTAAGGTCATTGAATCGATGAATGTAACGATTATAGATGATGCACTAGCTATGTTTATTTATCATTATCTTGCATGTGATAACAATGCACCCCCAGTGACGATATCATTACTCCCTACACCAAAATGGTGGACCCCTTTCTTGACAAAGAGGATCCACTCTCTTGGGCTCAAAAGAGTCATGACCCTACTGATATACTTGGTGATCCCACACTAGTTATCAAGAATCACGCTCAACTAGAGAATGAGGTTAAATAATTTTGCTACACTTCCACAGTAGAGCCCAAGAATGTGAAGGAATCACTTAAACATGAGCATTAATTAATTGTTAGCTAAGATGAGTTGCTTCAAATTTAAAAGAACGATATTTGGGAATTCATCCCCCAACCTAAGGAGACTACTGTGATCAGTACCAGGTGGGTGTACAAAAACAAGATGGATGATAATGGTATCATCATTCGCAATAAGGCTAGGTTATCACTTAAGGTTATACATAATTTGAGGTGAAGACTTTGATGATATATTTAATCTTGTTGCTAAGCTTGAGTATGTCGGCTTACTAATCGCCATAGCATGTAATCTACGATTTAAGCTTTACCAAATGGATGTTAAGAGTGCCCTTATCAATCATATTCTTTAGGAGGAGGTTTACATGGAACAACCAAAGTGGTTTGAAGACTCAAAACACCCTGAACACGTATTTTATCTAAATAAGGCGTTGTATGGTTTAAAGCAAGTACCTCGTACTTGGTAAGAAAGGCTAACTTCTTATCTCTTAGCTCGTGGCTTCAAGAGAGGGGGAGTTGATATGACGTTTCTTGTTAAGAGAGGTGGTGTTATCTTGGTTGCCTAAGTCTATGTTGATGACATAGTTTTTGTATCCACATGTTCCCAACATGCTCACACTTTTGAGGAGGAAATAAAGAGTTAATTTGAGATGAGCATGGTTGGTGAACTTACTTTCTTTCGAGGTCAGATTGGTATATTTATATCTCAACCTAAATATGCTAGAGATCTAGTGAAGAAATTTGGTTTGGACTCCACCAAGCACTCTTGCACACTCATGATTTCCTTGACAAAGATTATTAAAGACACTTTAGGTAAGGATGTAGGGCAAACACTCTATAGAAGTATGACATGTAGTCTCCTTTACTTGACCTCTAGTCATTCCTAGATTGCCTTTGATGTTGGAGTTTGTGCACATTACCAAGTGTCCCCAAAAAATTTACACTTTTTTGTACTTAATCGTATCATCAAATACATGAGTGGCACTCTTTCTTATGGTATTTGGTATTCATTCGATAGTGATGACCGTTTGTTGGCTTATTCAGATGCCAAATGTTAATGATTATTAAAGCATATCAGGTGGAAGCTTTTATTTTGGGAGTAATCTAATCTTTTGATTGAGCAAAAAACAAAACTCCATTTCTTTGTCCACGGCGGAGGCTAACTACATAGACGTAAGGAGTTGTTGCACGTGACTCTTATGGATGAAGAAAATGTTGGAGGATTATAGGGTTACTCAATGCGTGATGATTATTTCTTGCGCTAATACGAGTGAAATCAACATTTCTCGTAATCCCATTTAACATTCTCTTATGAAGCACATTAGTATTCATGAGCATTTTATTCATGATCTTGTTGAGGGGAAGATCGTTTCCTTGAGCTCCGTGAGTACCAAACATTAATTGGATGATATTTTCACTAAACCTTTAGATGCACTTAGATTTGAGGATCTTAGGAAGTCTTCCATTGATAGAGTTCGGGTATTATTTCTAGTTTTGAGTGATTTTTATATTGCTATCATTTATTTCACCAACTAGATTGTATTATTATGGTTATATCTTGAACAAATCCAAAAAGATTTTCTTTTCTTTTAGATTTTTTTAAAATTTCAAAAATATTTATTTTGATAAAATTTTACAAATATTCAAAAAGATTTTTGTATTTTGTTTTCACCATATATGGATGCGCATTTAAGATGTTCGAAACACAATTTTATTTTATGTATTCATGTGACTTAATCACGGTGTCATGATACTTGGCTTCAATTCTTGTGCTTAATAATGCATGTTTAGTATTGCGTCGTCATTGTTTATTACTACCTTCTTGCTAACTCATTATATCACCTTGATTTCACACAAACATGAACATTTTAACATTGTACTTGCTTGTCATATGTTGAATAAGACGTTCTTATCTCAATTGTGTGTAATAACAAACCAAATGTACTAGGAACTAATTGTGCATGTAAAATCATTGCCCCAATTTGTTTTACTAAAAAATTGTATTCGTTTAAGCAATGGAAGGGGGCTAGGAAAGAATCAGTCTTCTTTGCATTAAAGGTTGTCATTGGTAAAAGCCTAAAAGATGATTTCGATATATAAAAACATAAGTGCCAAGGCTAAAAATTTTTCATTAATTCATCATTAAAAATGACCAATATTATTCTTTCAAACATTTAAGAGTATGTTCTTAAAATATGAGATTTTGAGGATGTTTTAAGTTGAAGATCAATGGGTCTGTGCAATAAAATTCCTTTAAAAACATTAAATAGTTTGACGTTATTATTTTGAGAAGCATTGAAATTTGTGACATTGTGTATGAGTTAAGTCAATTTCACTTTGTTCATTTATTTCAAAAGGTTGAATTGAGTTCTTTCTTTAGGAGTGCCCCATCGCCACGTATGCCTATGTTAACTTTCCCGTGCATTAAGTTCACACAGATTCATTCCATATCCATAATTTGGATGTTTTCGTGTTATTCCTTGGTATGTTTGTTTGTATTAATATGTATATTCATATACTCAAAATTTTCAAAAATAATGTGTTTGTTTTGTTTGAAGTTTCACCGCTTATGCTTAGTTGTCTATATTGTGTAATGATATTTCAAATTTGTTTCCTCGTGATGTAAACCTTTCAGGTTTAGCTTCTAACCCTTTTTTTTATTTCAGAAAAAAAGGGGAAGAACATATTAAGGGGGAGATTTCTTTATTTTATACTCCATGCTTCACGATATTTCCTTTGTTTCATATGTGTAGGTCTTTTTTCGCATTAATGATATCATGGACTACACGATGAAGATTTTTAGTAGAGATAAAGTTGCAAATGTCTTTTCCTTTTTGGGTTTGGGAGGGACATTAGTTGAACTTATCTTAGGGGCTATTTTTTCGGTTTTATGTTTATACTGGAATAGCCAAAGGGGAAAATTTGTAAGAGCAAGATTTAGAATTACACATTACGCTTTTACGTTTGGCATATTTCGCTACACATCTATATCATCATGTACATTCTCAAGAGCTTCAATTGAAAACAAGTTAATGATCGATTGCAACAATCAAAGATCGAAGAGCTGAAATAGTCACAACAATCAACAGAGAAAGTATATGAGGTTGATTTAGTGTTTACTTATGTATGGGGTTATTTTTAAACTTGTTTGAATCCAACATGTTTTTCTAAAATATTTTTAAAAAGTTTTTCAAAAATTCACAAAGTCGTTAGAATGACATTCGGTTATCGTTCGAAGGAGTGCATGTACCTCGTTAGAACAACTTCGAATGAACTTAGGATGAGATCAATTTAGGAAACTTTTGGCCCATTTTGTTTTCTCATTAGATAAGTCGTTATAAGTGGTATGAAAGAGATTAGGTACTTCGTTTGAACGAGATGTACCTTGATCGAACGAGCCGATAAAAAAATATTTTTTACTTGATTTCAAACACAATCTTTTCAAGTCTGTCTCGTAGATGTTTTTCTCCCTATTTAAGAAGTATGGACTTGAACTTCTTTGAAAGCTTTTTAGAACACTTTTAGTGATCAAACACTTTGATTTTTCAAATCTAAACCCCGTGGATGTTTTTTATCAATTTATCAAACCTTAAAGAACACATATTTTGTATTAATCCCTCTGGAGTTGATTCTATAATACTGTAGATAAGAAAGGAGTTTCCTTAGGTTGATCGGTGGACACTAAGGTAAGTGGAACTTACTGTGGAGCGTTGATGTATTTTCACTGATTTTTGTTAGTAAAAAGGAATAAGACTAATTGCGGTAGTTGCTAGAGTCTAAGTTTATAAGTCTGTATGTGTCATTTTATAATGCCTTAGTTGTAACAGTGCTGATAAAGGGTTTTTACCGAAAGGTTTTTTTCCTCATATCTTCTGTTATGATTTATTTGTTTCGATTTAGATTCATTATCTTTCATTTTTGATTTCATCTATTTAATTAAGATAAATTTAATTTGGCTTGTTTGTGACATACTCCATGATTTATGTATTTGACCATATAACCATATCACTCTGTAATGCATTTTTCACCCTTGTTTGGCACGAGATGCTTAGATTTATGGATGCTTATTTGGGGTATGATAAATCTTAATTAAGCATGAAAGAAGATCTCTTTCATAACTAGTCAAGGCACGTATTGGTACAACATTATGACCTTTGGGCTAAAAACATTGGAGAAGTGTACTGCAGGTAGGTTAACCAAATATTCATGGAGAGGATTAGAAAGAACATGGAGGTTTACATCGAGGATATGCTAACTAAAATTAGGAAATCAGACGACCACATCTGTGACCTCGACTAAAATTTTGATATAATTGATAAAGACAAGATCAAGTTAAATCCAGCAAAGTGCAGGTTTGGTGTTCGTGCAAGAAAGTTACTAGAATTCATCGCCAACCAAAGGGGTATTGAAGTTAACCTTGACAAAATTGAAGCCCTGATCAACATATAGTCACCGAATAGCAAGAAGAAAATTCATAAGATAATAAGCCTAGTTGCAACTTTGAATAAATTTTTGTCACGGGCTACAGACAGATGTCTCCCATTCTTCAAAGTCCTGAGAAAAATCTTCGAATGGAACGAGGAGTGTGAGATGGTGTTCCAGTAGTTGAAAAGATATCTAGGATCACCTTCTCTACTTTTTAGGTTGACCCTCGGTGAAAAGTTATCCTTATAGTTGGCAGTTTCAGAGTCATTAGTGAGCTCGGCCCTAGTGAGATGTGAAGAAGGAGTGCAGCAACCAGTCTGCTATACCACTAAAGAGTACAAAGACATTAAGATTAAGTACTCATAACTGAAAAAGCTGGCATTGGCATTGATTGAGGCATCAAGAAGGATTAAATCCTATTTCAAAGCCAACATAATGGTTGTGTACACTTATCAATGCCTCAGACAGGTTATCCATGAACTCGGGAAATCTAGTAGGTTAATGCCAAGAGCAGTCGAGTTGGGAGAATTTGATATAGTGTTTAAGGTAAGGAAGATAATAAAAGGGAAAGTTGTTGTATATTTCATAACACAATTCACTTATGAAGAAGAATTAGATGAAAAGCAAGAATAAATAGAAAATGTGTCCACTAAAGCACCGGATAGAGCATAATCCTCTACGAGGCCAATAAAACGTGTTCATGACCTGAAACAGATGAAAAATGTCATGTCTTCAAGAATGGTTCATTGATTGATGGAAAGTTTGATGAAGGAACGCCTATTTGGAAGTTGTATGTAGATGGCTCTTCATGCGCTAATAGAAGCGGTGTAGGCTTAATAGTCACTACACCAGAAGAAGCTGACAAGGAGTATGCTTTGAGATTCAATTTTTAAGCCTCACCATTGGGCGGTCGA
Source organism: Sambucus nigra (assembly GCA_949130495.1). Classification (NCBI taxonomy): domain Eukaryota; kingdom Viridiplantae; phylum Streptophyta; class Magnoliopsida; order Dipsacales; family Adoxaceae; genus Sambucus; species Sambucus nigra. The sequence goes on along the minus strand of OX422209.1, from coordinate 462,688,238 downwards.
TAACTATCAACTCATAGTGACTCACATTTAGTGGTCAATTAAGCTTTGGGTGTATATGAGGCAAGAGAAGAAAAAATGTCAAAGTAACTGGCGAATGTAAAGATGTTATTGCCAAAATTCACCACAACACAAATAGTGAGGATACCAAGAATGGAAAATTCCAGTGTCGATGCTCTGTCTAGACTCGGTGATGATAGATGAATTGAGAAGAACTACCCAATGGAGATTATGTTGCATCAAAATATCGACGAAGAAGAGACAAAGGTTATGAAGCTTAAGTTGGGATCATCATAGATGGATGAAATCAGGTCATATTTAAGGACCGAAAGAGTTTAAATCGACCCCAAAAAGACTCGGAGGCTGCATTACAAAATATCCAGTATGTGTTAGATAATGAAGTGTTATTCAAGCGTGGGTTTATATTACCCTTACTTTACTGTGTTCACATGAAAGAGGTGCAAGATCTGATAAAGAAGTTCATGAGGGATCATACGGAGCTTATGTAACCGGAAGATCATTAGTTAAAAGGGTGGCAACCCAAGGCTACTACTGCCTAACCATGAAAGAGGATTGTGTTATGCATGTAAAAAAAAATTATAAAAGCAAAATATTTATCATGATCCATCGAAGGCATATGGTGGCTCTCACAAACATCACCTCCCATTGGCCTTCCGTATAGTGGGGGATATATGTGGTCGGGCCGTTACCGAAGACGAAGGGTAGATTCAGATATATCATCATCACTACCGACTATATCACCAAGTGGGTGGAGGCCGAGTCGATGATATAGATTAGCCATCCAAATATCTCCTAGTTTGTTTGGAAAAATATTATTTAACGCCACAGGCTACCCTACCCTACGCTTTTATTACCGATTATGAAACCCAATTTCATAATGACTGGTTCGATGCCTACTGCATCAAATCCAATATCTACATTCTACTCCAAGCCACCCATAATATAATGTCCAGATGAAGGTCACCAATAGAACCCATTTGGATAGAATGAAGAAATGACTGAAGGACTCAAAGGAGAACGTGATAAATGAACTGTAAAACTTTCTATGGGCTTATAAGATAACCCCTAAAATGACTATTGGGGAGACCCCTTTCATGTTGTCTTCTGGATAAGAAGATATGGTGAGAGAAAAGGTCAGCCTACTGATCCATAGAATGCTAAATTTTAATTCTCCCGTAAACGACTTCATGTGTCGTCCTGACATAGACTTGGCAGAAGAAGTCAGAGAGCATACTGCACTAAGGGTGACTATATATGACTAGAAGATGGTCATATTCTATAACAATAGGGTCAAGCTGATAACACTGAAAGAGGGAGATCCGGTGCTAAAGAGGGTGGTATAAAAGGGTGACAAATTATAGGCAAATTGACACAAATCGTACTACATCAGTTATGCGATATGCCCGGGGACATACAAAATCAAAACTTTGGTGGGGGAACCTTTCAAGAATCCTTGGAATGTCGAGAAATTCTGAAAATATTACAACTAAGATGATCAGATCGAAGAAGTATAAGAATTTAATGAGAATAAGCTATGTAAAATTGTATGCTATCATTAATAAAAAAATCCAGTCTTTCTCTATAAATTATTACTATTCAATTGCCATGTCTTCTACCATAAAATATAAAGATCCTAATCCCCAAGAGAGAGGCAAGAGGCATTTATTGAAGGCATCTTAAGAAGGCTGAAAAGAACTAATTAACTGCAACAGAGCCATTTTTATAAACGGACTAGTCCATTAGACAGGTCGAGATCAAGAAATTGGTCCGTCGGGGATAGCCAATGGTCTCTTCAGGTCAGGTAGGCTATGATCCAACTAATAAGTTGACTAGGTGAATCTCAAAATTAATGACCATGTCATCGGCCATGACCAAAGATAGTGCGAACAAAAGTGATAGGGGAACAACAAGTTAACTTTCTACTTACAAAAACCCTGTCCAAATAATATAGCACGACTACTCTAGTCCCTTGGACAAAATGAATTATGAATATTTGTTCATCCGTCGATGGCTAGTAGTCTGAAGAACCACAAAATCCTAGCCTAGAACGAAGAATATTCAAGGGAACTTGAAGAAATTAAGCTTTATTTAAGTTGGCCACCCCTTATCGTGGTACCAAATTTGGTAGACCAATTTTATTAATATCTCGTGTTATCCGACCATGCAGTTAGATCGACCTTAATGTGCAAAAATGAGGGAAACAAAGCCCCGATCTATTATATTAGTAAGACATTACTAGACTCTAAGAAAATCTACCTTCATTTGGAGAAGATAGCTTACTCTTTGATAATCGTTTCATAGAAGTTGAAGCACTATTTTAAAGCCCATTTAGTCATAGTTATCACCTCCTTCCCGCTCAAGTAAATCCTAAAAATGGTTGACCTCTATGAAGAGATTTCCAAATGGTCGGTGTGACTAAGAAGGTTCGATATCCATTATCAATAAACAACTGCAGTCAAAGGATAGGTGTTAACAGGTTTCATTGTAGAGTTCACCAGAGGGCAGGAGCCCGACGAAGAAGAGCACGTCGACCAAGTAATTATCGAATAGTTTGACCAACTCAAAAAGTGGACATTGGATGTTGACGGAGCCTTTAACTCAAAATGGGAAGGATTGGTAATTATACTTATAACTCCATAATAAACCATTCTCAGCAAGGAATAATATTTGGTTTTGAGACATCCAACAATGAGGCTAAATATGAAGCTATCATCACTAGATTGAGGAAGGTCTTATCTCTCTTCATAAGTCACCTTGGTGTCTTTTATAACTTAAGGTTGGTATCCAATTAAGTATCAAGAGACTATAATGCCAGGGATGAAATAATATTAGAATACTTATAGGTTGTCCATGACTTGATCGCTCAATTCAAGAGAGTTCATATCCAACAGTTTCTATGAGAAAATAATAGTCATGTAGATACTTTGGCCACTTTGGGATCAACCATTGACTCTGACCTCAAAGGAATAATTTAGGTGTAATACCTTATCCAGCGAAGATTTATAAAGCCAAAGATAGTTGAATAAGTCCTCCATAAAAAAGGCTCCTAGTGGATGGACCCAACTATAGCATACCTGCAAGAGGATATTCTATGTGCCGACAAGAAGAAAGCTCGTCAGACTAAGGTGAAAGTAGCTTACTTTTATCTATTACCTGAAGTGCATCTCTTTAAGGGATATTTCACAGTTCCATTTGTGCCTAGAAGTGACGTCGACCAAGTCTTATATGAGATACACAATGGAATATGTTGAAGTCATACTGGAGGAAGGTCTTTGGCATTCGAGGCCATCAAAGAAGGATGTTGATGGCCTTATATGAAAAAATGTAGTCTCATATTTCAAGAAGTGCAATAAATGTCAAGAATTCTTGTCCATGCTTCACCAACCAACCAGCGACCTCAAGTCATTGACAAGTTCATGGCCTCTCGCTCAATGGGGATTGGAAGCCATCAGATGGCAAGTTAGGAACTAAATGGGAAAACCATTCAAAGTCATGAGAGACGCCTGACATCCAAGGAGCCTACCATCTGGAAATAATGAGGTGCATGTAGATACCTAGGGACTGGAATGTAGCCAATCTTAAAAGATTTTATTTTCAGAACTTTATAGTTTTCTTCAAGTTTTAAGTTTCTCTTTCTTAGATGCTTTAAAGTTTAATTAATTTGATTAGCTTTCTTATTGTTCCAAATGGCAAGCGAACTTTGTTAATTCCAAATTATCATTATGGCAAAGTTATTATCATAAATTTCTTCAAATTTATCCTATCAAGTCTTGATCGCCAGTTTGAATGCTTAGTGTGGTTACACTTAATCATATCTTAAGGTTACATATTTTCATCACTAACAAACACGAAAACACCAAGAATTGCCCAGGCAAGAAAAGGACATATGGGGGATCCGTAAGCACTAAGTGTCCCGACTTTAGTTGGCTAAAATCCCGAATGGGTGGATTTCCCTACGACTAAATGTATTTTGATTACAGTTGTTCCTAGGCCTAAGGTGGTGCGATGACACTTATCCTCAAAAAGTAAGTGATACACATAAGTGTGGTCTCGTCCCTAGGCAAACCATCATGGTTTGGCCGACATTATTCAACATTCACCAGACAAACTTATTCGCTTGTAGGCATAGTAGAGGCCACCCTTAAGGGTCTCAACCTATGCCACTATGGCAAGCCGAGACTACATGATTAGTCGACAAACACTACACCAAAAATAGCAATCTGGCACGATTTTGAACTGTGCCAGAATCAGGTGTTCCAAAATGGCCATTTTTTTGACACGGATTAAAAGTGTGCCAGATTTGGCTAAACAGGAAAACTTCTGGCACACTTTTAAACCGGACCAAAATTTGATATTTCTGGCACATTTTTTGCACAGTTATAACTGTGCCAGATTTAGTACATTTTGGTAAACTTTTGACACAGTTCAAAAACCATGACAAATTTTGATATACTTTTGGCACGGTTTTGAACTGTGCCAAATTTTTGTATCAAAGAAAAAAAATATTTGAAAATAAGAAAATTCACAAATTGCGAATCTCGTACAAACATCAAAATATTTCAAGTCTTAATAGTTCACAGACCAAAAAAAATAGGCAAAGTTTGCTCTATTTTTTGGACATTCTAAAACCTGCTAATATAAAACCTATGTAATGTAAATCCCGCACGGCCATAAAACATAACAATAAAATTACAAAAGCCTAGATGGCCATAAAAGTTAACAATAAAACTACAAAAGCCCGCACGGCCATAACACAAAAAAATAGAATCCTGAATATTAATGACATTAAATAAATAATCCCCTTGTTGTAAATCATTGACTTCTTCGTGTGTTCCACACAGATAAAAGGTAACGATAAAATATTATCCTGCAAAAAAAAGGATAAAAAAAAGAGATGATATTAGTAACCAAGTATTTTTAAAAAATTCTTATTCAAGCTGAAAAATTCATATACGAGTTATAACTATTATTATATTCTCAAACCGGAAGTCTTGTGACTACGTGGTCAACTCTTACGAGTTACATTAGTCCCATGTGAGATGTTAATGCCTCTTACGGGGCCGTTTGACAACTAGCTTGAGTTTTCACCCTCAAATGACATGTTTTTAAGAAGAATCTAAATATTTTCAAATTATCATCATATTCTCAAACCAAAAGACCCATGACTATGAGATTAGTTCTTACAATTTACATTGGTCCCGTGAGAGGTGTTCATACCTCTTAAGGGGCCGTTTGGGGGCTAGTTTGGGTTTTCACCCTTTAACGGCTGGTTTTTAAGCCTAATCTAGATATTTTCAAATTATCGTCATATTCTCAAACCGGGAGACCCATGACTACGCGGTTAGTTCCTATGAGTTACATTGGTCTCGTGCGAGGTGTTAGTGCCTCTTACGGGGCCGTTTGAGGGATGGTTTAGGTTTTCACCCTCTAACGGCATGTTTTCAAGCATATATTTTCAAATTATCATCATATTACTGAGAGACCCGTAACTACGCAGTCAGTTCCTACAAATTACATTGGTCCTATGCGAGGTGTTCATGCCTCTTACTGAGCCGTTTGGGACTGGTTTGGGTTTTCACCATTTTAACGATTTATTTTTAATCATAATCTAGATATTTTCAAATTATTGTCATATTCTCAAATCGGGATACCAATGACTATGCGATCAGTTCCTACAAGTTACATTGGTCCCGTGGGAGGTGTTCATGCCTCTTACGAGTCCATTTGAGTCCTAGTTTGGGTTTTCACCCTTTAACGGCTAATTTTTAAGCGTAATCTAGATATTTTCAATTATCTTCATATTCTCAAAGTGGGAGCCCCATGACTACGCAGTCAGTTCCTATGAGTTACATTGGTCCCGTACGAGTTGTTAGTGCCTCTTACGGGGCCGTTCGGACATTGATTTGGATTTTCACCCTCTAAGGGCATGTTTTTAAGCCTAATCTAAATATTTTCAAATTATCATCATATTTCCAAACCGAAAGACCCGTGACTACGTATTTAGTTCCTATAAGTCACATTGGTCCCTTGTGAGGTGTTCATGCCTCTTACGGGACCGTTTGGGGGCTAGTTTCGGTTTTCACCCTTTAACGGCTTATTTTTAAGCCTAATCTAGATATTTTCAAATTATCATCATATTCTCAAACTGGTAGATCCTTGAGTACGAGGTTAGTTCCTACGAGTTACATTGGTCTCATGCGAGGTGTTAGTGCCTCTTACAGGGCCATTTGAGGGATGGTTTAGGCTTTCACCCTCTAACGGTATGTTTTTAAGCCTAACATATATATTTTCAAATTATCATCATATTCATAAACCTAGATACCCGTGACTATGCGGTTAGTTCCTAAAAGTTACATTGGTCCCGTGTGAGGTGTGCATGCCTCTTATGGTGCCGTTTGGAGGCTAGTTTGGGTTTTCACCTTTTAACGGCTTATTTTTAAGCCTAATCTTAATATTTTCAAATTATCATCATATTCTCAAACCGTAACACCCGTGACTATGCGGTTAGTTCCAACAAGTTACATTGTCCCCGTGTGCGGTGTCCATGCCTCTTACGAGGTTGTTTGGGGGCTAGTTTGGGTTTTCACCCTTTAACAACTTGTTTTTAAGCCTAATCTAGATAATTTCAAATTATCATCATATTCTCAAATCGGGAGATCCTTGACTACGCGGTTAGTTCCTACGAGTTACATTGATCCCGTGCGAGGTGTTAGTGCCTCTTACGGGGCTATTTGAGGGCTGGTTTAGGCTTTCACCCTCTAACGGCATGTTTTGAAGCCTAATATATATATTTTCAAATTATCATCATATTCACAAACCTAGAGACTCGTGACTACGTGGTCAGTTTCTAAAAATTACATTGGTCACGTCCTCTTACGGGGCCATTTGGGGGCTAGTTTGGGTTTTCACCCTTTAACGGTGTGTTTTTAAGCCTAATCTAGATATTTTCAAATTATCATCATATTCTCAAACCGGGAGACCCATGACTACGCGGATAGTTCCTGTGAGTTACATTGGTCTCTTGTGAGGTGTTAGTGCCTCTTACGGGGCAGTTTGAGGGTTGGTTTAGGTTTTCACTCTCTAACGAGATGTTGTAGGCCTAATCTAAATATTTTCAAATTATTATCATAGTCTCAAACCGGAAGACTTGTGACTACGCGATCAGTTCCTATAAGTTAAATTGGTCCCGTGGGAGGTGTTCATGCCTCTTACCAGGCCGTTTGGGGATTAGTTTCTTATTTATGAATAATTGTGACAATTAAACACATTTTCGTGTGTCCGAAAAGTGCCTTACTTGTGTGTGTCCGTATCCTTGTATGATCCATACGTGGACACTTCACATACAGTGAAGTGTCCATGCTTCCTAGTTGAATAAATGATAGGATTAATTGGGTTGTGAAAAAAGAGACACTAATTGCATAGAATATGGTAACAAAAGTGGTTCAGCATCCAGTCGATCCATTGGCAAAAATCCTCAGTGAAGTCAAAAGTAGGATCATTGAGAATCTCTTACTTTAAAACTGAGTAGACTTGGAGATATTTTTACTTGAGAAATTTTACTAAGAGCATCTCAGTGTGTTTTTTCTTTTCGGACTACAGTAGTGTTTAGGGAGTTCTGAAATTAATCTTGTATGGGATCTAAAAATTCTATTATCATAGAATTAAAAAGTAGACTACATGAAATCACCACTTTCGTACATGCTATTTTCCTCATTTGTTTCTCTATTAATATAAAGATTATAATATGATTTAATTTGGAAATTATAAACACTTTCTTAACTTATTAATTTTCACATTATATTTTCTGAGACTATCTCTATTTATAATTGTTCGTCATTTTACTACATGCTATTTAGGTTTTACCATAAATGACTTCATATTGTTCCTTAGACTAATAGTTAGTCCCCCTAGCGGCGACATGAACCCAGGCATTCACTAATAAAAAAGAGTTATCCCTCCCCTTGCATGAATTTGGTAATTTTTATCATAAACAATCATGCACCTAAGGTTGAAACAGAAAACTAAACAAATACACTACCAGCAAATTTACATTAAAAAATGTTTTTCAAACTTCAGAGTTCAAATAAATCTAGTAACAAAAATTTACAATAAGAAAAGGCATTACAATGGACCTGATGTTACTCCCTACTATGATATATATTAGCAATATTTACTTGGACCAATATTATTACTAAATAAAGACAAATATATTTGCATACCTCGGATAAAAGGTGTGTCATCCATAGCATGTAGATCCAAAAGTTCAGCTGCAAAATCCCCCCTAAAGTCGGGCCACTAAAGACCATCTGATGCAGCAAACCCACCGAAACTTTGGACAGTAGGAGTATATGGTTCAGAATCATATTCACCATTAAAATTAAGATTTATCATTAGGTTTAAAAGCCTCTGTTTCTCTTCAGCAGATTGTGCTCCATAACCCTTTAACAAGTATCAAAATTGTTCCATGAATCTTAAATTTAATAAATCTTTGAAGAGTGTGCTTTTGTTCAAACAAAGAAATTATTTAATTAAACTCGGTTTTTCAATTAAATGCTAAAACATTCATCTAAGTGTGATTGAAATCAGTATGATCATTCAAGAACATTCAATCATAAACAAAACACACAAATGAGGACAAATCCCCCAAAGCGGCAAAAACTTGTATTTTCATTATAATTTGTAAATAACGGTTTACACGGATTACAATGAAAATATGAATGACATACGAAATACCCTCAGGTATCGGTTCTGATGTCATCAGCTAGAATCTTCCGGGAGAACTCCAGATGGGCAGCAATAAAGAAGAGACGGCTTCTCCACAAGTTACTCCAGATGAGTAAAAACAATCCTCTTGAAGATTGAAAGATTCACATACATATATGGGAGTGCTTATGTGAATAAAGAAGGCATAAAACCTTAAAATATGAAGTCTGTTTTCTGGGTTGTTAATCGCAGAAATCGTGTGTGAAAAAGACTTGGAAAATGTGTAGAAAGTGACCAGATATTTATAAGAAAACTGATCGGCGGCGTCGTTCAAACGAGCTAAGCATGTCGCTCGAACGAACGACAAGTGTCGCTCGAACGGGATCGCGCGATATGCCTATGTTACTCAAACAACAGTGCTATGTCGTTTGAACGAGCTCGTTGGCCGAGGAAGTCTACTTCTACACTTAGAAAAAAATTCTGCTTTTGAGTTAAAATTAAATCAGACTTCAAAAAATATTTTTTGAAAAATTCCCAAATACTTATGCAAATATAAGCAACTCCAAGAAATCATTTTACCAATAATACGAAGTGGAGTAGTGGGAATGGTCGAGAAGCACGTCACATGAAGCATAATGCACGTGTGAAGATGATGGATGCATGGATTCGGATCAAGGCCGTCGTGGATGATCGTGTTGACGTGCCGAATGTAGTGATATCAGACATACATAATGTGATATAGGATAAAAAGAAAATTCCTAGATTCAACCCCGTACATTTATAAAATTATGTCCTTAGAAATCTCCCCCTATGTCTATGCCGATACACACATACAAAATTCAAATTATGCAATCTCCCTAAAACAAATGACATATAAGATAATATCCCCAATAAACCCTCAAACTGAGGATACCAACTAACATGTCGACAATCAAACTTCAACATCTTCAAATTTTCAGCTCTTCAGAAATTCTCAAAGCTTTTCTCATCGGGGTGTGCAATCCAATAAATATCAATTTTTTACCTACACACATGAGATAAAACAGATACCCGTGACATGCAACAGTTTGAAATATAATGATATGCAAAAATCAAAGATCAATTAGGCTTAAGCAAATCATCAATAAATCAACAAAAATTCCCCCCCATAATTCATTCTCCCCCTTTTTATCCCAAATAGATAGATATGAGAAGCATAAATATGGAAAATGTCATAGCCAATAAACTTCCTATTTTTGAATTTTTCAAAATTTTTCACACAAAATATACAACAAAGAATCACACCATGAAAGAACACAAAAATAACCAAGTCGATGATTGCGAAAATGTAGGGGTGTGATCAAATTCGATAGGAAAATCAATGCGTACAAACATAACATATGTGCACGATGAATATCAGATACTCCTAACGAATGAACTCAATATTTTCCTTAGGTAAAAAGATGGAAATATGAGACATTGACTTGATCAAATCAGCAAATCAAAGCTCAAAGTGATTTTCACACCAATAACGTTCAAAATGATTTAATGCTTTTTCAGGACTTTCAAGGAAGTGAAAATCCATTTAAATTCTCCAACCAAACTCCCTCAGATTTATATTTTGAATAGAGGTGATCTAAATTATCAAATATTGGATAATTGATGGTGAAACCTAATGGCCCATATTCGGCATGAATTATTTTTTATTGCCTTTAAATTTTTTCGGGCTCTTTTAACCTCTTTGGACACCAGATAATAAAATTCCTCAATTTTTTAGGTCCATATAAACGGTGGCTTAATCGCAAAGGATAGATAATTACCTTTCGTATCCCTTCATCCTTGATAAAATACCAGACAATCTCACCAAACGGTTTTTTTTCTACATGCATTCCAATCTTCTCAATTTTTATCGCATATAGTTCGTTGTATAGACATAATTGAGATGGAAACACTCAAGCCATTATGTGATAGACAAGTACAATAATAAAATAAAGTCGTGAATGTGTGCAATAAAGGAGATAAGGAGCCAAACATGTAGAATGATATCACTAATCACATCTCAAAGACTCCAAAATAATTTAAAGCACATGGATGCAATGATGTAGCATCTCAAATCACTATCAAACATCCATATGGATGAATGGAATGAAAATTGTGACTCGGCTATCTTAAATGCTCATCCATAAAAGGTGTAAACAAAATCAAAAATCTTTTTGTGATTTTCCAAAAATTTTATAAAGAGAAAATCTTTTTGGATTTTTCGGAAAAAAAAAACAACTAATGATACATGCTAGCAATAGGAAAAAGAGACATCATGTAAATCACCCTATACTAGCAAACATATCAAGACCTCAACCGGAAAGAGCGGTGGAGTTTTCCAAAGATGGTGACATTTTTTTAACCAACTCCATAAGATCATGTGTGGTCTTGACCAAAAACTTCACTTGCTTGCGAATATGTGCAAACTCTCTATCATTATGTGCAAGCAAAGTATCATGAATGGGTTCATGTGCAGGGATGTGTGAAGTGGAATGATATGGTACAAAACCCAACTTAGAACAAAACTCCCTAAGGTGTCCTCGCTTCTTGCAGTGGGAGCAAACATAAACCGGTCTAGGAATTAATTTATCGAGAATTTTGGGATGAGCTTTCCTAGACGGACACCCATGAGACTCACTCACCAAAGTGGAGATAGGCTCGGGTGCATTAAAAGTAGTGAAAGCACCATCATTACCTTTTCCAACATACTCACCGTCATTCAAAACGGGATAGGGAACCATCTTATCAACCTTCTCAGATGCGTTCTCTAAAGAGACTTGGACCTCCCGTGCTTGTTCAAGATCATCCTCGAGATGGGATGCACGTGTCGTCAGACTAGACACCATATTAGTCAAGACATATTTTTCCCTTTTTATCTCATCATTCTCTTCCTTCAAATCATAAATCCGAAGACCCGGGATCCTATTCGACCTTTTTGTTTCCATGGTCTCGATAAACAACTTTCTAAAATCTTTTCGGATCACACTTTCATCTCCATTGTCATCCTCACAATCGATTAGGGTAGCGGGCATGGTAACTTTCTTGCCCTCTCTCCTAAGTATAGTGGGACACTCAAATTTCTTGTTCCCTTTCCCATCGCACTCAAAAAATCTTATCTTCTTAAAGTTTTACTCTCTCTCTTTTTCATTCTCACAACAACTCTCTCTCTCTCCAAATAGTCTTAAATCTTTCTCTAAAGCGGTGATCCTAAGAACTAACGCTTTGTTACGCTTTTTAGTTTTAAATGAATCATTATATAACTCAGCGTAGGCGCGTTGAAGATCACTCTCGCTCTCACTTGCATCATCCTCACCCTCACTCACATCGTTCTCACTGCCGAGGTGTCCCTGTGAAGCAGCATCCTCATCGTCGTGAGGAGCACTAAAGGTACTCACATGACTAGCCATGAATGCGGTGAAGTTACACTCATGCGGTAACTCGTCTCCAGAGTCCATCGACTCGACCTCACTGTTGTCACTAAGGGTAGCGTTAGGGACAGCTTTGCCCTTTTCTTTGGCAAGTCTGTTAAGCCTAGTAGCACACTCAAAAGCTCTATGACCCTTACCGTCGCACTCATAGCATCTCTCACCATCTTTCTTAGGAGGGTCTTTACAAACTTTTTCATTTTTCTTTTCAAACTTATTTTTCTCAAAATTCTTTTTATCTTTGAAATTTCCATTTTTATTAAATTTGAGAATTGTCTTGAAATTGTTTGCAAACAGATCCAAATCATCTAAATCAAGGTCACACTCGGAATCAGACATTTCTATCTCCCTTTTTCTAGATGACTCTACCCTCTTTCTTGTCGACCCCTCACTCTTCCTATCCTATGCATTAAGTGCAATTCCCTTATCTTTAGCCTTAACAAATTTAGGAAACATATCAATTTCATACGTTTGTAAGTCTCCTACAAGTTCCTCTAATTTAAGCATGTTTAAATTACCCATAGAATTTGGCACAGTGACTTTAGGGATAAAACTCTTAGGCAGTGATCTTAGAATCTTTTTAACAACTCTAGCATTAGGAATTTGTTCACTAAGATTAAAGCTAGTTGGTACAATATGAGATAACCTAGCATAAAATTCATCAAAACATTCAGTCTCAAGCATGGTGATAGTTTCAAATTGAGTTGTTAAGTTTTGCAATTTTGATTCTTTCACATCATTAGTTCCTTCATGGGTAAGTTGCAAAACATCCCGTGCCACTTTTGACGTGGTACACGTCATTATCCGTCAGAACTTGTCAGGTGTGATGGATCCAGAAATAGCAGTTAAACCCTTAGAATTAAAAGATGACCATTTAAATTCTTCTTTAGTCCATGCAGTCACGGATTTATATTAGTCGCGTTATCAATAGTGATGGAGGGAGGTGTCCACCCTCTTTCAACCAAAATCCAAACTCTTTCATCAATGGTTTTCAAAACAGATTTCGTGTGGACTTTCCAGTAAGCATAATTTGTCCCGTCAAAAACTGGCATTTTATTATATAATTTCTCCATAGTGAACACGCCCTTTTTCAAAAATTAATTTTTCAAACAAAATTTATATCTTAGAAAAATTTTGCGGAAAACTACACGGTATAATTGTGTAATTGGCTCTGATACCAATTTAAAGAATGCGCTTTTGTTCAAACAAATAAATTATTTAATTAAAATCAATTTTTTAATTAAATCCTAAAACATGCATCTAGGTGTGATTGAAATCAGTATGATCATGCAAGAAGAGTCAATCACAAACAAAACACACAAATGAGAAAAAATCCCCCAAAGGGGCAAAACCTTTTACTTTCACTATAATTTGTAAATAACGGTTTACACGAATTACAATGAAAATAAGAGTGACATAAGAAATACCCTCAGGTGTCGGTTCCGATTTTGTCGACTGGAATCTCCCGCAAGAACTCCAGATGGGCAATAATGAAGAAGAGACGGCTTGTCCATAAGTCACTCCAGATGAGTAAAAACAATCCTCTTGAAGGTTTAAAGATTCACATACATATATGGGAGTGCTTATGTGAATAAAGAAGGCATAAAACCTTAAAACATGAAGTCTATTTTTTGGGTTGTTAATCGCAGAAATCATGTGTGAAAAAGACTTGAAAAACGTGTAGAAAGTGATTAGATATTTATACAAAAATCGAGGCGATGGCGGTGTTCGAACGAGATAAGCATATCGCTCGAACGAAGGACACATGTCGCTCGAATGAGATCGCTCGAATGACAGTGCTATGTCGTTTGAACGAGCTCGTCGACCGTGGAAGTCCGCTTCTACACTTAGAAAAATTTCTTCTTTTGAGTTAAAATTAAATCAGACTTCGAAAAATATTTTCTGAAAAAATCCCAAATATTTATTCAAATATAAACAACTCCAATAAATCATTTTACCAATAATACGAAGTGGAGTAGTGGGAATGGTTGAGAAGCATGTCGCATGAAGCATGATGCACGTGTGAAGATGATGGATGCATGGATTCGAATCAAGGCCGTCGTGGGTGATCGTGTTGACGTGTTGAATGTAGTGGTATCAGACATACATACTGTGATCTAGGATAAAAAGAAAATTCCTAGATTCTACCTCGGACATTTATAAAATTATGTCCTTACAATCTCATTACCACGGACAAAAACACAGAATGCACACATAATTCCACAATCTCTTGCACAATAACAGAAAAAGATATTGACATAACCAACAATTTATAGAGTAGGGTTTCATTTCATGTCAAAAATCCAAATGTAGAATCGACATCGGTATCACGAAATAGGTAAAACTCAATTCAAACACCTAGTGCAATGCAGTCACTAGTATAGTATAATGGGTTCTAAATATTGTTTAAACATGCAACATCATAATCAAACAAATGGGCATTGCTATGAATATAAATTAATACCTGTATAAGGAGATTGGGGAGGAGACATTGATCAATCCCAGTGGAAGCCAAAGGCGAGGCCAAGTGCTTTAACCCCGCAGATTGGAGCCACCTTTCCATGAGCGCATCTCCATCATCGCTCAAGGGAACGGAACTATGGATTGAACCTTCGATGTGGTGATCATATAGACCAATAGTCGAAGCACTATTCTGTTGTAAAATGTTACGAACATAGGTGTCTTCAAGTTGTAAAAGTTATAGGTAAAGTGTAGGTGGAAGACCCTTAGTGTTCCACTCATATTTGCCATAATTGAGTTGTAGCCATTGAGATTAAAGTCAGTATTGAAGGCAACAAATTCAGTGCCATACTCCGTCCTATGTTCTTCATTTTATCCCATCAACTTCTCATCGTGTATCCCTCCTCAATTTTTTTCTTGCGATCAAAGTTCAAATTTCTTAACTGACCTAAGATTGTATAAAGAAAAATGAGTTATTAAAAAAGAAAGGGATTTGAAGCTATGTTGCAAATATAGCACCTTCACATCGTTGATATGTCTTTTTCTTTATGTATGATCATATTGTTATCATATATGTATCCTATTTTTATTTGTAGTTCTATTTTCCTTAGACCAGCAGCATGAATACTCTATCAAACTATATGTATGATCTGTTTCATGAGATGGTATTCTGTATTACTAAATCAGATGGGAATTATATTGTGATTAAGTAGCATATGTTAATGTCATTGTATAATGAGAAGAGAAACTCAACAAATAAGTAAATTAGAACTAATTTTCCAAACTATTTATTTACCACTGAATTGAAGCATCATTACATATAAATAACACAGGCCTTTAAGTAACCAAGAATATAAACTATTCATTTAATCAGTTATACCCACACGAAGAATATAAATAACACAGGCCTTCAAAACCAAGGGATGAATCAATGAGTAGAATGATTTTGCAAAATGGAACAGCAATGAAATTGTTACATTAAGCAATGGAGACAATATGTACACACATGCTAATGAAATCGTAAAATATTGACTTTGTAGTATAGATATTCTAATTTACTGTAGCATACGTATTCTATTTTTTTACGATTTGCCATATCATTCCATATTGTATTGTGTCCGTGACTTTCTACCCACGCTTCATAACTTAATGCATACTCGGCACAAAAATCTTTATCAAATGTTTGTATAACCCAAGTATCCATAACATTAAAAATAACAATCGTTAATGCACCCATTAATAATAAAAACAAGTATTACCTTTAACATCTCTTTTGGATCATCATTATACATCATTTGAATAAGACGCACAACAGAATTATGTTCATCGTTTAAGTCCTCATCAAACTGAAAATAGAAAAGTACATTTAAGAAGTATGACAACAATCCTCTAAGAAAACTCCAAGGGGTTTCATGGTCAAACTAAAAGTGATACAATTCACAAGTTAATATGGTGACCTAATGTTAAATGTTCTAGCTACAAACCGGGGCAGGGAAACTAACAATTGAAAAAATAGACATCGATATAAGAGAAAATCTGAGTAAAAATATTTTGAATAAGAATTGGAGGCACCTGAAACAACAAAACACGGAAGGTTACATATGCATCCAAAGGTTACTTTCATGAAACGTGTCTTAATTTGGCACGGTTCAAAACCATTCCTAATTTTGGCATGATTTAAATCCTCCACTCATAAGTATTCCTTTTTACATATAGAGAGGGAGCCAAACAAAATATAAACTATGTCAAAGAACTCAACTCGGACATTGCACCAAGGTAATCTCTTTTTAGAATTTTATCAAACACGTAACATATGACATTTTAAATAGATTGTAACATACAAAAATATCTCATATTAATAGAAGTTTCATATTTCTTTTCATTGTCATTAAATTTTAGGAGACTATAACACTTATAAAGGAGAACTTTTATTTAATATTCTAATGTCTATTTGTTCATAAGATGATTTCAACACATGCCCAAAGCAAGGGGGGAGGTCCAAATATCCAAAAAAAAGTCATTAATATGATACTGAGAAAATGAAATTTATGCAGGACTCATAAAAAAGGCCCATTTCATATAAAAGTGATAATACAATGCAAAAGCAAAAAAGAAAATAAAATACCAAAACATTGGCCTTCCTCAAGTGTATCAACGTATTACTGCTCCCTGCTAATAATTCAAAAAAACACAAAAACACAGCATAAGTTTAATCAATACAAATAATAATAAAAGTGAAAAGGCATTGACCTTTTTAGTCTGCCTCCACCACCACAATGCTATCTCCCTCTCTATAAACAACCAACACCAAATCTCTTCCAATAAACACCACTGTTTATTTTTAATAATGAATTTAGTTAAATCAAAATCAAAATCCTAAATAAAAAAGCAAATAGAATATCTAGAATAAATCAAAATTGAAAATCGGCAACATTTCATGAAATTGGAATCAAAGAAATTCACATCTTGTAAGAGAAAACAATAGGTATCAGACATTCTGTAATTTTAATTAATCATTTTCACATCTAACCCAACAGAATAATGAACCCATAAACACATAACATACTGAATAAAACAAAAAAGCCTTAGGTGTGTAGAATTAAATAGAAGAAAAGTTAACTAGAAACTAGATAGCTAGCACAAAGTAATAAACATAAGACATATGCAATAAGAAGGCTCAAATTTCATTAAAACAAACTTCTATTGCAGCTTCTGACTAGTAAAAAGGTCGTGGGTACGAGATAGAACCCCTAATAAAGATATACACCTAAAAAGACAAGCAATTAATTTTAAGAACGTTCAACCCTAATACGGAGGGACAACTAGAAATCCTTGGGCATAATGGTAACATGCGTGGAGTGAATGGCACAGAGATTGGTGTCCTCAAAGAGACCAACAAGGTAGGCCTCAGTTGGCTCCTGTAGAGCGGCAATGCTAGAGCTTTGGAATCTGAGGTCAATTTTGAAATCTTGAGCGGTCTCGCAAACTAGACGCTGGAATGGGAGTTTACGGATGAGGAGTTCTATTGATTTATGGTATTCCATGATCTCACGGAGTTCCATGGTTTCAGGACTGAAACGGTGGGGCTTCTTTGAGGTTCATCGGAGAGAGAGAGAGAGAGAGAGAGAGAGAGAGAGAGAGAGAGAGAGAGATGAGACCTAGGTCTTGTGTGAAGGATAGAGAGGAGAGGGAGGAGAGACGAGGGTGAGTGGGAGAGTTGATTGAGAGAGGGAGGGAGACAACAATTTGGAAGGATGATTATTATTTTTGTAAACTATTGATATTTTAGTTAAGTGTGCTCAATTTTGGCACACTTTTCAACAGTGCCAAATTTTGGCACACTTTTAAAGTGTTCTAGATTGTCATTAAACCGTGCCAGAATTTGGCACAGTTTTAAGTTGTGCCAGATTTTTAATATCAAGGTGTGCCAAATTGATGTTTTTGGTGTAGTGAAATCTTGCCCTCACATATCTCTTGGACATCTCATCACGGACTATGCCACTCTGGCAAGCCGAGATTACATTTTAACCCAGCTTCGTACCTACTTACAAGGAAAGTCCTCTATGTCTGTCTCGTCCAGGATGGGACCTTCCAGGATGACACTTACACCACGTATGGCACTAATGATTCGGGTATGGTCAGTCTACGTGGGCATACAATTATAATAAATTTTCATATCACATGAAGTAATATTTCATCATCATTGATTGAGAGTGTGTTGGACAGGTGTTGGACTCCTATTAGACTACTCACCCCACACACTCACGTTGCATGCTTGGGGGGGTGCATTATTCACCCCCAATACTAGATATACACTTCATTACAAAGGATCAAGAACATAAACCCTAGCTAAACTCTGTCAAAACCACTATAGAGAGAGATGGAGAGAGAAAGTACTTGACAGTTATATTTCTGGGCCTTTAGAGTTCCAAAGTGAATATAAACACACTAATCACCTTGCATAATGGAGTAGGCTATCAATATGAACCACTTACATCCCTCCTTCTCTTATTTTCTTACTTACATTCATATATCCCCATTGCTATATCATTTTGAGCTTAAGTTGCAAATAGTATCATTATTCTGGCGCCATTTGTGGGAAGATAAATCATCT
Organism: Sambucus nigra; assembly: GCA_949130495.1. NCBI lineage: Eukaryota > Viridiplantae > Streptophyta > Magnoliopsida > Dipsacales > Adoxaceae > Sambucus > Sambucus nigra. The sequence continues at coordinate 462,669,500 of OX422209.1, read as the reverse complement.
TCTTCCTCATCATTTTGGCCTGCAAACCTATTGTTTGCCTCTCGTGGTGATCCAACTCCACCTTTGTTGGACTTGAATCACCATTGAAAGAAGTTGGGTAGTTTTTCCAGCTTTTTTAGCTCATCTCATTTTATTACTTCTTCTTATCGGAGATAATGTCTTTAGATCTACCTCTGGGCACTGGCCCTAGATCCAACTAGCCACCACTTCAATCGGAGTTGGCATAAATGGCAGCATCGATGCAAGCGCTATTGGCCAACCAGCAATAAATGCAGTAGTAATTACTCAACTTTAGCCAAAGCTTGATGTCTAAGGCCACCCCCAGTCCAGTGGATATGATCACTCCCACTGCCAGAAAAGTGGTTGATCCGTTGATAAGTGCGCCCCCTTGGCTCCATAAAAAAATCCTCAGTGCCACTAGCGTAGGAGGGATGTCACTGATCCTAGGCATCTTAGACTAGGAAAGTAAGTGCAGGATTGCCCAAATGATCAAGATTATGGCGATGAAGACTGCTGGGAGCCTTATGAGATTTTAGCCGACTCAATTCACCCAACTCCAACCTATAAGGGAAAAAGTTTTAGGCCGATGCCAGAGGGTCGACACAGAACTTCAGCCTTTGATGGACTTAGCAAAGGGTCAGCCTTTGACCGTCTTAGCCCAGTAGAAGACTTACATGATAGACTCCCCATTCTCCCAGTAATGTAGCCTCTAGAGAGAATGCCAAAAACAACAAGGATCATCTTAGGCAGATTCGAGAAAGAGCACAAAAGGATCAGAGGGAAGTTAATAGTTAACAGAGAACAGTAGGCAGAGAATAGATTCCAGCCCCTTTTCCCCTTGAGGGAGAGGGAGACAATGTCATCCCAGTTGTGGTCGAAGAAAATCCCTAGAACAATTCCACATACAGGTTGGAAGATAAGATTAACAATCTGTTAAAAATTTGAGACCCCATCCATTGGGGTTATATGGAAGGATCTCCATTCATCTCTAGGATAGTGAATTGTCCCACTCCTGGTAAATTCAAACCTCCTACTGTGACGCCAAAGTATGACGAAAATGCGAATCCAGTGCACCACATAGAGATATACCAATCAGTGATCGATATATTCTCCATTTCGAATAAGATGAGGTGTTGGGCCTTCTCCATCACCCTTATAGGCACGACCAATATGTGGTAGACATCTTTGCCCAAGAATTCAATCGAGAATAGAAACCTTAGCTAAACTTTAATAAAACCACTGTAGAGAGAGAAAATGCTTGAGAGTTGTAATTCTGGACCATTAGAGCTCCAAAGTGAATGTAAACACACCAAACACCTTGCATAGTGGAGTAGGCTACCAAGATGAACCACTTATATCATTGTGCCTTCCACCTTTCCTCATCTCATTCTCTTAGTTTCTTACCTGCATTCTTATATCATTTTGAGCTTGAGCTGAACATAAAAATTCAAATGGTGATTTCATAGTATCATGATTGTGGCCGATAAAGTGAGAGCCAACACTGCAGAAAAAGATTTTTTATTAAAAAAATAGAGCATTGGCCGAGGGTCCTTTCTCAGATGAAAGCCCAATCTAGAGCTTGTTTGTAGATGACTCCTCCTACGAAGCTGGTAGCATGGCAGGGCAGATACTATCAGGCCCAGATGGAACTAATATTGAATACACTCCAAGATTCAGTTTTAAAGCGTCAAATAACGCGTCTGAATATGAGGCCTTGCTAGCCGACCACTCTCTGGTCAAGGTGTTGAACGTCGGCCATATAACACTGCATAGTGACTGGCAGCTAGTGGTGAACCAAATCCTGGGAATCTAAGAGGACAATGGGCAAGAGTAAAAATGGTAATGGTCAACTTTAAGTAAGTAAAGGAGAAAAGAATCCCTCGACTTAAAAATACCCGATCCGATGCATTAGCGAGACTAGCCTCGAGCACAAGAATAGAGACCAGGCATACTATTCCAGTAGAGATTTTATTGAGGCCTAATATTAAAGAGAACGATAGCGGGGTGGAATTTTGCTTAAACTTGAACTTGGAGACTCTTGGGATACATCAGAAATGAGGAACTCCCAGATACTAAAGCCCAGAGAAAAAATTTCAATACCCAGTGACAAAGTTTGCTATTATAGGGGACATGCTATATAAAAAGGTTTTATGTTCCCCTTATCAGATGTGTCCATTCTACAGATCTTGAATATGTCCTACGTGACATTCATGAGGGGTCATGCACAGGCCACATAAGAGGAACATCCCTCGCAAAGAGAATTGTGATAGAGGGATACTAGTGGCCGACCCTGGCAATAGAGGCGGCCAACCATGTGAAAAAGTGTGATAAGTTTCAAAGTTATGCAAGCATTCCCCATCTGACTCATCAGCCACTCTCATCCACTACTTTCTCGTGGGCGTTCGCAATTTTGGGACCTTATTAGTCCAATTCTAAAGGAAGCCCATGGTTATAAGTATCTAATTATGGCCATTGATTACTTTTTTAAATGTGTAGAGACAGAGGCCATGACTCCATTATCAAAGTGAAGACGTTCAAGTTCATATGGAGAAACATCATCTGCATGTATGGCCTACCCAACAAACTTATCTCAGACAATGGGAAACAATTAATAAATAAATCCTTAGAAGCGTACTATGAAAGAATGGGCATAAACCAATTCTATTATGCACCTGGTCGGCCCAGGCCAATGGACAGACTGAAGTTACAAATAGGATGATATTGGATGGCATTAAAAAAAAGTTAAAGGATGCTAAGGGCTTTTGGATTGAAGAGCTTAATGGGATCCTATGGGCCTATTGGACGACAGAGAGAAAGTCGACCGGTGAAATTCCATTTATATTAATTGATGGGTCTGAAGCGGTTATTCCCACTGAACTTGGGATCCCCAGTCATAAAGTCCAAACCTACGACCCCGATGCTAACATTGACGATATGAGGCTGGACCTAGACTTAATTAAAGAAAGGCGAGAGGATGCTGAGGTCCGACAGTCTTCCTACCAGCAGAAGGCCGCCAGATTCTACAATAACAGGGTAAAAGCGAGGTCGATATCGTGGGAGACTTGGTATTGAAAAAGGTTTGGCAGAATCCAAACAAACTGCATTCAAATTGGCATGGGCCTTATCGGGTCATGGAAGAAGTCGTCCCAAGGACCTACAGGTTAGAGAATTTAGAGGGTGATACTTTTTCCAGCCCCTGGAATGCAGACCATTTGAAGAAATACTATCAGTAGATCTGGATATTATAGTGGATATTGTATGAGTGTCATCCTCTTTATCAATAAAAATTTAATATATTTGTACGACAATGAAAGATAAATGAGAAATATAAGTGTTGCTTCATATCTGTATTTTTCAATTATTATTGCATGGTTTGGATGATGCTAAGCCAATGAACAATATTTTTTTGGAAAATTAGTTATAGCTCACTCTCGGTGACATGAGAGCTCACGAAGAGACTTGTCTCGTTTGTGAACTCTCAATAATGTCAAGAGGGGGGACGAGCGTAGTAACATAACTTAAGTGGTGGAAAACACAAAACTTAGAAAATCATTTTGTTATGGTTATTTAAAGATCACTAAGTGGTGAATTAAGAGTCAAAAACTCTCTCGGCGAGACGAGAGGGTATGAAAAGACGAGACCCGTCCATACACTCTAAAAAATGACGAGAGAAGACTTGTATCATAACATCATTAATTTGGTGATAAAAAATTAAAATCATTTTGTTATAGTTACTTAAACATCACTAACAGGTGAATTAAGAGTCAAAAACCCTCTCGGCGAGACGAGAGTGTATGAAGAGATGAGACTCGTTCATACACTTTAAAAAATGACGAGAGGGGACTCGTATTATAACATCATTTATTTAGTGATCAAAATTTGAAATTATTTCATTATGGTACTAAAAACATCACAATATGGCGAATGATGAGCGGAAATTATACATCGGCCCATTACAAATACATCAATAATTTTGAAGGTACAAACACTACACTTCGCAAAATGAGTTTGAATTGCATTAAAACTGAGTTAGGCAATATAAAATCAACAAGCAAAGGATATTGTTCCACAAAACAATTCATACAAGTAGAGAATGATGTTCAAAGTATTACAAGTGGAAAGGGCATATAGGCCACACATGGCCGCATATTTATTTTATTATGAAATTATGGAAATTGGAATTAATTAATTTAAAGGGAAAAAATTTAATTTATAATTAATCCGATTTTAAGGGTAATAATTACTAGCGTGACGAGAGTTGGTAGTTATCGAAAATAATTATGTTGAAATCATGTTGAGTAATAACTATGTTGAACATTACAAAGTGAGTAACGTAATATCATTTCGGAAATAATAATATGGTCGGGGACGAGATACATGGTAGTTAAGATATAATTATTTGGGACGCGCGTATGAGTAGCGTCACTATTATATATTTGGGGGTTAAAAAGGTAAATTATTTTTATATAACTCGAATGACTATTTTGAATGATCCAGAGTGTCCAGAAGGATCGAAATAGACAGAAAACACTACTCGGGTATTATATATGGAGTCCGGGGCATTTTAGCCCAAAATGACACCCCGGAGGGGTATTTTAGTCTTTTAGGATTTTTGAGTAATTAAATGGACGAAAATAGGGTTTAAAATAGGAACATAGAGGGTTAGTGGTCTGTCAATTGCAACCTATGTGAGAAAGAGAGAGAAAGAGAGGGATAACCAAGGAGGAAGGAGACCCATTGGAGAACAAAGCCAAAAGTTGGAGATTTCTCACAAATAGTTACACCAAAGTGTAGATCGCGACGAGAGGATCAACCACATATAAAATTCAATTAGAGAATCAGAAATTCATCCCAAGGCAAGTGTTTATCTTGCTCCTCTTTTAGAAAATATTGCTCCTCTTGATTTAGATTAGGTGATATAAACTTGTTGCAATGAAAACTTAGGTTTAATTAGACTCATTTGTAAAGAAACCTTATGAATTGGAGATGGGTTTGCATGTAGAGGATCTTCCCATCTTAGACCTGTTAAATTTGGTAATTATATGTTGAAAATCACAAAATTAATTAGGAGTTTTGAAGGTTTAAAAAAAATTATGGGTTCACATTTAAGAGAATTATTAAGAATTAAAGAAATTGTTGAATTCCATTTGAGTATATAAGGATTTGACCTTTAATTTGTATTAGAAAGTATCTTAGGATAATTTGGAATAGTTTAGGATCATTAAATTAGAGTTGGGTTGAGTTTTGGCTTGATGTTGAAGATTGAAAGTTGGAAAATTCGAATTTGGAGAAGAACAGGGGTCTGCCCAGACTTCTCGTTCGAAGTCTGCCCAGGTCATTCGAATGACCTCGTTTGAATGAGACTTCCAATGAGAATTCCAATGACCCTTATAATGAAATAATGGAGTTCGTTCGAAGTGAGAACTTTGTTCGAATGAACTCGTTCGAACAACCTCATTCGAACAAGATTCCTTTAACTTCTAACGAGATTCCAGAATGGCTTTTTAGGGTGCGGTCGAGCTAAAAATCATCCTAGGTTTATTCAAGTGAGAGTCTTCACATGTGTGAGTATCGGGCAACGTAAGTTCTGAGTTAGTATTTAGTTGGGAGTGTGATTGTTCTCGGGATATAGAAAGTTTATAGAACCTAGGAAGGAAGGTAGGTTCAAAAGCGATAAAATATGAATGAATAACGGTGAGAATAGAAATGATAATATTACCTACATACTATGGGAATTGGGTTGCGTGAACACCTATTAAGTTATATAAGTTGTGTGCATGCTTATTACTTTGAATATTATGTGTATAACATACCTAGGTATTGGCTATCGAACGGAGGTTAGATCGTTATGGACGACCATATCTTGTGTGCCTTCGGGAGATTTTGAGTCGTACCACTAGAGAATGGAACCTAAGTTCGGGCTATCCGTGAGAACGATAGTGTTGACGATCGTATGGGTGCGTAGGTATGTGCGTAGCCCATCGGCTTCGGACTATGTTCGCCTCCAATATGTGTATATGTTTTTATTGGTTCCTGATAGATTGAACTTGTTTTCCTTCATGCGTGAGCGTTGCAAAGGGACTAGATAGCCGAGTATGCTTAGCACTAGGGATTTCTTAACCATGGGTGCAGTACTGATATATATATATATTGAGATTTTACATATGTATACGTAGTTCCTATTTTGTGTTTCAGATTGGCCACTTTATTATAGTATATACTTATTGGGTCACCAGTAGTGAATTAAAAATGTTATAAGAACGAGTTAAAGCATCTTTAAACCTATTCCTAAATAATATCAATAAATTATCTTCAGGTTATTTAGATATTTTATCCGGCATAGTGGTTATATTACGTATAGTCAGGCAGAGTATCATGACTAGTATGGATAGTTAGGCTCGTTAGGCGTGCACATTAGATGAGAGGTGAGCATCTCAAGTGAGTACGCTAAGTTAACATGAATAATTTGTGATAATTAACCAATTTAAGCACTTGCTATATTTAAACTATTTTCTACTCGGGCTCTGACCCGTTTTTCTACAAAACTTCTTTCTTGTTCCTTTATTTTAGGTGCTCAGCCACAGGTACATCAAGCTTATGAGATTCCATTCAGTTATCGAGCTATAGCTGCTGTGGAAGCTACAGGACATTGCTAGTAGACGCTTCATAGTCTATTCGTCTTTATCCATCAGTTATTTACTGCAGTTGGACATGTCGTCCCTTCCTATTTTCTATTCAGATATTTAGATGTTTTATATCGTTAGCAGACTTTTATTTCATGGCTTCGAATTATTGTATGGGATTTTGACAGGAAGTGTTTACTCCAGTTCTTTATTTTAATTCAGCTAATTCTTTCCTTATGCTTTTGGGATGAATAGTATTAGTTAATTTATTTCCTTACTTGATGATGGTTAATAACAAGATAAAATTTTGACATCAACCTTTTTAAATACTAGGTGGTTAGCTTTAAATAAATAAAATTAATGATTTTCGACAGTGATGCATTATCTGAACCAACTGGATATTCTGGATTTAATAAATAAAGGACTGACCAGCCGGTATTTAATTCGGTGAGGTGTCACAGGTGGTATCAGAGAATCAGGTTCTAGTGTTCTTAGGATCTGTACGGCTTATTATGTTTCCGCGTAACATCCTTTTATATAGAGCCCTATATTTTAGGATTGTTGTACTCTTTATGCATTTTACATTCTTCAGCTATTTTGAGATAATAACTGTAGACTTATGAAATCTTTCTCTCCTTTTAGATGCCTCTTTGATGTGAACAGAGAGTTCCCAGGGATGTTCAGCCCGAGCCGCAGCCTGCACCGGCTCAGGGTATGATGAATGCCACTGAAGTTGCCGCCAATATAGCTCAAGCGATAAATGCGGCTTTGGCAGTTGTACAGCAGGCACCACCTCAGGCACCGGTGGTGGCTCCAGTTCAGGACCAGGCCTTCCCGTCTGCTTGGGAACATGTTAGGGATGCCTTCCAGAAGGCGTATCCTCCTGAGTTTACAGGGAGCTCCAATGTGGTGGTAGCGATTCAACAGAAGAAGGACATCCATAGACATTTGAGGATGCATGAGTGCATGGAGGTGCTGAGTCAGATACTGGCCACGTTCAAGTTAGTGGGAGTAGCACTACAGGGGTGGGAGTCTATTACCAGCAGTGAGGAGAGAGACACACTCACGATTCAAGACTTTTGGGTGCAGTTCGATCGTAAATATTTCCCCTCTGTCGTCCAGACAGAGATGAGACGAAAGTTAGTGAACTTGAAGCAGGAGGGAAAGATCATGGCAGAATATGAGGCAGAGTTTATCAACCTTCTGAACATTGTACCAGATGAGATCCCGACTGAGGAAAAGAAGATTCAACATTTTATAGATGGGTTGACATGGAGGATCCGCTAGAATTTGATAGGCAATCTCTCTTTGGCCACCTATTCTGACGCGGTTAATGTAGCATTATGCCACTGCCAGGACCACCATTTTCATCTAATAGAGGTTAAGCAAGTAGGAGAGTCCAACCAACAGGGAAGGACAGGAGGAAATGGTGCCAGTGGGGCACAGGCAGTTCAGGGTCAGCATAGACACAGTAATTAGGGTTCCCAGTAAGGGGATCTGAAGAGATTCAGGTCAGGAGGTTTTAGACATGGGCAGGGAGGCTTTAGACATGGCCAGTAGGGTCAACACGACCATCAGGGCCAGCAGCAAGTTCAGCACAGCCAGCATGGCCAAGGGAGGGGTGGAAACGGCCATCAGGGTCGGGGATAGCCAGGACAGAGGGGAGGACCCTTCCCAGGGAGATATTTTACTTTTGGCAACATTGGACACAAGCATCAGGACTGCCCTCAGAAGGGTAGAGGCCAGCAACAGCAGCAACAGGGTGCTCGCCAAGAGCCTAAAGACCGTTATATCTTACAGCTCTCCCAGCACCCCCATAGATGCCAGCACTGCCACCCATTCCATCCATCCTAGTTCAGCAGGAGCAACTTTAGTATGGATGAGTCTACAATCTTCACCAGGTCGCAGTCCCGCAGGGCCCACTCGCGATTGAGGATATATTTTCTATCCAGGAGACTTTGTGGCGAATTTTACTTGACACGAGGGCCACACACTATTTTATTGCCACGGGGTTTACACATACTACGGGATTATTTGATACAGCAGAGAGTACGGTTACTTGTGTGGATTCGCCGTTGAGTAGAGGTTTCATTATTTCTTTTATTTATCGGGGGGTGGGTATAGAGATTGGGAGGTTTATCTTCCCCGCTGACATTCTCGTATTGGATATGTTCGAGTATGACGCGATTATAGGTATGGATTGTCTTGTCAGGTATAGGTCCATGATCGATTGTTTTAGTAGGAGTATAGTTTTTGACATACCCAGTCAGGAGATGTTCCTGGTGGCGATGCCTCGCCCTGAGGGAGGATCGTCCACACATTTATACTACATAGAGGAGGAGACCTATAGGGAGGTGGTGGTACCACTTGACTCGAATCCTATTGTTCAAGAGTTCTTCGATGTGTTTCAGGAGATTCTGAGGTTACCACCGAGTAGAGAGATAAACTTCATTATTAATTTAGCACTGGGCACTCGATCGATAGCCCGCACACCTTACCGTATGTCTCCAGCAGAGATGAGGGAGTTACGTGACCAGATTAAGCAGTTATTGGAGCACGAGTTTATCCGTAGGAGTACTTCATCGTGGGGTGCTCTCTTACTGTTCGATAAGAAAATGGATGGATCATTGAGGTTATGTGTCAATTATCGGGAGTTGAATAAAGTCAGAATACGGAAAAAATATTCGTTGCCTCGAATTGATGACTTATTTGACCAGTTGAGAGGATCTTCCTTCTTCTTGAAGATCGACTTGAGATCGAGATACCATCATTTGCGTATCAGGGAGTAGGATGTATCAAAGACGGCCTTCTTGATAAGATATGGTTCTTATGAGTTCAGGGTTATGCCTTTCGGGCTAACCAACTCCCCAGTCGTATTTATGGACTTGATGAACAGGGTGTATAGAGAGTTCCTCGACCAGCTTATCATCGTCTTCATAGATGAGATTCTGGATTACTCGCAAATAGAGGAAGAGCATGCCAAGCACTTGAGGCAGGTTTTACAAAAATTGCATTAGCATGAGTTGTACGCAAAATACTAGAAATGTGGGTTTTGGCTGAAGGAGGTCCAATTTTTGGGACACATCATCTCTGATAGAGGGATATCCATAGATTCAGGGAAAGTGTCAGCGGTCAAGGAATGGGTACAGCCCATGACACAGAACGAGATATGCAATTTCTTAGGCCTAGACTTATATTATAGTAGGTTCATTCGAGGGTTTTCGAAGATAGCGGGTTCGTTGACACATTTGACTCGTAAAAGGGTGCCATTTATCTGAAGTGATGCCTATCAGTTAGCCTTTGATGAGTTGAAAGACCAATTAACCTCAGCACCCGTATTCGTATTACCCAGGCTGGGAGTGGAGTATCTAGTTTACACTGATGCATCCTTATTAGGACTTGGGGGTATACTTCAGCAGGAGGATCAGGCTATAGCTCATGCCTCCCATAAGCTTAAGACTCACAAGAGGAATTATCCCACCCGCAACTTGGAGTTGGCGGCAGACGCGTTTGCACTTCGAATTTGGAGACATTACCTCCTGAAGGAGAAATTTTGCTTGTTCACAGATCACAAGTCATTACAGTACCTCTTCACACAGAAGGAGTTGAATATGCATCAGCGCCAGTGGCTTGAATTTGTGAAGGACTATCATTTTGATATCCAATAACACCTGGGGAAGGCTAACATGGTAGCAGACGCGTTGAGCCGTAGGCCAGCAGGGCAGGTGACCGAGGTGTGGAAAGAGAAATGGAAGGAGTTAGAACACCAGGATGCGGTGGCTCGATCGTTCATATCTGTGATGACAGTTATGCCCCAAATTATTACGAGAGTAGTACAGGCTCGGGCAGTTGACTCGTTCTTTCAGATTCAGATAGTGCAACTTCTAGCAGAGGGGGACGAGTCTTAAACCGTGGGTTCAAATGGGGGTCTACGTTTTAATGAAAGGTTGGTTATTCCTGAGGAAGAAGACTTACGACACAAGGTGATGACAGAGTCGAAGGGTTCATGATTTTCAGTATATCCCAGTGTGGATAAGATGTACCACAATATGCGAAGACAGTACTGGTGGAGCGGAATGAAGAAGGATATTGTCGAGTTCATCTCAAAATGTGCCACTTGTCAGCTAGTAAAGGTGGACCATCTGAGACTGGCGCGACTTCTATAGCCATTAGAGGTTCCTATATGGAAATGGGAGAGTGTTTGCATGGACTTCATCATAGGATTACCTACATCGCATAGGGGTCACGATTCAATAGGGCTGATAGTGAATCGGCTGACCAAGGTAACCCACTTTCTGCTAGCCCAGACGAATTACACCACGGGATAGTATGCTCAAATATTCATAGCAGAGATAGTGAGACTTCACGGGGTGCCTCCCAACATTGTGTGTGATAGAGATAAAGTGTTTGTGTCTCGGTTTTGGGAGAGTTTTCAGGAGGTGAAGGGTATAGAGTTGCGGCTGAGCACAGCCTATGACCCAGAGATGGATGGGCAGACCAAGCGGGCAAATCAGATGTTAGAGGACATATTGAGTATGTGCATTATTGATTTTGACTAAGGTTGGGAGCAGTATCTCTCGCTGGTGGAGTTTGCCTATAATAACTCCTACCAGTTTACTATCGGTATGGCTCCATTCAAGGCACTATACGGCAGACCTTGTCATTCCCTAACATGTTAGTTGGAGGTGGGGGATAACAAGTTACTTGATCCAGAGATGATTCAGTATACTTCAACGAGGATTGAGTTTATACGAAATCGTATTCGGGTTGCTCAGGATCCACAAAAGAGCTACGTCGATGCCAAACGATATTTTCGGGAGTTCAATGTGGGGGACCAGGTGTTACTTCGGGTGTCTTCTATGAAGGGAGTTATGCATTTTGGGAAGAAGGGAAAGTCAACTCCTAGGTACATAGGGCCATTCCCTATTATCGAGAGGATTGGGCCAGTTGCTTATAGACTTGGGTTATCGGAGCACTTACATAGAGTCCATGACGTGTTCCATATCTCTTCACTAAGGAGATATCTTTGAGATGAGGTGGTCCATAATCACATCGCATTGGAGGAGATCGTCTTACAGCCTGAAAGCTCCTACGAGGAGGGCTCGGTTACTATCATAGACCATAGCGAGAGGAAGTTGAGGTCGAAGATAGTACCACTAATTTGTGTTCAGTAGCGACACCATAATGTTGAGGAATCTACCTAGGAGAGCGAGGATGACATGTGAGAACATTATCCAGAGTTATTCTTGCCGGGTATATTTTCATTTCCGAATTTCGGCACAAAATTTTGTTATTAGGGGAAGTATGTAATATCCCGTATTTTTACGCATATTTATTTATTATGAAATTATGGAAATTGAGATTAATTAATTTAAAGGGAGAAAATTTAATATACAATTAATCCGATTTTAAGGGTAATAATTACTAGCGTGACGAGAGCTGGTAGTTATCGAAAATAATTATTTTGAAATCATGTTGAGTAATAACTATGTTGAACATTACGTAGAGAGTAACGTAATATCGTTTCGAAAATAATAATATGGTCGGGGACGAGATACACAGCAGTTAAGATATAATTATTTGGGATACGCGTATGAGTCGCGTCACTATTATATATTTAGGGGTCAAAAAGGTAAATTGTTTTTATATAAATCAAATGACTATAATGAGTACGCCAGCGTGTTCGGAAGGGTCGAAATAGTTAGAAAACATCACTCGGGTATTATATTTGGAGTTCGGGGCATTTTAGCCCAAAATGACAGCTCGGAGGGATATTTTAGTCTTTTGGGATTTTTGAGTAATTAAATGGAAGAAAATAGGGTTTAAAATAAGAACATAGAGGGTTAGTGGTTTGTCAGTTGCAACCTACGTGAGAAAGAGAGAGAAAGAGAGGGAGAACGAAGGAGGAAGGAGACCCATTGGAGAACAAAGCCAAAAGTTGGAGATTTCTCACAATTAGTTTCACCAAAGTGTAGATCGCGACGAGAGGATCAACCACATATAAAATTCAATCAGAGAATCAGAAATCTATCCCAAGGCAAGTGTTTATCTTGATCCCCTTTTAGCAAATATTATTCCTATTGATTTAGATTAGGTGATATAAACTTGTTGCAGTGAAAACTTAAGTTTAATTAGACAAATTTGTAAAGAAACCTTATGAATTGGAGATGGGTTTGCATGTAGAGGATCTTCCCGTCTTAGACCTGATAAATTTGGTAATTATATGTTGGAAATCACGAAATTAATCGGGAGTCTTGAAGGTTTAAAAAAAATTGGGTTCATATTTAAGAGAATTATTAGGAATTGAAGAAATTGTTGAATTCCATTTGACTACATAAGGATTTGACCTTTAATTTGTATTAGAAAGTATCTTAGGGTAATTTGGAATAGTTTAGGATAATTAAATTAGAGTTGGGTTGAGTTTTGGATTGATATTGAATATTGAAAGTTGAAAAAATCGAATTTGGAGAAGAACAGGGGTCTGCCCGGATTTCTCGTTCGAAGTCTGCCCAGGTCGTTCGAACGACACTTCCAACGAGAATTCCAATTACCCTTCTAACAAAATAATGGAGTTCATTCGAAGTGACAACATCGTTTGAACGAACTCATTCGAACGACCTCGTTCGAATGAGATTCCCTTGACTTCTAATGAGATTCCAGAATGGCTTTTAGGGTCCGATCGAGCTAATAATCATCCTAGGTTTATTCAAGTGAGAGTCATAACCTATGTGAGTATCATGCAATGTAAGTTCCGAGTTATTATTTAGTTGGTAGTGTGATTGTTCTCGGGATATAGAAAGTTTATAGAACCTAGGAAGGAAGGTAGGTTCAGGAGAGGTAAAATATGAATGAATAACGGTGAGAGTAGAAATGATAATATTACCTACATACTATGGGAATTGGGTTGCTTGAACGCCTATTAACTTATCTAAGTTTTGTGCATGATTATTACTTGGAATATTACATGTATGACATACCTAGATACTGGATATCGAACAGAGGTTAGCGCGTTGTGGACGATGTAAACGATAAGACCCCCAATTTTTAGATTTTACAAAAAGTAATTTCCTTTTAGATGCGAAATAGAGATGGTTTCAAATTTAACAATTACATAAACCAAATTTTAACTTCTTCACAAATTAAAATTAAACATAAGTGACTTTAAATTAATCAACAAATTGATTTTCATTTAAACATATTAACTCAACCCATGTCCTAGAAATTTTCCTAACAATTAATTAATTCATTTTGCAAATTATGCCAAACCAAATTTTGTCCAATAAAATTAATGACTTGAACTAAATTAATTAAACATTACCCAAATTAATTTTAGCACCAACTTAAGCATGAGTAGTGATTTAAACCATATTTTATCTTTAAGCCCTAAGCATGCATCTAGGTGATATAGCAAGATAAAATAAATCATAAACCACTACGCCGCGATGTACGTTAAAAAATCCACAATGGGAAAAAAACCTCGGACGGGCCTAGCCTCAAATACACTAAGTACGGTTTTACAATTACAAGACAAAAAAGACTTACAACACATGACTTGACTCCATCCAAGCCCCGACGCTCCTTCTTGTACACACCTCTGCCTAGAGAATAACCACAGAGGTCCACCGAGGTCTCGAAATCCACCGATCGGACTTTTCGATCACCGCCACCCGAACAAGGAACCTTTCTCCTAGTGGGTATGTCACAGCAAACAATCTTCTTCTTTGTGGGATGTAAAAGCAAACCCAAATGTCTCTTCTTTGAGGTGTAGAATAAAACCCGGTGCCAAACACTCCAAGAAAGTATATATATATATATATATATATATATATATATTGAAACTTGGAATAAAACTAAACTTTTGGCTGTGTATGTGTTTTGATGAATTTAATCCATGAAAATCAAACATAAAACATGAAAAAATTTCATGGAAGATTTTATCTCTCCAAAATCACTCAGAATATGAAAACATTACTTGGAAAAGGTTGGTTCCTGCACTTAATTATTCCATCAAAAAGTAATGGGGAAAAGGTAGTGGGAACATGGAGAAAACGACAAAAACTGTCAAAAAACTATTCTCGCCAAAGTCGTTCGAACGACTTTTTCGTTCGAACGACTTTACTAACGAGGTTCCAGTGTGAAAAAAGTAATCTTGTTAGAAGTCTCATTCGAATGACCTGGCAATCTCGTTCGAACGAGATGCCAGTTCATTCGAACGACATGGAAATCTCATTCGAACAAGATTCATGTTCGTTCGAACGACTTGTCAGAAAAACCAATATTCATTTTAAGTCCAAAACATTGTATGAGAAGTTCTAAAAAATATTTTTAGAGAAAACAAAGTCATTAAAACCATTTATAAAAAAAATTATAAAATACACCTAATAAATTTCCAAGCTCCTATATATATATATAATGCATTCATACCTTAGGAGCATTGGAATAATGTTGTTGACGTAGATACGAGGCACACTAAACCCGGCATATGATGAAGGTTTATAATCTTGGCCGCTACGTCTTCAACTAATATGTCATAGGCTTGGATGGATACACATGAACACTATCCTATGACTCAAATGTTTTTGTCCGGAATTGAGCCAACACTACATTAAGACTTAATCGGAGACTTCTGTCCTTACAGATGACCATATCTTGTGTGCCTTTAGGGGATTTTGAGTCGTACCACTAGAGCATGGAACCTAGGTACGGGCTATCCGTGAGAACGATAGTGTTTACGGTTGTATGGGTGCATAGGTATGTGCATAGCCCATCGGCTTGGGACTATGTTTGCCTCAAATATGTGTATATGTTGTTATTGGTTCCTGAGAGATTGAACTTGTTGTCCTTCATGCGTGAGCGTTACAATGGGACTAGATAGCCGAGTATGCCTATCACCAAGGGTTTCTTAACCATAGGTGCTGTACTGATATATATATGTATATGTATAAATATTGAGTTTTACATGTGACACCCCGCCCAATTAAATATCAGGTGATCAAACCTTTATAAAATTTAAAACAGAATGTTCGGTTGGTTCATTCTTAGTATCACGGTCGAAAACATAATAACCTTATTAACCACCTAATAATTAATTAAGTTAGTGTCAAAATATTTTCCTTTTTCAATAAAAATCATACAATTATTAAATCCAATAATTTAAATATAATCCATCCACCATATAACTACTTAATATAAATACTGAACATGAATCACATACTGAAATAAATAAGGCTGGATAAAACATTCCAGTTCAAAACTCTAAACCAAGAACCATAGTAACAATAAATCTAAATGAAAGGAAAGGAAAGTAAATTAGATACAATCTCTGATAAAATATCTAAGGAACGGGCGACACATGCCATAAATATAAAGTCTATATAGTACTGAGTGAAATGATAGACGCGTCTAATGCAAAGACCTACAGCTTCCACAACAGCTACAGCACGCCAAGCAATCCAAATCTCTAAGTCTGGTGTCCCTGTGGCTCGGCACCTGATATAATACATATATATAGCAAAAGAGAAAAGAGATGCAAGAAACGGATCAAAGCCCGAGGTGTAAAAATATTTGTTTTAGCAAGTATTTAAAATTTGCAATAAAGCAAGTATGAAATGTATGTTAGTTCGAACTCTCACATGAGATTCTCACCTCTCAGCTAATGTGCATGCCTAGCGTACAACTAATCCACCCTAGCCATCTGTAACACTTCTAATTAGGTAAAGACTTATGCTCCTCTTGGTAGTAACCCGTGATACCCAACTTTCCACATTATTAATTTCACCAATTATTAATTAGGTTAAGTGTTATCACACTAAGTTAAGTATTCCCAGTTGACATGATTTAATAATTTACTATCTTGATAACCTACGATTATCTCACAGTAGGAATAACACAAGTATACATATATATATTCATCATTATAATATACATATACCAATACATCACCCCAAGGCTAAACCTGTAGTGCATTGCATACTCTGCTATCATGTCCTGGTATATCTCGTACTCCAATAAGGACTATTGGCTCGAAAGTCTCCCACGAACCATATACACAAAACACACATAGTGGAGGCGAACATAGCTCACATACCTATGGGTCACGCACATACCTACGCTCCCATAGTCAGCTGACTTATCAACTCACAAATAAGTCTTCACAGTCCTATGTTCTGAGATACAAGTCAATAATCCCCCTGAAGGTCACCCAGGATAAGACTGTCTCTATGCAACCTCCTGCGATAGCAAGAAGCTAGGTATGCCATACACATAACATTAAGCATGTAATAGGTATCCACACATCCTATTAATATTCATTAGGTATACCCAACCAAATCATTTATATATATTCCATACGTATTATTCTCTCATTTCTACGTATAATATATTTCAATTCGATTACTATTTCTCATGTAATCTCCAAGGTCAACCTTCCATTCCAACTATTTAAAGTAGAATTTCCCACATACTTCCTAAAAATTCTGCACTAGGCTAAGTTCCTCAAATACCAGTTTTCTCACTTAAATTAATTTCGTAACTTAATTTAGGGTAAAAATGGAAATCTTCAGAATTTAGACCTGTCGCTCGAACCATAAAGCCAAGTCGTTTGAATGACTTACATGTGTCGTTCGAACCAATCTTCGCGCGACTTCACGCGACATCTCTATCTCGCTCGAAGGGCTTCTCGCGAGATTCCAATCTCGTTTGAACGACCTACTTCGCGCGACTTCGCGCGATAACGCGCGACCTGCGCTGTCTCGTCTTCAACCTTTGACAGTTCCTTTTTCATCATTTTTCAACCCTAAAACCTCTAAATTATTATTCTAAACTCCAACCAATCAGTCTCATTACAATTCATCAAAGAAATATGAAATCCCCAATTTAATTACTAAAACCCTAGTTCTTCAAATTCTTATTCAAGAACACATGATTTCCAGATTCGTTCTTCACATAAGTTCATCAAAATGTGATTTCTATTCTACATACATGAATGGTTCCATCTAATTAATCTCAGATTCAAATCATACATCCTAAATCTCCAATTTTCATCACTTTTATGAACAATACATGTTTATATCATCCCTATACTAACATGAATATAGTTATTGCTAGAGAAAAGCAAGTAATAAACACTTGCCTGATTATGAAGGTTTGATTCATCTTTTGAAACTGGTATAGGTGCATTCTCCTCGTTTTGATCTACGCATTGATGGTGTTTTTGGTGAAGGATGACTGAGCTTGGCCTTAGAACTCCTAGAAAGCTCTTCTCCTTCTTCCTCTGGGACTCTTTCTTTTCTTTCACAGATGAAACCCTAACTGTGACTACTTAAGTTGTAATAAGGCTTCCTAAATTTTGTCCATTAATTAACCCCATAAATACAATTTACCAAAATGCCCTCTTGGGATGCCGATTAAGCCTAAAATTGCCCCGGGACCCAAACTAAACACCCGAGTACACTATTATGACTATCTCGATCCTTCCGGACTCAACGGCGCAATTAAAATGACCATACGAGTTACTAAAATAATTTATCTTTCTATTCCATTAAATTAGTCCCGACATGACTCACACGCGCATCTGACTTAATTTACTAAACTGTCGTATTTCTTATTCTTGACAATTTATCGAAGTGTATAGCTCCATATTACATATCACGCAGTAATATTCAATCAATAAGTATTAACCCTTGGCACGTTAGTTAATATTTATTTAAATCCAAATTAATTAACAATTAAATTCTCACATTTTAATTCAATCAATCCCACAATAATAATTAATCCCATAATTATTTAAATCATTAAAAATATGGGGTATTACATACTTCCCCCCTAATAACGAAATTTCATCCCGAAATTCAGAAAATGAGGTATGCCTGGTAAAAATAGATCTGGATACTTTATCAGTACTCAAAATGGACTTTCGGGTAAGGCGAATTTCTATAGTCCCCCTCCTCACAATAAGCTTATGAAACACTCTTAATACCATCGGTTATAGAGTCACACCTTAATAACAGTACTTCAAATTGTGCTCCAATCCGTTTCTATTCGCATAAGAGGAGCCTAAACATCACTGGACCCCATTGTCTCAATATTATTGGGAGGCCGCACCTAACTACGTAACAATTACTCGTATTTATCGAAAGGCAAAACTCCCTTTTTGAGATAAACCATGTGAACATTTGACCACTCTTGTCAGTTCTTCGAATCTCGATCCTCAGCAACGTAACTCTTACAACATTCAAAAGTCACCTAAAATAGGCGTGGTAATTCCATCACAGTCATCAAACTCTAACTCAACCCATCAAAACCCTGATTATCCACTCACCTCTAAACAACTAGAGGGAGGATAGTTAAGGTTTTTCCACACAAAATTTCAATAAGTAGTTTGTCCACAATAAACAGGGACGAGTGCTTTCACGGAACTCTATTGTACTAAACGTCACTTGCTAGATGCATCCGTTGTGGAAATGAAATGAACACCATGCATTCAAAATTACTTTCACGTGGTTCCACTAATCTTTAATCACCTCGCCTACTCCCCGGCTAAGGGTGATACAACCTACTCAAAATGAAACGTTATCCCCACTCCTTTTTGAAATCCTAGTTTGAAGGTGGGGTTCGATGATCCCATTCTAGTTCAGAATAATACCGGGAAGAACCTCTTACCGAAGCGATTCTTATTTTCAAATAAAAGTTGGGGAACACTGTCTAATAGTGTATACCACCCAAAAGAGTAATAATTATTTTCTTTTAGGTCAACTTGTTCCACACCTTTTAAGGAACTCGTGATCGTACCTTGAAGTTCGCACCCCATCCAAGAAATTTCACACAATTGCTCTCTTCTATTTTTAGGAATCGTAGGTTTGCTATAAAATTCTCTGGTTGATCCTGTCGTTCCAACTAATTTCTAACTATGAGTGGTCCCCGCGGAGACTAATCGCTATGTCCCTACTCAACATCGACTTCTACTTGTAATGACTCACATTAAGTGACACTTAACACTCCCCTTCATTACTTAGCGTATACCGAAAGTTCCGACCCGTGCACTTTTCTCGACAATGTGCACTTCTGGGCCTTTATACCTTACTAACATCATCATTCAACCGATGTGCAAGTCTCTTTCCACACTTGACTAGGTAAAACTCCGCTCCGAGCATTTTTCAGAATACTTAAGTTTTATCCCTCACAAGGAATACCCTTAAATGGCTTCCCATAGCCTTCCAACTAAATTCGTGTTTACTACGTTGATTGTACATGTATATATGGATTATCGTCCTTCGCACCACGCTTAATCCATTCTAACAGTTCCACTTGTTATGTCATTCGCACAAACATATATTCCACGCGTATATCCCCACGTCTCTTCAACTCGAACGATTCAAGCAACAGCTAACCAGGATGCCCACACACCCGATAAATTGTACATACTAGTGTAAGCATCACCTACGCTTCACACATAACACCCAATTCTTTATTTCCTTTGTGCTTAAGATGTGTTTACAACACTTGGGTACGCTTAATCAACCTAAAAATTGAAATTTTTAAGTCCTCTTTAGCATCATTCCACCCTTCAACTCATGGTGATAAAACAAAACATTCAATGATTCATTACCACACGACTGGCTCCACTGGCCTTAAATATTCACTTAACCTTACAGTCATAATTACCGGCTCCTATGACGATCGAGGTACTAGACTCATGGACAAATGACCAAACATCTCTCTATTTCCATCCTTACACTAAGTTTCATTCGTGGGATGTCTAGCAAAGTGAAATTCAAGCAAGGAACCCCCCCATTACACTACTACCTAGCATAGTCGGTTATCGAAATCCGTTGGGTCCTCCGTCCATAACCTATACTCTGCTATTCCGTCTCTTAATAGAAAAAATTGCATCATCTCCTCCCGAAATTATTTTTTTTAAACAAAGAACTCTTTCACTAATTGCACTATTGCTCAGTATTGGTGGTAATGACATTCCATAAACCTCGTACGTATACAATCGAGACTCTCAAAATCCCTTTCCCAAATATATGAATATAAGTCTTAACTTGCACATTCCAAAAGGATAAATATAACAATGCGCTCCTCCTAACACTAAGTCCTGAGCGCTACACATAATAATGAGTGAAATCTTTCCACCCAACGGTAAACCCAATACACACTGAATCATAACAACAAAGTCCCTAAACACCCTGGGATTAAAAAATTTTGGACCGCTATACCCTTCGAAGTCGCTATAATATATATAAAATGAGTGTGAGCCTGACTCTCTCGCATGTGAGGTTTTGTCAGATAAAAACATGTTGCACTAGGGCAGCAACCCCGATAGCCTTGCAATTACTTCCCACTATTATTTTAACCATTTTTATAAAACCATAATTAGTATAGTAACGTACTCGTATATCACATCACTAAAATGAGAAATCTCAATAAAGTATATAAATCACTAACTATGCACCCATTTGTCCTCCGCGGAGAACACTAAAGACAATCCCACTAGACCAGGGAAAACATACACATAATGATAACGCTATAGGTATACGTACTAAATTCTTCTCACATGCGAATCTAGTAATAAACAAAAATGTAGTGACTCGCTCGCATCACACAAAACACATCTCATCCTCCGAGGATAAATCTCATACTTCTACTTTGTCAATCGCCTTGGCTACTTAATGGTCTTCCGGACATAATGCGTCTGTCTGAACCAAATCAAAAATTACATTAACCATTTCCCTTGCAATCACCATACCCTTGTCTTTTTTCTCGCTTCGAAAATTTTTTTAGCTCGTGTGGTTTTACTCTCCACAAAATACCTCAACACATAACCCACTTATCTCCTGTCATACTGACCCTATTAGAGTTGTCCTTCTCTCGAACTTAAATAGTCTCGATCCTGATGGCTACCCCCATCGTTCCTTTATCTTTGTTGTCCCTAAGGAACGTGATATTGGCTTTAATAACCCTTACTGAATTCACCATCTCTTGGTAAGAATTCAGCTATCCGAATAATTTAAATGAACCCCCTAATGGTTATCCCCCTGGCGGTGCGGTGCTAATTACGTTTCATCTAGTCTCACTCTCTAATAAATCCTTCGATTACTTTAGCTCCCTTCACATAAGAGCGTTGACATATCTATGGACAACATATGGATTGACTGTCCAACAGAATTCTCTGTAAGTGTTATCAACTTTCCTCACGAGTGGATCTCCCATTTGAAATCTTCTTTACCGTTGGTATCCACTTCCTCTGATACAAGAGTTGATAAAAGTTTCACTTCATTTACAAATGGACCCCTATCTGGCCCTTCCGTGATGGGCTCAGAACAATGCTCACATCTTATTCTGAACAACTGATGAAGGAATGTGCGGTTAAACTGTACTTAAGGTCCTTCCTTTTATGCAACATTTCACTATTAAATGTGGTGGTTGACTCCCACTATTATAAATTTGCTCCAACGAGCCAAGAAAAATTTTACTCCTGATTTTTCACTTCCAGTAACTATCCTCCTCCATATGCCCGAGCCTTTAAATGTATTACCTTCATTGGGTAACACACATAATTCCCGCATTTTTAGAATTTCCGCTGATGACTCTCCTCAATTTGCCATTTGACCCTCACCCAAGCGTTCTACTTTGGGTGAGTCTAATTTCGACATCACGTTTTACTACAGCTGCACTTGGAATGCATAGGCTATGTCCTAGCTGTCTTTATAGTCCAAGCCTCTCGTGCCATAATAGGGGTGACCTCGACTACGGTCATCATGTTCGAATATACTTCATGACCTCACTAAGCCCTGCCTCCCGCTATTCACCCAACATCCCTTATCTGCCATACTTCATGTTCGATCACGTCCGAACACAAATAAGATTTACTAATATATTCGTGATAGTAGGAGAATGAAATCTCACCAAAGAAATCAACAATCCTAAACATAGGGATCTATATCAAAGAAAGCTATGTTGGAGGCATAATAAACCGCACAGATCCTAAAAGACACTAGAACCTGATGCTCTGATACCACCTGTGACACCCCGCCCAATTAAATATCGGGTGATCGGTCATTTATAAAATTCAAAATAGAATGTTTGGTTGGTTCATTCTTACCATCACTGTCGAAAACATAATAACCTTACTAACCACCTAATAATTAATTAAGCTAGTGTCAAAATATTTTCCTTTTTCAATAAAAACCATACAATTATTAAATCCAAGAATTTAAATATAATCCATCCGACACATAACTAATTAATATAAATATTGAACCTGAATCACATACTGAAATAAATAAGGCTGGATAAAACATTGCAGTTCAAAACTCTAAACCAAGAACCATAGTAACAATAAATTCAAATGAAATGAAAGGAAAGTAAACTAGATACAATCTCTGATAAAATGTCTATGGAACGGGTGACACGTTCCATAAATGGAAAGTCTATATAGTACTGAGTGAAATGATAGAGGTGTCTAATGCAAAAACCTACAGCTTCCACAACAGCTGCAGCACGCCAAGCAATCCAAATCTCTAAGTCTGGTGTCCCTGTGGCTAGGCACCTGATATAATACATATATATAGCAAAAGAGAAAAGAGATGCAAGAAACGGGTCAGAGCCCGAGGTGTAAAAATATTTGTTTTAGCAAGTATTTAAATTTTACAATAAAGCAAGTATCAAATTCATGTTAGTTCTAACTCTCACATGAGATTCTCACCTCTCAGCTAATATACACGCCTAACGTACAACTAATCCACCCTAGCCATCTGTAACACTTCTAACTAGGTAAAGACTTATACTCCTCTTGGTAGTAACCCGTGACTCCCAGCTTTCCACATTATTAATTTCATCAATTATTAATTCGATTAAGTGTTATCATACTAAGTTAAGTATTCCCAGTTGACGTGATTTAAGAATTTACTATCTTGATAACCTACGATTATCTCACAGTAGGAATAACACAAGTATACATATATATATTCATCACTATAATATACATATACCAATACATCATCCCAAGGTTAAACCTGTAGTGCATTGCATACTCTGCTATCATGTCCTGGTACATCTCGTACTCCAATAAGGACTATCGGCTCGAAAGTCTCCCACGAACCATATACACAAAACACACATAGTGGAGGCGAACATAGTTCACATACCTATGGGTCACTCACATACCTATGCTCCCATAGTCAGCAGACTTATCAACTCACAAATAAGTCTTCACAGTCCTATGTTCTGAGATACAAGTCAATGGTCCCCTCGAAGGTCACCCACGATAAAACTGTCTCTACGCAACCTCCCGCGATAGCAAGCAGCTAGGTACGTCATACACATAACATTAAGCATGTAATAGGTATCCACATATCCTATTAATAATCATTAGGTATACCCAACCAAATCATTTATATATATTCCATACGTATTATTCTCTCATTTCTACGTATAATATATTTTAATTCGATTACTATTTCTCACGTAATCTCCAAGGTCTACCTTTCGTTCCAACTATTTAAAGTCATATTTCCCACATACTTCCTAAAAATTCTGCACTAGGCTAAGTTCCTCAAATAGCATTTTTCTCACTTAAATTAATTTCGTAACTTAATTTGGGGTAAAAATGGAAATCTTCAGAATTTAGACCTGTCACTCGAACCAGAAAGCCAAGTCGTTTGAACGACTTACATGTGTCGCTCGAACCAATCTTCGCGTGACTTCGCGTGACATTCTATCTTGCTCGAATGGCTTCTCGCGAGATTCCAATCTTGTTTGAACGACCTACTTCGCGCAGCCTGCGCTGTCTCGTCTTCAACCTTTGACAGCTCCATTTTTCATCATTTTTTAACCCTAAAACCTCTAAATTATTATCCCAAACTCCAACCAACCTGTCCCAAATCAAATCCTAACAATTGCACATGAATTCTAACATCCTAAAATCATTAAATCATTACAATTCATCAAAGAAATATGAAATCCCCAATTTAATTACTAAAACCCTAGTTCTTCAAATTCTTATTCAAGAACTCATGATTTCCAGATTCGTTCTGCACATAAGTTCATCAAAATGTGATTTCTATTCTACATACATGAAGGGTTCAATCTAATTAATCTCATATTCAAATCGTACATCCTAAATCTCCAATTTTCATCACGTTTATGAACAATACATGTTTATATCATCCCTATACTAACATGAATATGGTTATTCTTAGATAAAAGCAAGTAATAAACACTTGCCTAATTATGAAGGTTTGATTCGTCTTTTGAAACTGGTATAGGTACGTTCTCCTCGTTCCGATCTACACATTGATTGTGTTTTTGGTGAAGGATGACTGAGTTTGGCCTTAGAACTCCTAGAAAGCTCTTCTCCTTCTTCCTCGGGGACTCTTTCTTTTCATTCACAGATGAAACCCTAACTGTGACTACGTAAGGTGTAATAAGTCTTCCTAATTTTCGTCCATTAATTAACCCCAAAAATACAATTTACCAAAATGCCCTCTTGGGACGCTGGTTAAGCCTAAAATTGCCCCGGGACCCAAACTAAACACCCGGGTACACTATTATGACTATCTCGATCCTTTCGGACTCAACGGCGTACTCGAAATGACCATAAGAGTTACTAATATAATTTATCTTTCTGTTCCATTAAATTAGTCCCGACACGACTCACACGCGCGTCTGACTTAATTTACTAAACTGTCATATTTCTTATTCTTGACAATTTATTGAAGTGTATAGTTCCATATTACATATCACGCAGTAATATTAAATCAATAAGTATTAACCCTTGGTACGTTAGTTAATATTTATTTAAATCCAAATTAATTAACAATTAAATTCTCACATTTTAATTCAATTAATCCCATAATTATTCAAATCATTAAAAATATGGGGTATTACATTACATATGTATACAGAGTTCCTATTCTGTGTTTCATATTGGCCGCTTTATTATTGTATATACTTATTGGGTCACTAGTAGAGAATTAAAAATGTTATGAAAATGAGTTAAAGAATCTTTAAACCTATTCCTAAATAATATCAATATATTATATTCGGGTTATTTGGATATTTTATCAGGCATAGTGGTTATATTACGTATAGTCAGGTAGAGTATCATGACTAGTATGGGTAGGTAGTCTCGTTAGGCGTGCGCATTAGATGAGAGGTGAGCATCTAAAGTGTGTACGCTAAGTTAACATGAATAATTTATGTAATTAACCAATTTAAGCACTTGTTATATTTATAAATTGTTTTCTACTCGGGCTCTGACCCATTTTTCTGCAAAACTCCTTTCTTGTTCCTTTATTTTAGGTACTCAGCCACAGGAACACCAAGCTTAGGAAATTTCATTCAGTAGTCGAGCTGTAACTGTTGTGGAAGCTACAGGATATTGCTAGTAGACACTTCATAGTCTATTTTTCTTTATCTATCAGTTATTTACTTCAGTTGGACATGTCATCCCTTCCTATTTTCTATTCAGAGATTTAGATGTTTTATTCTATTAGTAGACTTTTATTTCATGGCTTCAGATTATTGTACGGGATTTTGACTGGAAGTGTTTACTCCAGTTCTTTATTTTAATTCAGTTAATTCTTTCCTTATGCTTTTGGGATGAACAGTATTTTTTAATTTATTTCCTTACTTGATGATGGTTAATAACAAGATCAAATTTCAACATCAACCTTTTTAAATACTAGGTGGTTAGCTTTAAATAAATAAAATTGATGATTTTCGACAGTGATTCATTATCTGAACCAACTGGATATTCTGGATTTAATAAATAAAGGACTGATCACCCGGTATTTAATTGGGCGGGGTGTCACAAGGTTGGGTCTGAGTCTGAGCATCATCAACAACTGCATTACCATTAGGAATTGTTATCTCAGCCACTGATGGTTCAGTGGCAAGGAGTTCAGTTTTAACCTCGGTCACGTATTTTACTACTACAGGAACCATAGAGTCGAATGTCCGTAATTTGTCTGCAGAAGCGGCGATCTCAGAATACTTGAGGGTCGCCCACCATAAGTAGATTAGATCCCCCCATCCAAATATTGGAAGTTGTAGCTAGCAAACTCTGCTGAGGCCTTAAAGTCCTCCACCGCCTTTTTCTTGGCGACCTCAACCGTTGTTTCCACTTACTCCTCGTGCTTCTTCTTCAAAATAGCAATGGCATCCTCATGCTTTTTGATGTTGTTACTAGGGTCCTCCCAGATCTTCCTCTCAAGACACTCCACTTGGGCCTTATGGTCAACCTCATTCTGCTTTAAAGCTTATTTCGCTGCCTTCTCAGCCTTGACATCATCGTCAAACTTTTCAATCTTGGCCTTGTTGTCTTAGACCCACTCGGTCAGTTAGTGGAAGGAGAAGAGGTACTACAAGAAAATAGTTGTTAGTACGATGATACACTTAGTTAATCAGAAAAATGATCCGAGCTAAAGACAATTACCTGGACAGCTCGGTGAAGGACAAAGTTAGACAAACGATCAGGCCCCATGGACTCAACAAATCTCCAGTCAGAGGATGACAACTAAGAATCGATAGAATTCCTAGCACTGGATTGGTCCCCAATAACGGAGTTAGAGCTAATGGAGAGTAAAGACAGTCTATCAACTAAGACTGAGTCCTAAGAAATGGGGATAGTTACTGCACTGTCCCGAACCTCCTTTGTACTCCTTATAGTCTTCTTGGATTGGGGAGGGGGATTTGTATGGCCACTGGCTGTCTCTTTCCTCTTTTTTCCACCCTCGATCTGGATGGCATCACTGGTTGTAGTCTTCTTACTTTTCTCGACCTTTTGGGCCGCCAATTTGCTGAGGAGGTTCGTTGCAGCCGGAGCAGCCATTGCCCAAATCTGATCTAAGGTGCTCTTTGGATGACCAGAAAGTAAAAAGAAGTAAAAGATGAGTTAGTATGAATACGTAAAGGAGAGGCTAATTTTACAATTGAAGAAAATTTGAAACTTACACAACTCTGTCATGGGGTCAACTCCCAAACCTGTCTTTTTGAGATATTTGGGAATCATCAAATCTTCAAACTCCACAGGCCCACCATCACCACCCTTGGACCTGAGTTTGTCAATCTTATCTCTGTCATCTATGCTCAGGCTGGGATTAAGCATGGCCGACATCAGGGTCTTAGACAACTTTTAGGGAACTCTCGGTACGTTGGCATCATTAGGAGCATTGGTTTTGAACTCCCAGTCACCCGAGATAAAGAAGTTTTAAGGCTTCCACTTGTGGTTAGAGATTTAGGAGACGAATAAAATTTTCTTGCTATGATTCCTGGCTACGAGATGATAGTATCCAAGTTGTGTCTTAGAATATGACACGTTGTAACATTCCTTGAATACGAGGACTGGGAGGTCATATTTGTATACTAGTCTCCAAAACTGGACAAACCCAGTGAGGATTCTCCAGGCATTGGGGGACAATTAAGATGGGGCTAACCCCAGATTTGTAAGAACAACTCTAATATTCGGATGGACGGAAAGCCTGAAACCTACCATGAACATTTGCTTATAAATTCCACCTCGCCTTTTCAACCATCGTAGGCCCTCTCTTTTAGAGTGGGAACTCTCATATTGACGGCTCAGTATGACTGGAGAATTGCACTACCTCAGACCCCTCTAAACATGAAGATTGGACCCACATGGCCTCATCAAAAGAATCAGCCATCTCTGGTGCTCTAGAAATAGAAGGGCTATAACTAGAAGAGGAAGATATAGATTGGGACCCCTGGGATGAGGTACCAGACATGTTATCACTAATGATATCTATGACACTTAGCTCGACTGGGTATGGGTATGTGATCAACAGAGGAGGATGTTCTACAGCTAGGGGGTTTGGTATATTGGAAATGTTGTTTCAGCCTCAACTTTTTGATTGGCCTCGACCTCGGCTTTGCGTATCTCCTTAAGGATTCTCGATCTGAGGTGTGGGAACTATTGTCCAAACTCATAAAGTCTCCTGTACATTCAAATAAGAACAAGGTTGGACTGGGTTTGACTTTTAAATCAAAAGGGAAGTGTAAACGTTTCCAAATGGTTTTTATGAAGAACTGCAAAAGGAAGTCGTCAAAGAAGATGATCGGGAGGTCACTTAGACACCTAACTAATGATGGGAAAACTGAACAAACCCTAATAACAACCTAATAAAGCCCAATACAACCAATAACCTACTATAACACCAACCTACACAATCCATCGAAAAACTCAAAGCTCGCTGAAAAAAAATTAAAATACAACACTAGAAGAAATTATGGATAGAAAAAGAAAAAAAATGATAGGGAAAGGGTTATCTGAGTGAAGACGGATGATTGGTGAGAAATGGAAGCCCTAAAGCTTGCTGGAAACCCTGAATCGACGAGAGAAAATGGGGATGGAGGAAGCAAAAGGTTGTAAAAACTTAAAGCATAAAATAGTTTGTGGAGAAGAAAGATAAAGCCTTAACATTTTTTGGGTATTTAAACCCACTAATGGTTGCGTACGATTCCCAATGACGCCATCATTTGGGAACCAAACCATAAGCAAGGCCTACAGTCACTCTTTCTTGGCAAACACGTTAAGCCACATAATTTATGGCAGTTGTCTGACCTAATACACTTAAAAGATGTTTCTACCTAGGACATTGAAGAGACACCCTCAGCCTTAGCCAAATAGGTACGCGTTATTAAAGCTGACTCAGACACCTGGGGGTCTCATCCTCACATGGTCCATTCAGTTATACCCCTCCAACTTCCACTCATATTGAAGACTAAGGTCTAGGGGTGATTGATACACATAAGTGTGGTCTCGTCCCTAGGTAGACCAGCATGGTTCGGGCGACACTACTCAACATTCACTAGATGAACTTATTCACCCGTAGGCATAGTAGAGGCCACCCTCAAGGGTCTCGTCCTACGCCACCATAGCAAACTGAGGCGACATGATTAATAGACAAAGCTCACCCTCACATATCTATTAGACGTCTCGTCTTGGATTGTGCCACCCTGGAAAGTCGAGACTATGTTTTGACCCATCTTCATAGTTGTTTACAGGGAAGGTCCTTTATATCAGTCTAGGTCAGGTCGGGACCTCCCAGGATGACACTTACACCACATACGACATACAGGATTTAGGCATGGTCAGTCCACGTGGGCATACAGTTATAACAGATCTTCATAGCACGTAAGGGAATATTTCATCATCATTGATTGAGCATGTGCTGGACAGGTGTTGGACTCCTATTGGACTACTTACCTCACACACTCATGTGGCATACCTGAGGGGGGCGCACTGTGCACCCCTAACGTATATATACAGTTCATCTTCTTCATTACAAAGGATCGAGAACAGAAATCCTAGTTAAACTCTTGAAAAACCACTATATAGAGATAAAGTGCTTGAAAGTTGTAATTTGGGGCCATTAGAGCTCCAAAGTAAATATAAACACACTAAACACCTTGCACAGTGGAGTAGGCTATCAAGATGAACCACTTACATCATTGTTCCTTCCACTTTTACTTATCTCCTTCTCTTATTTTCTTACCTACATTCACATATACCCATTGTTATATCATTTTGAGCTTGAGCTGCACATATAAATGTAAATGGTGATTTCATAGCATCATCAATAAGGTAATTAGTAAAAAATGCTCGACATAGAAAATGGGAAAATGTTAGACATGGAATTGACGAAACCAATTTCATTCGTACAAGTATCCATATCGATGAGTCACAAAAATTAAAATATAAAAAAGATGAACAAATATTTCATCTTCCAACGCTCCAACTCAGCAGTCATTCTAGCGCAATGACCATTGTCAAGATCAAGATGAAACTCATCATTACTGTTATGATCAATGAGACATTCCTTTATTAATTTCATTTAAATAACGTATATAGGGATTCAACATTCCTCGCTTCTAAGAGAGGGGAATCAAAAAAATGGGCAGTCCACCTTGTAGCAATGCCAGAAACTTAAGCATTGCTTTTAGGCGCACTCCATTACTGTCATTACTTACTTACCTCTTAAATGATGTCCTTTGTAAATCCGATCTCTCTGGATGAATGTCAAAATGGTCAATAGGGCTTGAGAGGATTAACATTCACTTTCAACTAAGGACATCAATGAAGGGGTAGATATTGACCGATTTTATAGCAGAGCTCATAGGAGACAGTCCCACCAACCAGCAGGTTGCTGAGAAATCTAATTTTCATGAGCAGATTCAGTTTGAGGGATAGACCCTATATGTTGATAAGGACTTTAATTCCAAAGGATAAGGTGTAGGAATTATTCTCGTGACACCAGAAGGTGAAATGCTTGATCAGGGAATCGGGTTGGGCTTTAAAGCCTCCAACAATGAGGTCGAGTATGAAGCACTTATAGCTAGCCTATGCAAAGCCCATGTGTTGGGCGAAAATCAACTCGATGTATATTGCGATTCCAAACTGGTGTCAAATCGGGCCTGTGGGGACTTCAATACAAAAGATGATAGGATGGAAGCCTACCTCGAGGTAGTGCTAGAGCTGATGAGAAAATTCAAGGAAGTTCAAGTTCAATAGTTCCCCTGGGGCCACAGTAGTCATACTCATGCTTTATCATACCTAATCTTAACAGTAGACTCCTATCTCATGAGAACAATTGAAGTGGAATTCCTCATCAAGCTCGGTATTGACAAAACAATAGCTTCTGAGCACATTGTCTCCATTGAGAAAGCCCCTAGCTAAAAAGATACAATCATTCCACACTTGTAGAATGAAGCACTACCGATCGACAAGAGAATGGCCCATCAAATTAGGGTGAAAGATTCCCGCTTCTACCTAGACCCCAAAGGGAAACTTTATAAGAGATATTTTACAGGCCCTTACCTCTAATGCGTACACTTGAAAGGCATTGACCAAGTTCTTTACGAACTTCACGATGGGATTTGCAAGAGTCACGCAGGGGGAAGGTCCCTAGCATTTCGAGCTATCAAATAAGGTTAATTTTCACCGTATAGGCATAAATATGAAAGCATTTATGTTCAAAAGTGAGAGAAGTGACAAAAATTATCTCCCATGCTCCATTAATCAGTCGGGGACCTAAGGCAATTCACCAATCCGTGTCGTTTGCACAATGGGGGGTGGATATCATAGGATCACTACCTATTGTGTCAGGAAATCGTAAATACTTACTGGTCGACATAGATTATTTTACTAAGTGGATCGAGGCAGATCCACTGGAATATACCGACATGATAAGGTTTATTTGGAGGAACATCATAACTTGCTTTTGGGTACTAAGGGCCATCTTAACGGATAATGGCACATAATTTTAAAGTGGTCATTTTTAAGGTTTCTACGACGATCATGGAATCAAGCACCAGTTTTAGTTATGTGGCGTATCCCTAAAGCAACGGCCAAGTAGAGGCCTCTAATAAAACGATCCTCGATGGCCTAAAGAAGAGTTTGGCAAGAGCAAAATGCACGAGGGTGGATGAACTCCCTCATGTCTTCTCGACATATCGTACCATGCCAAGGAGACCTACCGAGGAAACACCCTTCTCACTCACATACAAAATGGAAGCTATTATTCCACTTGAAGCTAGCCTCCCGACCATGAAAACAAAGGTTGCCAACTAAGGACTTAACGACAATTCCCTTCGCAATGAACTTGACCTAACTGATGAATAAAGAGAGTAAGCCATAATAAAGCTCACTTCCTACCAAGAGTAGTTGGCAAAGCAATACAACAAAGAGGTCAATCTGAGGAAGTCCGAGGGTGGGGATTACATCCTCAGAATGGTTCTCGACAGCGCCATAAGGCCGTCAGATGGCAAGCTAGGACCCAACTGGGAGGGGCCATTCAAAGTAATCAGAGATAATTTACAATGGGGCTATCACTTCAAAATAATGGAGGGCTGAGAGATAACAAGAGCATGGAATTCAACCAACCTCAAGAAATTATATTTTTAATTTTATCTTTCAGCACTTAATTTTTGCAAATTTCCAATTCAAAACTCATGTTGCTCGTAGTTTATTATTTCAGTTATGAATAAAGGCCTTTCTCATTTGCTCAATTTCTAAGTTGTTCACTTAAATGCACATTTTTTCCAAAAAATAGGCTTAAAATTGACATTAATATTTAAAAGTATCGATCAAACTTTAACTTAATTACAATAGCAACCGTGCTTATTACAATTAAAATTAAATTCCCCAGGTCCTTTTTATCATCAACACAGGCGACCTCATGAATTTTTCAGGAAAGATAAAGCCCTACGTGGGATCCCTAGGTAGTAAAGAAACTCTATTTGGTCGGATAAATTCCTGAACGGGTGGTCTGCCTACAGACAAGGTGCATTTTTATCATTGTTTGTTCTAGGCTTAAGGGAGTGTGACAACATGACCCAAAAGGTAAAAAAAGACAAATGTAACACCTACTTGGCATAAAGGAATGGAAAAATGCATTAAAGTTGGCATTAACTTAACTTTTTGGCAAATGCCTAATTACAAAAAATACCAATTATAAATTATCACAACGGTTTATGGTCAGTTGGCCAAAAACTTCTCGATCGACTTTCTTCGACTATCGTCAAGATCATACTGGTATTCATCATCACTATCATGAACTTCGAAGTATCTCACAACAAGTGGAAGGGGAATGGCATCCAGAGGGACCCACGTTTCATGTGGCCTGAAGGGAGGTCTTCGTATGCTGGATACTCAACATGGTATATATACGAGATATGAGAATCCTTGGGTTCTTTAACAAGCTTGAGGGAATCCATCCAATCGTGCGTGTAGGCCATATCTTGAGCTTCCTATACACTCATAGGGGCATCTTGACATACTTCATCATAGTCGGTTGACTAGGCAGCTCGGGGGCCCATTCTAAAAAGATAATGAAGCTTCTTCATGTCCCAATTAATTCCCACGACCATGACATTGTCCCTCTAAACTTTTTTTCCAGATCGTGCGAGCTTCTTTTCAGATCGTGATTTTTTTACTGAAGTAGGGTTCCAACTTCTCCCACATCCTTTATCTTAGCTAGTTGAGCGTGCAATTTATTCATTTCCTTTTGTATAGAGGATCCCACATCTTCCAAGTTTTTAAGGTCATCCTTGAGCTTGGAAGCCAAGGGGGACTGATGCTTATAAGCCTCTATCCTCTTCTTCAAGGCCTTATAAATAGATAAATTCTCGATGAACTTGGTCACTTGCATCTTGCCCGAGCATATAATCTATTTACCGTAAAAAAGGATGGGAGATCGAAGTTGGGTTCAAATGAGAATTGCATGTTGTTCGAAGTTGGGTTCTAATGAGGATAAAATGAGATGTCTTTGTATAAGGTTTCCCTACCTCATTAGATGGGAGATCGAAGGAGATCCTAATATCGTTCGAACAAGGTCCCAATATCGTTCGAACGACCTACCCATAAATTGTTTAAATTGATTTTTCCTTATGTGCTGTCACATTTTGGACCATTAGATCGATGACGTGTTGCCTTCTGGTGAACCCAGATGACCAAAATCTAGATTTTATGTTTGGAGCTTGATTTTTAAGTGAGTTTGTGGGTTTATCTGGGTGAGATGAAGAGAGAGGTGGGGAGTTTTTTCCCCCACCAAAACCCATCAGCACTTCCTCTCTCTCTTTATCTCTCTCTTAGGAGCTTCC
The DNA here is from genome assembly GCA_949130495.1 of Sambucus nigra. Taxonomy (NCBI): domain Eukaryota; kingdom Viridiplantae; phylum Streptophyta; class Magnoliopsida; order Dipsacales; family Adoxaceae; genus Sambucus; species Sambucus nigra. Next base: position 462,635,253 of record OX422209.1, on the reverse strand, counting down.
CTTCTCCCACCACCACAAAACACCCTACACCACCATCTCTCCACCTTGTGCCACCATATTTTAGAAGCGTTACATCATATATGAGACTTATACACCCATTTTCTCCATTATTGAGTTGAGCTATGAAATTTGGAGTTATTATTGGGTATTATTTAGGAAGAATGATAGAAGATTAATGGAGTTTAAATTGGGTTTTTCTTGGAGTTTTCATGGAGCATACTTATGAAGCTAGGCAACCTCCTTGCGGCCACCTTAGGAGGTGGGGAGTTTCCATCACCTGCTACTTCGTCCAACCATTTTTGGAGCTCCATTTGAGGTGGAAAATCTCCATTCCTAGTTTAACAACTATAATTTTCATAGTGTTGGTCTTGTAGTTAGGGTTTGTAAGAGTAAGATGCATTTACGATATAAGAATGATATTTCTTATGATTTGTGAAAATATGTTTAAGAAAAAGGGGTTTCAATGATTTTGAGCAATTCAAAGTTTTCTTATAAAAATTAAGACAAATAGATATTTACTTAAGTTTTGAAGAAATAAAAATGTCTTTTAGGCTGAAAAACATGTTTTTGTCAATATTGAGAAATTTCTAGAATAAATCATATGTTAGAACCATTTAATAGGATTTTTGGAATTAAAATTCATATTCTCATGTATATAAACTTGTATTATTTGATGTTGAACATATAAACAAGTTTAATGAGGGTTCTAATAGGTTTAAACATGAAATAAATAAAAATAAAAATTTCAGTCCCAATGAGCTTTTGGATCTCGCGTAGTGTCTTCCATGGCTGAACATTGTTGATAGCCTCTATCTGATATGGATCAGCCTCAATTCTTTCCTACTGACCAGATAACCCAAAAACTTCCCCTGATTGAACTTCAAATGAGCATTTTCTCGCATTGGGCTTCATTCAATAGCGCCTGAGGATTTCAAAGGTGTTGGTTAGGTCTCCTAGATGGCCGTTCTTATTCTTTCTCTTGACGAGCATGTCGTCAATATATAACTCTGTCATTTCCCCTATTTGGTCTTTGGGCATCTTTTTTACCAGTCTATCGTACATGGCTCCAGCGTTCTTAAGGCTGAATAGCATGACCTCATAGCAGTACAAACGCAGTGGTGTTTTTAACAAAGTTTTATCTTGATCAGGGCCGAACAGAGAAATCTGGTGATACCTTAAGTGAACATCTAGAAAACTCATCCATTTATGGGCTATAATGGCATCAACCAACTGATCTATCTTTGGTGGAGGAAATTGTCCTTGTGGAAAGCTCGGTTAAGGTCGGTGAAGTCTATACAGACTCCACAACTACTCTTGATTTTTTGGACCATGACTGGATTTGAGAGTCACTTCGAGAATTGAACTTCTTTGATGGACCTTACCTCCAAAAATTTCCCTACCTTTTTTACTACCTTCGCCTTCTCGGGGGCTATTCGGTGACCTTTTTATATGATCGATTTGAATGTTAGATCCACGTGGAGATGATGACAGGCGACTATATGTTCTATCCCTGGCATGTTATATGGCTCCCATGTAATACGTCTAATTTCCATTCCTAGAAAGAAACCAACTCCCTTCTCTTATGGTCGGTCAGTGTTGTTTCGATCAAAAATTTCCTTTTCGGTCGGCTTTCATAAAAAAAACATCCTTTAGAATTTTAATGACCTTGTCATCTTGGTGGATCCTGGTCTCCTTTACCCCTGTTCGTCCGTGTCGTAGTCATTATTTTGACGGAGTGGCCCCATTCTGGTCCATCTCTGAAAGAGCCTCTTTCTCTTTCTTCTTCTCCTTATTGGGCATAATGGCGGTGATATAGCATTTTTTATCTATGTCTTGGTCGCATCTTATTTCCATTATTCCCCGATCTGTGATACATTTGAGTTTTTAGTGGTAAGTTGAAGGGACATCTCTCATGGCATGAAGCCACCCCCTGTCGAGAATGGCATGATAGGGTGAATCAATATCCACCATTAAAAATTATATGAGCTTTAAAATATTCTCTTCCATTAATGGCAGGGCCATCTTTCCTAGTGACATTGTCATTTTTCATGCAAATCCGACTAGAGGGACGGTTGTTTCCTTTAGGTATGACATCTTAAGCTAAAGATTGTGGAAGATATCCAAGTACATCACCTCTAAGGAGGTCCCTTGGTCCACCAGTAACTTATCCACATCCCAGTTTGCAATCCTGAGAGTGATCACCAACGCGTTGTGGTGTGGGGTTTTTACCCTAACTAAATTTTCCTCGGTGAAAATAATATGCTTGTTGTAGTAGACGTCCTCTGATATTCGGTGCTTACCAGCCTGGATCTTGGTGGGATCAATCTGGAAGGCCTCTATAACGGATTGACTTTATTGAGCTCCATCCGAACAACATTTTCTTGCATCGACTTGAGATCGTACTCCCCATGTATCACTTTAAACTCATGTCCTTCCTCATAATCTAGGACGTTATCTGATTTTTGTCCGTCGTTAGAGATGACCTGGTCTGACCTCCTCTCTATATACTTATTCAAGTGCCCAACCTGGGCTAATCCTCTAGGTGAGATTTTAGTGACTTACAGTTCTCTGTCTTGTGACCATTTTCTTTTGGCACCATTTTTCTTCTTATTTACCTTATTAGGATTGTTCTCCTTTTCTCCCCCTTGTTCACTTTAGCACGACTAGTTTCTGCCTGGCTAGTCTAGACCATGTCCTCCACCTTGGCGTACTTTTGGATACGTGACATGAGATAGTCAATGGTGTCGGCCTCCTTTTTGGTGAGAGGCTGGTGAAGTACGGAAGTAGGGGGTAAACCAATTTTGAAATATGCCATGGTAACCTGCTTTGATCATTCTTCCACTTTATTAAATACTTCCCAATAATCCTTGGCATACTCGCGCAGAGTTTCCTGTGGCTTCTTCCTCATTGTGAGTAGTGAGTCCATCCTCGTTGGGTATCAGTTGATGGTTACGAAGAGATCAGTGAACACCTTAGTGAAGACCTTGAATAGCTTAATGTATCTATGAGGCAACCTTTCAAACCACTTTTGGGTGACATCGCCCAGGCTGAAAGGAAAAATTCGACACATCGGGGCATCGTTATGACTCCATAAGGTCATGGCCTACTTATACTTATGAACATGATCTATAGGGTATGTTTTTCCATCATAGATTTTGAATATGGTGGTTGTAAACTTCTTTGGGTTTCCTCCTCCTCCTCATCCTCCTCAATAGCCCTTAATAAAGGAGACATCATCTGGGTAATTAGAGCTCTCCTTTCTAGGTCTTTTATAGACATGGGTCCTCGGTGAGCGAGGTGTTGGTCCATTTCCCTTCGGACCAAACTCCTTATGTCATCCATATGGCACTCTTTGTCTCGGTGGTGCCTTCCTAGATGACTCCCATATTCTGAACGCTCTTATTCGCGCTCGGTTCTACTTTCTCGACCGGGAGTCTTTCTCGCCTGAGGGCTAGGAATCTGACCATGACGTTTTAGGTCCGGGAAGATTTCTCTCTCCATTTTTTTAATCGTCATTGGAGGTAATAATCCTCCTCAATCTGAAGGTGAATTACCTCTTCCCATTGTTAAAGTGTCGCTTCATATACGTCAACCAGCCGTGAGATCTGGGTTCTAAGTTACCCATATCTTTTTTTGAAAGGTTGTTATTCTAGTTGAAACCTTGAGTTCCCATCTTGATGGACCTCAGACCTGACCCAGAGTATAGCTAAATCATCTCACACGTCTCCAGGTTGGGGTGCACTATTTGGGTGGTGAGATATCGTAGTTATTCTTTTTTAGGGATTGCTTTCGTAGAAAGGAAGTCGACTTCCACAAATGATTCCAATTGTGGGTGAAAATAACCACAATTAATGAATTCTAAAAAGCAATTAAACCAATGGTATGAAAATGTCACACACACAACACAAAAATATACGTGGTTCGATAAATTTTGTATGACCACTGAGAGGTCACTCGATTTTTATTAGCTTCTCTCAAAGTATGAAAATTACATCCCCCTTGGCTCTGGGGTGTGGGTTGTATTTATAGTTGCATAAAACTATAGTGTTTTGTTTATATAAGGAACTCCCTTGGGTTTCTATTAGCTTATGTGGTGATCCCCTGAATATCTCGTTCTAGATTTTGGGTAACCGGTGTGAGCGTTATTCAAATGTTATATGCTTCGTAACTATCCATGTGATAAATATTTGTATTAATTCTTCTTATTAGTAGGTTGGTCCAAGCGTGCTTCAAGAACAGTTGGGATTGGTCGGACAGGACTGAGTTGGGTCCAATTATAGTGTGGTTCCCACACATCGATGAGTAATAGAGGTCGCGGAGATACCTAAGGTCTAGAATGTGGCCAACCTTAGGAAATTTATTTTTAAAAAATTCCATTTCTTGAAGAATCTTTGCAAGTTCTAATTATCTTATCAGTACTTGGATACTTATAGATTCAATTAATGCAATTATTTTTTCTTATGTTTCCAAATGGCACGAAAACTTTGTTAGTTACAAATTATAATTATGGAAAGGTCATTATCATTAGAAATTTATTTAAATTTTTTTGATTAATTTCTGATCGCATTATTTAAATTCTTTAATATTATTACACTTAATCAAATCTTAAGGGTTATTTTTATCACTGGCGAATACGAAAACATCAATAATTTCCCAGGCAAGAAAAGACCCATGGGGAATACCAAGGCACTACGTATTCCAACTTTGGTCGGTTAAAATACTGAATGATTGAATGATTGTGTGACTAGGTTCATTTTTGCCATAGTTTGTTCTAGGCCTAAAGGGGTGTGACGACCCATCCTAAGAGGTAACATAAACAATACAAAACATGCCCAACATAGAAAATGGGAAAAAGCAAGACATGGAATTAACTAAGTAATTCCATTCACATTTACCTAATTATAAGTATCCAGATTGTCAAATTATAAAACATAAATATAGAAAAGTGATCACTTATACCTCAGCTTCAATGATTTAGCTCGGCTATCACTGTAACACATCGACCATTGTTTGGATTGGGACAAAATTTGTCATCGCTATCATGATCGATGGGATAGTTCCTTATCAATTGAAAAGGTATGGTATCCTTTGGAATTCATGATTCCGCACTCCCAAGTGGAGGGAGTCGAACAAAGGGTCAATCGACCCTATAATAATACTAGAATTGGGAATTGCAAGGAACTATCATAACTGCCAAAGTATTTGGCCACCCATTCTTATAAGGAGCCTACCTGGCTTCATCTAAATGAAGCAAATCATCCCTTCGTCCTTCATTGAAGCCCTCTGACTAAACTACGTGAGGCTCGTGATGAAACTGATATCTCAGTCTCATCACATTTTGTTGAAGGATCCGCTTGGTTGCTTAGTCTACTTTAAAAGTTTTCTTAGCTTTACCGAGCTTCTTCCCTAGATAACTTTTCTTATTCTATTGTAAACTATCAATGTCTTCTAAACCTTTGATATTGGCTCGAACAGAAGTGAGCACACAAGCCTTCTCATTGTAGGCACTTGTCATCTTTTGGAGTACTAATCGGAAAAAAAAAAGCTTCTTGAGCTCATCCAAAAGAATCGCGACCAAGATTGAAGTCCAGATATTCATTCTTCTAAGCTATTGGTACTAAGGCCAAGTTGTTACCACACCATAAAGATCAAAAATAAATGACATTCAGAAATTGGAGACAAAGCAAGCATACACAAACAAGTAATCAAAAATATTCAAACAAGATACAAAAAAGCCAAAAGGGAAAGTATTTTCATTAAAACATAAAAGTTGGGAAATCCCATAACAAAAAGATGAGTAATGAGAGTTCTTGTTCATGAAACCGACATGGACAAAGAATGACCAATTAAAATTTCTTACCAAAAGGAGACAAGGTTTTCCCATAATTTCTTATTAAACGTAAACAAACAACTCCTAAGGTCTATGTGATATATTATTTACCAAATAGATTACACCGAAATTTATCTTCAATATTAGTTGATTTAATCTAAGTGCAGAATAAGTAACCAATATAACACAACATCAAGGTGTACAAGGAAAACCTTACAACAGGAAAAAAACTCGGGCCAACCAAACGAAAAATTTACTACTGTAGAGATTTACATCTAGAAGATAAAAATTTATACCCTCTCGATGATATGACCAATTAGACACTCTTTCCCACCATTTCCTCCACAAAGAGTGACAATAGATGGAGAAAGCTACATAATTACGAACGATTTTTGTCCGCAACCAATGCCATAAAGTCCTTGTGCCACAAATTATTCGTTTAAATTATAAAGTAAACTTTATTCTTTCAGAATTTGAAGAAAACTGTGTGTTCCAAAATGGAACAATGTGAGAAGCTAATATGAAGATCTACTTCCTGGATTTAAGGGTCCTAAAGTTTGAGGGAAGTGTATAAATTGTTTGGCTAATAAAAAATTAAACCAAGTATTTTTTAGAGTCAAAAATTTTTTATAGTCTCTCAAGAACAAATTTTGCAAATGCTTGTTCAAGTATTGAGAGGAAGTGATCCAACTCTAAACGAATTTAAAATAGATATAATAGCAATGGATATCTCAAAAATACGAAGAAAGTTTTTCTCTTTAGAAACTATTATGATAAAAGCATTAATGGTAGTGAAAATCTCCAAAACCTTTATGAATATTTTCAACTGTACCTTTTTCTTCCTCCGTGAACGATTCACTTAAAACCTTTAGTCATCCTTGATGTTAATCAATTTTGGATGGATACGTTTCTTTGAAATAAGGCTTTGTTCAAAATATGTTTGCATGTGACGTCTTTCACTCATTAAATACTAAATGGGATACTATTTTTAATTTTTAAAGATAGCATTATGGAATCAAAGTTTTAGCCCTAACCACAATATCTTTCATGAATTTTTTATATATCATCTAGATTTTTAAGTCCTTCAAATCATGAAAAATTCTCACACATACACATTTGAGGATAATGGACTTTCTCCCACAAATATTCAAAGTTTTGAATCGTTTGTAAAAAGTTGTGCAACTTTTCATTCCTCGTATAGTGGTATTTATACAATATATAGTGCAGTGTAAAGTGCAACAAGATGTGATAATGTATTCTCAAGGTATAAATTTTCTCAAAGTTTATAAGACTTAAAAGAAAATTGAATTCATCTGTGAAGCACATGTCATATTCCCAACTAAACAAAAAAATGATCAAATAAGTTATTTTGATATACAAAAATGTATCACAAAGTATTTCATCTAAAAATAATTAATATGATTATACAAAATTGTTTTGATTTTTTGATAAAAAAAAGTGTGTAACCAAAAAGAATATGATGTAGAATCAAAAGATATACCTGAAGCACATAATCCTAAACATGTTCCAAAAAACTCAATCAATCATGAAATAACCAATGGAGTCTTAAGATAATCAATCTAAAAAAATCACAAGGTTAAGACTAAAAGAGCATATAAAGCCTAAGTACAAAAATGGACAAACCATGGATGATAAAAAAAACAATAAATATGTATCTGGGATAAAATGAAAACACTTTTAATATGCATAAGAATATAACATACATGGATAAAATAGATAATCAACAAGATATGAAGAAAGAAAAATTCAAAAAGATAAAAAAAAAATCACATATGAGTTATCAAAGATGATAAAAATAAAATATAAACTCACGTACGAATAAAAATTACATAGCCTAGCATAAGATATATGAAAAGAAATAATAACAAAGGTTGTGATAAAAAATAAACCACCTTTAGCGTTTAGAGGTGGAAAGGACCAATTTCGGAATCTTCTTATTTTCAAATTTGATTACCTCTGAAATGTCTTTCCTAATCCATGCCCGATTTACACAAGAGTTATTAAGGTTAGGTGAAACTTGAGGTGCATTTGTCATCATTTTTCCTCTCTTTATAAGGTCCTTTTTCTCAAAAATATTTTGATTCTTATTTATCCACATTTTTCTTTTAATGGGTTTTGGTACAAATTTTCTAAAATCAACAAGCTTTTTGTCTTTGTTGTTCCTCACAAAAATCTTACCACCTTTACCATAATGCAAAGGGAAGGTTGGTTTGATAAAAAAATCAAAATTTCTTTAAATGACCCAATTTGTGACAATGATCACATTTGAAAAAAAATGATCTAGTCATTTGGTTTTTGATTTATGAACAACCTTTTCAAAATGTTGAACATTATTCAACTTGTAATAAAAATAACCAAGGTGATCTCTCTTATGACAACAAGAACAAATGAATTCCTTTTAAGGTCATTTATGATTAAGAGCGTGATTTTTTTATTAAACTTGGAGTTTATAAAACCTTTATTCTTTTGAAAATGATTGACAACATTTTTTCCCTTACCTCAAAATGTTAAGGGTTCTTTTCCTATGTTTATTATCTCATTTTGATAAGAGGATTTCATAAAAATATTTTCTTTTTCGAAAGTTGAAACATCAAAATTGTTGAAACCTAACCATCTTTTATCATTTTCTCTTCGAGTTGGTATCAAAGTAACATCTCCAAGTTTATATGATCTCACCTATAGATTCACTTTTTCATTTTTGGCTGAGATTAAATCATTTTTAAGAATTTATATTTTCTTCTTCAAAATAACTTTGGACTTATAACACAAAGAAATATCCTTTTAATCTTTTTCAAGAGATAAAATAAAATATTTTGTTTCCTCTTGAAATTTATCAAAACCTTCATCCTCTTCTTTTGAAATAATGCTCTTATCTTTTAATTCATAAAAATATACAAAAAAATTTAAAAAAAAGATATCAATAACTTTAAGCTTTTCAAAGAGGATGGATCCTTGAGCTTCTTAAGCACATAAAAATTAATTTTCATCTTTTACACATGTTGGCTCAAAGGAAATTTTAGTTTTCTAACTTTCATGGGTTTTGATCTTTTCTAATAAACTATCCCTTTCAATGATTAACCGGGAAGAGGAGAGATCTTCATTCTTCTTAATGACTTTTTCTCCTTAAATGCTTTTAACTTAGAGGCTAGAATCACATTATTTTTCAATAATATTTTGGATTCTATACAAAACTTGTCATAAGAAATTTCGAGATCATCTTCTTCAGTATCACTATCACTACTACTAATATAAACATCTTCAATGTTAGAAATAGAGTGATACAAAATATCGAACGAGATTTGGAAAAAGTAAAATCACGAATTCTATCACACAAGCTAAGAACCATCTTCACACACACTAAATCTATCTCAAGGTGATTAAACCTACACAACTGAGGTCTAGATCTTACACCAGTTGAGAGTGCATGTACACGAAATCGATATGGATAAAGAATATCTAATTAAAATCTCTTGTCAAAAGAAGACAAGGTTTTCCTTTAATTTCTTGTTAAAGGTAAATAAACACACCTAAGGTCTCTGTAACAAATTATTTACCAGATAGATTACAATAAGTTTTATCTTCCCTATTAGATTATTTAATCTAAGTGCGAAATAATGCAGCACAACACCAAGGCGTACGAGAAAAAGCCCACAACGGGAAAAAACCTCGGGCCAATAAAACGACAAATGTACCATGGCAAAGTTTTACAACTAGAACAAAAAGACTTATACCCTCTCGATGTTATGACTGACTTGGAATTATTTTCCATCATATCCTACGTAAAGAGCGATAACAGCTGGAGAACGCTACACAACCACAATCATTTTTGGTCCGTAACCAATACTATAATGTCCTCGTGCAATAAATTCTTCATTTAAGTTTGAAGTAAACCTTCTTCTTTAGAGTTTGAAGAAAACAGTGTGTTCCAAAATTAAACATTATGGGAAGCCACCAATGAAGACCTACTTCTTAGGATGTGAGGGTCCTAAAGGGTGAGGGAAGTGCATGAAATTTTTAGTTAATCAAAAATTAAACTCAAAAGTTTTTTTGAGATATCTGAAATTATTTAAATTCTCTCATGAATACATTTTACAAATACTTGTTCAAGTCTTGAGAGGAATTAATCAAACTTTAAATGACTTTAAAATATATATGATAGCAATGGATATCTCAAAAATACAAAGAAATTTTTTCTCTTTAGAATATATTATGATAAAATCTAAGGCAAAAATCTTTCAAAAACCATGACTTGTTTATTGGAAGAAGAGCTAAATAGCCATTTCAAAATTTTGGTCACACGAATAAGAGGTTCTAAGTTATTCTAGTCCAGACAAATAAGTTGTTTCCCCAGCACACCAAAAGATATGGGAGCAAAAGAGCATCTTAACATTTTACAATGCAATATTTAGGAAGATTTTCTTTTTGTTCCAGATCTAACATTATCGCAATAGTGTCACCGCAGCGAGACAATGTATCATTGTGCCGAACCTAAGGCAATATGGGTTACTCCATGATGTAGGTATTTTTGGATGTGGACAAGGAGTACTAGCGACGAACTTGCTCTCCAAAAAAACTGCGGCGAGGTAGGTCATACCATTGTCCAAGAATCTGAACATGGACAAAAAGGTACCACAATAAGTTATTGTTGCATCGAGACATTGCATCGTTGTGGTGAAACTATGACGAGACAGGTCATGCAATTATCGAGAAAATTTGAACCAGTTTTTTCCATTCAAGAGTTTGAAAATATCTTAGAATAATACCCTAACTATGTTTGTTCTCAACTAAGAACACTCATACTTAAAAAATACAAGTTTTATAAACATAGTTTTTCTATAGGAAAAGTATATTTTATAATGTATTTATTCAAATAGTCCAAACAACTCACACGCAACTTTTAACACATTTTTCAATTTAAGAAAATCCATTTTGAGTTATGTTAAAGCATGGGTGTACTATGTCATTTAAGTCCATTACATGTCCCTAAAGTGGAATTTCTTATGAAAGTGTAATTTAAATGATGTCGGGGATGAAGTTGATGAAGTTTGATGAATAGGTCTTGACATGAAGCTTTCTACAATGACATCTTGACTAAAGCCACCAAGTGAGTTTTGGTCAACGAAATAAGATAATATTAATCCTATGGGGCAACAATTAGTATTATACATACTCTTGCAGGGAGTATAAAGTATAATAAGTCCTAAACTAATCTAACTAACTTGGATTTCTTTCTCTATCATCACCTACTCTTATTCGGACACGAACTTATCTTGGTTTTTGACCTCTTTTTCTTGGTCGACGCCCTTATTTTCTTGGTCGACGCCTGCTACTTGACTAGCTGGAAAGCTTAGACTCGGAGAGGATTTCTGCCTTGATCAAGGCTTCATGCCATCCTTTATTGAAGAAATACTTGCAGATGAAGTCCAATTGCACCTTAGCCTGGATGAAGGCATCATCTCACTCCTGGTCGTAAGCTTTGTCCTTAGCCCTAAGGCAAGGTTTAAGGACTGTGAAGACTATTCACTAGCCTTCTCCAGTTGCTCAATCTTGAATGCTTATTTGGCAAGCTTCAGGTCCATAGCCTTCGCCTAAGCCTTGTATTAGAGAATCATTTAAAGAAAAACTAAGACCAATAGTGTCTTTATCCTTGTCAAACATCCTTTCTAGGATCTCAACGAAGCTCACTAGATGCTGCAAATATAAAATCCTATCAAAATAAGTTAGCATAAGAAAAGTTTGAAGTGATAATTCGAACAAAAGTTACAAAAGCATCCTTACCAAGGAAAGCATCTAGGCGGCATGAGAAACCAAACCATGATCGACAAGCCACCGACCACCTCCTGGTCGGATTGCAGATAGGCCCACTTTAGCAGTGTAGGGCCAGATCAGAATTCTTAGCCACTAACATAATGGAAGGGCTATTACCCTTAATGGAGGCATCCACCTTTTTGGTGGACAAAGCAGCTGTAATACTTAATATTCTTCACAATATGGGGCTACGTCTTCTCGAGGTAATCCCTATGATAATGGGGTCGGATGGACCCTGATTTCCTTATTTTTGGAAGGTTAGACATTTAAGGAACTAGGGTCAAATTCCCCCTCTAGCAGACTGTGATGTGACACCCCGACTAATTAAATATCGGGTAGCTACTCCTTTATTAAATTAATACAAAATGCCAAGTTGGTCCAGTTAATAGCATCACTGTCGAAAACATTTATGATTACTAACCACCTAGTATTTAAAAAGTAAGTTGCCAAATTTTAAGTTAAGTCTGATTAACATGCAATAAAAGAATAATGGAAGAACAACATAAATCCATTCACCGTAACGAAGTAATGAAATAACCAACAATAGAAATAAGTCCGGAGGAAAACTCCTCACAACAATCCCACAACTGAAAATAATAAAACAAGTCTGAATCCTGAATTAATTACATGTCCGAAGTCTGAATAACTGGAATAAATGAAATGCCTCTAAAAGAAATGGGCGACATGCCCTACAACTGATAAATGCTGAATATAGAGTCAAGATAGATGAAGTGTCTATAATCAAAGTCTTGTAACTTTCACAACAGCTACAGCTCGTCACCTGAATGAGAGTCCTAAGCATGGTGTCCTTGTGGCTGGGCACCTAAAATGGTTTTTACAAAAATAGATTTGAAAGCAAACGGGTCAGAGCCCGAAAGTGGAGAGTATTTTGAAAACAGCAAGTGCTTTAATAACATTTAAAACAATAAATGCAAAATACATGTTAGGACGGGCTCTCACTTGAAATACTCACCTCTCGTCTAACTGTGCACTCCTAACGTTCATGTACCCATTCATATGTTTTCTCATAACTATCTAGTTCAAAAGAGTTTCTAACACTTCTACTCGGTTCACGTTTTAATTCTAACCTTAACAATTAAATATAGAGTTCTACATTAATTCTCGGATTCCCAATTTATTAATAAAACCGTTTATTGATATATGTCCCTTTTTCTCTTTTCATAACGTTACCACAACTATACTCACAATTTAACATAGTACATTCCTTTTCATTTAACCGTATATTTTCACATCATAAATATACAATACAAGCACCCAAAGGCTAAGTTGCGGTGCCCACATACTCTGCTATCCATCCCGGTACATCACGTACATAAGGATTACCAATTCCGAATCTCTCAGGAATTGTTGGAATAAACACCACACACATAATTGGAGGCGAACATAATTCACATATCCATGGTCACGCACATACCTACGCTCCATGGTCAGCTGGCTTATTAACTCACAAATAAGTCGTTCTCTTGAACTATGTCCTCTAGGTACCAATCTAAATCCGGGAAACACAAGGATAAGAAGGCCCTAAGAGAACCTAACCTCCCGTGATAGCAAGTATGGTAGGTATGTCATACATATAAAAATCATATACTAAGCATTCACACATCTTAGATAATTCAATATTAATAAAGGTATACTCTACATCTTTATACCGTTATTCCAATTTGTATATTTTACGTCTCCCGATAATATAAAAGTTAAACTGTCGACACGTCTCACGTCGTAGTTTCTAATACTTATAGCCTATCTCAAATAGAGTATTAAGTTCCTATTATTCCCACATATAACATCTTTATTCCTAAGGTCTTTACTTCTGCCCCAAACCTCATTTCATCAAATTATACAAATTTACACTATTAACCCAAATATTATCTCACTTATCGAATTTCAATAATTTAGAATAATTCCTCAAATTGAATTCTAATTAAGGTTCAATATCATAATCATGCCTACTGGTCTTCCTTAAGGTTAAGGGTATTCATAAGGTCTCCAATAATATTTTCCGAGGGTTACCACCATTAAAAATTAAATTAGGGAAAACTTTACTCATTCTGGGAAGGTCGATCGATCGACCTTTTCCTTCGATCGATCGATGGTTGTCGATCGATCGACTGATGAACATCGATCGATCGAATGTATCAGGTATGGCTACGGGCTGCTTCGTTTTGCAGTTTTCAATTAGTCCCAAAACACCATTTACAAGCATGAAACTCTAAGACAAGGTTATAATATCATCATACTATCATCCTACAACAGTATTAACGTTCTAAAACCAATAATTCATCATTCAAGGGCTTTGTTTAGATCAAAACTTCATCAAAATTCCAGATTTCTTCTTCTTTCAAGAACATCAATAAACTTCTTCTAAAATCCATTTTTAGATCATCAATGGTTCTGTTTTGAACACCTAATTCGTTCAGAATATTACTACATGCAATACCTAACATAATTTACAGCTTTTAACTTCCAATTCATGGGTCTATATCATCTTCCAAGATAAATTTCGAAAATTCCTAAACATGGAAAACATAGCATTGAATCAATTGAAATTAAACCACTTGCCTTGATTCAATCTCTGATTTTGATGATGATTTGAAGAAGTTCCCTCTCTCTTTCTGCAGAATTCCTTTCTATCTCTCCCTCTCCAAGCTTTCTTCTCCAATGGCTATGGTGGCTAGGGTTTGTTTTTGGGGAAAGAAATTAGAAACCTAATTCTAATAACCTACGTAGCCTATTGGGTTAACATGGGTTGATTAGTGGCTTAGTGGGTCAAATCCACATCAGATATAATTTACTAATTTTCGTCACTTTTAATTTCCAAAAATACAAAATTACCAAAATACCCTTTATGTTGCTGGTATGGCCTAAAAATACCCCGGGACCCAAACTAAACCCCCGGCTAGTGTTTTCTGACTATCTCGACCCTTTCGGACGCGTTAGTGCACTCAAAACGACCATACGGTTAATAGAATTTAAATTCACTTTTATAATTAAAATAATTATATCCTGACGCGACTGTCACACGCGTCCCAATAAAATGTCCAAATTGCCGTATATCAATCTCACGACAAATTTCATAATTCAATATTCATATAACATCATATATACTCAATATAGTCAAATACCAACTCACATCTCGCTAGTATTTTATCCGGATGAATTCCCAATTAATTCTCATTTAATTCAATTAATCCCAAAAATAAATATCACAGAAAATACGGGGTATTACACAGACTAGGACCCCTGTTCTCGGCAACATTTCCTCCTCAAAATTATAATTGATGATGGATGTAATGTCCACAAACTCAAACGAGTCGAAAGTGCTAGCAGTTGAAAACTCCTCCTCGATACAAAGAACATGGATCTCTAGGTCCTTGTCCACTGGTTGAGCGACAAAGGAATTGGTGGTATGTGTAGTAAAACAATAAAAAAAACATACATTGGATGTTTGGAACCAATAGATAGAGGCCTCCTGAGTTTTCAAACTTTGCTCAGTTCGTCAAAGTTAATAGGAGTCTAGTCGGGATATTTCTTCTTGTATTTTTCTGCATGAGACAGGGATTAAAAATATCAACAAAAATCAATCAAGACTTGGACGAATAGAAAAATAATAAAATAAGCAATTGACCTATTCCATGCCCCCTATAAGGTCACCTAGGGCCCCTATAAGGTTCACCACCTTCAAGAACAGGCATATTCTCCCACTACTTTATAATGAAACCATGAGACCAATAATCCTTATTAAAATTTAGTATATTCAATATAAGCACCCTATCTGCCTTCGTCGTCTTCAGATAAAAGGTATTATCACTCGCCCTCATTCACTTGTAATAATAATGGACCTCCAGAATCCCTAACTGAGTTCCATATAACTTGTTTATCCTATTTACCCCATTCATTATCCTCTAAGTATTGGGAGAGCACTGGGCATGGACTATACAAAAATACTCGCAAAACTCTAAGATGAGTTTGGTTTGGACGAAAAGTTGTATTGGCTTCAGCAATAAATTGGGAGGACATCCAATGTCCCCCCTCAATGTTATAGTAATCCTTGGATTTTTTTTTCCAAACCCTATGACTATCCACTCAGGAATGGAAAAACGTTTCCTAAAACACTCTATGGAACCCTCACCAACTGGATAAATCATTTTCTCAAGTCAAGAAATAAGAACGAAAAAGTAAATGAAGATGTGTTTGAAGAAAAGAAATAAGGGAGATAAAAAAAATGAACTTATAGTGATTGGCAAAGGCGAATAGCTCTACAGTGTTTTTTAATAATGTAGAATGAGATATGCTCCAAAGTGACGACAAGGGAAGTCATTAAGTGCCTTGTTTCAACTTTCGATGCAAATTGTTATTTGCAAGCACGCCACAAAATGTAAGCTGACACACATGCTACCACCCTTTGGCTAACCGACATATGATTATCAATGTAACCCTGAAACACAGGGGCAAATTACAAGTGTGCCCCTTTAGCCCAATGGGTAGAATAAAGTCAGTTTTCATTATAAAAAAAAACATGTATTGACATCTCCATATCATAACTTTTATGGACGATTAAATTTCACTGTGGGCTATGATCATAGTTACATTCAACGGGCGATCAAATCTATGCACCCTGATCATGCTACAAAGCTTTGAGGGCACTTGTAGGAAGATTATCCAATCAGTTAGGAGCATCTGATGTATGTCCAACATGATCGGTAACAACTATAACTCAAAGATAAGGAATTGAGGCCGATCAAAAAAAAATTATCAGAATTGGATTCACCCGATCTAGTCATAATAGAAATCCAAGGTCGTGGAGTCCCACATGACTCAATATATTTATGTTCTCTCTATAAATGTAACCTACGCCTTGGAAAAAAGGGCATGTAAGCAACCGATCAATAAAGAGAGAGCAACACCCCATGAAAGTAGGCACATTATCGAACCACGTACATATTGAGTTATTATATATTTTGGACATTTATTTCTTGCTAATAGTAGGATTTTTTCCTTACAAAGATATTATCTGAATTGGTAAAAAAAATTATGCCATGTAAAGGATGGATTTAGAAAAAGGATCAATACAATTCATTGATTTTGGAGGTGGCATGAGATTTTGTGTTGGAACAGATTTTAGTAAATTGCAAATGGTTGTCTTTCTCCACTACTTGATTACCAAGTACAGGTGAGCACATAAGATAAAACTATGCAGATAGCTATCAACAAAACTGGGGGAGGGGATAGAGAAAGGGGGTGCTATCATATTTTACATCTGAATTGTTAGATAAAAAGGAGGAGACATTTGCAAGCCTGCTTTATAATTTTTAGATGGTTTTCATGTTCAGATCATTGAGAAAAATAAGCAGAAAGAGGGGTAAGTAGCCAACAAATAATTCAATTATCAAGCCAAGATGATAAACATGAATGCATCGCCATTTAGAATTTATTATATATGCAATATTTTTCTTCTTTAAAATGAAGCTATGATGTTATTCATTACTACTACCTAAGCATCATTTGGAGTCTCTCATGTAAGCCTTATTCGCGAGTTCTATTTTGGAGAGAAAATAAAGAAAATGGAGGGAAATTGTGTTTCTTTTCCTTCATTTGGAGTTCAAATAGGAGAGAAAGTGCATTTCTCTAATTTATGAGTTTAAAAGGAGAGAAAAGAAAGAATTTAAAAAAAAAACTTTCTCTTCATTTCTCTCCAAAACATTCTTTTCAAATCGGAAAGAAATTGAGAGAAAAGAAAGTTTTTTAATGAATTATACATTTTTCCTCTTAAAAAATTATTTTTCTCCTAGTACCCAAACAACTAAAAAGATGGTTGATTTCTCTTCTCTATTATACTCATTTCTTTTCTTTTTCATATATTCTCTCTTATTAACTTTCTATTCTTTTCTTTTCTTTTCTTTTCTAAAAAAACTTCATTTCCTTTTTTCGGTCCACAACTCCCGAACGAGACCGTAATCTAATATCAATTTCCTTTAAAACAGTTTTCACAACTACCATAAAAAAACTCAACTACCTAAAAGACAAAAGACATAATTTATTATTCAACACTTGGTTGTATCTAAATATTGGCAATGCATCAAACAGATTCTGAAATAACAATTATTACATGGCTTATGTGGAGATGCGCATTAAAAGATTACTCCATCATGAGAATTTCTAAAGGTTGCACATAAAGGCACCTTTTAAAAATAGTAAGGAAACCTCTTTACTAGGGCACTACTTATATATTTTAAAATTTGTAAGCACACCAATTATGATAAAGGCACCCTAATTTCCAAAGATAATTATATTTCTCTCTCACACACGCGTGCGTGCGCATTTAAAATCCACATTACTAAAAACACTTTAAGCCTACCTCCTTAGTGGTAAAAATATATTATTTGCATTTTTCAAATACTCGTCGTTAGTATTTATTCTTTGCAAAAAAATATTTTGATTATACATTTGCGTCATTAGTAAAAATGTAATAGAAATACAAATTGAAAATTTAAATTTTACAAAACAAAAATATAAGTTCAAAATACAAATATGAGTCCAAATTTTTTCATGAAAATTTAAAAAAGTAATTACATAAGAGAGAACATAAGAAGATAAAACGACCTATGAGACCTGGAATTATGATTTCACATTTATCATCTTATCTCTTATTGTAATTACTTTTTTATTTTTATAAATTTTAGTTTTAGGTGAGATTGTCTTATGAGTTTACCAGAGAAAAGTATAAGTTTTAGTTTCTAACTTCAATGCACTTTTATCAATGATGCAAATAAAATATTACATACTACTACTATGACCAAACTAGTAAAAAAACATGATAGTTTATTTTAACATCACTAAATATGCCAATACAATATATTTGTAAATTTTATTTTTAACATTGTTAAAAGTGTCGTTACATATATTTGTAAATAAAAATATGTATGTGTCACTAATACATGATCAAAATATTTTTAGTAAATAATAAATAATAACAGTGAGAATTTAAAAATGAAAATACTATATTTTTTATAATTAAAGATGTAGGCTAAAAAGTTTTTTAGTAATATGAATTTCTTTATATGTATGTGAACGAGAGAATTAATTTTAAGTTAGCAAGTGCCTTTATTTATAAAAAAATATATATATAATGTAATATGTGACCTAAAAAGAGGTGTACTTACTATTTTTAAATGTTAATTTTACTGGCACCCATTCTAAAAGAATAAATGACTTGCATAGCTACAAGTTTTCTCTCTTTGAGTCCTCGGGTGACTCGGAGTCCAATTCCGATTTAAATATTGGTTCTGTGGTGACAATTATTGTGCAACACAAATGAATAAGAGAAAGGCAAGCACCAAGTAAGAACAAGGAATGTAAAATGACAATCACACAACAAAGGATGTACGTGGTTCAGCAAAGATGTGCCTACGTCCACGGTGGTGCAGTCGGTATTATTTTTATATACTCCGGAGAGTGATTACAGAGAATACAACTTGTCCCTTTGCCCGGGACCTAGGGTTTTATATATATACATGTATGTTTAGGTAAGTGGTGGTGATGGATTCCCCCACGTCTTCCATCTCTCCCTATAACCTCCCTTAATGGGAACGTGGGAAGAGACCGGATCATATTCAGAATAAGAGGTGGGGGACCTGGACTTTGGGCCGCCAGAATTGGGCTACTCGTCCAGGCCCATGGTCTTAATTTTGGGTACCCACAATTGCCCCTAAGTTTGTTGGGCCATGTTTATGGGCTCAATAAATTTAAATGATTAGCCATAATGGCTCTTTTGCAATTCTTCGAAAGCTGTGAAGTTAATTTTGGCGGCACTTGCTTCGTACCTTGTGCACTATGATTAGCAAAATTTGAAGGTTTCTTGGGATAGTTACTTTTCTACCGTCGCTTCAATCTTTCCAGCACTTTTCCATTTTCTGTGAGTTCTAGCACTACGTACCTTCTTCTCTCAATCTCCATTCTCGTTGCTTCCTTGTCGTTTGGGCCTGTGCTTCTTCATCGTTCAAGTCGATCTTCTATCTTGTAAGTTTCCTGTACCTTTTCTCTGTACTTTCTCTTTGAGTTTGTAGTTTTCTAGGGTTTTCCAATGGCGAAGATTGGGAATAGGTCGGTCTCTGAGTTTAGGAAGTTTTACAACATCCCTGAGTGGGTAGATATTGAGTGTTGTGCCTCCCCTCCTAGAAACGTTAGAGACATAGATGATGCCCACTGGATCCACGTCTTGTTGCTTTCCAGGGGGGACTCACTTTTCCTCCCAATGACTTATTTTTGCATTTATTTGGCTATTTTAATATTGTTCCTACACAATGCTCGCCCAATGTGTGGAAAATAGTTAATAGCGTACATAGGATAAATCAGTTGTATGGTACTAGATTAGGGCTCGTCGAGGTCTATTTTTGCTACTCCTTTTCTCAATCTATCTCTGGTGTCCTCTACCTCAAAGCTAGGAGCCCTGACAGGGTATTGATAGTAAATCTACCCGATTCCCATAAGGACTACTGGCAAGAAGGTTTCCTTGTTAGAAATTGGCAGTTTTCTCCCCAATTTGAAGGGTTGAGGTCTGAGAGGTTCTCTGTTCCCTTTTACAGGGAAGAATACATAGGTAGACATTGCACTGTTATTTCAACTTTTGTTGATTTGTGATCTTTCTAACTCTTCTTTGCTTTTTCTTCCACGGCGAGGTCAAAGAACTTAGAGCCTGCTCTCAGCGAGGTTCGTCTCTCGGAATTGATTAAGGCTTGGAATATCAGGGAGCCTTTGGGTGACGGTGACCATCCCAGGTCTGCTACCTTTCTGCTCGAGTACAAGAACGTTGGCTCCAGCTTCATAGCAAGGCCTGTGGACAGTATCCCAGAGTTTGATTTTCCCGAAGAGACTGCTGCGGATCCTATTCAGTTGGACGAGGAGGAGAGCAGCTCCGAAAGTGACCTCGCAGGAGCAGTAAGTAATTTGGGTGGAGGTAGCTCTGATAGTAGCAGCTCCTCTGATGGTGGGAAGGTCTCTGAAGCTCGGGAGTCATCGAGCACGTCCAGTAGTTCGAGCGAGGATATGGCTCATCCCCGGAAGAACCTGATTCGGGATGATGATGATGAAGACCATAAACTTCTCGCTCAGAGGTCAAAGAAACAAAAATCTGGCTCTGGGGCTGTGGCAACTGGTTCCCGGTCCTCTGCTCAGGAGCAGGAGAGAAAGAGGAGGGAAGAGGAGCAGGTAAGGGAGAGAGAGAGAAAAAAGGAAGAAGAGAATAAGAAGATGGAAGAGAAGAGGAGGGTAGAGGAGAGAAGGAAGAAGGAGAATGAGAGGGAGGAGGAGAAGAGGAGGGCAGAAGCGAGGACGAAGGCCGAGCAGGCCTTGGTCCCGGTGTCCGCACTGCCCGAGGGGGCTTCTGTTGCAATTTCCCCCCAGTTGTCCCCTGCTCTGCTTGAGAGAGACATACTCCTGGATGATCGCCAAAGGGCGGTAGGGTCCGGGAAATTGGCCCTTCAAGCTAGTCAAAGGCTTGCCTTGGTAAGGTTTTTTCCCTCATCTCTCATGTTTTTATGAATTTCCTCATTTCCCTCTTCTAATGTCTCCTTTTTTCTGCAGTTTGTTACTGACTTCGCCGTGTTGTATCGTTCACGCGATGAGCTGGTGAAGAAAAATAGCGAGATGGAGAAGGAAAACGCTGGCTTGAAGCTAAGGGGACTGAGATCGAGGCTAGTTTTAAAGTCGTTGATGCTGCTCGAATTTCATCCGACCTGGCTCTTGCTACAGCTAACCGGGAGAGGGATGCAGCAGTTAAAGATCTGAAGGAGCTGCAACAAGCCTACGACTTGGTTTGCTCGAGCAAGCTGACCGTTGTAGAGGATAACATGGTGCTCTCTGAAGAGATGAAGAAGAAGGAGTCTGAGGCTGTTACTGCCAAGGAGGACTCATACAATTCTGGTTGGGCTGCAGTATACGAAGATGTTGAAGTTCAGATAGGTTATATTAGTTATATGAACTTCAAGAAGGGCTGGAACAAGGCCCTTTTGGCTGCTGGCGTCGATATCGACTCTCCCCTGTTTGACGAGCATGACCCGAGTTCGAATCCAACCGTGGATGAAGTCCCTGCCCCAGCTGTTGGAGGTTCTGACCCTATCCCCCAGATGACCCCTACTGATGCTTCCCTTGTTGTGGCGACAGAGATTACTCCTGATGCCGACAAAGGGAAAGAGCCATCGACCACTGGACAACCTGAGGTTTCTAACTAGTTACCTGCTAGGATTACTTTGTATTTTCAATTTTTTCTGTCTGTGAATTTTTCTTTTTACTGCTCGATGTAATTTTAACCTTCATTAATGAAAAGGCTTCTATTTCTCAGTGCACTAATTTGTTTCTTTCTTTCCCTCGTCATTCAATTGCTTGTAGTTAATTGATGTGGATGATTACATTCCTGCTACTTCTCAACTGGGCAGGACCCTTGGTCCTAATGCGAGTCCTGAGGTTCGTCAGGCCTTCGTTAAGCTTTGTAAATCCCTTAGGTCTAGGAATCAGAAGTATAAGGAGCAATCTGAACTTGTGGCCAAGTTGAAGGACAGGCTCCAGGAGATGGAAGAGGTTGGTGCTTTAGTGCAAGAAGAAGTGAATACGTTGAGGGCAAAACTGCTCGATGCTACCGAGATCAACCAGGTTGGTGAGATGCTTCAGCAAGAAAATGAAGTTTTAAGGCAGGAGGTCTCTCGACTTAGGGAACACGCGCCAAGCATCGCCTCTTTAGTGTTGCGAGGCTCTTCATCAACGCGAGCTAGGGCTAGCTCGAGCTTTGTTCATCCTGGGCTGCGAGGTTCTTCATCGGCGCGAGCTGGCAGGAGCACCAGGAGCCGAGATAGGGAAATGGAAGAGCTTCGCGAGAGGGAGATGGATGAGCTTTGTGGCGACGTCCGTCGAGCATATGTGATCACTGCTGGGCTTCAGAGGGATGTCACTCGGTTGCGGCACTTGTTCAAAAAAAGTCCTCGGCAAGTGTGGTCTGATGGCTACGACCAGGGCTGGTCAGATGCTCCAACAAGGTTGACAGAGTTCGAAGAGCTTTCCTTCGTCAGGGGATGATTGAGTGTTTTGAAGGAGCTGCAAGTACTGAGGAACTCGATGCTTTGGTATTGCCATGAGATTTCTCCCTCTATCCTGATGCCTAACCCCTTCAGAAGGGATGATCGATGGATCCCCATCGATGCCATCCCTCGGCAATTATTGGAGTCGGATGCGAATGAGGTTAAGGAAGATTTAGCTCCTGATCCTGATGACAGACGAAGAGCTCGAGTGGCTGATTATCTCGCTCAGAGGCCTCACCCCCATTGAGATTTTGCCAGTTGTTGTTTTTTGTATTTTTGGTAATGTAAATGCTTTGGGCGAGCTCGTCGACTAAACATGTATCACCATTGTTGTAAATATGATAAATTAATGAAAAGTTTATGTTTTGGGCAATTTTGCGGACTAAACAGGTGCACCGTACTCTTCATATTCTTTCTGCTTTATGATCTTCTAAGTTTGTGTTGTCATGCGAGTGTCCTCCCAGTCCAGTATAATACCGAGATACCATTATGCACCGCTTTACCTTTTAGGTTGTGTTGTCACACTCCCTTAGGCCTAAGTGGGACAATTGGCGAGGACACACTTGGTGTTAGATGCTTTATCCGATCAGGATTCTATTCAACCAAAGAAGGTTTGATGACCAGAATAAAATTTGGTCATATTGCCTAAGGATCCCCTGTAGGGCTTCATATATTGCCAAGGGCAATGCTAAGAGGTCCTTCATGTTCCATAACGATGACCTGAGGAGGGATATTCCCCTGCTATAATGTGGTGATCAATGTGCCTGTTATTTGGAAAAGGTGTGCAATAAATGCAACTGTTACTTATCAGAATGTAACCAATTAAATAACTTTCATTAATGATAAGGGAAATGATCTTCTAGTCTCATAACAAAAGAATAAAAGAAAAATCTAAAAATAAAATCTCTTGATATTGGTTGCGTTCCATGCTCGTGGTGTTTCCCTGCCTTCCATCATTTCCAAGTGATAGGCGCCCTGCAGATCGTCTCTGGTTATCTTAAAGGGTCCTTCCCATTTTGGGTCTATCTTGTCGTCTGATGGTTTCGTTGCGCTGCCCAGGACTTTCCTTAGAACGTAGTCTCCAACTCGGAATGCCCTCGGGTTAACCATCTTATTGTAATGCCTCGCGAGCTGTTGCTGATAGCTCGCTAGTTTCACTAGGGCTAGCTCCCGGCGCTCGTCGGCTAGGTCGAGCTCAGCGAGCAATGCTGCATCATTATGGCCATGGTCGACAAGGTTGGACCTCATTGTTGGCAAACCTGCTTCTAGGGGGATGACTGCTTCCATGCCATATGTCAGCGAAAATGGGGTTTCTCCTGTTGCTCGCTGAGGAGTGGTTCGATATGCCCATAGGATATGGGGTAGTTCATTTACCCATGCGCCTTTGGCTCACTCTAACCGCTTCTTCAATCCATCGATCATAATTTTATTGGAAGCCTCAGCCTGGCCATTGCTCTGAGGGTAGGCCACAGAACTGAAGTGGTGTCTGATGTCGTGTTCGTTACAAAAATTCTGAAAGGAGCCGCTTTCGAACTGTGTTCCATTATCGGTGATGATGGTCCTGGGGATGCCAAAACGAGTGATTATATTCCTCCATATGAACCTTATCATATCAGTGTCTCGGATGTTCGATAGGGGTTCCGCCTCGATCCATTTGGTAAAGTAGTCAGTTGCAACCAACAGATATTTGTGATTGCCGGTGGCGGTAGGTAGTGGTCCCACGATGTCCATTCCCCATTGGGCGAATGGCCATGGTCTGGACAGGGATTTTAGATCACTGGCGGGTTAGTGGACCATAGGAGCGTGAAGTTGGCATTTCAGGCATTTGCGTACATACATCGCAGAGTCCCTTTGCACATATGGCCACCAATAGCCTTCCTTCATTGCTCGAAAGGCTAGAGACCTTCCCCCGATGTGGCTCCCACAGACTCCTTCGTGAAGCTCGTGTAGCACTTGCTCGACATCTCCTGGGTGGATGCATTGGAGGTAGGGATCGGAGAAGGATTTCTTATACAAGTTGCCTTCTGGGGATAAGTGAAAGCGAGCTGCTTTGACTCTTACCTGGTGGGCAGTCTTCTTGTCATCCGGGAGTGTGCCATCCTTTAAATAGTCCCTTAAGGGGTCCATCCAGCTGGGGGCTAATCTCACTTGGAGTACCTATTCCCTTTTTGGTGGATTGATGTTGCGGTTAATGCTCGGACGAGTGAGGAAATCAATGGGGATGGTTCTTTTTAGGTCGGAGTCAACTGTCGAACTCAGGGCTGCCAGGGCGTCAGCATGACTATTTTGTCCCCTGGGAAACTGCTGGACGTTGATCTCTTCAAAGCTCGACATTAGTTTTCTCACTAAGGCGAGGTAAGCTGCCATCCTTTCATCTTTTGCATTGTAATATCCACTTATCTGATTGGAAACTAGTTGGGAATCGTCGAACACCTGTAAATGTTTTGCTCCCAAAGTGTGCGCCTTTTGGAGGTCGGCTATTAAGGCTTCGTACTCCGCTTCGTTGTTGGAGGATGAAAATCCAAGCATGATTCCTTGTTCAAGAATTGTATTTTCTAGAGTAATGAGGACAATGCCTACCCCTTCCCCCTTTGAGTTGAAGGCTCCATCAACAAATAGTTTCCCGGTTTCCTCTGTGGCTTGTTTCTCCTTTTGCCTTGCTGGTTGAGGCTGGTTGGAGGGTTCTCCGCCCGTGAATTCGGCTATGAAATCAGCAAGGATTTGACCCTTGATAGCTGTCCTTGGTTGGAATTGGATGTCAAATCGACCGAGCTCGACTGACCACTTAGACAGTCTGCCCGACAAATCCGCTTTCCTTAGGATTGCCTTAAGGGGATGTGATGTAATGACGATGATAGTGTGAGCTTCGAAATAATGCTTCAGCTTCCTTGAGGCTACTACTAGTGCAAAGGCGAGCTTCTCCAATGGTAGGTACCTTTGCTCGGCGTCCAGTAAGGTCTTGCTTGCAAAATAAACGGGGTGCTGGATTCCTGCAACTTTGCATATTAACGCAGAGCTGACAGTGTGGTTGGAAACGGATAGGTACAGGTACAAAGAATATGTTAGCTGTGGTATGACGAGCAGTGGTGGAGAGCTTAAGTAAGACTTGAGTTCGACCAATGCTTGCGAGCAATCTGGGCTCCATTCTATCGTTTTGCTTCCCTTTAGAAGCTGGAAAAAAGGCTGGCACTTCTCGGAGGATTTAGAGATGAAGCGATTTAGGGCAGTGAGCATACCAGTGAGCTTCTGTATGTCCCGGATTGTGAGAGAGGGTTGCACCCTGTTGATTGCATCGATCTGGTCTGGGTTAGCCTCTATGCCTCTCTTACTGACCAAGTACCCAAGAAATTTTCCTAACTGGACACCGAAGGAACACTTGCTCGCATTAAGTTTCATTCGGTATTTCCTGAGGATTTCGAAGGTGTTTGACAGGTCGGAGAGGTGATTTTCCTTCTTCTTACTTTTAACGAGCATGTCATCGATGTAGACCTCCACGGTGTCTCCCATCTGACCCTTGAACATTTTGGTAACCAGCCGCTGATAGGTTGCCCCTGCATTCTTAAGCCCGAAGGGCATGACCTTGTAGCAGAATAACCCAACTGTCGTGATGAATGCCGTTTTGTCCTGGTCTGGGGCATATAAGGGGATCCGGTGATACCCTGAGTATGCGTCTAGGAAACTCATTCGCTCGTGAGCTGCGGTGGCGTCTACTAGTTGGTCTATTTTTGGGAGGGGGAAACTATCTTTAGGGCATGCTTTGTTGAGGTCAGTGAAGTCGATGTAAACTCTCCACTTCCCATTGCTCTTCGGAACTACTACTGGGTTGGATAACCACTTGGGGAATTGTACCTCCCGTATGGATCCTGCATCCAGCAGTTTTTCCACTTCTTTTTCAACCGCTTTAGCCTTCTCGGGTGCAGTTCGTCGTGCCTTCTGTGTGATTGGCTTGAAGGTGGAGTCGATGTGCAGCTGATGACAGACCATACTAGGATCAATTCCAGACAGCTCGTATGGTTCCCATGCGAAAACATCTACATTGCGCCTCAGCAAGGTTGTCAATTCCTTCTGTTCTTGGTCGGTGAGAGATGCTCCAATCAAGAAGACTCTGTTACTGTCGCCTTCTCCGGCCGTAACTTCTACCAGGTCTTCGACGACCCGTTCGGAGGGGAGGAGCCTGGTCTCCTCTACTCCAGGTCTTTCGTACTTTAATTGCTATTTAGAAGGTGTCAGACCTTCTTCAACCTCCTCGCTGGGCTGCTCGGCCCTCTTCTCTGGCTTTGGTCGGATGGCTACTATGAAGCACCTTCTCGCCATTGTCTGATCACCGTGGATCTCCATTACTCCTCGCTCGGTTACATATTTGAGTTTCTGATGGTAGGTCGAGGAGACTGCCTTCATCGCATTAAGCCATCCCCTGCCGAGGATGGCCTGGTATGGCGAGTCGATGTCAACTACCAAAAACTCGATCATCTTGGAGACGTTTCCAGCCTGCACCGGTAGTACGATCTTTCCCAAAGGCATAGTTATTTTTCCAGCGAAGCCAACTAAAGGTACAGTAGCCTCCTTTAGGTCGGCGACGCTTAACTTCAATTTTCTGAATAGGTCAAGATACATTACTTCGGACGAGCTCCCTTGGTCGACGAGCAACTTGTCGACGTCAAAGTTAGCTATACTGAGGGTAATGATCAGAGCATCGTGATGCGGGGTCCTTACTCCCACCAGATCTTCATCTGTGAAAATAATGTGCTTATTATGGTTGACGTCATCTGCTCGTCGGCGCTTTCCTGACTGTGATTTTGCTGGATCGATCTAAAAAGCCTGCATTACAGCTGTAAGTTTCTTCATCTCCATTCGAGCTGAATTTCCCTGTATCTGCTTGGCATCAGATGCCCCGTGAATTACCGCGAACTCATGTCCAGCGTCATCTTCGAGCACGTTGCCAGGCCTCGCTTCTCTATTGGCAACCACTTTCTCTGCCCTTTTCTCCACGAACTCGTTCAAATGCCCAGACTGGGCTAGTTCCTCGAGGTGAGACTTAAGAGCTTTGCAGTGCTCAGTCTTATGTCCTCCTTCTTTGTGAAAAGTGCATCTTAGCGCATTATTCCTCTTCGAGGGATCTCCTCCCATCTTCCTGGGCCACTTGATGAATGGCTCATCTTTGATCTTCGCGAGAATTTTGTAAATTGGTTCTTTGAAGACAGTGTTGACCGCCTGAAATGCTTTCGACGCATCATTGTTTCCTTCATTCTTGGAGCCATTTTTGCCCCCGTTCTTTCCTCCTTTCTTCTGGTTCTCAGCTTTTTCACTTCCCTTGGTAGTGAGTTTAGCTCGACCGTTTTCTCCTGAACTGAGGCGGGTGACATCTTCTACCTTAGTGTACTTCTCGATGCGAGCCATTAGGTCGTCAATAGTCATAGCCTCCTTCTTCGTCAGGGATTGGTATAGAAGGGAAGAACTAGGGAGTCCAATTTTGAAAGAGGCCACCGCCACTTCCTCTGCGCAATCCTCGATCTCATTGAATAACTCCCAGTACCTCTTTGCGTAGTCTCGGAGGGTCTCTTAAGGCGTTTTCTTCATTATCAGCAAAGCATCCATCCTTTTGGGATGGGAGCTACTGGTAATGAATCGGGCCGTAAAAAGTTCGGCCAAGGATTTGAAACTCCTGATTGACCGGTGGGGGAGCCTTTCGAACCACTTCTGCGCTACGTCATGCACTCGAAGGAAAAATTCGGCACATTAGCGCGTCTCGGTGGTTCCAGAGGGTCATGGCCTGTCGGTATTGCCTGACGTGATCAATGGGATCAGTCTTACCGTCATAAATCTTGAATCTTGGAATGGAAAATTTCTTAGGGGCTTCTTCTTCCTCAATTTCCCTCGTGAAAGGTGATTTCATCTGGGTTTTGAGAGCTCGCCTAGCGATTTCTCGGGTCGATCTGGTGCCATGGTGGGCAGAATGTTGGTCTATCTCCCTGCGGACCAGATTTCGTATGTTCTCGTCGCTGCGAGCGGGGCTCTAGTAACGGCGAGCTCTTCGCATCTGCTCGCGGAGGTCGTCGTCTGATTCGCCTACTTCGACCTTTTGAGATCCCCGCCTAGGGCTCCTTCCTCGGCTGCGAGACTTGCTCGCCTGAGGGCTAGGAGTGCGGTATGGACGTCTCCTGTTATCAGGACGAAGCTCCCTCTCCAGTCTTTTCAGGCGAGCATTCTCAGCCTCGTACATGCGAGAAGACTCCCTCTGCTCGTGGAGCCTTGCCTCGTATGCATCAATCAATCTGGATATCTGTGTGGACCTCGTTGGTCCTTGGCTTTCTTCTGAGGCTGGCTTTTCCAAGCGAGCCCTCTGATCTGAACGTCGAACTTCAGACCTAATCTTGCGAGGAGCGGGTGGTTCTTGAATATCCCCTGCCTGGGGGGGCATTGATGCTGTAACCGGACATTTTAAACTCCTCTTTTGGTGTGGGCTTTTCTCAGGGAAGATAAACGCTTCCCACAGACGGCGCCAATTGTGGTGACAATTATTGTGCAACACAAATGAATAAGAGAAAGGCAAGCACCAGATAAGAACAAGGAATGTAAAATGACAATCACACAACAAAGGATGTGCGTGGTTCAGCAATGATGTGCCTACGTCCACGGTGGTGCAGTCGGTATTATTTCTATATACTTCGGAGAGTGATTACAGAGAATACAACTTGTCCCTTTGCCCCGAACCTAGGGTTTTATATATATACATGTATGTTTAGGTAAGTGGGGGTGATGGATTCCCCCACGTCTTCCATCTCTCTCTATAACCTCCCTTAATGGGAACGTGGGAAGAGACCGGATCATATTCAGAATAAGAGGTGGGGGACCTGGACTTTGGGCCGCCAAAATTGGGCTACTTGTCCAGGCCCATGGTCTTAATTTTGGATACCCACGGGTTCATTAAGCCAAGATAGGATTCGGATGATATTGACAACGGGTCGTGCCGAGTCATTCTCATATCGATTTTTATCGTATTTGGATCTTATTGAGTTTGTGTCTAAACAAGTGATTTTTTTATCGTGTAAAAAAATCATATTCAAACTCGACCCGTTATCTTAACGTGCCATATAGCGTTCACTCGCTATTACCATTAAGATAATGATTTATATTGAATTGTATACAAATTGACAATATTAGATCATTTTAAACACAATTAGACTCATTAATTCATTGCAATTACTAATTCTCTCATTTGATAAAATTAATTATGATTAAATTAACAATAAGTTACATAAACTCTTTATAAGTCTCAACAATATATTGCATTTACTTAAATTAACGAGTCTTAACGGATATTAACGGGTGATGTGGGTCAACACTAACCCGACCCGTTAGCTATCATGTCTTATCGGGTTGGCACTGCTATGACCCGAAATCATTAAAGGTCCATCCATTAACTTATAACTTCGTACTGGTTCGTGTTGTGCTATCATTTCGTTCCTCATTTTGTCAGCTCTAATATTGACGATGCACATTATCGTGATTTAGAAAGCGTTAACGTGTTTGAAGATTTTGATTGTGATGATCTTGAATATGTTTTTGATAATATCAATTATGAGGAAGAAAATGAGGATGCCCTTGATCAAGTATGAAATGATTATAAATATAAGAAACCAAAGGTTTGTGCTGATTTTAATGTGGAGAAAATGAATGAGGGGGACAAAGACGAGCACTTCTGGGAGATTCGATCTCAATGAACCATTTCTGCTTCTCAATTTTTTATTTCAGTTGTAGCAAATATTCATTCTGAGGTCAAAAGGCCAAAAACTGAAAGAAAGAAAAATGAGGTTCATACTTAGTGCACACATACAAATAAGGGTTAAATATTAAAAAACTGTCCCACAGGATCTTTAGACCTGAATGTGAAAGAAAACATAACAAAATACCAGCAGGAAATATATCTCATATTTGTTATACATAAATACAGATGATCAGAGGAGGAATTACAGACAACTTTTAGAGGTTATTTCGCCTTTGGTCCCAATATTTTGCTATATCTACGTGGATAATACTTTGGCGGATCAAAGTCCAAGATGTAAAAATAGTGAGGGCCAAACTCAATATAGGAAAACTATGGGCCAAAGACTAAATAAGCCGTATGTTTTATCTGGTAATTGCAACAACCATTCTGTTCCTCTCGATTCCCACTACACTCTCCTCGTAGCATGCATGTCGTCCAACCGCTCATTTTTGTGCTTGTGATGTTCCTCTTGATTGTCATCAATATGTAAGGGATTTTTGCGTAATCCTCCCACAGTTGTTTCTTTCCCAACAAAGTCATCTCCCCCTTGGTCCAAGTGAATTTTCTGCATGACACTTGGACTCTTTGTTCTTCCATGTTTGTGTTTGTCCTTACGAACATGGTGAAGATAGTAATGATGATCATTACTGTCCCACTCTGAGCGGTTGTGTTTGTGATCATTATGAATACTTCTACGCTTTTTCTTGGCATCATGTTTATGGCGATGATGATGTCTTCGGATCAGGTCAGCATCGTGTCCATGTTTTCGGATCTCTCTCGTTCTCTGTTCATCAGTCCACGTATGATCTTCCCACCAATCATAAAGAGGATCAAATAGTCCTTTTTTATGTAAAAGCCAGATTAGCACAACCACTGCAACTCATTAAGAGGGAAACAATTGTACTTAAAAATTTAAATTTCAATCAATCATATTCAAGTTATATCCTGATAAGCTAGACACCGAGTCTCCATCCATAATGTTACTCTGAAAAACTACCTGTTGGGAGTATAGCCAAAAGCAGACCAAACATCAGAATCCAGCTCATACAGATATACCGTGTGTGGCAGTGGAAGTCAAAAAAATCAGAGCATTTCATTCTGTTCATAGCAAGAAACATGAAGATATAATAATTAGATATAAAGAAAGAATAATAAAAACACAAATAGGCAGTAGTTATAGTTAAGGGTATCTGATTGGACAAAATACATATTTCTCATATTGTGAGTGCATAGTGGAAAGTTCATCTATAAATTGCTCAAGAAATTTAATATTAAAAACCAAAAAGCATTCGTAATTGTCCACATTGTGAATTTGGTTAATACTGGTTTAAATAGCAATATAAATTATTTAAAGTTTGGAAGAAGATAATAAAGTACACAAGGGAAGCAAAATCCTTAAAGGCACAAGTGTCTTTATGGCATTAATAGGACTAAAGGACCGTGTAATGTAATAAAATTTGATGTTGTCAAAATAAAAAGCATACCTACCAAGTCTTATCATTCATCCGTATCATCATAAACAATCTCATTTGAAACTAAAAACACAAAATACTGTAGCTTCTTAAAAAACATATTAAACATCTTCCTGTAAATAATACCTGCAAGTTTTACCCGTAATGAAGTCTGCCATAAATTCCCACAATTTGTTCCAAAACATCTCTGTAGATTCCAATAAACCAATTATGCTGGTCTTTGGTGGTTCAAAAGGAATCTGAAATGAGATTGAATTTCATCGTTTAATCAATGATGTTGATCAAACTTTCATATAAGACACCATTTATCTCCCCTATATATTTATGACTCTAGAGTTACTACAAACGGAGACACTATAATAATAAATTTTATGGGTTATATCAATAGTAAGATCATAAAATCATTGATCAACCATTTCAATTGATGGTAACTTTGTTTATAAGTATTGCCTAACCTGTGGTCCATTATCAAGAGCAGTGGTGATAGTAAATTGGCACTCAGCTCTGTCAACTTCACTATTAGAGTCCTTTAGTATAGCTGCAATCAACCATGATTATATGACTGAGGTTTTTTCAGTACGGTGTTTTTACAATTAGATGCAACAAAAACCTAGTATCATACCTGAACATACATATTTGGCAGATTGATTAGTTGTTGCGTTCAATTTGAATGAACGGGTGGTAACTTCTTTTGGCTTCAATATGTAAAATTGTTCCTGCAAAACATTCAGAAAGATTTTTCGTTAACTATATTCTTGGCGTGATTATGAATATGCCATAAGGGAGATGAGAAGATCCAGAATTAACCTCCATTTGGCTGACACCTGTTGTGCAATCAAACTGCAAGAGGGAAATTTTGGTCACTATTAAAATTTAGAAGACAGTTTTGAATAGTTGTGTATTCAAGACCTAATTACAAGATAAAGGAAAATAAGAATGAGATTCATTTTTCCTTTATAACATTATGATTGCACAAAAAAAATTAAGGCTGAAAAAGAGTTGAGATTTATAATCCAAGAAGCTTTTTTCCCCTTCCTTTTTCCCCTCCCTCCCTCTCTCTCTCTCTCTCTCGCTCTCATACACACGCGCGCGCGCGCATGCACAAACTTGAACCAAAGAGAACTTGGAATATACTAATCTTCCAAACACAAGCAATTCCACCTTCCCATACGTTTGGGTAATCACCGGGATCAGTTCCTGATGATGTCCCAAAGGAGATCATTCAAGAATTCAACTTTGAAAACCATTATTGGAGTAACTTCACACAAAAAATAACCTTAACTCAACCAAATCATACCTAATGCAATCACTGAGCATAAATCTTACCTTTTGACCAAAACCCAGAAACTTCAACCCCAATCCACCATTATCAATTTCCAGGCAATCTTAATTCTCTTGATGCCTCCATCCTAAATAAGATACTCTTTAACCTAAGGCAAGCGTATCTACGAATTACATTTTTCCATCTTCTCAGTTGTGGTGCTAATCAACTTCTTCTCGTGAACAGACTTGTAGTCAGTCCATTTGCAATTTTGTAAATGGAACTGTAATTACAATCGCTTTTTGTTCTTCTGGTAATACTACGAAACAATTAATGATCTCGATCCGTAACAAAAGCAGGTGTAAATTAAGCATTAACAAGGTGAGCATCAACGAAGTTCCTTGCAAAATAATATATATATATATATATATATATATATATATAAGTTAAGATCATAATGTTCTCGAGGGATATGAATCTGACTTGGCCCATAAAGCAGGACACATGGCCAATGTTTAAAAAGGCGAAAGGCGAGGCGGGGCGTTTTAGTCGCGGCGAGGCGGGGCGTAAGCCTCGAGGCGTTTGAGGCGTAAGCCTCACCGAAAAGAAAAAAAAAAAGAGCAAAATAATATTAAAAAAATACTAATAAAACCATAAAAATAAAATAACAAAGAAATATAAAAAAAAACTACAAAAAAAAACATCCTGGAGGGCTTTCTCAAATAGTTTGACATTTTTTTGTTCCCCCAATATAACTTTTTAGAAAAAGAAAATCAATTTGAACATATTGGTTATTTTAAATATGACAATAAACTAATCAATGCAAAATCGTATTGGCAAAATCATTTTTTTAGCTTCATTCACATATTGGTTCTTTTATAATATGACAATAAATTAATCAATGCAACTTAACAAGCAAATTTATTTAAAAAAACATTGATTTTCAAGCTAAGATTAAAAAAATAGCAACTTTATTAAAAAAATAATAAAACATATTAACCTAAGTTTATTAAAAAAAACAGCAACCTTTAAAATATTTTAGTATAAGTTAAAGAAAACATATTAATCTAAGTTGAAAACCAAAAAATAGAAACCTTTTAAAATAAAAAAAGTCATATTGAAGTTAATTTAGTACATTTATTTCAAACAAACTATATATTTGTAACAAAATATAGTTTCAAACAAATTTATACACTTATTTCAAACAAATTAGTAAAGAAAAACAAAATTAAGTGCAACTTTAAAACTAAAATAAAATAAAAAAAAAGAAGAGTTAGTAGATCAAAACAACATTTTTTTAAGTTAGGTGCAATTTTAGAAAAATGAAGAATTTTAACCTTTAAAAAAACAGACTTTGTGATGAAAGAAAAAAAAAGTTTTTTTTTTTTTTGTCCCCTTAGCGCCTCAGCAAAAAGGCGTGAGGCGCATTGAGGCGTAAGCCTCAAATTCAGCCCTGAGGCTTAAGCCTCGAGGCTTTTTTTCAGCGCCTCGCCTCGAGGGGTACGCCTCTTCCGCCTTTTTAAACATTGCACATGGCACTCACTATCCAAAATATCCCAGGATTAAGTCGGTTAACCCCAGGCATGATCGACTATGCAGGAAATTTTTCAAGACGCATGGACAAACGCAGAGCAAGATCTCAAGTAATGGAGTCGTACTCTAGCTCAACCATTTCAGAGGTGATCAACTAAGAAAGTAACCTCCTAAGCGTTGTACATAGATAGGTTTCATCATTTGTATATACAAGATCCCCCCCCCCCCAACACACACACACACTCTATGAAGAGGACATATGATAACAATCAATCACTCGTCTATTGTAATCTCGGCTTGGACTCTCAGCTAGACCACACCAAGCTTTTATCTAAATAGTAAAGTGGCTCCCCCTCTTTCACCGTAAATGTAGGCAAAGCTGACTTGCTGAACCACGTATATCTTGTGTTATTTTACTTTTCTTCAATGCACTCTAGGCATACTTTGGTAATTTGCAATATTGTAGATTCGATTATCCTACAATCTTGGGGCATCCATGGGAAAAAAGAAGATTCTCGCCACAAGATTTGTCAAACCTATTGTCGTGAGTGTTGATCTCAGCAGGCGTCATTGCCGTCATGACACCACTCTGATCGGCCCCGACCGGAGAAGATCTCATTTATCACTACTCTGGGATTATACTTCTATAGAGTAATGCCATTCGGCCTAAAGAATGTCGGGCGACTTACCAGAGTTTGGTAATGCAACACCCAGTTCCGTTAAATTAATATAGTCGCGATATTTCCGGACACGCATAATTCGTAAATTAAATGGCCTTGGATTTATGAAGGAATTAATGGGATCAATTTTAAAAAGGTTGTATTTAATTAAATAAGGTCATAAGTGTAAAGGGAAAAAGGGGAAATTAAAAAAAAAAAGAAACTTAAAATTGGAATTTCAGACCGATCCGAAATAATTCTGGATTGATCCGAATGGCCTGACAGCAGCAGATTATTTTATTTAAGTTGTCGAGGTGTGTAAGTTTAGGGTGTTAAATGTGGACCACATTTTCTTCAGCCTTTGACCACTCTAGGCATAGAGGAGCACTCCCCAAAGGGTAGGGGACATATAGGATGGGTTTGAGGGTATTTAAGAGGAAGTGAAGAGGGCTATCTACCCCATCTTTTCCATTTCTGCAGAGCCAAAAATCTGATCTAAAACCAATATAAGTCTACACTTCTCTCCACCATTCTTGCTCAACTAAAGGCTATATTCTCTCCTACATACTTTATACTAGCTAGAACACATTTCCATCTTCCATTTTCAAGTGTTTAAGAGTGTTATAGAAGAGTGTCATTCAATGTAAAAGAGGATTTTAGAATAACACAAATTTCAGAAAAATTGGAACTTGTTGTGTTATCTTGTTCTACCTTTTCATCAAAGTTTATCTTCTTCAAGAGGTAGGGGTTCTATAGTTTATTTTCAAGTTTAAAGACAGCATGCTAGATATATGTATATATATGAATGATTTATATGCTTATCACTATATATGAACTCATGATGAAGAATATGTGATAAAAATGAATGAAAGCTAAAGATTGAAAGAAGGTTAAATTTTAGAATGTTTAAGTTAACTTTTCTTGCATAAATTATGTTAAACTTATTATTTCATGATAAATGTTATATTGAACTTGTTGAAGAAATAGTAGGATGCATATATGGGTTTTATGGGCATAAAACCTTATTTTCATGAACATAAACTTATGTAGTTAGGAAAAATGGGTTAAATATGTTGAACTTGTATTAAAATGAGTCTTTGAACATGAAATGATAAATGCTAAATTTCAGAATACTAATTACATGAAATGGTACAAACATATGTGAAGAAAGTCCATAAAGTTTTGGAAATAAGGAACAAAATGTGAAGGTAGTAAAATGTTTGGGGGTAAAAACATGAAATAGTATAATGTCAACACTTAATATGATAAGGAAACAAGGTACCAAGTGCAAAGTTAATAAGTTGAAGGATAAGTATTGAAATGGCAAAACTAATGTTTTAGCACAAAGTGTCAATTTATGTGAAATTTGGGCTTAAGAATAAATTCACTAAACTAAAGTGGACACTAGTTAAAAAGTTAGACTTTAAAGAATATGATGAAAACTCATATTTTGGGAAATGATGATGAAAAGTATAATTTTTGGCAAAGTAAATGAAATATAAGTTACTAATGTTCGTTAATAGTAAAAAAAAAGTACCTAAAAGTGTATGAAATTGGTGTTTGAACTCAAAGGATCAAGTTTCCAAAGAAATTATAAATAAAGTTGTTTTCAAAAGGTGAAATACCGAGTTTTAAAGTGAAATGAAAACGAACTTTTGATAAAGTGTGAAACTTGAAAATAAAGTGTGTTGGGACTAGTTTCGTCCCGGGTATTTGGCCTCATCGGTTGGTAAATGGAATAAAGGAAAAAAAGAATTACAAAGATTGCCATAAACATACATGGGATTGGTATACCGTTAAGAAAGTGAAAAGATGACTTTGAGCACGACGCTCATTAGTGTAAAGACAAATTAATGTAATAACTTGGGAAATGCTAAATTTACGTTAATGGATTAATTAACGAGACTTGGGTAGTAGTCAAAGATGAAAAGGAAAATTAAGTGTGAGTGGGCTCATCACAACTTGCATGAGAACACTTAACCAAATAAAGGATGATTCCATAAGTGCTAAAAAGTGCCCGGGAAAGGAAAAGAGAGTTATTCACGCCCATAGAGCTTCGATTGCTATTTTGTTTTAATATGTAATCTAATTCAGACTATGGTTTTGTTATTCGGACTTTAATGCAAGGACTTTACGTTTGGTTATAATAATACAGGGAAAATGCATATTTTACTTTAATGGCTATTTATTCAACGAAACTGCACCAAAAATTAAAAAACAAAAACTCTTTTTCTAATAAAAGTTCCAATAAGCATTCACATGTTTGATAAGCGGTCACCATTTTATAAATTAAAAATCAATATCTTGTGTGATACAAATCAATAAGTCAAGCGTATATTTCAAAGGGGATTTTCTTAAATGGAATCAAAGTATAAAAAGTACATTTCTCCCCTGGCACCTCGACTCGGGTGCGGGTACATCTTCGGGTGGGCCCAAATCCAAGTCGGGGCACCACAGCTGACGAAGATGTTTAGAAAGAAGATCGGTTCAACATGGAAGTATACATCGACGCTATGCTTGTAAAGAGCAAGTTTGCCGCCAATCACATCAGGGACCTCTCCAGCACCTTCAACACCCTCGGGAACTATATAATGAAGCTCAACGCATCAAATTGTGCCTTTGGGTTGGCTCAAGAAACTTCCTTAGTTACCTTGTCATCCAAAGGGGCACAAAAGCCAATCCAAATCCAAATAATAGCCTTACAAGAGATCAAGCAGGCAACAATTTACTGGAATATTGACAGCGGCAGTGCTGTTGCTCGGCAATCACCCGCTTTGATCGGATCAGGATTTCAGTTCATTTCATTTCACGCTCTCCGAAACGGATAGCGAAAGACATTAGTCAACTCTAACAGTCAAGCAAGGAAGGGAACCAATCAAAGAAGCCAGAAAGGGGGAATGAGAAGCTACAGTTTCGATTAGCTGATCGGAACCTAGCGCATCATGTTCTCGAGTCGCTAGGTGTTTATTCTTCGGGAAGCAAGCCAACTCTGCCCACCCAATTCTATCTCTCTCTCTTTCCTGTTACTAGTTGGATCGGAGCCGACACAAGGAATTGGTCGACGAAGCCAGGTCAAGCAGGTTTTGGTATTGGATTCCTCCTTCCTGACTTCAGATTCAATTCGTCAAATTGATCCTAATCAGTTTATGTCTAGGTGCCAACTTTTATTTCAAGCATTAAAGAAAGTCAACAAGACGATCTGGACAGCATGATATGATGAGCATTGCAGCAGATTAAGAGGTACCTAGGCTCCCCACCAATTATCAATTAGTGGTGAGAAGCTTCGCTTGTACTTATCATTTCACAACAAGCAATCAGTGGGGTATTGGTCTGATTAGAGGATGGAGTGCAAAAACATGTTTACTATATCAATCACACTCTTCTCGAGGCTGAAAGGAGGTAAATGGTTATTGAAAAACTCGCTTTAGCCCTGGTAATGTCGCCTAAAAAACTAAAGACATTAGTTTGAGGGTCACTGTATAGCAGTTCTCACCTCATTTCCACTCAGAGGTTCTGAAGAAGGCCAACCTCTTGAGCAAAATGATCGCTAGAGTTGGTGTAATTTGATATCAGTTATAAGCCAAGAACTCCATCAAAGGGTAGGTATTGGCCGACTTAATTTCAGAATTCTCAAGCAGTCCGAAAGAAGCCCAACCTAGCCCACAACAAGAGATGTTCAACATCAACTTGGAAGGCCCAAGTCCTTTACAATACAGCCGATTGCTTGTCCAAATGGAAGTTGTTCCTGGATGGATCCTCCAATGAGCGAGGCAACGACATTGGCGTCGTCTTCATCACTCCACAAGGGTCTTTACTTGAACAAGTTTTCTAACTTAAGTTCCAAGGCTCCAACAATGAAGCAAAGTACAAAGCAATGGTAGTCGGTCTAGGGACCACAATCACAATGGGTGTGAAAGATATTGCCATCCACTATGATACGCGACTCATTGACGAGTACGAAGCCATAGATCCAAGGATGCTAGCCTACAGAGACAAAGCATGGAGCTTACTCAAGACCTTCAGATCGGTCTCAATTGAACAGTTTCCCAGAAATAGTAACAGTCGTGTTCACGCTCTTGTTACTCTAGCCTAGCAATTAATACTGATTTGAAGAGGACGATCGAGGTATAATACATCGACCAAGCCAGCATAAAGGATCCAAAATTGATGCCTAGCTGGATGGACCCAATCATTGTCTACCTCAGAAATGAAGAGTTCCCAACCGATAAGAAAGAGGCTCATAAAATGAAAGCGAAGTTATCCGGTTTTTGCCCCGACTCACACAGACATATTCCTATAAATAGGGTTTATTTTTAGTTTAGGGTTTATTGTAATTTTCCTTTATTTTTAGTGTTTAATTAGACTCCAAGCATGTTTTGGGCTAATGGATCATTTTTAGGTATTAGTTGTCCTTTTTAGTCTTTTTGGATAATAGCTTGGCTAGCAAGCTAACTCTTTTGGCCATCATTTACACTTTACCTTGAATATTGAGAATTGCGAATAGAGAGAGAAAGAAACCCATTTCTTTAGTTTAATTATTATTTGTTGTTGTTGTTGTTGTTGTGTAGTTAATAATTGTTGTGTAGTGTAATAATAACGCTTCCGCATTTGAAGATTTACATCAAATTGGTATCAGAGCGAGGTTTGTTCTTGGTGGTCGTCAGGGTGCGTGAAGCGGGTCACGAGTTGAGCTTTCAACTCCGGCAACCCTTCAATCGAAAGATTCATAAATGTTCAAATGGGAATCGGGTTAACAGAAACCCTAAATTTCATCACCGCTAAGCATGGTTCAAAGTATCGGCCGAGTTGACTCAATATTGGCCGAGTCAACTCGGAATCGGAGGGTACCGATACGATACCGAGAGGCGTTTAAAAAAAAACACTGAATCGTGTTGTCTCGCCGAGATATCGACTGAGATAACTGATTTCGAGACGCCTCGCCGAGACAGCCACTATATCGGCCGAGATGACCAATTCAAACAACACATTTTTTTTTACCCTTTTGACATTTTTTTTGGTCGCCAAAAAATATTTTTCTCCAAAACATTTTTTTATTTTGTTTGTAAAAAGATGTCAAAAATACGTTTTGTAAGACATTTCTTTGTACATTTTTTTATAAAACTTTTATTTGTACAAAAAAAAATGTTGTGAAAATTATTGCGACCTTATATAATTTTTCTGAGTAATATGGAAAAAAATTGCATCATTATTTGAACATTGTCATATTTTCTTTTATTTTTTGATAGAATTTTAATTTTTTACCATATTTCTTCATTGTTGAATATATATTGTAACATTAACAGAAACACGCCCTATATAAGTTTGTCCACATAACATATACATGCAGAATAATTTTACACACTAAGATTAAATTAAACAATTGCAATAAAATTAAAATGTCACTAATATAAAACTAAGGACATTCACCGTACATAAAAATATTTGAACTTGGAACAAAATATCCTATCAAAATATAATGTCACATAATGCTGTCCAAAAATGGAAGAGACAAAGATTAGGGGAAAAAAGAATCCCCTTAAGTCTAGTATCGTCCATGAATATCAAAGATCCTCCTACATAAATTAAAATCAACAATTAGTCACTAACACGTAATTATTTACAGATTTTAAATAATTAAAAATAAAAATAAAATTAGTACGTTAACAATATGTCAAGTCCGCCGCACTTCAAAATAACTAATCGTACAATGTAATTCATATCAAATAATGGTTTGAGCATATCTTATTGGTACATATTGTTAATCTTATTTTTTTTAAATTTTATATATTTTTTTCGGAATTTTTCGCGCTCTAATAGTGTATCTTTGCGTATCGCCCGATACCGCGACCAAGTTGAAAATCGAGTGTCCGATACCGAGACTTTGAACCATGCCGCTAAAAGGGGGATACCAACCCTTTTGGCCTCCTCCACCCTCCATCTCCACCACCACCCTCCTCCACCTCCACCTCCACCTCCTACCGCCACACAACCACCACCTCGTCTACATGAATCTCCGTCTTCATATTTACCCAAACCCTAACCCTAATCCCCAAGAAAATAAGAATCTACGAGCCCTAACCAAGAACTCAACAAACCCTACCCTACCTATTGCAACCTACCCCACTGATGCCTGAAAATCCTTACCAAACAGCCCCCCCTCTATAACAGACTAAAACCCCCTCTATAACAGCCCCGACAGCCCCAAAATCCCATTCCCCATGGGTCGGATCACCCCCAGTGGCCGACAACCCTTCCCCCTCAAGCGGCGACCCCGACCCATTAGGGTTATGTCCTGGTGGTGGTCGGCGGCCACCAGGGACAACCCTAACACCTGCGACCCCCTTTCCCTTGCTGAAACCTCCTCCCAATCTCCGATCTATACCAACCTACCCCGATTTGTCCCATTAAAAACCCAAAAAGTTTACCCGAGTAGCCTTCCTCTTACCCCGGGCAGCACACTTCTAGGGTTTGTACTCCCATCATTTTTCTTGCCCACAAATAACAATCCAACTTCAAGAAACCCCCAAGAAAACAGCCCCAACCCCTTTTAACCCTAATTTTACCCTTTTTCCCACTCATTTATGCCTAACCAAATCAAATCCGA
Source organism: Sambucus nigra (assembly GCA_949130495.1). Classification (NCBI taxonomy): domain Eukaryota; kingdom Viridiplantae; phylum Streptophyta; class Magnoliopsida; order Dipsacales; family Adoxaceae; genus Sambucus; species Sambucus nigra. The sequence goes on along the minus strand of OX422209.1, from coordinate 462,593,213 downwards.
CCCAAAACGGGTCTGTCTACTTTGAGCCGATCTCACCCTCCCTTTGACCTCTAATCCGGTCAATCTTTGACACAACATATGACTTCCATGAGAAATGTACCACCAGGGATACATTTTTCGACTATTTGCAGTTTTGAGGCCTGGTTTTTTGGGATGTCGCCGTCTTCAGTCCACTTGTTTCGCCATCGTACTCACAAAGGTGCGGTCGCCGGAGTTACCGTCCGGTCAGATTCAAGGGTCCACCAAACCAAGTTGCAGTCATGTGCTTGTAGTATTGAGAAGCCGAATATGGTCGTCGGTTTTTGGTTGCTCGGATGCCGTAGGGGAGCATCGTTGAGATTTGGGTATATTAGGCCTTATTGTTGATGGTCCATATGGATCTAACTAAATTCGGCCGATCCATTTGCGTGTTGGATTGATTTGAGTTTTTACTTCGGAAGTTAACACTTGTACCGACACGTGTGCATTTGGGCATTGATGAGTCACCCTCCAAGCTCAAGAACGAGCTTTTTCGAAGACGGGGAGAATGATGTGTATGGGACTTATAGTGACATGTGGTTGTGCCTCCGGGAGAAGCCTATCTTTTATTTTCTATTTTTAGTCTAGGGTTTATTGTAATTTTCCTTTATTTTTAGTGTTTAATTAGTCTTCAAGCATGTTTGGGGCTAATGGGTCATTTTTAGGTAGTAGTTATCCTTTTTGGTCTTTTTGGGTAATAACTTGCCTAGCAAGCTAAGTCTTCCTATAAATAGGCCTTTTGGCCCTCATTTGTAATTAATCTTGAATATTGAGAATTGGGAATAGAGAGAGAAAAATCCCATTTCTTTAGTTTAATCATTTGTTGTTGTTGTTGTTGTTGTTGTTGTTGTTGTTGTTGTTGTCGTTGTCGTTGTCGTTGTGTAGTGTAATAATAATGGTTCCGCATCTGAAGATTTACATCAGATCCTCAAGGAGATGCATAAAGGAAGCTGCAGCGCTCACGTTGAAAATGGTCACTGTCTTACCGGGTGATCTCACAGAGCTATTAGTGGCCCTTCATGCAAAAGGATGCAATTAAATTCGTCTAGTATTTCCCCAAATGCCAACAGTTCACCCCAATCATTAGGCAACCGCCAAATGACTTTAATCCTCTTACAAGTCCTTGGTCGTTTGCCCATTGGTACATGAATATAGTCGGTACGCTACCAAGGGCTATAGGAAGTTTTTAATCCTAAGACCGATTATTTCACCTAGTGGATTAAAGCAGAGCCCTTAACCCACATCAGAGAGGTTGGCACCAGGAGGTTCGTTTGGAGAAACATCCTTACTCGGTTTTGGGAATCCTGGAGGTTTTATGTCAGATACTGGACAATTGGACCCAATTTGATAATGATTAGCAACTAACCGGCCTAATTATTGGCGCAATTGAAGAGAAATGAAGCCGACTTGGCCTACGAAGCAGGACATGTAACACTAATTACCCAAACTACTTATGGATTAAGTCAGTCAACCCCAGACATGACCAACTACACCAGGACGCGGATACACGCAAATAAAGACACCAAGTAATGGAGTCCTACTCTAGCTCAATCATTTTATTGGTGATCAACTCAAAAGGAGTCCTACTGCGGTTGAACTCAACACGCAAGCATTGTACATAGATAGGACCAATGTTTTAAAAATCAGCAGAGGCGTATGCCTCGAGGCAAATCACAAAAAAATTATCCCGAGGCTTAAGCCTCGGGGTTTGAAATTGAGGCGCAGTGAGGCGAGGCGGTTCGTTTTTAAGTGCATTTAAAAAATGGAAAATAAAGGACGAACGGAACCTAGAGTAAAAAAAACACTAAAAAACTTTATCAAACCCTAAACACTTCTCTCTCCGAACACAAGTTTTCTAGCAGCCATAACTCCTATCTCTCTCGCGACACAAGTTTTCTAACAAGGTCAACAATTCTCTCACCTCTCTCCTCTCTCAACTATAATTTACTATGTCGGCTTGTGTTCTATTTTATAATTTTTAGGATACATTTTTTTCCTTATGTTCGGCATTACTTTTAACCTACCAAAATATAGCATTATTTTTTTTTTGTTCGGCATTAAATTTGTAATAATACAGAGCAATTTTTATGTATACGCCCTTTTTTTAATGTTTAAAGGGTTGTTTCATGTTTTTAAAAAACTAATTTTTTTTATCAAACTGATCTACATTTTTTTTAACTGAGCTTGATCTATATTTTTTCTAAACTGATCTTTTTTTAAGGATAAATCGATTTTGCAATGATTAATTTATTGCCATAAAGGGTTCTTTCATGTTTTCAACAAACTAATTTTTTTATCAAAATGATCTATATTTTTTTTACGCTTAATCTAATTTTGTTTCAAACTGATCTGTTTTTTTAAGTCTAAATTGATTTTGCATTGATTAATTTATTGTCATATAATAAAATAACCAATATATGAATGAAACTAAAAAAAAAATTGATATTGTCAATTTGATTTTGCATTGTTTAATTTTTGTCATATATAAAATGACCAATATGTAAATGAAAAAAAATGATTTTGCATTGATTAATTTATTGTCATATTGTAAAATAGCCAATATGTGTAAAATTAATTTTGTCAAATAATTTTTTTTTAAAAAGTCATCTCGGGGGCACAAAAAAATGTTAAACTATGTGAGAAAAGACTCAGATGTTTTTTTGTGATTTTATTAATATTTCTTTGTTACATTTTTTTTGTAGTTTTATTAGTATTTATTTAATATTATTTTTTTTGGGGTGAGGCTTACGCCTCGCCAAGACAAAACGCCTTGTCTCCGCCTCGTGCCTTTTTAAACGGATAGGACTCATCATTTGTATGATGATAGTAAGGCCCCTCACTATGAGGAGGGCACATGTTGCCAATCAATCACTCATCCATTGTAAACTCGGCTTGGACAACCAGGCAAGTGTAGCACTCCAAGCTTTTCTCTTGATGGTAAAGAAACTCCCCATCTCACCCTATGTACATGAGCAAGGCGGACTTGCTCAATGTATTACTTTACTTTTATGTACAGCACTCTAGTTGGTAATTTGCAATATCCAGATTCGATTCCCCTTACGTATTAGAGTAGAACAAACTTCTACCATAAACCAATTAAGTAGCACATACCTAGATTAAAGTGGGGATATGCACCTCACATAAGAAATGTTGGAATATGATATTGTGCGAGTAAATAGATTTCAGAAAAGAAAGGCATTCCCCCACAATTTAATGTGATACTTCAAGAACATAAGAAAATTCATTCAATCTTGTAAAAAAAACTTAGTCGCAAGTATGGTTCAGCGTAACAATTTTTAATCATGGAATATAACAAGTAAAAATTCGGTAGAGATACCGTTAAGCTGTATGATGCTTCCACTTCACCAATATTTTTAGTTGTGATTGTAGCATTTTCGAACTGAGTAAGGGCTTCATAAGTTGGAACAGTAACACTTACAATTTTCCCAGGACTCCTACATAAACATGTAAATATATGACTCAGCTGTCCATAAGGACTAGGACAAAGTTAGCCTAACAATATTGCAGAACAGGACTCCATTACAAAAATCATAATAAAACATAAAAAGCATCATGGTGGAGCTCTTATAATCAAATGTCAGTGTGAAGTACATCCTATAATAATATCACATGGCTATATGATGTTGACAATGCTGGCCCTCTTAAAGCCGCTAGAACCAAAATCATATCAAGCTTCGTGATATCATTGTTAAATCTAGTTACCACTTAAGCTTCCATTCCATCCTTGCTAAAATAATTACAACTTTTCATCAACAAATTAAAAGGAATATTTTCTGATACCGATTCTATGATCAATGAGTGGAAATAAAATAGAAAATAATCCACCACTGGATTACTTAATCTTTCGATTATTAAAGATGATGGGAAGTTTAAGATATAAGGCAATTAAATAACGCGAGTGATAAACAAGTCAAAATTCCATGAGAAGATATCATCAATAATTTAGAGCATCCCTTCAATGATAATACCACCTTTGCATAAATTTTGGTCACTTTGAAGCATTAAAGTAAGGAAATTAGTAGTAACCTTTGATAGACATATTCTAAGTCATCAGCACTTAGTTCTAACAAAAGGTTTGTATTAAGAACTTCAGTGATTCCTATGGAGAAGGAACTGCTCCCTGCACCCTGCACACAATTTGAATCATCAAAAAATTGACTAATAGGAAGCCCATTTGTAAATATGAAATATACTGCTGCTGAAACATTACTGGATGCTGATTTATCCTTTGAAACCTTCCTTGCAAACAATATTGTGGCTCCTGCTTTCTACTGATTCGGATCTGGTCAGCCTGTCAGAGATAGATGAATTCTTTTCAGTTGAAAAGAAAAATCAATTATAGGACTTCTATAATAAATATTAAATCAATCACGTTCCAATTATTCAATGGCCAACCTATTCATAATAAATATTAAATAACTTTAAAAATGATTTGTAAAAGAAAAATCAATCACGTTCCAATTATTCAATGGCTAACTATTCATAATAAATATTAAATAACTTTAAAAATGATTTGTAAAATAAAAAAACTACAGCTTGCAGCATGGAATCAGATGTTAACAACAAATAAATTTAGGGATATTTTGGGTTCAGTCCCCATTTATTTTGCCACATTCAATCTGATGCCCATAATTCTCACTTCTTGGACTTTGGGACCCCAAAGCATCATATAGAAATAGAAATATTTATAATGCTTTTGGGTGTCAAAGTTCAAGAAGTGGATATTATTGGAGCCAAACTCAATGTGGCAAAATAAATAGAGTCCCGATTCTCCCGAAGACCAAATACAAATGCGGAAAATAAAAGTTGAGGGGGGAAAAAAGCTTAGATTCACAATAACTGAAAATTTCAGACCGATGTACTAACCTCCCAAAAATTCGACAACTGATTATGTAAACAACTCCCAAAGGGTCTAGAGCAGAAATCTTGCTGTCTTTTAAAAGCCTGATAACCAACACCGATTTTGTCACATTCAAGGCCATCTAAGGTAAACCTGACTCGCTCAAGCAACATCCATCTAGAAATATTCCTCCCCAGATCTTGTGCTTGACCAGGGCTACCCTTCAACAGGAGAAATAAGAAACATTCAAACAACAAAAACCACCTGAGATAAAACTAAGATTGAAGAACTAAAAAAAATACAATTTATTAGCTAGAAAATGGTAAATATATGCTTCATTAGGTACCTTAAAATGTTCAATTATATTTTAATAAGAAAGGATTACAAATGTCTGGATATCTATATCAGACAGTTTTCCTGTTCATGACTAGACCTAAAGGTAGGGCTGTGTTTCGGCCGGATCGGATCGGAAAATGCCTATTCGGAAAAAATTCCGATTTTTTCGGAAATAAAATAACTATTCCGATTTTTGATCCGATTTTTTCGGAAAATTAAAAAAAAATTCGAATTCGGAAAAATCGGAAAATCGGCAAAAATCGAAAAAAATCGGAAATTCACAAAATATATTAAAAATCCAGAAATTTCGGAAATTCCAAAATTTCAAAAAAATAAATTATGGATTTTCGATTACTCGAAATTCTCATTTTAAAGAAACAATGAAAATGGCTTAACCCAACATGTAAACACATGAGGATTTGGCTCATTTTTCATTTGTGTAGAAGTTAGGAGGATACTCTCCTTTTATAGAGCATATTTTGGAGCCCTCTCCCTCTCCCAACCGATGTGGGATATGGGAAACTTTCAAAAAATCGGAAAAGAAATCGGAAAAATGGAAAATAATTCCAAAAAAATCAGAAATAATTCGGAAAAAAATTGGAAAAATCGGATCGGCATAGTTTCGGAAAAATCGGATCGGAAAAATCGGAAAATCGGAATTCAGAATTATTTCCGATTTCCGATCCGATTTTTTTCGGGAAAATCGGAAATCGGCAAACTAAAATTTCATTCCAAATTCGGAAAAAATCGGATCGGAAATCGGAAAAATCGGAAAGTTCGGAAAAAAAACACAGCCCTACCTAAAGGTTTCTTAAAAAGGAAAGCCTTACACACATTTTCTAAAAAAAAGGGCAAACCCAGTGCATGAGGCTCCCGCCACCACGGCGTTGTGGGGGGTTAGATGTACGCAGCCCTGCACCTGCATATGCAGAGAGGCTGTTTCCGCCACTCGAACCTGTGACCTCCAGGTCACAATGGAGCAACCTTACCATTGCTCCAGGTTCACCCCTTTATTCTGCACATTTTCTACAATTCTTAATTATAAAAGTACATACCTGTCTCGGGATAACGAGGTAGTGATTGTCAAATGATGGAATAGTTTCGTATGCAGCAAAATCTCCAATAAGGCTCGCCTTTAGAAAATTGTCACTTGATATTGCAGTTCCATTCTCAGGACCAACAATTACTTCCTGCCAGGAAAAAAATTTACTAATTTCTTCATCAATTAACTCTCAACATGGACTACCTAATTCAAGCATATGGACTAGATAATTTTAGAATCTACCAGCTAGTGCTATTATTATAAAAAAATACAAAATGTTGTTATAAACCAACATTAAAATAAATGATATCTCAGCAGATGGTATTGCATTAAAAATTGAATATTATATGCTACATGATCTGAATTTGTTTAATCTCTAGGCACATACCTTTTGGGGATAAACTCTAGCTGAAAGCCCAGCTTCAGAGCTAATTTTCTAAACCCAAATGCAATAGGATGAAGAAAGAAAAAAAGTGATGGCAAAGGTGACATTAAACAATAAGGGAAACCGAACCTGATTTTATTACAAGTTCATAATTGGGTTTTCCCTACTTTTGTCACAACATTTTATGGTAATCTGACAAATAAGTTGATGAAAAAACTGCTTCAGATTGATTCAGTTTTTTCAATTATTGGGATAATGCGTTGCTAAATTCTATCTGAAAACAACAATTTTGTATTAGTTTTAAGTTCCATAGATTTGATGCAGTTGTTTCTCGAAAAAATTTGCCCACGTTTTCCTTAAGTTCTTGTTCAATATTTAATATGTGGTGTACAGAAATTTCAATTGTTGATACGTGCCCACATATCTACACTAATTCCAATTGTTATGTAGTGTTGCTTTTTTGGCCATGTAGTGGCTGTTGGAATAAACTGTATAAAAAATACAATTTGAGGTAACTTTGAGGTTAATTTCAGGTGGCACCCACACGTCAAAAGTGACGGGTCAATGTACCTACACAATCCTTGTCGAGATGAGAATAGCGGGGTATATTCATATGATCAAAACGATTAAGGAATGAATGAGAAATTTATACCAAAAGTAACCCATTGGAACACAAGCTATATAATGTAGCTAGTGTAGAAATTGTCCCACATTGGAAAAGTGCGGAAAAGTTTTGAAGTTAATATACCCCAAAGTTGGGACTAGGCATTGGATGCCTTGGGGGTATCCCAACTCTTTGAAGGGGAGAGGACCTACATTATGCATGTTTGGACTTTGGGCCAAAAGCCCACCCGCGCGCGCGCCGCCACCATCTGTCCAGCTCGTGACCGGGTCCAAGGGTCATGGGTCTTTCCTGAATAAATATTAACTTTTTGGACAAAATTTAATAGGAGATTTTGGGCCTGGTTTGATTTTCAACCCGAATCAGTTTTAATTAATTAATCATTATGCTCATTAAAACGTGGTCGCTTTATTTAGTTAATTAATTAAAAAAAATGGGATGTAATCACAACCATTGAAAGAGTTGTGACTGTTCGTGATTAAATCAAAACCTTTGAGGGACTATTCTGAACAGTCACCACTTCATGGCTGTAAATAAACAGCTCTTGCCTCAGTTTTTTCCAGCAGAAAAATGCCTTCTACAACTTCGTCCTTCCATCCTAAACCCAGAGAGTTTATCACCATTATTAGTTCGTGGAACCACCACATTGCACTGCTTCCTGTGATGATTGAAGACCGTTTTATCTTGGGACACAAACGCCCATAGTTCAAGCCGTAAGCACCATAAGCGGGGGCGAATTCTGTCTTAAGGAGATATTGTTCAACATTCGACTCGGTCTTAAATTTATTACGTAATTCTGACAATCACGAACTGTAAGTGTTCTTCCTTCTGTTTTGTTCTTCAACATCATACTGTTTTGTAATTCATTGTTTTTTACCGTTTATAAAATTATTTTCTACAACACTGTTTATTTTATTATAAATAAAATTAACAATCTTAAGAAAAAATTCGATTTCTTGTGTTTACTAATTTTAATATTAGTACAAAATTATAATTATTTTTATAATCTGGAATTTTATAAAACTGTAATTTTTGTGTCAATTTCTTTTTATATACAAAACGTTTTTTTTTAATCTGAATTTACATTTCATAAGTTGGTTCTGTTTTTTTTTAAACAGAACAATGGCTCTGAAAACGTGCAATCAGTTCCTCAAAATGATGTGCAAGTTAGTGATCCTACTACCGTTCCTACTCATTTAACTCATGGGGAAAAATCCGAAAAGTTTAATGGTACTGATTTTAAACGTTGGCAACAAAAGTTGTTGTTCTATTTAACTACCATTAATCTTGCGAGGTTTATTAATGAAGATCCTCCTGTGGTTAATGAAAATGAAACGGATAAGACAACTTTGTTGGTCGTAGAAGCATGGAAACATTCAGATTTTATTTGTAAAAACTATATCCTTAATGGATTGGAAAATACACTCTATAACGTGTATATTCCAATAAAAAAAACTAAATTGTTACGGGAGTCTTTGGATAAAACAAATAAAACCGAGGATTCCGGCATGAAGAAATTCCTAGTCGGTAGATTTCTCGAATATAAAATGATGGATTCAAAGATTGTCATAAGCCAAATCCAAGAGCTTCAATTAATTTTTCATGAAATACTTACTGAAAATATGGTCATAAGTGAAACATTTCAAGCTGCAGCGGTAATTGAAAAATTACCTCCATCTAAGAAAGATTCCAAAAATTATTTGAAGCATAAATGGAAGAATATGGGACTTGAAGATTTAATTGTTCGGTTAAGGATAGAAGACCGGTAACCATGCTATGTCGGCAAAAGCAAATGTTGTTGAGGATGGGCGCAAATTGAACAAAAAGAGGAAGCACAAAAATGAAGGCACAAGTCAACAAGGAGGTGCTAACAAGAAGTTTAAAGGAAAATTTTTAATTGCAACAAAGAAGGTCACAAGGCCAAGGATTGTCGCAAACCGAAAAAACAAGAGAACTTCAAGAAGAAAGTACCACAAGCCAACATGACAAAAGTCGATGCATTGTCTCATGATGTTTCCAACATGTCTTTCTCTGCGGTTGTCACCGAAGTAAATTTGGTGGGCAACACCAAAGAATGGTGGATTGATACAGGACGACATGTGTGCTCGGACAAAACTATGTTTACAAACTACCAACCAATTGCGAATGGAGATAAACTATTTATAGGAAACTCTTCATCCTTGAAGGTTGAAGGCCAAGGCTAAATCATGTTAAAAATGACATCAGGAAAGCATCTCGCCCTCAACGATGTGTTACATGTTCCTGACATTCGTAAAAATCTTATTTCTGGATCTGTTTTGAGCAGAAAGGGTTTTAAGCTCGTCTTTGTTGGAGATAAATTTGTACTCTCCAAAGATCGAATCTATGTAGGGAAAGGCTATATGTGTGATGGGATGTTCAAAATGAACATCATGACTTATATACCAAAAATTAATAATAATAATAATAATAATAATAATAATAATAATAATAATAATAATAATAATAATAATAATAATAATAATAATAATAATAATAATAATAATAATATGATATCTTCTACTTCTATGCTTGAGCCTATGAATGTTTGGCATGGTAGACTAGGACATGTTAATTATAATACTTTAAGTAAATTAATTCACTTAGAATTAATTCCTAAATTTAACATTGATAATGTCACAAATGTGAAACATGTGTAGAAGCTAAATTAACTAGAATACCTTTCCATTCAATTGAAAGGAGTAGTGAACCTTTAGATTTAATTCACACCGATATATGTGATTTAAAATTTGTTCAAACTAGAGGTGGGAAAAAGTACTTTATTAACTTTGTGGATGATTGCATTAAATATTGCTATGTCTACTTATTACGAAGGAAAGATGAAGAGATTGAAGCTTTTAAACACTATAAGATGAAAGTTGAGAATCAACTTGATAAAAAGATTAAAGAATTAAGAAGCGATAGAGGTGGTGAATACGAATCTCATTTTAAGGAAATATGTTTAGAGAATGGCAATATTCACCAAACTACCGCTCCTTACTCTCCTCAATCCAATGGGATTGAGGAACGAAAAACCCGAACCTTAAAAGAAATGATGAATGCTATGTTAATAAGTTCGGGATTACCATGTGGGGGGAAGCGTTGCTTTCGGCTAATTACATATTTAACAAGTTGTTTCATAAGAAAACAAATAAGATACCCTATGAACTGTGGAAAGGGGGCAAGCCTTCCTACAAATACTTAAAAGTGTGATGGTGTCTTGCAAAAGTATTAGTTCCTGAACCAAAAAGGGTGAAAATTGGTCCGAAGACTATTGACTGCATATTCATTGGCTATGCACACAATAATAGTGCTTATAGGTTCCTTGTGCATAAATCTGACATTCCTGAAATTCATGAAAATACAATTGTAGAATCTAGGAATGCATCATTCTTTGAACATATCCTTCCCTTGTAAGAATGCACAAGAGATAAGTTCTAAGAAAAGAACGCTTAAAGTTACAGATGGTGAACCTCAAAAGGATATTGAGGAGGAACCTAGACGTAGCAAAAGAGCTAAGATTTCAAAATCTTTCGGTCCGGATTTTCTAACTTATATATTAGAAGGCGAACCTCGAACTGTAAAGGAAGCTTTATCCACTCCAGAAGCTTCATATTGGAAAGAAACTATTAATAGTGAAATTGAATCCATTATGCAAAATCATATATGGGAACTGGTGGAATTACCACAGGAAACAAAACCATTAGGGTGTAAATGGATATTTAAACGAAAAATGAAAGCTGATGGAAATATTGATAATTATAAAGCTAGACTTGTAGCTAAAGACTACAAGCAAATGGAGGGAATAGATTATTTCGACACTTATTCACCTGTTACAAGGATTACATCCATTAGAATGTTAAATGCAATTGCGGCAATACATAATTTGGAAATACACCAAATGGATGTCCAAACGGCATTTTTAAATGGTGAATTAGATGAAGAAATATATATGGAACAACCGGAAGGTTTTAAGTCTCCTGGAAATGAAAAGAAAGTATGTAAACTTGTAAAGTCACTCTATGGGTTAAAACAAGCACCCAAACAATGGCATGAAAATTTGACAATACAATGAAGTCAAATGGCTTCAAGATAAATGAATGTGACAAATGTGTTTATGTCAAAAGCAATCAAAGGGGGCATGTCATTTTATGTCTATATGTAGACGATATGCTAATCATCGGTAGCAATAATGATGTCATTAATGCTACTAAACAAATGTTGATTAGTAAATTTGAAATGACTAGGAATTAAGATTACTAAAACTCCCGAAGGACTAAATTTGTCTCAAGCTCATTATGTTAAAGAAAATTCTTCAAAAAAATAATAAATATGAACACCTATAGACCCAACTCTTCACCTAACAACAAACAAAGATGAAAGTATATCTCAAGTAGAATATTCTCGTATAATTGGAAGTTTGATGTATCTATCAAATTGTACTCGACCGGATATAGCATACTTTGTAAGTAAGTAAAGTCGATATACGAGTAATCCTGAAAAAGATCGTTGAAAAGCATTAGTAAGAGTGCTTAGATATCTTAGATACTCTTCAAAGAATGGATTGCACTACGAAAGATATCCAGCTATACTAGAAGGATATAGTGACGCGAATTGGATATCCGATTCAAATGATTCAAAATCCACAAGTGGATATGTGTTTACTCTCGGAGGTGCAGCCCCGTGTCTTGGAAATCCTCTAAACAAACGTGCATTACTAGATCTATTATGGAATCTAAATTTATTGCTTTAGACAAAGCATGGAAGAAGCAGAATGGCTTCGAAACTTCCTTGAGGATATTCCAATTTGGCCAAAGTCTGTGCCACCTATCATACTACAATGTGATAGCCAATCTGCGATAATAAGGGCATAAAATAGTAACTATAATGGTAAGTCATGACATATACGTCGTCGACATGAAACTGTTAGACAATTGCTCTCAAATGGAATTATTTTCATTGACTATGTAAAGTCAAAGGAAAATATTGCGGGTCCACTAACAAAAGGTATACCTGGAGAGAAAGTGGCAAGTTCATCACGGGGAATGGGACTAATGCCTGTTAAAAACAAAAAAGAGTCGCCTTAATGGAAACCCAACCTAAATGATTGGAGATCCCAAGAAATAGATGCAAAGGGAGTCAGCCAGCATTGACAAAGTTAATCACTTCATTCCATTCCTAAGATGAGTCAGTGCACAAACTGCCACGTATATTAGGATAAACTATGTTTTTAATAATTTTTATATCTTGGATATAACGGTCAAGTGGGGTAGCAGGATAATCTTTATAGAAATCACCTATGTGAGTGAGAAGGGGTTGCTTCTATAAGAATGACGAAGGCTAAATTCTCTAAGACACTCATGAAACTAGGAGGTGTCCAAGGCCAATACGGGCACAACAATGAGAACAAATATGGTTGGAAAGGCGTTGTGTGAATTTTGTTGTCTCAGTTTACACAAAAAGGTCGATCAATTCGACATTGCGTTCATTGATCGGCTAGTAAACTCGATAGTATTTCACTAGAAAAGATTCAAGGCCACAAGCTATCTTTTCGATGCAGTGTCTTTCCTCGATACTCTCTCTATACTTGTCTCTATATGGTTTGATTCTTTTCACCCAAATTTCATTCATGTGGGGGATTGTTGGAATAAAGTGTATAAAAAAAATACAATTTGAGGTAACTTTGAGGTTAATTTCAGGTGGCACCCACACGTCAAAAGTGACGGGTCAATGTACCTACGCGATCCTAGTCGAGAGGTGAATAGCGGGGTATATTCATATGATCAAAACGATTAAGGAATCAATGAGAAATTTGGACCGAGAGTAACCTATTGGAACACAAGCTATATAATGTAGCTAGTGTAGAAATTTTGTCCCACATTGAAAAAGGTGAAAAAGTTTTGAAGTTAATATACCCCAAAGTTGGGACTAGGCATTGGATGCCTTGGGGGTATCCCAACATTTTGAATGGGAGAGGATCTACATTGTGCATGTTTGGGCTTTGCGCCAAAAGCCCACACGCGCGTGCGCGCCGCCGCTGTCTGGCCCGGCCCGTGCCTGTGCCCGTGTCGTGGGTCTTTCCTGAATAAATATTAACTTTTTGGACAAAATTTAATAGGGCTTTTGGGGCTTAAATTTTGGGCCTGGTTTGATTTTTTCAACCTGAATCAGTTTTAATTAATTAATTATTACGCTCATTAAAACGTGGTCATTTTATTTAGTTAATTAATTAAAGTAAAAGGGGATGTAATCACAACCATTGGAAGAGTTATGACTGTTCGTGATTAAATCAAAACCTTTTAAGGGTTATGACTGTTCTGAACAGTCACCACTTCATGGCTGTAAATAAACAGCTCTTGCCTCAGTTTTTTCCACCAGAAAAATTCCTTCTACAACTTCGTCCTTCCTTCCTAAACCCAAAGAGTTTATCACCATTATTAGTTCGTGGAACCACCACATTGCAGTGCTTCCTGTGGTGGTTGAAGACCGACAGACGCCCATAGTTCAAGCCGTAAGCACCATAAACGAGGGCGAAATTTGTCTTAACGAGAGATTGTTTAACATTCGACTCGGTCTTAAATTTATTACGTGATTCTGACAATCACAAACTGCAAGTGTTCTTCCTTCTATTGTGTTCTTCAACATCATATTGTTTTGTATCTCATTGTTTTTTACAGTTAATAAAATTATTTTTTACAACATTGTTTATTTTATTATAAATAAAAATAACAGTGGCAATTTATGTGATGGAGATGTTGTGATGGTATAGCAGCAACTGTTTGTGTGCGCGTGTGTTTGGGGGGGGGGGGGGGGGTGAAGATGAATGATTTTAACAACTGGCTTTTTAATACTATTCTTTTGGGAAAATAATAATAAGGGCATTTAACAAAATCAATTGGTAGTGTGACTGGATTTTTAACAAAATTGTTCAAGGAGTTAATTTTCCAATTTTTTTATTTATTTAGGGGTGACACATAAACTAAAATTGTTTAAGGGGGTTTATAGTGCAATGAGATATTTTTCAGAAATTTTTATTATATAGGGAATGACACGTAAGCCTGGAATAGTTAAGGGGGTTAATTTAATAGAGATTTGGGTTTAAAAGCATTCCTTGATTCTTTTTTTAAACAAAAAATATATTTATTTCATTTTATATAATAAGGCCTTATAAGGCATTCATGCCATTAAAATAAGCTCTTAATAGTGATATAGGTTAAAAGACATCCCCTTAGTAATATATGGCTTATTACTATAAGCCATTTGATGTAAAAAAAATTATTAATTATTTCAACATAAAATGTCCTTCGTTTTTCACTATACGGATGCTGAAAATTCTTTGTTTGTCATTCTAAACATATTTTTCCAGATCAGTTTTAGCGAAGAAAGAGTTACTACTAGTCACAAAACAATTGTTATTTTTCTCAACGTTTAAAATTATTTGTCCAATCGTGTTTTAGCGATAAAAAACCTAAGCCATACACATTGTTTATTTTTCTCAATAACAAGATTGCCCTTTGTTTTTTTACTAGCGATAGTATTTATTCGCTACTAAGAACATTACAAAAAAGTTTTAGTGATGTTCAAAAGAAACATGGTTCGAAGAAGTCAGGGTATCGAACTCGAACACAGACGGTCAATTTTTAACTTGGTCTCGGTGTCGGACGATACGCAACGATACTGTTGAACCCAAAAAATTTTGAAAAAATTAGAAAAATAAAAATTATATTATGACTCAATTATGTAAATACAAAATCATGATGTATAAATAACATTGTCTAATTGCTGCAATATTCCATAATCGTTCAATAATAAGTAAGCAAAACAATTATGTGATGCAAAGAGACATCAAAATGAATGAGGATGTAACAAGTAGAAGCAACAACAAGATGGATGCAATGTAGACAAGCGAGTGGTATCTTATGTGATAATAGGATAACTCATAGGTTAAAAGGAAAGTAGAGAGTTTGGCAGTAAAGAAAAAACATGTGCGGTATCCATAGTAGTGACATAAGGATGCTTCGATAGATGATAGGGGTTAGACGGAGAACTAAGATTAGAAACCAATATGTTGAGGAAATTATTAGGAGAGATCTTAAAGAAATAACTATAGTTGATAACATTTCTTATAAAATAATGGAAAAAGGGAATCCATGTAGTTGACCCTCCATGTTATGGGATTAAGGCAAGAATGATGATGATGATGAAGAAAGTAACCAAAACAATTTAATTACGCATAAAACTTCATAAAGTTGTTACATATGATTTTATAAAGTCAAATTTACAAATAATGATAAAGTAAATACATATTAATTTTTTCTTAAATGTAAGAATAATACTTATTAATTAAGTAAATAATGATACTTGACCAATACATTTTATTTAATATATTATTCGTAAATATAATAATAGTACCTACTATTAATTATGTAGATAACGATAATTAATACATTTCAAGTGAATAATGATGCATTTTTATATGTATTTAAAGTGTATAAAATAAAATATTAAGGAAAATAAATAATGATACATTTTAATACAATTTAAGTAAATACAATTTAATTAGATAGATACAAAAAGAAAGTTAAATAGGAGATATTCCTTATCATAACAATAAAATAAAAGAAGAGAAATTCAACCAACCCCCCTATTCGCAACCAAGGACGGAGGGACGTTGGGGCCCAGTGGGGGTTGTAGCCCCCACACAACTTTTAAATATATATATATATATATATATATATATATATATATATATATATAAAGAGAGAGAGAGAGAGAGGAAGGCTCACCTACATCATGCACTATACATCACACCTAATTCTAGGCCCTAGAAAACTTTTTTTTTCAAATTTTATATTTTTCCTTGAAATTAACCTTCCAATCAACCCATATGCAAAAAATTATGTCAAAATATATTTTGTAGCTATTTTTAAAAAATCCACAAAAAACTGTTGGCGCAGACCTTTATAAATAAGGTATTTTTAGCAGGTTTTTGTGGATTTTTTAAAAATAGCTACAAAATATATTTTGACCTAATTTTTTGCATATGGGTTGATTGGAAGGTTAATTTCAAGGGAAAAATATATAATTTGAAAAAAAAAAAATCTTCGGGCCTAGAATTAGGCGTGATGCATGAGTGATGTATTGAGCATGATGTACTATAGTCTGGCTATATATATATATATATATATATATATATATATATATATATATATATACTTACAAAAATATAGATGTAAAAAATTAATTTTTGAAGTTTTTTGGGACATATATAGAAATAACCAAACCTTCCATTGAACTTATCCACCTAAAGAGCAAAAACCGATCTCTCCCTCTTTCATTAACACTCTGCCCTCCTCTTCATTTTGTGAAACCATCTCTTTCATCCTATCCTCTCTGCCTCCCTCCCTCCGGCACCCGTCCATGACGCCATCGGTTGTTGAACCTCTGTGTTTTGTGGGTATATACACTCCCTCTCTATTATCTCATTTAAGTTTCTATGTAGACTCTACACATCTCTAAACTATCTTTCTTAGGGTTTCATATTATCAAAGAAATTGGGGGTTAATTTGGGATGGAGTTTTCAAGTATTACACTCAACATCACAAACTAATAAAGACTAAGTATGTCTCGTTTCTCTCTCTCTCTCTCTATTTATCTTGATGTTAAATTTTGGGTTATTTTAGGTTTCAATGGTTAATGTTTGTTAAATTTAATTTTAGTGCTATTATTGGTTTAAATAACAAATTGAAATTTTTATTTGTGCTTCCATCAATATTTTTGTCCCTTTCTATTACATTAAATAAATATTTAAGTAATTCTTGGGTAAATATTCAAAAATAACCTCAACAAATATGGCTCGGGAGCTCCCACCCCCGAACCCCCCTGTAATCTCCATTAAATTAGCCCCCACTCACCGAAAATCCCGACTCCGTCCCTGTTCGCAACCGTGAAACATCATTGACCTCTGAAGGGAAAGAGATGACTCCGATCGTAATATAAATGCAAAAACGAGGCTCAATTAAGTGAGTCCAAATTTGAGGGAGAGAGAGGTCAAGGCTCAAGGACTTATACCGTCCCGGCCAAAATATCAATAATGGGTCGATACTAACAGGAAATTGCCTATATGGGTCAATACTATCAAGATATTTTCGATACGAGCCGATACTACCGAGATATCACGGATATTGGTCAATATGCACCAATAACGTGTAAAAAACAACTCGTAATTTGGCATCAGGTTGGTGTGTACTGATACCTAGTCAACTCAGTCGTACCATCGCAGTTTCAGTCTTTACTTTGAACCAAGAAAAGAAAAGTGCCACTAAAAATCTAACATATTTAAGCATCGTGAAAAAGTAATCGGGACTAAAAATTCAATGGCATTTTTACTAGCAATAGTATTTATTCGCGGCTAAAAATATTACTGACAAGTTTTAGTGATGTTCAAAAGAAACATAGTTCGAAGTCAGGGTATCGGTCTCTCACACGGACGCTCAGTTTTTAACTCGGCCTCGGTGTTGGTCTCGGTGTCGGGCGATACGCAACGATACTTAAGAACCCAAAAAAAAATTGAAAGAATATTAAAAAAATTAGAAAACAAAAATTATAATATGACTCAATTAGGTAAGTACAAAATCATGATGTATGAATAACATTGTCTAATTGATGCAATATTCCATAATCATTCAATAATAAGTAAGCAAAACAACTATTTGGTGCTATAAGACGGCAAAATAAATTAGGATGTGACAAGTAGTAGCAACAGCAAGATGGATGAAATGGAAACAAGCAAGTGGTATCTTATGTGATAATACGATAACTCATAGATTAGAAGGAAAGTAGAGTATTGGGCAGTAAAGAAAATACATGTGCAGTATCCATATTAGTGAGATAAGGATGCTTCGATAGATGATAGGGGTAAGACGGAGAAATAAGATAAGAAACCAATATGTTGATGAAATTATTAGGAGAGATCTTAAAGAAACAACTTTAGTTGATAACATTTCTTATAATGGAAAAGAATGGAAAAAGAGAATCCATGTAGCTAACCCTCCATGTTATGGGATCAAGGCAAGAATGATGATAATGATGATGAACAAGTAAGCAAAACAATTTAGTTAGGCATAAAACTTCGTAAGGATGTTACATATGATTTTATAAAGTCAAATTTACAAATAATTATAAAGTAAATACATATTAAATTTTTCATAAATGTAAGAATAATACTTATTGTTAATTAAGTAAATAATGATACTTAACCAATATATTTTAAGTAATATATTATTCGTAAATGCAATATTAGTACCTATTATTAATTATGTAAATAATGATAATTAATATATTTCAAGTGAATAATGATGCATTTTTTTTAATTATATTTAAAGTATATAAAGATAAATATTAAGCAAAATAATAATGATACATTTTAATACAAATTTAGTAAATGAAATTTAATTAAATAGATACAAAACGAGGGTTAAATGAGAAATATCCCTTATCATAACACTAAAAGAAAAGAAGAGAGATTCAACCAACAACGCTATTTATTACCGTGAAACATCATTGACCTCCGAAGTGAAAGAGATTGCTCCAATCGTGATATAAGTGCACAAAAGAGGCTCGATTAAGTGAGTTTGAATTTAAGGGAGAAAGAGGTCGAGGCTCAGGGACTTATACCATCTCGGCCAAAATATCAATGATGGGTCGATATTGCCAGGGTTTTGCTGATATGGGTCGATACTACTAGGATATTGCTGATACGTGCCGATACTGCCAAGATATCAGGGATATGGGCAAATATTCACCAAAAATGTTTAAAAACCAACTCATAACTTGGCATCGGATCGGTGGATACCAATATCTAGTCAACTCAGTCGTATCATCGCGGTTTCGACTTTTACATTGAACCATGATAAGAAAAGTTCCATTAAAAAGCTAACACGTTTTAGCGCCGTGAAAAAAGTAACCAAGCCAAAAAATACACTGGCATTTTTATCAAAGAAAAAACCAATTTTCGCTAAAAATATGTAAGGGCAAATTTTGCAATAATCTTTTCACGTCAGTAATGTAGAGTAGATTGTAATCTATGTTCGATTGAGGATAATATTGTAATCAAAATATTCAATCATGAGATGTTACAATGATGCGTGGTCAACAATCAAAAAACAACTTTTGGTGGGTGGGGATGTAGAACTGATGCAATAATATTCAATCATAGGATGTTACAAAGATACGTAATCAAAATAGGCCATGTATTTCTATATTTGAACAAATGTTCTATTTCAGCACATGTACACTGAAAAAGTTTGTATAATTTGAACTCCATGGGGCTGCATCAAGCCACTAGGAGTAGCTTGATCTTTAACTCTGTTCAACTGAAGTGTAATGCAAGGTTAACAATTCAAAGTGTATCTCCAAGCCTTGGTCACATGTGCAACCCACGTGTGCACCAACTACTAATCTTTCAACAAGTCCATGGGCATCCAGAAAACCCATATTTATCTCACTTTCTGACTATAATTCTGTTTCCTATACACTCCATCAGTTGGTTCTATGTCCAGTATTCTTCAGAACATCTAACTCGACAGTTGTTCTTATTTCCTGAAGGTACTCAAGGCTACGTATGTAGTTGTAGTAGACAGACAATGTAGACTTAATTATGTGTTTGATTTCCCATAGCACACCAACTATACACTAATAGGATTAACAATATTTTTATAATATGTTTCTGGGTGAGTTAAAGCAATTGGGATTGCAGTACAGTTCGTGCAATCGTTTCTGTATTCTTTTGATTTTCCATTTTCACCCTTTGTTCCTACAAGCCTGCAATCTAATACTGAAATGACCTCTCGTGAGCCAGGCCTTCTAATTTCCTTTTTTAATTTTTCCAAACGAGATCACAATAAGGAAGAATCACTGTTGTTTAAGTCGAAAATTTTGAGCATAGTAAACAGAAAGAAGAAAGAAAAAATTTCAATATAAAACAAATTACTAAATGCAATTACAGTAAGTTCAGTTGAATATCATAGCAAATTGGTAAACAGATATAGTAGAAGAATGTTTAGAAGCAACATACTGATGATTTAAATTCCGTCTTCACTTCAATTCGAACACTAAATCCAATTGAACGATGTCCAATAGCAAACACATGGAACCTAAGTGGATACAAAGTACTTTTAATGGATTATTAATTAATACGCAAATATTGACAGGAAAACAGTAAAATAAAGGAAGGCATCAAACAAAATACATATACTCCCTCCATCCCAAATTAAGAGTCTTATTCACTTTTTGTATAGATTAAGGATACCTTCGCTCAATAGCCAAGATCAACACGCTCAGTATCAGGACATTTGGATCATTGATTATGTCCAAAAAGGAAAGTGGACTATTAATTTGGGACGGCTCAAAAAGGAATAGTGGACTCTTAATTTGGGACGGAGGGAGTAATTAATATTCAAACATGATATGTTTCTTTCGTACTAAAAATACACATGTTTTCTTTCGAATATAAAATCTACCATGATGTACTATCAAATCCACAAGCTACAACCACCTTGGCTGTTGGACTACATTTGTATGGCTTAAACTATACCTACCAAAACAAAACCATTGAGAAATAAAAAAAAATATATTAAAAAAAGGCCATACCAATCACCTGGAAACCGAAGACAGTGTGCTACGTTGACTTTTCCTTTTCTAATCTTGTCAACTAGTCCAATTAAAACAAATCAAATTCCACAAGATTAAAAGCAACATCGTGCTTGTAAATTTGATCATTCCTAAACAACTGGTATAATTGGACTTACAAATGTTTCCACATGATGAAGGCTTTCTTCTATGCTCCGCGCCGTCCCCACAAGGACAGCAGATTGGCTATGCAGGATGGATTAGACGAGAAAATATAAAAGAACAAGGAGAGTTGTTTATAAACAGATTGAAAAAAATAATTAGAAGAAACATAATAAAGACTTGAAATAATAGATGAATGTTACGTATATAAAACTCATTGACAATTTTCAATTACAATCACTAATTTGAGAATCAAACCATGCAATGCATATTATAGGTTTTGAAGATAAATTCAATCCTCCTAACTTTTCTTCAGATAAGTTTAGCATCACAACTATAAGCTTCAGCAACTTCAGAATCTAATTGATACATGCTTTGCTTATTTATAGACTGTACCTTCAGATTCCTAAAAGTTCTTTGCTTTTAAATTTTTTTCTTTTAATCAGAAAAAATGGAAATATCAATATTTATATGGAATCATTACAACCACATGCATCTACGGGGACAGAGTAGTCCACCAAATCCAAGGAAAAACAGAGAAGCTGCAAAGAGAGAAAAAGGCAGCCAGATGAGTAATGGAAACCCCCTTCTCAAGGTGTGGTGAGGGCAGATTTTTTGGATGTTCTCCTAAAAATAAACTAAATTTCAAAGCTAGTGGCATTTTTTTTTAATCTGTTAAAAATCTCTCTTTGTTTTTTTAGTTTAATTGATCATGCAACTACTGTGAAAGTCCAGACTGCGGGAAGATTGTTGGGTTAAAGGGAGCTGAGCTATGGGAGATTCTTCAGTGATTATTAAATGGAATAAACGTAAATCTTAAGCCAGACAAATGTCTTCATCTTATCAGTCAGAACTTAATTTATCTGATTATATTCTCTCCACCAGTTTGTGGGTGGAAATTTCCAGAAAAAAGAGAGCCCACTTAACGCTGTTGTTTTTCTGATATAAACACACAAATATCACCAAAAATTCATTAAACTTAATTGACCATAATGGTTGGCCAATGACCTTATTTAAAATAAAAGGCAAGCTAGAAACCTGAATCTAACACTTGACTACGGATAAACTTCGGTAACTAAGGACTTTAGTTTAAGAATTTAAAATAAAACTAATTACCTAGATGTAAGGAAAGGGATAACAACAAGATAGAAAAAAAATAATAATCTTCTGTCTCTAAACTGGGTGGGCAGCCTCAAGGGGGCCTGTTGGACCAGTTCAGATCAATCTCCCCCGCTTGAAAGAAGTTCTCCTCGAACCAAAAGCGTATGAACATTAGCAGGTCTTCATTATCATTCGGTGGCTCCCCCGCCTAAAAACAAAGCCAACCACAAACATTTCCAGGATAGATGCTAACAGGTCTGCGAGCACAGGCACACACACACTAAAGCATCTGGCCAAAAATGCTTTCTCGGAATTCAGCGATCTCAACCCAAAATGTTAATGCGATGCGTCGAATAGACAACTCAGTACAATGCAAACACGTCCCACGTCGGGTCCACATAACCATGTCAAGACAAGCCCATGCAAACCAACAAATCCATAAGAGCATTCTCTTTCCCACAACTTCCCATAAAGCCGCGATATTACTCAAACTCACGGTACTCATCCTTGAGTTTCCTCTCATAGTCCAATCACTACTTTAGCCTCAAATTGGATGGATATTAATCAATGGGCTTACCAAAAGTGGTGAGTGACTGGAGAGAGGCTGGGAATTTCAGAGTTAGGGTGATGAAACACAATTTTTAAACTTGAGTGGAGATGGGTAATTTTTCGGAAAGAGTAGACTGTTAGGTCTGTGATTTTGGCAAGAGGCTTGTGGGTCAAAAGCATTAGGGGTGGCTTCTGGAAACACTTGGGAATCCGGGGTAGAGGTAAAATTGGAGTCAAAACAAGGGGAGACGAAATCGTTTGCAGGTAGCCATCGACGGTCGTCTAAGGGCGACTATGATAAGAAAGTTGGTCGCACCCAGATCTAAGGATTTCGAGTCACTCTCGCTGCTGCAGTTCAAAGATGGTGTGACGCCAGCACAGGGCAGCTTCGCAGTGATACGCCGGAGGTCCAGTCATCGTGCCATGCAGATTCATTCGCCTTCACATCGATACGCCGGAGGTCCAGTCATCCTCATGGAATGCGAACAATATTCGCCAGAGGTGGAGAGGGGGAAGGGGGGATCCAGTGAGCATTGAGGATTTCGACACATTGTTTTCAAACATGTTTTGTTGCTACGATGCATGGAAGGTTTTCTCTAAGCATGGGAGGCCCTCAGGAGGCTTCGCCCATAGGTTTTCGGCCTTCGCCTCTCACCAGTAGGAGTCTTCGATCACTGACAAAGGGCATGGAAGGTCAAATGCATGCTTAGAGTGGTCCAAAATGTAGTTGGTTTGGGTGCATTGTGCGGAGGTGGTGGGTGTTTAAGGATTCAGTAGGGTTCATTAGAGGTTGAGCGGACGCGGAGAATGGTCGTCGGAGGTTGTCCGAGAGCATCGACATCTGCATAGAGATTAGCGAAGGACATGGAGGATAGGGTTTGCAATAAGCATTTGGGCTTTAGGCAAAAAAAGGAAAGTAAAAGGGCCGAAAGCCTAGTAAAGAACCGCTAAAGCGGAGGGTAGCGGTATGTATCAGGTGGCTCGCGATGGCAGTGCCTCTTTGTGGAGGAGGCACAGGTGGAGACAAAACCGTTGGGGACCCATAATGGTGGGTATTTAGTCATCAAGTGGTTAGCAGGCTTCTGCATGCGGTCATACTGTTAAGTTATGAAGTAATCAAACCCTAGATTATGTTTATAAGAGATTAAGGTATAAAAGAGGAAGAAGAGAGAAATCTGATATGGGAAGAGGAGAAAGAATGAAATGAATTAGATCTTCCATTCTCCCATCTCATTCTATTTATAACATAAGGTTTCACTAATTATACATAGGTACCCTACATAATAAAAGTAACATAAATAAGCTTCCAAGTAAGCCCCTAACAACACTCCCTCTCAAGTTGATGCAATAATATCTATCGTGCCCAGCTTCACTAACATATACTGCAAAATAGTCTTGTTCACACCCTTAGTCAACACTTCAGGTATTTGTTCACCCGTGCTGACAACGAAGTACAAATCATTCCAAGACGAAGCTTTTCCTTAATGAAATGCCAGTCAACTTCCACGTGTTTAGCTTTGTTGTCACAATACAAATTCACTGGCTCACAAATGGGGTGACCCAACTCAGATAACATAGTGCGTAGCCACAACAACTCACAAATTCCATATGCCATGGATCTGGATTCTGCCCCTGCACTATATCTTGTTACTACAGGTTGTTTCTTACTGCGCCAAGAAACAAGATTACCCCTAACAAATGTACAATAGCCTAGAGTGGATCTTCGGTCTGTCACGGTATGCTTCAACCTGCAAGTGGCCATGTCAACCAAACAATATCCTTTTACCAGGAGAATCCTTAAGTAACGGAGAATGTGATGCGCTACCTCAAGGTGAGTCATACGTGAAGCATGCATAAACTGACTAATCATGCTTACAACATATGCAATATCTGTACGCGTAAACGCTGGAATCTCTCCACATCGTCTAACAACTCACCATCCATATCATTGAGCCTATGATTTTGCTCAGTAGCAGTAGCAACGGGTCTAGCTCCAAGTTTCTCCATTTCAGTTAACATTTTTGGCACATACTTCCGTTGTGAAATGAACACTCCTTCCTTGGATCTACACACTTCGATGCCAAGAAAATATATTAGTAATCCAAGGTTTTTAACCTCGAACTCTGTCCCCAGAAAAGACTTCACCCACTGTATCTCTTTTGGATCATTTTTAGTAATAACAATGTCATCAATATACACAATGAGGGCAGTGGTGCGATCTCAGTACCTCTTAATGAAGAGAGTATGGTCTGCCTGACTATGTGTGTACCCCACCCTTTTTACAACAGTGTTAAATCTCTCAAACCACGCGCATGGCGACTGTTTTAACCCATACGAGGCTTTCTTCAGTTTACACACCAAATCTAAATTATCACCAAGCTTGAATCCTGGAGGCATCATTCTGTACACTTCTTCCTCCAAATCACCATGAAGGAAGGCATTCTTTACATCTAACTGGTGTAAAGGCCAAGACAAATTTGCTGCCAAAAATATAAGAACTCATATGGAATTCATCTCGACAATAGGAGCAAAGGTCTCATAATATTCAATCCCATATGTCTGAGTGAACCCCGTTGCAATTAATCGGGCTTTATATCTTTCAACATTTCCATCAGCTTGGTATTTTATTGTATAAACCCACTTGCAGTCTACTGGTTTCTTACCTTTAGCTAATGGAACAACACCCCATATCCTATTCTTCTCAAGGGCCTCCATTTCCTCAATCATAGCTTTCTTCCATTTAGTTTGCTTTAAAGCATCTGAAAGGTTCAAAGGAATAGAAACAGACGATATGGAGGAAGTGAAAGCACGATATGTTAGAGTTAAGGCATTATGGGATACAAAGTGAGATATCGGATATTTTGTACAATCACGAACACCTTTACGCAGGGCAATAGGAATATCAATAACAATATCAATTTAGGGATTACCTGAATCACGAGAGACTTCTTGGTCCTGGGGTGAGACAATGGTTTGTTTTTCTTTTCTTATATACACAAGAATGTCCATTTGTTCCTGTTGCAATTCATTAGTATTACTAGTAGCAGACTTAGGCATAGACTCCCCCCGAGTAAAAACCGACAATAGAAGAGGACATTCAACTCTAAAGAAGGATGGGGATGGATTCTCTACACTAAATGGAGTCTGCCCCTGTAGAGCAGCGAAAAAAAGGAACTGTTTCGAAGAATGTCACATTCATTGATACAAAGCAACGACGAGTGATAGGGTTATAACAACGATACCCTTTTTGAGTCACTGAATAGCCTAAGAACACACACTGAACTATTTTAGGGTCCATTTTATCCATCCGGTGATGAATATGAACATAACAGACACAACCATATACTTTGGAAGGAACGATAAACAATGGAGAATTATTATGCAGCATAAATATGGGAGTTTTATATCCTAAAATTTTAGAGGGTATGCGATTAATAAGATAGGTAGCGGTTAGGGTGGCCTTTGCCCAATAAGGTTTAAGTACTCCCACACCTATGAGAAGAGAACGACTCACTTCTGTAATATAGCGATATTTTTCGTTCAGCTACCACATTTTGTTGTGGCATATCAACACATGAGGTTTGATGAATAATCCCATTATTAGTGAAAAATGAGACAAGACCACCATACATAAACTCCCCTCCATTATCAGATCGAAGAAATTTATAGAGCAATCAAATTGAATACACACCATTTTGTGAAAGGTCTTATAAATAGAGTCCACCTCATTTTTATGTTTCAGAAGATAAAGCCAAGCATAACGACTAAAATCGTCAACAAATACTGCATAATATCGAAAACCAAGTAAGATAGTTCTAGATTCAGGACCCCAAACATCATAATGAACTAGTTATAAAGGAGCATTACTTGCATTAAAACTGATAGGATAAGGAATATGACATTGTTTTGCAAGTACAAAATGTTCACAATTTAATTCAAAAGGTTCAACAGAAGAAAACTCTAATAGTATATGCTTCAAAACAATAAAAGGAATATGACCTAGTCTATTATGCCATCGCATTAACAGATCTTTATTCACACTACTAGCCCTAATATTACGTTGATTTGTAATACGAAAAGAAAGGGGCTTGACATCCAGCAAGTGCAAGCCATTGTCTTCACGTCCACTCCCAATCGTCTCTCTCATATCCAGGTCCTGAAAAACACAATAAGAGGGAAAGAATATCACACTACAATTCAAGTTTTTTGTAATATGAATGACACAAAGAAGATAACTGGTTAGTTTTGGAACATGAAGGATGGAAAGTAGGTTAATATTAGAGGGGCTGAAATAGTGCCTTTTCCCGCAAAAGGGGAAAGCATCCCATCAGCCACTCTAATCTTATCCCTATCCGAACATACACTACAGAAAGAAAAATCAGAGACCATACCAGTCATATGATCAGTGGTTCCTGAATCAATAATCCAAGGGAGAGCACCAGAATTTGTGAAAACTTGGTGTGCTGAATAATAGGTACCTGTCTGAGCAAAGTTGGAGGAGGAGGGAGTATCGAAAGGGCGGTGTGGATCAAATTGAAGTATTCTATCCCAGAGACAAGACATTTTGTGGCGAAGTGCATCGACGTCTTGCACAGACAGATTGTTAGGAAGATAATTGGCAACAATGTGAGCCATATGTGAACCCCTTAATGGAGATGGTGCAGAAGATATCCCCTTAAATGAAGGAGATCGTTGTCTAGCATTAGCTCCTGGCTTCCCGTAAAGATTCCAGCAAGTTTCTTGAGTGTGACAAGTCCGACCACAATGATCACATTTCAAGTGGCTTTTATCATCTTAAATACCCCCTTTATAAGGGGTATTCATGTTCCACTGCTGATTAACAAGAGCAGCCCTTTCAGACACTAGAACTTCTAGCTCAGACTTTAAACACATAGCCTTCCTCTTGCTTTCTTCAGCCTAAATATATGAAAAGACCTCTCTGACAGAGGAGGAAGCTGGAAATCTACCCAACACTTGGATCTGGGCATGCTCAAACTGTGGGTGCAAACCACTTTGATATATACAATTTATTTCCATCATAAACTGAAAGGCTTTAACATCAATTGCACAAACAGGGACATAGCCTTGATAAGGATCGTACTTTTCCCACTTTTCATGGAGATTATGATAGTATGTAGCGAAGGAAAGGTCGCCCCGCTTGAAATTTTCAATCTCTTGCTGAAGTTCATGCAACTTTGCAAAATTATCCACGGAAGAGTAAGCCTTTTTGGCAACATTCCATAACTCTCTGACTGTCTTAACAAATAAAAAATCCTTGCTAATCTGTGGTTGCAAGGACTGTAATAACCAAGTCATAACAAGTGCATTTTCAGCTGCCCAATCATTGTATTTAGGATCGTCCAAGGAAGGGTACTTAACAGTCCCACAAACATGAGAAATCATTCGACAGCCAGTAATATACATACTAGCAGATTGAGCCCACTACATATAGTTGGTTTCGTCCAGCCTAACCGTGGTGATACACATGACAGGATGATGGTCATTACTACTTCCCATTGTTGGATTCACACCAACAGAAGAGCTACCTCCTCCAGCCAACTTCCACTGCAGCCCCAGCCAAGTCTCCGCAAAGTTGGATCCGCGAAAGCTGTGGATGGAATTAACACTTCTCATCTTCAACTAACCCTCTATACACTAGGATTTCTTCAAATCAGCCCTAGGATTCCACCTCCATAAACTTAGGGCCTTATACACCATGCTCTGATACCATGTGAAGGTATGAAGTAATCAAACCCTAGATTATGTTTATAAGAGATTAAAGTAATCCACCCTGGCTTGGTCCAGTGGTAAGTAGGGTTTCGCTTTAGACCATAGGTCATGAGTTCGATCCCTCCCCACGGATACCTGCCCTGAGGGTAAGGGCGGGCTCTGAGCCGTGCGGGTACGCCGTGAGGTTCTGGGTTCGATTCCCCCTCAGGTGCCAGACTTAAATTGGGGTGTGTGTTAGGGTGGCTCTGGCACTTGCACCCCCCCTGTTTAGCAAACACGAGGGAGTCCAAAGGGCTCATTCGTGTGGACGTTCAGGGCTTCAAAAAAAAAATGAGATTAAAGTATAAAAGAGGAAGAAGAAAGAAATTTGATATGGGAAGAGGAGAAAGAATGAAATGAATTAGGTCTTCGATTCTCCCATCTCATTCTATTTATAACATAAGGTTTCACTATTTACACATAGGTACCCTACAAAATAAAAAGTAACATATATAAGCTTCCAAATAAGCCCCTGATAACACATACTTCTTTGGCAACATCCCGTTCGAGACAACGTTTAACATGACTCTAATATCATTTAATGTAAACACAAAAGTATCACTCAACTCTTTAAAATTAATTATGTTTGATTGAAGTGGGTGAAAAAAAATTATAAGGAATAACTTCCATGGAAAAAGTTTCACACTGAACCACCCACCCAAAATAATAAGTCCCAATTGTAGTAAATCGAGAAAAATTCTGAGGAAAATTAGGCAAACATACACACCAGAAGTTGATAAATATGAAATGTTTCACATTTTCTATGGAAATAATGTCAATCGAACTCACCCGAATTGATTATAACAGTTGTCCAACTTATTGATAATAAAAGAAACAAGCTAGAAACCTAAATCTAACACTTCACTAGATAATGTTAAGGTCTCAAGCTTGAGAGCCTGCAATGGTGAATTTGACATAAATGACGTCATATGTGAGCAAGAAAAGATAATCTCTCTCTAAACTCTCTCGAATCACAATATGACGTAACCACACGTCTAATGGCAACTTTAAAGGCACCATGCCAATTTAGAGAGAGAAATCTAACTAAGCTTTTACTCCAAAGTTCAAGTCCCCAAATGAGGACGATGAGTGGTCTATTTATAGGATAGGTAGGTGAGCACTAAATGAGTAACTAACCAATGTGGGACTTATAGCCTATTCTCTAAATAGACCAATACAATATGAAATGAAATAAAATAAAATGCAACATACGAAGAAAATATGATTAACTAATATATGGAGCCAAAAATAAAAGAGGATATGACCAAAATATCCCTTGGATCACATCATTCTCCCCGTCTTCCAAAAAGCTCGTCCTCGAGCGTGTGGGGGAACACCACCAAAAGGAACCCATCCTCCATGGGCTCCGCCGCATGCCATGGAAGTCGTCCTCTAACTCGACCCAAATACCGACTTGAAAAGTGTCGGAGCATTGAAGCCGAACATCCAATAAGAGCCTTCCACCATAAAACCATCATCATACCCAAATAAGATCAAACCCATGTCAATCGTGGGGGCATACGACGGGTGAAACTCCAAAAATGGGTCATAGTATGGGGTGGGGGCATACATGGAGGGTGGGGGATGAAGTTGAGTGGGGTTGTGGGTATAGAAGTGGGATTTTAGAAGGGTGAGGGATAAAAATGGGTTAGGATAGGGTGGAGAGTGAAATTTTGAAGTTTGGGAAGCACTAATGGTTGGAGGAGAGTTAAAAAAAGGGTGAGGAGGTGAGAGAGAGGTGGTAAGTGGGTGGGGAAGGGGTAAAACCCTAGAATTAGGTTGGTGGGGTAATTCAGGAGTTATTCGGATTAAAAAGGTGGAAAAAAAAGGGGGTTGGGAGGCTTGGAGGGCTGCCCCACCCCGCTTGGCCAGAGTTCCAGCGGTCCAGTGACCGGAGTTGGCCAAATGGAATGAAAATAGAGGGGTTGGGTCGCCCGGGGGTGGGTAGTATGGATCCGAAGTCGGATCGTTGATTGAACCATCGGAAGGGGGTGGGGGAAGGGCGCCGACTTCGCCGGAGCCGAAGGGAAAATGGACGGGAAAGGTTGTTTTAGGGGGGTATTTTGGGTAGGGTCTTTGAGTGAAGTTGTAGATCGAAATGAGAAGAGGGCGTGGGAGAAGTTTGGGGGAATTTGGAGGAGTTTGAAAAAAAATTCGGCGATCAGAAAAGTGACGGCGGCCGGCGGGGGTTGGTGGTGAAATATTAGGGGGTGGGTGGGTAGTTATGGCGGTGGTGTAGTGAGTGGTGGAGTTAGGGTTAGAATTTAGATGGGGGGAAGATGAAGATGGGTCTTGGTGGGTGTTTGGGTATGGGGTTAGGGTAGAGTTAGGGTTTTGAAAAAGAGATGACATGTGTTGGGTGAGGATGGCCATGTGTTGCCTTATGAGGGAGGCCATTTCTTCTCCAATAAGTTCTTTTATTTGGATAAATCTCTCATCAAGTGTTGCCTTTTTGGGAGCCATTGAAATGTGAAAAATGATTTAAATGAAAAAAGAAAATTGTTGCGACACCTCACAAACAAAAATGAAAAAAATTGTGGTGACACCTCACATGCAATGGGGGAGCAACACCTCGCTCTGATACCAATTGACGTAACCACACGTCTAATGGCAACTCTAAAGGCGCCACACCAATTTAGAGAGAGAAATATAACTAAGCTTTTACTCCAAAGTTCAAGTCCCCAAATGAGGAAGATGAGTGGTCTATTTATAGGATAGGGAGGTGAGCACTAAATGCGTAACTAACCAATGTGGGACTTATTCCCATCTATACAATAAGCCTAATACTCAAGTGTTCACCTAATGCCCATCCTCTAAATAAACCAATACAATATGAAATGAAATAAAATAAAATACAACATAAGAAGAAAATGTGATTAACTAATATATGGAGCCAAAAATAAAAGAGGATATGACCAAAATATCCCTTGGATCACATCACAGTATCCCAAAATCAAGGAATGACCCAAATGAGTCTACATAAGGGGTATTTATAGGAGGAAGGTAGCTTAGGTTCCAAGCTAAAGAAGTAATTACAATTATGTCCCTATTAGCCTTTTGCTACTTCATTCCTATAATACCAAACAAACAACTAATAAAAGAAAATACATCAAATCAAGGAAATAAAAGAAAGTAACAAAAATACAGTAAACCCTAATATTACTAAAAATAACCCTCATTCTTCATTCACATCATACTCTCCGCCTTCGAAAAAGTTCGTCCTCGAAATTTAAGATTGAGGTCGAATGCAAAAATGTCCCAAAATTGCGGAAGAGGCAAAACTTGAGGGTCGAAACGTAATTTCTGAACATTTTGAGGAAGATTCTTCAATTATTGCATCAATCTTCATTTTCTTCCTCTTGCCACACATGCCCAACAAAAATTATTTACCCCCTGTAGGGGTGTGCGCGGTTCGGTCGGTTTGGTTTTGACCGGGTTTTTTTAGTCGAACCGACCTTGTCGGTTTTTGGAGTTAAGAGGACCAAACCGAACCAAAACCGGTTGAAGAACCGAACCGAGCCGGGCCGGTTTTTGACAGGGACGGTTCGGTTTTCCCATCGGTTTTTAACAGGGCCGGTTCAGTTGTCATTTTTTTAATAAAAAATATTTTTTTAATATTTTTTTTTAAACTCTGAAAGCAAAATAATAAAATATTACCATTTTTTTTCAACTTCAATTTAAGTTTCAAAATACCCACATACCACATTGTAAAAACAAGATCTATATGTCTATGCAACTTTCAAAAATCTCGGTTATATGCATCTCTTTATGCTGTTTTTCAACTTCAACTTCAACTTCAATTTATGCTGTTTTTCAACTTTTATATATGCATCTCTTTTTCAACTTTCTTTCAGTAAGCTGTTTTTCAACTTTCACATATGCAGCTCTTTAAAATATTACATGTTGTTCGTTTTTTTGAACTTCTTTTTTTCAACATTCAGTATATGTATATGCAACTTTCAGAAAAAATTACGTTCCAAAACAGTCCAAAACAGAATTGCATTCCCAAAATAAAAATTATAATAATTTCAGATTCCCATGATAACTGTCATAAATAAAAACAGTCCAAAACAGTCCCAAAATAAAAATAAGTCCAACAGTCCCAAAATTACATTCCAAATGCAAAATGTAAATGTCTAAAAAAGTCCCAAGCATCCTGCTAAATCAAGCATCCAATCCAAACATCAACGTTCAATGTCTTTTTCTTTGTCTTGGCATCCCAAAAACTCTGAAAAACAAGACAATAAAATATTAACATCTTAACTTTGAAGTATCAAATATATTTAAACAAGAAAAAATACATTTGAAACATAAAAATTACCCGAATCAAGTTCTCATATTCCTCGATCTCATCCATTGCATCACGAAGACTAATCGGGGTGGTTGAAGTTCGAATCCAATTTTGCGTGCATATGAGGGCCTCCACCGTTTCAGGCAACATTGAGCTGCGAAAAGAATCAAGTATACGACCACCGGTACTAAAAGCAGATTCGGATTCAACGGTTGAAACCGGAATGGCTAATATATCACGCGCAACATAAGAGAGAACTCAATACTTGGAGGAATTAATCTTCCACCAACCCAAAACATCAAAATTTGCTACGTCCTCCTCACATCTTTCGGTCAAAAATCTAACAACTTCGGATTTATTTGCAAAGGTATCTTCCTCCTCCAAATGTCTCTTGAATTGAGACGCCAAAAAAGCACGTCCATCCTCATCATTAACACCATCTACACCCCCCGTTGACATGTCTAATTTTTGTGAAGATGAACCACTTGATTCGGGCGTGTTGGACTTATCATACCACCCGTACAAAGAATGCAACACATCTTCCACCTTCCGTGACATATCCTTTGCCACATCAATGTCAACTAATTGTTCAAAATAAAACTTGACATATAACAACTTATAGCGAGGATCGAGAACAATTGCGACAAAGGATATGTCCTCGCTATAAGTTGTTATATGTCAAGTTTTATTTTGAACAATTATTTGACATTGATGTGGCAAAGGATATGTCACGGACGGTGTAAGATGTGTTGCATTCTTTGTACGGGTGGTATGATAAGTCCAACGCGCCCAAATCAAGTGGTTCATCTTCACAAAAATTAGGCATGTCAACGGGGGGTGTAGATGGTGTTAATGATGAGGATGAGGATGGACGTGCTTATTTGGCGTCTCAATTCAAGAGACATTTGGAGGAGGAAGATACCTTTGCAAATAAATCCGAAGTTGATAGATTTTTGGCCGAAAGATGTGAGGAGGACGTAGCAAATTTTGATGTTTTGGGTTGGTGGAAGATTAATTCCTCCAAGAATCGAGTTCTCTCTTATGTTGCGCGTGATAAATTAGTCATTCCGGTTTCAACCATTGCATCCGAATCCGCTTTTAGAACCGTTGGTCGTATACTTGATTCTTTTCGTAGCTCAATGTTGCCTAAAACGGTGGAGGCCCTCATATGCACGCAAAATTGGATTCGAACTTCAACCACCCCGATTAGTCTTCGTGATGCAATGGATGAGATCCGAAGAATATGAGAAACTTGATTCGGGTAATTTTTATGTTTCAAATGTATTTTTTCTTGTTTAAATATATTTGATACTTCAAAGTTAAGATGTTAATATTTTACTTTATAGTTTTGTTTTTCAGAGTTGTTGGGATGCCAAGACAAAGAAAAAGACATTGAAGGTTGATGTTTGGATTGGATGCTTGTTTTAGCAGGATGCTTGGGCTTTTTTAAACATTTACATTTTGCATTTGGAATGCAATTTTGGGACTGTTTGGACTTATTTTTATTTTGGGACTGTTTTGGACTGTCTTTATTTATGACAGTTATCATGGGAATCTGAAATTATTGTGATTTTAGTTTGGGAATGTAATTCTGTTTTGGACTGTTTTGGAATGTAATTTTCAAAGATTTCTGAAAGTTGCATATACACATATACTGAATGTTGAAAAAAAGAAGTTCAAAAAAATAAACGGCATGTAATATTTTAAAGAGCTGCATATGTGAAAGTTGAAAAACAGCTTACTGAAAGAAAGTTGAAAAAGAGATGCATACATATAAGTTGAAAAACAGCATAAATTGAAGTTGAAGTTGAAGTTGAAATATTACATGCTGAAAAACAGCATAAATTGAAGTTGAAAAACAGCATAAATTGAAGTTGAAGTTGAAAAACAGCATAAAGAGATGCATATAACCGAGATTTCTGAAAGTTGCATATACATATAGGTCTTGTTTTTACAATGTGGTATGTGGGTATTTTGAAACTTAAATTGAAGTTGAAAAAAAATGGTAATATTTTATTATTTTGCTTTCAGAGTTTAAAAAAATATATTTTTTTTTTAAAAATGACAAAACCAAACCGCCCTGTATAAAACCGGCCCTGTTAAAAACCGATGGGAAAACCAAACCGGCCCTGTCAAAAACCGACCCGGTTCGGTTCAGTTCTTCAACCGGTTTCGGTTCGGTTCAGTCCTCTAGCTCCAAAAACCGACAAGGTCGGTTCGGCTCAAAAAACCCGGTCAAAACCGAACCGACCGAACCGCGCACACCCCTAGATATCACCATCCGTACATTCTTAGAATTTTTGGGCAATTCTTTAACCATATTCTCAAGTTGTTGATGATAAGTCCCCATCGTAACTGTCCACTCCACGAAAGAGCTCAGATACCACTCTCATGATACTCGAGCTTAAGAGCAACTTTAACGGTGACTTTTACATAGGAGAATTAAGCGCAGAGAGAGAGAGAGAGTTGGAGAAAAGAAGAGATTTTGTTGTTCCTTTTTAGTTGAATCGCAACAATGCAGAGTTCGAATACAATGAGATTCTATTACACTCAACACTCCTCAAGGCCTAACTATCTTCCAATTTTAACAAACTGCCAGCTCATCAATGACCGAATCAAAACGATGCGTTTACTCACAGACCACATCACTCTTCTTCTTTAATTATAATCCTGGCATGACAGATAACTAAAGACTTTACGATATAACTAATAACCTAAAGATAAACAGATGGATAATAGAAGAATAAAAATAAAAGAAGATCATCCCCTCTAAACTGGGTGGACAGCCCCACTGGCCTGCTGGACCCATTCACACGTTTTCAAAGGCACTTTAATTCCTAGATATCAAGGAAATTGAAATCACTTTGTCGCCATTTTGCATGCCATTATGGATGGAAGTATAGGACATTAAAAAAAGTAGCAAAAAAAAAAAAATAGTTGTACATTCTAATTAAACAATGATGATCAATAACGATGGGCATTTGTGCATTATGCAAAAAGATGAAATAAACTCATCACTTAAGATTTGTAGTGGAAATTTATTAGAATACTATTAGCTAGAGAATACTCGTATCCGATGCTACGAGTCTTACCTCGGTGTGCACAATAATGCGATTTTTATCATCTCGCAACCTATGAAACAGATCCACGAAGCTAGTCAGGTAAATTCACATATAGGAATAAGATCTCTATCTGAGTATGCACATTAATATAAAACACCCTACGTTTGAAAAAAAAAAAGGAAAAAATAAACAGAGCAGAAAAAAATCAAATGACCTCATGCGAAACGCGCAATGAAAACAAATGATTGTTACATGAGTTTGGATATGAAATTCATTCTAATCTATGATAAATTAGATTTCAATTGTTGTTTGTAATTGAACTTTTTAATTACATTGGGAATAGCAATTTGTTTTTCATTTTAGGTTTTAATAGAAATTCAATTATAAATTTGATGATATCACAACTGATCTCAACTCTCATTCTCCTCTGATGGACCTCAGGCCCAAATCTAAGATCAGCAGAGATACAACCAAGCCTAACTGAAGAGCCAAGGGACCTCAGACAGGAGGTCCTCATCTCCAGCAGACCCCAAGACCAACAACAATGGACACGTTTCAAAGCCCTGAGCAAAGGGAAGAAGCCAACTAAGGTCTGCCGCGACCCTTAACTACCTCAGCACCCTCACTTGGGGGTTGAATAAAGTCTCTAAGGCCTAACCCCAAGTCACCTGCTTGTGCATGGCCCACACATGCCTATCACCACAGGAGAAGGTCACTGAAGGAGTAAAGGAGTTGGCTCAGACAGAACAAACCGACCTCAGTCGCATTCAGTTGAGCTTCACAAAAGTGGGGACCACTCCCATACCTTCAAAACAACATGCCAGGTATACCCCAAGCTCGCCTCGGAAGACAGCAGCTCAACCGGACGGGTTGGTGGCAAGGAATGTCGCTGTGCCACCAACTCCCACCTAATTGACCTTCAGGCCAACAAGCGGAAGCAATTTACTCGAACACAATAATGCACAAAGCAGAATTTTGACTAAGAATGAATTGAAAATTACAAGAGGAGACGTCTTTATTTATAGGAACTAATTAGGAATTTAATAGATACTTCCTTAGAAACTAATACCTAAAAAATAGGAAACGAAAGTGCTGGAATTGAAATAAATAAAAAAGAAGGGAATAAAAATATTTTTTCTCTCCTCTTAATTTAGCTAGGGTCGGCTGCCCTCTTTCCCACCCGGCACATCACTCTCCCTCCCCCCCCCCCCCCCCCCAACCCCCAAAGAGAAAGGTCACCCTCGAGCTTTAGAGGGGTATTCCTTCAGTCTCCAGGTGAACTAAGACGTGGGTGATGAGAGATTGTTCTTCAACATTGGCTCCACTGTAATATTTCTCTTGCAGAGTCTCCTCGAAAAGCAAAACAGGAGTTCATTTCTTCTTGGGGCAGTCAGCCACTCACTGGCCTAATGTACCACACTCATAGCACTTGACATTAGAAGTGGCTAGCTGTGGTTTAGGAATCAAGGCAGCAGGTGGAGCCGTGGATTGTTAAGTATTAGCATTGCACAAATGCTCATCCACCTTCTTTGCATAGGTGACTGCTTTCTCAAGGAACTCAATGTCTCGTAGGGTAAGCTCCTTCTTGATTTTAAATTGCAAACCATTGAGATAACGGCTGATTTTCTGTTCATCAGATTCGCCAAGATTTGCTCGGGTGTAAAGGAGGTGGAATTGCTCCCGGTAGTCTGTCACACTAAAGCTTTGTCGGATATTTTGAACTCGTGTAAACAAGTCCCTGTCATACGTCTTCGGGATGAAAGATGCCTTAATGTACTTCTTCATTTTGGCCCACGAGCTTATAGGATTCTTTACCTCTTTTCCTTGTTAAACATAGATCATTTCACCACACTTTTGCGTTCCCGGTGAACTTAGTAGCCAAAAGTCGAACACAGTTTAACACACCAATCCCTTTGTACTCAAGTACCTTCTCAATGGAATCAATCCAATCAACTACCACATCGGGGTCTAACTTTCCTTCAAAGTTTAGAACATGAATCCTAATATCACCCGACATACTCTTCTTTAGCATGCGAATCAATCGCGAGAGATCTGATTGGGTTAAACTCTGAAAAGGATCGTCATTCACATCATCCGAAGACCCCTTGCCATCATTACCGAACCCACAAATTCGGGCAGCACTGCCGGTTCATTTTTCTTCTTCATTTTACGCGTGGATTAGGTTTCAGAGGCGTTGTGACTTTCCCTGGATAATTTGGACACCCATATGAGATGTTCCCTTCTCCTTGCATCTATAACATATTCTCTCACCACTAGGAACATATCGATCCGGGTGGGTTTCCAGGGCAGCCCGCTTAAGTTTGTGGGATTGCTTCCCACCATCCCCATTAACTTAGTAACGCCGGGGAGAGAGGGGTGTTGCGACGGCAAAATCATGGGTCAACAACTCATCTATCTCTCAATCTTAAACATGGATCGTTGCTAATAGTCTCTTTCCACCTCCCGGGGCTAAGAACATGGATCGTTGATCCATGGCATGATGGTTTATGTGATGGAGAGGGAATATTGGCCAACGTATCATCGCTGGTCACCAACAAAAATTCAACCGAGTCGGGGTAAGGTTCATCCAAGGGAGAAACGAGGGCCTCTTCCCCTCGGCTTTGGAAGTTAAGGGTGGGAGAGGTCAGCTGATTGTTGTGTTGGGTTGCGGAGTGTGGGATTACTGTTTTGGACATGCTGGAGTTGGGGGTGGTGATTAAAAACATATGGAGAGGTAGGATGGGCAGAGTAAGCGGGTTGCCGGCCCATGGTTTATGTTTGGGCTTGTAGGGCGGTTAGGGCTTGAGTTGTTTGTCGTGTCCTTGGCATTGCTTCTACTCACTCAAAAAAATTTGATCTACTTATTCATTAGACTCCTCACTCACCCAGAGCAAACTCGAATCTGATACCAATTTGATGCAAACAAGTGGAAGCAATTTACTCAAACATAATGATGCACAAAGTAGAATTTTGATTAATAATAAATTGAAAATTACAAGAGGAGAGGCTTTTATTTATAGGCAAGATGAAGACTTGATACGCAAGACTCCTAACGAATTACAAAACTAATAGATAATTCCTTAGAATACTAATACCTAAAAAAAGGATAAGAAGTGCTGGAATTAATATTAAAAAAAAAAGAAACAAAATATTTTCCTCCCCTTTTGATTTAGCTAGGGCCGGGTGCCCTCTTTCCCAACCGACACATCAAGCCTATTGAAACATTAAAGTACACTTAATGCCCCCACTAACTATCAATCTTCAAGCTTCTCCTCAACACTCCAGCTCGCCAATGTAGCAGGCTAAAGCCAACCGTGCTGTTAATGTCACTTTTCACTGGCTCAAGGGTGTTAGCTATATAATGAGGACTAAGAGGAAGGTTTGAAGGATCAAATCAACTCTGTTTGAATGAGTGGTATACTGCCATACCTGGGCAAGATAATTATAGTCCATTTGTGCAAGGAAAGGATCCATTCCTCCCTTTATCTTGTATTTAGAGCCTCATACTTGTGTCCTATACATTAATTTCAGTCTATCTGAGTCCTAAGTAAGTTGGGTGCATTTGGAGAAGTCATTCAGTTACTTCACTCAGACCACCTTAGCCAAAGCCTAAGGGAGGTTGTGCTTGTAATATTCATCCTAAAAGAGCATAGAGAGAGAGAGAGATCTTTCATAGTGGACATAAGCACCTCAACAAAGGGGTTAAACCACTCTATATCTTGTTTCATTGTCATTATCAACATCCTGCCCTGTACCAGCCTAAGAGGGGCATCATTTGGTGAGGCTGTCACAGATCTAACACCCTCCGGAATTGAATAAAACTTGTGAGATTTATGGGCCTATCGGTAATGCTAATGGGCTGTAAAATGGCCATTGAATGCCTTACTGGCAACAAATAGAGTGGAATAAGTTATTATTGCTAACAATCTCATGCATATTTTAGCAATATGAGACCAATCTAGCAATTGAAATCATTGTTTCCATAGTCGTCGTTCTTAAA
The DNA here is from genome assembly GCA_949130495.1 of Sambucus nigra. Classification (NCBI taxonomy): domain Eukaryota; kingdom Viridiplantae; phylum Streptophyta; class Magnoliopsida; order Dipsacales; family Adoxaceae; genus Sambucus; species Sambucus nigra. The sequence continues at coordinate 462,553,368 of OX422209.1, read as the reverse complement.
AAATGGACATACATGTCAAGTATTGGAGTATCCAACCCAACGACAGTTAGAGTTACGTGGAGATGCCCTAGGATCTTAGATATTGTGGTGTAACTTTACTTGCCCGGCATGGGATTTTATATTCTAAACACTGGAAAAAGTTTCAATATCTTATCAGCTCATTCTACCCAATGTTGCCTTGTATGGTCACTAGTAATAAAGAATGGTTTGATTCATGGACTCATGGGGAAACGTTTATATGATATAAATCTATAGAGCTTATGGTAAAGAAATACTTGTGAAGAAAAGTACATCAATATTGATACCAGTAAAACCTAACTAGGAGGCAGACAGAGTTGCACAAGAGTTGAGAGACAAGTAGAGAGAGAGAAAAAGAAATAAAGAAACTGGAGAAATGGGATGACATTGCAAACCAATTATGAGACTTGAATTACTTCAACTCTAAAAAAGAGTGTATATGGAGATAAGAAAAATTCGGTGTGAAAGCACACAACCAATTGGACACTCATAATGCAATTGTATAGAAAAACAACTCCTGGAATAAAAATCACCCAGCCAAAATAAATATTAAACTCTCAAATACCGTTCAAACAAGATCAGCTTATGGATGCTAAATTTCAAGCCACATTTGATAATTATGGAATCAAACCTTTTTATCGATTCTTTACTGGTCAATGAATTTGATATGAAAATTGACTATATATCCAAGGAAACGCTGATAACTCCTGCCTGCCTTATGGCCATTAACAAGCAGTAACGTATATTTTTTACTACTGAAATTGACAAAGAAACTTGTGTGGAATCATACTGGTCCACATAGTTAAGGGATCATATGGTTTGAAGAAGAACGTAATTAAACACACTGCACACTTGCTTACAGCAACCTTAACATCGTTGAAAACATAAAATTAATCAACAAAGCCATGCTCATCTCTGTAAGTAATCGCAAGATAACTGTTTAACTCGAACCATAACCTTGAAATAGCTTATTTTAATGAAACCAAAGCAGATAATGTAATGACAATTGTAGCTTATCCCAATCTGGAATCATACATATGGAGAAAACAAAAGTGTGATATTACTTGCCTCTCGCAATGCTCCACAACATCAAAGCCAGCATCTGGCTCGCATTTGTGTGTCGGAACAGACCACTCCTCTGGTTTATAAGAAACATCCTGACAGGAAGAGAAACAACAGCAAATGTGATCTAGTTATAATATCAATATAAAGAAGAACATTTGAAGAGTTTTTTTTCATTTACTATATTTTCACAATCTATCATCATAAAATTACCTTTTAATAAAAAAAAAAGAGTAAAATACAATGGTGACCCTCAACTTTGCACGTTATAACCTTTTGTCCCTCAAACTTTTTTGTTTAACATTTCAAGTTTTCACCAGTAACCCTTTTGTCAACTTTTCCATTGAATCTATCAGAATTAGCTTCCTCACGTGAGTAATATATCAGAGCAAAAATGCCTTCTTTTATCCCCATACCTAAAACCTATATATCCAAAATAACTTCAACCCATGCCTAAAACTTTTATTTAAAAAAAAAAGAAAAACTTATATAAAACACAGAGTAGTTATAGGCAGACATAGCTTATTGATACAGTTTTGCTCACCATGTGTCTTTATTGTATTGGTTAATGTACGAGGTACTAATAGAGTGACACACTAATGTGCCTTCAATGCATTCGTCAGTCAAACTTTGTTATATACACTAAAGTGAATAAAGTATGTCCCCATAGAATTACTCGATACTCATAATTAACAAAGTTCGACGGAAGACACAACTTAAAAACAGGATATGGGTATGCGACAATAAAAGACATTTATGCGCACGGATATAATGTACACAAAAAAATAAAGAAACACGAAATCGATATAAACATCATACACGTAAATATGTCAGATCGTAGATAGCATAAACCGCAGATTTATTAACAGTAATGACGGGTGGTTTTCGAAGCGCTCTCATGTTGTGAGATGAATTCCCTTCCACCTCTACTGATTCCACCACAATTGAGGATTCTCCCCCATTCTGAAAACACAAAATCTCACATCAACTTACATATATAGATATGTATATACAATGTGATGACCAACTTAACGGGTTTTTAAAACTACGTCGTTTCAAACCAAAATGTGCGTTGAAAACGAGTAGTTTTAGGTGGTTCGTTAAAAAAAGTCATTAAGTTGGTCTGAGCCTGATCCAATATATATATATAAAATAATGCTCACGTGCGGACTCTCCCGCATTTTAACAGGGCGGCGTGGTGAGTCTAGAAATTATCGCCTAAATTATAGGCGCTCTCTTTCTTTTCTGGACTCACCGTCGGATCCCCACAAGAGTATACCTATATATATATATATATATATATATATATATATATATATATATATATATATATATAGTCTTGTGCGGATCGGTCCGCATTTTAAGTATGTATGAAAATGTATGGATATTACGGTTTCAGTGGGGACAGCCATGCCAATGACAATCTTTGTGGTGCAATTAAGGTTGTTGTCGGATTTGGAAAGTTCAGTGCATTCTTGGAGGTTTGATTTGGAGAGGATTTGGAGGGTGGAAATGGTTTGTGTGAGGGAGAGAGAGAGTATGAGAAGGATTAGTGTTGGGGGTGTCATTCTTGACGAGTGTTAAGGGTTTGGAGAAGAGTGAAATTGTACTGTTTCTGTATTACAAAGATGGGGATGTTGGAAGGGTGTAACTGACCACTAACGGTTGCGAAAAAAACTCTCTAAATTTCTACTAATTTTCAACATTCCCTCCAAAATCCCTTTGTTGACACCGCCAGGTCCCAATAGTTGACCCCCCAAATTTAGAAGAATAATGATATACTCTACCCAGTAGCGGACCCAGGAATTCAAGCTGAACTGGGCACGAAAGGAAAATTCCGGTGTTCGGGAGCGGGAGCCCCTGAAATTTTGTTTCTGAGTAGTACTTATAATAATCTTTTAAATGCATAAAAAATAACATATAAATAGATGAATTACAATGATTTAAAAATTTAAACATCAATACAAAACGAATAATTACTACAAACCCAATAACAACAATATTAATTTCAACAACATCAAATATTACTACAAACCAATAACAACAACATTTATACTAATATTAAAAGGGATAAAACAAAAAATAAGCATATTTTCAAAATTTCAACAAACTCTCGAACAATTTATATTTGTTACACAAAATTTCAACAAACCCTAACAATGGATATTTACTAAAAAAGAAAAAAACACGAGGAAGACATATCTTAATGTGGTGTAGAGATTTAACTCAAAGAATAGGGAGAGTAAAAAATGAAAATGTGTATAAATTTTAGGAGTTCTGTTTTTTAACGTGAATAGGAGAACTTTTGTGCTGAATTTTTTCTTCCTTTAATACCCTTACTAATATATGTGTATATAAAAAAAAAGTTGGCCTTACATGTTCTGGCCTGGGCACGTGCCCAGGTCATATACAAAGTGGCTCCGCCACTGACTCTACCGAACCCATACCTAATACAATCCTCACCATTTCTTTAATCTCTTTAAATGTCAAAAATAATCATGGCCCTTCCTTAATCTCTTTTAAAACAGTTTGTAAATTAAAAACAGTTTTTTTAATAGTAAATATAATTTTTTTATTTATAAAAAAAAAACTTTTTTTAATTTTAGTGAAAAAATCTGTTTAATTTGATGTTTTAGATTCGCGATTGATTAGTGGCGCTAACGTGAATCTACATTCCCGAGCTCACATCATTTGTTAAATATGGTTCGCGTCAGTGACACTAATATTAACATTAAGTTCATATTAAAAATATTCGCATATTAAATTCATACTTAATTAAGACTTCTTCACAAAATATTAATATTAATATTATTAATTTTACTAAGGGTTATTTATAGTAATACGATACAATCATTTTAGGGTAATTAATTATTATTTTCGTGGGATTTTAGCTTTATAGTGACTTTATAAAAAAGTCTAGGCCGATTTCATTTGTCGGCGGCGACACACTGACGTGGCGTGTCGCGATTGATTAGTGTCTTATCGATGTTAGTCTGCGCCAGTGACATTAACCAATCACGACACGCTATGTCAGCATGTCCCGACCGACACATGAAAATCAAGTGTCAGCATTTATGATAAAAAATATAGTTTTTTTAGATAAATAAGCTTTTTAAATTTAAAAAAAAGGTATAAAACAGTTTTTTCAATTAAAAAAACAATTTTAATAGTAAATATAGTTTTTTTATTTATAAAAAAAATATATGTTTTAATTTTAATAAAAAAAACTGTTTAATTTGATGTCTTAAATTCATGATTGATTAGTGTCGCTGGCGTGGACCTACATCATTTGTTGAATGTGGGTCCGCGCTAGCGGCACTAATCAATCGTGAATCTAAGACATCAAATTAAATAAGTTTTTTTTTTACTAAAAGGGATTTTGTATATAAAAAAAACTCATGTCGTTTCTTACCTGATACAATTTTATTGACATTAGATAAGACATAAAACTGATTTTATAAAAAACAAATTACCTAAAAAAATATATAAAACTGAACTCATACAGACGCGACACACATTGGTTCGTTTTGAGGGTCCTTTGGTGTGGGTCCCGCCAGGGCTAAAAAATGAGCCCATACAGATGCGACACGTAAGTGCATCGCAAAAAATGAATTGAATTTGTGTGTTGTTGTAGAATCACTAAGTACGTAATGTTTTTTTTTTAAGAAAAAAAATTACTATCTAAATAAAGACATAAAACTGATTTTAACAAAAAAAATCACTCCCTAAAAAGAGACATAAAATTGATTTTAGCAATAAATTACTACCTAAATTGTAATTTAATATTTAGCAAGTTTGTTGTGATTGGAGATAAATAAGTGAGAAATGTTTGGGGAAAAATAAGAGGATAGAAATGCCCATTGGGTATGAAATCAGTATGCTTGATCCGGGAAGTCTAGCATCACTCAATTTAGAAACAAAGGAAAAAAAATTATCAATTAGATTCGTTAGTATGTGCAAGTCCTGCGATCTGTTTTTAGATCAACGGGTCCCGTTTAAAAAAAAACTGCCCTAATTTTCTATCGAAATGAAGATGGGAGATTAAAGCATCAGGACTGGGGGGTGCTAACGAGAGGCATTTTGCAAACTAAAAAGTGTCTTTACCTTTCATGGGGAATAAACTCTCACAGTGGGGGAAGAGTAAAATTTGTACTCAATGTTCCAACGAACAATAGATGTTATTAGGAAATGAAGACCAAACTTCTTACGAACAACATTTGTTCGTAGGAAATGTAACGAACAAATGTTGTTCGTAGGAACCCAAATATATAATAAAAATTAATTATTTATATTTGATATGAGTTCCTACGAACTTCAGAAGTTCGTAAGAATTATTATGGACAAATGAAGTTAGTAGGAACCCTTTATAAATTTTGCAATCGTTCTGTAACTTGGAGAACCCCTACAAATTGTTCTGCAGAATTTGCCCACTTCAACCCACAACTCGAGACCTCTTAATTTGCAAACTTACAAATTCTTGTGACTTTTAGTATATATAACGATTTTAAGTGGTTATGAGATTTGATACAATTTAAAAAATGATCATTTATTAAAAAGTCTCTCAAATATTTTTTGATACACATTTAATCCAAGCGTTTTTATTTTATTCAAAAAATGATCATTTAACGTGCATTTTTGGAGATTTGATTTGGAGGGTGGAAATGGGTTGTGTGAGGGAGAGAGAGATAGTATGAGAAGGATTAGTGTTGGGGGTGCCATTATTGATGAGTCTTAAGGGTATGGAGAAGAGTGGAATTGTATTGTATTAGAAGATGGGGATGTTGAAGGGGCATATGTAACTGTCCACAAACGGTTGGGTTTTGGCAAACTCATTAAATTTCTACTAGTTTTCAACGTTCCCTCCAACGTACCTTTGTTATAACCACCATCACCCGCGGCCTAGTTGGTACTAGATTCTAATAGTCGAAACCCCAAATTTAAAAACAAAGGGAAAAAACGTTTTTAAAAATACTTTTGCAATCAACCTCAAATTATTATTTTTAAAAAGTACTAGGTACTAGGCACGTCGAACGAAAGCCCTGATAAATGATCGATTATGGCATTTTCTACTCCTTTTTTATCTTGAATGGAAATATCACATTCTTAGAGGAGTGGGATCCAGTTAATGAGGCGTGGCTTCGCATCCTTTCTGGAAAGGAGATATTTAAGGGTCGCGTGGTTAGTGAAGCAAGTAATGGGTGAACCGGTGAGGTAGGAGTGGAATTTATCAAGAAGAAGATTACCCCTAGCAACTATTTATCCATGGTAGAGTAGTTAAGTTGGGGTTTAGTTGAGGTCTGACTAGAGTAATAAATGACGCGGTCATTTTTATCCTTTATTTTCCCCAAAATCTCCCCAATTGCATAGTCACTTGCATCACACATTAACTTGAATGGAAGGGACCAATCCGGAGCTTGAGCGGAGACGAAAATGCTTTTCAATTTTTTAAAAGGTCATTGGCATGCTACACTTCACTCAAAGGGGTCATCCTTCATGAGTAGGTTGCTTAAGGGTCTAAAGATGGCACTAAAGTCCTTAATAAACCTACAGTAGAAACCCACGTGCCCCAAGAATGAGCACACATCCTTTAGTGACTTAGGAGGGGGAGATCGATAATGGCATTAATGTTTGCCCTATCTACCGTAATACATTTGGACACTATGTGGGTAAGAACTACGCCGCTGGTAACGATGAAATGATGCTTCTTCCAATTCAATACCAAGTTCTTTTACACATATCGGGCTAACACCTTCTAAAGATTAGCGAGGTAATGGTAAAAAGAGGGACTGAAAATGCTGAAATCGTCCATAAATACCTCTAGTCCTCTCTTGACCATATCTTTAAAAAGACTAAGCATGCACCGTTAAAAGATCGCAGGTGCATTACATAATCCAAATACCATACGTTTGTAGGCGAATGTGCCAAAAAGGCATGTGAACGTTATATTTTCCTGATCTAACATGTCCACCTCGATTTGGTTATATCCAGAATAACCATCTAAAAAGTAATAAAATGGGTGACTCGCTACTCTCTCTAGAATTTGGTCAATAAACAGTAAGGGGAAATAATTTTTCCTTGTTCCGGCATTGAGCTTTCGATAATTAATGTAAACGCGCCACCCAGTGGTGGTGCGTTTTGAGATAAGTTCACCCTCAGTGTTCTCGACCATAGTCATCCCCAACTTCTTTGGGACGACTTGAATAGAACTCACCATTTGCTATTCGAGGTGGTATATATGATGCCCGCATCCAATAATTTTATAATTTCTTCTCCCATGACATCTTTCATCGTGGGGTTCAAACGCCTCTGCATCTCCCTTTAGGGTTTCACGTCCTCCTCGAGGTGGATTTTATGGATACAAATTAGGGGAGTTATACCCTTCAAATACGCGATGCTCCAACCAAAATCACTCCGGTGCTTCCTTAACATGGCCATAATCTTTCCCTTTCGCTCTTTACTTAGGCTCGAGGAGACAAAAACAGTAAATGTATCATACTCTCCCAAGTAAGCATATTTAATATTCGAAGGAAGCTTTTTGAATTCGAGGGTAGGAAATTTCTCATCGGAGGGAACCGTGCACGGATCGCTCGGTGGTAGTTCCTCGAATTAAGAGAACCAACTAATATATCTCATGTCCTCATCTCTCTCACTCCCCTTCAATAACTTTTATGTCTCTTTCACCTCTCTTTCAAAATCGGTGTACGCGTTATCTCCCTCACTCATCATAACAAGACATTCTTCTAACGGATCCAAGTGTGATTACCCTCAAAGTGTTTGTGTATTACCTCATTGATAGATTCGTCTTGCACAAATCATCCTCATCACCCATTTACTTAGTGATGTTGATGATATTCGTTTCGATATTCATATTCCCGGACGTTAGTTTCATCTACTAATTGCACGTATTAATCAATACATTAGCCATAGCTAAGAATGGGCGACCAATGATCACAGGAACATGATGACTCGAGGGAGAAGAAGGCTCCGCGTCCCAAATGACAAAATCTATCAGGAAGTAGAAAATGTCGACTTGGACGATCACGTCCTCAATAATTCCTCAAAGTATCTTCACGGAATGATCTGCGAGTTGGAGAGTAATTTTGTGGGCTTAAGGTCCCCCAAATCGAGTTATCTATAGATGGAGTTGTAGGAGAGTAGTGAGACTGGGGTCTATGAATAACTGGAAAGGGGTGAGGCGTGACCCACTCCAATGGACGTTGTCTGCAAGGTTCTCAAGATCTTCTGGAGCAGCTTCTGATGAGACCTTCTCCTTTTGGTAACAATGGAGCTCAAGCTGGAACTCCTTCCCTGCAAGAAGATGAACTTCCACAACAATAATAGTAATTTCTCAAGAGGACCTTCTGAGAGTGATGGCTGTCAGTGGAGAGTGAAAGAACAAGACACTTAGCACTTAGAGAGAGTAGGGAGAGAATACTAGAGAGGTTCTGGTGTGATTTTTAGCAGAGTAACGATGCTATTGAGTTTTTCTATTTTCCATGACCTTGCCCAGGGGTCCTATTTATACTTGGGCACTAAGGCTGGGTTGGCACTTTTGGCGCCAAAACTTAGAGGGTTGGTGAGGGACAAAGTCTGCAGTATATTATTTGTCCCTACCTGCAGGCAGCTCTGCTTATCCCCTCTGGAAGATGCCCCCTGGTGCCAATCAAAGTTAAAAAGCAAATATATCTTCTAATGGAGACAAAATATCTGATTTGCTAAATATCTTTTGAAACGGTAACTTTTGGTACAAACTTTGTAAACTTGAGGGGGGGTCTCGAGGACCACCTTCTCTACAATTCTTTGTAAGCTTGAGGGGGTCTTGAGGACCCCCTTCTAAAATTATTTTTTCTTGAGAGGGGTTTAGAGTACCCTCTCCTTTAAAATCATTTTATAAATACTTCTTTTCTTGTGAGCAGCCAGCCCTTTGGCTACTCACTTCACTTGTGACTAAGTGTGAAGTGTGTGTAGTCTTGAGTGACTTCTGGGTCTTCCTACTAGTATTATCTCAATCCTATAGTGTTAAGTGGTTGAGCTTGCTCAACATACCTCGTCCCTCAACCGCCAAGACAAAACTCCCAGGAGGTCCCAACTAGCCTGTTCGAGCCCTGCTTGCTCAACTAGGCAACCTGTACAAGAAAGAAAAGTGTTAATACTGTTGTTTCTTTTAAAGAATGACGTTTCATGATGAGGAGTTGCTCTTGGTAGCTACTCCCTCATCCTGGCCGCCCTGGGTGGGTTCCTTCTCGATATAAGCTTCTGCCGGAACCCTTGCAGTGGCGCTTCTCATATAACATTTATGCAGTGACCCTTACAGTGACGGTGACCCTTGCAGTGGCACTTCTCAATCTTGGACTTCTGCGGTGACCCTTGCGAGGCACCTCTCGAATGTCAATGCTGCAGTGACCCTTGCAGTGACGGCGACTGATTCGTATCGAATATTGCATATTTCCGCCCGTTATCTTTATGCATTCTAGCACTTTTACGGTCCTAAATGCCTATAATTATGCTCATTAACCAGACAACCTTGGAGTTGGATAGATACATGTTTTGCAGGGGTTATTTGTGCTTTTGTAGGTATTGGAACGCTAAAAGTGAGGATCCGTTGCATTTCGGAGAAGTTTCGTCGCTGAACGCTACTTCAAGGTCATTTTAGTCAATTCACATTTCTTATCCGGCTCATGTTAATTCCACGGATGCGTAGTTCATTGAGTTAGCATCGTGTGGCCGCAAACGGTGCGTCGTTTGGAGTTCGGACGAAGAAGCTAGGCTCGTTTCCGTAATGGACCTTTTCCCCCTCATCATGGACCAAATGCAGCCTGAAAACAGAGTACCGGTCGACCGCGTACAAGGGACCGGTCGACCGCGGTTTCAACTTTTTCCGTAGGAAGGAGACAGTATGCTTTGGCTTAAGGGACCGGTCGACCGCGCCCCTGCGACCGGTCGACCGGTAGTGCCAGATATTTTGGGCTCTTTCCTCTTTCTTTCCTTTTTCCCTTATCTTTTCCCACTTACTATATAAACCCATTTTTGGTTTTAATATGAGATATACACGATTTTAGGTTAGTTTAGCTTAGGGTTTGGGGTTTTTGAAGAGTTTGGCTTTGATTCTTCTCGGTTTGACATCCGATTGGGTTGTAAGTTACACTATTCATCGTCCCTACCATTTAATATAGTTTGTATTTCTTCATTTCTTGCTTTCTAGTTAATTTACAAGCTTTGTAATTTAGGTTTTCTTGCTTTATCTACACGCTTTGATTTACACGCTTTCTAGTATAGATTTACCGCGTTTATTACCGCTTTCCATTTATCGCGTTTTTAACATGCTTTCTAGGTAATTTAAATTAGGTTGTGTTTGAATTGAACTCACTCGGGTTGACGCGTTGCTTTGCTTTGGTGATGGAGTTTACGGGTCTATTTCGGGTGCGTTGTCCTAGTTATTACGCCTAGGAGATTTGACGGGGCATATCATGTATGTCCCGTGCTTACGACCTTTCGCGCGTAATTTCCGGGATATTTGTTGACGCCAAAATCTTATTAGGCTTTTATGATGATTTAGGGCGTAACAACCCTTGATTTAATTAACTGTCGAAACGAGATGCATTTGTAATAACTCGTCGACCCATGTAACCATTTTATACTAATTAACTCGGGTGAGGGATATTCGACGCAACCTATAGTTTTACTCGCTTTCATAATCTAGTTTTAATACCATTGCCTAGTTAATCATTTACCTTTATGCATCTTTTCTTTTAGTTTGTAATCATCTTTTACACTTTTATTTCGGAGTATTAAATCACTTAAATTCTAACCTCTCGTCTCTGTGGATTTTCGATACCCGACTTACCGTTGTACTTGCCTCGCAAGTGTAGTAGTAACTTAGGTTTTTGTATTGAGTTGGCGAAACGAAAACAACGATTGTGCACTTTACACGCGCACACTTTTCGCACTCAATCAAAATGGCGCCGTTGCCGGGGATGAGTTTGTTTTAGCATTTATTTGATTTAGTATTTCATAGTATTTTCTTTCTATTTGTATTATTTGCTAACCTTTTTGCAGGACTTCCACATTTGAGCACTTAGAAACGCTCGAATTCTTTCCGCGCACACTTACTTTGTGGAATTCGCCACTTGAGCCATTTTTGGGTAAGCATGTCTTATTCCAATTCTTTCGGTAATCCTTGTCATAATTCTCAAAATTCTCGCAAACCTATGACTTTCGGTGAATACTTAGAATCCCAAAAATTTGCAAATTCAAATATTACTTTGGGCGAGTATAACGAAAGTCAAAATTTAGGTTATTGGAATTTTGATGATGATGATAATGATTTTGGGCCTTTACCTCCTTATAATAGGAATTTTGAAATGAATTCGAATAGTTTTCAAAATTCCTATAATAATGAGTTTTCGTTTAAGTCCGATGGTAATTTTCAAAGTTCCCATTCTACTGCATCCGCACCTCGACCTATGACATTCGGTGAGGGCTTGCGTATGTATGAGAATGAGAAAATTGAAAATCGTTATCGGGAAGAAAATCGTTCGTGGGAACATGAGTTGGATTTATTATTTGAGTCCGACGACGATTTTGCTTCCGAGACTTTCGAAGTCGAGGAATGTTTTGAACCAAATGAGGTACTTGTGCCTACTTTGGAACAAGCCATTCTAGACTTTGCCCATTGCGTAATAGATATTGAAAGTGAGGATGAAAATGACGTAATATCCATTTGCAATGAAATGATTTCTTCTTTGGCCCCCAAAGAAGAACATTTCATTGAAAATGATATTATTTCCTTTGAAATTCCAACTTCATGCGATGATGATTCATCTCATGAGTTTGAATTTCTTTCATCCCCATTTTCATTGTCTATTACCCCACCGGAACAAGTACCCGATGATTCGGTTTCGAACTTTAATGTTTTAAACCCTATCTCCGATGAGGAGTACTTGCTCGAGTCGCCCTCCACGATCGCATCTTTGCCTTTGTGTGCGCCGCCTCCCATTCCAACTTCAAAATCATTGGGAGGATATTCGGCTTTTCTCGGTCCCCACTTGTTTTTGTCACCCGTACAATCCAAACCCCCCATCGTCCCTCCAAAACTTTTAATTGGCGATGGTTCATTTCTTCCGCCTTACACATGCCTTCCGTTGTTAAAACGGAATTCATATTTTTCGGAAGGCATGCTTGTATGTGAGGGTACACCGGTTATCCTCCAAAGTCAAATCTTTCTTATGGTGGACCCTCAGCTATTTAGACTTCTAGTGTACAGTTAGTGTGAAGTCTAAATAGTAGGTTGTATATAGTTAGCTTTTTATTTTTTCCTTCCTTTTTAACTTAGTCTAATGTAATTAGTTAACTTTTTATTATTTGTTTTTGCTATGCTCGGTACTAACTTGTTTTGTAGATTCTTTGGACTTGTTCTTATGGGGATCGCTCCACTTTTGGGTAATATCGCTCTTTTCCTCTCTTTGATTTGGTTCTTAATTTACATTGAGGACAATGTCAAGTTTTAAGTTAGGGGGTGTGGGATATTCTATCCATTTCTTTATTTAGTCCATGTTTTTGCTCACATGTTAGTTACTTAGTATGCTTTTCTTAGAAAAATTCAAAAATTTCAAAAAGATTTTCTTTCTTTTTTCTCCTTTTTGGGCATTTTGCCTTTGTTTCCGATGATAAATTTCAATAATTGCCCGATCTAATAGACAACCCAATGATGCATGTTCTCGATTTTAGAAGTTATTAGACTTTAGTCTTGATTATTCATATTATGAATAACTTCATGAATTAAACTTTAATCCCATGAGCACATGCACTTTCCTTGCTTTATTGGTTTGGTTTAAGATTTTTATAACTCGGTAATCTTTTGTTGCATTGTATATACTTACACCGAGTAAGCTTTGTACCTTTCGTCGTTTGTGAGTGTATACACTATTCTTTCCTCATTGAAAACGTTGAATTCGTTGGTAATCTCTCTATTCTTTCATTTGATCGTTCATTAATTGAGTTCATACTTGAAATGTGTTACTTGAGCATGATTTTCATACATTGTTTTGATTCGAGAATTGCGTAAACTTTCGAAAATGATCATAGGCCATCTTTGTTATATCACCCATATTAGCCTTGACCTCACCCTTATATATTTACCCTCGTTAACCCCGTTGAGCCTAAATATAGCCTTTAGTTTCATAACCCCAATCCCATAACCAACTCTAAATTGGAGTTTTATACCATACATACACTTTCCACACCTTTGTTTGGATTGTTACTTGGGATTGAATGATGTTGTTATGATGTCGGTTGCAATTTAGGCATATGAGAGTTTGATAAGTAAAGAAAAAAAAAAGTGATGTGAAAAAAGTGAAGAAAAAGAGAAAGAAAAAAGCAAAAGAAAACAAAAAAAGAAAAAGTGAGAAAAAGAAGAAAAGAAAAAGAAAGAGAAAGTTTGTATATGTTGTATAGTGTTCAACAAGCTTTGATTACTCTCCCCGATGATATATCTAATGTCGTTTTGGAACTCGTTTTCCAATTTTGATATTGCCCGCATTATCCCATTATCCCGAGTTTTCATTCCGAACACTTTGAATTCGTACATATATTCCTTCGTTTCGTACCTTAGCCATACCTACATTATAACCCTTTACAAGTCCTATGTGATCTTAGGTTGATGTAATTTAAAAGTCATAACAGTTGTGATAATCTGTGAAAATGCATTTCGCCTCTTTTAGTGTGCGGTATCTTTCATTGAGATTACAGTTTTTCAGTTTATATATAGCGTTCTTCATCTATGACATGTGTGCGGCCTAGTTTCCATTTACATTTACTCCTAATTCCCGCATGTTCCGTGTGTTACCTCCCTGTTTCGAGTGATTTCGCTTGATGAGTGTAATGCCCGTGAGGATTGAATATATATGCTTGCGTTAATTGATTATCCGGTTTATATAAGTTTTTCGCCAAATCACACTTTGCATGTGCTCGCTCCCCTCCCACATTTTAAGGTTTCAATTCGATGAGGTGCATTCTATAATGTTAATAATTTGGACTTTTGTGTGAATTCGTTCACTTTGTTAATAATGCGTATGAAATCCTTTTCGCCATTGTTGGGCTTGTCGCACGTTGGTTTGGGCATATTTTGAGGAAACCATATGATGTTTGTGGGTATCATCCCTGAAAACCCTCACGAGACGACACTCGTCCACTAGGGTAACCTAGGGGTTTAACGGCTTATTGCATATGCTAAATGCAATCGTGTTCCCTACGAAAGTGGCAATTATATTTCGATGCATATATACATTTTGTACCGCCCTCTGTGGTCTGGTTTTCTTTGTTTCATTACTAGGGACTAGCAATGTTTAAGTTAGGGGGTGTGATTCGTATCGAATATTGCATATTTCCGCCCGTTATCTTTATGCATTCTAGCACTTTTACGGTCCTAAATGCCTATAATTATGCTCATTAACCAGACAACCTTGGAGTTGGATAGATACATGTTTTGCAGGGGTTATTTGTGCTTTTGTAGGTATTGGAACGCTAAAAGTGAGGATCCGTTGCATTTCGGAGAAGTTTCGTCGCTGGACGCTACTTCAAGGGCATTTTAGTCAATTCACATTTCTTATCCGGCTCATGTTAATTCCACGGATGCGTAGTTCATTGAGTTAGCATCGTGTGGCCGCAAACGGTGCGTCGTTTGGAGTTCGGACGAAGAAGCTAGGCTCGTTTCCGTAATGGACCTTTTCCCCCTCATCATGGACCAAATGCAGCCTGAAAACAGAGTACCGGTCGACCGCGTACAAGGGACCGGTCGACCGCGGTTTCAACTTTTTCCGTAGGAAGGAGACAGTATGCTTTGGCTTAAGGGACCGGTCGACCGCGCCCCTGCGATCGGTCGACCGGTAGTGCCAGATATTTTGGGCTCTTTCCTCTTTCTTTCCTTTTTCCCTTATCTTTTCCCACTTACTATATAAACCCATTTTTGGTTTTAATATGAGATATACACGATTTTAGGTTAGTTTAGCTTAGGGTTTGGGGTTTTTGAAGAGTTTGGCTTTGATTCTTCTCGGTTTGACATCCGATTGGGTTGTAAGTTACACTATTCATCGTCCCTACCATTTAATATAGTTTGTATTTCTTCATTTCTTGCTTTCTAGTTAATTTACAAGCTTTGTAATTTAGGTTTTCTTGCTTTATCTACACGCTTTGATTTACACGCTTTCTAGTATAGATTTACCGCGTTTATTACCGCTTTCCATTTATCGCGTTTTTAACATGCTTTCTAGGTAATTTAAATTAGGTTGTGTTTGAATTGAACTCACTCGGGTTGACGCGTTGCTTTGCTTTGGTGATGGAGTTTACGGGTCTATTTCGGGTGCGTTGTCCTAGTTATTACGCCTAGGAGATTTGACGGGGCATATCATGTATGTCCCGTGCTTACGACCTTTCGCGCGTAATTTCCGGGATATTTGTTGACGCCAAAATCTTATTAGGCTTTTATGATGATTTAGGGCGTAACAACCCTTGATTTAATTAACTGTCGAAACGAGATGCATTTGTAATAACTCGTCGACCCATGTAACCATTTTATACTAATTAACTCGGGTGAGGGATATTCGACGCAACCTATAGTTTTACTCGCTTTCATAATCTAGTTTTAATACCATTGCCTAGTTAATCATTTACCTTTATGCATCTTTTCTTTTAGTTTGTAATCATCTTTTACACTTTTATTTCGGAGTATTAAATCACTTAAATTCTAACATCTCGTCTCTGTGGATTTTCGATACCCGACTTACCGTTGTGCTTGCCTCGCAAGTGTAGTAGTAACTTAGGTTTTTGTATTGAGTTGGCGAAATGAAAACAACGATTGTGCACTTTACACGCGCACACTTTTCGCACTCAATCAGTGACCCTTGCAGTGGCACTTCTCAATCTTGGACTTCTGCGGTGACTCTTACGAGGCACCTCTTGAATGTCATTGCTGTAGTGAACCTTGTAGTGGCACTTATTAATCTTGGACTTCTGCGGTGACCCTTGCGAGGCACCTCTCGAATGTCATTGTTGCAGTGACCCTTGCAGTGGCACTTCTTAATTTTGAACTTCTGCGGTAACCCTTTCGAGACACCTCTCGAATGTCATTATTGTAGTGACCCTTGCAGTGGCGCTGACCCTTGCAGTGGCACTTCTCAATCTTGGATTTCTGCGGTGACCCTTGCGAGGCACCTCTCGAATGTCATTGTTGCAGTGATCCTTGCAGTGGCGTTGACCCTTGCAGTGGCACTTCTCAATCTTGGACTTCTGCGGTGACCCTTGCGAGGCACCTCTCGAATGTCATTGATGCAGTGACCCTTGCAGTGGCGCTGACCCTTGCAGTGGCACTTCTCAATCTTGGATTTCTGCGGTGACCCTCGCGGGGCGCCTCTCGAATATCATTAATAAAAAAAAGCATTTTTATTTTATTTACTTTTTTATTGGTAGACACCCTTCTACATTAGCCCCTCGTGCAAAGTATTTTGTGTTGGGTAGACCAAAAGGCTTTGTACACCATAAATTCAGTTTTTTTTTTGGACCCTAGGGTTTCTTCACCATTCCCCTTAGGGTCATTAAATGTTATGTCACTTCATCCCATATTTTGTAAATGAGTCCACTTATAGTGGACCTCCTTATCTCGTTATAAAATTAGGCGAAGGGGTTACTCGCGGTGAGCACCTCGCCCTCGGCCTTCTTCTATGGCCTTCCATCTTGGGCGGAGGGGTTACTCGCGATGAGCCCCTCCCCCTTGGCCTTCTTCTGTGGCCTTTCATCTTGGGCGGAGGGGTTACTCGCGGTGGGCCTCTCGCCCTTGGCCTTTTTCTGTGGCCTTCTATCTTGGGCGAAGGGGTTACGCGCGGTGAGCCCTTCACCCTTGGCCTTCTTTTGTGGCCTTTCATCTTGGGTGGAGGGGTTACTCGCGGTGGGCCCCTCGCCCTTTCCCTTCTACTATGGCCTTCTATCTTGGGCGGAGGGGTTACTCGCGGTGAGCCCCTCGCCCTTGGCCTTCTTCTGTGGCCTTCCATCTTGGGTGGAGGGGTTACTTGCAATGATCCACTCGCCCTTGGCCTTCTTTTGTGGCCTTCTATCTTGGGCGGAGAGGTTACTCGCGGCGAGCCCCTCGCCCTTGGCCTTCTTCTGTGGCGTTCCATCTTGGGCGGAGGGGTTACTCGCGATGATCCCCTCGCCCCTGGCCTTCTTCTGTGGCCTTCTATCTTGGGCAGAGAGGTTACTCGCGGTGAGCCCCTCACCCTTGGCCTTCTTCTATAGCATTTTATCTTGGGTGGAGGGGTTACTCACGATGAGCCCCTCGCCCTTGGCCTTCTTCTGGTCTTTCATATTGGGCGGAGGGGTTACTCGCGGCGGCCCCTCGCCTTTGGTCTTCTTCTGTGGCCTTTCACCTTGGGCGGAGGGGTTACTCGCAGTGGGCCCCTTGCCCTTGGCCTTTCATTTTGGGCGGAGGGATTACTCACGGTGAGTCCCTCGCCCTTGGCCTTCTTCTGTGGCCTTTCCTTTTTGGGCGGAGGGGTTGCTCGCGATGATCCCCTCGCCCTTAGCCTTTTTCCGTGGCCTTTCATTTTGGGCGGAGGGGTTACTCGTGGTGAGCCCCTCGCCCTTGGCCTTCTTCTGTGGCCTTCCATCTTGGGCGGAGGGGTTACTCGCGGTGATCCCCTTGGCCTTCTTCTGGGGCCTTTCATCTTGGGCGGAGGGGTTGCTCGCAGTGAGTCCCTCGCCCTTAGCTTTTTTTCTCTCAAACTTGTAATCTTGGGCAGGTGGAGTCACTCTAAGTGGGTCCCCACCCTCCAAGCTTATTTTATTATTTGTTCACTTGCTTAAGGACTTCTCAATATTAGCCCCCTCGTGAAGAAGCGTCTTGTAATGTCGAGAGACTTGTGCACGAAATTATCGTACCCTTTATTTATACTTGGCAGTTGCTCAAGACTATGAGTGCTCTGGTGCCCTTAGAGCCTTAGGTGCTAAACTGTCTCACCTTACATTTATACTTGATACTTGCTCAAGACTGTGAGCGCTCCGGCGCTCTTGGAGCCTTAGGTGCTCAACTGGCGCTCCTTATATTTATACTTGACGTTTGCTCAAGACTGTGAGCGCTCCGGTGCCCTTGGAGCCTTAGGTTCTCAACTGGCGCACCTTACATTTATACTTGGCACTTACTCAAGACTGTGAGCGCTCTGATGCCCTTGGATCCTTAGGTGCTCAACTGGCGCACCTTATATTTATACTTGGCACTTGCTCAAGACTATGAGCGCTCCGGTGCCCTTGGAGCCTTAGGTGCTAAACTGTCGCACGTATACTTATACTTGGCAATTGCTCAATATTATGAGCGCTCCGATGCCCTTGGAGCCTTAGGTACTAAACTGTCGTACCTTATATTTATATGTATATTTGGCACTTGCTCAAGATTGTGAGCGCTCCGGTGCCCTCGGAGCCTAAGGTGCTCATCCAGAGCGCCTTATGTTTATATTTGATCCTTGCTCAAAACTGTGAGCGCTCCGGTGCCCTTAGAGTCTTAGGTACTAAACTTTCGTACGTTATATTTATACTTGGCAGTTGCTCAAGACTGTGAGCGCTCCAGTGCCCTTGGAACCTTAGGTTCTAAACTGTCGCACCTTATATTTATACTTGACACTTGCTCGAGACTGTGAGCGCTCCAGTGCCCTTGGAGCCATAGGTTCTCAATTGGCGCACCTTATATTTATACTTGGCCTTTGCTCAAGACTGTGAGCGCTCCGGCGCCCTTGGAGCTTTAGGTACTAAACTTTTGTACCTTATATGTATAATTGCACCTGCTCAATACTTTGAGTTTCTCTTTTTTATGTGAGAACCTCAAGATTGAACTTCCCGCTTCTAACTGTGGGGTATTTGCATACGAGATGAGCAAGTTAAAATTTTGAAGTTGCCCCTCTAACTGTGGGGTACTTGCATATAACTGAGCAAATTAAAATTTGTAAGCGGCCCCTCTAGCCGCGGGGTACTTCTTGCATATAACTAAGCAAGTTAAAAAAAATTGAAGCTTCCCCTCTAACTGCGGGTACTTGCATATAGCTGAGCAAGTTTAAAATTTTGAAGCTGCCCCTTTAACTGCGGGGTACTTGCATATAACTGAACAAGTTGAAATTTGGATGCGGCCCCTCTAGCTGCGGGGTACTTCTTGCATATAACTAAGCAAGTTAAAAAGGTACTTGCATATAGCTAAGCAAGTTTAAAATTTTGGAAGAAGCCCCTCTAGCTGGGGGTACTTACATATAACTGAGCAAGTTAAAATTTGGACGCTACCCCTCTAACTGCGGGGTACTTGCATATCGTTGAGCAAGTTATATTTTTTAGCGCAACCCCGTGTGACTGTGCGGTACTTTTTAGTGCAACCCCGTGTGACTTTGGGGTATTTTGTTATGCATATTTATTTCTTGGGAAGTAACTAAGAGATGGGGTTAGCACTTCTCCTTCCCACAAACTTTGCATAAAATTTCACATATATTATAAGTAAAGAAATAATTATTTCTTTATACTAAAAATTTCCCTTGGTCTGAAGGGTCCTTGTTCCAAACTTTTCTTAGGAACGTTTTTTGTCTTATAAAAAAAATAACGAGTTTAGAGGGGGGGTAGACCCACTTCTCCCTATTTTCTGAAAACTGGTCAATTATAATTTTTTGGAGAACAGAGGTTAAGACTTGTTCTCTAGGCTATAAATCTGTATGGAACAATAATAAAAAAATGTAGTGAATTTTTTTATTATTATTACCAGGAGGATAACCTCCTGCTGGTCTTGTCGGGTCTGTAGGGACTTTACTCACTATACTTTTACTTTTGGGTTGGATATATCCCCAAGTATAATGAGGAAAGTTCCTTATATCATGGGCCCTCTTCTAATCTAGTAGAGGTTCTACCCTTCTTATAAGAAAAAAAAACATAAATCTGGTGTACCCACCGCACATTATAGGTAAATGAGTCATGCATCAAGTGCCAATAAAAATAATGAGTATTACTTTTCTTCATTGCAGTCAGAGTTTATATTTCTTACAAGAAGTGTACTCATAAAACTTATAGCAAGAAGTGTACTCATAAAACAAGAGCGGGCTATTCAAACTTTTTTAAGAAAATGAAACTTGGAGGAGTTAGGCATAGTACCTTCTCAGTCGTAGTTGTGAGGATGTTTGTTGATGATAAATTAAATTTTGGGGAGAGGACTTGTACGGGTCCCTCGCCACTGCCTGTAATGGCGGGGGTTCCTTGCGTGAAAGTCCCCTTCTTGGAACTGAATTTATTGTGGGTTCCTCGCACCCACAAGTTATTGAGGAGGGCTCCTCGCTTCTGGGTTCCTCACTTGTCACTATGAATGAGGGGGTTGTTTGCTGATGAGGGTTCTTCTCTTGGAGTCCCCAAGACCCTTCTTCACTGGGTTCCTCGTTGGAACATAGAGCTACTGGTAGTTCCTCATGCGAAGTGCCACCCATGGGGTTTCATCACCTGGAGATTGTGCCCGTGGGTTCCTCATCTTAGGAATAAATTGTTTTCATATAAGCGTTCCTCTAATTTTGGGACTTCATTACTTTTGGGTTCCTCAACCATGGTATCTCATCTAGAGAGATGAGTTTTGATCCCAAATCTTTAGGAGTCGTTGTTGGTGAGACATGAGGAACGAGGGTCCCTCGCGGGAGGCTGGTGTTGACGCCATTCTGATTTCACCACAATTTGGGACTTCATTTTTTTATGGGTTCCTCGACCGGGGGTACCACGTCTAGAGGAACATATTTTGTTCCTAAATCTTTGGGGGCCACTGTTGGTGAAACCTTTGGTTTTGGAACATTATCTGGCATGGGTTCCTCGTTGAGGGGT
The DNA here is from genome assembly GCA_949130495.1 of Sambucus nigra. Classification (NCBI taxonomy): domain Eukaryota; kingdom Viridiplantae; phylum Streptophyta; class Magnoliopsida; order Dipsacales; family Adoxaceae; genus Sambucus; species Sambucus nigra. Next base: position 462,532,419 of record OX422209.1, on the reverse strand, counting down.
GTAACTGGAGAGGAGGTAATATCTGATTTAGTTCCTCGTCGCATGTATTTTTACAATCAAGGGTTTCGTCAGTTGAGGAGGCGGTGCCTTTGGGTTCTTTGTTAATTTTTTTTTTCAAACAGGGGCTCTTCTTGGGCCACTCCTAATGAGGCATCTAACTTTAAGCTCGAGGAGGGGGTAAGATTGTTACCAATTTGATGTTTAGGGCTAAGACCGTAGAGGGTTCCTCGCCACTAGCTGGAGTGAGGGGCAAACATTTGCGTGGGGGGTCTGATCTGGCCTTTGGTTCCTCACCAATTGCTATCACCGTGGGGGGGGGGGGGGTGCGTTGTCAGTCGTGGTTCCTCGTGCTATTGTTTCCATGAGGGGTATGCCGTCAATTGAGGATTACTCGCGATCCCCCTGTTGGTGGGTTCCTCGCCCACTACGAATTCCTCACCCCTTTTTTTTCGAGGGTTTACATTCTTTGAGTTCCTCACGAAAAGAAATAATTTTTTTTTGTAAGGGGTCCTCGCGTGTCGTTAGTACTTTGAGCTCAGCTCGTCGCATGCCATTTGAGGGCTTGGTGGGGCTACCATCAACAATTTGGGTTGTATGAGTTCCTTGCGCGAGGCCCTGAATACAGAGGCTTCCTCGATTCTGTTCCTCGTTCGTTGTTCCACACATGGTGGGTTCCTCGCATCTGGGGTTACTATTGCGTGCCCCTTACTCGGGTTTTTTGTCCACCATATCTATCTCCTCTATTGTCTTAGCCTCATTTCCTAATGCCCCCATGAGGGGTTCCTCGAGCGCTGAGGGTTTCTTACGGTTTCCAGGCCCCAAACAATTACGATAAATTTGAGTTCTTTGACCGCTTATAGTACCTCGGGTTCCTCGTGTTCCGCCCCAGCCTTGGGGGTTCCTCGTCTATCAGACCATTAGGGATCAGGGGTGTCTCGATAGACGATTTGGTCGAGGGGTCCTCGTCTATCAGACCATTAGGGATCAAGGGTGTCTCGACCTGTGACGAGTGTCTAGACGTGGAGGGTTCCTTGTCTGTTAGAACCAGTGTTGGATAGAAGGGTTCCTCGACAGCCGTGATTTTTCTTGAAGAGAGGGGGGTCTCGACCTGTGACAGCATGGTGGTCTCCTCTTTGCGTACCCATTCAACTAAGGGTTCCCCGTGGTTTGTCGTCGTGTCCTCGGGTGCCTCGTCAGAAGCTGAGGGTCTCGACGTCGGCGAGAAGGAGGTCTCGACGCCGGCTGGTGATTTCTTGCGTGGTAACGCGTGTGTTGACGCTCTTGGGGGTTCTTCGCGAAATGCGTTGTTAGTTGTAAATTTTTCACGAGACCCTTTTTATACTGTGGGTTCCTCACCGGAAGCGTAATTGGCACTTGGTATTTTGGGTGAGGGTGTCTCGACCCCTATTATGTTGAAAGGGGGGGGTCTCGACATCTGTTGAAATTGGTAGTGATTCCTCACGCTTTATTCTAGGTATGGAGGGTCCCTCGCCCAATCAAGTGTTGGTTGCTGGGGTGTCTCGGCGATTGGAAGTACTACCGGGGTTCTTCGCACGTCAATTTTACCCCATGTGTTGTCGACAGTTCCTCAACCGATTTTGTTAACTTTGGGGAAGTGAGCAATTTATAATTTATTTCAGGTGAGGGGTCTCGACCTCTTGTCGCTTCGAGGGTTCCGTGTTCCAGGGTGTCTCGCCTATGTTGGCGTTATAGAGAGTATGGTGTTGACCGCGGGTTCCTCACTACCCACTTTGTTGGTGGGTTCATCCTGTGCTGGTGATTTGGGGATTAGAGGTTTCACACCTTTTGATATTTCCACTATGGGACCCACTGTCGAGGGTCCCTCGTCGTTAGCTGCTACTGCCACGGGTTCTTTTCTTAAGGGTTCCTCATCGCTATCATTGAGCGAGAGGAGTTCCTCGACCATACCGAATTCCTCGCCAAACACTTAGGGTTCTGGGGGTTCTGCCGGTGAACTTGATGATTGTCACAACTTGCTCCGACGCCGTCCTTCGAGGCTGAGCTACTTCTGTCGGAATCGCTGTCGGAACGGCTGCCCCTCCAGAGGGGGCTGCTGCTGGTGTTACACAATCTTTTCCCAAATATGCCAAGTTTAAAAAAACATACTCATAAGCCTCTGCCACCAGAGCTGCTACCGGTGAGCTGGTCTGCCCTCCCGGAGGAGAAGGTACCTTTGCTCCGGTCACCACCACATCCACCTGAGTGGCCTAGTCTCTTTAAGCTCCATTCCCACATGAAATGTCCTCAAACACTAGCTACTTAGAAACATTAAAACCTTCTTTGTCCATGGAAATGAGGATACCTCCCCAGCAGAGTCGCCAAATGTAGGAGGGTAGTGAGACTAGGGTCTATGAATAACTGGAAAGGGGTGAGGCGAGACCCACTCCAATGAACATTGTCTGCAAGGTTCTCAAGATCTTCTGGAGCAGCTTCTGATGAGACCTTCTCCTTTTGGTAACAATGGAGCTCAAGATGGAACTCCTTCCACAACAATAATAGTAATTTTCTCAAGAGGACCTTCTGAGAGTGATGGCTGTCAGTGGAGAGTGAAAGAACAAGGCACTTAGCACTTAGAGAGAGCAGGGAGAGAATACTAGAGAGGTTCTGGTGTGATTTTTAGAAGAGTAATGATGCTATTGAGTTTTTCTATTTTCCATGACCTTGCCCAGGGGTCCTATTTATACTTGGACACTAAGGCTGGTTTGGCACTTTTGGCGCCAAAACTTAGAGGGTTGGTGAGGGACAAAGTCTGCAGTGTACTATTTATCCCTACCTGCAGGCAGCTCTGCCTATCCCCTCTGGAAGATGCCCCCTGGTGCCAATCAAAGTTCAAAAGCAAATATATCTTCTAATGGAGACAAAATATCTGATTTGCTAAATATCTTTTGAAACGGTAACTTTTGGTACAAACTTTGTAAACTTGAGGGGGGGTCTCGAGGACCACCTTTTCTACAATTCTTTGTAAGCTTGAGGGGGTCTTGAGGACCCCCATCTAAAATCATTTTTCTTAAGAGGGGTTTAGACCCTCTCCTTTAAAATCATTTTATAAACAGTTCTTTTCTTGTGAGCAGCCAACCCTTTGGCTGCTCACTTAACTTGTGACTAAGTGTGAAGTGTGTGTAGTCTTGAGTGACTTCTGGGTCTTCCTACTAGTATTCTCTCAATCCTATAGTGCTAAGTGGTTGAGCTTGCTCAACATACCTTGTCCTTTAGCCGCCAAGCCAAAACTCCCAGGAGGTCCCAACTAGCCTGTTCAAGCCCTGCTTGCTCAACTAGGTAACCTGTACAAGAAAGCAAAGTGTTAATACTGTTGTTTCTTTTAAAGAATGACGTTTCATGATGAGGATTTTCTCGTGGTAGCTACTCCCTCATCCTGACCGCCCTGGGTGGGTTTCTTCTCAATATAAGCTTCTGCCGAAACCCTTGCAGTGGCGGTGATTCTTGCAGTGACACTTCTCAATCTTGGACTTCTGTGGTGACCCTTGTGAGGCACCTCTCGAATGTCGTTACTACAGTGACCCTTGTAGTGGCGGCGACCCTTGCAATGGCACTTCTCAATCTTGGACTTCTGCGGTGACCCTTGCGAGGCACCTCTCGAATGTCATTGCTGCAGAGACCCTTGCAGTGGCACTTCTCAATCTTGGACTTCTGCGGTGACCCTTGCGAGGCACCTCTCAAATGTCATTGCTGCAGTGACCCTTGCAGTGGCGCTGACCCTTGCAGTGGCACTTCTCAATTTTGGACTTCTGCGGTGACCCTTGCGAGACACCTCTCGAATGTCATTGCTGCAGGGACCCTTGCAGTGGCGCTGACCCTTGCAGTGGCATTTCTCAATCTTGGATTTATGCGGTGACCCTTGCGAGGCACCTCTCGAATGTCATTGCTGCAGTGACCCTTGCAGTGGCACTTCTCAATCTTGGACTTCTGCGGTGACCCTTGCGAGGCACCTCTCGAATGTCATTGCTGTAGTGACCCTTGCAGTGGCGCTTCTAAATCTTGGATTTCTGCGGTGACCCTCGCGGGGCGCCTCTCGAATGTCATTAATAAAAAAAAACATTTTTATTTTATTTACTTTTTTATTGGTAGACACCCTTCTACAGGAGTAAGGGAGAATATTAACACTCGCTCCTAAGTCTAATAACACTTTTTTAATTTTTTTTCTCTTTAATGGTGCACGAAATAGTGGGAGCACCTGTATGTTTATACTTTGGCCGTAAGTCGCTCAAAAGTACTGAACTTACATTTTATGCTAACAAGACCTTATTCTTTACCTTTAGTTTACATTTCACCATTCTTAAGTCCTTAAGGAACTTTGTATAAGTGGGAATTTTCTTTATTTCCTCAAAAAGGTAAATACTTGCTTAAGCACTTCTAAGATATTGTCATAAATGGCCCTTTAGGGGGAGGAACCAACCATTGGGGGTAAGGATCGGCATTAGGTAGTTTTATTACCTCATTAGGCTTGATTGTATCCTCTTTATCATTCTCCTCCAAGGGGCATCTTCGGCCTTTTTCGTGCTGGGAGAAAGCTCCTTGTCATTTTTCTCATTGTGTGTGGGAGGTGACAAGTCAACAACCCTCTCACTACGTAGAGTGGTAACCGCTTGATATCTCTCTTTGTTTTCGTCGCTATTAGAGCTAACACAATTTTAACCTTGGGGAGGTCTTTGGCCTTGGGCTGGAAAGTTGCCTCTCTCTGGGACACTCAAGGAAGATTGCAACTTAGACAATAACGCCTTTAAGTCGGCATAATTTTGGGCATTTTCAGCGTTTATCGCTGACTGAGTTTGCTTGAATTGAATTAAAGTGTCCTCGAGACTTAATCGTTGTGGGGTAATATAAGGTGTAGGAGGGGGTGCTTGTATGGTTAGAGATTTTTAGAAAGGAGGGAGTGGTGGTGAGTGTTGGGTAATAGGTGAATTCCGATTCATCATTGCGTTAGGTTGCCCGTAACTAAAACTCAAATAGTTTCGCCATGAAGGGTTATAAGAATTCTCGTATGGGGCATTAAAGTTACCCTTAAAAGCTCCTACTGCATTCACTTGCTCTCGGAGCATCACTTTATAGATGCATATCGTCGGGCGTTCCTTCATTGAATGTCCCACCTCACAAATAGCACACGCCTTCTCTCTAAATGCTCGAGTGAAGCCAGATATGTCTCTCCCCTAGACTCGACCACGTCCTTTTCAAGTTAATTAATTTTGAATTTTAATTCAGCTTCCTTATCCAATTGATAAAGTTCATGTGTGGAAGGAGTTGTTGAAGTTTGTCTAAGCTTGGGTTGGGTACTTGGGTCTGATGTGTTCCACGCTTAAGTAGTCTCAACGACATACTTAATGTAGGCATTCGCATCATTCGCATCTAACCCTAAGAACTCACCACTGCACATGGTCTCAAAGAGTTATTTGGAAATTAAGCTTAGCCCATGATAGACATAGGAGATAAGTCTCCACTTCTCAAAATCGTGATATGCGCACATCTTGATTAACTCATTGGAATGCACCCAACATCAATTAAAGGGCTCGTTCTCTTTTAGTCTAAAAGTTTGAACTTTAGCCCTAATCGCATTGTTCCTATGTTCGAGAAAGAAATTTTGGAGAAACTTCGTCTGCATATCCCTTAAGTAGCTGATGATACTAGAAATGGTATCACCGAATAAATGTGAAGATGCAAGCTCTAAGCAGTGCATAAATGGAGTATAAACAGATATATATGTAGAGGAAGATGAGGCAAAAAGGTAAATAACACAAGATATAAGTGGTTTAGCCTGTCTAGGCCTACTCCGCTGTGTAAGTGAGTGTGTGAAATCCACTAAAAAGGGCTCTAATGGCCTTAGGAAACAGAACACTCAAACTTTCTCTCTCTATGTAGTGAATTGAGGAGAGTTTTAGTAGGATTGTGAATTAGAGATCCTTCTAAAGGTAGATGAAGGTAGGTATTTATATGGTTCGTGTGGTGGCATGCGCACTCCCGACATGCATGAGGCATGTGCAATATGAATTAGCCAATGCCACATTGCCACTTGTCAGTTGTGCATGTAAATCACGATTCAAAGATTTTCTTCACACGCATGGTAGATGTTGTTGCAACGATTTTGTCCATGTGAGGTTTGCAGCCCATGCGCACTCTCCCACGCATGATCTATTCCACGCGCCCTATCAGATATCTAATGTGTCTTGCTGAGATGAGGGGTCAGGCTGGATGACTAAGAGACCTTCAAGGTGTTGTTGGATCATATGTTTGTAACTCCCAAGTAAAGTCTCGACTGACTTGCATCAGGTCGAGAAGAGCATATAACCAGTTTAATGAGGTATTGGCTTTCCTGTGGGTAGACGAGACGAGATATTAGGCCTATTATGATAGTATGTAGTCTCGACTTGGTAGAAGGACGAGACCGAGACATATGTTACAAGATTCTTTATAAGAGCGAGTTTCATAAGGTCATCCTGAGCCGAGGTAGGCTTGAGCATAGACGAGGTCTCACCTGGGTATATCAATCACCCCTAGCCCTTAGTCTTTGACATTAGGAGGAGGCTGAGAGGTAATAGTGTTCGAAAATGATATGTTTATAGTGGATATTGAGGAGGCACATGGCAATCGTTAAGTAAATTATCGGCTTGATGTGACATTTGTCATAGTTCGTATTGGGTAGTGTCTGATCAAAGCCTAAATAACGTTTTAATGCTTAGGTTTTTGTGCTTGAAATGTTGATGTGCTTTGAAAAATGTGCACAATCATTTTACGCTATTTAAACTAAAATTTTCTCTTTCTTTTTCCTTCTTACTAAAACCTTTCCCACTCTAAACTTTTTGTAACCGCCATTAGAGCTTCACCTGGCACCTTTCATTCCTGCTGTTTCTGAGCCTTTTTGGATTCTCTTTCCTCCTAGATGTTCTTCTTATCCAGGTATTCCATTTTCCTCATCTTGTTGTTCATTTTAGTTAGGATTTAAGAATATTTCATAGTTTATTTGCTTTCAACAATTCTCTGTGCTTTTTGACGAGATTCCAGGCATTGTTAGGGCCAAATCCTTAGGGATTTTAGGAGGTTTATAGGTAGTAGAAGGTGGTTTTGGGGTTTCCCCTTTATTTTCTTGATTTTCTCAGTCATTGTGAGGTTTTCGATCAAAATTCGGCTTCTTTCTCCGGCGGGGTTGGTTTTTGTTCTTGAGTTGTTCTTGGTGAAAACCATTCAGCTTCCAAGTTTAATCTTTTGGTCAACATAGTCAACGCTTTAAACTATTTATCCCCTTTTACTGTTTTTTCCATTTGAGTGGTAAGTCGTCCTCTGAATGTTAAGAGCTTTATATAAGTTTGATGAGGAGTTCCCAACACTCGGATAGAGGTGTTTTAGGGAGATAAGAAAATACAAGGTCGAGGACGCTGTCAGGCATAAAGCCGAGGCTTTCGCTCTTTTTTCGATTTACTCTGTCCCCCTTGCTACTATTCGTCCTCTTATTTTAGAGACCAGTGACTCTACGTCTGAGTCGGGTGCCTCCGCATACGATAATCCTTCCATCTCACACACTGCCGAGAGTGTGGATACTTTCGTCTCGGCTATGAGATTACCTATTTATGGGTCTGAGGAAATTAAAGGTATTTTAAGAGCCTCATCCTCAAATCATGTTGAGTCTTCAAATCAGGTCGAATCTTCAAATTAAGCCGAGTCTTCTCCAGAGTCATACTCTTCCATACAAATCCTTTCGTCTCATGACGAGCCGAGGGTAGGTGTTTCAATTCCACCCCTTGTAATGGCTATCCCTCTTTCTATAATTCTGAGGAAATATTTTATGAAAAGTGCCCAAGCTTAAGGTGCCGTCCATCCTGGTGTTGTCCCGATTGCAAACTAAGACGACGATGAAGATGCAGCCGAGGGTAGACTTGACACATCTTGTGATGAATCCTACGTCAGCACAGTCACTGAAGTTGATCTCTTAGTTTGGAGAAGTATTTATAGCATAGGGGGCCTATTACAGTGAGGGTACCCTCTGAAGATGAGAGAGCATTCTAAGGCCGGGAGGGCGAGGTGTTCATGTACGTACAAATGTTTAAGGTTGCTTTCAGGTTGCCTGTGCACCTAAAAGTACGAGCCATTGTATCCAACCTTGGTCTCAGCCTTACCCATCATACCAAATGACTAGAGGGTTATTCTCGGACTTATTGCCCTTTGAAAGGTAGTTCACCATAAAGACCTCCCATTTAGTGTCTTTAGAGGATGTTACACTGTCTCTTCACCCCAAACTCAACCTGTTTACTACCATCTCGTAGCCAAAAAATCGACCAAGAAATCTCTAATGGTTAGCCAAACCTTCAATCATAATTAGAAACCTCATTACTTTTTAATTTCTAGAGCCTAGGAATTCGGCCCTAACATCCCCTACAGCGCCTCTGATCCCCTAGTTCCCCAACGATAGGCAAAGGCCCCAATGTCGATCAAACGGGATCCAGGTTTAAGCATTGAAGACACCAAAGACATGGGAAAAGTTAATAAATGGGGCAAGGATGAGGACCTTGTAAAATTCAAGCAATTGATGAATATTTTTTAGAGCAAACGGGTATGGGGGTAGACCCCCTATCTGAGTTATGTAAGTTTTCAACTTTTTTCTAACTATTGTGTCATATGTCGTCTATACCCAAAACTCCCAAAGCTGTGTGGAAAATGGCAGAACCAAGTTTAAGAAACTTACTAAAGCAAGTGGGAAAGAAGACAACCTCTTCCACTCAAACCAAAAAATCAACAACTTCCAACCCTAGTCAATCCTAGGGGTCAAAAAAGCGTAAGGAGGTTCCGTAAAGTCTAACCTCATCTCAAAGGAACAAGAAGAGCAAGGACGACTCATCTAAAGCTGGGGAGAATCAGTCCATCCTCATTTCTTCTAAGGGTGCTTTAGCTACTCTCTTGGAGAACCTAAAAATCAGACATAACTCCCTTTTGGGGAACAAGGTCAAAGATTTTGATTCTCTCTCCACAATCACCTCCAAGTCTAACATTCGCTTCTTGGAAGCCACAAACATCTCTTTGATGAACGACATTGTATTTCATAAAGTAATCCAGGTAAACTCCTACCCATCTTATTCATTTTTCTTGTATGTGATGTCGTCCCGTACTTACATTTTTTTCTTTGGCAAAATACCATCTACCTGCAGAAGATCCACCAATAGGTTAAGGAAAAAATCCTCGGAATTCGCCAAGCTCGTCATGCAATAAAAACAACAATACTCAGAAAAAGCGCATCTCTGATTTGGAGACTGCGATTGAGAATTTGAAAAATCAGCATACGGAGTCCATCAACAACCTGAACACCCACTACACCAAAAATGCTAATTTGGCACGCTTGGACAAGGAGAATGTGGCACGGTTTAAAATCGTGCTGAATTTTGGCACGGTTTATTCTCAATCTGGCACGATTTAAAATGGTGTCAAAATCTGGCATGATTTAAAAGCGTGCCAAAACCATGCCAAATTAAAAACTATGATGTAAAATAAGCAAAATATTAATATTTATCAAACTTTTCATTTGGAGCCAAGTTATTTTGATCCCGCTCATTATCTGCGCAACTCTCTCTTTCTCTCGTTACCCAAGCCTTTTTTTTGTTGGAATAAAAATAGTCGCACCTCGCCCTTTCTTCTATTGGCCACCGACCACCAAAACCATCCTCGAGAACACCGCCTCCACCACCACCACAACTACAGAGACCAAACCTACTGAAGTGAAATGCCTATAGAATGACGAAGTAGATGAAACTCCTGAAGAAATAAATTCCCCCATAAACTTCTCATATCCCCCTCAACGACAAGAAAAAAACTCAACAAATTTCTAGACGATCCTGAAGACTAACATCAAAGAATCTCTCTCTCCAACAGAGGAGACTGGCGATACTCAACAATTTGAAGCGATATAGTTTGTTTTCAAAAGGTTTAGATCTCTTTCAAAAGGTACTCAAATTCAGTTATGATTTACATATGATTTTAATCGAATTGAATGGATTAGGTATAGGTTTATGTTTGGACAATTACAATTTTGATTCCTTGTCACTCGATTTTGTTTTTTGTTTTCTATTTTCATTTTCATTTCCATTTGTTTTTTATTTTATGATTCCGATTATTTGTTTGATTTCAATGCAATCTTCATTTCGGTGTGCCATAGTGGTAGTGGTTATTATAGTGATGTTTTATGTGGTCTTGTTGTTAAATAATTTTTTTATGTGAATAATTTCCACAGTGTCCGTTAATTTGCAGTTAAACACTGGTTATACAATTAATAAAAGTAATTATTAGTTAAAGTACATTCTTAAATTGTTTTAATTAAAAAAATTATTAAATCAATCAAGATTGATTAGTCCTGAGCATACATGTTCGTCTCTAGCCTTCCACTGGACTTGCTGAACTATTTGTTTCTTTAAATTTAATTTATCAATCTAAGTTTAGAATCCAATGATGATGGAAGATTCATGGTTTACAACAGGAGGGGAAGGGTTTTTATAAAGGGTCAAGATATATTACATGGCCCGTACACGTCAGCACACTGCGCCATCCAGGAGTTTGAATAGAAATTCTTCACAAAGACTAAGAATCAATGGTCAGCCCGTAAAGAGTTCATTAGTTACCCAAAGAGCTATATATGGTTGGAAATGGACTACACTGAAATAGAGAAAGAAATAATTGTGAGTTGTTTTAATGGATATTTTCTTTAATCGTTGATTTTTTAAGATACTTACATGTTTTTAAATTCATCCTTTGCAGTCGTGGTGTGTTTCATAGTGCACATTTCCCTTGTAAAATGTCCAAAATTTAGTGTTTTCCAACTTTTGTTAATGTTTGATAGCGCACATATTTTCCATTGATTTTTTTCCCACCTACCGTGTAGGTACAACTTTTTCACTCTACATGGAAAATCCTCTCACCTCCCAGGAATATATTTTCCAGGGAAAACGAACTTGCTTTTACCATAATGAATAAATTTTTCGCCACGACAATTAAACTCACAAAAGATGAAAAGTAGTAAAAAAAAACATTTTCCATGAAAAAAATTCTAAGAAAGTTGTCCTCATAATTTTTTTATTTTTCAGATAAACAAATCGCAATTAAAATCATGCGTTGCATTGCAGAGAAAATGATGTGAATCAGGTTTCCAAATTGTGTTTCTCATCTGAAAAAAAGAAACTTTTTGCATTTTTATCGCCGAAATGAAGTGTTTCAAGTATCATAAGTTTAAGCGTGTAACATTTTACTTGTACAATTCTACAAACTTCTTCATTTTACTTGTGCTTGAAGTTTGAACTATAAACTTCATCTTCTTGACTACTTATCTGGCCTCATCCACAACCATTACCAAGCAGAAGACATGTGTAACTCTACAATGGCAATCAACCCCGTGAAACAAAATTGGATGTTGGCGTTGCTAAATTCAACTCTTTTATTTCCAACGCTAACATGAGGAAATAAAAAATGATGTAAATCGCTTTGTTCTTCATTTGGTTACTTCTTGAAATGGTTCTTTGGATACAAGTACACGAATGAAAGAACCAAACAATTTTCCATGATTATTGACACTATTTTATTGTTATTTTTGAGTTATAAAAAAGTTGCACATGCTTTTACTTTGAATATGGACATCTTAATTATAAGGTTACTTTTCAGTGTATATCGATTTCTACTTGTGCTCTATTCGTGTTATAGGTATATAGTGATTCTCATTAGCTTATTTTTATTGCTCTCAATATTTTTTTTCTTTGTAATATCGTTATAGGACACAATGATGAAAATTTGTCTCTTGGTAAGTTGAGTAGATCAATAATTTTAAAGGTTAGTCTTTTAGTTGTGCACGTATGTTTTTCTTATCATTAAATTGATATTATGTTTGATTTAATAATACTATGAAAATAAAATTTCAGTATGTTAGGTTTGGTTTTTATTTTTTTACATCAATTTTGATTTCAAAATTTAGTTACACGCTACCTTTTCACTTGACATATGAGGATATTATACAAAAGTTAGGGTTAAGAACTCAAGACTCGAGATTAATCGGTACTTGTCATAGATTATAAAAACAAGTTTTGTATAAGATTTTTTTAATAAAGTACTGAATAAAAACTATAAACCAGAGGCTGGAGTTCTTAATTTCTATTAATGAAGACCGGAATAGGAGATCGAAGGACGAAATAGAAGAATATAATGCTGGAATGGGTCGGAATACGAGAATGAAGCCAGGAATAGGCCGGAATAAGGGTTTTGGAGCAGAGAAGGAAGCTAGGGCTTACAGTTTTTTAAAAAAAAAGGTCAGAAGTTTCAGTGCTTGTTTTATAACTTACGTTTTTTTTTTTAAGTATCTTGACTTTTTTTTACCAAGTTGAAGAGGCGTGTGCCTCACAGGCTTGAGGCGAAAAACCTCATCCACAAAAGGCGTAAGCCTCTATTTTCTGTCCCAAGGCTTAAGCCTCGAAGTTTTTTTTCATCGCCTTGCCTCAAGGCGTATGCCTATCGCACCTTTTTAAACATTGGTAGGAACTGATCGCATAGTCACGGGTCTCCCAGTTTGAGAATATGAGGCTAATTTGAAAATATCTAGACTAGGCTTAAAAACAAGCTGTTAAAAGGTGAAAATCCAAGCCTTTAGGTATAAAAACAAATCGTTAAAGGGTGCAAATCCAAGTCAATCCCCAAAAGGCTCCGTAAGAGGCATAAACACCTTGCACGGGACCATTGTGACTCGTAGGAACTGATCGCACAGTCATGGGACTTCCGGTTTGAGAATATAGAGATAATTTGAAAATATATAAATTAGGTTTAAAAACATGTCGTTAAAGGGTGAAAACCCAAACCAGACCCCAAACGACCATGTAAGGTGCATGAACACCTCGCATGAGACCAATGTGACTCGTAGGAACTGATCACGTAGTCACGGATCTCCCGTTTTGAGAATATGACAATAATTTGAAAATATTTAGATTAGGCTTAAAATCATGTCGTTAAATGGTGAAAACTCAATCCAGGCCCCAAATGGCCTCGTAAGAGCCACTAACACCTCACACGGGACCAATGTAACTCGTAGGAACTAATCGCGTAGTCACGGGTCTCCCTGTTTGAGAATCTGATGATAATTTGAAAATATACAGATTAGGATTAAAAATACGTCGTTAAAGGGTGAAAATCCAAACTAACCCCCAAACGCCCTGCAAGAAGCATGAACACCTCGTACGAAACCAATGTAATTCATAGGAACTGGCCTCGTATTCGTAAATCTCCCAATTTGAGAATATGACGATAATGTGAAAATATCTAGAATAGACTTCAAAACATGTCGCTAGTGGGTGAAAACCCAAACTAACATCCAAACGGCCCCGTAAGAGCCACTAACACCTTGCACGGGACCAATTTAATTCATAGGAACTAACCGTGTTGTCACGGGACTCTCGATTTGAGAATACGATGATAATTTGAAAATATCAAGATTAGGCTTAAAAACAAGCCGTCGAATGGTGAAAACCCAAACCAGCTCCCAAACGGCCCCGTAAGAAGCATGAACACCTCAAACGGGACTAATATAATTTGTAGGAACTCACCGCGTAGTCACGGATCTCCCAATTTGAGAATATGATGATAATTTGAAAATATCTAGATTAGGCTTAAAAACGGTGACACCCCGCCTAATAAAATACCGGGTGATCAATCCTATACCAATTTAAAACACGAGTCTCGTATGGTTCATTCTCAGCATCACTCTCGAAAACCAATTTAATTACTAATAACCTATTAGGCTGGCATCAAAATTTCATTTAACTAATCTTTTTATTCAAACCAACAAAGTAAAACAATCACTGAGTTTATATATACAAAACTGAAATGAAATAAAATAATCGTACACTTGGTTTAACATGATACAACCAAATCGAATGCAACATTAAAAGGCGATAAAGAATAAATGAATACAATTGGGCTATCGTCCGAGTGTTTCTACAGTACCTCCTATCTAGATTACAAGGATAGAAGCGTCTACACTAAACCTGCATGCATCCACAGCTACTGCATCAAACGTCTGATTCGAAGGAATCATCGTCCAGACGTCCCTGTGTCTGCACACCTATATATATACATATATAGCAAAAGAGGAAAAAATAGAGAAACGGGTCAGAGCCCGAGTTTAAAAATATTTTGCAAGTGCATAAATGCCATATTTTAAAAATATGAAATCTCTCATAATTAAATTGGTATCGCACTCCCATGAGATAGGGTGGTCATGGGACGGGCCTAGGCAGTCCCGATCGGGCTCGGGCAGGGCTTATAAAATTATGAGCTATCCCAAGCCCTCTCGGGCCTGGATCGAGCCTTATTATGTAATCTCAAGCCCGCCCAGATTTCAAAGCTCTTTACCCAGGCCCTTTGGCCAAGCCGGGTTACTGTTTTTTTTAAATAAAAAAATTTATTTTTTGTTAATCAAATACCTATTTTTTTAATTAAAAACATGTTTTAAACTTTATATATTATAGAGTCTGTATATAAAGTTCCCCACTCTACATAAAATGACTTAGTATATGTTTTTATATTTATAAAAGTTACCCACTTTATATATTTATTTATAACTTTGTAGTCTCAAACTTTAATAATAAATTAATACACACACACACACACACACACACACACACACACACACACACATATATATAATTCTCGGGCCGGATCGAGCCTCATCGGGCTTAATAATTCATGCCCAAGCCCGCCCAAAAAAAATCGAGTCTATTAAATTTTGCCAAGCCCACTTTGCGGGCCTATTCATCTTACCTAAGCCCTATTTTTTTATTGGGTGGGCTGAGCGGGCTTGGCGGGCCTCGGGCCTATGTCCTCCCCTACCATGAGATACACCTCACCCCTCTTTCAATAATTCACTCATATCGCATACGTTTTAAACAATCTACTTAAGCTACCATGCCTAACTAATATCTTTCACCCATCTACTAAATCCTCGTGATTAACACCTATTTGGTGTGATATAACATAAGTTATACCATAAGCTATCACATAAGCTTAACTTAATATACTCTTAAATGTGATATATATATATATATATATATATATATATATATATATATATATATATATATATATATATATAGTTCTCTTTTCTATACATATAATAATAATAATGCCATTCATATTCCATAACTTTCGCTAGTTTAGAATACCATTTTCACTTTAGTATATAAAATCCCGTATATATATAGTTCTCACTTTAATATGCAAATCACAATTTAAATCCGGATATAATCTCCTGGAATGAGAATAAATCCTTATTCATTTTACCCCTTACACCAGTTAAAGCTATATGATATCTCGTTTTCATATACAAGAAATATACTATACACAACAAGTATAAGAACCATCCCATCGAGCTATAACTCGAGGATGCAGTCTCATAGTGCCTATCCGCATCATGGTCTACTCAATCAACCAGGTACCAAGCCAGACTCACTCATGGTCATGGTAAAAATACACAACGGTGGAGGCGGTAATATTCCCTTCTAAAAGTGGAATAAAGCCATCGCACTCGTATGCAGGACGATATGACCTGGGGATATACTCTCCCTGCTCCTCGAGCCAGGGGATTCACCCACATCGTACAACCTCGCTGGATCGCAATAGAGAAAATACATAACCCGGTTGTCCATCCCTATGCCCGGGGAAGCCTGTGTAACCAGCCTCATAGTACAAATATACCAGTCACGTACAAATACATTTACATTCATACCATATTATATATATATACTGTAACAACTTTCGCATATATAATATATATCCCTTCTTAATATATATATGGCTATAATTGCCAAACTCTTGTAGCGGTAGCCCATAACCCCGAATGATCTTGTTCGTAATATTATAAAAACATTCATATACCTAAAATACTAAACCCATAAGTATTCTCTATACACACTTGCCAAAGACCTCTCTCGAACGTTGTTCGACCCGAACATTCACTAAGTACATACCCCGGATTATACACTAAACTAATTCGAGGTTCTCTCTTTTATTCCAAGGTTTACTCACCCTTAATACCGTTATCTAGGAGTCCTAATATCATAACTAGAATCCCCCATAATAATCTCTAATTGCAATTAAACTCAAAGAAAGAAAACCGCCAAATTCAACAAAGGCGAATCGATTCGCCCCAAATGCGAATCAATTCAGGCTAGCGAATCGATTCGGTTTCCATTCGAATCGATTCGGAAAGTATTCTGCAAGCAGGTCCATAAAGGCGAATCAATTCAGTCTCAATACGAATCGATTTGACCTTAGATAGTCTTACAGGTCCCCTTATGCGAATCGATTCGGTATAAACCCGAATCGATTCGCCCTGTTCGGGGCACTGTTTGGGCGATTTCATCTTCTCCAAAATACCCAAGTATCAACCCATTTTCCATTTAATGGTTTTTAACCTCAACCAACACCACTATAATCATCCTAACACTGATTTATAACTAACACATCAATTACTTCTCACCCAATGTCAGGTTGGATTTTTTATTAACGATTTCGACATCGGACTCCCTTCCGTAGAAAAATTATTACTAATTAGAAAAAAATCAGAAAAAAACGAGGTCGGGGCCCAGGTGACCATATAGAAAAGATATACATATTTTATTTTTTTACCAAGATCCGAATCGATTCTTCAAATCGATTCTCTTCCTGGCCGAATCGATTCGGAAGTGATGCTGTGTCACTATTCACCTTCTTCTCCAAAAATCCCAAACCTCCATTAATACCCCTCCAAGCTTTTTATTTCTTCTCCCAACATTATTTAATCACAACCAATTATATATATATTCAATAAAAATAGGTTCTAATCATCCTAGAACCAAGAATCAATAACTAATTTCTAGAAATCCCACAGTTTTCCTAATATGAGATTTTATTCGATTTTAATCGTTGAACTTTCGAAAAGCCCGTTTCGATTCAAGAAAACCCAACCCGAGAATATTTATAGTTTATCACTACCAACTATAATATGAGATATATACTTAAAAGAATAAAGCAAGTGAACACTTACCTCGTTAATAAAATCCGACGACCTCGAGTCGAATCCCGTGGAGTTTGGCCCGAAAATCCCCTTTCTTCCTTACTCTCTTCCTTATTTTCTTCTCCTCTTTCTTTTCCTTCTTTTCTTTCTTTCTCCAACTCTCTCGTGCCTTATATAGAGATAAATAAGGATTTATCCCTTATAAACCCAAAAATGACTCGTTTACTGAATTGCGAGTCCCTATTATTCCAAAAATCCCAAGAACCTAAACACTACTACCTGATACTCTATTTTGACTATCTCAAGCATTTCGAAACCAACCGCGCACTCGAAATCTCCATCTGAGTCACTTAACTGCAATTCACTAATTAAACCCAACGCATCTTAATGCGGATTTTCTAATTAAAATATTATCCTTTGTCACTTTAACCAACTGCGAACATGTAATTAAAATAATCTGACTCGTTTACTTAGTCTTAAAATTAAATGTAACACACATTGGAAAACATCTAACACTCGTAAACTAAAAAAAATATTATTCACAAAAATTCCTCAAATTTCTAAATTAAACTCATTTGTGTAATTTAAATATCCATAAAAGTGCGAGGTATTACATTCTCCCCCCTCACAACGGAATTTCATCCCCAAAATTCGGAGACGATCGACACTACCAACCTGGGATTGAAAATCACACTATATCCTAGTGCACAAAAATCGAATGCACCATACACTCGATCACGGTACCCACCTATCTCAAGGCTTATACTCTAACGCACTAGCTCAACCAGAAGATCAACTGCATCTCTATATGCTACAACACTACCTCGGTCGTAAGATCAACTCTGACAACGACACATCGCACCTAGTGTTTCTACGACCGTATAAAAAGAAAATGAGCCTACAATCACAACTTAACCGTATCGATCCCATCGGAAAAACCACTACTCTAAGCGTCCGTCCGTCTACCTCGCGACGCCGAATTTCCCAAAAAAAGAAACTATACTAGCAATTGACTATTCCCATTAGTCTTCTCTCTTATCTTAGGTGTACTAACTCTTGTTGCACCTACACCATTGGGTTATCGCGTGCCTCCTACGACGTTCAATCTAACCCATAACTGCTCCAAAGCATAACCTTCAGCTTTATATACGACGCCGCTTCTACTTCAGACGGTATATAAAACAAAATTACCAAGGTGCCCATACACCTATTTCAGTAATTGATTCAGTCAGCATTCAATTCTTGTGTATGGTTTATAATTACATGTTTATAAATTAATTAAATTAATTAGTTTCAATTTTAATTGGAAAATGTTTTGACACTAGCCTAATTAAATGCTAGGTAATTAATTGGATTTAAGTTTTCGACAGTGATGTTAAGAATGAACCAACCGAACATTCTGTTATAAATTTTATAAAGGACTGATCACCCGATATTTAATTGGGTGGGGTGTCACATACTTGGGGTAAGAGAAACATTTCCAGTGCCTTTTCACAACACTTCCACTTTCATAAGTCTTCAATAATTACACGGCCCTCAGTTTATAGTGTTTTCTCCACACTAGGTAAGTTATCGTCCAAAACCGACATCCTTGCTTCCAATAACATCTCTCCACTTTCGACGTCGTTAAGGTTCATGCATGGAGTGTCTCTCAAGCGAAATCTAAACAAGGAACCCCTCTGATACACTGCTGCTTAATTTTGTCGGTTGTGGAGGTACATTAGCTTTAATATACAATAGGGATAACCCCATCCCCTCTTTCAATAAAATGTGGTTTGAACTCCTACTTATCTATAGGAGCCATACCACAAGGCGCTTGTACTAACACTAAGTCCTTTGAGCAAACAACATTGAGCTTAAACTCACAGCTTAACAAGAATTCCTGTATACTTTAAATCATACCTATAAGGTCGCCACACACTAAAATCGAGAAAATGAAACATCTAGTCATCGAGGTTCCATATAAATTAAAAGTGAGCTCAACCTGTATCTAGGTGAGATATCGCAACAACAACATGTTCCACCCTGGAACAATGGATACGATGGTCCTGCAATCATTAGCCTGCTATCACTCCGACAATACAATAACATTACTCTTATAATAGTACATACTCGTATAACACATACAAAATGAGCAGTACAAACCAGATACAGATTCAAAATAGAAACCCGCTATCGTGGAAAAACGTATAGACATACACTATATAATGTTACCAATACCGCCACAAAGCTTGAATTACACACATAAATCTAGAGTTAGCGAAATACCGTGACTCTATCTAGCCACGCAAAATATACCACCTTCAACCGAGGTAAAACTCATAACAATAACTCTGCCAATCTCCTTGAGTACTCTATTTGATTCCCAGACGTATTACACTTGTGTTAGTTGAACCAAAAACTACTATAATCAATGCCCCATCTAGGCACCCTTCTCTTGTCCTTAACTCCTACCGGGCAAGGACTAACCGTGTGGTTCTACGTTCCACGTTACAATTGTTCCCTATCGCTGGCCACCCTGACTATATTAAGGTTATCATTATTTCAGACTCTATAGCCTCCATCCCGACAATTACCCTCGTAGTCCCCTTAGCTCCTCCGATTAAAAGAAAACATGTTACAGGCCTCAACTGCCTTATTTCAATGAATTCCCCGGGTGAATGTCCACCAATGGGGTTCCACAAACACAACTTCTCCATAAGTGTTAGCAACACTTACTTACTAGTGAACCTATCATTCCACTGAAGGACTCTCTCCTCGTTGCACCAACCTTACTTCAGTACAAGGTTCACTTCTCCATATCACTCTTTATTCACTGTCGGCCTCTCACTGATCCTCGCGTGAATAATCCAGAAGCTGCATTCTCCCCAAGTCTGGTAAATTGAAGGAATTCGCTGTTAAAGCCATCCGTAAGATTCCTCTATGAGCAAAACATCTTGCTCCCCCAAATATGGTGACTACCATTCCAACATTTCGACATTGCTCCAACGAGTGAAAACAATTCCCTTAAATTTTCACATCTGGGCATTTCTATACCCTGCTTTTAGCTGAAGCTCCTCAGCATCTACTTCCATTGAATAAAGCTACACTGCCTCCGCATAATCTTAACTTCAACGTATGGTCCTTATCAAAGACCTTTCAAACTTTTTCCCAATTTAACTTCACTGGGTAATTCAAGTTTAGTACCACTCTCTACTGTAGTGGTACTTGGATAAATATAACTACTATACTTTAGTAGTTGTTGTAGCAACCCACGAAAATTCCACGAAGGGAGTGACCTCCACTGCGGTCCTCATCCTCAACTTCAAATTACAGTTTTAACTAAGCCCCGCCTCCCGCTGCCCTCATAACGGCCTTCCCTGGTCTCCCTTCATCGATCTGCACACGAATCTCGAATGAGCGCGCAAAAAGATTTACTATAATCTTACATAATGGCAGGACAACGAAATATCACAAAAAAAATCAACAATCCTAATCATAAGGCTCTATATAAAATCTAAAGCAATGCTGAAAGCGTAGTAAGTCCGCATAGATTCCTAAGGACACTAGAACCAGATGCTTTGATACCATCTGTGACACCCCTCCTAATAAAATACCGGGTGATCAATCCTATACCAAATTAAAACAGGAGTCTCATATGGTTCATTCTCAGCATCAATGTCGAAAATAAATTTAATTACTAATAACCTATTAGGCTGGCGTCAAAATTTTATTTAACTAGTATTTTTATTCAAACCAAGAAAGTGAAACAATCACACAGTTTATATATACAAAACTGAAAGGAAATAAAATAACCGAACACTCGGTTTAACATACGACAACCAAATCGAATGTCGCACTAAAAGGCGATAAAGAATAAATGAATACAATTGGGCTATCGCCCCGAGTGTTTCTACAGTACCTCCTATCTAAATTACAAGGATAAAAGCGTCTACAATAAATCTGCATGCATCCACAGCTGCTGCAGCAAACGTCTGACTCGAAGGAATCATCATCCAGGTATCCCTGTGTTTGGACATCTATATATATACATATATAGCAAAAGAGGGGAAAATAGAGAAACGGGTCAGAGCCCGATTTTGAAAATATTTTGCAAGTGCATAAATGCCATATTTTAAAAATATGAAATCTCTCATATTTAAAAATATAAAGATTTGTAATATTATGAAGTTTGTATATATAGTAGTTTATCAACAACGTTCGAGATTCGCAATTTGTGAATTTTCTTGTTTTTTTTACAATCTTTAAATATTTTTCCTATCAGATTTGGAATTTGTTAATTTTCCTGATTTGTTTTGAAATAGTAATTTATTTTGTATTAATTGAAAAACCTGACACGGTTTAAAACTGTGCCAAATTATAATTTTGAGTACTCTTATAAAATAATCTGACACGCTTAATAACCATGCTAAAAGCATGCCATAAAAATAAAAATCTGGCACGGTTTAAAATCGTGCTAAAAGCGTGTTTGATTCAATATTTGGCACTGTTTAAAAGCGTGTGAGATTAAAATCTTGCACGGTGTAAAAGCGTGCCAAAAGCATGGTAGATTGGGCAAACTGGCATGGTTTTAAACTGTGCCAAAAAATATGGCTCCCCTGATTCTGGAATGGTTTTAAACCGTGCCAGGTTCCTATTTTTGATGTAGTGACCACCCATGCTGAAGTAGTCAGGACTCTGAATAACCAACACAGTACTGAGATTGCTGGGAAAGTGAAGGAAGCAGTTAAAAGTAAAATTTGGTGAGGCCTAGAGATGGGTCGTTGAAGACTTTAACTCTTCAAAGGATTTCCTTGGATATAACCTGGAGTATCTTGAAATGTGAGCTCACACTGCTTGCCGATGGGCCACTTTGAAGTTTACCGACTTGCCCATTCGTTCGAACAACTTGAAGTCTGTAGCATGGACGACCCCGTTGGCCATGATTTCTCTGAGCAAAGTTGAAGGGGCGGCTCAACTAGAGCCGACAACTTAGACGGCTAACTAAGTGGAAGAGACTGAAGAGTCCGACGATGCTGAGGTTGAGAGCAATGCTGCAGGGTACTGATCAACTCCTTTCGAGACTGAGAATTTGAATGTAAATGAGACGAACTCCCTAGCTCCTAGCTCTTAAGTCTTTTAATTTATCTGGGCAGGCCGCCTATGGCTTACCACCCCTTCTAATGTAACACTTTAAAAACACTTGTAATTTCTGATTTGGTTTTGTAACTCTTCTCTCTGAACAGTTTAATATCACTTTTGAATGGAAATGCTTGTGTTGCTTACTGTCATATTTGAATGGATGAATGGATTGCGTTTTATCTCTTACTTAAGTTGTGTTTATTTATTTGTATGTGTGAATTATATTGATGTTTAAAAAGTAACCATGTTTGAATGGCTTGAACTTGAGATCACCAGTTAGTCCATCTTTTCTCACATCGTCTCATCCTTAAACGAGATAAATAAAACAAACTGCATAATTTTTGAATTTGAATTCATCAAATTATGGTGTTATATCACAAGTCCCTTCTCGTCGTTTTGAGAGTGTATGGACAAGAGCTACCTCGTCCATACACTGTTGTCTCAGCCGAGAGAGTGTTCCACCAAATTAATTATGTTAAAATAAACCACAAAGTGATTTTTGAATTTAAATTCACCAAATTATGGTGTTATAGTAAGTCCCCTCTCGTCGTTTTGAGAGTATATGGAGGAGAGCTACCTCGTCCATACACTGTCGTCTCAACCGAGAAAGTGTTCCACCAAATTAATGATGTTAAAATAAACCATGATAAAGTTATTTTCGAATTTGAATTCACCAAATTATGGTGTTATTTTAAGTCCCCTCTTGTCGTTTTAAGAGTGTATGGATGAGAGCTACCTCGTCTATACACTGTCGTCTCAGCCAAGAGAGTGTTCCACCAAATTAATGATGTTAAAATAAACCACAGTAAAGTGATTTTCAAATTTGAATTCACGAACTTATGTTGTTATATCACAAGTCCCCTCTCGTCATTTTGAGAGTGTTCCACCAAATTAATGATGTTAAGATATTATCCCCCTTCTCGGTGTTATTGAGAGTCCATGGATGAGGTATCCCCGTCCGGACTGTCATGTCACCGAGAGTAAAGTAAAGTTACCTCACCACGAGTGATGTTTTATAGCTTAGGATAAAATAACACATACAATCCAAACTACTCATACAACAAAATGGGAGAGAACACTCGGGAAATTTTCCATTCATAACTTTTCCTCTCATACAATACTACCTTGATAGAAGAAATTTATATAAAGTCCTACTGACAATACTTTTTTAAGTGGTCAGCATTCCAAGGGTTGGAAAATGGCTCTCCTTCCAAGTTCTCAAGCCGTTATGTTCCTGGAACCACCTATTCTATCACCCGGTAGGGACTATGCCAGTTAGGATGGAGTTTGTTAGGCTTTTGCCAAGTCTTCTCCAGGACTAAGTCTCTTACTGCCAATGGCCGAGCCTTCACTCTTTTATTATAGAATTTTATTATTCTCTACTGATAGGTAGCTTGCCTAACCTCGGCATTCTCTCGTCTTTCTTATATTAGGTTTAGGTCCAGTATACACACGGCCATATTTTTCTCTGCGTCATAGGCCTCAACTCTGTGAGTGGGAAGACTGATCTCTATTGGCACCACGGCCTCTGAGCCGTAGGCAAGCATGAACGGTGTCTCCTTTTCTATCCATCTTCCTTTGACATCTTCTAATTTTTTATTGATCCCGTTAAGGATTGTTCTATTCGTCACCTCAGTTTGACCATTAGTTTGGGGTCGGCCAGGAGTTAAAAAGAACCGCCTAATGCCATCCCTATTACAATAAGTCTCCAAGGATATATTCTTAAACTTTTTTCCATTATCAGAGATCAAAGCGTTGGCAGGCCATATCTGTAAATAATATTCTTTCAAATAAATTGGAAGGTCTTCCTTTTTATTATGGCGATCATTACCTTAGCCTCCACCCATTTAGAAAAATAGTCGATAGCCACTATTAAATATCGACAGCTGCTTAAAACCCCTGGCAAAGGTACTACCAAGTCCCCCAGACTTTAAATGGCTAGGGTGAAGTGATAGAAGTTAGAGGTTGGTGAGTTTAATTAGTTATACTGGCGAATCTTGGGCACTTGTCATATTTTTTCACGTAACTAGACTACATCATTGGCCAATGTCGGCCACCATTACCCATGGGTGACAATTCTCTTTACTAATGATCTCCCTCTTATGTAGCTATAACTAGATCCCGCATGCACATCCTTCAAGATATACTAAACCTCAATCGAATTGACACATATGAGTAGGGGAGGAGGAATACCTTCTTGTATATGACATCTCCTATGATGGATAACTTCACCGCTTTGTATCTCAACTTCCTCCTCTCAGCTTTTGAATCGGGTAGCTCCACGTCTCTTATATATCGGATGGTGGGTCCATTCACGAAGCTCCCAGGTTTAGGTTATGGCAAAACTCTACTGTATTATCCTCTTCTTTAATTGTCGATCGATGTAGGATCTCCACTGGTACCTACCTTTTGATCTCTGTCCTGGTGGAAGAAGTTAATCTCGTTAAGGCATTGGATTGGCTGTTATTTTAGCGGAGGATTTTTTTTAGTTTCACATATTTGAAATTTTCTAACGTTGTCTTTACCCTTACCAGGTACTTTTCCATTCTATCATCATTGGCCTCGTATGCTCCTAATATCTGATTCATTACGAGTCTGGAGTCACTATGGACCAAAAGTTGGCCGATATTTAAGGCTCTCGAAAGGGAGAGTCCTATCAGAAAAGCCTTATACTCCGACTCGTTATTGGACGCCTTAAAACTAAATCTCAAAGCATATTCTATATCAGTTTCATCTCTGGCCGACACGATCAAACCTGCTCCACTTCCCGCTTCGCATAAAAAGTCGTCAATAAATGAATTATAAATAGTACCTTCATTGGCATCAACCATCTGGTTTAACCTATATTGGTATCCATAAAACTCATTAATCCATAAAATCAACGCACATTCTCCACTTGTCGTTGGCCTTGGGGATGATGATAATATTTGTCAACCATTCAGAGTAGACAACTTCCTTGATGAAGTCGGCTTTCTCCAGCTTCTTCACATCATCTATGTTAACACCGTATTTCTCTCTAGAGTATACTCTCCTTCTTTGTTTGACCAGCTTTGCATCTTAGTCCACATTGAGCATATGACAGAGGAACTTAGGATCAATTATAGGAATATCCTCATAGATCTAAGCAACAATGCTTTGTCTCTTCCTCGACAGTTTAACTAACTCTTCTGCAATCTCTTTAGGATCAATTATCTTCGGTAGGAGGTCAGGGTTGACTTTATCATCATCGTCTGATGCATAATTGTCTCGACTTTCTAAGGCGTCATGCCTATATTCATCATTCCTCTTTTTTCGAGTGTCATCTCTGCCACCCTTTGATTGCTCTTATCCACACATTTCCTCAATTTTTTAGCCTTCAAAATGTTTTCAATCTCGTCTTTTGGAGCAAAGCATTTATAGGTTATATTGTCATGATATTGGTGGAATTCACACCACAGGTTCTTATTCCTCTTATGATGAGGAGCTCTCAACTTCTACTGCCATCTCAGAGATTGATCATTCTTTATCTTATTCAGAATATGCTCACAACTGACTGTCAGTAGGGTATAGTCAGCGAACTTATCATCCGTCGACCTCTTCTTGCCATCTTTACCCTTTGACTTATGAAATTTGCTTCCATTACTTTCTCCATTCTCATCATCTCCCTTGGTAGCCATTGCATCCTCCGCATTCATAACCTTGCATTCATAACCTTCCTGGTCATAGCCAGGAGTTTGGATATAGATTTCGAAGGATCTTTGACTAACTTCCATAGGAGCTTTCCTTTTTGCAATCCTCCCATCGGGGCGATCATAGCAATGTTCTCTTCATAGTCTTCGACTTTTAATTTCTCTTTATTGAAGCGAGCTATGTTCTCCTTCAGACTTTTATTCTTCCCCTACTTAACATACGACAGGTGTGTCGTATTTTTTTGGAGCCTTACTCCGAAGAAAAAACTATGTGTGAACCTCTTTACCAACTGCTAGAAATTTTTAATTAAGTTTCTAGGGAGAGTGGTGAACCACACATGAGCATCTCCGGTAAGTGTGCTGGAAAATGCCTAACACCTCATCTCATTTGAGACTGAGTAGATATCCATAGCTGATTAATTCATCTCCACATGATGGACGAGATTGGTGCTCCCGTCATATTTTGGTATGACCACCGACGGCTTGAACTTAGCCGGGGTTGGATAACTCAAAATTTTTGCAACAAATGGGGAGCCTTCAGTGTATCCCCTTTGTAAAGGGTCTTGACTCCTCATTATAACCCCCATTTTATCCTCTAATCTCTATATGGAATCATTCCAAGGCCTCTCGACTGAAGCTACAACCTCTCTCTCTACCGCACCTACAACCTCTCTCTCGGCCTGAAAAATATTGTCTACAGCCCCTTCTCTATCGAATGAATAAACTAAAGGTTCTCTAGAGGTCATTTTATGTCGGATATTCACCTCTCACTATTCCTTGTCTCTCCCTCATGAAGGCTTACGATCGCCACATCCATCATTTCTTCTGGAACCAGTGATGCTTCAAGATCTGGAGAGGCGATTCCTCAAGTAACGTGTTGTTAGGCCGAACCTAGCGAAGGTCGATCCTCTGCTTAGCTTGTCTAAAGTAGATGCCCATGGCCTATAATCTTGACTTCGTCTGCCACTATGTCCCCTATTGGGATGAATTAGACGCACAATGTTTCAAGAGATTTAGTATGGCTCTCAATCATCCTCACCATCACATTGATCATCCTTATTATCATTGAATTCTTAACTCAACCTCCCCAGGCGTAAATGCCTAGAGTCGGTCGCATCTCTACGCCTTTGCTACGAAGGCACTTCTTTATTCAGGGCCTGGGGTGGTACACTGATCGCTGCATCTGGATGGACTTCCATGACGGCCAAAGTTATCATCTCATCCCCGGCATCGACAAGTTTAACCAAAATGTTATGGCTAAATGCATAAAGTTGCTCTTAGATATTTTATCAGTTGTACGCCAATGAGCACGATGCTGCCGACACCTCAACCATTTCTGACTAGGGTAGGGCTTGGCTAGAGCTTGGGCCAACGCCCAAAGGCAGATCGGAGGCCATATCTCCGGTGAACAGGAAGAGCTAAGAATCTGAACAAAAGCTTAAGAGGCTCAATAGGAGCTCTTTCAATGGTGATACAAGCCCACCTGCACGGAGCTGGATCACCACCATAGAATTCGGTGAGCACAAGCTAAACAAAGATGAGGAAGAAAATATACTTCATTCCCATAGACGACACCAGGTTGATGATACCAGAAATGGTATCACCAAATTAATGTGAAGATGCAAGCTCTAACCAGTGCATTAATGGAGTATAAAGAGATATATATATAAAAGAAGATGAGGCAAAGAGGGAGATAACAAATGATATAAGTGGTCCATCCTATCTAGGTCTACTCTACTGTGTGAGTGTGTGTAAAATCCACTAAGAAAAGGGATCTAATGGCCTTGGGATACAGAACACTCAAACTTTATCTCTATATGTAGTGAATTGAGCAGAGTTTCAGTAAGGTAGTGAATTAGAGATCCTTCTAAAGGTAGAATAATGTAGGTATTTATATGGTTGGGGTAGTGGCATGCGCACCCAGGCATGCGTGAGGCAAATGCAATATGAAGTGGCCAATGCCACATTTCCACCTATCAGTTGTGCATGTAAGTCATGATTTAAAGATATTCTTCACATGTGAGGTAGATGTTGTTGTAGACTTTGTCCACATGAGGTTTGCAGCCCACGCATGATCTATTCCACGCGCCCTCTCAGATGTCCAATGTGTCCTGCTGAGATGAGGTGTCATCCTGGACAAGTAAGAGACCTCCGAGGTGCTACTGGATTATATGTTAGTAACTACCAAGTAGAGTCTCGACTGACTTGCATCAGGATGAGACGAGCGTATAATCAGTCGTATGAGGTCTCGGCTTTCTCGTAGGTAGACGATACGAGGTAATAGGCCCATTATGATGGTATGTTGTCTCGGCTTTATGGAAGGATGAGACCGAGATAACTACTACACATAAGGATATCAGTGGCTATCAATTTCGGTGCTAGTGACCAAAGTTATGTCTTAGCCTTATCCTTTAGGGAAAAGGGGAAAATCTTAAGACGTACTACATCTTGAGTGCATGTTTGGTCCGTGAAAGTCTCGCACATCTCCTTGAACTCTCGAATGTGGAGGTAAGGCTTTTCCGACTCCATACGTTGAATGTTGGGAAAATCTAGATCATCCCATTTCTAAAATGAAACTTCCATTCATTATACGGGAGTATAGTGCATCCTGGAGTGACTGTTCGCTGGGGATATAAGAGGTCCCTTATAGGGTGATACGGTAACTCACTCTCACCTATTCCTAAACTAGCATTTCCTGACATGATGTTCTCACTTACGGACTAGCTTTCGTCACCGGACGCTCTAGACGTGTGACTCGTGATGGAGTTGGGTGGTGTAGGAGGTGGAACCCAGAAAGTAGGTGCGTTTGGGGTGTGTGGGATATCAGAGGTAAGCTCGATTATGGGATTCTTGTGTACTATAGGAATGATGGGAATAGGAGGAGTGTTTTGCATTTAAGGTTGGGAGGATATTTTTCTGATATTTTTTTGTAATTTTTGATTTTATGAATGTTTTTGGCTTTTTGATTTTTTTATGAATTAGAATAAAATTATAGGATTAATTCGACCTAACCTTGTATATCTACCTAGTCCCCTGCAACGACACCAAAAACTTGACGCGACTCAAAATGTATCTCTAATACGTATAAATACGATTCAAGTGTAAACCGATCGCTCAAGTATTAATCCGGTAAATCGTGTGTCAAACACAGTGATTTAGACGATCTCTCGTAACGAATAGAAAGGAAAATGACTAACCCTAACGATTGACTCACAAAAATAAAGGAAAAGATGATGATTTCGAAAATCCTTATACTACTTCTAATTAAAACAATTAAATCCTATATAAGTTAACTATGCATGCAAGACTATAGATTAACTGTATAATTAATATGAGAAAAGAAACAAGGTTGGAATACAATCCTCTGACCCCTAGTAATTTCACTGGATACAAAACTACTCAAGAATTAAACATTTAATTGAAAAGAAAACTTCAATTGTTTCAAGAATTACATATATGAAGGAAGTAACCCCCACAATACATAATTAAGAATAAAAATAAAATGCGTGATCAGAGTGTTAATACGCGCGTCGCATTTTTAAACACTCCGATTACCTAGGGTAAACGGAGTTAAAAGTACTACATTGGTTATATTAACAAAATACCACGTTTTTAATTATTTGTTTGATTCATGGACATATTTTATATCTATGAAAAACACATAGGGTTGGGTTCATGCATCCCAACCCTTGGAAACTGTGGTGACAATTATTATTCAACACAAAGAGATAAGAGAAGCACAATCACCAAGCAGAATAAGGAATACAAAATGCCAATCACATAACAGGAGATATACGTGGTTCAGCAAGAATGCCTACGTCCACGGTGGTGCAGTCGGTATTATTTCTATATACTCCGGAGAGCGATTACAGAGAATACAGTGTGTCCTATGCTCCGGACCTAGGGTTTATTATATACATGTCCATTTTCAGGGAGTGGGGGTGTTGGACTCCCCCATGTTTTCCATCTTCTCCTAGATACCCTCTTAACGAGAACATGGGAGAAGACTAAATCATAACCGATTAAGATATGGAGGGTCTGGACTTTGGGCTGCTACAATTGGGCTACTCGTCTAGGCCCATCATAATTTTGGGTACCCACATTTGCCCCTAAGTTTGTTGGGTCATACTTTGGGCTCAATAAATTTAAATGATTTGTCATAATGGCTCCTTTGTACATCGTGCAACTCTTCCCAAAATTTAAGGCGGCACTTGCTTCGTGGTCTGTGCACTATGATTAGTAACACTCAAAAATTATTCAGAGCGGTCGTTTCTCCGACGTCGTTTCAAGCTTCTCAGTACTTTTCCATTTTCTCAAGTTCTAACGATTCACGTTCTCTTCTACCGATCTTCATTCTTATCGCTTTCGATCTTCCTCGTCATTTGGGCTTGTGATTCTTCATCGTTCAAGTCGAACTTTCATCTTGTAAGTCCCTTGTGCCTTCTCTTTGTATTTTCACTTTGAATTTGTAGTTTTTTAGGGTTTTCCAATGGCAAAGATTGGTAATAGATCAGTGTCTGAGTTTGAGAAGTTTTACAATATCCCAGAGTGGGTAGAGATTGAGTGCGCCTCTTCCCCTAGAAATGCTAGAGAGATAGAGGGTGCCCATTGGATCCATGTCTTGTTGATTTCCCAATGGGGACTTACTTTTCCTCCCAACAATCTATTCTTGCACTTCTTTGGTTATTTCAACATTATTCCTGCACAGTGTTCGCCTAATGCGTGGAAGATAATCAATGGCATCCATAGAATAAACCAGCTCTATGGCACCAAATTAGGGCTCGCCGAAGTCTGCTTTTGTTATTCTTTTCCTCGAACTAGTTCTAGTGTTCTCTATCTCAAAGCCAGGAGTCCTGACAGGGTATTGGTAGTAAACCTACCTGATTCCCACAAGGACTATTAGCAAGATGACTTTCTTGCTAGAAATTGGCAGTTCTCCCCCCAGACTGAGGGGTCGAGGTCAGATAGGTTCACTGTTCCCTTTTATGGGTAGGAGTATATAGGTAGTCTTTGCTCTGTTCTTTCAATTTCTTTATTACTGTGTGATTTTTCTGACCCTTTCCTGTTTTTCTTCAGCGAGGTCAAAGAACTTGGAACCTGCTCTCAGCGAGGTTCGTCTTTATGAATTGGTCAAGGCCTGGAATATCAGGGAGCCCTTAGCCGACGACAAGCATCCCCGGTCTGCTGCTTTCTTGCTCGAGTACAAAAACGTTGGTTCCAGCTTTATAGCGAGGCCGGTAGATAGTATTCCTAAATTTGATTCTTCTGAAGAGACTGCTGTTGATCCTATTCAGTTGGACGAGGAGGAGAGCAGTTCTGAGAGTGATATCGTAGGCGGTACTGAAGGCAATTTTGGCGAGGGGAGCTCCAATGGTGATAATTCTTCTGACTCGGAAGAGGTTTTTAAATCTCAAGAATCTTCGAGCACGTCCAGTAGTTCAAGCGAGGAGATGGTTCCTCTAAGAAAAAAATTAATTCGGGATGACGATGATGATGATGATGTGCTCCTCGCTCAGAGGTCGAAGAAGCAGAAGTCCAACACTGGGGCTATTGCTACTGGCTATCGGTCTACTCCTCAGGAGCATAAGAGGAAGAGGAAAGAAGAAGAACAGATGAGAGAGAGAGAAAAAAAAGGAGGAGGAAAGAAAGAAGATAGAAGAGAAGAAGAGGATGGAGGAGAAGAGGAGAATGGAGAAAGAGAAAGAGGAAGAGAGGAGAAAGATGGAATCGAGGACGAAGGCTGGGCAGGCCTTAGTCCCGGTGTCCGCATTACCCAAGGGGGCCTCAGTTGCCATTTCCCCTCAATTGTCCCCTGCGCTGCTCGCGAGGGCAGTTTTTCCTGCAAATCACCAAAGGGCGATGGGGTCAGATCAGTTAGCTCTGCAAGCTAGTCAGAGGCTAGCCTCGGTAGGACATTTTCCTTTCTCTAATGCTTTAATAAATTCCAGTTGTTTCCTTTTCCTGATATCCTCTTTTATCTGCAGTTTGTGACTGACTTCGCCGTGCTCTATCGTTCTCGCGATGAGCTAGTGAAGAAAAATGGCGAGCTGGAGCAGCAAAATGCTGCCTTGAAGTTCAAGGGTACGGAGCTCGAGGCTTGTTTGGAGGCTGCTGATGTTGCTCGGGCTTCTTTCGACCTCGCTATTGTCGAGGCCAATCGAGAGAGGGAGGCGACAGTCAAAGAATTGAATGAGCTGCGATAAGCCTACGATCTGGTTTGCTCGAGCAAGTTAGCTGTCGTGAAGAAGAACAAAGTGCTAACCGAGGAGCTAAAGAAAAAGGAGTCTGAGGCAATCACTGCCAAGGAAGACTCATATAACTCTGGGTGGGTTGCTGCATACGAGGATGCCGAGGTTCAGATAGGCTACATTAGCCGTCTGAATTTCAAGAAGGGCTGGAATAAGGCCCTCTTAGCCGTCTGAGTTTGAAGAGCTCGCCTTCATCAGGGGGTGGTTGAGTGCCTTGTGGGAGTTGCAAGTCCCGAGGAACTCGATGCTCTGGTACTGTCATGAGATTTCTCCTTCCACCCTGATGCCTAACCCCTTCCGGAGAGATGATCAATGGATCCCCATTGATGCCATCCCTCGGCAGTTATTGGAGTCGGATGCGAATGAAGTCGAGGATGAGCTAGTTCCTCATCCTGACGACTGTCGAAGAGCCCAAGTGGCTGATTATCTCGTTCGGAGGCCTCACCCTCACTAAGATTCTGTCAGTAGTAACTCTATGTATTTTGTATTGAAGTGATGTAATGTCGATGTTTTGGGAGAGCTCGTCGACTAAACATGTATTGTATTTGCTGTAAATGTGATGAATTAATACAAAATTTATGTTTTGGGTGAATTTTCCGACTAAACAAGTGTCTTATATTTTCCACATCTTTGCTAAAAAATCTTGAGCCTATCTTGGCTGACTAGATTTGTATGTTCGCATTATCAAGTAAGTGCCCTTCCAGTCCAGTACGCCAACGAGATACCATTCTGCCTCACTTTACCTTTTAGGTTGTGTCTTCACACTCCCTTAGGCCTAAGTGTGGCAATTGGCGAGGACACACCTGGTGTTGGATGCTCTATCCGATAAGGTTTTATTCAACCAAACATTGTTTGGTGACCAATTTTGACTTGGCCATATTGCCTAAGGATCTCATGTAGGGCTTCATATATTGTCAGGGGCAATGCTAAGATGTCTTTCATATTTCATAACGAAAACCTGAGGAGGGTTATCTACCTGCTATAGTGTAATGATCAGTGTGCCTGTTACTTGGAAAAAGTGTGTGGGTTATAAAGTTTATACATTGACGCCTCGTAAAATGCAAATTAGTTAACTGATACTTCGTAGAATGCAACTTCCAAATAACTTTTTATTAATGATAAGGAAATAAACTTCTAGTTTCATAATTAAAGATCAAAAGAAGAATCTAGAAATAAAATTTCTTAAGGTTGGTTGCATTCCACGCTCGAGGTATCTCTCTGCCTTCCATCATTTCTAAGTGATAGGCTCCCTGCAGATCATCTCTAGTTATCTTGAATGGTCCTTTCCAGTTTGGCCCTAGCTTGCCATCTGATAATTTTACTGCGCTGCTCAGGACCTTCCTCAGGACATAGTCCCCAACTCGGAATGTCCTTAGATTGACCTTCTTGTTGTAGTGTCTTGCGAGCTACTGCTGATAGCTTGCTAGTTTTACTAGGGCGAGCTCACGACGTTCATCGCCTAAGTCGAGCTCGGTGAGCAATGCTACATCATTATTGCCCTGATCGACAAGGATGGACCTCATTGTTGGCAAGCCTGCTTCCAAGGGGATGATTGCTTCCATTCCATACGTCAATGAGAATGGGATTTCCCCTGTCGCTCGTCGTGGAGTAGTACGGTAGGCCCATAGGATATATGGTAGCTCATTTACCCATGCGCCTTTGGCTCGCTCTAATCGTTTCTTTAATCCGTCGATCACTATTTTATTGGAAGCCTCGACTTGGCCATTACTCCGAGGATAGGCCACCGAGCTGAAAAGGTGCCTAATTCCATGCTCGTCACAGAAACTCTGAAAGGAGCCGCTCTCGAACTGCGTTCCATTGTCAGTGATAATGGTTCTGGGGATGAAAAAATGGGTGATTATATTTCTCCATATGAATCTTATCATATCTGCATCTCGAATATTCGCTAGAGGTTACGCCTCGATCCATTTGGTGAAGTAGTCAGTTGCGACCAACAGATACTTACGATTGCTGGTGGCGGTAGGAAGTGGTCCTACGATGTCCATTCCCCATTGGGCGAATGGCCGTGGGCTGGAAAATGATTTTAGGTCGTTAGCAGGTTGGTGGACCATAGGAGCGTGAAGTTGACATTTCAGGCACTTACGAACATACACCGCAGAGTCCCTTTGCATATATGGCCACCAATAGCCTTCCTTTATTGCTCGAAAAGCCAAAGACCTTCCTCCAATATGGCTTCCAAAAATTTCCTCGTGAAGCTCATGTAGAACTTGCTCGATATCCCTTGGGTGAACGCATTGAAGGTAGGGACCGGTAAAGGATCTCTTATATAGCTTGCCCTCTGGAGATAA
Organism: Sambucus nigra; assembly: GCA_949130495.1. NCBI lineage: Eukaryota > Viridiplantae > Streptophyta > Magnoliopsida > Dipsacales > Adoxaceae > Sambucus > Sambucus nigra. Next base: position 462,498,041 of record OX422209.1, on the reverse strand, counting down.
GTAAAAGCGAGTAGCTTTGACTCTTATCTGATGAGCGGTCTTCTTATCATCTGGGAGTGTGCCATCCTTCAAATAGTTCCTTAGTGGGTCCATCCAGTTGGGTGCTGACTTAATTTGGAGCACCTGCTCCATGCCTGGTGGCTCGCTGTTACGACTAATGTTCGGATGAGCGAGGAAATCGATGGGGATTGTGTTGGCATGTTTGATCTGTCTTCTGGAAAACTGCTGGACATTGACTTCCTCAAAGCTAGCCATTAGTCTTTTTTCTAAGGCGAGGTAAGCTGCCATTCTCTAATCTTTTGCATTGTAGTCTCCACTTATCTGATTGGAGACTAATTGAAAATCGTCGAACACCTGTAAATGCTTTACCCCCAAAGTGTGCGCCTTCTGGAGGTCAGCCATTAAAGCTTCGTATTCTGCTTCATTGTTGGAGGTTGCAAATCCAAGCCTGATTCCTTGCTCGAGGACTGTATCCTCTGGAGTAATAAGGAAAATGCCTATTCCTGCCCCTTTGAGTTGGAGGCTCCGTCAACAAATAATTTCCAAACTTCCTCCGTTGCATGGTTTTCTCCTTGCATTACTGGTTGAGATTGGCCGAGGGGCTGCTCACCTATGAATTCGACTATGAAATCAGCAAGGACCTGCCCCTTGATTGCGTTCCTTGGTTGAAATTAGATGTCAAATCGTCCTAGCCCGACTGACCATTTAGACAGTCTGCCCAAAAAATTTGCCTTCCTCAGGATTGCTTTAAGGGGGTGAGATGTAAGGACGATAACAGTGTGATCTTCAAAGTAGTGCTTTAACTTCCTCGAGGCAATTACAAGTGCAAAGGCCAGCTTTTCTAGTGGTAGGTACCGCTGCTCGGCCTCTAATAAGGTTTTTCTTGCGTAATAAACGGGGTGCTGGATTCTTGCAATTTTGCACATCAATGCAGAACTGACAGTGTGGTTGGAAACGGAGAGGTATAAGTACAAGGAATTTGTTTCCTGTGGTATGACGAGCAGTGGTGGGGAGATGAGGTAAGCCTTGAGCTCATCTAATGCTCGCGAGCAATCTTGGTTCCATTCTACCATTTTATTTCCCTTTAAAAGCTGGAAGAAAGGCTTGCACTTCTCGGAGGACTTAGAGATAAAGCGACTTAAGGCAGCGAGCATACCGGTGAGCTTCTGTATGTCCCGGATTGTTCGAGGAGGTTGTACCGTGTTTATTGTATCGATCTGGTCTGGGTTGGCCTCGATGCCTCTCTTACTGATCAAGTACCCAAGAAATTTTCCTGATTGGACACCGAAAGAACACTTGCTTACGTTAAGTTTCATTCGGTACTTCTTGAGGATTTCGAAGGTTCTTGATAGGTCCGAGAGGTGGTTTTCTTTCTTTCTGCTTTTGATGAGCATATCGTCGATGTAGACCTCCATGGTGTCTCCCATTTGGTCCTTGAACATCTTGGTGACCAGCCGCTGGTAGGTTGCCCTTGCGTTTTTTAGCCCGAAGGGCATGACCTTATAATAGTACAATCCAACGGTGGTGATGAATGTTGTCTTGTCCTGGTCTGGAGCGTACAAGGGGATCTGATGATACCCTGAGTATGCGTTCAGATAACTCATTCTCTCGTGATCTGCTGTGGCGTCCACTAATTGATCTATTTTTGGAAGAGGGAAGCTATTTTTAGGGCACTCCATGTTAAGGTCAGTGAAGTCGATGCAAACTCTCCACTTCCCGTTGCTATTACTTGGTTGGATAACCATTTGGGGAATTGTACCTCCCGTATGGATCCTGCATCCACTAGTTTTTCAACTTCTTTTTCCACGGCTTTTGCCTTCTCGGGTGCAGTTCGTCGTGCCTTCTGCACGATTGGTTTGAAAGTGGGATCGACGTGCAGCTGATAACAAACCATACTAGGATCAATTATTGGCAACTCGTATAGTTCCCATACGAAGACGTTTACATTGGTCCTTGGCAGAATCGCCAATTACTTCTTTTCCTGATCCGTGAGATAAGCTCTGATCAAGATAATTCTGGTATCGTCGCTATCTCCAGCAGTGACTTCCTCCAGGTCCTCGACGACTCGTTCGGAGGGGAGGAGCCTGGTCTCCTCTACTCCGGGCCTTCCGTATTTTAATTGCTATTTTGAAGGTATCAGACCTTCTTATTCTTCAACTTTCTTGTTGGGCTTGTCGACCTTCTTCTCTGGTCTTGGGCGGATGGCTGCTATGAAGCATCTTCTTGCCATCGCTTGATCTCCATGAATCTCCATTACTCCTCGCTCAATCGTATACTTGAGCTTCTGATGGTAGGTCGAGGAGACTAACTTTATTACGTGCAGCCATCCTTTGTCGAGGATAGCCTGGTATGGCGAGTCAATATCGACCACCAGAAACTCGATCATCTTGGAAACATTTCCTGCCCTTACTGGCAGCCCGATCTTTCCTAAGGGTATAGTCACCTTTCCACCAAATCCAACCAAAGGGACAGTAGCTTCCTTCAGGTCGGCGATGCTTAATTTCAATTTTCTGAGCAGGTTGAGATACATTACCTCGGACGAGCTTCCTTGTTCGATGAGCAACTTGTCGACGTCATAGTTTGTTATCCTGAGAGTAATGATCAAAGCATTATGATGTGGGTTCTCAATCCCATCAGATCTTCATCTGTAAATACGATATGCTTGCTATAGTCGACGTCATCTGCTCGCCGACGCTTTCCTGCCGGTCTCTTCGCTGGATCGATCTGAAAGCGTGCATCACCACTGTAAGCTTTTTTACCTCCATTCAAGCTATATTTCCCTAAATCTGTTTCACGTCAGATGCCCCGTGAATTACTGCAAATTCATGGTCGGCATCGTCTTCGAGTACGTTGTCAGGCTTTGCTTCTCTATGGGCAACAACTTTATTCGCCTTTTTCTCCACGAATTCGTTTAGATGCCCGGACTGGGCCAGCTCTTCGAGGTGGGACTTGAGAGCTTTGCAATGCTCACTTTTATGTCCTCCCTCTTTGTGAAAAGCGCTTCTTAGCGCGTTATTCCTCTTCGAGGGATCTCCTCCCATCTTCCTGGGCCACTTGATAAATGGCTCGTCTTTATTTTTTGCGAGAATTTCGTAAATTGGTTCTTTGAAGACGGTGTTGACCGCCTGAAATGCTTTCGACACATCATTGTTGCTTCCGTTCTTGGAGCCATTTTTACCCCCATGCTTTCCTCCTTTCTTCTGGTTCTCAGTCTTATCACTGCCCTTGGCAGCAAGCTTAGTTCGACCGTTTTCCCCTGTGCTAAGGCGGGTCACATCTTCCACCTTGGCATATTTCTCGATCCGGGCTATTAGGTCATCGATGGTCATGGCTTCTTTCTTTATTAGGGATTGGTACAGAAGGGAAGAGCTGGGTAGCCCAATTTTAAAAGAGGCCACTGCCACTTGCTCCAAACAGTCCTCGACCTCGTTGAATAACTCCCAGTACCTCTTCGCGTAGTCTCGGAGGGTCTCTTGAGGCATCTTTTTCACTGTTAGCAAAGCATACATCCTTTTGGGATGGGAGCTAATAATTAATCGGTCCGTAAAAAGCTCGGCCAGGGACCTGAAACTCCTGATGGACCGGTGGGGGAGCCTTTCGAACCATTTCTGCACCACGTCATGCAGGCTTGAGGGAAAAAATCGACACACTTGTGCATCTCGATGGTTCCAAAGGGTCATGGCCTGCCGATACTGACTGACGTGATCAATGGGATCAGTTTTACCATCATAAATTATGAACCTTGGAATAGCAAACTTCTTGGGGGATTCCTCTTCCTCTATTTCCCTCGAGAAAGGTGATTTCATCTGAGTTTTGAGAGCTCGCCTAGTGAGTTCTCGGGTCGATCTGGTACTGTGATGTGCAGGGTGTTGGTCTATCTCCCTTCGAACCAGACTTCGTATGTTTTTATTGCTGTGATCTGGGCTCCTGTGATTGCGAGCTAGTCGCAGTTGCTCGAGCAGGTCATCCTCTGACTCGTTTCCCTTAGCTTTCTGGGATCCGCGCTTGGGGCTTCTTCCTCGGCTGTGAGACTTGCTCGCCTGAGGGTTAGGAGTGCGATATGGACGTCTCTTGGTACCACGATAGAGTTCTTTCTCCATTCTTTCTAATCTTCTTTTGAGGTGAGCATTATCAGCTTCGTGCTTGCGAGAAGACTCCTTCTGATCGTGGAGCCTCGCCTCATAGGCATCAATCATCCTGGATATCTGTGTGGACCTCACTGGTCCTTGGCTTTCTTCTGAGGCTGGACTTTCTAAGCGAGCCCTCTAATCTGAACGCCGAACTTCAGATCTAACCCTGCGAGGAGCAGGTGGTTATTGGATATCTCTTGCCTGGGGAGCATTACTACTGTGACCAGACATTTCGAACTCTTTTCTTGGTGTGGGCTTTCTCAGGGAAGATAAACGATTCCCACAGACGGCGCTAATTGTGGTGACAATTATTATTCAACACAAAGAGATAAGAGAAGCACAATCACCAAGCAGAATAAGGAATACAAAACGCCAATCACACAACAGGAGATATACGTGGTTCAGCAAGAATGCCTACGTCCACGGTAGTGCAGTCGGTATTATTTCTATATACTCCGGAGAGCGATTACAGAGAATACAGTGTGTCCTATGCCCCAGACCTAGGGTTTATTATATACATGTCCATTTTCAGGGAGTGGGGGTGTTGGACTCCCCCACGTTTTCCATCTTCTCCTAGAATCCCTCTTAACGAGAACATGTTAGAAGACTAAATCATAACCGATTAAGATATGGAGGGTCTGGACTATGGGCCGCTACAATTAGGCTACTCGTCTAGGCCCATCATTCTAATTTCGGGTACCCACAAAAACCTAGCCACACATGGTGTTGCTAATAAATATAATGGTCTCTATGTTGATGTAATAATATTCATCATTTAAGTGTATCTAAGAATCTCTTACTACTATAAAATGCAAAATAAGGCATTAAGACTCCTCTCCAACCAGTCTATCCACGTATGCAAAGCATTTAAGACTCTCAAACCCAATACTATCCACGTGTCAGTTGTTTGAAATTAATAATCCTCCTCTTTTACAATAAGCCTACAGTCGATGAATATTAAAACGAAGGTAGATGCAATGACACTGGTCATTCTCTTCGGTTCTCAATACTCACCAAATGGAGCCTCTTTATCTTCTTCACATTCACATTCTCCAAAACTTTCCCTCTTTTGAGACGAATCATCTCCTCCCCCTATTTCACCCTCTTATTCAAAGGACAACCACATCTCTCTCTCATCAACGAAATGAAGCCATGGCCAGCCATGGAAGGTCACTCCAAGGGCATTTCTGAAACCCCAAAACCAAGCATATAACCTCTTTTCTAAAGAACCAGCCCCCAAGATACAGAAACACCCCATTTTTGTGTGTCAAAAAGCTGTATGAGGATGCACTTTTACCCTCTCTCTGCTAGCTACGATCTCTCTAGGTATATTTCCATTACACCATATGTTTACGTATTTGTCTAAACGACACTAATTTATGCTTTTTATTTTTGTCTCGTAGTGCAACCGACACTGAAGTACCAGGCAGAGGAAAAGCTTTGGTTCCCAATGATCTTAGTATAGCAGTACCAGAAGGGACATACGGTCGTGTTGGTAAGTGGGCCTCTTATCAAAATCCGTTTGTAAATGATATGTTTTGGTATTATAGAGATGGAAGTTATATGTTTTGTAGTGTCGCGTTCTGGTTTGACATGGAAGCATTCGATTGACGTTGGTGCGGATGTGATTGACGCTGACTACGGAGAACCGGCTAGGGTGATTTTATTTAACCACGCTGATGTTCATTTTGAGGTTAAGGTAGGTGATAGGATTGCACGATTGATTATTGAGAATATTGTTACTCCTGGGGTTTCTAAGGTTGATGATTTGGATTTAACTGTGAGGGGAATTGATGGGTTTGGCTCAACTGGCGTTTAAGGATTTTCGTTTTTATTGCAGTCTTAGGTCTTAATGTTTTTAGATTTAGCTGTTGGGGTGTTTTTAGGGCATTAGGTACGAGGGTTGTGGAGCAATATGGTATTATTTGTGAGTAATTTTGCCAAATGTCTGGTTGATGTTTCTTTGTCATTTTACCTAAAGTTATTTTGAAGTAATGGATGGGGATTTGCAATTTATGATTTTGCTAGGATTGAAAATCACAGATTCACTAATTATGTTTTAATTAACATAATTACTCATTTAAAAATTTGTCAAAAAAATAATGTGAGGCAAAATGGTCCATTAATACCAACCTAAGACAATTTACCTTGACAAAAACTTCATACTGGACTAGACCTCACTTTTTATCTGCGTGACACATTGCTGACTGAATATGATTAATGGACTACGTTTCATTTTATGGAAATTGAGTTTTTCATCTTTTTGCTAGGTTCAAATTAACAATTAAATTAGCCGTTTTAGATTGAATTTGGACCACTTTAATTAGTCATTTCTCAGTGCTAAAGGAGGAGAGATTTTCAGTGCTATAGGGGGATAGGGAAAAAGTTAAGAAGCCAATGTTGCAAGGGTTATCAAACATAATTTAGTCTCCCAGTATCAGTGCTTAATCTGAATTGAAAGCATTCCAATCAATCATTTGTAATACTTGATTAGTTCATTTAGGATTTCTCAGAAGTTTATTTTATGTTTTGTTGAGATTGTAAATTTGTTAGTCAATGGTGTCATATTGTCCATGTATTATTTGAATAAATGTATGAAGAATGGTGGTTAAAATTTATCTCCATAATATAAATTTTTGATCCATGATTTTTCTTTTTACTTATGTGTCGCGCAACTGCGACTCGCCCGCTCATCGAGCGGGTTTAAACCTAGTAACTATATAAAAACTATAGATCGAAATCTTCTAAGGATGACACGTGGCATTGACATAAATGCAAATTTATATAACTATATAAAATGTATTAAATATCCTCATGTTTCTCTCTCCTAAATCGTACTTGGCCGTTTAATCGAGCAGAGTAACGTAGAAACCAAGTAACAAAAATCACGATTCTCTCATTCGTCTCTTTGATTTCTCAACTATTTCTCTCTCACCCGTGTTTGATTTCTATGAAGGTATACAGTCACTTTGAAAAACGAAGACACCTTGAAAAATGAAGAGGTACACATGAGGACTTTTGGACCAAAAAATTAAACATATTTAAGAACCAACAGAAAAACAAAGAAGCACCACAAATACTCTCCAAGTTTAGACGCAACATAATACAAAAATGGGTATGAAATCTAAAGCTCCAGAGGCCTCCGGTTTGCAACATCCAACTCTGTCGATTGCAGCTCAAACTACTTGGAGATGAATTTATTTATGAAGGTAGGAGGATGAGTTAGAGAATTGTAAATATTTACATATAAGAGGTTTGTCTCTTTATTTCCCTGCATTTCCCTTGTTTTAGGTCACTGGTATTCCCCACAATGAAATATCTACTCAGATGTGTCGTCAGGCTGGTTTGGTCAAGTGATAGGAGAAGACTGAAAATCTTTTTGAGGCTGGGGAAGACGGAAATTTTGCCATTGTGTTTGATCAACATGGAGACAACACAGTTTTTCAAACTTGATTTTAAAGAAAATGGATCGATGGAGAGAGTGACCCTTTTCCTAAGCCTTGCCCGGTACCTGTATTTTCACCTTATTCTTCCCATGAGGCTCAGGATACTTACTTCTTCTTTAAAGCTTTGAAAGAAAGCTCTCTATTTTTCTTACGGGGTTGCTTATTCCCCTTCCAAAAAGTAGCTATTTCCTCCTAATAGTCTTTTTTCTTGAACTGCTGAATATTTAACATATGAATGTGGAAAACACTATCGTTTATTTGATTATTTAAATGTAATTAAGAGAAAGTCTCTCTTTTAATGTATTACAATATTTAAAGAAAGGTATTTTGTTTATATCAAATTTATCTTTTCATATTTCCCATCATACTACTTTTGATAATAATTTAAAATGCAATCTCCTTTAATTCGTAGAATATATTGTGTGTAAGAGATTACAATAACAAAAAATAAAGTTCACATAAATTCGAATTATGTTATATATCCTTATATTCGGCCACGCATCGCGTGACTTTCATGCTAGTGTAAGAGAATAATGTAAAACGAAATATATACTCAAGAACATGCAAAAGAACTAGAAGAATTAAGAACAAGATGAGAAAGGCGAACTTTATTAATAAATACTTGAATTCAAACCACAAATAATGTAACTTGATGAAGACTAGAGTGCTAATTGTTCTTGCTATTTTTTTCCTCTAAAAATTATGTTTCTAGCCTTTTAACTCACCCCAGGATAAAGTGGGAATAAATCCCCCACGTTTTTACAAGAGTTTGAACCATTTACAACTCTAATTTTAAGTGGACAAACTTCAATTTTCGAGCACATATTTTTGAAATGTTTCCCTTCAAAACTAAATCGGTTCATTTTTCTAGTATAGCCTAAGTCTTTTGATCGAACCGGTTAAGATTTCAAGAGTTTCCACTTTTTCCTTTGCTTCTTCTCATTTTCATATACTCGTAACTTCCCAACCATGTCTCGAAATTAGATGTTATTTCATTTTATGTGCTCGTGAGTTTAATGTCTTCACTTCTTCTTTAGGTCCGTATTCGAATTCTAGGTATACAATTTATGAATTTGCCCTTTGACTTTTCCTTCTTTCTTTCTTAGCCTTAATCTGATTTCTCTTTTGCTTTCAAGCGCATGAAATATATGCAAAATGTAAGAGAAATACATGAAACACAATGCACTCGCATAAAAGGGTCAATAACAATGATATGAGATAAAATTGTATAATTTGCATAGTATGGAATGATAAAAGTACCTAAATTACGGGGATAAATATGAAGAATTTACCCCGAATTATAACACTACACCACAATTCGAAAATGGTTACAGTAAACTGGTCATGGTCCAAGTTCGTGACTAGGTGGTCACAGCCTAAAATCATTATCGGGATCAAATAACCCGTGACCGGGTCCATGACCATTAACCACCATGATACAAACTGAAGATGATCATGACTTAGGACCGTGACTAGCCTGGTCACATTTGTGGTTCATGATAAGGTCATGACCATTATGATGACAAAATTCCCTCCAACCGTGGTCACGGATCGTGACAGTAACCGTGTCTATGATTAATATACATACATCCACACATATATATGCACATACACACACATATACATTCATTCACACATATATATGCACATAACCCCTCTTTATGTATGTATGTACATAACCCCTCTCTCTCTACATTCACATATGTGTATGTGTGTGTATATATGTGTGTGTGTGTATGTTTATGTCTATGTATGTGAATGTGTGTATTATGTATGTGTATGTGTATGTGTTTGCGTTACTATATGTTAATGTATGTTTATATGTATGTGTATGTGGATGTGTATGTGTATATGTATATGTATATGTATATATATGTGTTTATATGTATATGAATGTATGTGTATGTACGTGTGTATATATTTTCAATTCTTAAACCCTTGCTAGTGTAAAATTTTCCCAAGTTCAAAATTAATGAAACATACTCAAAATCCTATTTACTAAACCATAAAAACTAAGCCCAAATCAATAAACCCAAATACCTAAATCTTAAAACCTAAACCCTAATACTTTAATCCTATATCATATACCCTAAATTGTAAATTGAAAATTATAAGCCCTAATGCCTAAACACCAAAACCCAAAACATAAAAAAATTGATATTTGAGATTTGGATCCTATTTGTAGAATTTGACGATTGAGATTTGTTAGTGTAAGATATGGACTTAAATTTGAGTTAGTGAATTCAAAAAACCCTAATACTTACTTTTGATATTATCATGAATTCATTATTAATGACTTGGACACTTGATACGTATATGAGCCCTTATGATGTAACACACTTAAGTTAATAACATGTCTCTTTTATGGAAGAACATATATGAGCCCTTATGATGTAACAAACTTAAGTTAATTACTTGTCTCTTTTATATAAGAACATATATAAGCCCTTACTTGAGATATTTTTATTATTGGTACGTGTCTTATCATGTACATGGCAGAAGGAGTACGGGCTAATCGTTGATTATCGGTTCAGTTGTTAGATAATGATGTTGGATTGCTTGGATTGATAATACATATAGACTTTCAAAATCTTTCCATAATCTCTCATAATAAATTATAACAAAACGTGTCTTAACAATTATCCCCATTTAAATGTAAATGTATCGGGGGTGGGGGTGGGGTGTCCTTATTTGGATTTCACTTTGATGAGACATCCCATGCACGGGGTTTATAAAAGGGTAATTGTGATAACTCAATACTCTAATTAAACTAATATACCCTTATGAAAGAGTGCGCTTGTGTTCAAATAAAGAAATTATCTAATTAAACTCAATTTTTATCAATTAAGTCCTAAACATGCATCATAGTGTGATTGAAGATGATAGAATCAAGAAAGAACATTCAAACACATACATGTGAGGAAAAATCCCCCAAAGGGGCAAAACCTTTTATTTTCACTATAATTTTGTAAAAACGGTTACACGGATTACAATGAAAATAGGTGTGACACAGAAATACCCGCAGGCGTCGGTTCTGATGTCGTCGGCTGGAAGCTTCCATAGGAACTCCAGGTGGGCAACAGCAGAGAAGAAGACGACTCCTCCACAAAGTACTCTAGAAGAGTAAATTATCTTCTTGAAGGTTTAACAATTCATAAATATAAATGGGATTGATTATGTGAATAAAAAGGCTTAAGAAAACCTTAAAAGGTGAAGTTTGATTCTGGGTTGTTTTCGCAGAAATCGTGTTTGCAGAAAGACTTTTAAAACGTGTAGAGGGGCACCAGATATTTATACGAATTTCGAGGCAGCGGACTCGTTCGAACGAGATGACATGTCGCTCGAACGAAGGACGGATATCGTTCGAACGAGATCGCGCGATATGCCTATATCGTTCGAACGACAATGCAATGTCGCTTGAACGAGCTCTTCGACCGAGGCACTCCACTTCTACACTTAGAAAAATTTATGCTTTTTATAAAAATACATCAGACTTCGAAAAAAAATCTGAAAAATTTCCCAAATATTTATGCAAATGTTAATATTCCAATAAACCATTTTACCGATATTGCATAGTGGAGTAGTGGGAATGAGCTGAGCAGCCCATCGCATGTAGCATGATGCACGTGAAGATGATGGATGCATTGGATTCGGATAAAGGCCTTCGTGGATGATCGTGATGACGTGCCGAATGTAGCGGTATCAGACATACAAACTGTGATCTAGGGAAAATAGAAAATTCCTAGATTCTACCCCGGACATTTATAAAATTATGTCTTTACACCTTACTTAAATGCATGGTTCCAATTAACATCCATTCGTATAAGATTCGTATGTTAAAATAAAATAAACTTAAATCGGGTCGGTTGAAAAATAATAACTGGTTAGTAATTAATTAGAGTCATTACTTATAGGACTCGTATTTATGCCCTCGTATATTTTTCTCAGCAAAAATGAGGCACGGTGATAATCACTGGCAGCAAGAGTACGAGAGGTTACAATTGTACCGCACTTATACCTCTTCTATTAGTGCTTGATGTTTAAAGGGTACTCTTATTTACAGGTATGGGAATAATAAGATCGAATAGTTTAACTTCCTTACAAATCATAGAGTTCATCTTCATCAAGAGTACCTATGAGATCGTATTCTATTTTCCCCACCCGAAAGCTGGGATGACATTATAGAGATGTAGCCCTGACTTTGCTTACGTCATTAGAGGAGGCAAAAAAAAATTTTACCCATTGTGGATACAACTATGTACAAAGAACACTAACTAAGATTGTGATATCTCGCCACATATGAACGTTAAATTAAATCTTGCCAAAAATTAAAGAAGATGAAATTCCGAGTTCATGTCATGGACATCTATACATCAATCATAGATTCACTTCCTCCTAGTTGTCCACATGCAAAAATTCATAGGTTTTTAAAAACTAATACTAAATGGATGGAGATCAGATACATTGAATGTATTCTAAAGTCTTATTATGAGAAGGTAGATACATATACATAGTCATAAAATTGATTAATTAGTTAAAACTTCATATTATCATGATGATTTCGTCACTTATTATTATTTTTAGATAATGTTGGTGGAAATGGACAGAAGGTACAAAGTGATGAGGTGACACCCCAACTAGGATTCTCATCTTCTGCACCCCAACGAGAATTATCATCACCACGTGGTGAGAAAATATCTATTTCACCATTGGTTCAGTTCACTACTCCAATTACAAGTAGGCAACAAACCCCTATTACTCCAACGCTCCCAACACGCCCGGATCAAATGAGAAGAGTCCCATTGGGTTCTCCATTTTCGAGAATAATCATACTAGTGATAAAAATGACCTCCAAACATTTAAATCCCAGTGTTTGTCACTTGGAAATATGAAAGTGGGAGTCGGGGGAGAAGATAATTGGAACTTAGTTGATCAAGCCATCAAGGAAGACATTGATGACCAACTCTGCAAGTGTTTCTCATTCCCCGACCATTCAAAGTAAAAGGTCTTTTACCGAGTTGCAAAACAATTTAGAATATATCAAATAAACCTTCGAATGAGACATTTCCTGATGGGGGCATCGAGCTCCGACATTTTATCTCTGAGAGACAGAGTACATTCAAATATTGAAATGTCGGTTAAACAAATTGCACTTTGTTATGAACCTGAAGATCATGGGTACAAATAGGTGATATTATACAATAACCATTTTGATAAACTCATTTTCATAAACCTTTAAAATTTCGAACGATGTCATGTGATATTTTATTTACAAAATATTTATGATTTTTATTAATGTTTATATTTATTATCACAAGGGTATATATATAGTGCTTATAATTCACCTTCTTTTGAACCGTCGACAAATATAGTGTTTATCGCACATGTGTAATTTTATTTTAATGACACACTATACGAGGTCCAAGATGAAATTGATATCACAACCTCATCACCTTTTGGTGCAAGTTTCCCCTAGTGACATGCTATTCTCTAATAATTTGTTCGACCTTACCGAAATGTTCCCTTAAAGAATTATCTTCACGCTCTAACATGCTAGCCACATTGTCTTCCTCTTTGATCTCATCCGAGAGGGAGGTTACCAAGTGGGTCTACTCGCCATAAGCACTTATCATTTTCTGAAGTGCTTGTTGAATAGATGAAAATGATTTGCGTGTTCGCCTTAAGGTATCCCGACCAAGTATGTGGTTAAAATATTCATTTGTCTAAACCATTGTCACCAATTCCAAGTTGTTATTAGACCACGAAGATAAAAAAAAAAAGTAAAGAGACATTCGAAAGCTAGAAGAAGAGCGAGCAAACATAAGCAATATGAAATGACCTTATAAAGCAAATAATAAAAAGGCAGTAAAAATAAAGTACAACAAGTTATAAGTTAATCTAACTAGCTTAACCTTCTTTTTCTTTTATCACTTGATCTTGGTCTGCGGACTCCTTTTCTTGATCAACTCATTCGTTTTCTTGGCCAGCTTCAGCATCATTTCCCTCATATTCATCAAGTCTAAGAGGATATCTTATATTATGATCACTAAAGAGTTTTAACTCAGGAGGGATGCCTGCATGGACCATTGCCTCGTCTCAGCCTCTCTTAAAGTTGGTCTTACGAATGTGGTCCAACTGGTCCTTAGATGACATAAAATCATTCTCCACCCTTGGTCATATGCCTTGTTCTTAATCGTTAAGGCCTCACCCAAGGTCTCAGCAGATTTTTCATCAACTTTCACTAAGACTTATTCTCGACCTTATAGGCCTTCTTAGACTCCTTAATAGCGTTATCAGACTCAGATAAGGTTTTACTAAGGTCGATGTTGGATTTGTCCTGGTTAACTGCAAGACAAACACCCATAAAATAAGTTAGTATATTGAAAAAGTTATAAAGTAAAGGTCCGAACGTAATATAGCAGCTTATCAGAGATAATGCGTAGGCAGTGTAGGAGACCTATTGGTCAGTTGACAGTTTACTGACCACCTATTTATCGACTTGCATATAGGACCCCTTTAGTAGGGTGGGGGCCAAACTGGGATCCCTGGGCACTGACATCACAATGTGGCCCTTCCCTTTACCGGGGGCATCCATCTTCTTAGTGGGCAAAGTAGCAGCAACACTGGAACCTGTCGAAGAATTTTTAATTATGCAAAAAATATGAACAGATGTTTGGATTTGAGGCGTAATAGACTACTGTTCTTAAGGTGTTATTTGTCCCCACTCGTACAGAGTTTGCTAACGGGTCTAGGCAAATTACCTCCAAGATACAACAAATCCACGGGTTTATTCAAGTAGCAAACTTGAATAATAACCCAGAACACTCTATGAAATTGGTAAGAAGAAATAATAGAGAGAAAGAGAATTTTCGGAATACATTATGACAGGATTTTGCCTTCTATATATAGCCTCTTGTGGTGTCTGTTCATGAAGAGACACCACATCCAAAGGTCATTTAATCACGGCCCTTGGATATATAACTATATTTTTAACGTTCCAGATTTGAACTAAAAAGATGCGACTGTACGGATTAATACTTAACGAAGTGGCGCCAAAATCCGACGGTTCAGATCCACTCGCGCCATAATTATGTGTCATTTATTATGGATTTAATCTGGACCGTTTGATCTTTTGACGTTGTCAAAATCAAAGGCTCCTACTGCTCCTCGCGACGATGCGTACGTGCGAAGTGCAAAGTGCGCCTCTAAAGCGCCCTAAACGCCCAATCGCACACGCGCGCGCGCGCGTGTGCGTGTGCGTGTGCGGATGGTGCAAAGCACCATCCTTGGACCTAAGGTGTACACTAGTAGCATACACTTCAATGCACACAAGTAATCTCTTATGACACAAAAGCATTTATTAACCCACTAACTTTTTCACACTTTTCCAATGTGGGACTTTGGTTTTCCCACTTCCCTTTGTCTTTTCTTATTCCAATTAATTGATGGTTTTAACCTTTCATTTTCTCTAACCATTAATACCCATTAATATTAAAATCATCCAACAATCCCTCACTAGATTTTAATATTAATGCAATTTCTTCTTGTGATATGCTCATGCATACAAGGAGGTATCTTACGATTTAAACCTTCAGTTAGTGAATACATATCAAAGTTCTAATAAGACAATGGTATGCCATGCATTAAACCTTGTCTTATTATTTAGAACCGGATATATATCACACATGAGATATCCCAATCTCTACGAGATGTTCAATATGTTTTTAGCACTATTATGGCCATGTGCACTATCTTGGCTTCATGAATATTAACAAGAATAAACCCAAAATCTTGCTAGAAGCGGCACCACTTCCTATATTCATATAGGTGAAGTTCTCTTGCATGTCTTTGCTACTTTAGACAACGAACTTCATTAAGAGTTAAAATCATCCTCTTGACATAGCAATATGCACTGAACATCCTAGAAGGGACATGAAATTGAATAAATTTCAGTGCAAAACTAATCACTTATCAGTAACTTGTTATTACCCATTAAACTTTGGAATAGTGGTAATGTTATTACATAGTTGGGTTACCATTACCGGTGACTATTGAAAAAATGGTTTTAGTCCCATTCCACTAGATGTGTCCTTTACCAAATCTCTCGAAAGTCCTTTGGTAAGAGGGTCAGCTAGATTCTTATTTGTTCGAACATATATAATATCAATAACTCCATAAGTTATTAATTGTTTGACATATTCATGCCTTAAACTTATGTGTCTAGATTTTCCATTATATACTTTGTTATACGCTATAGACAATGTAGCTTCACTATCACAATATAAAGAAAGAGATGGCATTGGTTTTGGCCATAACTTTATGTCCAATAATAAATTTCTTAGCCACTTTGCTTCTTTTCCGGCTGCTGCCAGTGCTATAAACTCGGATTCCATTGTTGAATGTGTAATGCAAGTTTGTTTCTTGGATGCCCAAGATACCGCCCCACCCGCTAAGGTGAATATCCATCCAGATGTGGATTTATTATCACTTGCACTAGTTATCCAACTAGCATCAGAGTATCCTTCAAGAACTGCAGGAAAGTCATAATAAAATAGACCTAATTCTTTGGTCTTCTTGAGGTAACCAAAAATCCTCCCAATTGCTTTCCAATGATCCACACTTGGATTATTAGTGTATCTTGACATTTTACCTACTGCAAATGCAATATCTGGCCTTGTACAATGCATCGCATACATTAAACTTCCAATTGCACTAGCATATTCAAGTTGTGCAACTGCTCTGCCAGAATTTTCTAATAATTTTATACTAGAATCATATGGGGTATTTGCTTCTTTTATTTTCAAGTGATTAAATTTCTGAATAACTTTGTCAATGTAATGAGATTGGCATAATGCATAACCCCCACTATGTTTCTTAACCTTAATACCCAAGATGGTATCCACTTCATTAAGATCTTTCATCTTAAATTGTGAACTAAGATACTTCTTAGTTTCATATATACCTCTCATGTTTGTACCAAAAATTAATAAGTCATCAACATATAGACAAATAATTACACCATAGTCATCGGTGAATTTAGAATAAATACACTTATCAGCGTTGTTATGTTTGAAACCATTAGAAAGAATGATTGTATCAAACTTTTCATGCCACTGCTTTGGTGCTTGTTTCAACCCATAAAGTGACTTAATTAATTTACAAACTTTATGTTCATTTCCGGGCAAAACAAACCCTTCGGGTTGTTCCATATATACCTCTTCATCTAGGTCACCATTCAAAAATGTTGTTTTAACATCCATTTGATGCACAAATAGATTATAAATAGATGCAATTGCCATTAAAACACGTATGGATGTAATTCTAGCAACAGGCGCATAAGTATCGAAATAGTCAATCCCTTTTCTTTGTTTAAAACCTTTTTCTACCAATCTAGCCTTAAAGGTTTGAATAGAACCATCGGTATTGTATTTTCTTCTAAATACCCATTTACTACTAATAGGTTGTGATCCTTGTGGCAAGTCCACTAAAACCCATGTCTGATTTGATAGAATTGAATCCATCTCATCATTAATAGCTTCTTTCCAAAAAGAAGCATCTCTTGAAGTCATTGCTTCGTTAAAGGTTTTAGGATCTTCTTCTACGTTAAGTAAAATAGGCATTTTATTTAGAATATTATCTCTATCTCCTTCAACCAAAAAGGCTAAGGCTTGAGATGAAATAAAATCAGGGCCAAAAGATTTTTCTTTTCTAGCACGCTGACTTCTTCTAGGTTCTATTTCTGTTTCGGGTGCATTCCTCTTATTATTAATTGATGGTCTAGGAATCAACTTAGTGGATGTATCATGATTGGCATCTAATTCGACACATGAATCTTTATAAAATTTATTTTCAATAAATTCAACATCCCTTGATTCAATTACAACATTAGAATTTAAGTCCAACAACCTATATGCCTTAGAATTTTCCGCGTATCCTATGAAAACACTTTTAATTCCTCTTGCACCCAACTTTGAACTTTTAGGGTCATGAATTCTATAGAAAGCCAAACAACCCCAGACCCTTTGGTAGTCCAGATTTGGTTTTCGATTCTTCCATACCTCGTATGGAGAAACATGTGTTTTCATTGATGGAATTCTGTTGTGTAAATGACAAGCGGTGAGTAAAGCTTCTCCCCACAAATTGTTTGGTAAGTTTGAATTAATCAACATAGAATTGATCATATTAGTAAGAGTCTTATTCTTTCTTTCAGCCAAACCATTTTGTTGGGGAGTATAAGGGGCAGTTCTTTGATGTATTATTCCATGTTCTTCACAAAATGAGTCAAATTCATTTGGAAAATACTCTCCCCCTCTATCACTACGAAGAATTTTAATTTTCTTTTCCTTTTGGTTTTCAACTTCTGCTTTATAACGTTTAAACATTGAAAAAGCTTCATCCTTATGTCTTATCAAATATACATATGTGAATTTTGAGCAATCATCAATGAATGTAATAAAATATCTTTTTCCACCTCTAGTTAAAATACCATTATATTCACATATATCAGAATGAACTAATTCTGATAATTCAGCACTTCGTTCGACTTTAGGAAAATGTCTTTTTGTTAATTTTGCTTGAATACATATTTCACATTTTTCATGAGAAGTACTATCACAAGTTATTAATTTATGTTTAGACATGTATTTCAATGATCTAAAATTTAAATGCGCTAATCTAGCATGCCAAACATCAAAAGACTCAACCATATAAGCAGAATTATTCATATTATTAATCAAAATACTGAGTTTGAACATTCCATCACAAGCATACCCTTTCCCAACAAATGCCCCATTCTTAGATAGAATTAACTTATCAGACTCAAAGACGGCTTTAATGCCGCTTTTACAAATCAAACTTGCAGACACTAGATTTTTTCGAATTTCTGGTACATGCAGAACATTTGTCAACGTCAACTTCTTTCCATCAACAAAGTTTACTTTGGTGGAATTATGAGAAACATTTGTCTGATCACGGGATCTGGTTTCTTCTTCAATTCTTAAATGTTTCTGTAATTCCTCCAAACTTATATCATCTTTCCTATGTAGGAGTTTCTTACGACAATCATTCCAACTTGGTGGTAATTTTGCAATAATTGCACCAACTTGAAACAACTCGGAAATTTCCACCTTTAATTCACGAAGCTTTGTGACAAGATTTGCAACTCATGTACTTGGTCTAAAACAGTTTGGTTATCACTTATTTTGAATTCGAAATATTTCAGAATTAAGAATTTATTCGTACCTTCTTTCTCTATTTTGTATTTATATTCAAGAGCATTCCAGATTTCCCGCGGAGACTGCATAGAGTTGTAAAGATCATATAATCGATCAGACAGTGTATTCAGAATATTCCCACGACACACCAATTCGCCTTCTTCACGTTTCTTCCTTTGTTCTTTGACAGTTTCATTATCGTCTTCTTTTGGTTCCGGAATTGCTTCTAGTTTAGGATCCAGAACATATGCTATTTTCAAAACTGTGAGAAGGAAGAATAATTTTCCTTTCCAGCGAGTGAAATTTGTTCCATCAAAGCGGTCCAAATGCACATTGGGATTCAGAAACATATTCATATTATTTTCTGCCTCCATGAATAACACCTTAAGATTGTTGAAGAATTTTTAATTATGCAGAAAATATGAACAGATGTTTGGATTTGAGGCGTAATAGACTACTATCCTTAAGGTGTTATTTGCCCCCACTCGTATAGAGTTTGCTAACGGGTCTAGGCAAATTACCTCCAAGATACAACAAATCCACGGGTTTATTCAAGTAGCAAACTTGAATAATAACCCAGAACACTCTATGAAATTGGTAAGAAGAAATAATAGAGAGAAAGAGAATTTTCGGAATACATTATGACAGGATTTTGCCTTCTATATATAGCCTCTTGTGGTGTCTGTTCATGAAGAGACACCACATCCAAAGGTCATTTAATCACGGCCCTTGGATATATAACTATATTTTTAACGTTCCAGATTTGAACTAAAAAGATGCGACTGTACGGATTAATACTTAACGAAGTGGCGCCAAAATCCGACGGTTCAGATCCACTCGCGCCATAATTATGTGTCATTTATTATGGATTTAATCTGGACCGTTTGATCTTTTGACGTTGTCAAAATCAAAGGCTCCTACTGCTCCTCGCGACGATGCGTACGTGCGAAGTGCAAAGTGAGCCTCTAAAGCGCCCTAAACGCCCAATCGCACACGCGCGCGCGCGCGTGTGCGGATGGTGCAAAGCACCATCCTTTGACCTAAGGTGTACACTAGTAGCGTACACTTCAATGCACACAAGTAATCTCTTATGACACAAAAGCATTTATTAACCCACTAACCTTTTCACACTTTTCCAATGTGGGACTTTGGTTTTCCCACTTCCCTTTGTCTTTTCTTATTCCAATTAATTGATGGTTTTAACCTTTCATTTTCTTTAACCATTAATACCCATTAATATTAAAATCATCCAACAGAACCAATCCTATTCTTCTTCGTAATCTGTACTTACGATTTTAGGGGGAGTCTGACAAGTTAACAGGTCAGATGTTCCACCGACCTTTTTCCTCTTTGACGACTGAGCTTCTGGAGAAGTGGGGACATTGAACATATCCAATAGGTTGGAGATTCTTCTTCTTGGTGGCTCCTCTTCTTCCGAGGTAAAGTGAACCACAGCAAGAATGAAGGTGATGTCCATAAATTCAAATAAGCCCAAAGTGGTTGAACTTGAAGATTCCTCACTGCAAGAAGGAACATGGATCTCTAGCTTTTTATCTACTGACATGTCCACAAACGAAGTGGTAGTGCATATGTAATTCAACAATAATGAGATCTCTTGGATGCTCGACACTAACAGTTAAAGGCCTCTTAAGTTCCCAGACCTTGCTCAGCTCGTCGAAACTGACGTGTGCTTGATCGGGTTCTTTTTTCTTGGACGCTTCCACATAAAACAAATAAGGAAAAATAGGAGTGAACATTCATACAAGCCTTGGTTTACCAAAATAAAAGATAACTTCAAGCAGCAATCAACCCATGTCTTGTCCTTCAGAGGGTCACACATAGACCCTGTAGGGTCCACTAACCTCAGGAATGGGTGGATGCTCCCATTGTTTCATAACGAAATTGTGAGACCAATAATGTTTATTATAATCATGTAGGTTCAAAACCCAAACTCTCTCCGCCTTCCTCGCCTTCAAGTAAAAAGTGTCATTATTTGTTCGCACCCATGTGTTACTACACTCCTCTCTTAACCTCTTATTTGTAGACCTGTCAACGGGTCGTGTTGGGTCGTGTACAGGTCGGGTTAACGGGTGAAAACATCATTAACCCGTACACGACCCGTTAAGACTAACGGGTCCGATAATAATACCCAAACACGACCCATTAATATTAACGAATACACGACCCGAACCATTAACACCCGTTAATATTAACGGGTCTAAACGGGTAACTAGTTGGGTAACTTTATATTACCCGTTAATACCCATTATCTAACCGTTAATATTATGTTATGTATTATAGTATGCATAAAAAATCTGCATTCTATTATGCATTCGATTTAAAAAATCTGCATTATGTTATGTATTATATTATGCATAAAAAATCTGCATTCTAAAAAATCTGCATTATATTAAAAAATCTGCATTAGATGTATAATAATAAAAGTCTGCAATTTGGTATAATGGCATTCTACATTATACAAAAGATACCAATTTGGTATGGCATTCTACATCTCCATATAAAAATGTGGTATGCCATTATGTTGGGATGAAGTAGGTTAAAGGAAAATCTTTTATTATTATACATCTTTTTACATCTAATGCAGATTTTTATAATACATCTTTTGGTATGGCATTCTACAGACTCTGCATTATACAAAAGATATGCAAATGACAACTGAGCTTCCAACTGAAATTGCCAAAAAGAAAAGATATACAATTGACTTGTGTCAATATTACAAAACTTTGGTGGCTTGCTACTGCAAACTATACAACTGATATGTGCCAAATGCCAATACTCTTGTTGAAAAATATACAACTGATATGTGCCAATATTGCATTGCATTTGCATGTTTACAAAACGTTGCTGCTAATGATGTTGCATTGCATGTGTACAAAAAGTGGTGACTTGCTTGCTGCTAATGATACCTGTGCAGTGTACAAAACAATATATAAATATAATTAGTATAGATGAACTACAAATATTAAATTATATAAAAACAGGTACTGATAGAGATTACTAGTAAAGCTACTCTTCAACAACTATAGTGTTGGAGGATTGGCTTGCATGTGTACAAAAAGTGGTGACATGCTGCTAATGATACATGTGCAGTGTACAAAACAATATATAAATATAATTAGTATAGATGAACTACAAATACTAAATTATATAAAAACAGGTACTGATAGAGCTTACTAGTAAAGCTACTCTTCAACAACTATAGTGTTGGAGGATTGGCTTGCATTGCATGTGTACAAAAAGTGGTGACATGCTGTTAATGATACCTGTGCAGTGTACAAAACAATATATAAATATAATTAGTATAGAATGAACTACAAATACTAAATTATATAAAAACAGGTACTGATAGAGCGTACTAGTAAAGCTACTCTTCAACAACTATAGTGTTGGAGGATTGGCTTGCATGTGTACAAAAAGTGGTGACATGCTGCTAATGATACCATACCTGTGCAGTGTACAAAACAATATATAAATATAATTAGTATAGATGAACTACAAATACTAAATTATACAAAAACAGGTACTGATAGAGCTTACTAGTAAAGCTACTCTTCAACAACTATAGTGTTGGAGGATTGGCTTGATTTAGGAGTGCGACTTATGTGCAAGTTGAAAATATCCTCCGTAAGCTCATTCACATCAACGTCTTCCTCTTTACCAATAGCTGGATAAGAAAAGTTAAATAAGCAGTTTATTATTTTAGAAATAATGTGAGGAGAATAAAATAATCTAAATGAACTTAACAAATACCACTTTTGCCAAAAATCCAATCTCGAGTACAAAGCAGTGCTTGGACAGTTTCCGGCAAAAGAGAGCTACGATACTGATCGAGAACTCTACCGCCAATACTAAACGCAGATTCAGAAGCGACAGTCGAGATGGGAATTGATAATATATCACGAGCCATAAGAGAAAGTATAGGATAACGAACTTGTTCTCCCTTCCACCATGCAAGAATATCTAAGTCTTGTTTCCTATCTAAGTTTTCTTCATCAAAATACTTGTGCAATTCATTCTTTCTATCAGAGGCAAAGACTTTTTTATAACAATTGTCAAAATCCTATAACTTTTAAAGACAAAGTTAGGGAATTAAAATCAACAATTAAAACCAGTAATTAAAATAATAAGTATGTACCTGAAATACAGAATCCCCACACTCATTTGTCGGATCAGAAGTATCAGAAACCAATCCACTTGAACTAACAAGATGAGAGTAATTTAGGCTATACACATCAAAAAGATCAAATACGGTGTCACTCACACATTTATACTCGTACGAATCACTGCCGTGTAACCTTGT
This sequence comes from Sambucus nigra, assembly GCA_949130495.1. Classification (NCBI taxonomy): domain Eukaryota; kingdom Viridiplantae; phylum Streptophyta; class Magnoliopsida; order Dipsacales; family Adoxaceae; genus Sambucus; species Sambucus nigra. The sequence goes on along the minus strand of OX422209.1, from coordinate 462,474,931 downwards.
ATATGCCCACTCTACAAACTGAAGTTTGAACCGCGGATCCAACGAGACAGCAATAGCAAGAATAACACTATATTCTGACCAATATTTTTCAAATTTTAAGTTCATGTGTCCCCCCATTCTACGCATAAAACTATCGGACCCTTCCATTGCATCTTTCAACTTAATTTGGATGATAAAAACTAAAGGGAAGAAGAGGTTGGTCGTTGGATATTTTGTTCCGGAAAATAAGCAAGTTACTTCATAAAATAAACTCAAAAACTTAGACAGTTTTGTTACCCTTTCCCACTCTTCTTGGGTTGGACAATGTTTATAGTTGGAATCACTCAACTGTAACTGGATGAAAGCACGCCGATAGAATATGGCATTTTCCAACATTAAATATGTTGAGTTCCATCTAGTCGGAACATCCTGTCGCAACCTCCTTTTACACTCCAAAGAAACTTGAGAAACGCAATCATAGAATTTATATTTTCTTTGAGCCGACCCTTTAATGTATTTCACACTCTCCCTAACTTTAATTGTTGCTTCATCAATTTCCTTGAGTCCATCTTGGACTATAAGATTCAAAATATGTGCACAACAACGTATGTGAAAGAATTCACCGTTCATTACAAGTGCACCTTTTAAATTTAGTTGATTCTTTAGAATCTCAATGAATGCACCGTTACTTGAAGCATTATCGAGTGTGACAGAAAACAACTTCTTGTCAATTTCCCATTCATTCAACAAAGTGTAGATTTTTTCTGATAATGCCACGCCGGTGTGTGGAGGGGGCATTAGACAAAAATTCAGTATTCTTTTATTCTACTTCCAATCGTTATCAACAAAGTGGGCCGTAAGGGTGAGGTACCCATCAGTAGCCACAGATGACCACAAATCGGAAGTTAAACAAATTCTCCCAGAAACTGAATTTAATATAGATTGAAGTTTTATTTTCTCCCTTTTAAACATTTTCAACACTCCAGCCTTAGCAGTATTCCTAGAGGGCAACTTGATATCCTCGGAAATATATTTGAAAATAGCCCTTATACCCTCATACTCGACAAATTTAAAAGGCAGATTATGCTTAATAATAGCCTCATATAGTAAGTCATTAAAGACCTCATTATCAAATTTGGAAGAATTAACCAACGACAAAGGCCCCTCAGTTCGAGATAGAATAAGTTGACGAATGTCAGTTGTGTTATTTCTAACACAATTATCCATATGGGTCAACATATTTCCAGTTCCATAAGCTGCATCACAAAGATAAATTATTCCGCATTTTTGACATTTAGCCCTTCTTTTTTTATCCTCGGCTAAAGGTAATTCTTGAAATAATGTCCAACAACGGGATCTTTTTTTACGAGGTCTAAAAATACCAGATTTCTTCTTTGCCTTTGAAGTGTTTTGTTGACTGGATTCAGCAGCTTTATCGATTGGTTCAGTAGCTTCTTCCGAGACATCTAGATCCACATCCATATCCAAATCAATTGAATTGATGGTGTCCATTTCCTCCATAATACAAGCTGAAAAAAATCCAACAAAGAATAAATATATATAAATATACTCAGTTAATAGATAAATCTGAGTTAAGATAAATGTACTAAGTTAATAGATAAATATAAATATACTGAGTTAATATACATATGATATAAATATACTCAGTTAATATATTAATAGATACTCAACAGCAACAAAGCCCATAGACTGCTTTAAAATCCTTTTACTTTCCAAAAATTGGCTATGTGGAAGCTAAGATAATCCCATACAAATATCCATTTAAAACCCATATACTGCTTTAAAAAAATTCCAAAAACATCCTTTTACTTTCCAAAACATCCTTTTATTGCTTTAAAATCCATATACTACTTTAAAATCCTTTTAAAACATCCTTATATACTGCTTTAAAATCCAAAAACCCATATACTGCTTTAAAATCCAAACATCCTTATATACTGAGATAATTCCAAAAACCCATATTCTGCTTTAAAATCCTTTTACTGCTTTAAAAAAATTGGAGCCTCATAGTACTGCTTTAAAATTGTACTCGTTTACAGAAGTGGGCAATTTTAAAACTTTTGTTTTGTAAACCAAAAATTATCAAAGATCCCTGCTTTAAGATAACTTTTGTTTTGTAAACCAAAAACTTTTTTTTATAAACCAAAAATTATTAAAATTGTACTCCTCATTTACTGCTTTAAGATAACTTTTGTTTACAGAAATTGGGTTTAAGTTTTTTTTTTCGATCTATAAACGAGTGTCAGATATATAAATCAACACCTACAGCTACAGCGAATAGAACTCAGATATAAATCAACACCTAAAGATCTACACCTACAAACAACTACAGCTAAGAGAAACATACCGCCGTGTGCGCTTGGAGTGGTGGTGTACACTTGCGGTGTGGAGACTGGAGCTCGGTGAAGGGGGAACGGAGGTGTGCTCGGTGAAGAGGGAAAGGAGGAGACTGGAGCTGCGCAGCTCAGAAATGAAATGAAATGAAGTGGTGTTTGTTGAGTTGAGTTTGACGATATGTTTTAGTTTTAGGGTTTGGTTTGGTAAACAAATGAAGGGTCAAGATGAAATCTATTCAGACAAGTGGACTATTTAATTGACAAGTGGGCTGGGTAATTTTATTGGATATGGGTTGGGTTGGGTTGGGTGAACTAATAACACCCATTAATACTAACGGGTATTAACGGGTTAAAACGGGTGAAAATGGGTATATGTAAATTTCCAAACCCAAATCGTTAATACAATGGGTCTATCGTGTCAACCCGTTATTGACCCAAACCCATTAAGTATAAACCCATTAACTTATAATTTCGTGTCGAGTCGTGTCGTGTTAACGTGTCATGTGTCATTTTGACATGTCTACTTATTTGTTCCCCCATCCCACCTCACAAAGGGATCTCTCGTTTCTTTCTCTCCTCTCTCTCTCTCTCTCTCTCAAGAAGCTGTCACCCACCTTAGCCCCCATCACCCGTTATTTGTCGTCGGTGACCTCATGCCGACATTATTCTCTCACGGATCTTAAAAATCAAATTAGTTTTGCAGTTTTCTCTTCTATCATGGATTTGGGTATTGATTGTTGGACTTTTAATGTTTATTTATTGATTTTCTATTAATGTGTGCTGAATAGACTTATCTACTCAATTTCTGTTATATGCTCAATTTTCGTTAAAATTATCTGCGCAAAACACTTCCTCCCTAGCATACTACAAAGTGAGGGATGTTGCATTATGGTAGAATCACTCAGATACAATCACGTGAAGGCCACTCCATAACTGATAAACTGATCACCTTGTTGTCTTAAAACAAGTCCTCTTGGTAATGCAAAGTTTCACCCAGTTAGGTAACTAATATACCCAGTTAAACTTTATTCAACTTTTTAAGTTAGTAACGGCAAACTAAACCAGACCGATCCTGTAAAAAAAATGAACCGAATAGGTTCGATTAACCGACATTATCGGTCCCGCATCGGTCCGATTTTTCAAAGAACCGACAAAGTTAGTCTGATAAAAAAATCCTAAAAAATGAATAGGATCGGATCTCAAACACCCTTAGGAACTATGTTGAACTATTCACAAAACTCAAAGAACAATTGGTTTAGAGGGAAAGTTATGCCACCTTCAACAATGAATTAGAAGAACATCCAATGCCCTCCCTCGACATTATAGTAATCTTTGGGTCCCCCCACTCTATCTTTACCCATTTAGGGGTAGAACAATTTCTCCTAAACTCATCAATGGAGTCTCGCTAACTGGGTAAATAATTTTCATAACTCAAAAAAGAAGGACAACGGGAAAAATGAAGAAGAAAATGGTAGAGAATTGAAGGATAAGAGAGAGGAAGAATACTTGCATAATGTTTTGAATAACGAGGAACGAGAATGCACTTCCAAAATGACGGTAGGGGGGTGATCAAATAAATTTGTATAAGTTCCAAGAAAATGTTATCAATCAAAACAAAATCCTAGGTGATGGATAACATATACGTAAATGCTTCTTAATTTCATAAGCATGCAATTACTAGCGTACCTCCGGAATATCGGGGCAAATTACAAGCATGACCTTCAACCTCAACGAGTAGAATAAAGTTAGTTTTCATCTCAAAAAATACCAAGTGTTAACATTCTCTGACCATAACTTCCATGGGCAATCAAATCTCACTGCTGACCAGCCTCAAGATCAACTGGCAACCAAACCGCTGTACCCTATTCAAGCTACAAAGCTTTGAAGGCAATTATGGAGGAATTATTAGACCTAACATGAGAACCTAACTCGTGTTCGACCAATTAGATAAGTGATCGCAACTTGGAGATAAGAACAAAAGAGGAGACGATCTACGAAGATATCGGGATTGGATTTACTCGATCAAATCATAACAACAATCTATGGCCATGAAGTTCCACACGACTCATTCTCTTTTTGTTCTCTATAAATGTAACCCACACCCCTGGAAAAAAGGTCATGTAATCATTGTTAACAGAAATCGATCAATAAATAGAGAGAGATAGAAAAATCTCATGGACGTAGGCACATTGCCGATGTATTGTGTGATTGTGATATTTGTTTGCTGCTCGGTTTAATTGTGATCAATTAATCTTAGTAGGCTTTTACCACTTACATGTGATATATTAGGAGTTGAATTGAATTATTCGGCAATAACATCCTAATAAACCATGTCTTGACGATTTGTTAGGCAGTGCACAAGGCTTCGTCCTCGAGTTGTGACATATTTGTTGCACGCAACATTTAAAAATAAATGAAATTAGTTTGAACTAGGAGGTTAATCGGTAAACAAAATTTAGTAAGAAAGAGGGAATTTAAGTTTAACTATGGTTAAGAAAGTAAGGGAAGCAAGGTAAACAATTTATAATGGAGGAGGGGCTTTATGGAGTAATGGTAAGATCCATAGGGACTTTTTTTTAAATTTAAAAAATTATTGTTGACTTGGGCACACCCCATATATATATATATATATATATATATATATATATATATATATATATATATATATATATTATAAATTATTTTCATGTTGCGTTTTGTGTGGGATCCACTTCTAAGTAGGGCTATAAATCGGACTGGGTGAGCCGGGCTTTAGGTTGCTCAGGCTTGGTCCGAACTACCTTACCCAGGCTCAAGCTCGAGCTCGGCCCGAACTAAACTATCCTAATTAAGCCCGAACTCGACTCATTAATATTTCGCGCTTCGGGCCCGATTTTATTTTATTTTTGATAAAAAAAGTTTGATTTAGTGTTTTTTTTTGTGTTTCCATCATGGAGAAACTGTGTAAACCAAAATATAATTGATATTAATTAAATAATATACAATTATGAAATGTATTAAACTAAAACAAAGGACGTAAGAATGAATATCTACAAAGACTAATTATATTTTATACATATAAAATTAGTTAACATAAATATGTTATATTTTATAAAATAATTTATTTATATATTCAAAGTTCAGATTTCGGACCCAATTCGGGCTTGGCAAAATTCAGCTCAAGTTCGGCCCATAATTCATTCGGGCTTCAAATTTTGGCTCATGCTCGGCTCAAACTCAAATAAAACTCGGGCCGAAAATAATGGGCCGAAAGGGCCGACTTCGGGTTTGTCCGACTCAATTTACATGCCTATATCTAATTATGTACCTATTTATATAGATAAGATCAGGTGCGGACTTCCCGTGCGGACTTTTCGTGCGGACTTTGTCCTTATCCTGAAAGTGGTCCCCTCGTGGTCCCAAAGACTTTTGTTATTTACTCTAGATGGTCCCCCTCTTGTCTTATACTAAAACCTTAGTTTAAGACCATATAATTAAAAGTTTTATAGTTTAGACCCAAAATTTGTATCAAGACCTTAAAGATTTTAGAAACTCACCAAATTCCGACCAAACCCCTAATTCTGGTATCAGAGCCATAATACGTTCCTTTTAGACTTATAATAAAAAAACTTTAATGCCCTTGGGATTTATCCCTCGAATCTACCAAGATATTTTTGGAACCAACCCAGACTACCAACCTATAGCCATAACTAATTTAGACTCAGAAGATTGTTTAACCACACATATAGACGGTTGTTCACACATTGAACATATCCCAGCCAAACACGCAGACAGTAGACAAGTTATTGTTAGTGCTATTAATAGCATAATAAACCAAAATAAGTGTATACTCCTGATATTAAGACAATTAATAAAAGACACTCAAACCATAGAAACAGAGATAAAAAATATCTCTAAAAGATTACTAGAAATAGATAACCAAATCCCAATAGACTTAGTATAAGTTTTACAAGAAATAATTAATAAGACTAATCTTATAGAAGTCCTTAACAAAGACATTTTAGAAATTAAAACTTTAACTAAAAATCAAGACAGTGAGTTAATTAAACTTACTAAAGAACAAGCTAAGCTTATCCCTAGATTAGATAGTTATCTTCCTAATGGAGATAGTTAGATCAGACTGGAATGAGGTATCAAGAGACCTCTCCATTCAGACTTTATTAGAATTTTATCAAAGAATTCTAGAAAAGATAAATGATGATAGATTTTATTATAAGATAAATGAAAATGAGATTGCCAACGCGACTAAGGCAACTAGACTTATATTAGAAAGATTAAATTTAATTTTTACATCCATAGCAGCTACCCAAGACTATAATAGTAGCTTTGTTAAAGACTTACATTTAGATTTGAAAGCTAAGACAGAAGGATTAACCACCTTCTACACAGACTCTGTTAAATTCCAACAAAATTTAGCAAATTATCTTAATAATAGGGAAAGCCATAACCTATCCAAAATGGATAGCATTATTAATGAATTTAGACTAGACATGGCCCAAGTAGAAGAAAAAAATAAAGAAATTATAAATGGAATTAAGGCTATATATAATAAGCCTTCCCAAGCAGAAATATACTCTCCTTTTATTATAACTCGGTTAAATAAAATTGAAAAGACTGTATAAGCCATAGAAATTAGATCTATGCAACAACAAGGAAAAGATAATGAAATAAAAGACTATATTACTAATATTGGTGTTGATGTAAAAAATTAGATTATATCTAATTATTTAATCACAGATAAAATAAAATGAGACAGAGAAATTTTAAAGTGGTTCAGCCTTATAAGAATGGCCTACGTCCACTGTTTCTATTATTGCTGACTGTTTGGGAATTTTTGATTACCAATTTAGTCAAGAAATTCCCGGTCCCCTTACAATGAGGATGATACAATGTATTTATAGCCATCAGGCTGTACATGTGAAAGGGTAATACATAGATGTCCATTAGGCGTATACATCTGTATGATAATAATAAGCATTTAATGCGCAGTCAATCTGTTGGTTATCCTGCTATTAATGCTCTGTTCGAGGTGCAGCTCGGACCGCCTAAGTAGCTCGGTACTCATAAGTTGCTCGGTGTATTAAAGTTCCTCGGAGAACTCTTGTTGGTCGGAGCGTCTGAGTTGATCGGGGAAGCAGAGTTCCTCGTTGTAGTATGGTTCCTCGGAGAGTATCTATTGCTCGGAGTATCTGAGTGGGTCGGGGAAGTTGAGTTCCTCGAAGTCAAGGTGTTGTTCGGAAGTGTTTGTTATTGCCACGCAGATTGCCACGTGTCTTCACTCAATTGAGCCATGTCAGCAGACTAAATTTGGTATCAACAGAAGCCCCCAATGTTTCACAGTTCGAAATTTAAGGAGTGTGGAACATTCTTTCTCGAAATATGGCAGTTTTAAATGGTCATCCTGAAATTTAGGAGTATTTTCTTTTGTATTTATTTCTCCTTCTAAATTCGTAGAATCGGACTTTTTGAATTTTTATAACCGCTTCGATTCCCGCGCCCTTTTTGTCTTTTTAGCCGCTGGTAACGTAACCGTCTCTTTTTGTAATCATTATCTTTACCTATTCCCAAGACAGGGTATTTAAGCGTTGCAGAAAATCCCATCGTCTTCTACTTTTTCAAATTTGTCTCTTTGAGTTTTCCATTGTCTCTCTCTCCTATGCGTTCATCCCTTTCATCATTCGTTGTCAACAGACTCATCCTTTTTCCTGTAAGATCTTCTTCTTTCTCTTTGACTTCCTTTACTCATCATGGTTTACCCTGTAGAGTCGCTTGATAAATTTCGTTCTGATTTCTCTATTCCTTCATGGGTTATTTTGGAGGAACTTTTTTAGCCTTCAAATTATTTTCTTTTGGCTGAGGGACATTGGTTCCCCAGTCTTTTTGTCGCTAAATGTGTCTTTTCTTTTCCCCCAAACCCTTTATGTCTGGAATTCTGTCAATATTTTGACGTGGTTCCTGCAAGAATAGCCCCCAATACGTGGAGAATAGTTAACGGAGTTCATAGATTAAATCAAATTCATGGAACTCGTATAGGAATTCTAGAAATTATGTTTTGTTATAGATGGGATGTTGGTGACAATACTTTTTATTTAAAAACTAGGTTTTTAAATAGGGCTTTAGTGGTCAATCTCCCAGATGCCAATAGGGATTATTTCGAGCACGGGGTTGTTATGAAAAATTGGCAACACCCTCCACTGACTGGAAATGATGTGTACCAGGGTCCTAGATGTCCTCCCTATGGCAATGGGATAGGTTGTTTTTATTTTATTTTATTTTTGAAATTATGCTTCCTTTGTGTTTGATAAAATGTGTCACTGATATTTTAATTTTCATTTATTTGCAGTTGACAGCAAAAGAAAGTCTCCAAAAGAGACAAAAGTTAATTTAAAACATCTAAAACTTATCTGGGGTTTGCATCAAACTGTTGCTGACGAGCATATCAAGTCAGCTTTATATTTGTTACAGTATAAGAGTTACACCTCATCTTTTGCTGCTCGTCCGATAATAAGTGAGGTAGAACCAGTACCTGCTTCTGCAAGTTCTTCACCTGAGTCTCATATCCCTCTGAGTGAAAGAATGAAGAAAAGAAGAGCTCCTGCCATCTTCGAGAAATCTTCCTCTGTTGCTGGAGAGGCAAAGAGAAGTAAACATGATGTTCCAGAAGAGGGGACAAAGAAGATTGATGCACCCCCTACGGCTACTACTGTGAAGGTTGCCGAGAAGCCCCCAGTGGCTTCGAGCAAGGCCGCTGTTCCAAGCGAGGCGATTGTTATCTTTCCGACTAAGACTACATCGTTAGTCGAGACCATTCCTATTCCCCTGAGGAAGCTGAAGAAGAGTTCCTCGGTCAATTTGGCTGAATCCATCTCTCAGCCCCATTTACTGGAAGTGGTGTTCCCACTTTTGTTGCCCCAAGCTCTTCCATGAGCTCGGTGAAGTCTTGGATCATTCCCGAGATCCAAGGTATGGAAGAAAATCTTTCTCGGGACATGGTTACCTCATTAGCTGCTCGTCATATAGCTTCTGTAAGTATCATTGTCCTCAACTTTCATTTTTCCCTTGTTACATATGTGTACTGACTTGATATCATTTTCTTTTCCCAGTTGGTGACCTGTTTTAATACCATTTTGAAGAAAGATGAAGCTATTAAAGCTTCAAGCTCCTCGTCTGGTGTAGAGGAAGCTTTAGTGGGCCTGACGCAATCTTTGAAAGATTCTCGTCAGAAGTATGATGATGATAAGGCTGCTTGGGAGGAGAAACTTGATTCCACCGGGCAGGAGAGAAACCAAGCTGTTGAAGTCTCCAAAGGTTTGGAGAAGAAAATAAAAAACTTGGAAGAGAAGAATAAAGAGCTCGATGAGAAGATCAAAAATGCTAGGGAGCTTGAAAGTAAGCTCAAAAATACTGAAGAAGAATTGGGCCGACTTCGTGAAGTAGGTCGTCAAAAGGAAGACATAGAGAATAAGCTGAAAGCTGCCGAGGATCTTCTTTCCGAGAAGCTTTCCTTGGAGAAAGCAAAAAGGAAGTTGGCTATAAAAAAGTCTTTCAGCACTGGCTGGGATAAGGGGTGGAATAAAGGTCTGGCTACCATGATGTCGCAGGTGGAATATGGTAGCCACAAATACTTTAGGGATGTCTGGGTAGCTGCTCTGGAAGATATGAAGGTCGATGAAAATTCTGACCTGTTTCAGCGACACATCTCGGGCCCCCCTCCAACTCCTGAAGAAGAAGAAGAAGAGGACGAAGCCGCCTCTGAGGAATCCTCAATGGTGATGGGAGATCAAATTCCTCATTACCCAGCTATCCAGTCCACCAGCGAGCAACTTCAGCCATCCATTGTTTCAAACGAGCAACTTCCAGCACTCCCGAAACAACCATCTGTACCATACGAGCAACCTACCTCCTCGTCCCAGCCTCCCGAGAAAGTTTTGGGAGACAAGGAAAAGGTGTAGAGTTGTTCGGACTTTTCTCTATGTTTATTTTTCTTTATCAAATGTAACTCTGAATTTTGTACTTCTCCTTTATGATGTAATAAAATTTGAAGTTTCGCCTATTCATTTTGTTATTTCTCTTCTTCATGCTCTGTTTGAACTCTTATTGATTCTTGCTTTCTCTTCCTTTACTAGTTTATGGCCAGGATGGAGTTATTGTCTGCTCATGATACAAAATTATTGAGGCAATGCAATGAGTACTTCAAAGCTGGTCATATAGATATGAGTGCAGCATAAATTGTTGACATCCTCGGTCAAGGTGCTTCAGAGCAAGCAATTTTAGCCTACCAGTATTTGAAGTGCCTTCTTGACCGTGTAGTGGCTAACAATGTAGCATATTATGAAATGATTGAAGATCTCCAAGGAACTATTGAAGAGCTTCAACAATAATATAAGGAATCTACAGCCCTTTTGCACGAAGGATACGAGAAGAAGTATCAACAACTCAGTGCTGATAAGGGATACGATAAACTGTTTGCTGCTTACGATGTGAGGGAGATAACTTCGAAGGCTGAGGTCGAAGAGCACATACAGATAGCTGAGTTGTTAGAGGAGGAAAATAATAACCTGCAAAGAGAGGTGTCTCAGTTGAAGTCTGCAGCTTCCACCTCAAACGCTTTGGTCCTTGTGAACGACGAGGGATTCTCTTTCTTGGAGGTCAAAAACGCCAACCTGAGGGATGAATTAGAAACCTTGAAGAGAGCTGGCCCTTCTATATCTACTCGGGGACGAGTAAGAGCTCCTCGGGGACGAGAAAGAGCTGCTCGGATTACTGTCAAGGAACAGAGAACTCAATCTGCTCTGGAGAAGCAGGCCTTCCAACTGATGGCAAAGAACCAGGCAATGGATGAGATGTCTAAAAAGATCAGGAATCTGGACGAGGAGCTTTCTGCACAGAAGTCTACCTTAGAGAATAAAGAACTCTTTATAAAAAGTCTTCACGAGCAGTTGGAAAGGTTGACTTATCAGTTCCACAAGCAGCCCAGAGAATTTTAGATGGCTGGCTACAATGAGGCTCTTTGCCATTTGGATGATCAAATCCAAAATGCGAATAATGAATGTTACAAACAAGGGTGGTTGAATGCCCTGGGTGTACTGCAACTGGAACAATGTCAATACTTGTGGGATTATCATAATCCTAGGTTGCTCTACTTGCTAGTGCCACCCTTCAAACTCGACATGAGCTGGATCCCTGCCGGGGTAATCCCTCAGTGTTTGATTTCCAAATACCTTAGCGATTATAGTCTCCATTCCAATGCTGAAATATCTCGCCCCGAGCACCTACTCGATCGACCATCTGTGATGAACATCAGGATGCTTAAAGATCTTAATTTCATAAACTCCCCTTATGCTTTAGACGGTCCTCGTGCTGGCGAGGAACCTGTTTCAAAAGCAGAGGGAAAGAAACCGATAGAATAGGAATCTTGATGTAATAATCAATTTGTATTTCATTCTCAATGAATTCTGTTTTTGGATTTAATAAAAGACTTTTATGTTTGTTCGCAATCTTGATTGCCATTGCCTTGTGGTTGTAAAACACTTTATATATGTATATCTGTTAAAAAGATAACAACATTGTGTTATTTGTCGATTAACTTAGAGTTGATTAAAACTTATTGTCGACTAGTTTGAATTTGTGGTAATCATTTTACAACTAACCAAACTTAATGATGTTTTGTTTCTCGACCAACTTGGTAGTAATTTCAAAAGTTACGAGTATCAAAAATTTTGCTCGATCACTTTCTCGTACTCATAAAATGTTTACGACCAACCAAGGTCGGTAAATTTTCCTTCTCGACCAACTACAGTTAGTGGGTTTTTATTCCCGATCAACCATAGTTAGTGGATTTTTTTCTTACCAACCAACTTTGGCACTTTTTGGAATAGTTTTTCTTTTTGAGTAGTCTGAGTTTTGTTGAGTAGTGTATAACACTAGTATTTCGCAAAAAAATTCCAACAAAAGGAGAGAACTGGGCAGAACATTGTCACTTTATTCATACTAACGAAAATGTATTACATGAGAGTTTACATCACTGATAATACTTGCGCAAGTGTTCTGCATTCCATGCATTCTTAAACTCCTGCCCTTCAAAAGTTGCTATTCTGTAGGTTCCTGGTCGAACAACTTCTGTAACTCGGTAAGGTCCATGCCAGTTTGCTTCCAATTTGTTGTGCTTTTGAATCACTTTCTTTAGCACATAGTCTCCTTCTTTCAGGTCGCACTTCTTTACTCTCCTGTTGTAGAACAAAGTTGTTCGTTGTTGGTAAGCAGCATTCCTGATGGCTGCTTCTTCTCTAACTTCCTCGAGCATGTCTAAATCCAGCCTTCTCATTAAGTCGCTGACAGGGGGGCTTCTCGGCAGGTATAAAGGCTTCACTTCCAAATGCCAGCATATATGGAGATTCCCCTGTTGCTGCTCGGGGAGTAGTTCGGTAAGGCCATAGTACTGATTGTAGCTCGTTGATCCAATTTGCTTTCGCGTCACTCAGTCTTTTCTTCAAGCCATTCAGTAGCGTTCTATTTGTTACTTCAGTTTATCCATTGCTTTGGGGATGGCCTGGTGCCGAGTGGATCTTCAAGATATTTGACTGATGACAATAGGCAGCGAACTCCTCGTTGTCAAATTGTGTTCCATGGTCGGTAATGAATGCATGGGGAAGACCATATCTACAGATGATATTTTTCCAAATAAATTGATACACCTTCTCGTACGTCATGTCGACAAGAGGCTCAGCTTCTACCCACTTAGTAAAATAATCCACTCCGACGACGAGATATTTAAATCTTCCTCTGGTCGTTGGAAGTGGTCCGACCAAGTCAATTCCCCACATAGCAAATGGCCAAGGTGAAGTAATGGGTGTCAATAACGCTTGGGGATTTCTTCGGATGGAGGAGAAGCGCTGACACTTGTCATATTTCTTAGTATAGGCTATACAATCAGCCCTCATCGTTGGCCAGTAGTATCCTTGCGTCATAGCCCTTTGCAAAAGCGTCCGACCTGCTATATGAGCTCCACGGGACCCTTCATGGATCTCTTCAATCAAGTCTTTCACCTCGGTGGGATGCACACATCTTTACAAACCTGCTATAATTCCTCGTCTGTACAGAATACCATTATTCAGTACATAACGAGCAGCTTTAAACTTCAGTTTTTTGGCTGCAAGTTTGTCAGTTAGTAATTCCCCCTCCTCAATATATGCCCTGATGGAATCCATCCAAGATGGTCATAAATTAAGGGTAATAAAATTCATCGTCAAATCTTCATCTATACTCTGACCAGCTAAAACTTCAATTGGGATTGTTCTTCGTAGTTCGGTACGAGTAGCTGATGCTAATCGAGCTAAGGCGTCTGCCCTCGCATTCTCCATTCTTGGTATTCTGACCTGCTGAATAGCAGCAAATTCTGATACCAATTCCCTTGCCTTTGCATGATACCTGATCATTAATTCTCCTTTGGCTGCATATACTCCCATCAATTGATTTATGATCAATTGCGAGTCACTGAAGATAATAACCTGCTCTGCCCCCATGATTTTTGCCAAACTAAGACCTGCAATCATGGCTTCATATTCAGCCTCATTATTCGAAGCTTTGAATGGGGAGCGTGGGGCATATTCCATGTCGACCTCGTCTGGACTATTAAGAACAATCCCTGCCCCACAGCCTGTTGTGCAAGATGAGCCATTCACATATAAACTCCATATAGGTAACTAGTCTTCAAATTTCTGATCTGACAGAGTTCCTCGGTGGAAAATTTATTGCTTCCTTTTACCCTCTCCTAATATTTCTTGTTATTCGTCGATCATCACTTCTTGCCCTTTTACCAACCTAAGTTGGTATGGGCTTGAGTTTGATGATTCTGTAACATCTACTTCCCCTTTTACCAACCTAAGTTGGTCTGGGCTTGGGTTTGATGATTCTGTAACATCCACAGGTTGATCGGTGAGCAGCTTTTGCTCCTCGGGGGTATCATGATAGGTGAACTCTGCTATAAAATCTGCTTCTGCTTGCCCTTTAAGCGATGATCTGGGTTCATAAATTATGTCATATTCACCGAGCTCTATTGCCCAATACATCAATCTTCCTGATTTTTCTGGTTTATGAAGAGCTTGCCTCAATGGCATATCGGTATATACGACTATAATATGAGCCTGGAAGTATGGCTTCATTCTTCTACTTGCCTCGATCAATGCTAGTGCCAATTTTTCCAGCTTTGGATATCTGATCTCTGCTCCTCGGAAGGCTTTTCTAGTGTAATAAATAAGTTTTTGCACTCCATTCTCCACTCTTATTAATGCCGAGCTAACTGCATTCTCTGACACTTCCAGATACAAGTACAATTTTTCTCCCATCACTGGCCTAGACAATAGTGGAGGTGCTCCCAGATATCTCTTCAAGTCTTGAAAAGCCTTCTCACATTCATCATTCCACTCAAAAGTCTTTCAGAGCGTTTTAAAGAATGGGAGACATCTATCAGTTGCTCGCGATACAAATCTGTTGCGTGCTGCTACTCATCCTGTAAGACTTTACACTTCTTTCTTCGTCATTGGAGATCGTCGCTCTAACAGAGCTTTGATCTTTTCAGGGTTTGCTTCAATGCCTCGTTGATTGACAATGTACCCGAGAAACATGCCTTCTCGTACTCCAAATATGCACTTCGTCGGGTTCAGCTTCATTTGATATTTATCTAGTTGATCAAAGGTCTGGCCTAAGTCAACTAGATGATCAACAGCTTTCTTGCTCTTTGTCAGCATATCATCAACATAGACTTCCATATTGCAACTGATTTGTTCTGCAAACACCTTGTTCATCAGTCGCTGATATGTTGCACCTGCATTTTTCAAACCAAAAGACATAACATTATAATAGTAAGTTCCCCTAGGGGTAATGAAAGAAGTACTCTCCCTGTCTTCAGGTTTCATCTTAATCTGGTTGTATCCAGAATAAGCATCCATGAAGCTCAACGGCTCGTGTCCCGAGGTAGCATCTACAAATTGATCAATTCGGGACAAGGGAAAGTGGTCCTTTGGGCATACTTTGTTGAGGTCGGTGAAATCTACACACATCCTCCATTTGTTATTCTTTTTTTCTCTACCATCACCACATTTGCTAACCAGTCTGGATATTTAACATCTTCAATAAAGCAATCTTTCTGGAGTTTCTCGACCTCTTCCTGTATAGCTTGATTCTTATCGGGACTGAATACTCTTCTTCTCTTCTTTACTGGCTTGATCTCCTTATTCACGTTGAGTTCGTGATATAAGAAATTTGGGTTTATTCCGGGCATATCCTCATGACTCCATGCAAAAGTTTGCTTTCGACTTCTTAGGAAAGTTATCAATTTCTATTTTAGTGAGGCCTCCAACGACGAACCTATTTGAGTCGATCGTTCAGGGTGCTCTTCGTCCAAAATGATGTTTTCAGTAGCTTCCACCACCTGGCCTTTCACGAGTTGGGACTCATCTCTAGGATCCAATGTTTCAATTTCTGCACCTTCCTCCACTTGATAGGTAGTAGTCTTTTTCCTTGATTCCTCGAGTTCCTCTTGCTCGGTAGATGAATAGTAGCATTCCCGAGCTACTTTTTGATCACCCTTCACAACTCCTACTCTAAAATTTGTTGGAAATTTTAGGCATTGATGTATCGTAGAAGGAACTGCCTCGAACGTCTTCAATCCTACCCTTCCCATGATGATATTGTTGGCTGATTGAACATTTTTATCCATCACAAAGAAGCGTATTCTTTCTGTTCGACAAGCAGGCCATGTACCAATGAATATATCCAATTTGATCGTCCCAAGTGGAAAAACTTTCTCGCCAGCAAAATCGAGGAGGGGTCTATGATAAGGCTCCAGTTGAGATAACTTTAGATTTAAATTATCTAAGCACGAGTAGGACATGATGTCTGTCGAGCTACCATTGTCTACCAGTACTCTTGAAATTATTACTTCCTTCATCATCATTTTGATCACCAATGGGTCATCGTGAGGATATAGAACACCTGCGAGGTCGTTCTTTAAGAAACCAATGAATAATTTCTCTTTGTTTACCTTTCTCGGGCGATCCTCCTCAGCTAGATTTTTTCGTTGAATATATGAGCAAGCTTGAGCCTCACAGAGGTAAGCTTTTCTCTCTGCAGTAAGGTCTCCTCCTCCTGCATCTCCACCTGTAATAACATTACAATCAAATGACCGAAAGCGTATCGAAAATACCTCACATTCTGGATGCCTTGGTCTCTTGGAAAGATCGGGGTCGTCTTCTGGATCAACTTCATGGTCTTTTTTCTTGTTCTCCTCTGCTCGACGAGGAGATCTAGACCTCTCTCTTGTTCGGTCGTTGTTTCTTCTTTCATTTCTACGATCAACATACTTTGCCAATTTTCCTCGTCTAATAAGTGTTTCAATCTCATTCTGAAGAACTATGAAATTTTTGGTCATATGGCCATAATTTTTGTGAAAATCGCAATATTTTGCCTTATTCCTCCTGTCAGGGTCTGTCTTCATTTTCTCTGGCCAGTTTAATTCCTCGTTGTTCTTGATTTCTTTTAGAACATGGTTGATGTCTATCTTCAAAGGAGTGTAATTATCAAATTTCTTCAATACCTCCCATGACGACCTTGTTTTTGATTGTTTGTCACCACCATTGTTCTTATGCTCTTTCTTCTTAATTTTATCACCTTCCACCTTGGTTTCTTTGGCGTCCATATTCTTCTTCGCAGCCATAGCCTCCTCGGAATTCATAATCTTGGCCGCTTTTGCCATCAGTTCTGACATGGTTCTGGGTGGATCTTTGGCCAAAGTGTAGTACAACTTGTTGGGCAGCAGCCCACTTATCAAGGCGGTAATCGATGTCTTTTCTTCATAATTAATGACTTCGAGTTTCTCGTTATTAAAACGAGTTATATAATCTCTGGTACTCTCACCAGCTTTCTGTCTAACACTTAACAAATGCGCTACTCGTTTAACTGGATTTGCCCCAAAACATAAATTTCCAATGAATAACTCGGCCAGTTGAACGAAAGTTGAGATCTTACCCCGAGGAAGATTATTGTACCATATTTGAGCAGATCCGATAAGAGTTCCTGAGAATGCTATGCATCTCATCTCATCTGGAACAGCATAGATGTCGGCTGCTGCTTGGTATTGTTCTACATGAAGAACAGGGTCGGTCTTTCCATCATATTTGGGAGTCACAGCAGGTGCTTTGAACTTTGACGGTGTGGGAAAATCCACAATGGCCTGGACAAAGGGTGTCCCTTGAACAAAAGTTCGTTGTAGGGGGGTCTTGGCCTTAGCTATTTCCCCTAGTCTGTCTTCCAACCTCTGAATAGAGCCTTTCCACGCATCATTTCCTTCCTCGGGCCTGTTGGTTCGAGCAACTGATCGCGTTGAGGTGGCTTCCTGTTTATATCTTGACGAGCAGCTGGTCGCGACTGGGCAGATCCTTCCCTTAAGTCTGATGATCGTTGAAAGCTCCTCGACGCAGCCTTAGGAGGACTTTTGTTCCTCCTAGGACCTAATCGATCAAAAGGAGATACCCTTCTTAACCTTTCTAGCGCACTAGTCCTTTCTGGAGAGAGAGTGATACGTTGTTCAGTATCTGTGGCTCGTACTGACGAAGTTCGTCCAGGTTGATAAGAAAAATCTTCAGACTCCTCAGTACGATATGAATCGGTACGCCTAGTACGCGAAGAAAGTAAATGGGTATTTCTTTGAACACTTCGATATCCTGAATGGGTCGGTACTCCGCCATGAAGGGTTTGTATGAGTTGTCGCATAGTTTCTTGCATGGATGTCTGGCCCTGGGCCAGATTTGTCATTATTCCAGCCAGATCTGAAACGTTTGGCGGAGCAGATGGATTTGGAGGGCTTCTAGCGTTTCGATTACTGGGTTCTGGATTATCAGCCATTTGTAATGAATTATTTTTGATGAAAAACGATATTACCAGTCGTTTCCCACAGACGGCGTCAATCTGTTGATGCAAAAAATTAGATTATATCTAATTATTTAATCACAGATAAAATAAAATGAGACAAAGAAATTTTAAAGTGGTTCAGCCTTATAAGAATGGCCTACGTACACTTTTTCTATTATTGCTGACTGTTTGGGAATTTTTGATTACCAGTTTAGTCAAGAAATTCCCGGTCCCCTTACAATGAGGATGATACAATGTATTTATAGCCCTCAGGCTGTACATGTGAAAGGGTAATACATAGCTGTCCATTAAGCGTATACATCTGTATGATAATAATAAGCATTTAATGTGCAGCCAATCTGTTGGTTGTCCTGCTATGAATGCTCTGTTCGAGGTACAGCTCGAACCGCCTAAGTAGCTCGGTACTCATAAGTTGCTCGGTGTATTAAAGTTCCTCAGGACTCTTGTTGGTCGGAGCGTCTGAGTTGATCGGGGAAGCAGAGTTCCTCGTTGCAGTATGGTTCCTCGGAGAGCATCTATTGCTTGGATTATCTGAGTGGGTCGGGAAAGTTGAGTTCCTCGAAGTCAAGGTGTTGTTCGGAAGTGTTTATTATTGCCACGCAGATTGCCACGTGTCTTCACTCAATTGAGCCATGTCAGCAGACTAAATTTGGTATCAACAATTGGTAAAACCATTGTTGATTTTCTAGCTAGACATACTGAAGAAACTTCTCAGAAGACTAGAAAAGAGAATAAGAATTTTAAAGAATAAATCCTTAATCAGATAAAAAGACAAAAGGATTATTCAGACTTCTTAGAAAGAATTGAAAAAAGACTTGAACAAAAATAATTAACCACCTGTAAATTTAGAGAAACCCCTTCTATAGAAACTAGAGAAAAGAATACCATAGGTAGACGAGTCATAAATGACGAATTAGATAAGACTAGTAAGATAGTTAGCTCTATCCCAAATATTGGAGAGAGTAATCATATGCTCCAAAGACTTAAAGATTCATCCTCAAATGTTAGGACATGGTGGAAAGAAAGAAATTTCACCAATCCTTTCCAATGGAAAGAATGGGGTGAAGTTGACTGGAAGATTGTTGAAGATTCCATTCATAATGGACAACTTCCAGCCGTTAGATACATAGACTTGTTTAAAGAAGGTGCCACTCCTAAGACTCGCAATTATAACATGACCTACCATTGTAGAAATCATGTGTTAGACAAATCCTATACTTAGCTCCAGGTGTTTGACTCATAATGGCTTAGATCTAGAGGAACTGATAGGAAGTTCCAATTCCTAACCTTTGGACTCTTTCAAGAAAGAATCCAAGGATTACATAGACCTGAGAATAATATCAACATATTATGTTGTTTAGTAGACAAAAGATGGAAGGATTTTGAGAAAAGCCTTATTGGGATAACCCAATTAGAAATGTCAGACAATATAGGATACTTTAATGTCATTCCGGCATTTACAGTAACCGTAGACACAGCCAAACATTTTAAGTTAATCTTATATGCTAGTGGCTATGAAGATTATATTATCCCATACGCTAATATAAATATAGAATTCCAAAGCTATGTGAAGTTCTCCCAATTTCCTTATGAAGGAATGCAATCGGGAATTCCTAACGGTAGACTTAATGAAGAAATATTAGTTTGAACCAATGTTTCAGACTATAATCATACTTACAGTATTAGGAATACTGGACCTATGAAAGAGAAAGCTAAGACCCTCTGGTAATTGCCAGAATTTTAAGAAACTAAGACTATACAAAATAAACCTTTGTTTATTAATCAAGACGACGTCACTGGAAATGTTACCATCCAGTTTGGTCCTCCTAAGATTGTCAATAAGAACATCCAGACAGAAGAAATTAGATTTAAGAATATGGGAGAAACTATAATCAATGATCCTTCAGAAGAAGAATGTAATAGTAAGACTAGTGCTAGTTTACTAAGACAAGCTCCAGTAATTAGACCAAGAAGATCATTTGAACAAAAAGACTTAATTAAAGAAAAAGCTAGGATCTAAAACTTTGGACATGAACCCTCATAATTGGATACGAAGACATTTAAAGATAACCTTAAGAAAAGTCATTCTGTTAGATTTCAAGAAAGAGAAAGATTTAATATGATAGCTTAAGAGCGTATATTAAAATTAAAAGAATCTAAGAATACAAAATAACTTCTTAGAAACTTAAGACTAATAGAGGAAGGAGAACAAAGATTAATGCCAGTTACTCAAGTAGAGCCTAGTAAACAAGAGATAAGAAGTAATAGTATGCTAAAAGATGCTCCTAGACTTTTTAGTAAGCCAATAGGAATAAATATTCCTATATACTCAAGCACTGTAGTTAAGACCAAACCTGATTATATAAAAGACTTTCCTACCAGTGACAAGAGTTTCACTCATGTTAAGACTATGGCAAGCTAAGCCATAAATCCAGTAGGTATATACCTTAACCTAGACAATGTTCAAGATATGAAGAAGGCCTTAAATGAATGGCGTAATCAAATGAAAATGTGTTTTGCATCTAATGAACAATGGGATGCAAGTTCATGTAAGCAGTACGCTGAGCAATCCATTAGAGACATTGCAAAAGATTACTTAAATAGTTTAAGAAAGGCTACATATGAAGACTCCTTAGCTAAGGTTGAGAAGATGAAAGAAAACTTAGAAGAAATATCAATTGAAGAATATATTCAATTGTTCACATCGAAATTTATTAGAGCTGGACATCTAGCTCAGATCAATGAACAAGACCTAGTAAAAACTAAGTTAGCCCCCCTTAGCATTTGCAAATTAGACAAAATAAATGAATATAGTAATAATTACGAGCAGTTATATTACCAAATTAAAGAATTTGGAGAGACCTTAAAAGATGAATACATTAGAAAGATACCAGCCATAGGACAAATCCTAATTAATGAATATAGGAATTGTCCAGGAGTAGCTGGAGTTAAGAACAACTCCCTTGGTGAAAGAGTCAATTTCACCAAAGACTATATCATATCTAAGAGACGTGATACAACTCAATGAAAGTTGATAGAAGAAACTTTCAAGCAGATCCCTCCAATCAAAGACGAAAGAGACATTGATCCAATCTAATGGGGATGTGGTAGTGAATCTAAGAAATTTAAAAAGAAATTAAAATGGAAACTTAGGAAGTTTAAAACTAGACCTTTAGGATTTTCAAAGAAGTATAAATTTAAACAATCTATTACCTTTAGAAAAAAGGATCCTAAGACTAAGAAAAATATATTTAACCAAAGAAGATATTTAAGAATAGTACTAGTAAGTATAAGAAGGTTCCTAATTATAGGAAAGAAAAAGATGTAGCTCAATCTAAGACTGCCACCAAAGAATGTTGGACTTACGGCAAAGAAGGACACTTTGCTAAAGACTGCCCTGATAAGAAAGATAAAGAAAGTATTGAGATTATTAATACGATATTAGACTATGCAGATCAAGAAGAATTAAATATCCTATATGCTATAGAAATATCAGACATAGAAGATGATGATAATACTAGTATTTATAGTGCATATACAGATAGTGACTCAGAAGACTATAACAGTGATACTGATGAGTATGAAGACTCTCAGGATACTCTAGACTTATATATGATGCAGACTAATCAAGATAATTTAGATGATGAATATATAAACTTTGAAGAAGCTTGGTATAAGTGTGTATTAAGCCCCTTTTTAAAGAAAAGATGGACAGTTAGTAATCCTGAGTTACTAACATATATACCTAGATGTTACTTTGATGAAAGAAATTATTGCACATTTGAAATGAAATGTATCAAGAAAGACTTTAGATGCGTAGAATGCTTTGAGATTATACAAACAGAATTATTTATGGTTTGTATTATTTGTCAATTACACTACCATGAAGACTGTTGGAGAACTAGATTTAGAGCAATTTATACTAGCCAGTATGACGCTCAAATAGACTTAGATATTAAAACATATTACCAATACATTAATAAAAATATAGCCAAAAGACTTCAAGAAAATGAAGACTTCAAAGGAAAAGGAATTTCCTATGATTTATAAGAAAACCATTTGGACAGTGGTTCAGAAGGCCAAATACCCTTAGATTTTATAGATAAACCTCATAAAGGAATATCTATTTTATAAAAGAACAATTTAGGAATTTCTACTAAATCACATGCTTGTTTTGTATAATTATTTATTCAACATAAAGACTATCCTAAAAGACTTTCAGTTTTTATAGATACAGGGTGCTCTCAAAGTATTTGCAAAGCTAATGCCTTCCCTGAAGACTATTTTTTACAAAGTACTCAAGAAATCTATGGTAAAGTGGCTAATGGAGATCCATTTACCTTGTATTTTCAGACTATTCCTATTTATTTTAAATTAGGAAATCAGACCAACAAAATCGTTAATCATCGGTTTTGAATAATGGATCCTCGTCCTAGTTTCACAGGAAACATTATTTTAGGACAAGATTTTATTAGTAAATATCATCCTTATACTCAGTATAACGATAAGATATTAATTAGTGATCAAGAGGAATTTAATATTAAATCCCCTCTAATTGATCATAAGACTGCTTTTGACCTTATGGAGGTCAAACCGAATTATAGACCCATAAAACATAAGAGTTCTTCAGCTGAGCATGGTGGACCTAGACCTACAACCCAACAAGAAGCCTTAGAAATTACTAAACCCTTACAAAAAGAGTTTAAATGTCCAAACCAAAAGTGTTATAAGCAAATAGCGCTTATACAACAAGACATTTTAGAACAAGCCCGTCAAACCTTATTACAGGTTCAAGCTATATCCAAACAGAAGAAAATGGATATAGATGTAGAAAAGGAAAAGATTAGGCAACTAATTGAGCCTACTTTAGGAGAAAATCCCATCGCTAAGTGGGATAAAGACCAAAGCTATTGTGAAATCATCCCTATTAATCCAGATGCCACTATTAATGGTGGAACCTATAAGAAAGGATACTCACAAGAAGATAGGAAAGAATTCAAGAAAGACATAGATGAAATGCTTAAGTTAGGCATTATTAGAGAAAGTAAAAGTATACATAATAGCTTAGCCTTCTATGTTCAAAATGAATCTGAACGTAAAAGAGGAAAAATACGCATGGTTATAGATTATAGACAATTAAATAAGAATTGTGAATTTGATTCTTATAAGATACCAGACAAGAATAATTTAATCAATTTGATTGAAGATATAATTGTATTCAGTAAGTTTGATTGCAAATCAGGCTTCTGGCAAATTAAGATGCATCCAGATAGTATTACTTGGACAACCTTTAGTGTGTCCCAAGGAAAATATGAATGGCTAGTCATGCCATTTGGATACTTGAATGCTCTTCAAGTTTTCCAAAGAATAATGGATAATATATTTAGACCTTATTCAGAATTTTATCTTGTTTATATAGGTGATATTCTTGTAGCCAGTAAGACTGAGATAGAGCATATAGACCATCTTAAAAAGATTATCTTAGAATTAGACGGACATGGTATTGTTATTTCCGAAAGGAAATTGCAATTATTTCAGACTGAAATAGACTTTGTGGGAATGCACATTAACAAAGAAAAATTATCCTTGGAAGAACACATAACTAAAACGATCCTTGAGTTCCCAGATCAACTTAAAGATAGAAAATAATTACAATCATTTTTAGGATTGCTTAATTGTGCTGCAGACTTTATTAAAGACCTTGCTTAAAAAAGACAAAGCTTGACGGCCAAATTAAAAGGAACAGGCAAAACTAATCCCTTTTATTGGACTAAAGATGATTTTGAAGTAATAAGACAAATTAAATATGCAGTTTAGAATATTCCATTACTTGAACTACCTAATACAGAAGACCAGTTTATAGTAGAAACAGATGCCTCTGATAAATAATGGGGAGCAATATACTTTGCCATTGATCATCAGACAAAAAAAGAGAAACTTTGTAGACATAGTTCTGGAACCTTTACAGACCGAGAAATGAGATACACTGCCCATGAAAAAGAAGTTTTAGCTATAGTGAGGGCAATAGAAAAATATATGCTGTTTCTTAGACCTAAACATTTTACTGTTTATACTGACTCTTCTTATGCAGTAAAATTCAGAGATTTAGACTTGTCCAAATCAAGGACTAATAGACTAATTAGATGGCAACAATTGCTTAATGGTTATGACTTCTCTGTTATACATATTAGGGGAAGTAAAAATACCATTCCAGACATTATATCAAGAGAGCCAATATTTGCTAACACTAATATAATTTCATGTTTTATGTTACAAATAGAAGACCTATAAGATATGAGCTCCTCTGGAACGAATAGACTGAACAGGGAAGACGTTGCAGACTATCTTAGACGCGTAAGACCAAATGCTGGTGTAACGCAAAGACAAACTCATATTCGAGACTCTCAAGAAAGACCAATCCTAGAGAACTTTGATGATATTTTGGTTCCTCCAGAATAATCTAGACTAGAGATTATTGCTCAAACTAGACTCATTGGGAAGATGTACTTTCCCCAATATAGACCCGATCATAGATAAGAATTTTCATAAGACGAAAATACTCTTATAGACGCCATATGGTGGAATGTGAAGAGTAGACTATGGATCGAGTTCAAACAAAATTTGGTAGCTATTGCCAGATTCATGAGAACTCAAAGACTTGCAGTTACCCAGCTCAATGGTACTGCTGTGCCTAGACCTCAGACTCAGACTTATGCTCAGACTCTTGGAAAAACCTCCAAAACTAGACCTACTAATTTAAGTTATCATAAAAAAACTTTCAAGACTAAGATTGTTATACCATTTGGTCATAATAATCTCCTATTAGCCGAAGACTTTAAAACAGAAACTAATAACATTATTGATCATTTTAATATGTTATTACCATAAATAAACCGATATGACTTAATGATTAAAGGTTTCTTCAAAGACGTTCCAAAAATATATCTTTTTAAAAAATCGGACATGGCTCATATAACTCTTGCAGACCACCGGTTCATTAGACTCGTCCAGATAAAAGATATTGAAGACTATGTTGCTCTTGAAAAAATAGTCCATGAGTATGTTAAGAAGGTAGAAGACTTCTGTTGATACCAAATTTAGTCTGCTGGCGTGGACCATTCACTTGAAGACACGTGTCAACCTACGTGGCAATTACAAACGCTTTCAACGAACAACATACTGTCACCGAGATACTCAAGCTGTGACACCCCGACTAATTAAATACCGGGTAGCTACTCCTTTATTAAATTAATTCAAAATGCCAAGTTGGCTCAGTTAATAGCATCACTGTCGAAAACATTTTATTATTACTAACCACCTAGTATTTAAAAGGTAAGTTGCCAAATTTTAACGAAAGTCTGATTAACATGCAACAAGTGTAATGAAGAAATAAATAACACCATTCACCATACCGAAGTAAAACGAATAACCATCACATAATGTAAATAAAGTCTGGAGGAAAACTCCTCACTACAAACCCACAACTGAAAAGTAAACTGAATACTAAAACAATACATGCTAAAGTCCGAAAACTGAAATGTAAAAGATGTCTCTAATAGAAATGGGCAACATGCCCTACAACTGATAGATGGTGACTCTGGAATCCAAAAGATAGAAGCGTCTACAAGCAAATCCCTGTAGCTTCCACAAACAGTTACAGCTCGTCACCTGAATGAGTATCCTATGATTGGTGTCCTTGTGGCTGGGCACCTAAAATGGTTTTACAAAAAAAGTAGATTTGAAAAGCAAACGGGTCAGAGCCCGAATGTGGAGTTATATTTTAAAAATCTGCAAGTGCTTTAAAAACATTTAAAACATTAAATGCAAAGTACATGTTAGGACGTGCACTCACATGATATTCTCACCTCTAGTCTAACTGTGCACTCCTAACGTAAATACCCATCTATAACGACACAAATCACTAGCTAAGTACCATCATATCTAGCTAGACTGCCATAGGTCCTACCCTTATTACTCGGTTCTATTAACATTATAACGCTCGTAATTAAATAGGGGTTTAACGCAAACTCAGATGCTCAATATGCAATATATATATCACTATCAGTTAACTCGTTATATTTTTTTCGAAACAATACCGTGATTATATTCACAACATTAATCATGAAGGTTCTTATTAATTAAACGTATATTATTCACATCATAAATATACAATACAAGCACCCCGAGAACTAAGCTGTGGTGCACACATACTCTGCTATCCATCCCGGTACATCACGTACATAAGGATCACATATTCCGAATCTCTCAGGAATAGATCAGATAACACAAATCACAAATAGTGGAGGCGAACACAGTCACATCACATGGGTCACGTACATACCTACGCTCCCACGATCAGCGGACTTATTAACATCCCAATAAGTCTTTTTCTGACCTATGTTCATCGAGGTAACCAATCTAAATCCGGGCAACACAAGGATTAGAGGGCCCTAAGCGAACGCAAACCTCCCGTGATAGCAAGTATGGTAGGTATATCATACACACAATTCATATACCAATACTAAGTAAACACACGTCTTAGTAATTCCGTAGTTTAATTATAGTATTATTCTCATTCCCGTACCAATATATAATTTACACACTTTATACGATTCCGGTTTATAATCATACGCGCCATAATCTATTCTCACGTCGTAGTAGACACTCACGTCTCAACCCAAACGGTTCATTGATTTAAATCCCTCGTATGAATTTACTCCTCATAATAACCCAAAAGTCCCAAATCCATCAATACATCATCAAAGGAATGTTAACTCTATCCTCGAACAAGTCTACGGGACTCCAAAAATCAAAACAGTTCAAAATGGCCCAAACTGCCAGCTCGTTAGAAGTCTCGTTCGAACGAGACTGTTCGAACGAGTTTGAACTGTCAGCTCGTTAGAAGTCTCGTTCGAACGAGACTGTTCGAACGAGATCCAGTTCGTTCGAACGAACTGTACCTTCTAACGATATCTCGTTCGAACGAGGTATCGAACGAAACTACCCCTCGTTAGAAGAGACTGGTCAACTCGTTAGAAGCTCGTTCGAACGAGCTTGTTCGAACGACCTGGGTTGGTTTCTAACGAGCGACCAGCTGCGAGCCCAGAATTTCCAAAATCGTTTTTCACCCAATTTCTACTCCTCAAATCTCCTCTAAACTTCATCCCAACTACGTATTAAGGTCTCTAATTCATCCTAAACATATTCAAGTCAACTCCTAACATGTTTTCAAGGATTAAATCTCTTTAATCATCAATCAAAATATAAATCTCTACACTTTTTCCCAATTATTTCAAGAACATGAACCCTAACTTTTGAATCATGAATTAACTCACTATAAATCCGTTTTAATTCCTTCCTATCACAGCTATCATGAGAATAATTATCTACCTATCATTCTACATGCGATTCTCCTCAATATTTTTAAGTTCTAAGCTCCAAACTACATGGGTTTTCATTATCTTTCAAGAACAAACCATAAATTCGAATTATCTAACATGGAGAGAACATTCTCTGAAATTAAATGGAATAAAGTCACTTGCCTTGGTTGTTTATGAGTTTGGTGTAGGTTTGATGAAGTTTTTCTGCATAATTTCTTCTCTTCCCCAAGCTTCTTCTCCAATGGTGGCTTAAGGTGGCTAGGGTTTTCTTTGGGAAAGTTGTAAACCTAATGATAGCCTCCGTAGCTTAATGGGTTAATATGGGTTGGTTAGTGGGTTTAGTGGATTAAATCCACATCAGATTAAAACTCCCAATTTTCGTCACTTTTAATTCCTCAAAATGTAAAATTACCAAAATGCCCTTTAAGTTGCCGGTATGGCCTAAAAATACCCCGGAACCCAAACTACACCCCCGGCTAGTGTTTTCTGACTATCTCGATCCTTCCGGACGCGTTGGCGCACTCAAAACGACCATACGGATTATAGATTTTAAATTCACTTTTTATAATTAAAATAATATACCATGACGCGGCGGTCACACGCGTCTCAACAAAATTTCCAAAATTGCCGTATATAAATCTCACGACAAATTTTATAATTCCAAATTCATATATAATCATATATGCACATAATCAAATACCAATTCGCATCTCGTTAGTATTTATAACCCGGATTAATTTCCAATTAATACGCATTTAATTAATTAATCCCAAAAATAAATATAGCCAAAAGTACGGGGTATTACAAAGCGCCCCGAGCAACTCAATCATACCGAGCAGCTTAGGCACCCCGAGGAACTTAAGGCTCCAAGCAACTCGAGTGTATCGAGCAACTCAGGCGGTCCGAGCAACTCAACGTACAGAGCATCCAAATCAGGAGAATTAAAGAGACGACTGCGCATTAAATGCTCATTATTATCGTACAGATGTTTGTGTCTACTAGATAACTGCGCATTGTCCTTTCACATGTACAGCCTCAAGGCTATAAATACATTGTAACCTCCTCATTAGAGGGGGACTCTGGATCCCTTGGTAAACCATTTATCGAGATTTCCAGCCAAACAGTCGGCAATACAAAAATAGTGGATGTAGGCCATTCTTATAAGGCTGAACCACTTTAAAAATCTTTTGTCTTATTTATTTTATCTGTGATTGATAAATTAGAGATAATCTAATTTTTTACATCAACAGATTGGCGCCGTATGTGGGAAACGACTGTAATTAACGTTTTCACCAAAATAATTCATCATCAATGGCCGATAATCCAGAATCTAGTAATCGAAACGCTGGGATCCCCCCAAATCCATCTACTCCCCCAAATGTTCAAGATCTGGCTGGTATAATTGCTAATCTGGCCCAAGGCTAGACGACCATGCAAGAAACCATGCGATAACTTATACAAACTGTTCAAGGCGGAGTGCCGGCTCAATCAGGACAATGAAGTGTTCAAAAAAATACCCGTTTACCCTCTTCGCGAACTAGGCGAACGCTATTCCCAGAGGAATCTCAATCCAGATGCACCGACTCATATCGTACTGAGAGGTCTAATGACCCTTCTTATCAGTATGGTCGAACTTCCTCAGTACGAGCTACAAACTCTCAACAAAACGTCATTTTATCTCCAGAAAGGACCAGTGCTTTTGAAAGATTGAGTAGAGTCTCTCATTTTGATCGTTTGGGCCCTAGGAGGAATAGAAGTCCCCCTATGAATGTGTCGAGGAACTCTCAACGACCATCCGATCTAAGGTAAGGCTCTGCCCAATCACGACCAACCACTCGTAAAGAAAGATCCTAAGAGGCAAATTCAACGCGATCAGTTGCTCAAATTGATAGGCTCAAGGAGGAAAATAATGCATGGAAGGGATCTATTCAGAGGTTGGAAAACAGATTAGGGGAAATGGCTAAGGCCAAGAATCCTCTACAAAGAACTTTTGTCCAAGGGACACCATTTGTACAGGCAATTATGGATTTTCTCACACCATCAAAATTCAAAGCTCCTATGGTGATGCCTAAATATGATGGAAAAAATGACCCTGTCCTTCATATAGAACAATACCAAGCTGCTGCTGATATCTATGCAGTGCCAGACGAGGTGAGATGTAGGGCATTTTCAGGAACTCTTACCGGATCTGCGCAGATATGGTATAACAACCTTCCTCGGGGGAAAATTATGACTTTCTTTCAACTAGCAGAACTCTTTATTGGGAACTTCTGTTTTGGAGCGAAACCAGTCAAATGAGTAGCACACTTGCTGAGTGTTAGACAAAAGACAGGTGAAAGCACCAGGGACTATACTACTCGTTTCAACAACGAGAAACTTGAGGTAATTGATTACGAGGAGAAAACTGTAATTACTGCCCTGATGAGCAGACTGTTGTCGGATAAATTATACTACACTTTAGCCAAGGATCCGCCTAGGACCATGGCTGAACTGATGGCAAAAACAGCCAAAATCATGAATGCCGAGGAGGCCATGGCTGCGGAAAAGAATGCATATACTAAGGAAACTAAGGTCGAGGCTGACAAGACTGAGAAGAAGGATCAGAAGAATAATGGTGGCAACAGACAGTCGAAAGCAAAGCAAGCACCGAAACAGTTGAATAAATTTGGAAATTATACTCCTTTTAAGGTAGATATAAACCACATTCTAGAAGAGATCAAGAACAACGAGGAGCTAAACTGGCCAGAAAAAATGAAGGCAAATCCTGATAAGAGGAATAAGTCTAAGTATTGCGAGTTCCATAAAGACCATGGTCACACGATCAAAAATTGCATAGCTCTCCAGAATGAGATTGAAGCACTCATCAGACGAGGAAAACTGGCTAAGTATTTTGATAGTCAAAATGGTGGGAAGACCAACGACCAAAGAAGGCAAAGATCTAAATCTCCTCGTCGAGCAAAAGAAGACATGAAGAGAAGTCACGAAGAAGATCCAGAAGATGACCAAGATGACCTCGATCCCCCCAAAAGACCAAGGCAACCAGAACGTGAGGTATTTTCAATCCATTTTGGATCATTTGAATGTAATGTTATTACAGGTGGAGATGCAGGAGGTGGAGATCTGACTGTAGAAAGAAAAGCTTACCTCAATGAGGCTCAATCTTGCTCGTACATTCAACGAATAAATTTGGCTGAAGATGATCGTCCGAGGAAGGTGAATAAAGACAAACTGGTCATTGGTTTCTCTAAGAACGACCTAGCAGGAGTACTATATCCTCATGATGACCCATTGGTGATCAAGATGAGGATGAAGGAAGTAGTGATCTCACAAGTACTGGTGGATAATGGTAGCTCGGCAGATATCATGTTCTATCCATGCTTTGACAGCTTGAATCTAAAGCTAGCCCAGTTGGAACCATATCATAGGCCCCTCCTTGGCTTTACTGGCGAGAAGGTTTTTCCACTTGGGACGATCAAGTTGGATATGCTTATCGGTACATGACCTGCTTGTCGAACAGAAAGAGTACACTTTTTCGTAATGGAAAAAATATTCAATCAGCTTACAATATCATCATGGGAAGGGTAAGTCTAAAGAAGTTCGAGGCAGTACCATCTACTATACATCAATGTTTAAAATTCCCAACCAATTTTGTAGTGGGAGTTATGGAAGGCGACCAAAAAGTAGCCCGGGAATGCTACTATTCATCTGCCGAACAAGAGGAACGTGAAGAATCCAGGAAGAAGACTACTACCTATCAAGTGAAAGAGATAGAAGATACAGAGATTGAAACGTTAGACCCTAGAGACGAATCTCAGCTCGTGAAGGGCCAGGTCATGGAGGCTACAAAAAATATCATTCTGGACGACGAGCATCCAGAACGAACAACTCAAATTGGTGATTCACTGGATGTATCGATAAAACAGGAATTGATAGCATTTCTAAGGCATAAAAAGCAGAATTTTGCATGGAGTCATGAAGACATGCCAGGGATAGATCCAAGTTTTTTATGTCACGAGCTCAACATGAACAAGGAAATCAGGCCAGTAAAATAGCGAAGAAGAGTGTTCAGTCCTGAGAAGAACCAAGCTATACAGGAAGAAGTAGAGAACCTACAAAAAGCCTCTTTTATTGAGGATGTCAAATATCCCGATTGGCTAGCAAATGTGGTCATGGTGAAGAAGAAAAATAACAAGTGGGGGATGTGTGTAGACTTCACTGATCTTAATAAGGCATGCCCAAAGGATTATTTTCCTTTTCCCCGAATCGATCAACTGGTGGATGCTACCTCCGGGCATGAATTATTGAGTTTCATGGATGCTTATTCGGGTTACAACCAGATTAAGATGAAACCTGAGGACAGGGAGAGTACCTCTTTTATCACCCCAAGGGGAACTTATTGCTATAATGTTATGCCTTTTGGACTTAAAAATGTAGGTGCAACATATCAGCAACTGATGAACAAGGTGTTTGCGGAGCAAATCAGTCATAACATGAAGGTTTATATTGACGATATGCTGACGAAGAGCAAGAAAGCTGCTGATCATCTCGATGACCTAGGTCATACCTTTGATCAACTAGAGAAATATCAAATGAAATTGAATCCTACCAAATGCATATTCGAAGTACGAGAAGGTATGTTTCTCGAATATATTATTAACCAACGAGGGATTGAGGCAAACCCTGAAAAGATCAAGGCTATATTGGAGTTACGATCTCCAACCACAAAGAAGAAAGTGCAAAGCCTCACATGGCGAGTTGCAGCACTTAATAGATTTGTGTCACGAGCAACAGACAGATGTCTCCCACTCTTCAAAACACTCCGAAAAACTTTTGAGTGGAATGATGAATGCGAGGAGGCCTTTCAAGAGTTGAAGAAGTATCTGGGGACACCTCCATTATTATCTAGACCACTGATGGGAGAAAGATTATACTTGTACCTGGCAGTTTCAAAAAATACAGTGAGCTTGGCGTTGATAAGAGTGGAAGACGGAGTACAAAAACCAGTCTATTACACTAGCAAAGCTTTCCGAGGAGCAGAAACCAGATATCCAAGGCTGGAGAAGTTGGCACTAGCACTGATTGAAGCAAGTAGAAGGATGAGGCCATACTTCCAAGCCCATACTATAGTGGTGTACACTGATATGCCATTAAGACAAGATCTGCATAAACCGGAGAAATCAGAAAGATTGATGTACTGGGAAGTAGAACTTGGTGAATATGATATAATTTATGAGCTTAGATCATCGCTCAAAGGGAAGGCAGTAGAGGATTTTATCGTAGAATTTACTCAAGAGGTTTCCTCCGACGAGCAGGAGTTGAATACAGACCAACCTGTGGATGTTACAGGATCGTCAAATTTAAACCCCGACCAACTTACGTCGGTGGACGAGTAGCAAGAAGTATTGGAGGAGGACAAAAGGAAGCATCAAATATTCCACCGAGGAACTCTGTCTGACCAAGAGTTTGATAATGAAGTACCTGTGTAGAATCTGTATATAGATGGCTCTTCGTGCTCTATAGGCAGTGGAGCATGGAGTATTTTAAACAGTAATGATGGGATTGATGTGGAATATGCTCTGCGCTTTCAATTTAAGGCTTCTAATAATAAGGCCGAATATGAAGCAATGATCGTGGGTCTAAGCCTGGCCAAAACCATGAAGGCAGAGCAAGTCGTTGTGTTCAGTGACTCCCAGTTAATCGTAAATCAAATTCTGGGGGTCTATGCAGCGAAAGGAGAATTAATGGTCAGGTATCATGCAAAAGCGATAGAGGTTGTATCAAGTTTTACTGCAATTCAGTTGATTAGAATACCAAGATTGAAGAATGCAAGAGCAGATGCCCTAGCTCGGTTAGCATCAGCCACACGCACCGAGCTACGAAGAACAATCCCAATAGAAATCCTGGTTGGTCGAAGAATCGATAAAGATCTGATGATAAAATTCATCGCCCTTGACTTGGGACCATCTTAGATGGACCCCATCAGGGCCTATATTGGAGAGGGGGATTTACCAACTGATAAACTCACAACTAAGAAACTAAAGTTTAAAGCTACTCGTTATGTATTGACCAATGGCATTTTATATAAATGAGGAATTATAGCAGGGCTACAAAGATGTGTCCACCCCTCCGAAGTGAAAGATTTTATCAAAGAGGTTCATGAAGGGTCTTGTGGAGCCCATGTGGCAGGTCGAACGCTTTTACAAAGAATAACAACGTAGGGGTATTACTGGCCGACGATGAGAGCTGATTGTGTAGCTTATGCCAAGAAGTGTGATAAATGTCAATGTTTCTCTTATATCCAAAGAACTCCCCAAGCATTGTTAACACCCATCACGTCTCCTTGGCCATTCGCCACGTGGGGAATAGACTTGGTCGGGCCATTTCCAACGACCAGAGGAAGATTTAAATACCTCGTGGTTGCTGTGGATTACTTTACCAAATGGGTGGAAGCTGAGCCTCTCATTGATATGACATACGACAAAGTCTATTAATTTATTTGGAAGAATATTATCTGCAAATATGGTCTGCCACATGCATTCATCACTGACCATGGAACCCAGTTTGACAACGAGGAGTTTGCAGCGCATTATCATCAATCCAATGTACTGAAGACTCATTCTGCACCAAGCCATCCCAAAGCAATGGGATAGCTGGGGTGACAAACAGAACATTGCTGAATGATTTGAAGAAACGACTAGATAATGCGAAAGGAAATTGGATTAACGAGCTACATTCTGTGCTGTGGGCTTATCGTACCACACCACGAACAGCAACTGGAAAGTCTCCATACATGCTGGATTTTGGGAGTGAAGCTGTCATACCTGCTCAATTGGGTTTACCCACGCACAGGGTGCTTAATTTCAAGTCTCCTGTCAGTGATTTGATGAGAAGATTAGACCTGGATATGCTCGAAGAAGTTAGGGAATAAACAACAATCAAGAATGCAGCGTATCAACAACAAACGACTTTGTTCTGTAACAAAAGAGTGAAGAAGTATGATTTGAAGGAAGGGGATTATGTGCTGAAGAAAATGATCCAAAAGAATAACAAATTGGAACCCAATTGGCATGGACCCAACAGAGTAACAAAAGTTGTTTGTTCAGGGACATACAGGATTGAAACCTTGGAAGGAGAAGAATTCAATAATGCATGGAATGCAGAGCATCTGCGCAAATATTATCAGTAATTGAAATTCCTATGTAATACAATTTATTCATTATGAATAAAGTGATGTTTCACCCAGTTTCTCTCTTTTTTGAATTTTTTTCGGAATATTAGTGCTACACACTACGCGTAACATCAATTACCACCAACTCCGGTTGGTAGGGAAATCAATTACCACCAACTCCGGTTGGTCGGGAATCAATTACCACCAACTCCGGTTGGTCATCAAATCAATTATCACCAACTCCGGTTGGTCGATAATCAATTACCACCAACTCCGGTTGGACGGGAATCAATTACCACCAACTCCGATTAGTCGTCAAATCAATTACCACCAACTCCGGTTGGTCGGGAATCAATTACTACCAACTTCGATTGGTCGGAAATCAATTACCACCAACTCTGGTTGGTCAGGAATCAATTACCACCAACTCCGGTTGGTCGGCAAATCAATTACCACCAACTACGGTTGGTCGGCAAATCAATTACCACTAACTCCGGTTGATCAGGAATCAATTACCACCAACTCCGATTGGTCGACAAATCAATTACCACCAACTCCAGTTGGTCGAGAATCAATTACCACCAACTTCGATTGGTCGGCAAATCAATTACCACCAACTCCTGTTGGTCGGGAATCAATTACCACCAACTTCGGTTGGTCGACAAGTCAATTACCACAAACTCCGATTAGTCGGGAATCAATTACTACCAACTCCGGTTGGTCGGGAATCAATTACCACCAACTCCAGTTGGTCGACAAATCAATTACCACCAACTCCGGTTGGTCGGGAACTAATTACCACCAACTCCGGTTGGTCGAAAAATCAATTACAATCAACTCCAGTTGGTTAGTACCAAACTAAGCAGGAACATGTGATGCAAATCATTCCATTACTTTAGCCCAAAAAGTGACAAGTCACTATAATCAAATAATAAAACAGGACAAGTTTCATTATTCAAAAACAAAACATAATGTACATATATTCACAAACAAACAAACAAGGACATTCTACAAATTATTTAGAAGAAAATAAAATGGCAAAAGACTAAAAATTTCTTCATTCAAATCAAGTATAATTACATATGATGTGAAAAATATACTTCATTACATAAAAACCCCATTCTATTGATTTTTTCCCTTCTGCCTTTGAAACAGGTTCTACCCCAGCAGGATGATCATCTAATGCATAAGGGGAATTTATAAAGTTTAAATCTCGCAGCATTTGAATATTCATCACGGAGGGACGATCAAGCAAATGCTCTGGGCGAGATATCTCAAAGTTTGCATGAAGACTGTAATCGCCGAGATACTTGGAGATTAAGCATTGAGGAATTGCCCGAGCAGGAATCCAACTGATGTCAAGCTTAAAAGGAGGCACGGGCAAATCAAGCACTCCAGGGTCATAATAATCCCATAAGTAGTGGCCCTGCTCCAATTTTAGTACACACAGTGCATTCAACCACCCTTGCTTGTACCCCTTGTTATTTGACTGCTGGATCCGAGCATCAAGATGGTAAAGGGCTTCATTATACCCAACCATCCAAAACTCTCTGGGTTGTTTATGGAACTGATAAGTTAACCTCTCCAGCTGCTCGTGGAGACTCTTCGCTAGAATTTCCTTATTTTCCAAAGCAGAACTCTGAGAAGAGAGTTGGTTAGAAAAATTCAGAATTTTCTTGGACATTTCTGCCAAAGCTTGATTCTTCGCCATCAACTGAAATGCCTGATTCTCCAAGGCCAATTGAGTTCTCGCTTCTTCAATAGAAACCCGAGAAGCCCTTGCTCGTCCGCGAGAATAAGACCTTGCTCGTCCACGAGTAGATGTGGAGGGTCCAACTCTTTTTAAAATTTCCAATTCATCTCGTAAGTTGGCATTTTCTACCTCCAAGAAAGAAAAAACTTCATCATTAACAAGGACCAAAGCTCCCGAAGAAGATGCTGCAGATTTGAATTGTTTTATCTCTTCTTGCAAAACAATGTTCTCCTGCTCCAACACCTTGGCGATATACCTATGCTCTTCAACTTCAAGCTTTAGAACACTCTCTTTCTTCACATAAGCAGAGATAAACTTGTCATACCCTTTATCAGCACTTAATTACTGATATCTTTTCTCGTATTCTTGGTGCAAAAGGGTAGAAGATTCTTTATATTGCTGTTGGAGTTCTCGATAGTTCCTTGGAGATCTTCAATCATCTCGTAATAGGCCACATTATTGGCAACAACACGATCGAGCAAGCATTTTAAGTATTGATAAGTTTCAACTGCTCGTTCAGAAGCATCTGAACCAAGGATATCAATGATTTGAGCCTCATTAAGATCTGTATGACCAGCTTTAAAATAGTCATTGCATTTCTTCATCAGTTATGTGTCATGAGCTGATAAGAGCTCCATCCTGGCCATAAACTAACAAAGAGAAGAAATAAAAAGAATCAATAATAATGCATACAAAACAAGCAAAAGAGAAAGTCAATAAGAACAACTAAAGTTCAAATTTTTATTCATTATAAGAGAAGATACATAGTATAAGGTTACATTCAAGAAAGCAACAAAATAAAAATCCCAAACAACTTTACACATTCTCCTTGTTTCCTATGACTTCCTCAGAAGGTTTGGAGGAAGAGACTGGTTGCTCGGAGGACAAGGGTAGCTGCTCGGTAGAAGTGCTGGTTGGTTGGAGTTGCTCGGAGCAAGGTTGAACAATAGGAACAACGGGGACCTGATCTCTAATCATCATAAAAGATTCATCTGAAGCAGATTCATCCATTTCTTCTTATCCAGGAGAGGGAGGAGGGCCATGAGTGTGCTGCTGAAATAACTCAGAAGTCTCAGTAATTTTCAACTCCTGCAAGGCTGCAACCCATCCATCCCTAAAATATTTGAGGCTGGCATACTCCATTTGAGAAGACATGACAACCATACCCTTGTTCCAGCCTTTGTCCCAACCAGCACTGAATGATTTTTTAACTGCTTTTCTCCTTTTTACCTTCTCTGAGGAAGTCCATTACCTAAGGAGCTCCTCGGCAGCCTTCAACTTCTCTTCCACCTTCATTTTTTATCGCTCGACATCTTGAAGTTTAACAACTTCCTCTTCAGTAGACTTGAGCTTAGCCTCAAGCTCCTTGTTGCTCTGTTCAAAATCCTTGTTGCTCTTTTCAAACTCCTTTAATTTCTTCTCCAATTCCTTGGATGCATTCACAGCTTGATTTCTGTCTAGCTCAATGGACTTGAGTTGCTTCTCCCAAACAACTTTATCTTCCTTGTTGACGAGAGTCTTTTAAAGATTGGGTCAGCCCAACAAAAGCTTCCTCTACTCCTCCCGAGGAGCTTGAAGCCTTGATAGCTTCATCCTTCTTCAAAATGCTGTTGAAACACGTCACCAGCTGAAAAAAGAAATCACTTAAAGTCAACACATGAAAATAGTATTAAAAAATTAAGGGGTCAAGCTAAAGATACTTACTGAGGCAATGTGCTGAGCAGCCAGGGTAGTGATTCTCTCACGAGAAAGAGTATCTTCAATGCCTTGGACTTCTGGGATAGTCCAGGATTTTACCAAGCCCATAGCAAAGCTCGGAGGAACAAAAGTTGGAACACTACCTTCAACATTTAAAGGTTAAGAGATAGGTTCAACAGGTCTCTCATAAGAGCTTTTATTTAACCTCCTCAGAGGAGCAGGAACATTTCTAACTAAAGATGTTATCTTTATTGGTGATATGACAATAACCTCACTCGGAGGAGAGATAGCGACAATCTTGCTCGGAACCACATGGGGCTTCTCGCTAGCCTTCTTGGCAGCAGTAGGAGGGGTACATAAGTGGTTTTTGTCCCTTCTTTTGGGACATCTTATTTATTTTTCTTTGCCTCCACAGTGGCAGAGGCAAATTTGTCAAAAAAGGTAGGAGCTCTTCTCTTCTTCATCAGATCACTTATAGGAATACTCAACTCAGAGGAAGAACCTTCCACACTAGTCTCAGAGGCTGGTACTTGGTCAAGATTACCACTGGACGAGGACGAGGACGAGCAGTGAAAGATGAAGTATAACTTTTGTATTGCAACAAGTAAGAAGCAGATCTAATATGCTCCTCAGCAACAGATTGATGCAAATCCCAGATAAGTTTCAAGTGCTTTAAATTAACATCAACCTCTTTTGGAGGTTTTCTTTTACTTTCAACTGTAACAAACAAAAATAAATATCAGTGATGCATTTTATCAAACATAAAAAAAATAAGATTTCAAAAAATAAAAACAACCTATCCCATTGCCATAAGGTGGACATCTGGGACCTTAGTATACATCATCTCCATTTAATGTAGGGTGTTGCCAATTTTTCGTCACCACCCCATGATCAAAGTAATCCCTATTGGCATCAGGAAGATTGACAACTAACGCTCTATTCAAAAACCTAGTTTTTAAATAGAAAGTACTATCGCTGATAACCCATATGTAGCAATACATAATTTCTGGAATCCCTAAACGGGTTCCATGAAGTTGATTCAACCTATGTATGCCATTAACTATCCTCCATGTATTTGGAGCTATTCTTGCAAGTACAACATCAAAATATTGACAAAACTCCAAACACAGAGGATTTGGCGAGAAAGAAAAGCCACATTCGGTTACAAAAAGACTGGGGAACCAATGTCCCTCAGCCAAAGAAAAATAATCAGAAGGTTCAAAAAATTCTTCCAAAATAACCCACAGAGGGATTGAAAATTCAGACCAAAATTTGTCAAGCGATTCAACAAGGTAAACCATGATGAACAAAGTAAATAAAAGAGAAGGAAGAAAATCTTACAGAAAAAGAGAGATCAGTTGACAACGAACGATGGAAAGAACGAGGCACAAGATAGAAAGAAAATGAAGAGTTCAAAGATACAGATTTGAAAAGTGAAAGACGATAAGATTTCTATCGCGCTTAAATATTTTACCTCGGGAATAGAGAAAGGCAATGATTACAAGGGAGGACGTTTGCGTCTTCGGCGGCTAAAAGAAGAAAATGGGCACAAATATCAAAGCGGTCATGAAAAT
The DNA here is from genome assembly GCA_949130495.1 of Sambucus nigra. Lineage (NCBI taxonomy): Eukaryota > Viridiplantae > Streptophyta > Magnoliopsida > Dipsacales > Adoxaceae > Sambucus > Sambucus nigra. The sequence goes on along the minus strand of OX422209.1, from coordinate 462,435,095 downwards.
TCAAAATATTTATAAGGCCTGATACTATGCGTTCAAAAAGGAGTTATATACGATGAACATTCTCCTAAAAACCAATAATCTGAGCAGTTTTCGAGCAGAATATTCCACACTTTTCTTCAACCTCAAAGTGTGAAACATTTGAGGCTTCTGTTGATACCAAATTTAGTCTGCTGACGTGGACCATTCACTTGAAGACACGTGTCAACCTACGTGGCAATTATAAACACTTTCAACGAACAACATACTGTCATCGAGCTACTCAAGCGTCCCGAGCAACTCAATCATACCGAGCAGCTTAGGCACCCCTAGGAACTTAAGGCTCCAAGCAACTCAAGCGTACCGAATAACTCAGGCGGTCTGAGCAACTCAACGTACAAATCATCTAAATCAGGATAATTAAAGAGACGACTGCGCATTAAATGCTCATTATTATCGTAAAGATGTATATGTCTACTAGATAACAACGCATTGTCCTTTCACATGTACAGCCTCAAGGCTATAAATACATTATAACCTCCTCATTAGAGGGGGACTCTGGATCCCTTGGTAAACCATTTATCGAGATTTCCAACCAAACAGTCAGCAATACAAAAACAGTGGATGTAGGCCATTCTTATAAGGCCGAACCACTTTAAAAAAATTTTGTCTTATTTATTTTATCTGTGATTGATAAATTAGAGATAATCTAATTTTTTACATCAACGACTTCCTTCCTCTATTTGCTAGAATCTACCAGATTGCTCCAAGTTCCTGTATAGGAATGAGAGTTAAAGGATTTAGACTTATTTAATTTTCCAATTATATATTCAAAGACGTTGAGATTTTATCAGAAGACGAGACTAAATAATTAATTGTTGATAAGTCCAAGATCCAGATTGCTCAAGCCATGGAGACAATTGAAATCATGGAGTTATTGACAGGAGAAGACATGTGGTACACTGCCTACCACAAAGAAGACCTGATAATCTAAGCTGATGAGCCATTCAACGGAAGGCTCAAGAAAGAATCCAAAGAAATGGTAGAGATAACTTTGCCAGCTAGCTTTAGAACTATAGGCCTCATTGATGAATTTTTCAACAATGCCCTACCAAACCAAGACAAAGAAGAAGAAGACACTGATGGAACAAAGACGTGCCCCTCGTTAACTGAAGAATTATTAAAGACAGAAGATGCCCTGTGCTAGACCTATGCAAGATGACAAGGCTACAATTAGATTCCCCTGCAGCCTGCAGCTCAGACATGCCCCACACGGGCCCCCGGATTGCTTATTTTCATAAAGAAGAAAAATACCCTTGCAACGACGTTAGGTTATAATTATTGCTAGATGACATATTTACTTTATGTAAAGCAAATAATATAAGACTTTAATAATTTGTATCTCTTTAAACCGGATCTATTTTGGTAGCCGGTTACCAGTCGATTGTAGTGCCCTTGTGCTATAAAAGGGAGCGTCCAGCTGAGTTCTAGACATCAGGGGTAGGAGGAGTGATCAGTGGTAGGAGTGAGAGAGTGATCATTTATTAGACTTCCAGTGTTAGAGTATGCTTGTAGAGAGTAATATGTACATAAGTGAGTAAACCTCTCATAGTTAGGGGAGAGGGGAGAGTTGTATTTACTTATGCTATGCAATAAAAGTATTTTCTTTTTCAGAAATCTCTTATGTTGAGCTGTTATTATTTTCCAAATTGTCTCAAACTTTCTGTTCATAGATGACTATTGTGTGGAACCTCTGGTGTAGCACACAAGGTGTTGTACTGGTGAATCGCCGTCAGGTGTCGATTAGCCGTGAGCCGTTAGCCAGGTGGGCGTTAGGCGTGAAGGCGTACAGGCAGAAAACGGGTCAACCGTCAAAGTAATGGATTGATGTGCGACACATAAAGAGAGAGTTGTAGGAGACGAGACTGGAGAAGAATAGTAACAAGGCTGAAGAGACAAAGGGAAGAAGGTAAAGATATTGCAGGCCGGAAGGAAGGTATAACTCGAACCAAACCCTTTACTATTGTACATATTATTGTTTTAAGAAAAGAATCTTCTATGAGCTTACAAATCACTAAAGACTTTTTAGAATTTGTTAATCAAACAAGTTTAGACTTAACTAGAGAAATTCAAGACTGGACTCTTACAGACGCTAAAGATAAAGAACTTATAGAATATGCTTTAATATACGCAGGTGATACTTTTAAATACATAGACCAGATCATTGAGTGGTTAAGAAGAGAAGTACATATAATAGAAATAATTAGAATATGGATCCGTGATCTCTTTAGATAAAAATTAAGAACTGAAGATTTTGCAGAAGAACTATCAAGACCTGAAAGGTATCAAGAATACACTAGGATACTTGAAGACAATATAGACGTATTAAAATTTATTAGACGTAAAAGGTTAGCTGAAACAAAGACTACTTTAATTAGAGCCGGATGAATCCGCCCTCTCCTTAAAAACGTAAAGACAGCTGCCCCTAGAACATACCAAAGATTTTTATCATCTTATGGTGATAATAATTTAGACGAATTTATAGATAACGATATAATTGATATTATTAATCAAATATATAAAGAAACTAGACAGATAAACCCACGATACCGTATAAGGTATTTAAGACTAGAATATTTTCCATCAAAACCTCTTTCAATTTCTAGACTCCCTGAAGAAACTAATTATATAGATAATTCTCGCTATTCAGAACTCCAGTACGATAGTGACGGAAGAAACCTGAGAAGTAGCAGTAGTCCTGAAACTTCTACACTTAGACTCCCAGATTAATTAAGCGTTAAAATAAGCTTAAAAGACCTTAGAAATCATTGGGGTAAAAATTGATATTCCCTAAAACTTAAAAGAAGTTAAAAGACATCGGTGTCCCAAAAGGTGGTCCTAAAAAAACAAAACGGTCCTTAAATAATTTTTGAACGGTAGCGATTCATAAACTGGGTCCGTATACGAACCGGCCTCCCTATTTATATATTTGCAAGACTACCACGAGATTTTCTAGTTTTGCAAATTCACCCAGCCCACACTACGTACTAGGCTGGCCCTCGTTTACAGCGGAAGAGCCTAGACCACAGGTGAGTAGAGAAGCTATTTTGGTGAGCCATGGCGATCTCCACCACCAGACGTGCCCTAACCTCTCTGCTCTCTCGCACTCTCTCATCCTCATCAGCTTCTTCTTCTTCTTCATTTTCATCAATCTCATCCCGTTCACGCTTCGCTCTCGCCCTCCTCAACCAACCACTCCATCTCTTCCCGGACTCAATACGGGTCCCAACTAGATTCAAAACTTCCGGGTCCGGGTATTCTCCCCTCAACGACCCATCCCCTAACTGGAGCAACCGCCCGCCCAAGGAGACCATTCTTCTCGATGGTTGTGATTATGAACACTGGCTCATCGTTATGGAATTTCCAACTGATCCCAAACCCACCGAAGACGAAATGGTTCCCAGCTACGTCAAAACCCTAGCCTCAGTTATTGGAAGGTACCAATAAAATTAACCCACTTTTCATTTCACTTCTCAGTTTTTTTTTTATATTTATCGGTGTTTGTTTTGGTTTCAGTGAAGAAGAGGCTAAGAAGAAGATTTACTCCGTTTGTACCACTACCTATACTGGATTTGGTGCTCTCATCTCTGAAGAGCTTTCCTACAAAGTCAAAGGTTTCTTTCAATTTCTTCTTCCCTTTTCCTTACTTAGGCTGGCTTTGTTTTTTCATGTGAAGCTGAATAATTTATTTGTTTTTATATCTAAATGGACATCTGATTTAGACAGATTCAGCAGGGGTAATTTTACTCTTAACCATCGCAAATATAGCCGTTAGCCTTTTAATCGTTTAAAAAAATAACCACTATTTGGTTTTGGATATACCTATTGAAAGGGTATACCTTCAATAGTTTTTTGCATGGTTGGCTGCTTACGAAAATGCGCATTCTATGCAATGATATTAACCATATTCTCCTTCGTTATCGGTACTCTAAATTTCTCTAGAATAATTTTTTGACTCTAGTATATTATTAATTTTTGATTTTAGACTTTAATCCAAATTTAAACTGAGTACATTTTCCGTCGCTAAATGTCCTTAAAGATCACTTTAAGGGGCGAAATTTTCGCATTTAGCGACGAAAAATGTTCATAATCTAATAAACTGATTAAAATGTATTGTTCAATATAAAAATAGTGATGTATTAAAAGTAAAAAAATCCTTATTTTTTGGAAATTTATGTGATGGGAGTTGTCTCGGTGTATCTGGAAATAAACTCTTAGAATTTAACCATTGTTTTTATATTTAGAGGTAACCATAAGAAAGTAAAGACCTTATGGAGATGCATTGTTTTAGCGTTGGGTTGCTTCCCCTTATTCAAAAAAGTTTGGCCATGAGCTTTTGGGGAAAATTTCATATTACAATGCCAATAAATATTGTCTCTGAGAGAATATTGGGCCTCTCAAATTTTGTCCAAATTGATTTCCATTCAAATATCCTGAGCTTTAAATGAGAGTACTTATTAGTAAAATCTTTGGAGAAGCCCATATTCACTAAACCCAATGAAATCAGTGGTTAATGGCTTCATTAACTCATCAAAAGGGTATGCAAATTTTTTTGGATCCAAACCAAAGGCAGACACAACCCATTATGTAAAGTTTCCTTACCAAACAAATCTTCATAGTGCTCTCACTCCCCTGCAAGAATATCCAACACTTTCTACTGTCCCAAGTCCATAGGTAATAGCCCCCTTTCCATCTAATCGAACCACATCAAGTGGGTTGCATGAGGCAATAATAGACGGGAAGGACGTTGCACCGGTGTTGCTCTCTTGTCACTACCTCTTCTAGTGTCACCTTATCTACGTCGTTGTAAATATCCATTTCAAACTAGAGAGTTGTTTCGCTCAAAGCCCCAAATTCAAATTCTATGATTGTTAGCTATACGTAGCCACATGGGGGATTTTAAAAAGGTGATGGTTTAATTGTTCATGAGAGAAGCTAACTAACATTGGCGCTACAGGGTTTGTTGGTCTTGTGAAACCCCTTTGTATCATGATTTTTTTTGTCCTGCATGGTTCTTTAGCTTGATCCCCCCTGAACAACGCGAGTTCCTTTATATCATGCATGCCACTTCGTACTACATGGGTCAGTTATGCCGCATGAATGGGTCACTCCATTTGCGCGCCATTATTTATTTCTTAAGAGAGTGGAGTAACAGTTATGATATGTGTCACTCAGCTTATGATATGTGTCACCAATATCTTTTGCATGTGCGTTAGGCCTGCATTTATGATTTTCTTATAACTAACCTTTTTCTTTCACCCATACAGAGATCATATATCTATTCCCATGTATATGTATCTATATGTGACTCACCCTTATACTATAAGTCTCTCCACGAAAGCTATCTTGTGACCTTTTCCCATGCAGAGGTATAAATGTTATTTGTCTTTATAGTAGTGATATTATGTTATTTGTACATGTTCACTCCTTAGTATATAAAAGAGTTGTTATCTTTGTATTTCATTATTACGTTTTGGGAGAGAATGAATGAGAACTAAAGATAGAGGTGGCAATTCGTGTTTTTGGATCGGCCCACGGGCCGACACGACACGACAAGGGTTTTTTGGACACGAACACGACACGACTTCGTGTTTTATTTCTATCTGATGAACTCGACCGCATAGATCCGCATAGAACATGACATGAAACGACTAACACGATTTCATAAATTTTACACTAAATTAAACATAAATAGACACGATAATCCGGTTAAAAACACGATTAACATGACAAGACACGATAACACGACTCATAATTTTGACACGGACACGACACGACACGATACGACACAACTTCGTGTCAAAAAGACCCGACACGAACATGATATATTGTGTCAATTTCAGGTCAATTTTGTATTGCTTCGTTTCGTGTTTTCGCGTCGTATAAAAAATTACCACCCCTAAGTAAAGAGCATTGGGGTCCTATCTTTTATATCCTTGTTGTATTTCGTTTTAATTTTGTTAATTTACATCAAAATTACGCTTTTGATTGATCTCTACTCTTCGTTTTAGGGTTTCACCTAATGGTTAAGAGTTGAATTGATTGGGATTGGAATCGGATCAACCCTATTCAATACTAGATTTACCCCCAAAGTCACGACACTGTGGATTCACCCATGCGCTGCGATGCTCCAACTGTCGATTTAGCCCCAAACAATTCACCTGCCACCAATGCAACCCTCCTTGTGGAGGCAACAACCAAGCAATAGCGCTGAGTTTTTTTCACCTATTGTCACCATCCTCACCTTGGCTACCAAATGCCGATTCCTCTTTAGTATTATCTCCGGAGTGTATTTCGCTGTAGTGAAGGAAGACTGTCGCTTCCTTAAGTACGTGATATCTTTACCCGCACAAAGAGATGGAGAGCCCCCTCCCTCCCTTTTTGTGGTAGGGAGGAGGGGGAAGCCCTTAGTAGAGAAAGAAGAGACATGAAGTTCCCTTGGTAGAGATATAGAGACATGAAGTTATATACTTTGAAAAAAGAGAAATTTAGGTTATGGTTCAAATTCTCTCTAAATGATTATCGTTTTTTCTACATTAAAATGATCACTGATTTAAAACCAAAGGAGTTCGTCCTCTTACCTAACGACCAACTAAGTTTTAGCTTGAGTTTAGTAAGTTCATGGTTCAAAATATCGCTCGCAGTCAAAGTCTCTGACTCATAATTTCCAATTTGGTTGCAGTATTGGTCGATATGGAACGATACGCTTTTTAGAGAGCCCACAAATTCCAAAAATATGTAGATTTAAAAATAATAATAATTTGGATCTATAGATAAGTTCAAAACCATGAGACAATAAGCACATCATTGTCTAATTGGTGATATTGACGCATGTCAAACTTGTCTGTTTCAATATTTCATAATAAATCAAATAAGGTCGCAAAATAATCTACTGACATAATAAATCAACAGTAAATACATATATTATTCTCCTTACCGTTAGTAATTTACTATCATTGAGGAAAATTGCCACTTGTTTAGACTTTGAAAAAAAAGAAGAGAGATTTATTTAGGTTATGGTCCAATTCTCTCTATTAGACCTAAGAGACCACCTCAAAATGATTGTTGGGCCCTTTTACTAGACCTGTCAACGGGTCGTGTCGAGTCGTATTCGTATCAGTTTTTATCGTGTTTGGGTCTAAACGGGTGACTTTTGTATCGTGTGAAAAAATCATATTCAAACCCGACCTGTTATCTTAACGTGTCATGCCGTGTTCTCCCGTTATTACCCATTAACATAATGAATTATTTTGAATAATACACAAGTTGACTTATTAGCTCATTTTTAAACACAATAAGACCAATTAATTCATTGTCATTACTAGCTCTCTCATTTAGTAATATTCATTATGATTAAATTAACATTAAACTACATAGACTTTTTATAAGTCCCAATAATATATTTTATTTACTTAAATTAATGGATCTTAACAGGTCTTATCGGGTATTAACGGGTGAAGGGGATCAACACTAACCTGATCCGTTAACTATCGTGTCTTATCGGGTTGGTACTTATATGTCTCGAAACCGTTAAGGGTTCACCCATTAACTTATTATAACTTCGTGTCGGTTCGTATCGTGTCATCGTGTCCACTTTACCGGTTATACCTTTTACATTAAAATGACCACTTATTTAAAACCTTATTGAGTCCGTTTTCTTACCTGATGGGCTAGCTAAGTTTTCAGCTTGAGTTTAGTAAGTTGTTCAAAATCTCGACCGTGTTCTACATCCCAGACACCTAATTTTCAAGTCGGCCGCAGTATCGGGCAATACGCAATGATAGATTTCCCCAAAAAATCCCCCAAATATATCGAAATAAAAAAATAAGATTAATAATGTGGACCAATTAGAGAAGTTCAAAAACATCATTCTGCAACAATTTTTAAAGGGTGAACGTGAACTCTGAAGCTCTAATTCTCATCCGTAATCTAATATATAAATATTCAATCAACCTCAAGAGATTCTTCTATTATTGTTGCAAAAAGGTTAAATTCTTGTATTATTGCTGCCCATTTATGCCCCTTCAGTTTCTTTTTAATCTTCAATGAACATGTCTTCGTCGTTTTTGTTAAATTCCGTCTAACACGGTTACTATTTCATCGACATATATTCATATCACCAATACCTCGACGATATGTCCGATTCAGTTTATTCTTTCCTATTAATCGAATCGTGTCTCGAAATCGTATCTCTGTAATTGTGTTTTTGAGTAAACTCAGACCAGTTTTGAGTCAACTCAGTTGATACATGTTGACTCGGCCTAGATTTTCAACCATGCTTATGCCATATGGAGTCACACCATTTGTGCTCCACTTTTTATTTATGTAGATCATCATCATATGGGGTCGGCCACATGGATTCTTTTTTTCCATTTTAATCTATTATAGGCAATATTATCATTCAAGTTTAATTGCTTAAGATCTCTCCTAATAATTTCCTCTCACGATAGCTTAGATAGTGGATCATTATTTATTTTTAATGTGTCACTGTACTATCTTTTGTATATGCTTTAGGCCCACTTTTTTCATTGTCATATAACTAACCCTTTTCTTCCATCCCTACGGATATCAAATATCCATTCTATGTATATGGTACTCACCCTCATCCCCCAAATTTCTCATTGGAAGCTATCATGTGACCTTTCTTATGCAGGGGCATAAATGTTAGTTGCCTTTTTTGATTATTGTCTTTATTAGCATGGGGTATTATTTTATTTGTACATGTTCATTTCACCTCTTAATTTATATGGTTGTCGTCTTTGTATTTCATTATTAAGTTTTGATTCGTTGTTGTATTTTGATTCGCTGCTTCAGTTTAATTACTTCAAACTTGCGCTCTTGATTGATCTATCCCCTTTGTTAGAGATTTTCACCTAATGGATGAGATTTGGAGTGATTGGGATAGGAATCAGATCAACCCTAGGGATTCAACATTAAACACCTTGAAGCCATGCGCTGTGATACTTCCATCCCGATTCAGTCCACGTGGTTCAACTGCCACCAATGCTACTCTCCTTGCTTGAGGTGAGGACCAAGTGCTAGTCACAAGGGTGGTGGTGTTGTTGCAAGGGTGGTGGTGGTGGTGGTGTTGCACTTACTGCCACTGACCTCACCTTGAGCATCAACAAACCCTCACAAGCCTTGTCAATGGTGGCGGGGTGGTCTTGCCTAACAACCCTCTCACCTTGCCTAGCCGCGTCAGTATTGTTTTCCTTGTTTTGGGGCCCTTGCCTAGGGCTTCGAAGCCAATTAATAATTCACCCATCTCGCACTCTCGTGTGACACCACCAATTCCCCCATTAACTAATCCAAGTCCGATACTTGGGTTGGTAGCTTGGAACTCATACCAACCAATGTCCCACCTTGTCGTGTCCACTGCGATGCGATTCTCTGGTGATTTACCTGTTCCTGGGATCATATTCGATGCCTCGACGCTACTTTATCCCAACCCAAAACCCTCTCAAGTGTGACTTTGACCTTGCACCCACAATCTTGAATTGCCCCCGTGTATCACACCACACCTTAGTGGCCCTATTTTCGCTTATGGTGGACTCTGATTGACTTTGTCACTATTTATTTATACCCGATGCATGTCACAAAAATAATTATGTACTCCGATCATCAACGGATGTTCGATGGTGGAGAAACACAGTTTACATGCTGTGTGGCTTGGTGGATGTACTTCTTTGATCCCCACCACACAGTGCCACTCCGCGTTCTCAATCGGATCATACTTGGATGTTATCTTGTGCACGGTAGTTGATGTATATTATGCCACTTCCGAATAGGATGGCCGTGGCATTTTGACCGGGGCACCGTACGCGACAGCTGGTCGAACACCTATACCCTTGATCATGATGTAGCTCAGGTGGAACTTCTTCTAATGCATCGTGATTGCCTGACCGCCTCAACTTTCATTTCCAGGCGAAAATTAGGGTTAGGGCTACTGTTATACTTTGGTGAGCAGTTTACCAGCTCTTAGGATGGATGCCCCACCTGCCAAGAGGGCTGTTTTGATATGTTTGAGGATGTGTGCACACGATCCGATAAGGTTATGTTGCTACGAGACATTCAACACACAATCGATTGATGGTGCACCCATATCTAATCTATCACATTATTACATGTCTCTCGTCGAACATAAGGTGGTGTTATAGAGATTGTGTGCTTGTGGGTTGCCGACAGAGAGCATGTTACCTTTTGCTGTTCCTCCTACCCTTCTCACGCTGACGGTAGTTGAAGGATGTATTCTGATAGTTGTGCAATTAATAAGATTACAATTAAGTAAAGATTTCCCATTTAGTAATTTGAGGATATTTACCAGCTCCATGGGGCATGCGTGTTCCCCAAGTTGGATTTGTAGAGCCGCTATAGCGGATACCACCAGATGCGCATATAAGATGAGTGGAAGATCGCCTTTAAAATAAAGAATGACTTGTATGAGTGGACAATTATGACTTTCGGGCTGTCTAATTTTTTTCGACAACATTTACGAGGGTGATGGCCCTTACGCTGCTCCTTTTCTTGGGTAATTTTGTTGTAGTGTACTTCAATGATATTCTAATTAATAGCCATTTAAGGATATTCTCATTAATAGCTATTTAAGAGGAGAACACTTGGATCACGTAAGGAACTTGTGTTGCTACGTGCTCATTAATAATTTCCACCTCCAGTTGGGCAAGCGCTTTCATGGTCCCTCCTCGATAGTTTCATTATGGCACTTATTGCGGCACTCATGGACGTATAACTCCTGATGACCACTACCCCTATGCTCTTCTTGATTTCACGCAGTTATATTAACTGTCTTGCTTTGCAATAGCAAGACAGGGATTTGTGCACGCTTAGTCAAAGCAGGTTCCTTATGGCTTTCTTCAGCCAAAAGCTCTCTGGCCCTTTTTGAACTATTCAGCATACAATCTCGAGTTATACTCATGCAGTACATCACTGGTATGGGTACCTTATTCACATGGAGTTTGTCATTAAGTCAGATTACGAGGCTCTCCAATTCATCAATGCACATACAAAGATTAGTGACTGACACACGAAGTGGTCCAACTTCCTTCCTTGAGCTGATGAGTACTTTGAACGATAGTAGTGGAATGTGTGTGCCACCACCTTATGGTGGCTTCCTCTTCCAAAATGGGTTTCATTTCGCAGCTCTGTGACATACCCACTTCGTCTTTATGAGAGAAAATATATATACAATATATAAAAAATTTATATGCATCTCCAATGTGTATATATACATATAAAATATTCTATGTATCACTAATGTATTTTGTGTTGGCTCTGCTTCCTAGAACATACTGCTATATGTATTTGTTTGATATTTTGTGCTTACTGAATGGTGGTTGTGGTAGAATTCAGTTTTACATTATTGATGCGGGTATTAGCTAGGATTCAGTAAAGCTTTTACACTTACTATAACTTCACCAGTTTATTGTTGTTGACCAAGTCTTTAGCCCTGACTGCTTGAACTGTTTTCTGGTGAATAGGCCTACCTGGTGTTTTGTGGGTTTTGCCAGATTCATATCTTGACGTGCCCAACAAAGATTATGGAGGTTGGTTTTATTGTAATCTTGAGTTTGATGCGTGATAGTTGATTTTCTTTTCGTTGTCCTCAGTAATTGCAGTAGCATCTGTTTACTTCTCTCATTTATTTACATGTTTTGTATTTTCTGATAGGAGATCTGTTTATCGATGGGAAAGTCATCCACAGGCCACAATATTGGTACAACGAGAGGCAACCAAATAGACCAAGGCCTCGTGTACGATATGATAGGCGTAGGGAGACGATGCAGACTGAAAGAAGAGAGCCAATGCGAAGAGAGCAGCCCATGCAGCAATCTACAAATAATAGTCCCAGTGTGCCTCAAAGTGGTGCTGGGGGTTCCCCTCTAAATCAGGGAGGATTTCAGGGGACCACCACTTCCTGAGGTCACCTGCGAAAATGTTGGGAGAGTTGAGCTAAGTTACTTTTTTTCCTCGTACTAGAGAACTGAGTTAATGTTGGCTACTGAATTTTCTTATTATATATGAATATTGATTTTGTCTCACATCCTTTGCTAAGTAATACTTGATGGAATGTATGCATTTTTTCTTAACAATGTGAATATTTTCATGTCCCATCTTATGGAATTGTTTTCTTTAGATCGAGTACAACATGCACCTCTTCTTTCTGCTGTTCTGTTATGCGTCTTTTCAGTCCCTAAACATTGTTAGTTACTGCATCAAACATGATCTTTTTTGTAGGAATTTTTTCAATTCATTATGGTCAGATGCTGGTTTCAAATTTCAATTCAATCTATTCTCCGTACTCTTTCTTTTCTATTTTTTATTTGTTGTAGTTTCTTGTGTGTGAATAATATGTATATATGTTTTATGGTATATCATTTCCAATACGGATCCAAAATTACCTCAAACACAACTTATCAAACAACATATATGTGTGTACTGTAACATGTTAATTTGAGACAGTCAAGTACATGGCAACTGTTGTATGGGATAAATGCTCCACAGTTATTATTAGGGGGTAATTATGTATTTGGGGTGTTAAACTTAACCTGTTTGGTTTGCAATTATAATTCTCTTTTCTGTCTTTAAATACAATTATGAAAAAAATTTGCGTTTGGCAAACTGTTTTCAAACATCGAGGGCTTGTTTGGTTTGTAACTATATTTCTGTTTTCTATATTTAAATACAATTCTGATAAAAATTTGCGTTTGACAACCCGTTTTTAAACACCGAATTTTAATTTTTCTGTGTTGTAATCAAGTTTTTCAGAAAACAACAAAGGGGTGTTTTATAACTTCTGTTTTTTATTTTTCAACTCAGAATTATTTATTCTTAATATTTTAATGCATTTATATTATAATATATAATATACATACATAATACATTAGTATGTGTGTAATTCTTATAAATAAAATATATATAGATATATACATGTACACAAAATTACGTATATTTATATTATTAAATTATATAGTATATTAAGATCAATATGTTAAATAATATTACCAATAGATACATGATACTTATATATAGTTTTATACATGTATTATAATCAATTCATATAATCAATTCATGTATGTATATAATTTTGTTGTGAATGAATTGATTATATTTTTTAATACATATGTATTATATATATATATATATATATATATATATATATATATATATATATATAGTGAGAGGATCACAAGTGGACCAAAAGAATGGACTTTTTAATGGACTTAACAAAAAAGACTAATAACCCACTAATTTTAATTCCTTGGTGTAATGGGTCCGCGCCAGCGGCACCCAATAACCAAGACTTATTAGTCTTTTTTGTTAAGTCCATTAAAAAATCCATTCTTTTGGTCCACTTGTGAACCTCTCCCATATATATATATATATATATATATATATATATATATATATATATATATATAATACATATGTATTAAAAAATATAATCAATTCATGTATGTATATAATATATTCCCGAGCTAGACAACATTGAACCTGTAGACAACATTCCCGAGTTAGACATCACTGAAGAAGTTGCTGCAGATCCCATCCAATTGGACGTGGAAGAGAGCAACTCTGGTGAGGGTAGTGAAGGTGATAACGGGGGCGGTGCTGAAGGTGGTTCTAGTGAAGAGAGCACTAGTGGTGAAGGTTCTTCCAGCTCGGAAGAAGTTTCAGAAGCTCGAGAGTCTTCAAGTGAGTCGAGCAGTTCCTGTGAAGAGGATATGGCTCCTCCCAGGAAAAATCTCATTCGAGATGATGATGATGTGCTACTTTCTCGGCGGTCGAAGAAGCAGAAATTCGGCAGTGGGGAAGTTGCCATTGGTTCTCAGCCTGCTTCCATCGAGTAGGAAAAGAAGAGGAGGGAGGAAGAGCAGTTGAGAGAGAGAGAGAGAGAGAGAGAGAGAGAGAAAGAAGGAAGAGGAGAAGAATAAGGTGGAAGAGAGGAAGGTGGAGGAGAGGAGAAGAGTTGAGAAGGAGAAGAAAGAGTGGGAAGAGGAGAGAAGGAGAGAGGAGATGAGGATGAAGGCAGGGTAAGCTTTGGTCGCCCGTGTCTGCTTTGCCTGAGGGGGCCTCTGTTGCCCTCTCTCCTCAGTTGGCCCCTGCATTGCTCGAAAGAGCAATTTTGCCTACTGATCGTCAGAAGGCAATGGGGACCGACCAGTTAGTTCTGGAGGCGAGTCAGAGGCTAGCCTTGGTAAGTTCGCTTTTGCTCCTTTGTGTTTACAATATTATGTTTAGTGCTTCCCCATGCTTGTAACATTCTGTTTAATGCTTCTCTTCTTTGCAGTTTGTGACTGATTTTGCCGTCCTCTACCGTACTCGCGATGAGCGGGTGAGGGGGAAGGCCGATCTGGAAAAGAAGAATGCTGAGATGAAGGGGAAGAATGTCGAGCTGGAAGGCTGCCAAGGCCTAGAAGTCCTCCGATCTCCCCCTCGCTGAAGGCAACAGGACAAAGGAGGCGGTGACCAAGGAGCTCAATGAGTTGAGGCAGTCCTACGACCCGGTTTGCACGAGCAAGCTTGCCGTGGTAGAGGAAAATAAGGTGCTAGCAGCGAAGGTGCGGAGGGTGGAATCCGAGGCTGCCACCCTCAAGGAGAGCTCTTACAATGCCGGTTGGGCCGCTGCGTATGAAGATGCCGATGTTCAGATTGGCTACATCAGCCGATTGAACTTCAAGAAGGACTGGAACAAGGCTCTTCTGGCTGCTGGAGTGGACATCGATTCTCCGTTGTTTGACGAGCATGATCCAGGCCCGATGCCTGCTGTGGATAAGGCTCCCGCCCCGACCCTTGACGGTGGAGTTCCTGTCCCCCAGACCGTTCCTGTTGATACTCCCTCCGTTCAGGGAACAATAGTTGCTCCATCCGAGGGAGGTGCTCCTGCTGCTGTTGACAAGGGAAAGCAACCAGCGACCTCTGAACAAACTGAGGTTGCTAGCTAGTCTGTTCTTAGGACTTCTTTTGTATTTTTTGCTTCGTTTGTACTTCTCTTTTTAATTACCGATGTACTTGGACCTCTTTATTTGAATGAAATGAAAATATTTTCCCTTCTGTGTATTGATTCTTGTGCTCTTGAATGCTTGTATGGCCTGTGGTTGATTGATGTAGATGATTATATACCTGTCACCTCTCCACTGGGAAGGATCCTTGGTCCTAATGCGAGCAATCAGGTTTGCCAAGCCTTTGTTAGGATTTGCAAGTCTCTCAGGTCGAGGAATAAGAGCTTTAAAGACCAGTCTGAGCTCGTCGCCAAACTGAAGGATAGACTTTAGGAGATGGAAGAAGTTGGTGCCTCTGTCCAAGAAGAAGCGAACACTTTGAGAGCTAAGCTTCTAGATGCCTCCGAAATCAATCAAGTCGGAGAATTTCTTCAACAAGAGAACGAGACTCTGAGGAGGGAGGTGTCGCGACTCAGGGAGCATGCGCCGAGCGTCGCACCTCGAGTTTTACGAGGTTCCTCTTCATCGGTTGTTCCGCGAGCTGGCACAGGGCCGAGCGCCGCCCCTCTAGTTTTGCGAGGTTCTACCTCATCGGTCGGTTCGCAAGCTGGTTTAGATGCAGGGGGTCCAGCTAGGGAAACGGACGAGCTCCGAGAAGATGTCCGTCGAGCATACGTGATTGCTGCGGGGCTTCAAAGAGATGTCACACGGCTGAGGCATCTGTTCAAGAAAGGACCTCGGCGAGTGTGGGCTGATGGTTATAACCAAGGTTGGACAGATGCTCCGACGAGGTTGACAGAGTTTGAAGAGCTATCTTTTATTAGGGGATGGTTGAGCGCCCTCAGGGAGCTGCAGGTCCCCAGGAACTCAGTACTCTAGTATCGTCACGAGATCTCTCCTTCAACTCTGAGGCCTAATCCTTTCAGGAGGGACGACCAGTGGGTCCCTATAGATGCTATCCCCAGGCAGCTATTAGAGCCAGATGCGAATGAAGTTGAGAAAGAATTGGCCCCTCATCCGGACGACGGCCAAAGATCGCAAGTGGCAGATTATCTTACCGAATGGCCTAATCCTCATTAAGATTTTCTTACTTCAATGTAACCTTTTGCAAATGTAATGAAGTAATAAAATATTTATGTTTTGGGGGTTTTGCCGACTAAACATGTGTTGTGTATTTTTACTTCATTAATTTTTCGTTTGATTATCCTGGGTTCTTCGTAGCCGACTAGATTTGATGTAGGTAGAGTTGTGTGAGTATCCTCCCAGTTCAGTATGCTTATGAGATATCATTCTGCCCCACTTTACCTTTTAGGTCGTGTCGTCACACTCCCTTAGGCCTAAGTATGGCAATGGCGATGACACACCTGGTATTGGATGCTTTATCCGATCAGGTTATTTTTAGCCAAACATTGTTTGGCGACCAATTTGATTTGGCCGAGCTGCCTAAGGGTCCCCTGTAGGGCTTCATATATTGCCAGGGGCAATGCTAAGAGGTTGTTCGCGTTTCATAACGAAGACCTGAGGACGATGATTCCTGGCTTTTGTATATTGAGTAATGTGCATGTCGCTTGGAAAAGGTGTGCAAGTTATAAAGTTCATAATACAAAATTAACAGTTAATAGAATGTCACTGCCAAAAAATCTTTTATTAATCAAAAGCAATTAAAAAATGAGTTACCAATTCCAACAATGCGATAAAAGATTAATGAAAAAACTGGAAATAGAATTTTTTCAGGTTGGTTGCGCTCCACGCTCGGGGTATCTCTCTTCCCTCCAGCGTTTCTAAGTGATAGGCTCCTTGTAGGTCGTCCCTTGTCACCTTGAATGGTCCCTCCCAGTTTGGACCCAGCTTGCCGTCAGATGGTTTTACTCCGCTGCCAAGAACTTTCCTTAGGACGTAGTCCCCAATCTGGAATGTCCTTGGATTGACCTTTTTGTTATAGTGTTTTGCGAGCTGCTGCTGATAGCTCGCTAATCTTACTAGGGCTAGTTCTCCGCGTTCGTTAGCTAGGTCAAGTTCAACGAGTAATGCTGCATCATTCTGACCTTGGTCGACCAAGGTGGATCTCATGGTTAGGAGGCCAGCTTCTAGGGGGATGATTGCTTCCATTCCATATGTTAGTGCGAATGGGGTTTCCCCAGTTGCTCGTCGTGGGGTAGTGAGGTAAGCCCACAAAATTTGTGGCAGTTCGCTCACCCATGCGCCTTTGGCTCGCTCAAGTCGTTTCTTCAACCCATCGATCACTGTTTTGTTGGAAGCTTCATCTTGGCCGTTGCTCTGGGGGTAGGCAACCGAGCTAAAATGGTGTCTGATCCCGTGGTCGTTGCAAAAACTCTGGAAGGGGCCGCTCTCGAACTGTGTTTCGTTGTCAGTGATGATTGTTCTGGGGATCCCAAAGCGGGTAATTATGTTTTTCCATATGAATCTCATCATATCTGTTTCCCTGATGTTTGCCAGCGGCTCTGCCTCAATCCATTTGGTGAAGTAGTCTGTGGCGACCAACAGATACTTGCGATTACCGGCAGCGGTAGGAAGAGGACCCACGATGTCCATTCCCCATTGGGCGAAAGGCCAAGGGCTGGTAAGTGATCTTAAGTCGCTGGCAGGTTGATGGACCATAGGAGCATGTAGCTGACATTTTTCGCACTTGCGAGCATATACTCCAGAATCTCTCTGCATGTATGGCCACCAGTAGCATTCCTTCATTGCTCGGAAAGCTAGCGATCTCCCTCCAATATGGCTCCCGCAGGTTCTTTCATGGAGCTCGCGCAACACTTGCTCGACATCCTTTGGGTGAACACATTGGAGGTAAGGGCCGGTGAATAATCTCTTATATAGCTTGCCCTCAGGAGATAAGTGAAAGCGGACAACTTTGACTCTTATGTGATGAGCGGCCTTCTTATAGTCTGGTAGTGCACCATCCTTCAAATAGTCCCTCAGGGGGTCCATCTAACTGGGTGCTGATTCAATCTGGAGAATACTTTCCATGTCTGGCAACTCGTCGCTCTGGTTGATGCTCTGCTGGACGAGGAAGTCGATAGGGATTGTTCTTTTTAAGTCGGAGTCGATTGCTGAGCTTAGGGCTGCTAGGGCGTCAACATGGCTATTTTGCCCTCTGGGAAACTGTTGGACACTGACTTCCTCGAAGTTGGTCATCAACTTTTTTGCTAGGGCGAGGTAGGCTGCCATTCTTTCATCCCTCGCGTTGAAGTCCCCACTTATCTGATTGGAGATCAGTTGTGAGTCACCGAACACTTGTAGCTGCTTTGCTCCCAACGCCTGCGCCTTCAGTAGGCCTGCTATCAAAGCCTCATATTCGACCTCGTTGTTGGAGGCTTCAAATCCAAGCCCGATTCCCTGCTCGAGGATTGTATCTTTTGGAGTAACGAGCACAATGCCTACTCCTGCTCCCTCTGAGTTGGAGGCTCCATCAACGAACAGTCGCCAAACTCCTCCTATTGAGTGACTTTCCTTCTGATCCATGGATTGAAGTTGGTCGCAAGGCCGCTCGCCTGTGAATTCAGCTATGAAGTTGGCGTTGAAATTGGATGTCAAATCGTCCGAGCTCGACTGACCAGTTGGATAGTTTGCTAGACATATCCGTTTTTCGCAGGACTGCTTTAAGGGGGTGTGATGTAAGGACGATAATAGTGTGAGCTTCGAAGTAGTGCTTCAGTTTTCTCGAGGCTACCACTAGTGCAAAGGCGAGCTTTTCCAGTGGTAGGTACCGCTGTTCGGCGTTCAATAAGGTCTTGCTCGCGTAGTAGACAGGGTGCTGGAATCGTGTCATTTCGCATACCAGTGCAGAACTGACGGCGTGGCTGGAGACGACAAGGTATAGGTACATGGAATCATTCTCTAGAGGTATTACGAGCAAGGGTGGTGTGCTGAGATAAGATTTGAGCTCTTCCAATGCTCTCGAGCAATCTTGGTTCCACTCTACCGTTTTGCTTCTTTTTAATAGTTGGAAAAATGGCTGACACTTCTCGGAGAACTTCGAGATGAACCTATTCAAGGCGGCGAGCATACCTGTGAGCTTCTGTACGTTTCTTATTGTGCGGGGAGGCTGTACCTTGTTGATTGCATCGATCTGGTCCGAGTTGGCTTCAATACCTCTCTCGCTAATCAAGTACCCGAGAAATTTTCCTGACTGGACACCGAAAGAATACTTACTCGCGTTGAGTTTCATACGGTATTTTCTGAGGATTTCGAAGGTCCTTGATAGGTTTGAGAGATGGTCCTCTTTGTGCTTGCTCTTGACGAGCATATCATCAATGTAGACTTCCATGGTATCTCCCATTTGGTCTTTGAACATCTTGGTGATCAGTCGCTGGTAAGTTGCTTCTACATTCTTGAGCCTAAAGGGCATAACTTTGTAGCAGTATAATCCGACGGTGGTAATGAATGCGGTCTTGTCTTGGTCTGGTGCATATAGAGGAATCTGGTGATACCCCGAATTTGCGTCTAGAAATCTCATTCTCTCATGAGCTGCTGTAGCGTCCACCAATTGATCGATCTTTGGGAGGGGGAAACTGTACTTAGGGCATGCCCTGTTAAGGTCAGTGAAATCGATACAAACTCTCCATTTTCCATTATTCTTCGGAACCACTACGGGTTGGACAACCATTTAGGGAATTGAACTTCCCGTATGGATCCTGCATCCAGCAGCTTCTCTATTTCCTTCTCTACAGCTTTGGCCTTCTCTGGCGCTGTTCGCCGTGCCTTCTACGCGATGGGCCTGAAAGTGGAGTCGATGTACAACTGATGACAAACCACACTGGGGTCAATTCAAGGTAGCTCGTAGGGTTCCCACGCGAAAACATCTAGGTTGCTCCTTAATAGCACCGTCAATTTTTTCTTCTCTTGATCTGTGAGAGATGTCCCAATCAAGAAACTCCTGTTCTTTTTGTTACCACCGGCTGTGACTTCTTCCAGGTTTTCGACAACCCGCTTAGAGGGGAGGAGCCTCTGGGTCTTCTATACTTTAGCTGCTATTTCGAAGGTATCAAACCTTCTGGCTCCTCGAGCTTCTCTTGGCCTTCTCGACATTCTTATCTGGTTTCGGGGGGATGGCTGCTATGAAGCACCTTGCCATCGCTTGGTCTCCGTGGATCTCCATCACTCCTCGCTCGGTCACGTACTTGAGTTTCTGATGGTAGGTCGACGGGACTGCCCTCATTGCACGTAGCCACCCTCTGTCGATGATAACTTGGTATGGCGAGTCAATGTCGACTACCAGAAACTCGATCATCTTGGAGACACTGCCTGTCCTTACTAGCAAAACGATCTTTTCCAATGGGATAGTTACTTTCCCAGAGAAGCCAACTAGAGGGACAGTGGCTTCCTTCAAGTCGGCAACGCTTAACTTCAATTTCCTGAGCAGGTTAAGATACATTACCTCGGATGAGCTTTTCCCTGGTCGACGAGCAACTTGTCGACGTCATAGTGGCTATCCTGAGGGTAATGATCAAGGCGTCATGATGTGGGGTCCTTACCCCCACTAGATCTTCATCTGTGAACACAACGTGTTTGCTGTAATCGACTACATCTGCTCGCCGACGCTTTCCTCATTGTGTCTTCCCTGGATCGATCTGAAAAGCTTGCATTACTGCTGTAAGCTTTTTCACTTCTATCCGAGCTGAATTCCCTTGAATCTGCTTCATATCAGATGCCCCATGAATTACTGCAAATTCATGGCCAGCATCGTCCTCGAGTACGTTGTCGGGCCTTGTATCTCCATTGGCAACAACCTTCTCTGCCTTTTTCTCCACAAACTCGTTCAGATCCCCAGTCTGGGCCAACTCTTCAAGGTGAGACTTAAGAGCCTTGCAGTGCTCAGTCTTATATCCCCCTCCTTGTGAAAAGCGCATCTCAGCGCGTTGTTTCTCTTTGAGGGATCTCCCATCTTTCTGGGCCACTTAACAAATGACTTATCTTTGATTTTTGCTAGGATCTTGTATATTGGTTCTTTGAAGACAGTGTTTATTGCCTGAAATGCTTTCGAAGCATCATTCTTGCCTCCATTCTTGGAGCCACCCTTGCCCCCATTCTTGCCTCCTTTCTTCTGGTTTTCGGCCTTGTCGTTGCCCTTAGCAGCGAGCTTATAGCCCGACCATTCTCCCCTGCACTGAGGCGGGCCACATCCTCAACTTTGACGTACTTCTCGATGCGAGCCATCAGGTCATCGATGGTTGTGGCTTCCTTCGTCAGGGATTGGTGCAGAAGGCAAGAGCTGAGTAGGCCAATCTTAAAAGAGGCCACTGCTACTTGTTCCGAGCAGTCCTCGACCTCGTTGAACAACTCCCAGTACCTCTTTGCGTAGTCCCGGGGAGGCTCTCTTGAGGCGTCTTCTTCATTGTTAGCAAAGCATCCATCCTTTTTGGATGGGAGCTATTGGTAATGAAGCGAGCCGTGAAGAGCTCGGTCAGGGACGCAAAGCTCCTGATGGATCTGTAAGGGAGCCTCCCAAACCACTTATGGGCCACATCATGCAAACTTGAGGGAAAAATCCGGCACATTAGTGCATCTCTGTGGTTCCAGAGAGTCATGGCTTGCCTGTATTGCCTAACGTGATCGATAGGGTCAGTCTTTCCGTCATAGTTCTTGAATCTCGGAATTGCGAACTTCTTGAGGGCTTCTTCTTTTTCTTCTATTTCCCTTGAGAAATGGGATTTCATCTGGGTTTTGAGAGCTCGCCGAGCAAGCTCTATTGTCGATCTGGCACCCCGATGTGCCGGGTGCTGGTCCATTTCTCTTCGGACCAAATTTCGTATATCCTTATCTCCTCGAGCCGGGCTCCTATAATGGCGAGCTGGTCGCTGTTGCTCGAGCAAGTCATCATCAGACTCGTGCTTCTCACTTCCTGGGGATCCGCGTCTAGGGCTCCTTCCTCGGCTGTGAGACTTGCTCGCCTGAGGGCTAGGAGTGCGGTATGGACGTCGCCTAGTGCTGCGATGGAGTTCTTTCTCCATCCTTTCCAATCTCCCTTTGAGGCGAGCATTCTCAGCCTCTCGCTTGCGAGCGACCTCCCCTTGCTCTTGGAGCCTTGCCTCATAAGAGATCTGTGTGGACCTCGCTGGTCCCTGACTTTCTTCTTAGCCCTGCCGTTCTGGGCGACCCCTTTGATCTGAACGTCGAACTTCAGATCTGATCCTGCGAGGGGCAGGCTGTTCTTGGATATCCCCTGCTTGAGGGGCGTTGCTGCTGTGACCAGACATTCCAGATTCTTTGTTGGTGAGGGCTTTCTTAAAGGAAAGACAAACGTTCCCACAGACGACGCCAATTGTGGTGACAATTATGTTCAACACAAGTTCACAAGAAAAGACAATCACCAAAGCAAATAAAGAATGTAATGAATGCCAATCACACAACACAGTATGTACGTGGTTCAGCAAGAATGCCTACGTCCACGGTGGTGCTCTCAGTATTATTTCTCTATAAAAGGTTCTAAAAGGCGCGAGGCGTGGTCGAGACGTAGAGGTCAAGCTTCAAGCCATAGGAGCCTAGGCGTAAAAATATATATTTTTTATTATTTTAATTATTCTATGGCTAGTAATATAATAAAATAATATATACCTTGAATTTTGAAAATATATCCATATGTTTGGTAGCCATCTTTCTTATATTCATGCTCCATAACCAATATTTGTCAACTAATCCTTTGTTTTTAAGAACAAAAGTTGTGCCTTAAGCTTTTTACCAAGAATAAGGCATAGGCGATGCGTTTTTCTCAACCCTCAAGCCTAGGCGGGGCTTTTAGAACACAGGGAGTGTTTTATAGATTGTCAATTTTGTCAAATTTTCAAAAAACTGTATTTAAAAACAAGTTTACCAAACGCGCATCAATAATTATAAACGCAGAAAACTGAATTTTAAAACTGTATTTTTTAAATCGAGTTTTCTGAATACAGAACCAAACGGGCCTTTAGTATTAATCGAGAATGTCTTCCTTCTTCAGGTCACAAACCTGTGAGAAATTCTGGTAGGGACTTTTATTAGCCTAAAATCATATGCTGGTATTGAATTTGAAATCTGCGCCACAAAATAAAACTGGTTTGTCAATATAATCACTGTTTTGTCTTGTCAGACGTGAAGGCCTCAATTCAAGCTGAATCAGAGGGTTGTGTATGTTTGCTTTCACAGAAGTAGTCATTTTTTTTTCATCCATAATGTACATAGAAACTTATCGCTAACTAATTCTCCTTCGCTGTTTGGTAATTGTTTTACCTGCTGAAAACTACGGAATACTGTTTCTTCTTGAATAGAATCATATGAATACATACATATTTCTGATAAACCGCGGTTTGTTTCTATCCAAACAAAACATAAAACACCAGTTGGAAGATTTTTGTTCCACTTTATGTTCTCTCTCACTCTCTGCTTCTATATTTTGGAAAACCTAATTTTCACTTTAGTTTGTGTTAATTTCTGCATCTAAGGTTGCAATTCCTTTCCTGGCATTTTTTTTTCTTCCTGCCATGTGTACAAGATGAGAAATTTAGTCTATTACCAGAAATGAAAAATATATGGTTACAATCTTATGTCATCATTGCGGCTGTATTATTTGAGGAACTCCACCCAGCTGATTGATATCTTGCCCGAGTGATTGGATGTTGCTGTCATTTATGTTAAATATGTTTCTTCTTGTTGTAAGATGCTTCTTCAACTCAATAATGCCTCTGTTTCTTAGTCCATGTCCTTAATTGATGATGATGAAGGCAATGAAGGTAGATATATAAAAAAACAAAACTGTTTCAGATTTTGATTAACGGTCATAAAAACATCTCAGTACTTGCTAATGACGTTTTTTCTCCAAAGCCAACTTAAATGGTTTTCAAATTTTTTGATTGAATTTTTAGTAATTTTCTTTTAGTATTTATTTTGTAGGCCCTATTTCAGAATTTTGCCTCCTTCCCCCAAAATTTAGTGGGCAAGCGCAACCCAGATTGAAAAAGAGACCGTCTCGGGAACGGGGTCGTAAAACTTAAAAGCGTTTTTTTGACAACTTTGGCCACAATTGTTAACTAATACTGTTTTGTTAATCATAAATTCGAATATGAATCATGAGGTTGTATCATGAATAAAACAATTTTGACATGAATCAGGATGTTTATCTTCATGTAATCATAGAATCGAAAATTCCTTATAACTATGATTTAAAAATTGATCTTTGTCCATCATTGTTGAACGGATTAAAATGACTTGAATGCTCTTTTCTTGAATAGCCCGGAATATGAGAAAAATGAATTTCGGATTTTCTCTCCCTTCTTAGAAGCAGTGTGTATTGAGATAACTCTAAATGGTGTAGAGGTCTCTACTTATAAGGGGAAGAGGGCTGGAATCCTAGTGGTGGTGGGACTTTTTCGAAGTCTCCCACTAACGCTACTAACCAGCATGTGACTAACGGATAAGGTTTATTTAAATCTTTTAATATCTTTATTTATCACATTCCTAATTAATTATTCGACATTTATTAAGACCACATAAATGGGAAATTCGGAATTTAATACAATTGAAATTAAATAATTAATTTCGTTACTAACATTAATTTTCAACAGTCTCCCACTTGGTCTTAATAATTCGTATAATTAAATTAGGTATCATAAGGTGCACAATCATTGGTAAATTTTGCTAAATCAAATGATTCACGGATGCGAGTCATGGGGGTTCTATGCTATTCAAGAGCATGGTTTCTTCTATGTACCACAACACCAATGTTTCATTCAACTAGCCTTTAATATTGGATATCATAATGGTCTCATAATGTCCTTTTGAATAAGAACTATTTCTGTCAACAATAATTCATAATTATATGCATGCATTCACAAAAGACAGAAATAATAGAAATCAGAAACACTTTTATTGAATTCAAGTAATAGTGTCAAACAACTAAGCCAAAATAGCAATCATAATCCAACTAATCGAGCCCATCTCTTTGACATGTTCCATAAAGGTCTTCGGAGATGGTCCTTTCGTAAGAAGATCTGCTATGTTATCACGCGTACTAATGTGATCAATTGACACTCTTTGTTTCTGAACTTCTTTTTTAACTGATAGGTATTTCATCTCAATATGCTTAGCAGTCTTAGTATACCTATCGTTCTTCGAGAAGAAGACTGCTGCGACATTATCACAATAAATTTTCAGCGGCTTAGATATTGACCCCATAATTCTAAGTCCTGAAATAAAGTTTCGTAGTCATAATCCATGATTTGTAGCTTCGAAGCAAGCTACGTATGCAATGACGCTTTGCTTAGCACTTTTTCATGAAACGGCTCCTCCAGTCATAAGGAAGACATAACCCGAAGTGCTCTTTCTACTGTCAAGGCATCCCCCAAAATCTGAGTCTGAATAACCAATCACCTCAAGGTGATCAGTCTTTCGATATGTGAGCATGTAATCCTTGCTCCCTTGCAGGTACCTCAGAACTTTCTTTGCAGCTTTCTAATGGTGAATCTCCAGATTGCTTTGATATCTGCCTAGCATCCCAACGGCAAAGCTGATATCCGTTCTAGTGCAGACTTGTGCATACAACAAGCTCCCTACGAGCGAAGCATAAGGCATGCCTTTCATGTGCTCCCTTTCTAAGCATTGACTTAAGCTGAATTTATCGCCTTTCTGAAGTGGAACATTAATGGGATTGCAACTTTGCATGCTAAATCTTTCTGAAACTTTGTTAATGTAAGCTTTCTGAGATAATCCTAACATTCCTCGTGATCTATCTCGAGATATTTCTATCCCGATCACGAAGGATGCCTCACCTAAATCTTTCATTTCAAAGTTTTTAGAAAGGTACTTCTTGGTTTCACTTAATAAACCAAGATCACTGCTGGCGATAAGTAAGTCATCAACATATAGTATTAAAAAACACAAACTTACTCCCACTGATCTTCAGGTATATGCACCGATTAACAGTGTTTTCCTTAAACCCAAAGGATGTAATGGTATCGTGAAACTTAATGTACCATTGACGAGAAGCTTGTTTTAGACCATATATTGACTTCTTCAACATATATACCATGTTTTCCTTTCCTTCCTTTATGAAGCCTTGTGGCTGTGCCATGTAGACTTCTTCTTCTAAACTCCCATTTAGAAAAGCTGTTTTTACGTCCATTTGGTGCAACTCCAAATCATAATGAGCCACCAACGCTAATATGATTCTCAATTAGTCCTTCTTTGAAACTGGAGAGAAGGTCTCATTATAATCAATGCCTTCTCGTTGATTAAAACCTTTGGCAACAAATCTAGCTTTATGTAGTTCGATATTGCCTTTTGAGTCAAGTTTGGTCTTAAAGATCCATTTGCACCCAACTCGTTTTTGTCCTTCTGGCAATTCGACCAACTCCCAAACTTTATTGTCATTCATAGATTTTATTTCTTCATTCATGGCATCAATCTATTTATCGGAATCATCACTATTTACAGCTCTTTCATAAGAAACTGGATCATTAATATTCCCTATGTTAAATTCGGTCTCTTGAAGGTATACCACGTAATCATTCGGAATTGCCGATCTCCTTTCTCTTTGAGATCTTCTTAATGGCGCTTCCTGTGGTGCTTCAAAAGTTTCATCGGTTATAGTCTCATTATGTGGTTGTTCAGTTGGTTGATCATTCACTTGTTGTTCATTGTAATTGATTGGGTCAATGACCGGTTCAACAACTACATTAGGAACAACATGTATGTTATGAACTCTGGGTATAGGAATTTGTACCCTGACTTCTTGAATGATTACCTCCCTTTCTTTTACACTCCCACTTACTTCACCTTCTTCAATGAATTTAGCATTTCCAGTTTCTATGATTCTAGTTGTATGATTTGGACAATAGAATCTATATCCCTTCGACTTTTCTGGATACCCGATGAAATGACAAGATAATG
Organism: Sambucus nigra; assembly: GCA_949130495.1. NCBI lineage: Eukaryota > Viridiplantae > Streptophyta > Magnoliopsida > Dipsacales > Adoxaceae > Sambucus > Sambucus nigra. The sequence goes on along the minus strand of OX422209.1, from coordinate 462,408,222 downwards.
TCCTAGGATCCAATTTCTTTTCATGAGGGTTATAGATTCTAGCTTCCGCTGGGTAGCCCCACACACGTAAATACCTTAAATCGAGTTTCCATCCTTTCCAAAGTTCAAAAGGGGTTTTTGAAACTGACTTACTAGGAACCCTATTTAAGATGTGTACAACGGTTTTTAATGCATGTGTCCACAAAAATGTAGGCAATTGGGTCCTACTTATCATACTTCGTACCATTTCTATAAGGGTACGATTACGCCTTTCAGCTACACCATTCTGCCAAGGTGATCCTGACATTGTGTATTGGGCGCAAATACCTAATTTTTCAAGGAGTTTAGCAAATGGGCCAGGGCGTTGCCCTGACTCATCATATCTACCATAATATTCGCCACCTCTATCAGACCTAATAATTTTCACCTTTTTGCCTAGTTGCCTCTCAACCTCATTAATGTATATTTCAACGACGTTCACAGACTGAGATTTATCATGTAACATGTACAAAATGCAATAATGTGAAAAATCATCTATAAAGGTGATGAAGTATTTTTCTCCACCAATGGATGGAATATCAAAAGGTCCACATATGTCTGTATGTATTATTTCAAGTTGCTGGGTGCTTCTTGCGGCTCCTTTCTTTGTATGTTTGGTCTGTTTTCCTTTAATACAGTCCACACATACATCATAATTGGCTCAATCCAGGTTATAGAGTATTCCATCTTTAATGAGCCTTTTAATTCTGGGCCTGGATATGTGCCCTAATCTTTTATGCCACAAATAAGCATATTTTTCATCATTAAGTGTACGTTTCATACCAACGTTAGGATGCAAGGTCACAAGGGTTTCAGAAAAATTCTTTTCAAGATTCAATCGATATAAACCAACTAATAAAAATCCAGAACCAACATTATTAGAATTTTTAATCAAACCAAAACCATCGTTCTTAAATTCAATTGCAAAACCATCTAAAGCGAGTTTAGAAACATAAATTAAATTCCTAGAAACTGTGGGAACATAAAAAGTTTCTTGCAAATCTAAAATAAATCCAATGCTTAAAATCAGGCGAAAGACTCAAACAACTTCTATTTTAGCCTTTGCCTTATTGCCCATGTAGAGAAAATGCTCATTTGGATTTGTTTTGCGGATCGAAATGACGCCCTGCATCGAATTAGAAACATGACACATAGAACCAGAATCAATCCACCAAGTGTTAGAAGGAGCGTTAATAAAGTTTGATTCGAAACAAACATAAATAAAGGGCTTACCCTTTTTCTCGAACCAGGTCTTTCGTTTATGACAATCCCTCTGGAAATGACCCTTCTTTTTACAGAAGTGACACTTGTCGTTCTTTTCCTTCTTCACAGTAGCAGTTGATGGTTCAACTTGATGAGACGTCCCAGGACCTTTCTTAATGCCCCTGCCGAACTTCTTCTTAAAACCAGCTCCTTTGATTGTAAGGTTTGCCACCTGTCCCTTAGTCACATGACCATTCTGTTGCTTGAGCCTTCCTTCCTCCTGTACCAACATGCTTTGCAAATCATTTACATTCCACTTGTCTTTTATAGTGTTGTAATTGATTTGGAAAGGCCCATACTCAGGAGGTAAGGAGTTTAAGACGAATTGGACGAGAAAAGACTCATCTACTGTCATGCCCAAAACTCGAAGTCTAGCAGCTAGATTGGTCATTTCTATAATGTGCTCATTCATGGTTCGAGTACCATTGAACCTTATAGTGGTCAGGTCAGCCATCAGTTTCCCAGCAAGGGATTTATCAGCAGTGCGAAAGCGTTCCTTAATGTTGTTCAAATACTCTTTCGCTTTCGTAGTTTCAGGTAGGGAGGTCTTAATGTTAGCAGCAACACACATTTGCATAAACATTAGGGCCAACCTATTGGATCGAGACCATGCTTCATGGACAACAATTTCATCCTCGCTACTGGTATTAGTAATAGCAGCGGGTTCATCACACATAATTGCCATGTCCAGGTCAAGAACCCCTAGGCTGAACTCAATTTGCTCATTCCATTCAGAAAAATTAGTTCCATCAAATTTGGAATAGGACTGAGCTTGCGAATACAGGTTAAGGGGAACTGCAATTAATAACAATGTTCACAAATTAAATTTTCACACACAACAAAAATTGCAAGGGTCGAATATTGAATTATTGACTAAAGATTTTGGCATATTTCATTTACAATCTGAATATCACGGAATCTGTGTTAATCATCACATAATGTTCAGATTTGTAAAGAAATATTACCCTATAATTCATTATCATGGTCCCATAATTTTGGCATCTGTGTTTGTTGCCTAAACATTTAATACCATGATTAATGGACTTAATGACAACTATTCTATTTTTACAAAAACTAGTTCTAATGTTGTTCAATTCAGATATTAGCATGTGTCGCGCTTCAATCCAATTTTATAACTGACATTAAAATAAGTTTTTAATGAATGTAAGTATATCATTCGTACATGCAGTCTCAGCCTGTGTTTGGCCTTTGACTTAACTCAAATGAATAATTGTTTACATGTCTCAACTTAAATATAGTTAATCATGCCTTAATATTAACTATAATAAGTAATCTATCAATAATTACAAAGATACCAATAGTAGCTTAAATGCCTCAAAAACAGAATTGTTCAGGTATAGTAAAAACAAAAAAATACATGAATTTTGTCAAAAATGGCAAAAATGAGTTTTCACCATAGAATCGAAGTAAGACATGTCAGAAAACCAAAACTTTTTGCGGAACGTTTATATCAATTTTCTGCAAAGATTTTTAAGCCCCGAGATTATTTTCTAAAATGGCAAAAACGGGATTTTGAGGGCCTTAAAACGACGTCAAAACGCAAAAGTAAGGTGGTGTCCATTGTTTACAATGGGTTTTGTTAATTTCGACGTTTCCAGTCGATCATGTCAGTTTTCTAAAATTCCGAGCAAGTTTTGACCCTTCATTCTCACCAGTGAGTATTGGCGACAGAAGAAAAACGTCACAGAAAATCTCAGACACACTTTAAGAGCAGATTTAATGACAGAAATAAGACGTCGCAGAAGGTCTCAGGCACAAAAGCAATTTCGTTCTTAATATTATAACACAAATTCGAATTACCATATGTACGATTATCATATTGCTTAAAAATTCCAGATTTTCAGAAAAACAAAATTTTCAGAAAAAAAAAAATTCCAGATTTCAATTTTTTTTTTCAGATTTCCAAATTTATCAAAAATTCCATATTTTCAGATTTTTAAAAGATCATAAATCAGAATTGTTATAAATGAGTTTTCATTAACGGAAAACATGAGATTATAAACCGCAAGCTCTGATACCACATGTTAACTAATACTGTTTTGTTAATCATAAATTCGAATATGAATCATAAGGTTGTATCATGAATAAAACAGTTTTGACATGAATCCAGGATGTTTATCTTCATGTAATCACAGAACCGAAAATTCCTTATAACTATGATTTAAAAACTGACCTTTTGTCCATCATTGTTGAACGGATTAAAATGACTTGAATGCCCTTTTCTTGAATAGCCCGGAATATGAGAAAAAGGAATTTCGGATTTTCTCTCCCTCCTTAGAAATAGTGTGTATTGAGATGACTCTAGATGGTGTAGAGGTCTCTATTTATAAGGGGAAGAGGGCCGGAATCCTAGTGGTGGTGGGACTCTTTTCAAGTCTCCCACTAATGCCACTAACCATCATGTGACTAACGGATAAGGTTTACCCAAATTTTTTAATATCTTTATTTATCACATTCCTAATTAATTATCTGACATTTATTAAATCCACATAAATGGGAAATTCGGAATTTAATACAATTGAAATTAAATAATTAATTTCGTCACTAACATTAATTTCCAAGAACAATTTATGCTTCCTAAAAGCCAGCTGTATTTTGTACTTTTTCGTGTGATGATGCCATACTATACCCTCCCATCTCTGCCTATTTGAAATGCATATTTTTGGTCATTTCTAACCGTCATAAATTAAGGTAATATTTGGTATACCCTTTTCAGATACTTTTTCTGTTACTTGATGTGTCACACACGTTGACGGGTGTTTGTAATGGAGCGATGTTACCTTTTTCTTTGATGTTTGTAATTCACATCGCCCCATTACAAACACCACTTAACGTGTGTGACACATCAGCTGGGTAACAAAAAAGAGTCACAAAAAAAATATACCTAATATTACTTTTAAATTAATGAGTCACACAATAAAACTTTAAAAAGAGTGGTAGAGATAATGGAAAGGTATATCGAAGAAAAAAAAGATCTTATGTTTTTAACTTTTTTTGTTATTATCATTTTTTTACAGATTAGGAGAATACAGATGATTGAATACGTAGAGATATAATATGTTGGAGTTTGTTTAAAACGGAGAGACTAATATCATAAAGTTCAGGGTAAATTTCAATTTTTCAATTGATCTTTCAAATGTTTTAATTTTACCCTCAATGTTTGAAAAGTATTTCAAAGTCCTTCCTTTGTTGACAATCTTATCGGCCATTACATGTGACAAGTTTTGACTTTCTCCCTTTCCCTCCTCTTTCTCTCTCCTCACTCATGTTTTTCTCTTCTTCCTATTTCTGTTTGTTTCATGAACAATTATTGACATGGCAGCAAAGCGGTCTCCCCCCTCCCTCTCTCTATATGTTGAAGAGAGAGAGCATATATATATATATATATATATATATATATATATATATATATAGAGAGAGAGAGAGAGAGAGAGAGAGAGAGTCAACTTTTGTCGCGTGTAATGGCCGTTTAAGATTTTTAACGGAGGGATGATTTTGAAATACTTTCAAACATTGAAGGTATAATTGAAGCAGTTGAAAGATCGGGGGAGAAATTGAAATATGACCCAAACTTAATTTATTTATTTTATTATTTTTGTGTGTAATTAACCCATATAATTATGTGATTAGCTGTATATATGATGAGACCTTGACTATGAGATAGAACATCCGTTCGGAAAACTAGTGAATTTTCAATTACTATAGGTTTGCACAAATGCTTAACATCAAATCCTTATGTTTTTGCTCTTGTTATGAACGAATTGATTGGATAAATATAAGATCATCAGGTGTAGTGTATTTATATACAGATGATAAATTTTAGTGGATGAAACTAAAGCAATGATGCTATATTCGCAATGTGGACATAATTTGAGAAATAAGAGGATTTAAAATAAGCAGGATAAAAACAGAGTATATGGAGTGTAATTTTATTAATAGTAGGATAAAAATTTGGACGCGGTGAAATGTCATGGTCAAGAGATATCTCAATTTCATTAATTAGGCTCGACTATTTAAAGAGATGGTGATATCAGTGATGATTTTATCTATAGGATTAAACCAAGTTGTGTTAAGTGGAGAAATGCCACTGACGTATTAAACCAAGTTGTGTTAAGTGGAGAAATGCCATCGACGTATTATGTGATCACTGTATACCTTGAAGTTAAATGGGGAATTTTATACTGCGATGGCCATTAGAAGATCTTGCTATATCGGACGAAGTGTTGGGCAACCATTAAACCAAATGTGCAAAAAATGAGCGTGGAGATGTGGATGCTAAGGTGGATATGTGGTAAAACTCGAAAGATAAAATTAGAATGAAACGTATTCTTGAAACAAACGAAGTAGCTCTATATAAGGTAAATTGAGAGAATCAATATAGATGGTTTGGACACGTCAAAGGTAGAGTGCCATGTAAGGACGAGTCAGGGGCGGACCCACCATAGGTCTAGGTGGGGTGGTCACCCCAGTTCAATAAAAAAAAGGTGTATTTTGGTAAAAATAGGGATATTTTGGTTAAAAAAGGGGTATTTTGTGTTTAAGTTGTGTTGAAATTTATGTATCCTTGGAAAATTTGTATTTAAACAATTTGAAATTTTTGTTTAAACTAGTCTGAAATTGTTGTAAATATAGAAAGTCATGGAGAAATTTTTTAAACGAAAAAGATGAGACAACACACAAACCGTTGGGATAATGTTATTATAAAAAACATCCACGAATAAAATAGGAATCCAAATTTAGTTAATTACTATTTCAAACATTTTTAAGGTTAAAAATTGTAAAAAAAGAGTAAAAACAATCCCAAAAAACGGTTCGGGGGCTCCCGCCCCCGAACCCCCAAGCTTCGTAAATTTTTTTAGCCCCACTTGACTTAAAATCCTGGATCCACCATTGGGAAGGGGGGGGGGGGGGGGGGGGGGGATATAGTTATTATTGATGGTAACGCTGAAGGTAAAGATAAATCTATATTGATTTAGGTAGGATATTGTAGAAAATGATATGATATCATGTGGGTTAACTGATGATATTCTATTGAAGGGACGTAATGGAATATATAAATCATGTAGATGACCCTAAATAATTGGTGTAAATTTTAGTTCAGTTGATTACATGTCCTTATATAATTGGTATTTATTTGTCTACTTCGAAATTAATTTGCTCGTGTTTATAGTTCAGATTACAATTTAATGAATTTGATAAACATGTTAACTACGATTAATGTTATGAACACATCAATTTGATAAATGTGCCATTAAGACTGATGTTATGAGTAAAATGATTAGACCATACAATGAAGTACCATAATCACCTACACTTCATCATACTGCTAAATAATTATGTGCGTTTAGTTCGAGTTTTTGTGATTTTTAAGAATTTGGGGTTGGTAAACAGACATAGACAACCTTATAATTTATGGAAGTTCAAAGTCTACGGTTGAACTTAAATTCTCAAAATCCCAAAAATTTGAACCAAATAGACATTTTGTGTAATATTTAGTGTCGTTAACTAATTTGTGTCTCAAACAAGCTCAATACTCTTCAACCTAGTTTTAACATTATATTTGTGTATAAAGGGAACTCAATAATTGAAAGTATGTTTTCTACTTTCAGTTTTCTGTACGAATAATATGTGGGTATCAAAGCCTCTCCCAAAATCTCTTTCAAAAGTGATATGGATTTCACTTATTCTCTCACTTACTTATTAAGTGTTTTGTGGTATGAATATCCAAAGGCACAAAAATGTATAAGGGAAAGTACTCTTAGGTCCCTCATAAATAAATTTTAAACAATAAAGGAATTTTAACAAATTTTAAACACTTAGGTCCACTAATTCTCCTCTTGTAAAAGTCCACGCTAGTGGCAGAACAAGTGGACCTAATAGCGAATTGTCCTTAAATGTTTAAAAATTGTCAACAAGGGACCTAAGCGTAAATTGCCCAAATATATATAACATGACTCTCTCTGTACATTTACATCCAAACTATCTTTTAACTCATTAATTGGACTGCATATAAGACTAGTACTAATCTAATCCACGAAAATATTCATACCTCATTTTGAAACCAATTATTTGGTTATTTATCTTTTTGCGTGAAAGTAGTTAAAGTGATGAAAAGGAGAAACAAAAAGAAAATTGGATAGACTTTGATAGGATACAATTCATTAAATGAAGAACAATCATATTCTTGCAAAATAGTTGACTAAAATATAATCCATTAACATCGTTGTTTACATTTATTAGATAGATGTTAGGTCCATTTTACAGTAATTTAACTTTATCCAATTAAATGTATACACCAAAGTTTGTGGATTATTTGTTTTTTGTCAACTATTAGCATGATTCTTAAATGAAAGAGAAGGGGGAATCATTTTTTTTTGGGGGCTTTTACGGTTTAGTCCATGGACTAACAATTTTGGACAAAAAAATCGGGCGCAACAAATTTTAAACAATTAGGTCTAACATATAAATACCACGAAATGAAAACAGAAACCCACTTTTCAGAAATCGAAATGCGAAATCGAAACGCCAAAGCCCTAACCCTAACCCTACTGTCTCTTCGATCAAAACACCAAAACGATTTTCATCCCCAATCAAAATTTGGTCAATAATCACATATAACCCTAACCATACAAACAAACTTCACAGAAGTCAAAGGGATCAAACCCTAATCATGGAAGTTCTAACAATCATTTCAAATTCTTAATCAAATTCTTCCAAACACCACTAACAAGTATGGATACATTCTCATATATATGTTTTTAAGTTTTCTACTTAAGATTATACCATTCACCATGTATATGTTGTGTTCTTAGTATTTTATATATGATATCACATTTTTGTCCTTATGTATTTTTTGTTCTCATATGTATAAATTTGTAGACATTACATATGGACTGATGAAATCACATTCTTCTTCTTCTTCATGATATGAAAAAAAATACATTTGTTGCCCTGATTTTAAATGCAAAATACACTTTTTGTATGATTGGAATAATGTACACGTACAAGTCCTGTTTTATTACGTTTACTTTGTGAATTTTTCCTGTACTTTCAAAAAGTACACGCAAAATCAATAGAAGACACGCACATTGAAATTGAATTTGTTGTCCAATATGCGTGTACTTTTTTATTTTATACGTGTACTTTATTTAAAATATATTTCATATTCAGATTTGATCAATCCTATGTGATTTTAGGTGCTCTTCTTGCCATGTACTCTGTGAAATAAAATATGTCATGATGTAAATCTATATGGACTATTAAGATAAAGAGCATTGATTCAACATCCAAACGTCATCAGGCAAGGAACTACAAGTATTGCGATGCAAGTATGAAATATATTTATCCCCCTATCTGTAAAAGTAATTGGAGCTCGCAATGATTGACAAATCCGACTTTGGGATCGCCTAATAGAGAAATTTTCAGTTTCTTACATGTGGGGCCAAGGATATTAGAGAATGTAATGGTTACTTTTGGTTATTTAGATTTTTGTACACAACAATGTATGTGTATTTTATATCAAAAGTTGTACAGATTTTAAATAAATAATGCCATGATGTATTTGTATATCTCCTATATTAATTGTGATCTGCGCCAGCGGCATTCATTTATGGCTGAATGTATTTTATGATATTAGTTGTTGTATTTTAAAGCCCTTAATTATTGCGTGTACTTTTGCTTTTTTGCTTCTAGTTTCTTAAAGTACAAGCAAAAATCAAAAAGTACATGCACATTGAAATTGAATTTGTTCAAACCAATATGCGTGTACTATTATGTATTATGAGTGTACTTTTTTATATTGTGTAGGAATCAGACCATCAATCATGTTCAACTACAAAATTGCTGCTTGCACCTTTGAAGATCTTAACAATACAGGATCTTTCACATTGACAGTCAATATTACTAATGATGATGAAATTCGTTTTCTCCTTCGCTTGAATGATAGTGCTAAAAGGTTACTTGGTTTCTACAATTACTATGAAGACATTAAGTGCACGTTTGATGTGCAACAACTTCAAGTAACTGAATCGAAAGCGAAGGATTTAGCTAAACGAATTGAGCAGTATTGCTTAAGAGGTTTTGAAAATGTTGGCGCTTTTAGCATGGAGCTATTGTAACACTTCTTTTCTGAATATGTTAGGAAGAGAGAATCTTGTTTTTTGACTTGTGGAACAACCTCTGTTAGGTATTACCATGAAATGGAGGATATATATTACCGCCTTTAGCATGTATTTTGTAGAGACTTGTATGAATTATTTGTGAGAATATTGCATGTACTTTTGTTAAATACGCTTGTATTTTATTGTTTTAGTCTATGTTTTATTCTAATTCGCATTGTACATGTAAATTATCATTATAGGTTAGTAATTTTTTTTATAGATTAATAGAATGGGGATGAAGATGAAGGCAAGAAAAAGAAAGAACCAAAAAAAAGAGAAGTTCTAAAGATAATTCTTCATCTAGTTCTAATTCTAGTTCTAGTGTTGCATTAAAATCTGCACGTGCTGCAAAGAAGAATGACTAGTATCGATCAAATCTTGTTAGTTTTCTTCATGATTATGGTAAGATTAAAGAGAAAATACACGATAGGCATATTGAAATGCATAAGAAGACTCCATTCTGGGAGATTTTCAATGCCTACTACAGTGGGCAAGTAGTAGAAGCGGACCACAAGAAGATCGATAAAAATATTTTATCAATTATCAAGCTACGCAATAAGGAAACTAAAAGTTTCCATATGAAGAGTAGAATTGAAATAAGGCCATTATATATAAGTGATATATTTGGCATACCAATGGTTGAGGGAAAAAAATCAATAAAACTGAAAAGAGACCGACCATGTCTCAAAAACCTGGATTACTTGCACGATACTTCAAAAAAAAATTTAGAAAAGTCAGAAATATTGGAGGGTTTGAAGAAACCGGTCGAATTGGACACAAATGAAGGCATTATCGATTTTGTAAAACTTGTTTGTCTCTACTTCTTAACCATGTTGTTTTTCTCCAACTCAAACTTCAATATGCATAATTTTTTGTAAAATACATCAACAATATTGATGAAATGAATAGCTATGATTGGGCATCTGCTGTGCATGAGTTTCTCATAAATTCACTTGACAAAACAACAAGTTCAAAACCTAGCACAGCAACTGTAACACCCCGTAATTTTTGATGATTTAAATAATTATGGAATTTATTATTATTGGTGAATTAATTGAATTAAAAAGCGAGAACTTAATTGTTAATTAATATGGATTAAAATAATTATTAACTAGTATGCCAAGGGTTAATACTTATTGTTGTGAACTATTAAATATTACTGTATGATATGTAATATGGAATTATGAAATTTGATAAATTGTCGAAAGTGAGAAATACGACAGTTTGGTAATTTAAGTCTGACGCACGTGTGAGTCGTGACGGGACTGATTGATTGGGATAAAAATATAATTTATTTTTATTAACTCGTATGGTCATTTCGAGTGCACCGTTGAGTCCGGGAGGGTTGAAATAGTCAGAAAACTCTACCCGGATATTTTATTTGGACTCCGAAAGATTTTAGACCAAACCGGCACCCCGTAGGGGTAGTTTTATAATTTGGATTTTTGGAAAAATTAAATGGACGAAAATTAGAGAATAATTATATCATCTAAGGGAGTTCCACTAGGGTTAAGTTACATAAAAATAAGGGAGCGCCACAGAGGGTGAGGGAGAGAAAAGTCCCAAGGAAGGGAACCACTTAGCACCACCTTGCACAACCACCACCACCATCGTATAGATCGGAAGACGAGGAACGCATCTATACCAACATCACCAACGGATCAGACCATCATATTCGAGGAAAGTGTTTATTACTTTCTTTCTTTTAGCAATAATCATACTCATGTTAGAGTAGGTGAAATTAATCATGATTTACATGTTAATTGGGTGAAAATTTGAGGTTAAATGATGATTAAAGGCTAGGATAATTAGTTGTTGGTATTCCTTCATGTATGTAGAGGATTAATCACAAAATTGAATCATATATATTGATGAACGAATCTAGGTTGATTAGGTTCTTTAATTGAAATTTTGGGAACTAGGGTTCATGTGAATTAATTTGGTGATTTTATATAATTATGATGATTGATGATGAACTAATGATCCTAGGATGTTAGGAATGATTTATAACCTGTTATGTGTTGATTGGGATTGATGATGAGGTGTTGGGTGATGAAACTTAGAAGTTTTTAGGGTTAAAAATAGTGAAAATGTAACTGTTGCAGAATAGGTCTGGCGTAACAAAACCAGTTCCATTTCTGGAGGATTCGGTTCCATTTGGTGAAAACATAACTGTTGCAGAATAGGTCAGGCGTAATGGAACCAATTCCAATTTTGGGGGATTAGATTCCATTTCTGGGGAATTCGGTTCCATTTATCGGGGATTCGGTTTTGGGAAAGTGTGTGAGAATTAATACTTTACTTATTTTGGTATAGAGAGAATGTACCTTGGAGATTATGAGAGAGATAATAATCTGAATATTTATACTATACGTAGCGATGAGAATGAAATATATATGAGATGTGTATGATTAGGTTGGGAATATGCCTATGAATCTTAATAGGATATGTGTATGCCTAATATGTGATATTATTACTAAGCGCACTAATGAGTGATAACTCGGGGTGGCAGGAACTCTATTTTTAAGTTTACTAATGGGTGATAACCCGGAGGTACAAGAATGTTATTGTTAGGTGCGCTAATGGGTGATAACCCGTGGGTGCAAGAACGTTATTGATTAAGTGTACTAATGGGTGATAACCAGGGGGTACAAGGATATTATTGTTAGGTGTACTAATGGGTGATAACCCGGGGGTACAAGGATGATTATTGTTAGGCGCACTAATGGGTGATAACTCGGGGGTGCTGGATTATTATTGATAGGTGCAATAATGGGTGCTAACCCGGGGATGCAGGATTTTCTTGATAGGCGCACTAATGGGTCTTAGCTCGGGGGTGCAGGATTAATATATATATATATAGAGAGAGATGATGTGACTATATATATATCAAGGTTCTAAAAAACGCAGGGCGTGATCGAGGCGTGGAGGCCAAGCCTTAAGCCTTAGAAGCCTAGGCGGTCCTTAGGCGTAAAAAGGCGTTTAGGCCTTCTTAGTGTATTTTAATATTTTTTAACCATAACAAGGCTATCAAAATACTAAAATTGTACATATCATAAAAATATGTCTGAATATATGCAAATTAAAATACTATTTGATTATTTTGGATGAGATAATGGTCCGGTTAGTAAAAAAATTCATGAAAAGGCGATATGGTTTCACTAAAGCATTGTTGTTTTTAGAAAAAAGTGCGCCTTAAGGGTTTTACCAAGAATAAGGCGTGAAAAACTTAAGGCAGGGCGTTTCTCCCAAGTTTTAAGCCTAGGCGGAGCCTAGGCGAGTTTTTTAGAACAGTGATATATATATATATATATGAACTTGTAAATATTTCTACTGTGTGAAATTAGTATACTTGGTAATAATAATAATCATTAAATTGCGCCAAGTGGTCTTAACCTAAGGGTGCCGAATTAGTGTATATATATATATATATATATATATATATATATATATATATATATATGAGTGTACTTGGGGAACTTTCTACTTTGTGAAACTAGTAGATAAAGTGGAAATGAAAAATAAAATAATCTTAGTGGATAAAAGATTAACCATTCGAACAGTGAATAATGAAACTTAGTATGCGAGATAAACTATCTGAATAGCGTATTGTATGGGTGATACAGGAGTACTACTAGTGAGCATAGTTAGTATTAGTATGGTTTCTGACTAGTTAGACTGGGTGGTATAACTAGGGGGAGATTAGATGTACGTTAGGCATGCACAATAGATGAGAGGTGAGAAACTCATGTAAGAGTTCGATAACTAAAATGCGTATAAGACTTGTTTTAAGAACGAGTTTTAAATATTTGCTAAATTATTTTTAAACCTCAGGCTCTGACCGGTTTGTTGTATCTCTTCTATCTTTTGCTATATATATATATATATATATATATATATATATATATATATATATATATATATATATATATATATATATATATATGTTATACCAGGTGCTCAGTCACAGGGGTACCAGAATTAGAGATTGGAGTGACAGACATGCTGCTGCTGTTGTGGAAGCTCTAGGTCCTTGGAGTAGACGTATCTATCTTTTCCATTCAGTTTCATCTAGACTTCTCATTTAGGGCATGTGTCACTCACTTCTAGTCTTTTATTTGAGATATTGTAATCAGTTTACTTTATGGTTTAGAGTTTTGAACTGGGAGGTTTTACCCAGTTTTATTTATTTCAGTACTTGATTCATGTTCAGTATTTATTATATTCCTATGTGTGGTGAATGGTTTATATTTTAAGACTGAATGAAAATGGATTTACTTGGTTTTACTAAAATTGGAAATGTTTTGACACCTAGCTTGATTTTATATTAGGTGATTGATATGTTAAAAAGTTTTTCGACAGTGATGCTAAGAATGAACCAACCGAACATTCTGTTTTAAATTGGTACAGGACTGATCACCCTATATTTAATTGGGCGGGGTGTCACATGTGGTATCATAGACAGGTTCTAGTGTCCTTATGATCTGTGCGGCTTATTACGTTTCAACGTAACGTTCTTTGATGTAGAGCATTATTATTGGATTATTGTGTTACTTTATGTATGCGACTTACGTTCTCCTGCTATGAATCATAATGGAGGAAACTCATTATATAAAATCGTGTGTGCTCCGAACACCGAACAGTATGGGATGACCCGCGAGGGCCGTAAGAAGGACTGCAGGAGAAGAAGAAGCCCGGCAGAAGACATAGAGTAATCGGGAAAGAGTGATCGTGACAAAAATCATCATGAGGGTTACTTGAGCAAGTGATAATAGAAATCGTCACTCAGGAACAGTGGGTTCCCAGGGTACAGTCGTAGATAACGGTGGAATGATTTCAGGACCACCTATCGAAATAGATAAGAGGGAAATCAGAGGAACTCTTTAAAAAAAAAAAACCATCTGTGAAAATGCGGAGAAGAAAAAGAGAAAGTGTAACAGACCAACGGAGGTAGAAAATCCGAAGGCAATTGTGTAGAGTGCGATGTGACGACACTCAAAATAAAATTTGGCATTAAAGTTATAGCTCTTAGGAGAGACATAAAGTGATTAGAGTCAATCGCCAAGTTCAGAAAGTATGTTCAAAATTTAAAGAGAAATTTGGGTACGATTTGACCGTGAGGTCTTCCATTCGATGTTGTAATAGAGGTGCAAGTAAAAATTAAAACTTAGCGTCGTGAGTAAGCTAGAGACCGATCGTGAGATAAAGGTTGAATTGCATAATGAACTTCGTACCTGGCAGAGGGGCATAAATTATCCAAAGGGTCTATAGTTGATAAAGGTCTCGTGAGTAGAATACAAGCATGGATGAAAAATTCAGCTAGGATGAGTAATGTTGATGTCGTCAAGGTTATACGGTTGCTAGTTATTGCAGTCTTTCCAGAAGAAGTGAGTGAGGAGGGTTAGAGAATCTGGCCGAAAGTCAAAACTGAAGTTAACGGTGTTAGTGAAACACCACATGAGAGTGTGCCCAAAAGGGCACTCATTTAGATGATTTTGATTGATTAACTTCCTATAAAGTGACGATGAAGTCAATCGGGGTTGTGGAGGACAACCAGAGTTTCGAAAGGCTAGCGTAGCCAAAGGGACAATGGAAGAACAATAGTGAGTTGAGACTGCTGGTCCAAGGGAAGGACATTTCAAAATGGTTATTGGGACCATTGACGGGAAAATGGCTCGTGAAGTTTCCTTATGTGAAGAAAGTAGAACTACAAGGGTTGAATGTGTCCACAATTGAGAAGTGAGACCGAAAAGATTAGAAATGGTAAACCATGCCAGTTAGGCATAACAACTGGAGGAGTGAGACTTCCAGCGAAAGAATTTGGGGTTAATAGAATTAGGCCCAGGAAATTTACAACCCGAGATTGATGGGTTTAGGCTGGACTAGTAGAGTCCTCGTTAAGAGTAGCATACAGTAGGTCAGGGTCAACAGGGCCTGGGATGTAAACATGAAGTCATTAAAGCCATAATTGAGGCCTAGAGATTTTGGGCCAACGTTTCAATAATGGTCGTGAAATCCACAAGATGGAATAAATTGTCCATGATGCGAGGGGATAACTATTAGATGGAATCCTAGATGCATAACGATTGCAAATGTTTATGGGCCGTGTTGGCAACCACGTGCGGGGACCTTGTGATTAAGCGAGAATAGTGAGGTTTTGCTCCATCCTTGTGAGTAAAGGATTAATTCAAGTAACATAGGTGTGTCACAACTTATATGTAAATTGGAAATACTAAACTTCGCGTGCGTGTCGAGTTTCGTGGGAACGTTAGTTTTAACAGTCTTGTTACAAACGTATTTCTCGTTGTTAGCAGAACATTTTGATGTTTCCCGTGAGTGAATCGGGTGGGCCCTAAGAATATGTTTTGTTGTTATAATTTACTACTAGATTGAGTCAGCTTTAGTGGAGTTTATTATGGTAATGTGTAGTGATTAATTACTATATGGTTAAACGATAGTAAATTGAGTGATATGACTGTCGTGCCGAATACTCCAGGAGGAGTAATCTTGATTTTGTGCTGCGCCACCTGAAATAGGGTTGGGCCCAAATATACGGAAAAAAAATCATGGTTTTATAGACCTCAACGAGTATGTTGTCTAGTTGTATGTGATTTCAATGCGTAGGAATTTATTTTATTGAGGAGACTCAGGTTTCATTGTGTTCTTCTTAAAGAAGAGAGATAGAACTCGTTATATATATATAGCGTTGAGTACTTAGGATAGTAAGAGCGCCATGCTTCATGTTACATTTTTAGGGACATGAGAGTGGACGAGTAGACTTTTATGTCACAATATGTAGATTGTGGGAAAGTACATAGTATGGACTGAAGGCCTTACGGACCTCGATAACCAACTAGGTTAGATAGTAGTGTATCGGGGGGAGGGTTCCTTA
The DNA here is from genome assembly GCA_949130495.1 of Sambucus nigra. Taxonomy (NCBI): domain Eukaryota; kingdom Viridiplantae; phylum Streptophyta; class Magnoliopsida; order Dipsacales; family Adoxaceae; genus Sambucus; species Sambucus nigra. Next base: position 462,391,869 of record OX422209.1, on the reverse strand, counting down.
TTTGGATTTCGCTTTGCGAGACATCCTACGCATGAAACTAGAGAACGTCGGGAGTTGGAGAGAAGTTTGGTCGATCGTACATAAGTTTTGTATGTTGGCTATTGTACCTATAGGAGAATATTATTGAGAGTTGATAATTCTTTTATGACTTAAGGACAATAGAGTCGCATAGTCTTAGTATCATTTTGAATAGAGCAATGATACCATTGAAGGATTGATTAAGTTTTGACTAGTGGGGTGGTTGAGTGCACCCCTACCACATCAGCATACCAAGTGTGCAAGAATTGAAGTAAGAAAATTTCATGTCATTTGTATAATGATGCGCGGGGCATAGGGTGTATGGGCGCCCTAGGTGATCGAATCAGACAGTGGATTATGATTAGCATGTGAATTAGATAACATGTAGTCGGGTAAGTCGAAGCTTATTCACTAAGATTTGTCAGAGACTTACGTTTCAAGATAAACTGAAATTTATTTAAGAGAGTACAAAATGTATCAGGATACAAATAACAGTGGTGATGGGTTACGATGAAGGGTAATATTGCAAAGTTCGTCTTACAGTGGGTTACCTGACTGTTGGAAAAAGGGTGGAAAAATCTGAAACCAGCAGAGGTTTCTTCCACCAGTGAATGGGAGAGTATTCCCAAGGATCTTCTCATGAAGTACTACTTGCTAGAGTGGTCATGATCCTATATATGTGATAAGGAACAGTGGAGTGAAGTAGCTCACGTTATGCCAATTGGGATGATCATACTACGGGACAGTATGCATAGAATCCTTATGTAGTCGAGAAAGTGAATCCATATGTACCGAGATGCGATTGAGTACGGCCTACTAACCGCAGAGGGATGGGCAGGACAAGCAGTCAAATCGGATGATGGAGAGAAAATTTTATGTGTACCCTTAAATCTTAGGGGAGGATGAGAGCAGTACCTTCCACTAGTGGGGTTTGTGTCTAAACAACTCCTATAAGTTCACGTTTGGGCAGAGTGCCAGTAGAAATATGGCACGATAAACTTTGTTGTGTCCGACTTGATAGTTAAAGGTGGGGGACCAATTATGATTACAAATATCAGAGAAGAATTGATATTATCGTATATATTTTATGTGAAATATATATTGCACAACCAACTTACTTGTATGAACGACACGAGACGAAGTCGTATGTATCTGAAGAGAGGATAAATTTACTAAGGTGCAAATAGTAGAAGGCTAGTTAGTGAATATCTAAGATATAGTTGAAATGGTGAAACTTAAACGGTAAGGCTTGGAAAGGATCCTACATGACAGGGTTCATTATCAAGGGTATTCGATAGCGTACTAAGATGGGTGGTACATAGTACTTTACTTGGGAGCGCAATGATGCGATGCGCAACTTATGCACAACGTTGTCTATACCTGCTATCCTTTTTTCGAATTTCGGGACGAAATTCCGTTTTAAGGGGGAAGTATGAAACACCCCGTATTTTTTGATGATTTAAATAATTATGGAATTTATTATTATTGTTGGATTAATTGAATTAAAAAGTGAGAACTTAATTGTTAATTAATACGAATTAAAATAATTATTAACTAGTGTGCCAAGGGTTAATACTTATTGTTGTGAACTATTAAATATTACCGTGTGATATGTAATATGTAATTATGATATTTGATAAATTATCGAAAGTAAAAAATACGACAGTTTGGTAATTTAAGTCTGACGCGCGTGGAGTCGTGTCGGGACTGATTGATTGGGATAAAAATATAATTTATTTTTATTAACTCGTATGGTCATTTCGAGTGCACCGTTGAGTTCGAAAGGGTTAAAATAGTCAGAAAACTATACCCGGGTATTTTATTTGGACTCTGGGAGATTTTAGGCCAAACCGGCACCCGTAGGGGTAGTTTTGTAATTTGGATTTTTGGGAAAATTAAATGGACGAAAATTAGAGAATAATTATATCATCTACGGGAGTTCCATTAAGGTTAGGTTACACAAAAATCAAGGGAGAGCCACAGAGGGTGAGGGAGAGCAAAATCCCAAGGAAGGGAACCACTTAGCACCACCTTGCACAACCACCACCATCATCGTATAGATCGAAAGATGAGTAACGCATCTATACCAACATCACCAATGGATCAGAGCATCCTATTCGAGGCAAGTGTTTATTACTTGCTTTCTTTTAGCAATAATCATACTCATATTAGAGTAGGTGAAGTTAATCATGATTTACATGTTAAGAGGGTAAAAATTTGAGGTTAAATGATAATTAAAGGCTGGGATAATTAGTTGTTGATATTCCTTCATGTATGTAGAGGATTAATAACAAAATTGAATCATATATATTGATGAACGAATCTATATTGATTAGGTTCTTTAATTGAAATTTTGGGAACTAGGGTTCATGTTAATTAATTTGGGGATTTTATATAATTATGATGATGACGAACTAATGATCCTAGGATGTTAGGAATGATTTATAACCTGTTATGTGTTGATTGGGATTGATGATGAGGTGTTGGGTGATGAACCTTAGAAGTTTTTATGGTTAAAAATGGTGAAAACGTAACTATTACAGAACAGGTCCGACGTAACGAAATCGGTTCCATTTTTGGGGGATTTGGTTCCATTTGGTGAAAACATAACTGTTGTAGAACAAGTCTGACCTAACGGAACCAGTTCCATTTCTAGGGGATTCGGTTGCATTTCTGGGGAATTTGGTTCCATTTTTGGGGGATTCGGTTCGGTTCATTTTCTGCAGATTTCCAGTGCCGCTGCAGAACCTTGGAGAACATGGAATTTTTTTTAGAGTCCAGTTTTGAGTTTACCGATTTATTGGAGTGAGAGAAACTGCCAGATAGTAAACTTAAACAAGACAGAATTTTGGAAAAGTATGTGAGAATTAATACTTTACTTATTTCGGTATAGAGAGAATGTACCTTGGAGATTACGAGAGAGATAGTAATCTGAATATTTATACTATACTTAGCGATGAGAATGAAATATGTATGAGAAGTGTATGATTAGGTTGGGAATATGCCTATGAATCTTAATAGGATGTGTGTATGCCTATTATGTGATATTATTATTAAGCGCACTAATGAGTGATAACTCGGGGGTGCCGGAACTCTATTGTTAAGTTACCTAATGGATGATAACCCGGGGGTACAAGAATATTATTGTTAGGTGCGCTAATGGGTGATAACCCGGGGGTGTAAGAACATTATTGATTAAGTGTACTAATGGGTGATAACCCGGGGGGTACAAGGATATTATTGTTAGGTGTACTAATGGGTGATAACCTGGGGGTACAAGGATGATTATTTTTATGCTCACTAATGGGTGATAACCCGAGGGTGATGGGTTATTATTTATAGGTGCATTAATGGGTGCTAACCCGGGGATGCTGGATTTTCTTGATAGGTGCACTAATGGGTCTTAGCTCGGGGGTGCAGGATTAGTATATATATATATGTATAGGGATGATGTGACTATATATATATGAACTTGTAAATATTTTTACTGTGTGAAATTAATAGACTTGGTAATAATAATAATCATTACGTTGCGCTAAGTGGTCTTACCTAAGGGTGCAGGATTAGTGTATATATATATATAGGGATGATGAGACTATATATATATATGAGTGTACTTGGGGAACTTTTTACTTTGTGAAACTAGTAGATAAAGTGGAAATGAGAAATAGAAAAATCTTAGTGGATAAAAGATTAAACATTCGAACAGTGAATAATGAAACTTAGTATGTGAGATAAACTATCTAAATAGCGTATTGTATGGGTGATACAGGAATACTACTAGTGAGCATAGTTAGTATTAGTATGGTTTATGACTAGTTAGACTGGGTGGTATAACTAGGGGAAGATTAGATGTACGTAATAGATGAGAGGTGAGAAACCAATGTGAGAGTTCGATAACTAACATGCGTATAAGACTTGTTTTAAGAACCAATTTTAAATACTTGCTAAATCAGTTTTAAACCTCTGGCTCTGACCCGTTTCTTGTATCTGTTCTCTCTTTTGCTATATATATATATTATACGAGGTGCTTAGCCACAGGGATACTAGAATTAGAGATTGGAGTGTCAGACGTGCTGTAGCTGTTGTAGAAACTGTAGGTCCTTATAATAGACATATCTATCTTTTCCATTCAGTTTCATCTAGACTTCTCATTTAGGGAATGTGTCACTCACTTCTAGTCTTTTATTTGAGATATTGTATTTAGTTTACTTTATGGTTTAGAGTTTTGAACTGAGAGGTTTTACCCGGTCTTATTTATTTCAGTACTTGATTCATGTTCAGTATTTATTATATTCCTATGTGTGGTGAATGGTTTATATTTTAAGACTGGATGAAAATGGATTTACTTTGTTTTACTAAAATTGGAAATGTTTTGACACCTAGCTTGATTTTATATTAGGTGATTAATATGTTAAAAAAGTTTTTTAACAGTGATGCTAAGAATGAACCAACCGAACATTCTGTTTTAAATTGGGACAGGACTGATCACCATATATTTAATTGGGCGGGGTGTCACAGCAACTAGATGTTTCATTTCCCTGTTGGTGAGCAAAACAACATCCTGATATTTATAAATATACAAACCAATAATCACGTATACTTATGAAAAAATCACGTGTACTATTAAAGTACACATGATTTTTCTAAAGTACACGTGATATTTATAAAATACATATGAACCTTAATAGTATTACATTTACCATGGTTGTAATATGTCTTTATTACTTTCAAAGTACCACTGATATTTAAAACAATTCATGCGTGTACTTTATTAATATCACGTGTATTTTAAAAATACACGTGATATTTTCACGTGTATTTTGGAAGTACACGTGTATTTTAAAAAGTACACGTGTACTATGTTTTGTAAATATAACAAGTGTTCTTTATAAAGTACACGTGAACTTATATTTACAAAGTACACGTGTACCTTATGAAAATCATGTGTACTTTCAAAATACACTTATTATATTTACAAAGTATACGTGTAACTTCACGTGTACTTTGTAAAAATCACGTGTACTTTCAATTATGAATAACTAGGTAATACAGTTATTAATATCATTTTATTTTTTACAGGATCACAGTATTGGGCATGTGAGAAATCTGATATTATTCCTCCTGTTGAAAATTTTAAAGAGAAGACGCCAAAATTCCTTAGGAGGAAATTGTCTTCTTTGAAAGATTGGTTTGCGGTGAATGATATTGCAATAGCAAATTTGAAGGACGCTACAAATAAACTAACTTTTAAGGATAGTTCTGTAGAAGGGGAATCTCAGTTTGAAGGGCCCAGTTACTCTTTGAACATTTCTACAGAAAGTCCTATACATGCTGATTCATCGTTAGAAAAAATTGCTTAAGAATTTAATGACAACGAGTTTTCATCAGGTTGGAATATTCCCCTTAAAAACATTATGAGTCCAAAGAAAAAGAAGGGAAATGATCAACCAAAGGGAATTATTAAACCAACAGATGCTGAAAATCCTGAGAAGGTTAATTTGGAGGAACAAATTGCTAGTTTGAAAAGGGAATTGTTGGAAAAAAATAATCAACTATCTAAAGCAGATGAAGGCCTTGATTGTGCACTAAATAAGGTGGCCTCTTTAGAGGTGGAGAGTGGCAGCCTTACCATTATGAATGTACAGTTGCAGGTAGATAGTAATTCACTTTTGAAAGTGTGACACCTCGCCTAATAAAATAACGAGTGATCAATACTATACCAAATTAAAACAGGAGTCTCATATAGTTCATTCTCAGAATCACTGTTGAAAACCAATTTAATTACTAATAACCTATTAGGCTGGCGTCAAAATTTTATTTAACTAATCTTTTTAACCAAGCCATACAAATACATTATCCACACAGTTTATATACACGAAACTGAAATGAAATAAAATAACTGAACACTCGGTAACATAATATAACCAACTCGAATGTCGCACGAAAAGAACAAAAATTAAATAAATGAATACAATTGGGATATAGGTCCGAGTATTACTACAATGCTTCCTATTTAGATCACAAGAATATAAGCATTTAAAAATAAACCTGCATGCATACACAACTGCTGCAGCGAACATCTGACTCGAACGGATCATCATCCAGGTGTCCCTGTGCCTGGACTCCTAATATATATATATATAGATATATAGCAAGGGAGGAAAAATAGAGAAACAGGTCAGAGCCTGAGTTTTGAAAATTATTTTGCAAGTGCTTAAAAGCCATTGATAATACGTAAATATTATGTATTTCATCCCTCGAACTGACGCATTTTAGCCCCCTCGAGTATCTTATTCCTTATATTTATGCTCGTTAACCAGAAAACCTCGAATTTCTATGTTAACATGTTTTTCAGCGGTTAATTGAGCTTTTATAGGTATTTGGATGCTAAGTGTGAAGTTCAAACGCATTCCGCTCGATTTTCGTACACGATTGCACGTTCAAGGGATTTTTAGTCTTTTCATAGGTTGGGCACCTGGTCCAACATCTATATGGAAGTTGTATCCCTCCTCGCAAGCTTCGCGTGACCATGAACGGTGCACGATTCCTATTCAGAACGAAGAAGTTACGGCGATTTTAGCGAAGGAGAAATGCAAACATGCCAAAACAGGAGGAAAGGAGAAGCAACCCTGCTTTATTGATCGATCGATCAAAACCATCGATCGATCAAAACCATCGATCGATGGATCCTTCATATTTTGGCCATCGTGGGGAGACAGTGGGATGATATTTTTACCATCGATCGATCGATCACAGGGGATCGATTGATCGATCCCCTGTTTCCAGCTGATATTGTGGCTTTTCTTTTCTTTTCTCTTTTCTTTTCTATTTTAATTACACTTACTATATAAAGCAATTTTTTTGTAAATATCAGAAATTAAGAGATAGAATAGATTTTAGGTTAGTTTAGCTTAGGGTTTGAGGGTTTTTGGATAGTTCTTCTTCATTTCTCTTTGGACCGACACCCAATTGGGCTTGTAAGTTGACTATTCATCATCCTCTCCATTTAATATTGTTGTATTTACTTATTTCTTTCTTTATAATTAGGTTTACATGCTTTATTAGTTAGGTTTACATGTTTTCTTTACATTCTTTGATTTATACGCTTTCTAGTGTAACTTTACCGCATGTATTTACCGCTTTCCTTTACCGCGTTTTTAATATGCTTTCTAGATAATTTAGTCTAGGTTATGTTTGAATCGAATTCACTCGGGTTGACGCGTTGCTTTGCTTTGGTGATGGTGCTTACGGGTCTATTTCGGGTGCTTTGTCCTAGTTATTATGCCTAGGGGATTTGACGGGCATATCATGTATGTTCCTGGCTTATGACCTTGCGTGCTTAATTTTTGGGGTATTTGTTGATGCCAAAATCGTATTAGGTATTTATGCAGATTTAGGGGCGTGACAACCCTTGATTTAATTAACTGTCGAAACGAGACGCACTCGTAATAACTCGTCGATCCATGTGACCATTTTATACTAATTAACTCGGGTGAGGGATATTCAATGCAACCTATAGTTTTACTCGCTTTGTTAATCTAGTTTCAATACACTCGCCTAGATTAATCATTTTCCTTTTTTGCATCTTTTTGTTTTAGTTTGTAATTCACCTTTTACGCTTTTATTGAGAAGTACTGAATCATATAACTTCTAGCAACTCGTCACTGTGGATTTTCGATACCCAACTTACCGTTGTACTTTTCTCGCAAGTGTAGTTGTAATTTAGGTTTTTGTATTATCGCGGTGAAACGAAAACAACGACTGTGTCCTTACACGAGCACACCTTTCACGCGGTGATCAAAATGGCGTCGCTGTCGGGGACTTGTTTGTTTTAGAGTTTATTTGATTTAGTATTTCATAGTATTTTCTTTCTATTTGTATTATTTGCTAACCTTTTTGCAGGACTTCCACATTTGAGCACTTTGAAACGCTTGAATTTCTCTCGCGCGCATATCTTTGTGGAATTCGCCATTTCGAGCTATTTTTGGGGTGAGCATGTCTTATTCGAATTCTTTTGGTAATCATTGTTATAATTCTCCAAATTCCTGTAATCCGTTGACTTTCGGTCAATACTTGGAGTCCCAAAAAATTATAAATTCAAAAATTACTTTGGGCGAGTATTACGAAAGTCAAAACTTGGGTTATTGGAATTTTGATGATGATGATAATGATTTTGGGCCTTTACCTCCTTATAATAGGAATTTTGAAATGAATTGCAATAGTTTTCGAAATTCCTTTAATAATGATTTTTCATTTAAGTCAGATGGTAATTTTCAAAGTTCCCATTTTCATGTATCCGCACCTCGACCTATGACATTCGGTGAGGGCTTGCGTATGTATGAGAATGGGAAAATTGAAAATCGTTATCGGGAAGAAAATTATTTGTGAGAACATGACTTGGATTTATTATTTGAGTCCAACGGCGATTTTACTTCCGAGACTTTCGAAGTCGAAGAATGTTTTGAACCAAATTAGGACTTTGCGCCTACTTTGGAACAAACCATTCTAGATTTTTCCCATTGCGTAATAGATATTGAAAGTGAGGATGAAAATGACGTAATATCTATTTGCAATGAAATGATTTCTTCTTTGGCCCCCAAAGAAGAACATTTAATTGAAAATGATATTATTTCTCTCGAAACTCAATCTTCATGCGATGATGATTCATCTCATGAGTTTGAATTTCTTTCATCCCCATTTTCATTCTCTGTTATCACACCGTCACAAGTACCCGATGATTCGGTTTCAAAACTTAATGTTTTAAACCTTTTCGCCGATGAGGAGTACTTTCTCGAGTCGCCTTCCACAATCGCATCTTTGCCTTTGTGTGCACCACCTCCCATTCCAATTTCAAAATCTTTGTGAGGATATTCGGCTTTTCTCGATCCCCACATGTTTTTGTCACCCGTTCAATCCAAATCCCCCATCGTCCCTCCAAAACTTTTAATTGACGATGGTTCATTTCTTCCACCTTACACATGCCTTTCGTTGTTCAAACGGAATTCATATTTTTCGAAAGGCATGCTTGTATGTGAGGGTACACCAGTTATCCTCCAAAGTCAAATCGTTTTTGCGGTGGACCCTCAGCTATTTAGACTTCTAGTGTATAGTTAGTGTGAAGCCTAAATAGTAGGTTGTATATAGTTAGCTTTTTATTCTTTCTTTCTTTTTATTTTAGTCTAGTGTAATTAGTTAACTTTTTGTTATTTATTTTTTCTATGCTCGGTACTAACTTGTTTTGTAGATTCTTTGGACTTGTTCATATGGGGATTGCTCCAATTTTGGGTAATATCGCTATTTTCCTCTCTTTAACTTGGTTCTTAATTAACATTGAGGACAATGTCAGGTTTTAAGTTAGGGGGTGTGGGATATTCTATCTATTTCTTTATTTAGTCCATGTTTTTGCTCACATATTAGTTACTTAGTATGCTTTTCTTAGAAAAAAATTAAAAATTTCTAAAATATTTTCTTTCTTTTTTCTCCTTTATTGGGCATTTTGCCCTTGTTTCCGATGATAAATTTCAATAATTTCCCGATCCAATAGACAACCCAAGGATGCATGTTCTCGATTTTAGAAGTTATTAGACTTTAGTCTCAATTATTGATATTATGAATAACTTCATGAATTAAACTTTAATCCCATGAGCACATGCATTTTTCTTGCTTTATTGATTTGGTTTAAGATTTTTATAACTCGGCGATCTTTTGTTGCATTGTATATACTTACACTGAGTAAGCTTTGTACCTTTTATCGTTTGTGAGTGTATACACTATTCTTTTCTCATTGAAAACGTTGAATTCTTTGGTAATCTCTCAATTCTTTCATTTGACCGTTCATTAATTGAGTTCATTCTTGAAATGTATTACGTGATCATGATTTTCATATATTGTTTTGACTCGAGAATTGCGTAAACTTTTTGAAATGATCATAGGCCATCTTTGTTATATCACCCATGTTAGCCTTGACCTCACCCTTATATGTTTACCCTCGTTAACCCCTTTAAGCCTAAATATTAGCCTTTCGTTTCATAACCCCAATCCTATAACCAACTCCAAATTGGAGTTATATACCATACATACACCTTCCGTACATTTGTTTGGATTGTTACTTGGGATTGAATGATGTTATTTTCTTGTAGTTGCAATTTAGGCATATGAGAGTGAGTAAAGTAAAGAAGAGAGAAGTGAAAAAGAGAACGCAAAAAGCAAAAGAAAACAAAAGAGAAAAATGAGAAAAAAAGAAAAGAAAAGAAAGAGAAAGTTGTAAATGTTGTGTATATAGTTCAATATGATATATCTAATGCCTTTTTGGAACTTGTTTTCCAATTTTGATATTGCCTGCATTTTTCCATTATCCCGAGTTTTCATTCCGAACACTTTGAATCCGTACATACATTTCTTTCATTTTGCACCCTAGCCTAGCCTACATTACAACCCTATACAAGTTCTATGTGATCTTAAGTAGATGTAATTCAAAGGTTTAAATAGTTTTGATAATCTATGAAAATACATTTCGCCTCTTTTTAATGAGCGGTATCCTTTCATTGAGATTACAATTTTTCATTTTATATATAACGTTCTTCATTTGAGACATGTGTGCAGCCTAGTTTCCATTTACATTTACTCTTTATGCCCGCATGTTCCGTATGTTACCTCTCTGTTTCGAGTGAATTCGCTTGATGAGAGTAATGCCGTGAGGATTGGATGTATTCTTTCTTTAATGTTTATCCGGTTTATATAAGTTTTTGCCAAATCACACTTTGTATGTGCTCACTCCCCACCCACATTTTAAGGTTTCAATTCTATGAGGTGCATTCTATAATGTTAATGATTTAGACTTTTGTTTGAATCCGTTCAATGTGCTAATAATGCGTATGAAATACTTTTCGCTATTGTTGGGATTGTCGCATGTTGGGTTGGGCATATTTTGAGGAAACCATGTGATGTTTGTGGGTATCATCCGTGAAAACTCTCACAAGACGACACTCGCCCACCAGGATAACCTGAGGGTTTAACGGCTTATTGCATACGCTAAATACAATCGAATCGCCCGTGAAAGTGGCCTTTTGTTTTTATACCATACTTTTGTACTTATCCTAATTTTGGTTTGCTTGTAAATCTTGTTTCATCCTATTTCATTGCTAGGGACTAGCAATGTGTAAGTTAGGGGGTGTGATAATACGCAAATATTGTGTATTTCATCCTTCTAACCGACGCATTTTAGCCCCCTCGTGTATCTTATTCCCTATATTTATGCTCGTTAAACAGAAAACCTCAGATTTCTATGTTAACATGTTTTGCAGGGGTTAATTGAGCTTTTATAGGTATTTGGATGCTAAGTGTGAAGTTCAGACGCATTCCGCTCGATTTTCGTACACGATCACACGTTTAAGGGCATTTTCATCTTTTCACAGCTTAGGCACCTGGCCCAACATCTACACAGAAGTTGTATCCCTCCTCGCAAGCTTCGTGTGGACACGAACAGTGCGCGATTCCGATTCAGAACGAAGAAGTTACGGTGATTTTAGCGGAGGAGAAATGCAAACATGCCAAAACAGGAAGAAAGGAAAAGCAGCCCTGCTTGATCGATCAATCGATCAAAACCATCGATCGATCGATCCTTCATATTTTGGCCATCATGGGGAGACAGTGGGCTGATATTTTTGCCATCGATCGATCGATAACAGGGGATCGATCGATCCCCTGTTTCCAGCTGATATTTTGGCTTTTCATTTCTATTTTAATTCCACTTACTATATAAAGCAATTTTGTTATAAATATCATAAATTAAGAGATAAAATAGATTTTAGGTTAGTTTAGCTTAGGGTTTGAGGATTTTTGGAGAGTTCTTCTTCATTTCTCTTTGGATTGACATCCAATTGGGGTTGTAAGTTGACTATTCATCATCCTCTCCATTTAATATAGTTGTATTTACTTATTTCTTGCTTTGTAATTAGGTTTACATGCTTTATTAGTTAGGTTACATGCTTTCTTTACATGCTTTGATTTAATTGCTTTCTAGTGTAACTTTACCTCATTTATTTACCGCTTTCCTTTACCACGTTTTTAATATGCTTTCTAGTTAATTTAGTTTAGGTTGTGTTTGAATTGAACTCACTCGGGTTGACGCGTTGCTTTACTTTAGTGATGGTATTTACGGCTCTATTTCGGGTTCGTTGTCCTAGTTATTATGCCTAGGGGATTTGACGGGGCATATCATGTATGTTCCGTGCTTACGACCTTGCGTGCGTAATTTTCGAGGTATTTGTTGACGCCAAAATCGTATTAGGCATTTATGCAGATTTAGGGGCGTGACAACCCTTGATTTAATTAACTATAGAAACGAGACGCACTTGCAATAAATCGTCGACCCATGTGACCATTTTATACTAATTAACTCGGGTGAGGGATATTCGACGCAACCTATAGTTTTACTCGCTTTGTTAATCCAATTTCAATACACTCGCCTAGATTAATCATTTCCCTTTTTTGCATCTTTTCATTTTAGTTTGTAATTCATCTTTTACGCTTTTATTGATAAGTACTAAATCATATAAATTCTAGCAACTCGTCTCTGTGGATTTTCGAAACCCGACTTACCGCTGTGCTTGCCTCGCAAGTGTAGTCATAATTTAGGTTTTTGTATTATCGTGGTGAAACGAAAAGAACGACTGTGTATTTACACGAGCACACCTTTCACACGGTGATTAACCATATTGTAAAATATGAAATATCTCATATTTAAACTGGTATCGCACTCTCATAAGATACACCTCACCCCTCTTCTAATAGTGGACACCTATCGCATACCTTTTAAACCTACTAGTTAAGCTACCCTGCCTAACAAATCTCTATCACCCATCCTTTATATCCTTATAGCCATCACTTACCCGACGTGATATAATATAGGTTATACTATAGGATATCACCTAAGCTTTAGTTATTTAAAAATCTCAATTAGATATATATAGTTCTCTTGTATAAATATATATCTATGTATATACACCGTTTAGTTTCTAAAACTTTCACTAGTTTAAATTACCATATTTCTACTCTAACATATAATATCCCTTATTATGAGTATAGTTTTCACTTGTACTACTCCGGATATAAAACTACCAGAAGAAGAGTGATATCTTTTTCATTTTACACTTTACACCATTTAAGGTTATATGATATCTTATAATCATATACAAACAATATACTATAAACAACAAGTATAATTAAACCTATTTTACAATCATAAGTATAATAACCATCCCGTCGAGTTATAACTTAAGGATGCAGTCTCATAGTGCCTATTCGAATTCGGATTTACTCACTCAACCACGGTACCAAGCCAGACTCACTCATGGTCATGGTAAGAATACACAATGGTGGAGGCGGTCACGTTCCCTCCTGAAAGTGGGATACAAACATATCACTCGTATACGGGATGATATGACCTGGGGATATACTCTCCCAGCTCCTCAAGCCAGGGGATTCACCCACATCGCGCAAACTCCCTGAATCACATTAGAGAAAATATATAATCTGGCTGTCCAACCCTATGCCCGGGGAAGCCTGTGGAACCAGCCTCTAAAGTACAAATATACCAATCACCCAGAGTTATATTTATTTCCGTATCATCTCATATATACACTTTAACACTTCCGTATATATATATATATATATATATATCATTTCTCAAAATATATGGCCATAATTGCGAAACTCTCCTAGCGATAGCTAATAACCCGAATATACTAATTCGTATCAATTAAATGAGTATATTAACTACTTATCTTAATTCCATAGGTATCGCATCACCTATACTAGTAGTCATCAATAGACGTCCATCCTAATCACGTCCTAGGATTTACTCAATTACAATCGGCCCATATTTATCCTAACCGCATAAATATACTTACGTACGCTTGCCGAATATTTTTCTCGAATGTCTCTCGTCCTAAACATTCGTTAGGTACGCACCCCGAATTTTACCCTTAACTAAGCCAAGGTTAATATGCAACTCCTCAAGTCCTTTAGGTCATAACCATCTATAATACACTAATTAAGAAGGCCCCTAAGTTTTAAACCCAAAGAGAAAAAGGAAAAGAAAAATCCCATTCTTGGGCCGAAAACAGAGTACCGATCGGCCGGTCCCTGACCCCCGGTCGACCACGAGTTGGAATTATGCCATGCTAGCCAACCAGTGGCATTTTTCCCTTATAACGATCGACCGACCCCTTGTCCATGGTCGACCGGTCACACCAGATATCTCGGCCATCTCTCAATTTCTTACAAAACCTAAATCTCCAAAACACCCATTATCATCCCAATCTCCATTCTTATAGTTTCTAATCTCAACCAACAACACTATAAGCATATAATATATATTTTTCAACTAACACATCAATTATTTGTTGGATTAAACCAATTTTCTTAGATTTAAACCCTAAAACCATTCAACCCTTGTTTTATCAGTTCTCCTATTTCTAACCATTTATACACTCCATTATCATGGGTTTAACACTAGAAACCATTAAGAGTTTACAATACATCAAATTGTAAACTTAAACTCAAAGTTCCTAAATTTATTTTAAGGGTTATAACCCAAAATTATATAGTTTAGCAACTATAATATGATATACACACACTATATAAAATAAAGCAAGTAAACACTTGCCTCGTGGATAAAATCCGACGACCTCGAGTTGAATCCCGCGGAGTTTGGCCCGAAATATCCTTCTCTCTCTTCCTTTTCCTTCTTCCTTTATTTTCTTTCTTTTCTTTATTCTCTTTCTCTCTCTCTCGTGCCTTTTATAAGAGAGAATAAGGGTTTATCCTTCATAAACCCCAAAATGACTCGTTTACTCAATTGCGAGTCCCTACTAGTCCAAAAATCCCCGAAACCTAAACGCTACCATCGGATACTCTATTATGACTATCTCAACCATTCTAAAATCACCCGCGCACTCAAAATCTCCATCCGAGTCACTTAATTAAATTTTACTAATCAAACCCAACACATCTCAAATATGGGTTTTCCACTTAAAATATTACCTTTTGCCGCTTTACTCAACTACGACATGTAATTAAAATAATCTAACTCATTTACTTAGTCCCAAAAGTAAATATAACACACATCGGAAACCACCTAATCCTCATAAACTCCAACAATTATTAGTCAGAGTAATTCCTCAAATCTCCAAATTACATCTACTCATGTGATTTAAATATCCATAAAAGTACGGGGTATTACAGGAAGCTCAAGAGGAAATAAAGAAGTTGAAGGTGGAGAATTCCAACCTTTTGAAAGAAAAACAGTTACTAAATAAGTTGGAGGTGAAAAATACCCAACTTGTCTTGTTAAACAGTTCTTTAAAATAAAAAGCTTGATCAAGCCACAATGAATGACTCAGATAGAATTAAACAACAGGATGAGTTATTAAAAAAATAGGTTGAAACATCTAGAATTTTGGAACAAAAAAATGCATATTTGTCTGACAGTATTGAATATCTCAAAAATAAGTTTGAAGATATAGTGCAAAAATTGAGAGATGGAAACATAGAAAAGGGGACAATGTTGCAGGATCTTCAGCAGTCAGAATTGAAAAGAGGTGAACAGGTACTTTTAATTAATTTTCAAATGGAAAACATAATTATTCTATAGAGTACAACCCGTAATTTTATAAAATACAATTGTATTTTACAAAGTACACGCATATCAACCCAAAGTACACGTGGAATTATTTTTACATTTACTTGTATTTAAAAAAATTTCACATGTACTTTGGTCTTCTTTTCAAATAATGGAGTGTACACGCATTTGACATAAGTACACACATAGTTTGATAAAGTACACGCAGGTTTTATTTATTACCATTGAGGTTTATGTCATGTTTAATATTTAAACATGGTGTTTTATTTTCACCAGGAAACATAAAATACTAATCCCAAGAAAAAGATAGAAAATTTATCATCCTCCATATCTAAAAAGGATGAAGAAATAAATTCAATTAAGAACTCAATGATTTTGAGAATCCAGGAAAGAGTTGACAGGAAGCAAAATATTGATGAACACTTTGTATATTCACTTCATATTCATGATTTATCAAAAGGAGATGAGAATAAAAATTCTTCGAATGATGCCCCTGCTGAATTGCAGCCAAAAGCAAGAAATACACAACACATTAAGGCCTCTAATATCACATTTAAAAGAAAAAAAGGGCAGAAAAATAAAAAGGGAAAAACAAATACAACATATGAAGTGGACTTGAAAATCTACAAGTGTTCAAAACACCTTAAAGAAGAAGTCTAGAATACATTGAAAAAATATTTGATGGAGAATGATACAGGGTAAATCTTCTAATTATTTATTTTTATATTGAACTTTATGCGTGTTCTTTATAAAGTACACATGTACTTTATAAAGCACATGCATCTCTTTATGAAGTACACACATTTTTGCATCTAACTTTATGCATGTACTTTATAAAGTACACGCATATTTCATAAAGTACGCGCATTTTTGTATCTAACTTTATGCGTGTACTTTATTAAGTACACGCATAAAGATAAAATACAAGCATATTATTTAATGATCATAGATTATATACATGTTTCAATTATTCTTCTAACATTATTTTCTGTATTGAAATTGAACAATTATCTCTTTACAATGGAGGACGCATTCGTTTGCGCGGATGATATTAAAGAATTACTGAAAGGCGAAGAAATATCGAACCAGATAATTCAATGCTTCTTTCGTTTAATGGAGACAAAAATGAAGAAAAATGGGATTCGACCTAAGCACACTTTTAACTTATATGCTTGGGTGAGGAAAATAAAACCTAAAGTATTGCCCATCATTTTAAAATATATATTATCATACTTATCTTACTAACAAATCTATTACTTTTAATAGGAATCTTTTCGAATTAACGATCATCAAATGCAGAAATAACAAATAAAAAAACACATTTTAGAATTTTTTATATTCTATTCATTTCCATGAGACATTCAATTGGAGATGATGCAAGACATTTTTCATTGTTAGTTATCTACAAAGAAATAAATAAAGTTGTCCATATGGAATCTCTCCACTCGTTGGAAATAAATCAATCCTCATTATCCTACAATGAGGCCAATAAAATGGTTACACCCTAAACTTATTTACATTACATGCACTTTTGTATTTTATATACTCATGGTTTTTCCTCTTAACAATTTTCTATTTTCAAAGAAAAGTTGTACAAATCGAAGGACCGAGAACCACAAATAAGTTAAAGAGGTACAATAACAAGATACTTTGAAGGGATAAAATTGGAAGATGCACTATCCAACGAGGAAAAAATAACAATAGACCGACTCTTAAGTCATGATGTAAATTTTGAACTACTCAAAGATAATGAATGCATGAGGAAAAATAATAGGTAAGAACAAACAATCTTGAATATATACATGCATAATTCATCAAATTACATTTCAACAAATTTCATTCGCATTATGCTAACTGATATATTTATTTTATTTTAATTTCAGTGTTGACTGTGGGGTGTATTGTATATACTACATGGAACAAATTGTCAAAGGAAATTCTTTCAAAACATCATTTGAAGACGACGAAATTCTTCAACAAAGAGCATATATAGCTAATGAATTTTTATTACATGGTTGTAAATAGGAGGAAATTGTAAAGTTTTTTTTTTGAAATTTTTTCATAACATATGATTGTAATTTTTTTCTGTATATATATATTTTTTATTCAATGTAGTTTCATATAATTTCTAGTAAAAAAATGGTGCCGCTGGAGCGAACCATTCAACACGTAGGAATAAAACTATTGTATATATTTATTCAGCAGGACACAATAACCAAAAAGAATTTATTAAGCTCAACTACTCACTATCCCAACTACTTCTGGTCAAAGAAATAAATAGCTTTAACTTTTCCTATAAAAGAGTAATATTTGTTCCTTTATTAACCATTACATCTAGGGTAAAGATTACATAATGAGTATCCCAGCAGAAAAGTTGCGAGCTGCTCTTGAGAAAGATGAAATAAATAAAAAATAAATAAGGGAAACTGAGGGAAATCTTTCCTCATATGAAACTTCCTTTGAGAAATTTCAAACATATGTGAGGGAAGTCTACTCTTGACTTTCACCAAATCCTATAGACTTATTTGATGTGCATGAGGACCCTCCTCAAACACATAAAGACCTCATGTCTTTCTATACATAAGAAGTTCTATTGAAAATTGCCAAGCTGAAGGAGAAGAAGGCGCACCATGAAGGCCTTGTAGCTGTCATAGAATAAGAAATTCGACTTATTTTTTCCAGCTTTCGTTATGTGAAAAAATTGTACTTAATTTTTTTGTTTTAATAAAAAATTTCTTTCTTTCATGCATGTATTGTGACTTATATCACACACCAAAACCTACGTAATATAGTGCTGTCTCGAACCATGACACAGCATAAAAATAAAAAAGTACATGCAAATATGGTAAAGTGCACATGAACATTAGGAAAAATGATCATGTGTATTTTACTAAAAATGCCTGTACTTTGCTAAACTGCTACACACACATAAAAAAAAGAACTAACCACATTGTATTGTCAAAATATGTAAAAAAAATGTGTATGTCAAAAAATAGGTATATCAAAAATGTAAACATTAATATCACATTCATTTATTGTAAAAAAATTGGTATGTCCAAATATGATTGTATCATCAAAATATGATTGTATCTATTCTAAATTATAATACACGCATGTTTTTATAAAGTACACACATAAGGTATTGTCCAAAACCATTATCTAAATGCGTGTATTTTATATATTACACGTGTATTTTATAAAGTACACACACAATACATAAAATACACGCATATTGAAATACTCGTATAATAATGCCGCTGGTGCGGACCATAATAGACATATGAATTTAAGAATATGAGTGACCTAAGTATTTTTTATAAAGTACAAGCACATTGTAATGTCCAAAACTATTTTTTAAATAGTACACGCATTTATATACGTGTATTTTATAAAATTACATGTAGAATACATAAAGTACACGTATATTGAATTAGATTTTGGTCATATCAATATGCATGTACTTTATAAAAACATGCGTGTACTCTAGGGGTGGCCATAGGCCCGAGGCCCGCCTAGCCTGCCCAATAAAAAATTAGGGCTTGGGTAAGGTGAATAGGCTCACAAAACGGGCTTGGCAAAATTTTATAGCCCCGATTTTTTTTAGGGCGGGCTTGGGCATGAATTCTTAAGTTCGCTGAGGCCCAGCCGACCCGAGGCTCGAGAATTATATATATATATATATATATATATATATATATATATATATATATATATATATATATGTGTGTGTGTGTGTGTGTGTGTGTGTGTGTGTGTGTGTGTATTAATTTATTATTAAAGTTTAAGACTACAAAGTTATAAATAAATATATAAAGTGGGTAACTTTTATAAATATAAAAACATATACTGAGTCTTTTTATGTAGAGTGGGGAACTTTATATATAGACTTTGTAATATATAAAGTTTAAAACAAGTTTCTAATTAAAAAAATAGGTCTTTGATTAAATTTTTTATTTTATTTAAAAAAACAGTAAAACCGGTCTTGGCCAACGGGCCTGGGTAAAGAGATTTCATATCTGGGCGGGCTTGGGATTACATAATAAGTTCCGATCCAGGCCCGAGCGGGCTTGGAATAGCTCATAATTTAAAAATTCCGGCCCGAGCCCGATCGGGCCTACCCAGGCCCGACCCATGGACACCCCTAGTGTACTCTATGTTGATTCCATACCAAAACAAATTATACAGAAATGAAGACTGGACAATAAAATTAAAATAATTTATTCAAATGTGAATGTCCATTGATTATTTTTAAAACTAATGTTACAATGAATGAATTGAACAATATTAAGAGAAATCAAATTGGTTCTTTACACGTGGATTTGTAATTTTCTATTTTACTACACCTAAAGCAAGTTACTTATATTATTATAACCTCTCCAACAAATTTTATTCTCTTATTTCTTGGCCTCCCCGTCGATCTCTTTGTTAATGGAGGAAGGATTGCTAGATTTTCAGGTAATGGAATCTTTAGTGACATCAAATCAGGATGAAGAATTATAGGTTATGAGTATGATTTCTTATGTAAAAAAACCTTTTAATAATCCTCAATATGATCATAAATACTTCCACCTATCTTCCTTACGACAGAAACAACATGAGAACATGGAAAACATCACAGTTGCCAACTCTTGCAAGAGCGAATTCATTTTTCTAAGTCAACCGTGGCCCGCACATTTGAATGAACTTTGTACTTGATCGGCTAATATTCCAATGTCTCCCTTTATTCCAATTTTCAGTCAGTAATTTATTAAAATGAGGACACTCATTTGACCATGTTTCAGATTCAACAAGTTTGTTTGCATTGAAATTCAGAATTTTTATCCTCATTTTATCCCTCATATTAATTATAGGTAAATGCCTTTCCTCTAGGATCTAAGTGTTGAATGATTCCACAACACTTGATGCCATGTCACCATAACACTTACCGGTGAAATATGCACAAGACCAATTCTCCGGAGGCAAATTATCAAGAAAATCAGCGACAACAACTTCACATTTCTTCTTCAGGGCATCAATGTTCTTCTGAAATTCATCAACTATTACAGCAAACGCACAACGCATGAAATCTTGAACGAGATTCTCTCAGAAGTTTGCAGTACCCCATATTTTCTTATTTATATTTCCCTGTAAATGATGTATACAGTTAGGGGTGTGCAGAAAAATCGACCAAACCGACAAAATCGAACCGAATCGCAAAATTTCAGGCCGGGTTTTTTTAAGGGTTGGGTCGGTTCGGTTTGATTAGGTATAAAACCGAAGGGGTCCGTTCGATTTTGGCATAAAAAATCGGTTTTCATCCGAACCGAATTAATTTTTATATTCTTTAATTTTATATTTCATATTATATTTATATTAGTGTTGGCATATTATTTTATGTTTTTTGAAATTATATTTATATTAGGTATTAAAAAAAATATTTTTTACTAAAATAAATGAAAAAATCGAACCGGCCCTGTATAAAACCGACCCTATCAAAAATCGATGGAAAAACCGAATCAACCCTGTCAAAAATCGACCCTGTTCGTTTCGGTTCTGTTTGATTCGATTCGGTTCTTCAACTCCAAAAATCGACAAGGTCTGTTCGGCTAAAAAAATTCGGCTAAAACTGAATCGACCGAATCGTGCACACCCCTATATACAGTAGCAATAGGCAGACATTGGAAAAATCTTAGAATCACCTTTAATAAGACCATTGTTCCGATTAGATATGAATGTTATGTTCTGATCTTGATGAGCTATTGCATCACGGAAATTAATGAGAAATCACATCTAATTATCCTCTATCTCTGAATCAACAACTTCATATGCAAGAGGATAAATGCTTGAAATTATAATTACATATACCAGTACACACATATTCTATGATGAACTCTGAAAATGGTGCTTCTGGCTCGGACTAATAAACACGTAGGCTATACAAGAGAATAAATATATTTGTAGTGATAGGTTACACAAATATAAATTATAAACATATTATGATTGTTTCATTTGACAATAACAAAAAAAGAATCACAAAGTACACGCAAAATATTATAATGTAAACATTAAGTGTAAACAGGATGTCATGTGTACATAGTAATGAAATGCGTGTACTTTACAAGAAATCCAAAAGTACATGCATGACATCATAAAGTACACGTGACATAGAATATAAATTCACATGCACTGTTTTATCTATTGCGTGTACTTTGGGATTCAAATGAAGCGTAATTCTCAAAGTACACGCATATATTTACGTGTACTTTATGAATGTCATGCGTGTACTATATTTTCTATTGAAAGAACATACAAAGGATTACAAAATAAAGGCATAATATGGTCAAGTAAACCTCAATGCTTCATATTTACCATTGTTCCCATTCCTTACAGTTGCCGACAAAATCGTTCGTCGGTACCTGCTCTTAAAAAAGGCACCATCAAGAAACAAAACAGGCCTGCAGTACTGAAATCCATTAATGGATCCTGCAAACATTACAAAAATTCTTTTGAATACTTTGCTCTCCAGTTCAACGTCAAGAATGCAATGTGATCTTGGATTATACTGCAATAGAAGTTCACTATAATCATTGATTAATGCATATGAAACTTTCTTATCCCCATGCAACTCAGCAGCAACCATCTCTTGTCATACCATGCATGATGATAACCTATATCAAGACCGTAGTTCTTCTTCATATCTCTAACTACATCAATTGGTCTCAGCAATGGTTCATCCTTGAACTCATTATCAAGCAATGTATAAACCATTTTGGAGTCCATCATTTTGCTTGATGAACTATGATATACACCCCTACAAGTATGCTCATTGTTCAGGCTTCTTATATAAAAGTAAGCATTTAATGTTGACAATGAATCATGAACTCTCCACATGAAATTCCCAGTATTCCTTTTAGACCACTCTACTGTCACCCGAGTTTTATCATTCTTCAAATATATATACTTGAAACCAACCTCAACAGCATACTTTCGCAATTTATCACGAAACTCAATCATACCTCCTTTGAAACATTGCTCTTCATGATTAATATATGTATTCCAATCATTGGAGAGAGAAAATTTTGACGTACTCGGCTCCACACCTCCAATATAAACATCATTTTCAAAACCACTACTAATATCAATCGCAGTGGATGATGATATATAGTCTACCATTTCTCTAATTGTACCACTGCATTCAACCCTCTCACAACTTGTATAACTAGGGTCAACTCGATAAAAAATTCTATACGTGCATTCGACCCGTTCGACCCGTTCGACCCGTTTATGAATTGTACTAGTGAAAAAAGCTGCCGAATCAAAGACATATATCCAAATAAAATCAACATTGAGAATCACCTGAGACCGCAACATACAGTGAACATCTTTATCACAAAGTAACATGAATCGCCTTTCATTACCAAAGCCGTATTTCAATGAAAAAGCTCCAGCTTTCAAATCCATAAACCTACTACGTAACTCATTGCATTTAAAATCTAAGGAGTTGTCTTCAAAAATTTCAATGCAAGCCACATTATCCAAATAACAACACCTAGCAATTCGATAACTTTTCATTATTACCTGCATTATATTAAAACAGAAAAATGGTTTTGTTAAAGTTCAATTTTAATTAATGCTGCTGACGTGAACCAAAAAACACATGGCCAACAAAGACATGACTATTCTATTAAACATGACTCAACAGTAACAAAGTAAATGCACATCAACATTATGAAGAATTAATATTAAAAAAAAAATGAAAATTAGTCAATAGAAAATCACGTGTACATTAAATCAAATTGCGTGTACTTTACTGCTATTTTCTGCTCATGTATATCCAAAGTATTTTACTATTGTAAAACATAAAAATTGGTTAATGTCGCTGGCGCGGACCAATAAACACATGCCCATCTAACACATGTCAAGTCTATTATGTAATGAGTCAAAACTAACAAAGTAAATACATGTTAACATTATTGCAAATTAATGTCAAAATAAAAAATAAAAAATAATC